>OY728158.1:1001828958-1004328958 GCA_963277665.1 Viscum album | reverse complement strand
AGTTCAGAGTGATACCTTTTTGACTCACTAATGCTACATTAATTTTCATGGATTTAATGAATAGAGTCTTTAGAGATTACCTCGACAAATATTTTGTGGTCTTTATTGATGATATTCTGATATACTTGAAGAGCAAGGAAGAACATGAGGAGTATTTGGAAACCGTGTTAAAGACTTTGAGAAAGGAGAAGTTGTATGAAAAGTATAGTAAATGAGATTTCTGGATAGAGGAACTATCATTCTTGAAGTATTTTATCACCAGGGAAGGGATATTTCTGGACCCTTCCAAGACGAAGGCAATTGAAGAGTGGTCGAGGCTAACTTCTGTAACTGAGATCTGCTACTTTTTAGGTCTATCTGGGTATTGTCCACGATTCGTGAAGAACATTTCACGATTTTCATACCCAATGGACAAGGTTACACGGAAGGGAGTCAAGTTTTTCTGGACACAGGAATGTGAAGACTATTTCAAGGAGTTGAAAAAGAGGCTTATCACTACGTTGGTACTCACACTCCCTTCAAGTGGAGAAATATTTGGGGTGTATAGTGATTCTTTTAATAAAGTCTTAGGATTTGTGCTAATGAAAAATGATAAACTGATAGCCTATGTCTCAAGGCATCTGAAAATCAATGAGCAAAACTATCCCACACATGATCTGGAGTTTGTGGCAATGATCATTGCATTGAAAATTTGGCGGCATAATCTCTGTGGAAAAAATGTGAGATATATACTGACCACAAGAGTCTCAAATATATATTCACGCAGAAAGAGCTTAATATGCCCCAATGTATATGGATAGATCTCATCAAGGATTACGACTACTCAATCCACTACCATCCCGGTAAGGCAAACAAGGGGGTAAATTCTCTAAGTAGGAAGGATCCAGCATCTTTATCAATGATGAGAATTTAAAAGGATATGATCTTCTTAGATTTGAATAGGATGGAAATGGGAATCATTATGGGAGGAACATCATCAATCCTTTATCAAATTATTTCTCAACCATCCCTCTTGGAGAAAATAAAGGTTTCTAAAAGAAATGATGTGGAAATTTAGAAAAGGGTGGAAGCTGTTAATAATGGGAAATCCTCCGATTTCAAAATTGATGAGGATGGAGTTGTAAGATTTGGGACATGATTATGTGTACCATCTGATTGAGAGATAAAGAAGGATCTATTGAATGATTCACATAGATCGACCTTCTCTATCCATCCTAGGAGTACCAAATTGTTCGGTGATCTCCAAGAACACTTCTGGAAGGATAACATGAAGAAGGAGATTGTGGAATATATATATTAAGGTGTTTGGTATGTCAGCAAGTTAAACCTGAGCGACAAAAGTCTAAAGGTATGATGCAGCTATTGCCTATACCCTTGTGCAAATGGGAAAATTTTACTATGGACTTTGTCACGGGTCTCCTGTAGACGTCGAAGGGAAATAAAGCGATATGGGTTGTGGTTGACCGACTCACCAAGACATCCCATTTCATTGCTATTCGAGAAGATCTCTGGCTTGATCAACTTGAAAAGTTATATGTGAAAGAAGTGGTGAGACTGCATGGTGTTCCACTCTCAATGGTCTCTAACCGTGATCCATGGTTTACAACTAAATTATGAAGGAGCCTTCATCATTCATTGAGTACTGAATTAAATTTCATCATGGCCTATCACCCTCAAACTGATGGGTAATATGAAAGGAATATTCAGATGCTTGAAGATATGCTATGGGACTTCTCTCTTGAATTCAATGGTGGTTGGGATCAGCATCTCCCATTGGTTGAGTACACATACATCAATAGATTCCACTCAAGTATTCAGATGGCTCCATATGAAGCTCTATATAGAAAGGGATGTAGAACTCCAACTTGTTGGGATAAAGTTGGAGAGAGAAAGCTACTTGGATATGATCTTGTTCAAGAGATGATAGAGAAGGTTCAAGTCATCTAGAAACACATCAAAGCTGCTCAAAGTCGGAAAAAGAGCTATGATGACAACCATCGAAGGGACTTGGAGTTCGACGTTGGAGATAATGTCTTCCTTTGAATATCTCCATGGAAGAGAGTCATGCAATTCGGGAAGAAAGGGAAGCTAAGCCCAAGGTATATTGGCCCCTTTGAGATCCTTGACCGCATTGGAGTCGTGGCCTACCAGATTGCACTTCAACTGAATATGGCTCGATTTCATTATGTTTTCCATGTATAACTCTTGAGGAAGTACATACCTGATCCCTCGCATGTCTAAACTCAGGGGTGGTGTAGGTGGAAGATGATCTCTCCTATGAGGAGCAGCCAGTAATGATTCTGGATCGGAGAGATAAGGTTCTACACAATAAGAAAACCCATCTTGTCAAAGTGTTTTGTAGGAACCATATGTTTGAGGAAGCAACATGTGAATTAGAGGAAACAATGAAAGAAAAGTACCCGCACTTATTTTTCTTTTAGTATGTAAAACAAAATTTCGAGGGAAAAATTTCATAAGGGGGAAGAATGTAATGAAGCAAATATTTTCAATGGAAATTCCCTTCTTATTTTTATACACATGAAAGCACAACATAATGAAATACTTAGTGATATGTGACCTTTAAACATAATATTGTCACTTCTGTGTTTGTAATTTTGAAAATCCTGTATACACGGTTGTGTTGAAGATGTTTTTTGGGGTCTAATAAAACAAAAATAATTTTTGGTGAATAGTAACCTACCCTAATGAATAGTGACATACCCTTATGAATAATGATATACCCTAATTAATATTAATGTCACCTATGGTTGTATAAAAATAATATTCAAGTTGGATGTACAATAGACCTATATTTTAGAATGAGTTAATGAATGTTTTAAAACTGATATTGATAATAATTTTTTATTTTGATTAAATATAAAAATAATCATATTTAGAAAATTATTTTTGAAAAGTGGAATTCTTTTTTGGATTATACACATCAAAAATGGTAAGAGTGAATTTTTGGGATTTTTCTGAAATACCTGAATTTTTTATGAATAATAGAATCCGATAATTTACAATAAATGCTAAATAATGGATTAATTGAGTCATCGATGATGCTCTACTGATGTAAGCCCACTTGGTTCGAATTCACATGACCCATTTACTATTCTTGGTCATGGAATACTTACTATTCATTGTCTTGGGAAGATATAAAAAATTAATAATTATAATATCATGAAATCCCTCCTCTCCTCAACTATAAAATCCCCCCTTCAATCCCTCTTCTCTCCACTCCTCTCAAGCTCCAAGACTTATCTAAATTCTTCCCAAACCTCTCCTAAAGGTCTTCCCCACATCAAAAATATCTCAGACTCCTCAAAATACAAAAAACTCTCCCCTTAAGAGGTTCTCAAAGGAGGAAGTCTCTAGAGGTAAATTCCTCTTTCCAAATTTCTTCTTTTCATTTAAGTTCCTTTCTTTTTTATTTTCATTACTCACCTCCCTTCACCATAATAGTATGATAAATCCAGTAACATACATGTACTGGAATTTCTTCATTATAGTGGTATATTTCATTATGTTCTCCCTTTCCCCACCCTTTTATTTGAACGAAATGAAAGCACTGTTTGATATGTGCTAATTTAGCACATTCGAGGACAACCGTTTATCAATTTCTATTATTATATTTAATTCGGGTCATGAAACCATTTGTGTTATTGTTGAACCATAATATTATATATGTAATATATCCTATTTTTTGTTCTATAATATTTTGGTACAAATAAAATTAAGTTATAATGAAAAACACATTCTTTGTAATCAAACCCATCGAATAAAAAAATAGTTTTCACTATGGTTATATATGTATAATAATTCAACATCACTCTAAGTAACCTAATTAAAATTAAAACCATGTAATCTACTGCATATGAACTAAATAATGTAACTTCAATTCTGGACAACCACTTTCATTTTTCAAATAATCCAAACTTTAATATAACTTAACTGGTCTTTTAAAGCCAAGCAAACAAAGGAGCCCAAACAATGAAATTGAACATTATAACTAATCAAAAAGGATTTTAATGAAATAAAATGGTTATAATAAATCAATTACATGTAAAAGATTTTCTTTACTAATGATTTAATAATCTTAATTTTTTTATTCAGGTCATTAATAACACGTGGATAACACCACCGGATTTAAGGTAAGGGATCCTCCCCTTTTTACTCTTAATCAAGATTGTTCTCTTGGACATGTTTTTTTTGTGTAATACCAAGTGATAGGGTATGTTTATGCACCTTCCCCATTATTACTTAATGTTTAATAAGTTATGAGAAACCCCTTATCTCTCTCATCAAATCCCTCTTGGTCACACCTGACACCATAAAATCGTAATGAATTCTACCCGAACCTTCTTTGTTCTTCAGGTTCCCTTATATTTCTTTTAAAGTGGTGCTATCTTATCTATATCAGTGAGTCTTATTACTTCTGGTTAGTTGTAAAATATTCTTATATAAAGACCCTTTCATTACATTCTTTCGTGGATATACATGATTTTGAAGGATTCCCTCCTTAGAACTTTCCGATAAGCCAACCTGTTTTAAGGGGACTTCCCAAATTTTTACCCAAATTTCAAGTGCACTCTATCTTATGTTTTAAAGTACCATTGTATTTATAAAATAGGTATTTTTATTATGAGAAAATTATTGGTTCAATTCTGGTTTTATATAAAAAAAATTCCTCTTTTCCATTTGAAAAGCTCTAGAGTGTTTTCCTTAAAACCGCACAAAAATGTTTTAATGCTAATGTTTCTAAAAAACATATTTCAATATGTTGTTAATTATATTTGACACCACATACCATTTAATATGCCTATTTTACCCTATGAATGTCCATATATGTTCTAATCCCTTCCTTTTAGGGAAACATTCATGATACACCGATTAGATATGTTTTATGTCATGATTGTGATACTCAATTCTTTCCATGGGTAACCTTATGTTTATGTATGGTTGATTATGTATGATTATTTATGTGGGAATATTATTTATGTGGAATTAATATTCATGAATATTTTGGGATTGTTGCACCCAGATAGTGCTCCAATGCATTGGGTAAGGATAAGTCTCATGAGATGCGGTGTGAAACGGGATTGGCGGTTACCCATAACCTGTACTGAAATGGGAAACGGGATTGGCGGTTAGCCTTGACCCAAAATAAAGATATGATTTATGATTATGAAACATTTATATGATTCCATGTTTATAAGATCCTATGATTATCTTAAATTATTTTATAAGTTTCATTCTTTGGATATCATTATGTCATGCCTCCTAACTCATGTGCTAGAGATGTATTCTTATGTTCATTCCTTTACTGGGATTTTTAGATCTTCCCCTTCGTTCATGTGTTCCCTAGGGTACCCTATGCAGATGTAAGATCTCAAATTAAGTTAGAATATTTTATGGAGATTAAATAAAGAAGTTTTTTTAGTCCCATGTTTTATGTTATATGTACCTTATCTTCCAAGACACTAGACTTAACGATCCTTGGCTTGTACTATGATGATTAATTATGCTTAAAATAATGAAATGTTATATGTAAAAGGCTTGGGTCACTATAATCCCAATACATACATGTCCTCTATGTATTATTGGGTATCGTTAAGGAAAAATTTCTATGATTATTATTATAACATACCTTATTCCTCTCTTTTATTACAAGATATCATTAAATTATTATGTTCTTATGGCTTTTGTTCGTTGATCCCATAATTATCCATGATGTATGGTATGTTAATATTTCTATAATTAATTGTGAATATTGTCTATGAATTTTTGGGTTTTATTTCTAATTGATAAGATCATGTCTACAGACCCTTTAACCCACATTATGATTAAGTGATCATTAATATCAGCTTTTTTTACCTTTACTCAGAATCTCAGCTCACTATTCGTTAAGTTTTTTTCCAATGACATGAATAAATTTTTAAAATATCATGTTTCTGATAAGGTTTGTAGTTGTAAAGAACTATGTTGGACATGATGTATATCATTTATATACTAGTTTTTAATGTATCATTGTTTACAAATAAATTAATTATTTTTTGTTCTAGTATAGACCATAATTCTAGGTTATTAATATTAATATAATGTGATATAATATTTATGTATTAAAATTATGGTCCATTATAGATTATAGAAAATCATGGTTTATTTACCATTAGAAACTAAGATGAGAAAAATATTCTGAGAAACCTTCGTAATATCATATGTATATGAGAGCATACAATATTATGGTAAATAATGGTTTTTGGTTATCCCAAGAAAGAACCTTTTCTACATACTACAAGTTGTAATGGTTTATGAAATGTAGTTTATAGGGGTAATAAACATAAAAACATGTTCAAGTAAATATCATCCTTTATTCCTTTTCAGGGTGACTGTTCTCTTACGATAAACATGGTTTGAAACTTTTAGGTGATATTCTTTAGTTAAATCACTTATTCCATATAAAAAATCAATTATTGAAATATATGATAAACAAGAATGGAATAGATTAAACATATGGTTTCATGGATTGAAAATAAAATTTCCTGATTTTGACATCCTCTGAATGATTTTTCATATTAATTTTATTTCTCATTCTGAACATTCATATCCCACTATGTTATTTAGTTTTATTTAATGGTTTAACCGAACGAATTTGTACTAATATAGAATTTGAAATAAAATGGAATTATTTTCATCATTTTATATCAAATAAAATTAGACATTGAAGGTGAAACATTTTTCTCATTCATAGTCAGCTATCTTTTTTTTTACTTGGAAATATGAACTTGTTTGTGTTTCTTGGAACATGTAAAAAGAGAAAGTTTTGATATTTATGAATAACATATATTAGTGAATATTAAACATTATATATGTCATGTATGATGATATAATCACTCATGGGAATCCATAAAATGAATGAGAATATGTTTTCAGTGTGGAAACAAAGGGTGTAGAGAAAGTAAATTTTTAAGAAAAATAACATATTTAGTGGAAAAAATGATGTTCCTAGTAATGTGTTTTTTTATAGTTCATTGTATTATGTGTGGGGAATATGGGAATTAATGTAACAAGTGGAAAAATCTTATGTTTAAATCCTAGAACAAAAAATAACCCATCATATACCAATAATTCGAGTGAATGTATTGAAGTTTTTATTTATTAGGATTCAAGAATTATGTTTTTCTGGATATAATAATCATGAAACATATAAGGATTATTGAAATGTAAATTTTCATTACGAATTTGAATAATTAGGTAGAATGGATCTGATGACTAATAAAATGTGATTTAGTTATAAGGAGATAATATTTACTTTGGATAAGGTGATGATTAACATTGATTAAGAAAATGGGATAGTATTAGTGACCATCAAATTAGTTATAGACTAGATTAAAAAATATATTTTTGTTATCTTTGATGATGGATATTGGATATTTAGATTATTGAATATATTAAATTATTTTTTATTTTACATGGGGAATAATTATTATGTCAATTTTTTAGTGGCACATATTTTTTTCCTATGGGATTATCTTTAGATTTATGGATACAATAATGGGTATCTAATTTTAAGGTTGTTAAAATGTTCCAAGGCATGGATACCCCTTTTTATCTTTTAGGTGAATGTATTTTTTTGTGATTTGAAACTATTACTATGTATTATGAGGAATAACCTATCAAGGATTAAATAAACATTTTAGTTATGAAATGATTTTATGTTAACTTAATTATTGTCTATTAGGTGGTGGAGTATATATAATATAATGGGTGAAAAGTGATCCATTTCCAAGGACAATTTTTCATAGAAATTTATGTTTAAGAAATGGATTACCTTTTATGTTATAATATAAAGTCAATTCATGGTATTTTATAAAATTCACTACATTATATGATTATTTAGTGATTTATGAATATAAATAATTATATTTAAGTATATTCTTCATTGGCATAATTTATATAAAATTTTTATGATTAAAATTTTGTTTAATATTAATTATTATCTTAGAAGAACAATATATAATTTTTTGGGATCTAATATGAAAGGCATGAGATAAAAATTGTGGAGAAAACATTATTTAATATTGTGATTATTGGGGTTATTTTCGATGTACATTTTTCTATTAAGATATCACGGTCGAGCCATTGTAAGTATTGTGAAAATTTTAGAGTTATACATGGTTGTTTATACATTTCACATATTACCGTACAATATTATACATATTCAGCTATTTCTAATTTTTAAAGATTTTAAGAATATAAAAATATCATTATTTTGATTATGTTTTTTATTTTAGTTCTTAAGGAATGAAAAATACATTTTGAAAACTTTTGGTTTAGAGAAAAAGAATAGATTCTGGTGTAAATTTATTAAAGGATAAAATTATACATATCCAATGAGTAAATTTCTATGTTTTTTTAGTCTAAATGGTAAATAAAAATTTCCAATCTAGAAAACTAATCATGAAAAAAAATTATAACACTAAATTAATTTTTATTTAATCTATGGACTTTTCACACCTTGTTTACTTATATATTTTTAGTCATCAACTTTCTAATGATCAATGTCTTTCTTTTGAGAAATATTATTTTTCTCTATCTATCATTAAATTGACATTACATTTTCCTTACATGTGTATATTTTCACTGCCCAGTAATGGTATCCTATTTTTAAAACTAGTTATATATTATTCCATATGATTGTCATATTTCTTTTTTCCTTTTTATGAGGTATTTTTATTTATCCTTTTTAAGATGTGGGTTTTCAATAAAGGAATTTTAAATTTCAAACCCTTGATTATTGAGAAAAAGAAAAAATTGAGAGGATGTATTTTTTTAAAGAAGAATAAATATAAGATTCATTGATTTTAAAACAAAACTATATTCTATAGTATATATAACTCATAACACCAAGATTTATATAAACAAGAAATATTATTATTTTATGATAGTTATGACATTGTATATAAACTCACTACTGAGAACAGAAATAATCGAGTTATAAAATATATATAAATTTCATAATCAATACAAAATTATTGATAAATTATTATTAAATAATAATTTAATTTTTTATTAAAGTAATTTTTTATTCAAAAAATATGTTTTCTAAAAAAGGTATTCATTTTTTTGAAATGTTTATAATATTTTAGGAACAATTAGCATTTTTTTGATAAAAATAAAATCATATTTGAAACCATCGTATCGAAATAATTTTATACTGAGTTTTCTCATTTTTTAAAAATGTTTTTTGTTCAAGTGAATAATGTAAAATTATAATTTTTATGAAAACCTACATTTTGTTTCATGACTTTATAAAGTAACATGAATAACCCTATAGAATTGTGTTATGGTGTAAATAAGTACCATGGAACCAATATTTTTAATGAGTTTAGTGTGTTTTGTTTTTTTAAAACCTTATATGAGGAGATCCTTAGTTCTAATGGTGACCGATCTAGTATGTATAGATTTAATTATCATCTAAAGGTGTTCCATGGTGGTTGTATGTGTTTTGAGAAGTTTTTGAGATATAAAAATAATTTTTTTTTCAGTTTTAACGACTTCCATATGTATATAGAAATTTTTAAAGGGGTCCAATCATGTCTACTTTCAAGATACATATCCAAGATGGTATAGTAAAACTCACATAGGTAATTATGTAATTATTTTATCTATATACGTGATTCATTATTCATTTTCATAAAATAAGTGAATCACGTAGCAATTTAATTCGTGTAGTATTTTTGAGGGGTGAAAGACATATGCATTTAATGATTTAGATTTATTTTAAATCATGGAGGTGAATAGGTTATGTAACTGATTGACTTAGATATCCAATTGATATAAAATGTCGATTTGGGTTGAGATCCACAATGTTTATTGTTCCATATTGTTAATTTGGAATTTATGATACATTCAAATTGTTTTTTAGTGGGGAATCATAATTGACTTTTTCTAAGGAATTTTAATGAATTGGAGTGTTCTACATTCCTCCATGATATTAGGTATAAATAAAATATTTCAAGAAAGAGATGTGATAGTTTACTACATTTATTAATATCATGGGGATTGACTAATTATTCCTTTTTCTTTATCAAAAGTGGTGGATGATTTTGATACATTTTAAAGAGATTATTATGATAAAACATTCAACAAGTAACATGAGTCATGTGAGAAAAAATTAAGACACTATGTTAACCCAAGGGAGAGAGTTGATAGTGAGAGAAATAGAAAAAAAATGGCATTAGTCATATGAAAATTTTATTTTATTTTCAGTGATCAACATTTGTTGGATCTCATGTATTAAGTAGTTATGAGGTTTTTTGATAGTATCCGTGAATTTTTTATCTTAAATCACTATGAAAAATACTTCTATTCATATTTTAAAGGATCATGGGAATAATATATACTCTTTATTAGAAAGGAATCCTATTTTTATGGTGATCCTAAATGATTTTTTTATTAATATTTTTTATTATAGTGAGAAGAATTATTTTGTGGTGTGGTTCATGGAATGGTTTTATGATTCCAGATTATTTCTTGTTTGTGAACCTCACATAGATATATAGTGAAAAGAATCCATGATTTATGGAAGTTTCCCATAACAATAAAGAGTTTGATTCCACAATAGATCTTATCCTTTCAAAAGATATACGTATCAAGTCCATTTATTTTGTACATTATCATTTGAGGATGTGTTATTTATGTTTTGAGTGGATTATAGTTTCCAAAGTCACAGAGGATAATTTTAATTTAATATTAATTCATAAAATATTCATCCACTAATTTGATCTGCCCTTCTATAATGTGGAAGTAGATACTTATAGGAAATTAAATTATTATCAGAGAAGAAGTTTCCATATATATGATTAAATAATTTCTACAATGATCCTTAAATAATATTGTGTTAGTTAATAGTATGGGTGTACCAAAGATTGAAATAAAAATATTTAATAGTTAGAAGAATAAAATGTTTCCATTTCTTTTATCTCTAGGACTGGAATACCATAATTCAATGACATTGGGATTTCCACTATTATTAAATTATGGGAAGATGACAGTTATGAGAAAGAGAAACATGGAAATGTATTTTAAATCTGATAATTCTATTCCAATGTATTTATTATAGAAATTATACATGAATTTTTTTTCTCTCCCAACTATCATAGAAATTTGGGATATGTAAGAAATAAAAAATAAATTAATGTAAATGGAAATGAATCCTACGTACATATTTAGAGAAGAAAATTTTAAGATGTTAAATTGCAGAGGATGAATGTGTTGAAGACTTTATTTCATGATTGAATAAAATGTTCAGTAATAATAAAGGCTTTGTTGATAAGCATGACGACACCAATACTATTACTATATTTATAAAAAAATTACAAAAATTATTTGATCACAAATTTTCATCCCATTACAATTGAAAATATCATACTCTTGATGAGATACATAATATAATCATTGATTATGAAATGTGATAGCATCCGAAATTAATAAATATGGTGAATGAATAGAATTATTTTAAATATATACGAATCATTAAAATTGTAAATGGTGAATATGTTATTGAAATGAGTGTTTCTAAGAAAAAAAGGAACTATAAAAGTGTTCAGATATTTAAATCTAAAATGATTCAAAAGGTAAAACAAAAGAACAAAAAACATTTTTTTTAAATTGTTTCAAAGGTAATGGTCTTAAAAAATTTTAACATTAATTTTCCCAAATAAGTAATGAGAAAATTATTATTCAATGATGAATAGAAAACTGAGGAAAATAAATTGAATAAAAATCCTAAATAATTTTCAATGGATGGTGGATGAATAAAGTGAATTTAAAATACCAAAAGTATAAATATGATAAGAAATGGAGATAATGATGATTGTGTATCTTGCAGTGAGACCCATTATGAACCACATGATAAATTTAAAAAAATTAATATAATGTTTTAAAAAATATTTTTTCATCTAGTAGAGATGTGCATATTTCATGATCACCATATTTTGAATACATGCTGAAAGAGGAATTACTGGAATTTAATTTGAAAAAAAATATCATGAAATATGTGTATTATTAAAATATAAAATTAGGAATGGGTTTATGAAAAATGTGAATAAGAAAACAATGATACAATTTTAATATAATAAAATCAAAATATCATATTGAATGTTTTGGTATATAAAATAGTGATAAAAAATCTCTAAGAAAAAACACTATTTAAAAGAGGAAAATTTATCGATGAAATTGTTTAATTTTGGGATGGTAAGAAAAATATCTTCATGATTTAAAAAACATATAAATATCTATTTAGGTTAATGGTTAATCCTAGAAATATGTATCAAAATTATTGTTTAGCTATGAATATAGGTATGATATTTGAAAAAATATTGATACTAACATTTTATGTTTATGTTGTATGTATGGTAAAATCTAGACTAATAATAAAAGGAATAAGTTCACGTCATATTACATAATAATAGAATAATATTTAATGAATTGTGTTTTTGATATTAAAAAACAAAAAAAACCAATTCAAAAAATTTCAATTTTTTGATAGAATACTTCAGAGTTTTACCTTGGTATCCCAATAAAATTTAGTCCTTATGGTTGTCGTTAGTAATTCTAATTTCATGGAAATAAACACTATACAATATTTTAAAACATATCTTTACCATGGATACGTAATAAACCAATCAAAATAAGTTTTATTAATAAAAAAATATGTTTTGTAAGAATCCATGCTGTAGAAGAAACTGGCCAGAAGTCGAAAAAACAAAATAGATCGGATTGACATAAAGAGTGATTTGTTATGTGAGATCTAAAGGGTCATCAGAAAATAAAGAGTATCAATATATTACATTCTCCATTCCCTCTAAAATATTATCTAAAATAAATTCACGGCTCTAATATATAAATTTGTCCCTAGAAAAAAATGGATTTTATAGAAATCAAAAAATAATGGTTTCGATACATGCCTGTGGTTATTCCTCCCACAAGACTGTTGATGCTATAATTTTATATAATATATGAAATCATGATGTAATTTCATCAAAATATGTTAATTTGCTCTTATTTAAGATGAATGATATCATAATACCTCAAAAAGAAAATAATAAATTGAAACCAGATGAAATTCAATATGTTGGAGGGGTAAATAAAGATTTGTCAATTACTAAAAAAAAATTGATAAAGGGCATGAGGTAACATTCAAAAAAAATACATGTATTATTAAAAACAAAAGTCTGTAAATATCTATTTATGATGGTATTATAAACAAATTTAATCCTATTATTTATTGAAAAATCATCGATTACATGCAACTAAAAAATTAAAGATGAGAACATGTTATGGAATAAAAATCTTGGAAATCATGGGGAAATAAATATAATAATGATTGAAGAACATGAAGAATTATAATATTTGTATAAATTAATAACATATCATTATAGTGTTTTTTGAACATGTTAAAAGGAAAATATAACTCATATAACCCACACGAATGTGGATATTACATTCACAAGACCATTAGAGTCATTATACACAATACTTTTTGTAACCATGAGATAAAATTAAATTTGATGTGATATTTATTTTCTTGTATTTATATATTAATTAATGATAATGAAAATTTTTCTTTTCATTAATCAAAAATATTAAGTGGTTAGTATTATCTTAATATTCACAAGACAAGATAAAAATAGATTGTTATGTGTGAAAGAAAATTGATATCAGATAATGTGAATTAATACACAAATTATGTGTTCATAATTTATCCTATAAAACATTATATAAACCCGAAATATATCAAACCATGTAATCCCAAAAATAATTGAGTTTAAGTGGAGGAATATACTCTTTGTGGAAATGGGAATAATAATCCTCGCTAAGCATGGTATCCAAAAATATTTCCTGAGGGAAATATTGTGTATTATCATGTAGATTTCGAATATATGACTATTGATACTGGAAAAAGATGGTATGTCCTATAAAATATGGAATCAATTGAATAATTTGGTGAAATATTTCATGGTTTTTGAAGTCCTTTCTATATTAGAATCAAATAAATAAGTCTGAGAAAATATGAAAAAAGATGATGGTGGATTCTTTATTGGATACTTTTCCAATAGAAATGGTTACAAGTGCTAGAACAAAATAATGATTAAATTTTTTTAGTGTTTGGATGTAAAAAATTATAGAAATTTAAGCAAAAATCAAAATATTCAATAATATTTTGAGTATTCTTAAAACAATAGTTGGAAAATATAAGAATAAATGGATGATAAATTTTATGAAATAATACCTGCAATAGTTGATGTGAACATAGTGATCATGTGATGGTGAAGAACATGATGTTTGTAATAGAAAAATGTTCATGAAATTAAATAAAAATTTTGATAGAAATCATATAGTTTGGAATTATAATGCACCGATTACAACCAATGAAGAATGATATTAGAAAATAAAACTTCACCTACGTCATTGTTTGAGATCAGAATTGTGGTATTTGTTTTTGTTCAGGATTAATGGGTAAAATATATTTATTATGAAATCAATAAAAATGTGATTAGCTCTACTTGGTAACCTGTTCTTAGACCAAATAAAAAAAAATTCATGAAAAAATGAGTTTTCAAAAATAAATATAAATGATAACGGTAAAGTAAAATGGAACAAATATATACTTTTTTACAACGGATTCTCAAAAATAGAAGGAATATATTTTTAATATGTTTTTTCTCAAGAATATAGATTTGATATAATAAATATTTTCTTTATAGTGGTATCTCTTAATCATTTTAATGTCTATTAAATGGTTTTAAATTATTCTTTTTTAAGTGGTTATCTTGAATATGAATAATTATTTTAAAAACTATAATATATCATTCTTGAAAATGTTTGAATATTAATTTTTAGGCTAAAAATGAATAATACGATTTAATATAATCTCGAAGGGCCTAGTATTCTACGCATGATTACAAATTCAGAAAAGGATTTTTTCTAAAGGAACTATGAAAATAAACTTTTACTTGAAATAACGATCTTCAGATACAATGGGTGTTATATTTTATGAGGTTTCCATATTATTTGCAACTAATGGCATTTTCTTATTTGAGTAATTTTCATAAATAATTCAAAAGTATTTTTATATTCTCATGTTTAAGGAACTAACCTAGTTTTTAGGGCTGCAAATTTATCCAAATTCCATGTGCACCTTTATTTATCAAGAAAAATCTGGAAATGATATTCTAAAAAACATTAGTTGTTATATTTAATAGATGTTTCTACACATAGAATATTTTTCTTGATTTAGAGAAAAGATAAACTAGTAAAAATAATTGATTATATTTTTATAAAATTATTATTGGTATTCTATTGTATCCAAGGACATCTAGAATAGATATTTTTTATGTGGACACTATATATTAAAGGTATCAAATTGAAACGAATGAGTGACACATTCTTGAAATTAAATGAATTATAATATATTTAAGAAATTTATATATAAATTATTGAATGTTATTTAGGTGTAGTGGGGATTTAGATTTTGTTACAATATTGTAGAGATCATAGGTCAACATCATGCGATGTGTTAATTTTTTGTGATTACAATTTCATATGGTACAATAATAAGAAGGGGTCATTGAACAAGATTAAATCCAAATTATTGTATTTTTTCACACATAATTTTTTATAGGAATTGTGTATGGATGTTCAACAACAATAGTTGAGGATTGACATTCAAAGACCATTTTATATTTTCTATGACAATCAATGTTTTATTGATCTATCAAAAAATAAATCCCAACACTCTCTATCTAAAAACATTAATATTAATTATCATTTTATTATGTTTAAATATGATTTATTTGATATAAATATCATTATATTTTCAAAAAAGACCATCATGCAAAAAAATTCAACAATGCTATGTCGCGCAAGAAATTATTTCGATTGAGGGAGAATCAACATATTCATCGAAGCTTGTATAGTTGATTTTGTTTTTCATATTGAACTCCCAAACCAATGCTTCATTCAATTAATATTCTAAAGTGGATATAATTTTTTATGTATTGGGATTGTAAGATACAAGAATCCTGACGTTTCTAAATAATTTTTTTATCAAAGATAAAACATCAGGAAAAAAACATGTGATGAAGGATGTGAAGATTTTATGGTATTAAAATAATTAACTATAAATATTTCAAAAGTCTCATCCACCAATATTCCTTTAATGTATCCAAATTTAAATAGTACTAAAATAAGGCATTAAAAATCAACGTGAGAGAGAGGGTTGCATAAAGAGATAGTTATCATGGGTGGTTATGGTGGTCTTCAAATATTATCCATGTCGGATATGTTGAAGGAATTATATTTCATTGAGAGAGAAGTATTTTATTAATGGATTTTAAGGAAAATAATTTCTATTTTTTTTCTATAAATAAAATAGAGAGATTGAATAACCTCATGTAATTGTGGTTTTCTTGGAAAAAGCATGAATATTCCATTTTCCTTGGTGAGTTAACTTGGCTTTATTTGTTAACAATCATATCTGTGGACATCTTTATGATTGAGGGATCGTAATATGGTTGTTACAACATAAAATATCATCAAAGGGAGTTCTTTTTAATAGAATATTTTTAGAAGGGATGAAGATGTGAATAAGTTATTTTATTTACGTTTCAGTGGATTTTAGATCAACCGATCCATTTTTTGTAATGGGTACAGAAACATAGAATTTTTAGCAACATAGTAAAATTGATAAAGGAAACTTTATGTAGACAATCCATGTGTCTGTTTTAGCTACATAAGAAATCCAGATAGAGATTTTTTGTAACAGAATCATGTATTTATTTCATCCACATATCAATTTTTATATTTCAGTGATGTACCTCCTTTGTGACATATCCTAATGTTAAATAACAGCATTGAATATTCTCTAATGATTATTCATTCACATTGCCAATATTTCAATATAGTTTATTTATGTTGGGATCACTGTATCCATTTTTTCTCATAGAATATTATGAATCTATGATACATTATGATTGTTATTAATCAGGTTTCTGTAATTAATTTTTTAAAATGAATTATTTTTTATGTTTCTTTATGCCTCAATGATATTAATGTCTAGTTTCAAATTGTTTAATGGAGATGAAGTAGTTGACCATAGTAACATAGATCATAGTGATTTAATGTATAATACTTTATTTATTAAAAGAAGTTGTTTTGAGGTTTTCAATTTACAATAGAGATATCATTGTGAGAAAATAATCAAAGGGAAATGTGTGTTATGTTCAAGAAAAAAATTAATCCATTTTGAGATATAATAATGTATTGATATTTAAAGACATTGAAAAAAATTCAGTATGAAGCCAAGGTAATCTGGTTATTTCTGTGATAAAAAATAATGATTCTCTCATATTTAAGAGTTCTGATGTTTCCTTATGAGAATATATATGTATAAATTTCATTACTACACTATGAGAAATATTTCATTGAATATTCCTAAAGCTCAGGGAAGGAGGTCAATATTCATCATTGATGAAGAAACATCGTTTTCCAGTTGTATTAATTAATATTTTTAGATAATATTTTATATTTAAACAAGAATATATTTTTACTGGTGTGACTCATAACAAATATTGTGTGATGTTGTATGATTTTTTATAATTTAATTATACTTATGAATATAGTGAAAAGAAATTATGTTTAGAGGGAGTGACCAGACACATCAAAGAATAGGATTCCACACATGATCTGAACCTTAAAAAATCTCAATTTTTCTTCCTCTTTGTTTTATACATGATGATGTGAGTATGTGTTATTTTTTTGACTATATCATACTCTAATATCTCACTTAGGTTTGTTTACGATTTAAAATATATTGATAAATTTTCATTCCACTGATTTGACCCCCCTTATCAATGAAGGAAACATATCCTGATGGGCACTTCATATGATTTTTATTTTAAAATTACTTCAGTATAAAATTAAATATTAAATATTATGAATAATCCAATTATGTTCTTTGGAATTAGTTTCATTACTGAAGTTTTTATAGAAACAATTTTATACATAAAATTCATTTTCAAAAAAACTATATTTTATAGTTTTTCTTGTTCTTAATATAAATTACATTCTTCCGCTAGTAGAAGTATAATCATTAAAAATAGATCCATATTTTTATTTATATTATCAAAATTTGATATATTATTTTCTATTTATTTTGGTACCCATGAATAGTTACCACCATTATGTTTTTGTACCATGTTAATGGGAGAATTTGTCAATTTGGGTCAAAACTAATGCGATAAGGCACTAAATTAATTAAAAGCATGAATTTATTTTATTGTATTGGTCTCAATCAACCATTATCATCTAAAATTATAAAATATGACATGCATCTACCAACGAACTTTTATTTTGACCTTTACATTATTTCTGTAAAATAAGATGTCAAAAAATGACACTTTCTTCAATTTGAAGATATAATATTTTTGAAGGAGTAATTAATAATTTATTTCAATTTATAATTTGTTATTATAAATATTTATATATAATTTATTCTCATGGTAATTTGTATATTATTTTTTGGGAAAAAATGAGTACTATAAATGCTTATGCAACACAGGTACATTGTTTTTGGATGTATTAGATTAAATTATTTTAAAAACACTAAAAGTATAATTTTTTGATTGATTTAATGTGGTCTATACATTTTAATGATACATATAAAATATAAAAGGTTTGATAAATTTTTATATTTTAATTACATTGTTGTTGTATTGTTTTCAATGTAAAATTATGTGAACAGTTATTAAAATGGAATTAGTAGTATTTTTTGACAATTTTATTTTGTTAAATTATTTAATAATCGTAAAAATATTTTAACTGTATATAATTATTTAGAAGAGGTTGGAAATTTTATCCCATTTACATTTATGATTTAATTTTTAACTAATATATAAAATTATATCCAATTAATTTTGAAAAATCTATTACTATAGTTAGGGTTAAAATTTGTTAACCAGGGGGTTTAAATAAATGATAATATTTAAAATTATATCTAAATATATAAAAATAATATTGGATAATTATATTTTGAAATTATATTCTTTTATCTTGATTTGAAATCCATTTAGAACTATTTTAAAATATATAGACACTTGTTATGTTATAATATTTCTTGTATTTCAAAAAAGAAATAAATAATATTTTATAATAAAAAATATTTTATTAAATTATTTAAAATTTATAATAATACTATCTCCAATCATGTGAATTTCATATTATAAAAAAAATAAAAATCGTCCATTGATTGGTTGCTTTTCCTTTTATTGTAACATTTTAGTTACATAAAGTATTAAAAATAGTAATATCACAGTAATTATCAAAAGGATAAACAGGTGATAAAACTAAGAGATCAGGGTTAAAACGTAAATGAATATTTTAAAAAATTTATTTGATGATATTATTTAATATCATACTCATTAGCGCATTAAATTATTTCAATTTAAAACTATTTTTTCCTGAAAATTAATTTACATTATTTTAGAACATTATGTATTTCAATGTGCCCCCATGACCAGATCTAATATCGTCGTACATTCCTGTAACAAATCATATATCTTCTCTTTTTACAATATATCCTTTATTTAAATGCATGAGTTATGTACCAAAATTGGTTTCTTAGTGAACAGGTATAACATTTAACCGATTATTTTCAATGTTTTTTCTTATTCAGCCTCCCTTAAATCCATAGAATCCATTATAAAATAATAAATTCAGAAATATAAATATGATTAATATTTATTATTTTTATGGAACACTCAATATCCACCAGAAGTTTATCCAATTTAATGTGAATACATCCATCATGTGTGTGTATGGATTATCATTTCCATAGAGCATTGAAATTCATTTTTTATCACGTATTTTCATGGAGGATTATTTTGATGGGATTAAAATATACACATTATATTTACTATATTATTATTATACACTAAATATAATAGTATAACATATCTCATACATTCCAATCTATTGGGAAATGATAACTTCTCTCTTGGTTCTGTGTGGACTGCCACCATCATAATGTAGTGCGGATTGTTTTTCATTTTCGGTTTACACGAATGTTAATAATGATATATTTAATTAATATAACGGGTTTATATGATAAAAAGGATCCCAGAAAGTTTAATTATCTTTAGAATTTTTTTTTCATCTGTTGAATAATGAAAACAACATTTGTGAGTATGGATGGTCTTCCATCTCTATGAATGCTGTAATTCATTTTTAATATATATAATTTATTGGTTACTAAATATATATAATGAATATATAATATTTTTATATCATTGAAAGAATTATGAATATGATGAGATCGTGATCAAATTACTTTAACCAAAACATTCAAAAAAATGCAAGAAAAATGGAATAGTTAATACACCAAAGGATGGTTTTAGTAAGGAATTGTTAATATACTTGGGGGTTACCAGAGTGGTAATAAATCCCCATTTTTTTCATTAGTCCCGGGGTCAAATATGGGTGGAAGTAGGTTCTATAATTTTACTATGAAGGTGGTTATATTGATAGTGACATAGTTATGTGGTGACGTAGGCATTGTACAGACATGTATTGATGTAAGCATGACACAGGCCATGTTATATGGGTAGAATGATGTAGTGATGACCCTGAATTAGACATTTGGTCTTTGTTATGTGATTCATAACCACTAAACCTTCAAGACATGTTCAATAAAAATAATTCTTAATTTTTGGGTTATCCCCTAGAGGGTTATGGACAACTATTCCGGTATGTCTGTGCAGTGTGTGTGAGGGTGTTTGAATGTAATTATACCACTAATATACTAATATATATTAACAATTGGGAGATTAAAAAATATAATTGGATCTTATATCACTTTATAAGTATATTAATTCTTCTGTTATATAATTATAATAAATTTAAATTTATTATACATGATTCTTGATTACTGTCAATGCAATTTAAACTCGATTTAAGGGCCTCTCATCTCACATTTATTTATATGATGCTTATGCCATATTAACCAATTTTTCCTTTTTTCTATAGTTTATACTTCCCATTAATTTATTTTATGATAAATCCGAGAAACATTTATTTATTTTAAAATCAATATATGCTTCTATATTTCAGGAGTGTTTGATATAGTTGATTACAGTTATAGTAATGGAATTATGTTATAATCTCATTGTTTTTTAGGAGTTTTTAGTACAAAGATTTTGGTGATGAAATGTTTTTATATGACAATAAAAAATTCATGAATTTTTATCTCCAACAATTTTTTTAAATACAAGTTTTATTTTACTTTTCATCACCTTTTGTACTCAATAGACCAAATGATCTTTTTTAAGGAAAAACGACTTTGTTTCCATCTACATTCTAAATAATATTTCCTCTATATCGATTATTTTTTAATGTGTTTTCAAAAATGATTTTGATTTTCATATATTACTTTATGAATTCTTTTTCACCCATATTTTTATTTTTTAAAAATAATTTGTCTAAAATGGATATTCTTGTCATTTTTAAAATGATTTGTCTTTGAATTTTTACTAAAAATTTAAAAGATTCATTATTTTAAAATAATCAACGTGAACGAACTTCCAAACCATAATGGCCACTCAATAAACTGAAGTTTAATTTTCATATTTCCAAGGTTCTATTAGATGAAAATGTGTTCCTTGATATTTATAAAATATTTTGATTTTAATTTATGAATTAAAAATAAAAATTGTATTTTCCTCAATAGATATTCATTTAATTATTTCGATGAATTTTTTATCTATGATGAAGTTATTTGAAATTACATAGAATATATTGAGGATATTATCCTTTGACACTATCTTTATTCATTTACTGAATTGTTTATGGTTATGATATAGAAATATCAATTAAACACATTTTATTTTTCCATGGGTTATGTTATGATGGATGTTTTTATTATCTTATTGAATATATATGAATAAGTTAATTATAATATCAAAATTATGAAAATAATTATATAACCCATAGAAGGACCTTGCCCTAAAGGTTACATAATCTTGAGTTATTTCAAAAATTCACATTAAGGATCTTTTGAGGTTTATAACTTTAGAAAATTTGTTCATAAATATTACATAACATCTCAAATATTACAACTTAGAAAAGTATATGTGCTATCCATTTTTTCATAAAACAAAAAAATATATAAGACAAATGGATTGTTTTCATATTAAAACATAAAAAAATTTCACTGATCCCATCCATGACTCTATTATCCATTAAAATCCGGTGAAAAACAATTCAAAACATGAGATGAGAATAACATTCTTAGTAATGGATACACAAATAAGGAAAAACTGGTAGCCTTCTGAAAACATGTAATCCATGAATAAATAATCAAACTGTAAAACTTTTCACCTTTATGATGAATTAAATACTCATCACTGAATATAACCTCACTACATACCATTTTTGTAACCAAAATATTACAAAAAAACTAATAGAAACAAAACATAACATATAAAAGGTATCACGGTACATAACCATACATAAATAGAATAACTATATGGTCAACTTCCACACATATCAGTCTTACAAATGGAATATCCATATGACCTACTTCCATACCCAATGCATTTGAGGTTATAATGTAACCACACATCCCTGGTTAATCTTAGAAGTTCCAATATTTGTATTATCACATAACCACCAATCTATAGGTTATCACGTAACCACCCATCAAATTTTCAAGTACCACTATATAATCATAAAACGTAAATGATTTCAATTATCAACATTTCACTCATAAAATTTAATTTGCAATCACAAGATATAATTTCAAGATAATGACATTGTAAATCCACATTGAATACAATTTTTAATACCAAAATACCCAAAAAGTTAATAAGTGATTTATTTTCCACTTAACAAACACATTAAAGGTTATAAAGGAAGCCAAATATAAAATAACAGCTTCAGCGAAGAAGAGGTCATTGTCACTGCATAAGTTAAGAAAATTTCTATTTTCATTTATTAAAATGATTCATAGAGAAATATTATTTTTTATTGAAATTAAATGTCAAATGGTTTTATTATACACCGTATATAAAAGTTCGTGTATAAATTAAAATATGCCTCGATGAAAGGAGATTGACACAAAGTCCCTTACCTGGAGTCTGAATTGTCTCATTCATTATTTATATTCCTGAATAATAAACATAAATAAATTTATACATTCTTAAAAACCATTTAAATTTTTATTATTCATTATATATTACTTATTGACATTTTATTGAAATTATTTAATTTTTTGATTATATGTCTGTTGTTTTGTCGATGTTTTGTAGTTGAATAAAAAATAAACTTGGCATGATGTCAATAGTTCATGTGTTCATAATTTTGTCTTCTCCAAAATGATATTCATGATTGAAATATAATATATATTCAATATATATTTATTTATAATAGTCCAAAAAATTTGAAGATAAGAAATCTAATGCACCGTTAAGGGAGACGGTAGGTCGTAGATATCCATGAACCCTACCTTCATTTCTTTTTCATATTAATGAAATGAAAACTAAATGATACTTAGGTATGTTATAATTCCAGTATAATATCTACGTTTTATATGTTTCATAACTTCATTAAATCCATCCATTATGTGTTCCTTGTATGGAATGAATGAGTAATATCACTATGAGGGCGTAGTTGTCTGCACATCCTCAAATGAAATGATCATATATAGACACTATCAAATTTATAAAGGTGTGTTGTAAATAAAAATAGATAAAATTAGAGAAAATATAAATATAATATATACCATATTAAATAACATTCCATCATAATTCCCCCCATGAGAGGTGGTTGGAGAAAATTGAACAATCATAATTTCGTGAGGCAGCAGTTCATTGTTCACAGAAATAGTATGTTCTATATCCATTATGAGGAGATGTGTGTATGTGTAGGTTAATAAGATAGAAAAAAACATCCTATTATATCTGAGGAGATTGTTTTTGTAATAAATATAGGGGATAAAGTGAGTTTAGGGGTTGGAGAAGGAAAATAAGTGAAAGGATCTTGAGAGAATATGTTACCTTTAAATCGGGTGGCTTCTTTTGATTTGAGGAAAAAGGATTCCCTGAGTTTAAAAATCCCACGATAAGGCTTCTATGATTAATAGAATGAGATAATTTTTTTATAATTTGGGCTAACCAAGGTGCTTGAGAGGTGTCAGTAAGTGGGTAGATATTGTGGGCTTTTATTAAAGGGAGGATGGGAAATATAGGAAGGCCCGGAAATTTTATTTTATTATAAATTTATTTTAGAATTATTAAAGTTCCAAAGTGATATATTTTGAATATAATATGTTTATGGGTCTAACTCCTCCCAACAAACAGGTTTAATACAAGTTTATTTTTCACATTTAACCTTATCTTCTGGCATTAATCTTTATTTAAATAAATTAACTCTTACCATGTATTCTTGTATTTTTACACTATATGGTTGATTTAGATACAACAAAATGACAAAATAATATCAATTTTATCATTAATTTCATTTGTAACATTATCTATGTAATTTTTCTAAATATTATATTTTTTATGACTCTTATAGAATTTAATAAAATAGTATTTGTATGAAAAACTCATTTATGTCAATGTTGAAACTATTTAGTAATTAATTTTTGTTAAAGTCATAAAAACCTTATTATTTCTAAAATAAACTACATTAACTCAAAGATAAAATTTTATAATAAACCATAAAATTTTTCTATGGAATAAAATTGTTCAAATTACATTTATTTTAATATTTATAATATCATTTATTTAAACCATTCATTAATAATGTAACCACTACAGCATCATTATGTCATAAAAATTATTTTTTTAATGACTATAATTTATAAAAAAAATATTATTATGTAGGAAATATTATTTTATTACTAATGGCTATTTATAGTCAAAGTGATCAGATATATAACCTAATATTTAAATTCTTTTAGTAAAAATATACATGTTTATGTTATATTTCTATTTAAATTAAATTAATTATTATAAATGTCATTATCACACCCAAGTGGCTCCCAAATTCCAAATGCTTAGCCTAAGGAATTTTTGGGTCTCCCATGACCCATCTAATAGAATTGTTACATGCTTCATGAAACCTTTATATTTTTATAATATTATTTTCACCCTTATTTTCCTAATTTACACTATAAGTGTGGTGAATATAAATAATTACTAATGTTTGTATTCCTAATGTACAAAAATAAAAAATAATCATTTACATAATTTTGAATAATTGATTAAAAATATGGAGTCCATTTTTAAAAATCAAAAACACTAATTTTTCATGAAATAATTTAAAATTAATTCTGGTTTTCAAAACCAAAAGCGGGTTTTTAAGAAGTAAATTATATCAAAATATTGATACACGTTTATGTATAATTTAAGTGTGATATTAATTCCAATGAAAATAATTGTCTTATATGATAAAAACATAATATATAAATGCATTAAAACTAATCCAAACGATAATCTATGAATTCAAATTAATTAGATGAAAAGGCAGTTTTGAATTAAAAATGCATTATTTTTCACTATTCATTAAAATATGTATTTTTTCAGAAAAACACCAATCTTTAAACCAAAGTAAATATTTTATGTCCCAATTCCAACGAAGAAGTTTATTTTTCCAAACATAACATATAAAAGTGTCAAAAAATATATATTAAATTGGATTTCTATTAAATGGTTGTAAAACAACTTTTTAAAAATATTAGAGTATTTTATGCTTAAAATTGGATTCAATCTCATTTTACGTATATAATATTTATTTTATAAATGTAAAAAAATAAAAAAAAAATTGTTATCCTATTGTATTTAATTTTGTTCGTCACCTCCATTACAATGTCTAGGCGTTAACTACCATTTAAAATAATAATAATATAATAATATTATTTTTTTAGTATGTCTTAGTGTTGTGTGAAACATAATATTTATAAGAAAAGTATTTAAACATTTCTAGTAAACTATCAAAGATATAATCCCATATAAAATTAATATATCATTGATAAATATTAACAGGTATGAAAATGTAACCTTCAATAAGTATCTAGGATGTTACATCCTTCACCCATTTTAGAAATTTCATCCCCAGAATATTATTTCAATATAAAATAAGTGGGGGTGTTTCTCTTATAGATCATTTTCAGATTCCCAAGTTCCCACTTCAACCAAATAGTATTTTGAAAAACCATTACATGATGAATCCCCTTATTCTCCAACACTTTCTCTCTACAGTCAAGAATTTGTACTGGTTATTCCTCGTGTGAATGATTCTCTTCCAAATAAACTACCTCTATACTCAAAACATTGGATGGATCCAACATATACATTATTAACATTTTAACCTGAAAAACATTGTCTACCTAGGACAAACATGGAGGTAAATCAAATTAGTAGGAAATAGACCAAACATTCCTTATGATTTCTTAGGGTCTAATAATCCTTGGACTCAACTTATTTTTCTTACCAAAACTCATCACATGTTCCCAAAGTGAAACATTTAGAAAGAAAAATCACCTACCTCTAAATAATGATCCTTCAACAGTTTATCTTCATAACATTTCTTCCTCCTCTTAGCTGTCCTCATATGCTTTTAAATGAAATGAACATTTACTTACATCTCTTATACCAATTATGGTCCCATTAATCTCTTTTCACCCACTTCATACCAAATAAGATAGATTTTGACACCACATCCCATATAATGCCTCAAATTGTTCCATTTTCATACTAAAATAAAAACTGTTATTAAATTAAACTCAACCGAAGAATTAGTTTGATCCCAACATCCTTGGTAATCCATTGAACAAGCATATAGAATACCTTCCAACATCTGAATTATTCATTCTGACTACTCATCTGATTGAGGATGAAAAGATATACTAAAATTTAATTCAATACCCAATGAATTCTGAATTCCTTTTAAAAATTTAGAAGTGACCCTGGGATCACATTCAGATACAATGGAGAGGGTAACTCCTTGTAACATGTCTATCTCTTTAATATTCAAATTCAGAAAGTGGATCTATATACAAAGTATCTAGAATAAGAATAAAATGAGTATATTTAGTCAATCGATCAACTATTACCCATATTACAATGTTACCTTGTGTAATATCTTATATTCCCACAACTAAGACCATTGATATATTTTCCCATTTCATATCTAGCAATGGAAAATGATAAATCATCCCCTTCAATATCTATCTCTATTCTAAAACCTATTGATAAATCAAAATTCAATTGGTAAAGTCAACAATATCTCTATTAATTTAATAAAACTAGTAATACTCCTAAAAATCACTATACATTATAGTAATTCTGAGATATACTAAAAATGGTGAACTATGAGCTTCACATTACGTCACTTTATTCAATTGTGAATTACAAGGCACATATAATCTTGTCCAATATCTCAAAATAGAACCATTATCAATTTTTAAATCAAGAAACATACCCTTCTGAACAAATTGTACCTTTTCCTGTAACTCACTATCTTCATTTCTTCTTTCTTAATTCTATATTATATAGATGTTTTCACAGACACCTAAAACAAAACAAATTAATTTTCTACACCAACAACTTCTAATAAAAAATTCAACAAATCATTAACCAATGGATCTTGTGTTAGTGGTAACATGGTTAATGTAGCATTATATTTTTGACTTAAACAATCATCCACTTTATTTAATTTTCCTGATTGGTAATGAATCATGAAATCATAATCCTTGATTAATTCAATCCATATCCTCTGTATCATATACAATTAATTTTTATTTAATATATACTTCAAATTTTTTTGATGAGTGTATATTTCACACATTATTCCATACAAATGATTCTTCCAAATATTTAATGAAATAACAACAACATCTAGCTAAAAATTATGATTTGGGTAATTTAAATCATGAGTTTTCAAATGACATGAATCATAATAAATTACCTGATCATTATGAATTATGAAACTACCAATTCCTTTAAATGATGCGTCTCTGCAGATAAAAAATTCAACATTCCTATAATGGAGGTCAAAAATGGATAATTTACCAATCTGTTTCTCAGTTCCTGAAAATCATCGTCCCATTATTTTTTGTCGATGATCTTAAATCTCTTACATGTAAACATAGTTTGTGGGTAAATAACCAAGATAAGTTTTCAAAAAACCTTTGTCAATAACCTATTAATCCACGAAAACTATGAATAACATTGATATTGGTAGGTCTTGTCCATCTTCTACATCTTTTGAATTAGGAGGGTAAACAATTATCCCATATTTAGAACCAATAATCCAAGTAATGAAATATGTTACAACCAAAATTTACTCTTACTAACATCTCAATATAGTTTATTTTATTTTAAGGTTTGAAAAAAAATACTTAAGTGACATTCTTGTTCCACATAACTTTGTGAATATACCAAAATATTATTTTTAGACAAAACCACAAGTTGTTCAGTTCTGATTCCAACCATCTCACTATACTGATTTGGATGATTTTTTTCCTCTGTATACCTTCTCAGAACAACATCATGATTCTTATGTGGAAAACCATTCTAAAAAGACATATCTTAGATGATGAAATATTTTATTTTTAAAATAAAATATCTTTTCAATTTGACCAAAATGTAAAAATATTTTATTGATATTTTACTGACAATATAAGAACTACAAAAGTTATCTAAATGGAACATTGATGCCAACTATAAGGCCCCAGCCTTAACTGTTACAAAATCTTATGTTAAATCATGAATTCATATTAAGGTTATTTTTAGGTTTATATATTTAGATAATTAGGCCATAAAAATTATATAACATCTCAAATATTATAAATTAGAAATGTCTACGCGCTATCAACTTTTTCATAAAAAAATTACTAAAATAAACATGGGTTCATTTCACATTTAAACATCATAATGTTTCCTTAATCCCATCCATGAATCTACTCTTCTTTTAAATTCCGGTTAAAATCAAATAAAAAATTCGTCTATGCATAATAATCTCAGTAAGGGACACACAAATAAGAAAATGTAGTTATCCTTTTAAAAACATGTAAACCATTAATACTATATCATAACGTATAATGTTTCACATTTATAAAGTATTAAATAGACATAACTAAATATAATATCATTTCTTACCCTTTTTTAACCATAATATTACCATAAAACCCATAGAAGTCACACATAACAAAAAAAGATATCTTGGGACATAATGACACTCAATGCCTTAGATTTTGTAATGTAACCACTCCTCCTTGGTTTATCATAGATCCACACATATTTTTTATCACATAGCCACATGTCCTTGGTGTATCTTGTATCCACCCATCAAATGTCCATGTACCATTATATAATCGAAAAACATTATGAATGAAATTATCAACATTTCAATCATAAAATAATATTTTCAACAACAAGAAATCATTTTAAGATATAGAAATATTCATTCCATTTTCAGACCATTTTCAATACCAAAATTCCCAAAAAGGGAATATGGTATTCCTTTTTATTTTAACCAAAACATTAAATATTATAGTAGAATCCAAATACTAAATAATGGTTTTTACAGAAGAGACGTCGTTGTCATAGATTAAATTAAATAAATTAATTTTTTCATTTAGTAAAATTAACCATAGAAAAAGATTACTTTTTAAGGAAAATAATTGTCAAAGTGGTTTATTATAGAACATATAATGATGGATATGTATAAATTATAATTTTCCTCAATGAAATGAGATTGAGATGAAGTCCCTTACATCGAGTCCGACTTGTAATGATTGTTATTTAAATTACATAATAATAAACATAGGTTAATTTCAAATTTATTCATATAGATTTTAAATTTTTTATTCATTTTATATTACTTATTACTATGTCACAGAAATTAGTTATTTATTTAATTTTATATCGGATGTTTTTTTGTTGTTCGGTACGTGAGTCAAAAATGAACTTGGTATGATTTCCATAGTCCATGTGGTCATAACTCAATCATCTCAAAAATTAAATTCATAAATAAAATATCATATATATGCAATACACATCTATTTATAATAGCCCTTAACATTGGGAGAAAAAAAATGAAATTAACCGTTCATGGAGATGGTAGGACGTATCAATGGATGAACGCTATTTTAATTTCATTAACATAATAAATGTATGAAAACTAAATAATAAACTGTTATATTATAATTACAGTATAATATATTTGTTATATATGTTACATTAGATCATTATATCCATTTTTTATATGTTCTATGTATGTCCTGAATGATTCACATCCCTTTTCTGGGGATATATTTTACACAAAATTAAATGAAATTATTGTATTCCCACATTATGTAAAGTATATCGGCATGTTGTAAATTAAAATTACAGAAAAATAGAGAAAATATAAAAATAATATATATCATATATAAATATATTTCTATCATAATTCCCACTATGATAGGTGGTGGGGAGAAATTGAACAATCATTTTTTTTTTGAGACAATAGTTCCTTGTACACAGAATCATTATGTTCTATATCATTTAGATGAATGTGTGGGTAATTTTAGGTCTCACCCATAGCATAAAAACATACAATAATTTTTATGATACTGCTCTTGTTATAAATAATTTAGCAAATAGAGGTTAGGGGTTGGATAAAAAAATTAAATGAAAGGATATTGAAAGAAGACATTACCTCTAAATTAGGTAACACCTTTTGATTTGAGCCAAATAGCTTCCTTGAGTTCAATTATGCCCAATGTAAGGCATCTAAGAGTAAGGTATAGATGTGGGGATCTTATTGGAGTATATTTTGTGGAATCCAATGGTATTTATAGGTGTGAGTAAGTGGGTATAGGTGGTGGAGTTTTATAAGAGGTAGGAGGGGCACATTAGGAAAGTCTTCAAATATTATTATATTATAAAATTATTTTTGAATTAATATACTCCAAAGTGATATATTTTATTTATATGATGAGGATGGATTCCAATCGTCCAAACCAATTAGATTTATACAATTTTAGGTAACAATTTTAATATTATCTTTTGGATTTAACAATAGATAAATAATTAACTCTTACCATGTTTTCATGTATTTTTATACTATATGGTTAACATTCAAACAATAAAATTAAAAGAAAACCTCAAGTAAATAATTAATGAAATTATTAACATTATCTATTTAATATGAAATAATATTATATTTTTTTAACTATTATATAAATTAATAAAATAGTATTTGTTATAGAAACTCATTTATGTTTGTTTTGACACTATTTAGAAATTGATTTTTATTAGTCATAACAACTTGATTCATTAGAAAAAAACATTAAATCAAATATAACTTGCCATAAGAGTCTATAAAATTCATTTATGGAGTAAAAGGTTTTAAATTAATTTTTTAAATATTTATAATATCATTTATTTGAATCATTCATTATTAAGGTAATCACTGCATCATCATTATTTCTTAAAAAAAATTACTTATTTAATGTATAAAAATTATAAATAAGATAACATGATATAAGAAATATATTTAACATTATAATTACTATTTATAGTCATATAAATCGGTTATATCACCCTATAGTAAAATTAGTTTACTAAAAAGTTTCATGTTTCTTTTATATTTCTATTTACTTTAAATTATATATTTGAACATGTCATTATCACAACCAAGTGGATCCCAAATGACACAATTTCTTCCTAATGATTGTTTTGTTCTTCCATGACTTATCTAATAAGATTTGGACATGTGTTATAATAGTTTTTTATAATTTTAATATTATATATACCCTTATTTATAAAATTTATCCCCTAACCATGTTAAATAAAAATAACTACTCATGTTACCATTCATAATGTCCAAAAATTAAAGGTACACATTTATATAATTTGGATATTCTAATTACAAATATGGAATCGATTTTTCTAAATTCAGAACACACAAGTTACAATAAATAATTTGAAATTAATTCTCGTTGTTAAAACTAGAATGTGGGGTTTTATGAAGTAAAAACTAGGAAAATATTGACATGTATTTATGTCTAATTACAATGTAAAATTAATTACAATAGAAAAAATGGATTAAATGATAATAAATATTCTAAAAATAATTTAAAACATATTTATAAGGTAATAAATAAATTTTGATAAATTAGAAGAAAATGATGTTTTGAAATAAAAATGTAGTATTTTTCACTATTCATTTAAATATGAATTGTATCATAAAAATGAAAAAAATCAACTTAATTAAATTTTGATGTCCCAATTACAAATAATAAGATTATTTTTTAAAATAGAACATATAAAAGTGTAAAACATATATTTAAAAATGGTTTACCATCTAAAGGCATTAAAAGGACCATATAAAATTATTATAGTATTTTATGATTAAAATTAGATTCATTCTCATTTTAAGCATCCCAAATTTATTAGATAAAGTTTAAAAAAATTAACAAACACGTGCGATCATATTTTTGTTTTTTATTTTCATTCCTTCCAAAACAATGACTATTTATTTACTACCATTTATAATAATATTATTATTATTGTACTATTTTTTGTACAACTCAGTATTTTGAGCAACGTAAGATTTCAGAGAAGCCAATTTTTGGGTGTCGAGTATGCTATTGAATATGGTGTCCCCTGTAATTTTAATATTATATTCATAAATATTAATATATTTGATCATTTATTTTTATAAAAATACCTGGGATGTTATAACCCATGAATTGATTATATAAATATTGATGTTTTTTGAGATCAATGGTTAAATGGGATGTTATCTTAATCCATAAATAAAGGTCGCATTAGGTTATCCTAAGACCAAATTATCATACAAGTTAGGGTTCCCCAATCCCAAAGTAGGTAAAATTGTTTATAGGACAAGACTAACATGTTATCAATGTCATAGTGTGATTTCGTGAAATAAATCTTATATGATTATTATTATACCACACATCATTCCAATATTTTATGAAATGATCGTTTTCCAGTGTTATTTTCTCATGCATCATGATCTTGGATACCATTATAATTTTTCTATTATGTAGAGTCATGATTTATGACATGAATCATTTATATGATATTATAATTATTGGTCACAATCTTCTAATGTTATGCTCTTATTCACATACCCTTATGATACTTTTATTATTAATTGATCATTGGTATCTCCCTTTGATATTGATACTGGACATCTATAATGTCATGTTATAATTAATTTTTTTCAAAATATATAAAGAAATGTTTTAAATATAATTTTTCAATTAAGTGTCATCATTTAGAAGAACTATGTGGTAAATAATATATACCATTTATAAATCACTTATTTATATATAAAATTTTACTAATAAACTAAAACATTATGGTTCAGTAATGGGTTGTAATGTTATATAATGAATATTTTCCTAATAAAATGAAATATTTTTGTACAAAGTATGGTTGTCCGTAAATATAAATATTAGAACATTTTAAAAACAATTATTTTAAAAAACATACCTTTTTACAGTGAATAATTTTAATCATATCATGTTAAATATATATATTCAAATAATTAAACTTTAGTGGTAAAAATAAAATATTAAAACATAAGAATCATAATTTATTATAATCATTCTATTTACTAATTGTTTAATATAATATTTTAAGACTTATTTTAGTTCTATGTTGTATGTTTTATAGTTATTTAAACATTGTATTTATTAAAATGAAAAAATATACTAAAATCAAGGGGGTGTTATCTATATGATATTTACCATTTATATATTTTTAATAGTTATGTATGTGACATGATATACTATATCGTGAATTATGTAATACTCAAAAATAAGACACAAAAAATACCACAAAAAGCCCCATTTCAAATTAGATGACATTTATATTTCATACACTGTTATATGAGGGATTAATGGAATATCTTTTGTCCAACTCTCATTTGTACCAAAGTATAAATATCTTTATTCCATTTCACCTTATAGTGTATCGAATAAAATAACTTATCAAATTTTATTCAGGGCACATTTTTTATTTCATCAAAATCAAATCTTAATGATATAAATATATTCACCTTATATGAAATCACAATTAATACGTTGTGAATACCTATCTAAGATAACATTTGGATAAACTCTAAATTTTTTTTTGCAAATATATCCTACTAACAAATTCATCCATATATAACTAAACAAAAATTGTGCGTCCATTAGTCCCTCTATTGTATAAAAAAATGAATTTCAGAATTATTTTAAGAAAATAATGTTTTTTAGTAAGGAGTCATTTCTATTCAAGCTGTATTTAGATCTAGAATGATATTGCCTAAAAACCTATATCACTAAACACGTCTTCACCAATTGCATCATAATAAAGTTATGATTTTTATATGATCCATTTATTCAACATATCAAGTACTTGTGGTATATAGAGTATATCAATTACATATAGCCAAATCTTATGTTTAATATTATTTAAGTATGCATGGACCATGATGATAAATACATCACCTACCATTATAGAAACCCAAATCCTAACGTACATGGATATTACATTATTTTTGCAGAATACTTAATACATAAACAAAAATGACACCCAAGGACTGTAATAGTTTAGTTTCTTTGGAAAATCAGAACATAATCTTCTAATCATGGTGAGAGATATTCAACATCTCCCATAAATATCTTCCCCTTTTTTTCTTACCTAAAACCTTTATTTATTTCCCAGGGAAAAGAAAACATAAAAATTGTGAGCTCAAATTATTAGTAAGGTTAAACATGGAGATAATAAAAACAATCCATAAACATTTGAAGGTAAAGACATTAACATAATCAATGATATAAATCTTGGATGTGTATAACGCATAGATCATAATGGAACATTAATCATGATAAAATAGCATGGGAATAAAAATTTTATTATGGAAACCATTAAGAACATGATATGATTTCTATAGTGGCCAAGGCATTGATACCTAGTTCATCATAGTGGAAAATGTCCCTTACTGAATCGAGTTCACTCCTCATTCCAGTCTTGTATCACTGAACCAGATTAACATTCCATTCTAGCCATTTATATCTCATGAGATTTAAATCGTTACCCAATGCATTCGAGGGAGATATAGGTACCACCCATCTCATAATGAAATCATTCTTACTTGTTCCATAAAATAAACATAAATCATTCACCATAACATAATGAATAAAATGTGTTTCATAAACATCATCTCATCGTGACACAATCCATATAAAACAAATGGATATCATTTCATCATAAGAAAAATCAGACCATGTAAACAATAGAGGCACTATACATAAAACATAATGATTCTAAATAATTTCATCTTAGATAGAAAATAGTTTTGATAAAACACTTTAAATTAATTCTTGAGGAAAATATCCTTTCTTCTTCAAAATCATTTTCTTTTAACAAAATGCCACATAATTTTGAAAGAAAATGATTTTTTTGAAAATAAACATGAAAACATGCAGAGGAATCTTCATGATAATTATGGGTTATGAAACCATAAAAATCCGTTCATGTCGTATAAGTTTAAAAAACATTCTTCTCATACTTTTTCCAGAAAAGTCAAAAAGTACCTTATATGGTAACCAAATGAACGCTTTCTTCCATACAATGTGGTAAAAAGTCAAAAAAGGGAAAAAATGACTTTAAACATTCATAGAATAATAGTAAACATATTTTGAAAACATTTTTATAAAACATGGACATGGATGATAAACATAACCCCAGTAAATACTTACGCATAAGCAATCCCAGACAAAAATGATATTTTCAAAATTATCCCCAACCTTAGGTCCAATTTCTTCCATACATGTCCAAAACTCTTTTATAGTGGTTTTAGACATATTATTAACTTGTAACATTACCATAATAATATTTTTTATATAATATATGATTAACTTATGACTTTATATTACTCGTTATTTTGTAAATTCCATGTTAAAGCAGCATTTTGGGTAAAATCGTTTCATCTATCGTACGTGTTTCAAATTTTTGTTCTTGATATTATTAATTATATCATGATATAATTAATTCCATAATGTAAAACATGATTTATATATAATATATATTCAGTATATAAATATATATGACACATTGATATATAGAATGAAATACACCGTTCATGTACGTACCTTTGAACGCTGTTTTCATTTCCTAATTTATTTGAATGGAATTAAGTAAGTGAAACATATATATAAAAAATCCAGTATTACTTTTAGTTAATATATTTCATGATTATTTATTATATATACTTTATAATCATAATTGAATGGTTAATCCTGGAAAATGAATCTCATCACGTTCGTGGAGACGGTAGTCCGTACCTACGCACGAGCGATGATATCATTATTTTGATATTAAAATCATTAATAATTGGATGGTATATCATATATACACAATAATAATAATGTTATATTTGTTTTTTATATCATTTATACTCATTATTATACCCATCCAAATGATGAAATGTTTGAATAACAAACTACACCACGGCATGGAGACGACAAGTCGTACGTACGCACGTGTGGTGACATTATCATTCATAGAATGGATAAAATTACTAATATGGTTATTCAATTTCAATAATAAAATCACAGTATATATATGATAATAGATTTATTATTTTAGAATGAAAAAAAACAAAAAAGTATGAAGTGGAAGAAAAAAGGAACATGAAATAGGTGGTGAGATATTTACTTATTCCTTGGGTTCTTCCTTTTGATTTGATCTAAAGGGATCCTTAGGTTGGCATTATAACTAAAGGAATTCCTCTAGGATAAAGTTAGGATAGTTTAGAAGGGTATTTGAGTAGGGTTTGTCAAATCCAAATGGATTTAGAGGTGTAAATTTGAGAGAAGGGTGAGTGCCCTTTTATAAAAGGGGTGAGGGAACCTTAGGAAAAACTTAAAATATTATTTTACAATAAAATCATATTAGGTTTATAATGTCTCCAAAGTGTCTAATTTCGAGGATAGGGTGGGGATGGGTCTAAATCCTCTCAAAAAATAGGTTTTAGACAAGTTTAGGTTACCATTGTAACCTTATCATTTATATTTAACTCTAAGTTAAATAAATTATCTTTTACTGTGACTTCTTGTATTCTTACATTGTATGGTTAATAAACTTTCTATAAACTGCCAATCAACCCCCAATTGGTTCATTAATATCATATATATTATTACATAAGTCTTTGGGCCGAACCTTAGATATTTATGACCATTATATCAATTAATAATATAATATTTTTTAAACACTTTTATGACAATTTTGACACTATTTGGTATTTTTTGTTTTTTCTAAATTAATAACAACATTATTACTTCTAAAAAAATTCATCTAACCAACCCTAATATGATATAATAACCTATAAAATTAGTGTAATTCATAAAAAGTCTCAAATTAATTTTATTTGGGTATTTATAATATCAATTATGTTAACATCTCATTAATAATGTAATTACTGCATCATCATTGTGTGATAAATAAATTAAATTATTTAATATCTAAAAATCATAAATAAAATACCATTGTGTAGAAAATATTTTTCTCTTTCTAATTAATATTTATAGTCTAATTTATCTTATGTATAACCCAATATTAAAATGTATTACTTATTAAACATTGATTTTAACTATTTTAACCCGTCTTTAAATGAAATAATAATAAATTTCGTAATCTAATCCAAGTATACCTAAAGGGTAATATTTTATTCCTATAGTTGTTTTTTGTCTAATTAAACTTATCCAATAGGATTAGTACATGTTTTATGATAATAATAATATCATTTTTACCCTTAATTGCCCTATTTAATTTCTAACTGTGGTAAATAAAAGTAAAAAGTTACTATTCACCAAAAAATATTTTTATTTTATTGAACAAAAATTTACTTACTGATATCAACTGTGTATCTTGGATTTTTGAAATTCCACTCACAGAAGTGGAAACATTACCTTTTATGTAAATTTTTAAATTCTCCATGGAGGTGGGTAATAGACGGTAAAAAGTTCAATAAACTTTTTATATATCAAAAATTATTATAAAATAACTCCAATGAATTAAATTGAACTTATATAGGTATTATGTATCTATTTTTAACTAAAATAAATTTAAATAAAATAAATAATTATGTAAATAAAAATTTGGTTTTAAACTATAACTCAGTGTTTTTCATTATTCATCGAAAATTGAATGTTTTCAGAAAAACAGCAAAACTTCACCCTAAGCTAATTTCTATATTATGAATCAAAAAATGAAGTCCATTTTGAAAGATAAAATTTATAAAATTTCAAAGAGTGGGTATTACTATTCATAGCATCTGGTTTATATAATATTTTAATAACATATCGTTGTTTAGTGAAACCCGATATTGCGTACTACACACGCTATCGAGGAAGGTCGTGATTGCGTGTAATGCAAGACAAGTCAGGGCTGCGTGTAGTGAAAGATCCCATTTGTGTTTCATATAACATAATCAAAACTTATTTCATTTATACATTAAACAAAATCTATACTTAATGTTGCGTAGAATAATTTCCACAAAACGAACTTGAAATGGTGTGTAACACGAGCCAAGAATAGTGTTGTGTATACTGTAAGATAATATGGTTATTCATATAGTAAAAGTTAATCTTTGTGTAATGTTCAATAGAAGACATTAAATAAATTAAAAATAATATCTCTCATAAAATCTCAGGGTGTTACGTTCTACCCCCCTTAAAATAAATTTCTCCCTCAAAATTCGTCGGGTTTAAAAATCGTTTACTACGTGAAAGTTTCATTCATAGAAACCCACATCGTAAAAGGTAACACTAAAACATAATTTTAAAAACTAAATTATGAAATGTAAAGGTTACACAAATTAACTCATCACTGGGTTTCCACATATGATAACATAGGTGGAAATATGGATATGGAAGAGAAATATAACCATCATGTTCTGATGGAGAGTTGTAGTGGACATGGATATGAAATATCCAACAATCACAAAGCCATAAATTTGGGGTATCTCAGGTACCATCTGACTCATCAGATATGAGGGTATTAGGAAGTCATTTTTGGTTTTCATGATCATTTCCCTAATGCTGAAAAAATTTTGCATAAGGAGAAATACTTACTTGATTTTAGTGTAATATCCATGTTGGTCATTCCATTAACAATTTCCAAATCATCCCTTATTAAAGAAATGAAGTTGAATTTTTCATTATTGAAGTGTTAGTAGATCATGCGATAGGTTATTCCATCTTTCTCAAAAAAATGTTTAGAAAAAATTATTAAATATACATAAGTTAATCTATGGTGAGGTTAATTGTATATGATTCCAAAAATGGACTTAGACTCCAACTATCATACTGTTTAATAAAACAAAACTAATTTCTACTAACCAGAGACTTCCTGTAGGCCAGTGGATGGTGATAAAGTCATTTCGTACTTTGGTTGTGGGTTCGATTCATGCATCCTTGTCCAACGCGATGGGTTGTTACCCATTCTGTAGGTTTTCCCTTTTCTTAAACTATACATTTATAACATTACAGAAATATTATTAGAAAAACATTCTAAACTTAAACAATAATATCGGGTGTACAACTCAATCCATTGCAACCTTAAGACTTATCCAAAATACTTCTTTCCAAACTCGTAGTATGAAGGGAATGATTACTAAAATGGTTATATAAAAAGCACATGAATACCATCATTTATCCCTCATATATCACAAGATATATCTTGTTGGTCACATTCCAAACATGTGATTACCTTAATCATGTTTCTTTTGAAACATGTATTACCGTAGAACCTTAATGTTATCAAAAGATAACTCATTCCACATACCAAAATCCAAACATTTCTATATACTCAAACCATGATATCACTTTGTCCCTTATATTAGTCATGTGCTCATTAATACAATAAAACATATTATTTTCTCCTTATCCCTACATTATGCGCATATCATCTGCTTTATAAAAATATTTCAATCACTTTTCATGGTTACTGGTACCATATTCTTATGGAAAACCACAATGGACCAATACATAGATATTCTAATATACTATAAAAGTAACTCAACAACATTATTCTTGAATACCAATACATGAACACTTTAATCCATCCTCTTTAATGATTTTCATAGAACAAGTCCTTCCATGATTCATAAGTAACCTCTTAGGTCAGGGCATTGACTTGGGTAATGCCCAAGTTCTCCGTAGATAATATATTGAACTCCATAATAGTCTGTCACTCTATGGCCCTTCTCCCCACACAGACAACATCTTCCCCTCCATTTGATGTATCCATCAAGGTTCTTATTCCCATCTTTATAAATCTCAATCATCCTTTCTCTATTCTCATCACCATGTGAACATGCATAAAATTCCATCTTCCTCTTATTTTATGACATAGGAATACAACTAAATTTCACCTTGTTAATCATATATCACGATGACTGATTCGTCGTAATCATAATATATTTCTTTCCTGGAATTACACATTTTTTTGATCATAGTCACCAATTAGTTCATTGGAATCAATGTTAACTGTGTTCCTTCCCATTCCCTCCATTGACTATAACCAGAAACCATATTGTAAGAAATAGTTAAAATAACAAGGAACCACATAATCATAAAATGTCACTTATGGGATGTCTAACATATCACACATTATTTAATTCATGATAGCTTAGGTTCACCCTAGGTTATTCATGATCGTCAACATAATTTTAGTACTTAAACCTATAGTTATACTAAACCTTAGGTACATCCCTAAACATACCTTATAAATATCTCTAGGGATCTCACTAAAGTTTTTAGGTCCTAGTTTCCAAATTTCAACTAAACCTTTCCTCCGATACCAACTGTAGAGACCCAAAGCTTGACATACATGGACATTACATTATTTTTGCGGAATACATAATACAAAACAAAAAATGACAGCCTAGGACCATAACAGTTTAGTGTTTATGGAAACTTAGAACATAATCTTCTAATCATGGTGAAAGATCTTCAAAATCTCCCATAAATATCTTCCCCTTTTGTTTTATTACCTAAAACCTTTATTTATATATTGGGGAAAATAAAATTTAAAAAGGGTGATCTATAATGTTTAGTAAGGGTAAACATAGAGAACATAAAACCAATCCATAAACATTTGAACGTAAAAACATGAACATAAGAAATGACATAAATCTTGGCAGTACATAACACATAGAACATAAAGGAATATTAATCATGATAAAATAGCATGGGAATAAAACATGTAATTGTTGAAACCATTAACCACATGATATGATTTCTATAGTAGCCAAGGAATTGCTGCCAAAACCATCATTGTGGACAAAGTCCCTTACTAAATCGTGTTCACTCCTCATTCTAGTCATGTATCACTGGACCAGATTATAATGCTATTCCTGCCATTTCTATCTCATGAGATATAGATATTTACCCAATACATTGGAGGGAGATATAGTTCCCACCCATATTATAATTAAATCATTATTACTTGTGCCACAAAATAAACATAAATCATTAATCATAACCCAAAGAATAAAATGGGTTTCATAAACATCATCTCATCATGACATAATCCATATAAATAAATTGATATCATTTCATCATAATAAAAATCAAACCATGTAAATAATAGATACATTATACTTGAAACATAAACATGCTAAATAATGTCATCTTAGAGGGGAAATAGTTTTTATAAAACACTTGAAATGAATTCTTGAGGAAAATATCCATTGTTCTTCAAAATCATTTTCTTTTCATAAAATGCCAAAAAAATTAAAATAAAGGATTTTATTGAAAAAAACAATGACAAATTGTAGAGGAAGCTTTATGAAAATTAGGCATTATGAAACCGTAAAAATCTGTTCTTTCCATATAAGTTAAAAAACATTCTTCTCATACTTTTTCCAAAAAAGTCAAAAAGTACCTTATATCGTAACCAAAGGAACGATTCCTTCAATACAGTGTGAAAAAAGGGTAAAAATGACTTTAAACCATACATGGAATAATAGTAAACATTTAATGAAAACATTTTTAGAAAACATGGACATGGATGATAAACGTAACCCTAGTAAATACTTACGTATAAGCAATCATGGATTAAAATGAGATTTGAAAAATTGTCCCTTAACATAAGTCCAATTTCATTCGTACATGTATGAAACTCTTTTATAGTGGGTTTAATCATATTATTAACTTGTAACATAACCATAATATTATTTATTATATCATATATGATTCATTTTTGACTTTATATTATCCGTTCTTTTGTAAATTCCATGTTAAATTAGCGTTTTGGGTAAAATCGATTCATTTATCATACGTGTTTTGAATTGTTGTTCTTGATATTATTATGTATATCCTGATTTAATTAATTCTAGAATTTAATAAATTATTTATATATAATATATATTTATTATATCAATATATATGATAGATCGATAAATGGAATGAAATACACCGTTCATGTACATACGTATGAACAATGTTTTCATTTCCTGATTTATTTGAATTCAATTAAGTAAATGAAACATATATTTACATAACTAAAATACCATTATTATGTAATATATTTCATGATTAAATATTATACATAATTTATAATCATACTTGAATGGATAATCATGGAAAATGAATCTCATCGCGTTCGTGGAGACAGTAGTCCGTACGTACGCACGAGCGATGATATCATTCTTTTGATATTAAAATCATATATAATTGGATATTATATGATATATACAGAATAATAATAACATTATATTTATTATTTATATAATTTATACTTATTATTATACCCATCCAAATGATGAAATGTTTGAATAACAAACTACACCACGACATAGAGACAGTAAAATGTACGTACGCACGTGTGGTGACTATTTCATTCATAGGATAGATAAAATAACTTATATGGTTGTAAAAGCTTCATAATAACACCAAAGTATATATAAGATACTGATTTTATTATTTTATAATTGAAACAATAAATAAGGAGGATGTGGAAAAAATAAAGAACTTGAAATAGGTGGTGAGATATTTACCCCTTCCTCGGGTTCTTCCTTTTGATTTGATAAAAATGGATCTTTAGGTTGGCTTTCTGACTAAAGGAATGCCTCTATGATAAATTTTGGACATTTGAGAGGGTATTTGGGTAGGTTTTGGCTGATTGAAATGGCTTTGGAGGCGTGAATTAGAGAAAAGGTGGAGTGCCCTTTTATAAGAGGGGTGAGATCACCTTAGGAAAAACTTAAAATATTATTTTATTATAAATTCATATTCGGTTTATAATGGCTCAAAAGTGACTTATTTAGAAGCCAGGGTGGGTATTGGGTGAAATCCTCTCAACCAATAGGTTTTAGACATGTTTAGGTTAGAATTTAACCTTATCATTTAGATTTAACTCTAAGTTAAATAATTTAACTTTTACCGTGTCTTCTTTTATTCTTACACTATATGATTAATAAAATTATTATAAACTACCAATAAAACCCCAATTGGTTAATTAATGTCATATATATTATTATATAAGTCTTTTGGAGGAAACTTATATTTTTAGGACCATTATATCAATTAATAATATAATATTTGTGTTAAAAACTCTTTTATGTCAATTTTGAAACTATTTAGTATTTTGTTTTTCTTTTCTAAATTTATAACAGCATAATTACATCAAAAAAAATACATTTAACTAGCCCTAATATGATATGATAACCTATAAAATTAGTTTAACTCATAAAAATTCTCAAATTACATTCATTTGGGTATTTATAATATCAATTATGTTAATATTTCATCAATAAGGTAATTACTGCATCATCATTGTGTCATAAATAAATTAAATTATTTAATGTATTCAAATATAAATAGAATACCATTATGTAGGAAATATTTTCATCTTTCTAATGAATATTAATATTCTATTTTATCTTATGTATAACCCTGTATTAAAATGTTTTAGTTATAAAACATTGATTTTAACTATTTTAACTAATCTTTAAAGCACAAGAGCCTTAGCCCAGTTGGAAATGTCTCTGTTTGTTCATCCAAGAGACCAGGGATCAAGTCCAGGCGGAGGCAGAATGTCTGAGTACTGTAGAAGTACTGTAGCAGTATTGGAGCAGGAACTGTAGTAGTACTATAGTAGGGACTGTAGAAGGTACTGCAGTGGGAATTGTAGCAGGCACTGTTTGGCACCGTAGCAGTCGGGAATATGCCCATGTTTGGGCCTTCGGGCCTCTGATTTAGTCCTCGGTTCCTTCATAGGCCTTTGGGCACCCATACCTTAGGGTCAGTTGGGCCTTTGAGCCACTTCAAGGCCTTTGGGACACCTTTGTGTAGATACAAACCCGAAAAAAACCTACAAGGAACAAGCTCTACAAAGAGGACGAGCAACGAGCTTCCACCACAACAAAAGCTAAACGGATTGCAAGAATGAGAGGGTATGGAACCTGCCATCGGGACAAGCCTGTGCATTCATGGGAATGCCTAGCTGAACATCCATGCGAAGGTGGAGAGCTGATTTCACGATGAAGATGCTGGGGAGGAGCAGTTCCATATAGTTAGTCTGGGTTGTATGTAAAGTTTGTTCCTACAAAAAATGATTTCCTATAATGCCTACGGGCATGTAATATTTCACCTACGGGTATTGTAGGGTTCTACCTCATCCCTTGAAAGGTGGATTATCAACATTAATAAAAAATGAAGGCCTTCGGGCCATTGGAGTGGACTCTTCTTTAAATAAAATAATACTAAATGTCCAAATCTAATCCAAGTGGGCCTAAAGGTTAATAATTTATTCCTAAGGTTGTTTTTGGTCGAATTACACTTATCCAATATGATTAGGACACATGTTAGGTTAATAATAATATCATTTTTACCCTTAATTACCCTATTTACATTTAACTGTGGTAAATAAAAGTAAAAAGTTTCTAATCACCAAAAAATATTTTTATCTTATTGAACCACTATTTACTTATTGATATCAATAGTGTCTCTTGGATTTTTGAAATTCCACTTAGAGAAGCGATAAAATTACGTTTTATATAAATTTATAAATTCTCCTAGGATGTGGGTAAAAGACGGTAAAAAGGTCAATTAACTTTTTATATATCTAAAATTATTATAAAATGACTCCAATGAATAATATTAAACTTATATAGGTATTATGTATATATTTGGACCGAAAATAAATTTAAATAAAATAAAAAATTATTTAAATAAAAATTCGTTTTTAAACTATAACTTAGTGTTTTTCACTATTAATAAAAAATAGAAAGTTTTTAGAAAAACACCAAAAACTCAACCTAATCTAATTTTGTTATTACGAATCCAAAAATGAAGTCCATTTTGAAATATGAAATTTATAAAATTTCAAAAAGTGGGTATTACTATTCATAATGACTAGTTTATATAATATTTTGATAACATATCGTTGTTTAGTGAAACTCGGTATTGCGTACTACACACACTATTAAAGAAGGTCGTGATTGTGTGTAATGCATGCCAGGTCAGGTTTGCGTGTAGTGTAATCTCCCATTCGTGTTGCGTATAACATAATCACAACACATTTCATTTATACATTATAAAAAATCCATACATAATGTTGCATGGAATACTTTCCACCAAATGAACTTAAAATTGTGTGTACCACGAGCCATGAACAGTGTTTCATATAGTGAAAGCTAATACGATGTTGCGTATAGTACAAGATAATATTGGTGTAGTGTACAATAGAAGACATCAAAGAAATTAAAAAAATATTTCTCATAAAATCTTGGGGTGTTACAACCATTCATCTAACTAGAAGAGAAAATCACATTCCGATCACCCAAATAAATGATAAAATAATAAATATTATCAATATATGGTTATATACACCTTCTATCAATCATAATTGAGAGCCTATAAATAATAATAGTCATAAAAGTGGGAAAATATCATCCTTGTTAAGCTGAAATAGATGAGATGATCAATAATATAGTCACCCGCCTATGAGTTGAGATTCCACAAGGTATGTGTAATAAATATATCAATGAATGAAGGTTGTCAGGATATGTTATATCCTCCTGTATGGGGAAATTTAAATATGAAACATTCACTCTTATTATACTATATACATGATGTATAATCCTCCATGTGGTATACATGGTGGGTCAACCAGTATAAAAAACAAATTTTGTACCTAATGAGTACATTTTGTATCTCAAAACAAACTGCTACAATTTTTTACCATAACATTTTATCATAATCTATATTAACTCGTGATGAAAATCACATATGGATAAATAATATCATACTATTATATATTATTTATTATTTCTCTTCATGATAATATATATCAAACATGAATGAATAATAAAGTGTAGGATGCGTATTCCATAACCTCGAATATATTAAATTTTTTTACCAATTAAATAATAGTAAACAAACCATTAATAAGAAAAATTATCTTTATATCACATATAATAGAATACCAGAACATATTTATGACCGTAGAACATTTAGGGTTTCATTAATCTCATTACATATCTATATAATTCATTCCACATATGTATGTGACCATCTAATAAAATAAACCTAAAAACACCTTTAATGAGAAATGTCTAAGAAAAAAAGTGTGAATAAAAAATATATTCAGGAATCATATTTTATATTTTTATTTACATTAAAATATTATTCAAACTTGTCAATATCACAACATCAAATGTAATGATATTAATAAAAAAACTTTTATATAGAACTCTTTATATGTTCAACAACACCATCATTATTTAAAAAAACATTTTCCTTGAGATAATTTTAGTTATAAATGTATATTTTAAATTATACAATACCACCACATAATAAACATCCTTTGGAAATAATGTGTAATACACATTCCATTTTTTATAGTTTTATATTTTCATTTATTTTATTTTTACCATCTATAAGTCCATGCATACTCCCACCAGACACATAAAAACTATTTTCTCTTCAGAATGTGAGGTTGGGATACAAAAACAATATATGTAATAAATTTAATATTATTTATTCGTAGTGATAATATTTATCAAATAATATACATTTCAATATCATATATGTTATACTATGTGATTAAATCCTAATTTTTGAAATAAGAATTTGAAATTTAAATTATTTCCCTAATGGTTGGATCAAATCCCACATATTTTATAAACATCTGTACAAATGATTTTATCATAGCTATAAAAAACTAACCTTATACTCTTTAAATGTGAGATATAAAACATGATAAATCATAAAATCAATTTATTATCACAAAATGTTCATAATTATTACTTTTTAATATAAAACTCCATATATCATATAAGAGAAATATGATTACTATACACATCACTAACTAAGATTCATCTTGGATTAATATATTCAAATAAATTTAAATATATGATTAAATAAGTCATAATTTTATAATTTCAATGTAAAAATATCCATAAATTATTTCCTTGATTCTAAAATCTTAGATACTAATAAAATATATTACAAATTTGGAATCTTACACCATTAAAATTGATGAAGTAATTTCTGTAACACTGATAAGTAAAAATTTCACTCTATAGAGTTTATAAAAACCACTCATGTATTTCAAATAATTTCACCAAATGTAAAAACATCATTGGTTTCCTAACACCTCCATTAGGTTTCATTGACCTTGACTACCTAATCTTAGTAACATTTATGGATTCTCTACAAATTGTTCCTCTTTTATTTTTTACTTTTACCAATATGTACTATTAGGAAAACACAAAATCCTATATATCACATGTAATAATCCTTTATTATCAATACATTATGAATAAAGGGTAAAAATTTCATATATTCATTCCTACTATCAAAAAAGTTCAAAAATGTGAATATAATGAATTCAATAGTAATGAAAAGACATAGGTTCACCTCTAGACTCTCCCATTCATTAACATAATAAATTATATTTAATATGTGAGAAGATAAAAATTTTACTTTTCTCATAGTGAATATAATTATCCTGAAACCATTAACGAATAATTATACAATTCCAATAATAATCCTGATTCATTTGTTAAAAAAAATCAACATTTTCTTAAATTAATATTATTTATTTCAATATATTGATCCAAAAGTCATGTTTGATGGTCATGACTCCATTAATCTTTAAAAAAATTATCTAATGAGTATCATGTATAATTTAAATTTAATATAGAATATTTTTTAAATATTCCCACACTAAATTGATTCCCTATTTCAAATTTATATAATACTCAATAAATGACCATGATTTATATTTCACTGATTAGTCTGTTCACTTTAGTGTTACTCCCACACCATATCAATTTATGTATTCTAATATATGATTTATATCACAAATAAATCAAATAGGTGTAATACATTTTTTTTATTCATATTCTTTGTTTATGATTTATACGAACTTTTTGGACATAACATTGAATAATCAGGTGTTACATTGATTATTTTTTAAGGATTAGTGATAAAAATATTTTTTGGAGCCTTTTGTAGAGTTTTGGGAAATTATTTTTATTTTGATCCCTGATAAGATATTTTAGGACATGGATCAATGGAATAAAAATTTAGAGACAATAAAACCAATTATATTTTCTCTCCTTGATATAGAGCTATGTTCTGTAATGGAGTTTTTAGTAAAGCACTTTGATTAGAGTTAATATTGATTTATTCAATGAAACATAAGTTGTGGTGTAGCTTTATAATGTGATCATTGTAACATTTCTCCATAATTTTTTAGTGTATTTTACTGAAATCATAAGACTCATATAAAATTACATAAGAGTTATCCCATAGTTCATAAAAGCAACACGCAATGTGTTGGATGATCTCGTTTCCTGAGGAGGACATCAAAAGATTAATTTACACCTAGATGAAGGGATATATGATCTAACCAAAGATCGAATAATTCATATAAGTGAGACAAAAGTGGATCATATTTATAATTTTATAGGGAAACATAAATATTCATTATATGGGAATCATAATACTTTGTATATAGATATTATAGATGTATTACTAAGCTATAATGTTGGGTTTAGAGTTGTGTCTCAACTTTAGTATAGGAAGTGCATTTAAAAAGGTTTATAAGAGATCATGTTATAAATATTGGAAAGAATACTTCATTTTAGAAAAAATGGATGTTCTTGTGAAGATTTTAAGTGTCATAGATGTAACTATGGTCATTAATTCCATGATGTGTCTTGGAGAACGATAGAATAGGATATCCATGTACTTCCATGAAATTCAGACATCGTAATTTTTAAGAAGATTTAATATTAAGAATAAAAAGATACATTGATCACACTATAAATGTTTTCTACATTAGATGAAATGTTTTATTTAGAAGAAATGTGTATGATCTCATAATTTTATGGTTATGTCCTTCTATGTATAATTTTTGATCTTTTTTGGGTTTTCCGACATCATTAATCATTTGTTGTCGAGTTCTTTTTTAGGGTTGAAAATATTTTTTGGGTAAATAGAGTAATTTTATGGGTTGAATATTTGTTTGAATTAATTTAGTCTAGGTATAAATATTTCATATTATTACAAGTGTTTTTACATGGTTTGGAAGACTTCACTGGTGGTTAGTAATTTTCATAAATAAGATGAGCATAAATCTATCATTAGCAAACTCTCACATCATAAATATTTTATTTGATGTAATTTTTTTCAAGAATAATATAGAAAATGGTTTAAGGAATAAAAATGATACATTCCATTATATTGGTTTATGTCTTGTAATGTGAAATTGGGGTTACATTAACCTATGACCAAACATTTATTCATATATCATGAAATTATAAAAATTCATCAAATAAAAGAGCCCCACATCATATATTCCATATATTTAACAGTTTTAAAATGAGTTATCTATATTATTTTCTATTCATTCATGGTTCATCACTCACTCACTCTACCTCTCTATCTTTCTCTTAATATCTATCTCTCTCAAACCATGTCGTTAATCTAGATGATATTGGAGTGATTCCTTCTCTTCTATATGTCTGTATCAATTGTTTAATCCTATATGAGATGATTCTCTTTGGTTTTAACAATTTTTTTCTCTTACCCCATTTTGATATCATGACCATCATTAAATTGGGTTTTCATCATATTGTTACTGGATCAATGTTTTCATATTGATATTATTCACCTTCATTCCTCATTGGTGTTCCCAATTTAAAACATTTCTTTTATCATAAGATTATGTTTGGTGGTCTAGAATAAAACCCAATGGAATAATTTTAATTATTTAAGTATATGAAATATTTTTTTATCATATTGAAATAACATTTATGTTAATTAATATAATTATTTTTTATAATAAATCATGTGTCGTTATACACCATAGATCCCTTGGATTCAATGGTGTTGCGGCCTATCTTGTAAAAGGATATTGGGAGCTCCTACCCTAGAACATTAAAAAGATAGAAAATGGGTTAATGTATGATTAAGCATGAAGTTAGACCTATGGTGATTTCTTGTGATATATTAACATTAAAAAATATATTATATATTTATTGGAGTGACTAGGGATTCTTGATGTGATATGGTTGTGTTCACTATAATGTTAGTGGTTTATGACTAACTTTGTAAATGAAAGGGTAGTTGGTTGTATTTATCCTTATAGATTATAGTGTTATATGTGTTATTCTTATTACTATATATGGTGATGTGATATATGATTAATTGATTATATTTAGGGTTTAGCCCAGTTATGGTGAAATTTTTATATAATGGGATTGGAAGGATTATTTTCAAATATTTATATAGGTGATTTTCCCAAATATTCTAAAATTATTTTATAAAGGTATTGTCCTAGTTAATATAAAATTAATATATAATTTTGTTTTCCAAGTTATGCTTCAATTCCTATAGGGATTGACCTGATAATATTGAAACGATGATACTTATGTATTTTAACATTTATGTGATTATGCCTTTGCCTTTTAGTTATAGTTGGCATGGTTGTGCAACTTGATCAAAGAAATTTCATCATGGTACTATAGTAGGAAGATTTATGTATCATATTACTTGATTAATTAAGACAATTTTTTAAATATTTTATTCTTTAACTTTTCATCATATTTTTTTTCATTAGACATACTGTTGTTGACCAACTATGTTATAATCCAACCTTATTTAGTCTAGTGTATGGAACCAAACTAGATTATATCGATATTGTTTTAGATTTGGGAAATTGTCCTTGTTCTTCATGATTATCCCTCTTTATAGACACATCATACGTAATACATATATTCATATCCTGGGAAATGGAAACATAAAAAGGTGGAGTTCAGAATCATAGTAATGGTAAAAAATGGAAATATGTAAGCAGAAATATGTTAATAGGGGAATGAGAATGTGATAGACATAAGAAGATCATACACTCCACATCAAAGATCATAAAAATTATTCCATTCATAATGATTGGTAGTAAATAATATATGAATCATAAGAAATCAATAGCATAATTCATGAATGAAAAACATAGGATTAAGATATGGAATTAGTGGAATACACATATGCATAGAAAATATTATATCGAGGATACCTACAGAGACCATCATAACAAGTTAGGCTTGTGATAATTAGTCGTGCACCTACTTTAGGATTATACTAACAACCCATGTACCCTGTTTGTTTTTTCATGGTCCAAAACATCTATATCCACTTGTTTTTAGGCATGGGATTCAACCCATGTACCCTCTTATTTTCTTGTTCGGGATAAAACTTGTATACCCTCTCACATTTATGGTTTGGAAGAAACCCATGTACCTACTTATTTTTAGGCTTGATTTATAACCCGTATACCTTCTTGTATTCAGTCATGGCCTATAAACCATGTACCCTTTGTGCCCATATACTATTTATTATTAGTTAATGAAGTGGAGTGAGATATAGGTCCTTACCATCTCATAACTAAATCATAAATACATATTCCAAAAAATCATAAATAATCATATAAAAACCTATGAAATGAAATGGGATTCATAAAAATGCAATCATGTCATAACAAATAGAAAGTAGAGGGTTCATAATCATTTCATCAAAGAATAGCCCATTAAATGAAGTGGGTTTTATAATTATTTAACCATTAAAATAGAAAAAGTATTCAAAAAACAATTCTATCCAAATATTATACCTTTAGAGAATGAATATGAATGGAAACATAGGAAAATTCTTCAAAAAGGTAGGAGTAACAACAAAAAATTTCATTTTATATAGATAATAACTTGGAAATATCCATTGGAAATTATTTATTGAGGAAAATATTTCATCTTATTAGAACAAAATATTTCAAAATATATATCCTTTTGAAAAGAATATTTTTTCAAAAGAAAAAAAAGAATAATGAAAACATTTTTAAAACCATTTCCCTTGAAAACTTATGAATGAATCTTGAAAACATTTTGAAATCCATTTCTTATGAAAGTAAGATTGAACCAATATTTGGGAAATATTTATTTAAAAATAAATTAAAATAATATAATGGAATCATTAAAATCATATAATATTTTAAAATTAATTTTTCCTCGAAAATTCTATATAAAGACCATTTTAAACCTTTTTTATAACACGGTTTTTTATGTTCATGGCATCTGTCTTAAAGAAAGAAAATTGAGATAAAAATACATTACTAATATCATAAAATTTAAAAAGTAAAACCCCTAAAAATGGATCATTAAATGGATATGTATATACCCATAAGTTTTAGGATAAAAATCATTGAATATTTTCATGGTTAGTATATACACCGCACATAATAAATGAGTTTTGATTAAGGAATAATCTCAAAGAAATACTAGAGTTATTAAAACCATATTACCTTATATATTAACTCTCTCCGTACATGTTCAAAACTCCAATATAGTAAATATAATTTTAATGCACATATACTATATATCCATATAATTATATCTAGTACCATATATTTCTTCATGTTACCCACCCTTTAATACTTCGATATTTAGGTTACGTTTGGGGTAATATACACTTTGTTTTTCACATAGGTCTTAATTTTTTTATTTTTTTCTCCACGTACTTATATCATGATTTAAAGAATTTAAAAATGATATAAATATCATTTTAATTGAGTATATTTCTTTTTATAAAAAAAATTAATGATGGAAAAATATAATTTGATACACCGTTCATGGAGATAGTAGGCATACTTAAATAAGAAAATTTTTTCTTTTTAATTACCATATGTAAAGAATGAATGTAAATGAAATATAAATATATATATATAATTGTAGTATATTTTTATTTCATATATGAAATTTAATTTTATGGATCCCACCCTTATTTTAATCCATGTAGTGTGTGAATGAATCACTTTGTATTGAGGAGGTAGTAGTCCACACATCCCCCATTGAAAACATCTTATTTAATAGAAATGTAAAAAATGAATGTATTTTTTATATAATAAAAAAATACATATAATTAAATCATAAATATAATATATATATGAAATAAAAATATATATTCTATCACAATTCTCAATCATTAGAGGTGTTAAAGGAAAAATGAACAACATCATTTTGTGGGGCAGTAGTTCGTTGTAAACTAAAATGGTATATTTGTTACCCATTAGATTGAAGTGTGTATAAATAAAGGTAAAACACCCAGAATAATATAATATTGGTATATTAGAGAAAAATATATATTATTTATTCATCTAATAAGAATAATTGAGAATGTAGATAAAGAATATAAAGGAATGTAGCATGAGGAAGGATGTAACCTCTTCTTTGGGTAACTCCATTCGGTTTTAACCAAATGGATTGCTTGGATTGATTTATTCCAAAATTTAGTATAAAAGGAGGGCATGATAAGTTTTTTGAAGTGAATTGGGTAGATAATGGTTGATCAAATGTCACATTTGAGGTGTGTAGAATTGGGGGGGCTTTTATAATGTATGGAGGGAAACACATACCATTGTTGAAAACAATTTAAGTGTACCCATGCTATTACTGAGAAAATGATAAAAAACGAACCAAAATCCATATTGAAGATTTATGGATGAAATATATGTAGAAAACATGTTTTGAACAAGTGGATAGATCATATTGGTCCTTAATTTTAAGGTCCCTTTTTAAAATTAATTGTACCTTAATCACTATAATTAATTTTAGTCACATTCCCAAATATTTTGGACCTAAATTTTAGTTAATATTATTATATTTCAAATATTATATATATTAATATTCGTATGTAATTATTTTGAAAATCAATTTATAAAAGCATAAAAATTATTTTTTATACAGTTCCCTCTAACATTGAGAGAAAGAGGGGGTCTAATGTGAGAATGTTCAAAAGTTAAATATGTTTTTATATGTAAATTCAATATCAAAATGATTATGATGACTACAATTTGATTAATAAAAATATATTTGATATATTTATTTTTTTTAAATAAACCTAAAATATAAATTAACTACATAAAAAAATTTATGAAAAATTGGTTTTGAATTAAAGTCATTATTTTTTCACTATTGACCAAAAAATGAAGTATCTCAAACAAATCCAAAAATTAACCCACTGATAATTTGAAAATTATGAATTCAAAAAGGTTTTTTATTTTATCAAATTAAATTTTTGTGTTGTATCGAATTAATTTTATTTTTCCCAAATGAAATAAAAATTATGTTCTTTTATGAAAATTGTAGTTTCTAACATATAAATACAGTACCATGTATTAAAAATATGATTTATTTATATAAACCATTAATGATAATATATAAAAAGAATTTGTTACTAATCATATTACAATATATAATAGATATGTGATAACTATCACATTCAAATAATCATAATAATAAAATGTTGTTTTGTAGAAACATAGTGTTGCTTGTAACGCATGCCAATGCGGTTTTGACATTGGCATAATGATGTCATGATGGAAGGTGTGAGTTAGTGGTTTTTTTAATTGAAATACATCAATGAAAATTTAATTTATTTGAACAAATTATTTTCATAAAAACAGAAGGTTTTACACTATATCCAACAAAAAATTAATTTTACTAAAAAAATTAATTATTATGATAAAAAAATTAAGAATATTATACCTCATCATATCCTCATTTTCTCATGTATATTATTATAAATTGTTGTTTCTCCATTAAACATATCCTGGGTGAATGGTATTTTTTCATAGAACACTCTCTATTCAATCAACAATTTCAACTAGTTGTTCCACGTATGAAATATCTTGCTACAATTTAACAACTATGAATTTAGTAAATGTGAAGGGTAAGGTATATACTTCCTCAGAATTGTTACATGGAATACATATTAGATTTAAGATAGTTATTTAAGGAGTTTCCAATTATAATATTTTATCCCAATATGGTCAAGAATCCCAAAGGACCAATATACATAGTTCTAAGTTTCCCTTTTTTATGAACCTTATAACCTTATTCCATGAAACAATTCATAGAAACACATTCTCAACAACTTCAAATTACAGGTCACACTAATGGTTTTCAGCATCAATTTTTTGTTGAATTAGAGATGCTTTGATATGGTACAAAATGTTTCTAACCAACTCTTTCATTAATTCATCTATATAAGGTCCTAATATATTTATTTATCTAACATCATATCATCATGCTAGAGATCTACTTTTATTCTTATATATGGATTTATAAGGAGACCTCAGAATTATAGAGTAAAATATATTATTGTAGTAAAACATAAATTTAAATAGACAATGATCCCAACAACCTTTGAAATTAATTGAACAATATCTCAACATATCCTCTAGGGTTTGAGTTATTCTTTCATGCTGACCATCCATATGTGGATGGTAAGAAGTGTTGAAATATAATTATATATCATGTTCTTACTAATAACATCTCTAATACATTGAAGTAAACCTTAGATTCCTATTAGATACAATGGAATACTTTAATCCATGAATATTACCATATCATTAATGTATATCCAATCAACGTGATCCTGAGATAATTCCTCAATAATCAAAATGATGTTCACTAACTAATTATATAAATCGAATTCCACACATATAGAATAAAATATTTCCACAATTTTGGTGAGTCCAATGACCAAATATTTAGCGATTTTCTACCATTTTCATTTCGTTATGGGTAATGGATGCAACATGCACTTACTACAATACCAATAATTGAGATACAAACACTATGGTATCCCTCTTCATGCCATCCCACTAGATGTATTCCTTTAAAACAATAAATGTCTTTGTATATCTAGGATTAATAGAGAATGATGAAAAATGTGTTTTCACTAACAATTCTTACGTAAAATCATGTATAAAAGGAAGACATAAATGATTCTAAAACCTTATCATATTATCTTGATCATATATAAACTATGGAAAATTTCTGACCTTCTTTTTAATTTTGGTGTTATCTTTATATGCCTCTTTAGTTGTCACTTGGATTGAGTAATGAACATTCAGTTAAGAAAAGATATGATTTTTATCCGTCCTTAAGTATTTCTAGTTATATCCTTTACAAATATAAAAATATTAGATCTTTTAAAATTTACACCATTGATAAGATATCACGATCCTTTCGACTCAAACCACAGACCACCTTGTTCACATTCCCAGGGTGGTAATGTATTAAGTAGTAATAATCCTGTATCACCATTAATGGTCTTCGTTTCCACATGATCAACTCCATATGAGTAATTATACATTTAATAATATTATTACTAGTAAATATATCAATCATTTCTCCCTAATGATAATTCCTCCATGTCATTAAATAAAAAAATATTGTTTCTAACTAGAAATCTTGTGTTGGGTAATTTTCCTTCTAAATCATCAACTATCATAAGGCATTAGTGATAACCATGTTATTGTGTATAAGAACACATGTATATCCCTTATTTCAATCATCATTATGGATTATAAACCCTTATCCACTATATGGTAATTTAATCATTGGTTCAATGAACAATATTCTCTTTAGTTACTAAAAATTATCTTGACATTCATCTTTATAGAGGAACCTATCACCCTTCCATGTTAGCATTGTCAAAGGATTCAATAGTCCTAATAAATTCTCCAAAAACCATAAATAATATCCTTCTATTCCAAGAATCATATGGATCTAAATCACCCAGTTTGTTCTATACTAACTTTCAATGTCCTCCATCTTTAACAGATCTACTACTGTATAATATCTTTAGATTATATGACCCAAAAAATGAATCGTTTTATATCCAATGTTCACAATTCTAATGTTTTTCATAAAGTATCTATTTATTCATGGTGATTAGTAAAATTATCAAAGGATATCCATGCTCTTAATTTCAATTTTTATTGATAATAATGTAATTTATAAACACTACAACAAAATGATTAAGGTAATCTCTAATGAATCTATTCAAAAAAGTCATTTAGACAATAGGGATATTAGTAAGACCAAAAGGAAATATTGTACATTCGTAGTGTCCATACCATGTATGGAATTTCATCTTAGGTTTTCTACATTATCGACCCCCAATCAATGATATCTATATTCAAGGTCAATCTTGAAAAACTATTGAAATCTATGAAGTTGGTCAAAGAATGCATCAATACAGGGACAATGGTGCTTGTTGTTGATTTTTGATCTTCTTCAACTCTTGATAATCAATGTATAGTCAAAATTATCCATATTTATTTTTCACGAAGGTAATATGTGCACCCTAAGGTGACACACTTTTCAGAAAGAATCCATTATCATGGTTTTCTTATAGTTTCTTCTTCAATTCATTCATCTCAATTATGGTTATTCTCTACGGAATCTTTAAAATTTGTGTGAAACTATGTATGATCTCTAGGGTGAACTCAACATAACACTTTGTAGAAAAGATATGTTAGTATTGTGAAAAGATATCCAAAAGTCCCAAAAATAAGCATATCACTGATGTTATGTTTCTCCACAACCATTTCGAACAAACAATCCTTTTCAGTAGGAATTAAGATTCATAAACTCGATGTAACATTCATAGTATGTTCCTAAATATGGTCACTATGAATGATGATAATAGGTTGGTTATAATTTTCCATCATTACTTCATTTTTGTAAAATTTGATGTGGAATTTATGCAGAAAAAATATAATCCATACATAAGATGATATCAAATTCATCCACGAGAAGAATGAAAATATTTTATCAAAGTATAGTTCCAAAAATTTCAATTGGAGTGGAATTATATACTTGAGATATAATCATTGTAATATTATGGGTTTCACTCTGAATCCCATATCTAATCGTTATGGTGGAATATTCATAGCCAATGTAAAATATTTATATATGAATGAGTGGGTAGATACATAATTTAATAAGACATTAAAAGTTTAAGAGTGGATGTTAAGGGAACTGTTCACCACATTGTTATTGCACCCCTCATCTGAAACAATGACCACATGATATTTTACATTATCCCTAAGTGTAAGAGGTTACTGATACTGATCACCATCCTTAACCCTAAGGTTTGGGAATTGGTTATAATATATCCCATCCACCCTACACCAAGAGTAATTAAGTTTGTGAGGGGAATTCTATGTATCTTTTCTTCTATTTTCATTATTGTCCAACTTCTTCCCATCAAAGTGGAATATATTTTTGGATGGCCTATCGATCAAAAATTAAAAAACTTATTATACCCCATAACATAATTTCATCATTGATTCTCTCCACACTTGGATCATAAAGGATGTAGCATCTTTATAAATTCTATTTTTTTTTCTTTTCCTTTGAAATCCACCATCCATTCCCAATAAAAACCATGTGATATATATGTAACTAAAAACATCATTTAAACTTTTATTTTATAATTCAAAATATCATCGTAGATACTATTGTATCTTATAACCTATTCCCTTATGAAAATTTTCTTCAAGCCACTGAAGAGCCTATCAAATTCACTTTCTGGTTGAGTGATGATTCTAGAAGAGAACCATTCATGTCCTGTGAAATTTTCCTTGTGTGTATCGACAGATTCATCAACCTTTGGCTTCATATCAAGGAACTTATTTTCCATATTCATAGGTTGAACATGAGGAAACTACTTACTTAATAATAAGTTCTTGAACTCACCACAATCCAAGGATACAATTTCATCCTGCATCCTTGTATTATTTATTAGAGTTCACTATTGGTCTGCTACACCTTTCAACTGATTAGCATCCAAAATGACTTGCTCATTTAAAGTGAACTAGAGAATACATAATATCATCTCATCAATACTAAATTAGTGTTCAAAAACAAGTAGATCAGAAGACCCACTAAAGGAATGTGGGAATTGCCTCATAAAAGACTCAATGTAACATTATTCCTTTCTTCTCTCGTCTGAATGCACAATTTGATTCATATCTTGAGAAATCAATGTGTATTGAGACACTATAAATTTACACATATCATTACCTTATTTTTAGAATAATCAAACATCAAAATACAAGAAAATGATTGAATAGTATAGTGTCTTTGAGAAACTAGGTACATAATTAATAATCATAAAAGAAACCTTTACATAATCTCCATATTGGGATACTAATTTTCATTGTGCTCAAACATATGCATAGTATAACTTTGTGATAACATGAACAAATATATGAGCTAAAAACCCAGTAAGGTTATAAAAATAAGAACAATGCTTTACCATATGGGTTATAAGAAATGACATAATGATATAAAAAGGCATGGAACAATACTTATTATATATAATAATAACATATAAAACATGGAATCATATAAACATGGAAACATATTAATGTGGTAGAAACATTAGACATTTAATTAGAATGATTTAAGGTGTATTGCATATAGATTATCACAAGTCATGGCAACCGACCAATATCGTTCCATTTGAAGAACGAGTTAAGGCTAACCACCAAGACCATTACCCATAACATTAATTGTGACGAAACATTACCCAATGAATTAGAGTTCAATTTGTGTGTACCCATAATTACATGTTCATGATTATATTTTCCACCTAATGAATCATACATAATAAATCATACATAAGCATAAGGGTACCCATGGAATTAAATGGGTATCATCATGTCATAAATCATAACCAATGGGTGTATCATAAAAGTGTCTGTCAATGTACGAAATAAGTCCATGCATGGAAAATAATAAGTTGGTCTAGGAATAATTTATTACAAGTTGAAGTGATATTATTTAAAACTATTATTCATGAAATGTTAGATTTCCAACATTTTAGTGCATTTTAATGAAAATATCATATATCATTAAAAATAGAAAAGGAAATAATGTGTTATATAAAACCATAAATTAACCAATAAGGTCTTCCAAATAAAATGGGTGATTTTATAAAGATAATTCTTGTATAATATAGATTATATGGTGCACTTGAAATTGGGTATGAATTTGGGATGTTCCCTAAAAACAGTCATGATTATCAATAAGAATTTAGAAGGGAGCCACTTAAAAAATTATCCCTGAAAGAGATTGATGATTGGGTATTCTTACATGAGTTTGTAATATATACACATAATTTATAATACTTAAATAAAAATAAAATATAACTTAATTTGGGTAAAAATAAAGATAGAGCGACCCGAAGGAATAATGGAGGTTTGGGTAGAATCTCTCACCTTAAGTCTGATGGTGTTACTCACATGATCTTAATATCATAGATAATCAAATTTCATTAATTAAATAAAAATTTTGAGAACCAATTTGAGAATAATTTATTTTCATATAACTCAATTAAGTTCATTTATTGCCTTCTTGATTGGTTAAGATATTCAATTTCATTTATCCGGAGCATTTTTTTCCATTGGTTTTTGAGATCGGTTTACGTGTATACACGTATGAAGGGTATTTCAAAGTGGGGTTACTTACGTATTTTTGAAAATTTATGTTATTAAAGATATTCCATTGGATAAATTGATAGTATATAAACTAGTTTTATGACATGAAGATGAATCCTTAGATAAATATTTAATGATAATGTTTTGGGTTAATTTGGTCATTTTTTTCACAACAAACACAGTTTGTGTTATGAATTTATATCCTGAGTAAAAATGGTTTCATGATCATACCTTGAAAAGGGTAAAGTAAATCAAAAAACGTTTGTCCATTTCTGCGATTAATTAACACAACCATGTCACTACATTCATTATTATTATAAAAAGTGTACGAAAGAGAGATGATGAAGAATTATTCCATTCGAAAAATAAAATTATATCATATGTATGTTAATTTAGTTATCATACTCTTTAAATGATTGGAGGTGGGGATAAAAATGAAAATAAGGGATCTTGAAAGGAAAATAACTAAATCTGAAAGAGGAAATTACCACTTGAGTTTATCCTCCTTGAAAGCCTCTTTGTTGAAGGGTTTTTTGTATTTTTATAAGACAAAGAGCTCATTGACGTGGGGGAGTGTCTAGGGATGATATTTGAGTTGAATGTTTTCATAGAACATGGATTGAGATGTGTTAGAAGAAGAGGTGGTGAGGGGAAGTATTTATAGAGGGGGAGATGAGTGTTTTCCCAATATTTAATTCATTACATTGTTATTTTTTTCAACACAATAAATAGATTTTATTATTGTGTTTAAACTAGTAATGTCTTCATTTTAATTCTAAATAATGGTCACTTACATCATAAATGACTTAAGCGTGACTCATAAAACCATTTATTTACATATACTATAAATTAGATTATTAAACTGTTCACCAAAAGGTCACGTATTTTAAAAAAGACCAAAAATTCACCCTAACCATTTTTCGATATATATAATTCAATAATGAACTCAAATTTTTTAAAATATTTTTCTAAATATCATAAATATGATTTATTTAAGAACTAATATTTACCTATTAAATAAAAAATTTAACCTTCAAACTGGACTTCTAACACTTTAAAAAATTTATTATGGTCTCATAAAATTATCTTATAATCATTATAAATCAAGATAATTATTTATGAAAAAAATAAAAATAAATTTTAATTAAAAATATTATATTAGTCATAAAACTATAATTAAATATTTAGGACTTATAACATACCAATGCTTAATTAATAATGTTTAAAATATTTATTCATTTATAGTATAATAGACTTATATCCTATTTTAACTTATAAGATGGATAAATTTTATTTATACTTCCATTGGTGAGGTTAATATTCAATTTTCTAATTTACAATTCATAATGGTCACATTTCTATTCAAATGTCATGTTACTATTTAATTAGTATATGTTTTTTGACTTCAAGGGATACCTTTAATTTCACTAATTATTCTTTTACAATGTTTTCATTGGGTTATATATGTAATAATATGTGATTATACTATAAGTCATAATTATAAGAATGTAATTACATTGATAAAACATTGAGTCTTTACATTCTTTCCCCTTATCAAATTTTTCCATTGAAATTTTATTCTACATTCTAAGTTGAAAATAGGTGCGGGTAATTTTCCTTCACCGCTTCACCATGTTTCCATGTTGCCTCTTCATAGTTGTGGGTTTTCCATAATAATATGACCAGGTGAGTAGTCAGTTTAATTATAATATTAACTATACAATCCATTAACCTCACTAACTACTCCTCATAACAACATTCAATCACCAAATGTGCCACCTCTGAAGTCAGCACATGTGAAGGATATGATATGTACTTCCTTAAGGGTGATAAGTGTAATACATCGTGTACATTAGACATGGTAGGAGTAAGAACTGGTATATAGGATACTATTCCAACATGATCAAGAATCTCAAAGGGGATACTGTACCTGGGGCATATATTTCATTTCTTCCCAAATTTCATGACCTTTTTCCATTGAGATATGTAGAGGAATACCATTTATCCAACTTTAATCCCATGGTCTCATTAATGATTGTCTTCATTGATCTTTTTTAAACTTTGGGAGGCCTTTCTGTTATGTTGAATGGTTTTCACTTTCTCAACTATTTCATCAACCATTTCAGGTCCCAACAACTTATTCCCACCATCTTCATCCAATAATACTGGTGTTATGCACCATTTCCTATAAATGGATTCATATGGGGCCATGAAGATGCTCATGTGGAAACTATTATTGTCTGAAGACTCACCCAAGGGTAGGTGTTTATACCATCCTCCTTTGAAGTCCATAGAAAATTCTCTCCAAATGAATTCTACTTATTGAATAGTTTACTTGGATTGGCTATCCGTTTAGGGATGATTGGTCAAACAACCATTCATATAAATGTATTGAAAAAGTTTTATTCTTTTCCTGGACATCAACATCAATCTCAGATCTTGTTTAGAAACAATCTATTGTTTTACTCCATGCATCCATACAACTTATTTTATGTATATGCATGAAAATTTATCTAGTGATAATTACTCTCAAATTACAATATTGTGAGTTGTATTTGTAATATTATTCATAGTAACCCATATTGTGTTTTTTCCTCTGGATATCCTTGGATGTCTAGTGATAAATCCCATGGTAGTTTTCTCCCACTTTCACATTGGTATGGGTAGTGGCTGCATCATCCTCTTATATCTTTTCCTTTCATCCTTCACTTTCTTACATAACAAACACATTGATGTATACTTAGATGTCTCCGTATTCATATTGTCACACCAGTTGTTCTCTTGGAGATATTGATACATAGTTATGCTCCTAGGGTGAATGTATGTAGTTTATCTATGTGTCTCATTTAGAAAAACATTCTTTATATTTGGATCATATGGTACATATTATCGTTAAACAAACATTACAACTCCCTCCTAAAGAATCTTGAACACATAGGATTTACCATTAACAATATATTTCTATCATTTCCTAATTTCCACTAACTTTATTTGAGAATCATTTATGTTCTCTATGAAGGATCTTTAAGAAATCATTTTTTTAAAATAATTGATGATGTTCCTCCTTTAATAGTTTCTATGTTGGTCCTTCTGAAATCTAAGATGATTGAATTCTACTTAATTCTCATCATTGATAAAGATGGAGTATCTTCTCTATTTATAGCATTTTATTCCTTATTTTTCTTACCATGATGGTAGAGGATTGAACTATTATAATCCATGATAATCTCTAATCATCTTTAAAGGATAATGTTAATCTAATTCTTTTTGAATATATATTTGAGTCTATTTTGATCAGTATATATCGCACACTTCTCTCCATAGTAATAATGCCACCCTATTTTCAACTCAAATATCCTAGTTTCAAACTCCAAATCATATGTGCGATAGTTTTTCATATGGGTTTTCAACTACACTGAGACATAGGTTATAAAATTATCATTTTTCTTCACTAAACACCCTCAGCCTTTCTTTGAAGTAAGGATATACACCACAAAAGAGTTCTCCACTTTTCAAGAGTGAGCGAACTAGCATAGTATGAAGCCTCGTTCTCAGCTCCATAAATCATTCCTCAAAATCTTGAGTCTAGAAAACAAATTACTCCCTTCCATGTCAGCTTGGTTTTTGGGTTTTACAGTCATTATGATTTATTCAAAAATTGCTGATATTATCTAGTTAGATAAAGAAACTTTCAGACCTCTATTACAAATATTGTTATGGAACACTCTTCAATTTCCATTATCTTAGAAGGGTCCACATATATTCATCTTCTGGATATTACATGTCACAATAATTATACTTTTTCCATGTAGAATATACACTTACCATAATTTTCACTACATTTCTCCCATTGAAAAGAATACAACATAGTATTCAAATTCTCTTCATGTTCCTCCATTCTCTTTTAGTGTAGTAGAATATCCTTGATAAAGACTATGAAGTTTTTTTAGGTAACCTCTAATGAATCTATTAATTATGTCCATTAATATTACAGGAGAATTAGAGAGTTCAAAAGTAATCACTATTAACACATAGTGTCCATACCTTGTTTGACAAGAAGTCAAGGGAATATCTTATATCTTTACCATTAATTGGTGATATCTCGACCAAATATATACATTAGAGAAATAAAAGGCCCATGTAGCTTTTCGGACTAGTCATATATCCATGTAAGGTGATATGTTTTCTTTATCCTGATTTTATAGAGCTCATGGTAATAAGTTTAGAGGCGTATTGATCCATTCTTCTTCTTAACAAGGATGACTTGTGAACACCACGGTGAAGCACTCAGGCATATAAAACACTTCTCCATATTATCCTATAACTGATTCTTCATCTCTTCCAAATCAATGGTTGATATTCTATATGTGACTTCTATATAGGAAGATATCTTGAATAAGATCAATTGAGAACTCAATACCTCTATAAAGTGGAAGTCAAGTAATTTTTTCAATGAATACATTAGTGAAATCCCTCACAATGGGAATTTCTTTGAGAATTATTCTCTCCTATGACACAATAATTTGAGTATAATATACTTTCTCACAATAAATTAATATCCACACATGAGAAAATTATTCTTAAAGAGATTCATCTTCATCCTTACACTTGTAAGATACTGGATGATGCACTGAGATGTGATGAGTGATCTCTCTTTCCCAACAGTTTATGTTCTCTTTATATAAATATCTCCAATCCATTCCCAAAATAGCATCAAACTCTACCAAAAGTTGTACTAAGGGATTTTTTGGGAGATTTATTCTTGAAACATTAACCAGTGTGGAGTTATATACTTTAGATGCAATAATTTCACCATTTTCCACTATCATAGATAACATAATATCCATATTTTGATGTTGTGTTTGAATACTTATACTAAACATTTATAATGTTATATAATGTCTAGAACCATAATCAAATAGTATGTCCACTACTAATGAAACAATAACCAGGGTACGAATCACCACATTGTTTTTTTTCTATACCTCAAATATAGTGAAAACATAATCCCATCCTTTTTACCTTAGAGGTTATTGTTGATTTTATCTAACAACCCTTGGAATATGGAAATTGTTTTCATAATTTCCATATTTTATTTAGTTTATGCACTACTCTACTTGATGAAAGTTGATATGAACCTTTCATTTTTGTTCTAAATTAGTGAAATTATATATATCCCTTATGAAATTCATAGCCAGATGTCCCATTCTTCCACGTTTTAAAAATTTTCTAGTTCCCTTCATACAGTTCCCAAGATTCTTCTTCCAACAATTTTAACACATCAGATGTTTGATCTTCTTTCCATCATGGGATTTATTTGATGATCCACCCATATTGGACTCTTATTTACACTTTTTTCATAGGTCCCACTAGACCACTGAGAGTCCCCTATCTCTATTTCAACCTTGAGGGAACAATAGACAATCTCATCATAACTATCAACGTCATTAATTGAAAATTATTTTCATAGAATCTACATTAGTCCACTAAAGAAGTGATCCACCTTTATTTTGGTGTTCATGAAAATACTGGAACTATATAATGAAAGTAGGTAATGTTTTCTTTATACACCTACGAGAATCACTATTCTTCTAATTAAGTCTAATGAACTCTCTTTCCATAATGATAGGGAGGGTTTCAGGAAAACATTTATTGAATGATATTTTATTCAATTACTCTCAATCCATGGAATCAATTTCATCTTGGGAATTCATATTCTTGATCAGTGTCCACCACTGACCACCTTTCCAATCAAAACGATAGACTGATACAATGAATTTCTCTTTTCTTGGTCACTCAAGGACATCAAATATCTTTTTAATGAGGTTAATCCATTATTCTGGGAGGAGGGGATCGTAAGGTCTACTAAACCCAAGATACCATTTCCTCATGAATAATTTGATTGAAACATTCTCTTTTCATTGAGTAAGAGGGTGTTACTTGTAAATAATTTTGTTATTCATAACATGATAATGTTGATCTATTACTGCCATAATGTTTTGAGAACCCATTCCCATCATATTTAAAATTTCATTAGTGAAATCATCACATTCTCTATCACTTTTTTTTTTGGAATGTTTTCTTCTATTTTCTTTCCAATAACTATGTATGTAAAATAAAATTAGGGGACTTGAATATATATCTTATAATAATATAATAAAACACTAAATATAAAATTATAAACATGTAAATTAAATGTATATCTATTTTTTATATGTTTTTATCTTGGTTAAACTTGATATATTTCTTAAATTATAATCATATATAATCTTTTTTTGTTCCCTTAATAAGGTCTTATAATGTGATTATTAATTTTCCAAATCATATCCCCTGGGAGCGTCAAAACATGTGTGTAGTAAGGCCAATGGACGTGTACCATGTTACTGGGATTCAAGCCCGTAACACCTTGTTAGAGTCGTTACATCTAGGTACAATTGTTCCAAAACCACATAAACATATAGTATCCATATAGGGATGTATTTTCATGATAAACCACTTCCTCTATACTAACCAAAATATAGGTATGTTTTTTAATAATTATTATTATCCATAGAGTTCTTACTAAATATCTCTATTCCTATTATCTAAGAATTATTAAACCTTCTAATAATACCAACTGCTGATTCCCTAGCCTTTTATGCATATCATTACTTGATTTTACAAATAATTAACCATCAAAATTCAAGCCAAAGACGTAATGTCTAATGTATTTTAAATACTTGTTAAATAATAAAACATCATAAAAACAAATTTCATTTAATATTCATATTGATCTACTAACATTTATTGTGCTTATACTTACGGACAAGATAACCTGGGGATAACATGAACAAAGGGATGATCTAAATATCCTATTAAGGGAATACATATATGAATAACGCTTTAGAACATGAGTTAGAAGGCGTGACCTAAGTATATAAAAAGGCATGGAATAATATTGATTATATGGAATGATAAAATATAAAAAATGGTATCATATAAACATGGAATCATCATAATGTAGAAACAATATAATGCAATACTTTTCCATGATAAAATGTTCATTTCACATTGAGTTTCACGAGTCAAGGGAAACCACCAAGATCGTTTTACATAATGTATCTTGAGTCTAAATTCAATCTAATTCATTGGAGATCTATATACGAGAACCTATCAAAAAATATTCATGAATATGTTTTCCACATAAATAATCATACCTAATCAATCATATATAAACATATGGGTACACATGGAATGAAATGTGCATGAGAATCTTGTCTGAATGCTTAGCCAATGGGGGTATCATAAAAGTGTACATGAAGGAAATGAATTAGATCATTCCTGGATAATCATAAGTTCTATTAGTAATAAGTGGTATAAAAATGATGTGATATCAATTAAAAATATTATTTAGGATGCTTTATATTTAAAACATTTTAGTTTGGTTTAATGAAAATATCAAAGATAATTTAAAATAAAAATGGTAATATAGTTTTATATAAAACCAAAAGTGAAGCAATAATGTTTTAATAATAAAATGGTTCTTTTTAAGAGGATAATGGTTTACTAAAATAAATCATATTGTGTACATTTATTTGGGTACGAATTTGGGAAGATCCTTTAAAACAAGCTTACTTATTGGGATGAATTGATAAGGAGACCACTTAGAAATATGTATATCCCTGAAAGTGAATGATTAATAAATCATGATAAATGAGTTTTGAAAATATCCAAAGAATTCATAATATGTTAATAAAAAGAAAATAAAACTACATTTTGGTAAAAATAATGATAGAGAAACTCGAATGAATAATGGAGGTATGGGTAGAATCCCTTATCATAAGTCCAAAGGTGTTCTTCACCTAATCATAATGTCTTAGATAACCAAATTAGATTCATTAATTAGTAATTAAAGAACATATTCTCAAATTATTTTATTTAGAATAACTTAATGAAGTTTATTTAAGTCCTTTTATTAGTTAAAATATTCAATTTAATATCATGGGAGTATTGGTTTTCATTGGTTTTCATGATCCGTTTACTTATATACATGTACGAAGGGTGTTGTAAAGTGGACTTAATTTTCCAGAATTGAAAATTTCTTTTATTAATTATCATAAAGGGTTAAAATTGATATTATATGATTTCCATTCATCACAATAGTATGAATAATTAGATAAATAGTTAATGAAAATCGTTTGTCTTTATTTTGGTGGATTTTTATCACAACAAACTCACTACGATAATTAGAGGCATTTGTGATGGGTTATTTGCAAAGGGATCCTATCGAAAATAGGCTTTAGCAACAGGGCCCCGTCATAAATATCTCGTTGTAGAAAACAAATTTGCAAATAACCCTCTGATTATATACATTATATATATAAATAAACCTTTTGTGATGGCCCGTCACAAATACTATTTGCGATGTGAAATTGCTCTATCGCAACGAAGACTTTGATTATATAAATTATATATATAAAAACCTTCTAAGATGGGCTCGTTGCAAATACTATTAACAAAAATTTATGTTTAGATTATATGCGATGGCCTCCCGTCGCAAAAGGTCCCATCACAAATTCTAATTTTGGGAGATACAATTTCCAGTGGATTGACGGATTCCCTTTTGTCCGACTGCTCATTTACCTGCAAATTTCTCTCACTAAAATCACAATGATGAATCTTCTCATAGGTATGCTTATATATTCTCATGCATAAGAGAATGTATAAATGTACCTCCAAGAATATTCTTCATTGTGATTTCAGTGTGAGAAACATGCATGTAAATGAGTTATTAGAAAAAAAAGCCCCCTTTTCATCGATGAATCATATTCTTACAACTGCCACCACCTTAACACATTATGAAAAAAGTGGTCCTAAGAATTTATATTAAAACTCGTGTATACGTAGAAGTATACCTTTCATAATATTTTGAGTCGGTCAATGTTGAAAGGAGAAGAGTCATTGAGCAAAAAGAGTATCGTCAATCCACTGGAAATTGTGCTAAGTTATTACAAGTTATTAATTTTCATAATTGTTACTATTTTTTACTATTTACTACTATTTACTAATATTTACTACTATCTACTAATATTTACTACTATTTACTACTATTTACTACTATTTACTACTATTTACTACTATTTAATACTATTTACTACTATTTACTACTATTTAGTAATATTTACTACTATTTACTAATATTTACTACTATCTAATAATATTTACTACTATTTACTACTATTAACTACTATTTACTACTATTTACTACTATTTAATACTATTTACTACTAATTACTACTAATTACTACTAATTAGTACTAATTACTTATAATTATTAACTTATTACTACTAATTACTACTAATTACTACTAATTACTACTAATTACTACTAATTACTACTATTTACTACTATTTACTACAATTTACTACAATTTACTACTAATTACTACTATTTGTTAGTAATTACTACTATTTATTAATAATTATTACTAATCATTACTATTTTTTACTATTTATTACTAATTATTACTAATTATTACTATTTATTACTAATTATTACAAATTGTTACTAATTATTACAAATTATTACTAGTTATTTCTAGTTATTACTATTTATTACTATTTATTCATATTTATTAATATTTACTCCTATTTATTCCAATTTATTGCTATGTATTTCTATTTATTCTGGTTTATTCCTATTTATTGCTATTTATTGATATATATTCCTAATTATTCCTATTTTTTCCTATTTTTCTTATTTTTTCTATTTATTCCTATTTATTATTATTTATTCCTCTTTACAATTTAAATCTAATTTAACTACAACTAATCAACAATAATTAAAATTAACATAAAAAATTAAATAAATTAAAAGTTAAAAAAATATAAATACCATTAAACTTGATCTCATATTGATGTAAGCGCCTTCACAAATTCTCCATAAAAAAAATTAACTGACAGAAATTTTCACTCTAAAATTCGAGTTTAGTGAGAGAGAGGAAGTGAGAAATGATAGGAAGGAAAAGAAAAATGGAGCGAGGTAAATATAGGTAAGATTATTTGCGCTGGATCTATTAGTGATGAGATCATCATCGCTAATAGTACCTTTTGTGATGGGACCCATCGCAAATACCTTCGACCCCATTAATTATGGGTGGTGGTTAAAATTTTATTTGTGATGGGTCCTGTTGCAAAACTATGACCTGCTGACACACCTTTTGCGACGCGATAACATCTTATCATCAAAACACATTTATAGTAGCCAATATTTGCGATGGGACACATCGCTAATACCCCCCGACCGACACACTATTTGTGACAGGGGACCCCCGTGCTTTGGTGTGCATCCCACTCCAAAGCGTGCATTACCTTTTACGACGATACCCCAAATCCTATCGCAAATAACAAGTTATTTGAGAAGGTACAAACCCCCCTTGCAAATAACCGCTAGGATGTACTATTTATGACGAGAATCAATCCCATTACTGATACCCTATCACAGAAGACTGTTTTTCCCGTAGTGACTCATTTGGTGTTATAAATTAATATCATGAGTAAAAAATGATTCTGAAAAATTACATAAGAAATACTAAATATATAATAACCTGGTTAATGCCTAAAAATGGTTTCATTACCACACCTTGAATATAGTAAAGGAAATAAAAAACCCATCATCCTTGAATATGATAAATTATCACATCTTGGATAATGCCTTCATTTTTAGAAAAAAAATGGAGGGGGGAGAAGGATGATGAAATATTATTCAGTAATCATAATAAATTAAGTATATTTCTGAAAAATATTTTATCATAATATTTTTCTATGGGGGTGTGTGGATTGAAAATAAAACAAAGTAACATGAAATGAAAATAAAAGAATTGGAATGAGAAATTTACCTCTCGAATTTATCATCCTTTAGATCCTTTTTAATGAAGAGGTTTTGGAATTTTTATAAGACCAACAGATCTTGGATTGGTGTATGGGTTTGGGAAGATATTTGAGAATAATATTTAAAAGGCACAAGGTTTTAGAGGTGTTAGGAGAATAGGTGGTGAGGGGTGGTATTTATAGTGGAGGGGAGGAGGTTTTTCTAAATATTTAATTCATTAGTTAATTATTTTTCTCATGTAAAGCAATGATACTGATTCATGATACTAAAAAAGTAATGGGTGCATGTTAATTCAAACAAATATTCACATACATCATCCATTACTCAATATTGACACGAAAATTCATTTATTTACATATACTGTAAATTACCATATTTCACTATTCACAAAAGATTCATGTATTTCAGAAAAATCACAAAAAAGTCACAGAAAACATTTTTCTACATGTAGAATTTAAAACTAATATACATTTTATAAAAATACAATTATAAATATTTAAGTTTTAGTTTTTTTATAACCATTTTTACATGGAAAATACATATATTTTTATTAAAACTACTTTTCTAACACTTTAAAATTTTTATTAAGGTCTTATAAAATAATCTTATAATATTAAGATGTCAAAACAATAATTTCTGAATAAAGTTTATGAAAATGAATTTTTTAAAAAATTAACGTAGCTATAAAATTGTAATTAAATATGTTTTACTTATATGAATACCAAAACTATATTAATAATTATTAAAATATTTATATACTTATATTATTATATAATTATATAATATTGTAACTCATAAGAAGGATAAATTTTATCTATACATATTTTTGTTAGGATACTATTCAATTGGCCAATTTAGAATTTATAGTGGTTACATTACTATTCCAAAGGTCATGTTACTATTTTATCGATATCTATTCCTTAACTTCTAGGGATACCTTTTATTTCACTCATTTATCCTTTATAATGGTGTAATTGGTACTATATGTTATATTATGTGATAATACTATAAGACATAATTATAATAATGTAATTACATTGATATAACATTTGGTTATTACAATGTGGAATAATAATGAGTTTTTTCAATCCAATTCCTATAAAATTTCAATTTTCATGAGAAAATTTGTGGCATTCTCCGAGCAGTCACCATTAATGGGGTTCATTCGAGTTCCATCAATTGACTAAAACTAAAATGTATAGATTAATTAAAAATTCATAGTAAGGAACCAAAAAATCATGAAAAATCACTTACAAGATACCTAAATAGTGACACCTTCTTTAATATATGATATACTAGGTTTATCATAGGTTATTCATAACGATTTTTTTTAAATCATTTATGATGGTTTGCAAAGAGTTTTTTATTTCCCATATCATATACCCCAGGAGTGTCAAACCAAGTGTGTAGTAAGGAACATTGTCTTGAACCAGGTTACACTCGAGTTTGGTACGAGGCACCTTGTCAGTGCCATTACTCATAAGTATATATGTTCCATAACAACTTCCACTTGTAATATCCAAACAGTGATGTATTTATATGAGACTACTTGCTCTATGATTTTCTAAAATTCCTGTACTTTTACCTATACTTTTAATTATCTGTAGAAATATCCTTAGACATGTTCTTAGAGGTCTCGTTAGGATTTTCTCATCCAATATTTCAATGGTTATCTAAAAATTCTATATGATATCGACTATAGAGACTGTTTCGTTTCATAGATTAGAATTATATAATTTTTTATCTTACGTAAAACAATATACAAACACATACCCAAATACTATGTTATTCTAGTGCCTTCAGAAACATGGAATCTTAAACACTGGTACATAATTGAGCTAAATAATCTCCCACTGGGTTATTTATGACTAAACCCCGTCAATGACACGTCATACATAATATATATTTTCAAGACTAGGGGAAGTTAGAAATAAAAAGGGATGACCTCAGATGTCATGTATGGGAAGACAAGGGAGATATGTAAGCATAAAGATGAGCATATGGGTATGAGAATTTTATCATGATTTTATAACATCATTCCATCGACATCAATAATCATAAACATATATCATTTCATAAATATTTTTAGTTTATATGACAATAATCCTATCGGGATCAAGACCATAATCCTTGAAACAGTAACATAGGAGTAAGATATGGAATTTGTGGAATACAAATAAGTATATAAAATTTTATCTGAAGCATACTTACATAAACCTTCATAACATGTTAGTTTTTGGATAATCAACTGTGGACCTGCTTTATTAATGGGATGACAACAAGTGTAGCATCTTATTTTCGAGATTGGGAAACAACCCTTGTACCCTCTTATCTTCGGGATTGGGTTATAACATGCATACCCTATTGATTTCATGAATTATATATAGCTCATGTACCCACTCACATTCAGGATTATGTATAACCAGGGTACATGATTATTTTCAGGCTCATGCTACAAACTATTTACCATCTTCTTGTTAGGCTTTGGTTACAACTCTTGTACCCTTAAATCTCATATACCTTTAATCATTAACCTATTCATTTGATGGAGATACATGTGAAACCACTCTAATAAAAAATTAATATGTACATCATCCATAAATCATAAACAATGAAATATGAAATGAGGAAATGAACTATTTTTTATAAACATGTAATCATATCATAACCTTTAGAAAAATAAATATTTCATAATCATTTCATCTGAGCATAAACCATTAAAAGTACGGGTTCATTATGAATTAAAATCATGAAAGGAAAATAACATTCATAAAAATAATTTCATTTATAAATAATCCCTTCAAATAATGATTTTTAATAGATCCTTTGGATCATTTTCCAAATAGGACGGAGTAACACCAATAGATATCATCTTAGATAGAAAATAATTTAGAATGATCCTTTTAAAAAAATTTCTTAGGAAACTATCATTTTTTATTAATTTTTTTTAAACATAAATCCTTTTAAAGATATTTTTCTTTTAAAACATATATAGATTATTGAAATCATTTTGAAAAACATTTTCCTTCAAAACATATAAAATAATCTCGAAATAATTTTAAAAACCAATTCTTTGGAATGAAAGCATTAAACCATTTTGGGAAATCATTTCATTGATAATACTTTGAAAACATATAATTGAAGAATGAAAATCATAGATAATTTTTGAAATCCTTTTTCAGTAAAATTTTATTACAATGATATTTTTTGAAATCATTTTTTAATACATGGTTCTTATGGATCACGAAAAGTGTCTCAAAGATGGAAAATTTAGACAAAACTAATTTACCGATTTTGAATATTTTTAAACATAAAACCCATGATATAGAGATAAAAAATGGATATATAAATACACATATATTTAATTATAATAATCATATAATATATTCATGGTATGTATATGAACCACACAAAATAAATTTTGGTGAATATTGTGTAAATCTCACAAAAACAAATGTAGGACTAGAAACTAACTTATTGTATTACATGACTCTATTCATTCTCAATAAAACTATTTTATAATAAATAAAATATTATTTTACATCTATCATAGAAAAATATACTTATATTTAATAACATATATGTCTTTATATTTCCCTCTTTTTAACACTTCCGTGTTATGTTTATAGTTCAGGTAATATCTGATTTGTTTTTATGCATGTGTCTTAGTTTGTAATATTTTTGGTCCTCATACTTATGGAATAATCTAAATAATGTAAAAAAAGATATAAAGAACATTTATATTATGTATGTATGTATATATATTATTTTATTAAAGATACAGTTATGAAATGGTATACACGGTTCATGAAGATTATAGGTCGTATATATGCATGAATGTTGTTTCCCTTTAATTATCATATTGAATGAATGTAATTAAATGAAATATATTTTAACATGTTTATATACATATTAAATTATAATTATTATTTACATATTTTTAATTTATTTTTAGAAAACCCATCCATAATACATTTCATGTAGAATGTGAACTAATCACATTGCTTTGAGGAGGCAGTAGTCCACACTTACCAAAAAAATTATTCCATTTAAACAAAATATAAATCATGATAGTTTATGTCATAAAATAACTAAAAATATAAAATCATTCTAAATTAAACATAAATACATAATAAAAATATAAATACATCATAAATGTAAAATATATCATATAAAAACATATTTTCCATAAAATTACATACCATGAGTTGTGTTAAAAGATAAATGAACAACATCATTTTGTGAGGCAGTAGTTCACTGCACAGAAAAATAGAAAGTTCATTAACCATTAGATGGAAGTGTGTAGAATTGAAGGTGAAACCCTTATAATAAAAAATATCAGTTTTTTGAGGATACTGAGTATATAATTTATGAATGGAATAAGAAGTATTGAAGTAGTGGAGGAAGCAAATAAAGGAATGATGTCACCTCTTCGTTGGGTAACTCATTTTGGTTTTCACTATAGGGATTCCTTGGTTATCTTTCTACCCAAAGGGAGGATGAATGAAATAAGGTAGTTGTGTTTGGATGTAAATTTGGTATATTGAAGACAAATCTATTTGGTTTTATTTTTTTGAAAAAGGGGTACAAGTTGTGGATTTAATAAGGGAGGGATGGGACACACTTGGCATTTTTTATATCATGTTAGGTGTACCAACGTTTTTACATATAAAAAGTCATAGAAAACCAAAATAACACAAAAATAAAAGGTTTATGAAAAACCTATTACCACAAAATTGGTTTTTTTACACGTGGATATTTCATTTTGGCCCTTAATTTTAATGGTTTATCATTTGTTGATTTTACTTTTACCTTAATCACTCTAAATAATTTTAATCAAATTCACTAATATTTTTGTTCAAAAAATGAGTTGATATTAAAATACTATAAATATTATAATTATTAAACACCTATATGAATTTTTTTTAAATATAATTCAAAGAATTAAAATAATTAATTTAAATTATAATCTCGCAGATGAGGTAAGAAAGCACGTTTTTAATGTTAGAGTGTTCCAATGTTTATTATGATTTTATATATAAATTCAATGTAATAATGGTCCCATTAATTAATATGATTAATCAATGTATATATTATCCATTGTGACTTTAAATCCAACTTGAAATATAATCTAACTCTATTAATAAAATATACAAAAAATATTTTTGAATTGAAAATAAATATATTCTCACTATTCATCCAAAAATAATTCTTATCATAAAAATATAAACAAATGACCGTAATATTATATAGATAATCTGAATTTAAAAATGATATTTATTTTATCAAATTAAATTTATATGAGTTTCTGAAAATATTTTTAATATCTTTTCACTTAAGGACATGAAAGGTAGTTCTTTTAAGAAAATTGTATTTTCATATAATTAATAATTTACCAAAATTTATATATTTTTTTACAATATGATATATATATATATATAAATCAATTACATGTATTATTAATTTTTTTTTACAATTCAGGTTATTATGAGAAAAGGAAATGTCAAAACTATCTTGTTTAAATAATAACAATAAAAAAATTCTTTTGTAGAAACTCAATGTCACATGTAACGCAAGCCAAGGTGCTGTTATTTATAACAGAAGATAAAATTGGTGTAAAGTTAAACTTACTATAGAATAAATTTAAATACATAAAATAAAGTTTAACTTATTCGAAAATAAATAATTCATAAAAACATGTGGTTTTATAGAGGGTTTATAAATCTAATTTTTCATTTTGGGATAGTGCTTGATTAGAGGATGTTAAAAACTTGTATCAGCGGGTATTTTTTATTTCTTTTGTTTTTATAATTTAAATTATTTTAAATGATATAATAATGTTTAGGTACCTAGTAATGAGCTTGCAAATGTGAGTATCTAACCCATTTTTAGGGAAAATTTTGACTACCCTGGGATGGGATTGTTGTTAATGTTGTTCACTTGTTATGTGTTTTTATTATTTTACCTAGGGTGATTCACATTTTATGTGATGTTATTGTTTCTTGATATTTATAATCATGGCTCAGTGTGGATTGAGATGATTATGCATTCATTTTGATAGGCACCAAGGTATATATATATTTACATATTGACATTCATTTTTCATGATAGAGAAGAAATTATTTCATGTGATATATTTTCCTACATCAAATGTGAAATGAGATTCCATTTATATTTGGTAAATAAAATGAATATAATATTAAGTTATTCTAACTCACTTTCAAAACCATGTTTAGAGATACCTTGATCTAGTGGTTCATTATTGTTGTCATATGTTATGGGAGACATTGTTGTTATATAGTGTTCTAAGGGGGTGTTTTATTTTGATAACATTACTCATCATCATATTCTTATTGAGTGTTAGTATATTGAAAAAACAAATTATCTAAACATATATAAATTTAATATTTATTTATCTCATAAAGAGCATATGGATGTTCAAATTCATGAAATCACTTTTAGATTCCTGTTAAACATGGAAAGGGAGACTATTCAAACTATTTTTACAATATCTGAGATGAAGAGAGAAATTAAGCTTTGATATCCACCTATATTTACTAGGGAGGGAGCCCAAAAAGAAAATATAATCTATATTGAGTCGGTATTGATGATATTCAGGCACCTTGAAACACCTATAGATATATGGGTTAAGCTTGTTACATACATTCTTCATGAAAGATCAATTTTTTTGTTGTATATTCTAGAGAATGTATAGTGGAAGGAGATGTTATCTTTGGAAGGACTATGATTCAATGTTTCAAATCCAATAATATCCTAAAATGTTGAGGGATGACAAGGATTATAAGTTCATTAACTTTCTCCAAGAGGGGTTTTGTTGAAGTACTACAATATAAGTTTCACCCACATGAAGTTCTAATCACCATCCTTTGATTTTGATGAGATATATAGGGTTAGATGTTTTCTCTATGGAAAAAACAATGATATCTTTTCTAAGGTGTTGATTTTAAATTTTAGAATCATTTTGGATATGTTGAATTTGGATATCATCATTGAAGGAAATATGTGAGAGTCCTCTATTTGTTTCTTGGATACTTTTGTAGTGAAAACGGGGAGAACTTCTTCTTATGGAAAGAAGTGATGCAAAGATAGTTATCACTAATAAATTGAGGGAAGAGTATTTAGGGTAGTGTTAATCTATATTAGGACTATTTTTTTAGTTCTTTGAGTGTGTACATTTTTTTCAACACTATCTTCAATTTCAGTAACCTTATTTAGTGTTTTTTACTTATGGTAGGATTAACCACCTATAGATGTTTTATATGAACATATAAAATTATTATAGTGGAAGGGGATCTAAAATGGTATGAAATACAAGGAAGTAATCATTTACCCCTCAGTAGGCAGTTAGATGGATTTCTACTGAATGTAAAATTTGATGTTGGTGGCATGTACCCCAGTGCCGGAGCGTCAGTGCCAAGAAGAGGGAATATCCTATGAGTGTAAAATGAGAGCCTAGGTAAAATGGGAAAGTCATATTTAGTCTATGGAGACTACTCTATCAAACTTGGATGTAAGAAATTTTACTAGTATATGTATTATTCTTATATTTTCAACCCTTACATCATTTTTTTCTTCAATAAGATACCATTTCATTAATTTGTATCCACTCTCTTTTTAAATAGTTTTGGATTTGTTTGGGAATGATTGGATGTTGTCTTAGTTATCAAAACACCATTGGAATTGTTTTAATAGAATATCAAATGTTTCAAGGCATGTTCTCTAAAAATTGGTGGCTATCATTTCATTTGGTAACTATTTTTCTTGGAAATGATATTGTTGTTCTGAGTAGAATACTCAAGAGGTGGCTGAATTGAGAATCTATAAATATTTCTATATAAATATTGGTTATTTGAAAAATTTCTCCCAATTAAAAAATTAATCCAACTCAGTTTGTAGTGAATTTATAAGAGTCCTGAATGTTTAAGTAATTTCTCAAAATATTGATTAGTTCTCAGTTATACATATCTAAATATTAATATTACTTTTGAAACTAACCTACTAGTTCAAAACTATTCTAAACACATGATAAACATACTATCAGAGTTAAATTTAGTTTTGTAAAATATTTGACAAAACAGAGTAAAACTAAAAGGTAAAAACACAACGGAAATAAAAATAGAGGTTCAATCTCAAGAAGATACTTGTTCTTGTCCACTTGGTGATCCCCAGCCACCTAGCAGTTTAATGTAATAAACTGTTTGATCCACACCCTGGATAGGGGTTCACAATAGACCACATGGTTTTATAGGTCACACATGACCTATAGAAACAATTATTCATGGAAATGTCACAAATAGGTCACACAAGACCTCTTCCATAGTTTTACGTGAAAAAATCACAACCACGTCACACATGACCTCTTCCATAATTCTATTTGAGATACAAAATGATAAATAGAGTGTGATTTTGAGGATATCAAGTAACCTATAGTTATGCTTAAGATTCAGGGTGTTTTTAACAGATAGATACACACTGCTCAAAAATGTAAATAAATGAACAAGACAGAGCTAAAGAAGTAGAGTAAATTTTATAAGGCTCTATGTGTTGTGCAGTGCAACTCTGGACACATTTGATGTAGTGGATGTGGATTTTGAGTGCTCTTCTTAATGTCGACTCTAATATAATGCATCGTTGTCTATGTGGTATGGATTCATGGAGTAATATATGTTCAACAACTTGTTCGAAAGGTTTTCAAGGTAGGTCATCAGGTTTAGAATGAATTTTTTATCTCCCCATATGTTCTTCCATTTGTGTCGTTTAGATTTTGAAGTATGCTTGAACTTTTTAGGTATTTTTCTGCAATATTTCGCATGCTTTTATCTATTGTGCTTCTCCTCATATATTTAATGATTCAGCTTGTAATTATTTTATATTTTGATGTCTAGCTGGAATTATGTTCTCCTCATGTGGATGTACCTCTTACTATTATCCGAATATTCTATAGAAAAAATTAAATAATGTCACAAACATTAATTTTATAAATATGAAAGTTGGATATAAATTTTAATTAATAAATAAAAAATAGTTTTCACGACTATCGGTGAGTTAAAAGTATCTATGAGTCCATTTCATCAGTATTTTTGACTGTAGGCATCATTTATTTATTTGGGCTATCAATCTATCCAGGTATCGTTGAGTTTTCATCAGTTATTAATTTATAACTATCAGTGTTTCGCACATCGGTGACCCATCCATCAGTAAGTCCTTTGAATTATTGGGGTGTTTTCCATCGGTGATTCTTTCAACAGTGAGTTGCCTGAACTATCAGTGTGACCAATCATCAAGGACTTATCCATTGATGTTTCTTTTATTCTATCGGTGAGTCACGCATCCGTTTTTTCATCGATCGAAGAGTACTCATTGGTGAGTCATCCATCAGTGACTCCTTAAACTAATCAGTGGCAGGGAAATTAAAAAACACAAAAAGTGTATATCTTATACAAAATAGTACCAGATAAAGATAAATTCGTAAATACATTTAAATATAAAGTAGTAAATATATTGAAACAAAAATATCGATAATTTATTGACTTATTGAAATTTATTATACCATGTGACATAATTTATTCATATATAAATATTCATTGACATGATTATTATTAAATAAAACATAATATGTAAATTAGAATGATTTAAAAAATGGAATAATTTGTGAATTTTAAAACTACTATATCACAGAGGATCCAACAATCTCCACATTTTTTATAATCAAAAATCATGGAATTAATGATTTATACACGATTGTAAGGGATAATAATTACTTAACATAACAAACTAACAGTGAATGTGAATTCTCAATATAACCATAAGACTTTCCATATATGAAACCCCATAGTAATTTTATTGGATCTTATATAGAAGGTACCTTTTAAGAGTGTTTTATTATAGCACTTTCATGTTCCCCCTTAGTAAATTGTATTAGATAAGTCTGAGTGATTTGTATCAGATGTTGGTATATATATATATATATATATTATTTTTTCTGGAAGCCATCTATCATATTACAGAGTCCCCCCCCCCTAGATTAAGAATTTATTCCATCCATACATTTCTCTTACTTTTGGGATTAGAAAAAAGGTGAAAATAATGATAAATAATAATGACAAATAAAATAAATAAATTTGAAATATAGGGCAGGAAAAATGATATTCAAGAAGGTAAAAAGCTTCAAACATAAAAATTCATTCATAAAAATATATAATTAAGAATCCCTATCGAAAGAAATTCTACAGATAAGGCTTGGGAGTATGAGGTTCTTTCTATTTGTCTGAAGGATCAATAGTGGGTTAAAGAGGTGGTATTGTGGATGTCAGAAGGGTCGATTGAATGGAAACACCAAGTAATGTAATACCTATAAGAACATTATTTGTAAGGATTCATCTCCTATATGGCATAAGAATACTTTGATCAATCCTTGGATCACTAGCCTAACATACGATAAGTCTTGAGATACTGTTATCTTAGTAGGAGGTAGGGAATTGGGTCATTTAGAATCAGCACCAAGAATCACAATAGCTTCTTCATGCACATGCTGGTAGGGCATTAAAAGATTGATAAAATCAGTTATGATTTCACCCTCATATAGAAAATCCTTTTCAAAATCCTCCATGTTCTCTATGATGTTTTAAAAAGTTGGTGTAAAATCATTCAATTGTCTCCCTTGTCTATTGAAGGCCTTATTCCCTAGTGGGGTCATGAGGTTCTGATCTAGGTAAATAAATTAGTTATTCAGATCATGCATGGTGAAGACTTTTTCAAAATACATGTCCAACTTTTCTCTAAAATCTTTTGGAGTAGCAGATGCCTCATTTGTACATTGTCCCACCATATTTTAAACATGGTCAATGTACCTAGGCACCTTGGAAAGGGTCTCATTATCTGATTTACTTTTAGTGGACCTCATCTCTTTTCTCACCACAATCCTGAGGGACACCATATCAGTAGTAGGCATGGTACCTCTCAAATTGGATGCACCCAAAATCATTTTACCATGATCCTACATCAATGTTTTCAAATTTTCACATAGAATATGTGTAACAAGGTTTCTAAGAACTTCCATAACACCACCAACTATGGTTCTAAAATCCTTGGATAGGGATGCAAAATCCCAACCCATTTTCTTTACTTCCTCTCTCAGCACTGTTTTATTTCTAATAATGGTCTTGGATATAGTGATTTGGTTGGGATGTATATCCTGAAGGAACAATCATGTAATACTGGAAGCATCTGCCTCTGAAATACTCCTAGATGTAGAAGCTTCACTTCTGACCCCAATATAGGATCTCACATATTAACAAATATCATCATTGAATTGGTCCTGATCAGCCTTGGTGACACAGTCACTAGGCACCGAAGGTAAAACTAGCTCATCAATGTTAGGTAGGATAGGTGAAGTTGTAACATACCACGTAAGTAATGAATAATAGATATGTTTATCTATGTCTATATATTAATTATATAGTGTTTTAGAGGCTTAAAATGAGAATAAATCCAATCTTAAGCATGGAATACACAAATATTTATAAAAGATTGTTTTACTGCCTTTTGGTGGAAAACCTTTTTTAATTCAAAGTTTTGACAATTTTATAAGCTATATTTGTCAAAATAAACATATTCTTTATGATTGGGACATTTAAATTTACTTTGGGTAAATTTTTGGTATTTTTCTGATAAAGTTCATTTTTTTAATGAATAGTGAAAAATGTTGTATTTTAATTCAAAACCTCTTTTTAATCTAATTTATTTATATGATTAGATTATCATTTTAATTGGTTTTAAAGTGAAATTAGAATATATTTTTACCATTAAATCCAATAGTGGTCGTTGGAATTAATTTCACTTTGAAATTGGACTTAAACTAGTGTCAATCTTTTGATATTTATTGTTTCATAAAAACAGGCTATTTGTTCTGACAGCGGGAATTAATTATTAAAATAATTATTGTAACTTATATGTTTTCAATTTTGTGAAATATACATCATTTTTGAATTTGGAATATCAAATATAGCTTAGGGTGAAGTTTTGGTATTTTTCTGAAAAACTTCAATTTTTGATGAATAGTGAAACCACTAAGTGGTACTTAAAAAAATGATTTTCCATTTAAATGATATTTTACCACCTCTATGTTTTGAATTTAAAAAATCCGACATACATGGTTGTCATTAGGAATTGACATGTGGTTCAATGGGATTAAAATTTTTTTTGGTGAATAGTCACTTTTAAGTTTGTTATCGCGATTAGAGGTAATTAGTGTCGTTTAAGGTAAAAATAATGTTTTAATAATATGAAATGACCTTGACATATGTCCTACCCTTATAGGATGTGTCATGGAAGACCGAGAAAACACATGGGTCTATTTTTTGGGACCCCATGGAGCCACTTGGGTAAGATAATGACATTAATGCCTTTTATTTAAAGTAAAAGTAAAAATGACACAAACATGTATTTTTTTACTGAAATAATTTTTACATGGGGTTGTTCAAGTCAGATTTTTGACTATAAATAGTCATTGGAAATAAAAAAATATTTCTTACCTCATAGTATTTTTTATATTTTTTAGACATTAAATAAATTAAATTATTTATGACATCATGATAATGCAGCGATTACCTCATTATTTAACGATTTAAATAAAATGAAAAGATAATGTAAAATCTAAGACCTACACATGTGAAAAACCTATTTAATGAGTATATTTCTAAACATTATCTCCTTATCCTCAAAATAAATCAATGTGGGACCTTTAGAATCTGAAACTCATTTGAAAATAAAGTAACATTCTATACCTTTCCAAGAGTGCCCCTCCTATCCTCTTATAAAAGGCCCCCACCTCTACCACCTTACACACACCTCTCAAGCCTATGGCTCGGCCAAGCTCTGATAATTTTGTCTCTCCACATCCCTCTCCTCATCCTAGAAGCCTTGCCTTAGACAGGAAGCTCTTCAAGAAAGCCTTTTGGTTCAAACCAAAGGGAGTTACCCGATTTTAAGGTAATGTCTTCACTTGTGTTCTTTTGTTTTATTTTGCTTCTCCAACCCCATAAACTCAATTATTAATTTATTTTGTAACAAATATAGTATCTTGAATATACTAGGATGTTTTTATAAGATTAATTTGATCTACACTTACACACACCTACATCTAATGGTTAAAGAACATACTGTTTCTATGGATGGCGATTTTATGCCTCACAAAACAATGATTGTTCAATATTCTTCTAACACCATAAAAGGTGGACATTAAGATGTCACTATATTTATATATGATATATAATATGTTTATGTTTTCCTTAATCTTCTTTATTTTTCATTTATGGCATACCTTTATGGCTTCCATTATGGGTATACGCGATATCTTCATTTTAGGAAGTGCGGACTACCGCCCCCTCAAAGTGATTTGATTCGTTAATATCATATGTGGTAATTATAAAGGATATATTTAATGATATTATATATGATACCATACTGGAATTATAATACTATTATGTATCATTATTGTTTAATTCCATTAAATATGAAATAGAAATGGAAGTAGTGTTCATGTGTACGCATGGCTTACCGTCTCCCTGAACGGTGCATTTCATTTCATACCTATAAATGTTATGTAATATTATAAATGCATGCATATACTGGATATATATGATATATATGATATCTACATCATGAATATAATTCTGCATATAATGGATATTTTACCACATGACCAACTTGTAATTATAAAGAGTTTTTTTTACTCAAGTACCAATGATCAACAAAACGATCATTATAATCCTAAATAATTACATAGTGTTCATGACATGGTAATAAGTGATATAAAAGGAATAATGAACTTTAAAAATTTTCTTAATAACATAGAAATTAACTCAAGTTTATTATTCAGGAGGTTAAAGAACGATTGAGTCAAGTCGGACACGAGGTTAGGGACTTCGTCTCTATCTCCTTTCATTGAGGCATATTTTGTTTTATACACAACTTTATTTTATACGGTGTATAAACCCCTTTTACTTTTATGTTTATTCAAAAGGAATCTTTTTTATACAAAACGTTTACTAAATGAAAAAAGGGAATGTTTTTATTCTTCATACGTATGGGGCGACATCAACTTCTCCGCCTTCGTGACCATTATTTGAGTTTCGGCTTCCTCTACAAGACATAACCTAAATTTTTTTAATAAATGAAAAATAAATACCATGTATTACTATTCTTTTATTTTGGTATTGAAAATGGTTTTCATAATATTTCAATTATATCAATGTGTTGTACGGATATCTTGTGATTGAAATGTAGAAATGTTATGTTTCCTTTATGTATGTTTAATGTGATACTATTATTTTATGGTTCTTGGGAATTGTTACGAAGACGGGTGGTTCCGTGATAAAATAAGGTTGGGTGAGCCCGATATAGCTCTCCAATGCATTGGGTAACATGAAAGAGTTAAACTTTATGGTTTCTCCAAAGAAATTTAGGGAATATACTGTGATGGGTATTCCAAACGTGACCAAGATGGTTACTCCCTATGTAAGAATGTTATGAATGCCTCAAGTTACCTTTATGTCTTATGATTTATATGATTTATTCATGATTTGATGAGGTATGTTAAAGTGCTTATGTTTTATGGGTAAATTATGATTTCATTCTTATGTATATATGAACTCATGTTTCCTTTCCATATTTTTATAACCCTTACTAAGCTTTTTATGCTCATCCCAAGTTTTTGAAATGTTTTTCACAGGTCAAGGGAATGGTATATGATATGATGATAGTGTCAAGGAAGTGTCAAGAAAGAATCCATGTTTTATTTTAAATATTTTTCCATTGATGGGAAAAATGAATACTATCTTTTATGTAACCACTTTGTTTAAATGTGGAATGTAATCCAAGTTTTATGATCTAATTCTCTAAAACTCTAAACCTGAAAAGATACCCAATGTGTAATCTTGTAATAAATCAAGATTAAGTAATGTTTAAGGTTGGGGCCTTATAATTGGTATCATAGGTCAGTTTAGATAACTTTAGGAGTTAGAATTCTATTAAATGATTATCCAAAAATAATTTTTTATGGTCAAATTGATATGATATAGCATTTGAAGATTACCATGTTGCTTCATCTAAGACATGTTTGTTCAGAATGGTTTTCCGCAGAGGAAACAGGGAGGCAGTGCTAGGAAGGCATATAGAAGGAAATGACCTTCCAAATCATCATCCTAAGATGGTCGGAATTGGAACTGAACAGTTTTTTGTAGTAATGGCGTAGTTGACACAATAGATAAATGTTGGCGGTATCCATGCAAGAGATCAGCCAGATCAACCGTAGAGGAACATGTCAGTGGCGGAACATTTCATAAGGCAACATCCCCCATCATTCACAGGATCATCTGACCATGTGCTAGCTGAAGGGTGGATTAAAGCACTAGAGATGATTTTCGATGTCATGGGGTGTTCAGACAATCAAAAGGTTAGTCTTGCTATTTACCGTTTGGAGGGTGAAGCAGGTCAGTGGTGGTCGATGGTTAAAAATATCAGGGACGCTGATGAGATTTATGCTCTCTACTGGGATGAATTCAAAGGTATGTTTCTTGAGAAGTATTTTCCCAAGGCTGTTCGACTTTGGATGGAAAAAAAATTCCTGAAATTGAGGCAAGAGGAGGAATCAGTGGCTGCATATGAAGAAAGGTTCACTCGATTGTCAAGGTATGCTCCAAATTTTATCTGAGACCTTGATAGTAAAATCAATCGTTTTTACTCAGGATTAAAGACAAAATATCAAAGGGCATTAGCTTCTCATGAGTTCAAAAGTTATTAAAAGCTCCTTCGATGTGATGAGAATGTAGAAATGGATTTTTCTAATGATCAAGTGTTCTATAACAACCAACATAAGAAGATAATGAGGTGGCAGGAGAAAGGGAAGAATTCTTCAAAAAAGTCTGATGGTAAGAAAACTAAGTTTCCAGTTTGTGATAAATGTGGTCAAAGGCGTGCTGAGGAATGTCTTCTGAATTCTAGAAAGTGCTACCGATGTGGTAAGATGGTACATAAGGCTCCTGATTGCACTGAAAAAGATCAAGGTTATGGTAAGACCAAATTTGATTTACAGTTAGTGAAATGTTTTAAGTGCAATGAGATGGGTCACTATGAAAATGAGTTTCCTACAAAGAGCTCGAGTGATGGGAAGATGTTAGACTACAAGTAGAAAGGGGTGGTGAAACCTTTGCAACTACTTCAGTAGATGTCGGGCCATCAAATGAAGTTATATCATGTACTTTGTTTGTTTTTTCAGATTATGCCAGTGTGTTGTTTGATTCGGGGTCTATAAATTCTTTCATATCTTAAAACTTTTCTAGTAAAATGGGAATACCATATCAAGAAATGAGTCCTGAACTTGTGGTAAAAACACCTGGGGTAAATGTTAAGGAAAAAATAATTTATAAGAATCTTCCTATCCTTATCCGTGGAAAGAACCTACTTGCAAACCTTATTGTTTTACCTTTAGTAGAGTTTGATGTTATACTGGGTATGGATTGGCTCTCTATTTAACATGCTAAGATTGAATATAGAGCTAAATAAGTTTCTTTTCAGAAAGACTTTCAGTTTGTGTACAAGAATGAACCCTTACTATTGATAACATATCAAGAGGTCGAGAAACATGTAAAAGATTGTGTTACCTTGCACATATCGTTGAAAACAAGGGAACTATTTAGATTAATGATGTGCCAGTGGTAAATGAGTATCCTGATGTTTTTCCTGATGAGTTACCTGGAATAATACCAAATCAGGAAGTTGAATTTACTATTGACTTAGTTCCTGATGCTATGCCAATTTCAAAACCCCCTTATCGAATGGCTCAAACTGAACTTTTAGAGTTGAAGGAGCAATTGCAAGATTTATTAGAGAAATGTTTCATTAGACCTAGTACATCACCATGGGGTGCTCCTGTTTTATTTTTTAAAAATAAATATGGTTCTATGAGACTTTTCAATGATTATAGAGCCTTGAATAACATCACTGTTAAGAACAAATATCATTTGCCTCATATCGATGATTTGTTTGATCAGCACCAGGGAGCTCAGTATTTTTCAAAGATTGACCTAAGATCGGGGTACCATCAGTTGAAGGTAAAGGAAGAAAATGTTCCTAAGACCGTGTTTCTTATAAGATATAGCCATTATGAATTTGTAGTAATGCCTTTTGGGCTAACCAATGCACCTGATGTATTCATGGACCTTATGAATAGAATTTTCCATGAGTTCTTGGATAAGTTTGTGGTGGTTTTCATTGATGATATTTTGGTGTTTTCTGGAAGTAAAGAGGAGAATGAAAGACATTTAAGGGTTATTTTACACACCTTGAAAGAACATAAATTGTATGGGAAATTCAGTAAGTGTGAGTTTTGGTTGCAACAGATTTCTTTACTTGGTCACATTGTTTCTAAAGATGGGATAACTGTTGATCCTGTAAAAACAAAGGTTATTGAAGAATGGCCAGGACCCACAAATGTAACATAGATTCGTAGCTTCCTTAGTTTGGCAGGCTATTACCAAAGGTTTGTTAGAAATTTTTCATAGTTATCTCATCCAATGACTAAGCTAACTCGGAAGGGTGTTAAGTTTATCTGGACAAATGAATGTGATGATTGTTTTCAGAAATTGAAAAAAATATTGGTGAATGCTCCAGTTTTGGCACTACCTTCCAGGAATGGTGAGTTTGTTATCTACAGTGATGCTTCATTGAAAGGACATGGTTGTGTTCTAATGCAGAATGATCAGGTAATTGCTTATGCTTCACTTCAGTTGAAAACTCATGAGATAAATTACCATACACATGATTTGAAATTAGCTAATGTTGTTTTTGCTTTAAAAATTTGGAGGCATCATTTGTATAGGGTAAAGTGTGAAATATATAACGATCACAAAATTTTAAAGTATATATTCACTCAGAAAGAATAAAAAATGAGACAGAGGAGATGGATAGAATTAATCAAGGATTATGATTGTACATTTCATTACCATCCGAGAAAAGAAAATAAAGTGGCTGATGCTTTGAGTCGAAAAATTAATGCTTCATTAACAATGCTGTATTTGGAACGTGATCCTTTGGTTAAGGATTTGATGAACTTTGGAATAAAAGTTGTTGGTGCAGGATGTCCTTCTGTTTTGTTTCAGGTATCAGTGAAATATTCTCTATCAGACAGAATCAAGCAAGCATAGAAGCAAGACAGTGAGTTGCAGAAAACGGTAGAGCTGGTTCAGAAGGGTAAGTTGCCTGGATTCAACATTGATAATGATTGTGTTTTGAGATTTGGGAAGAGATTGTGTGTGCCTTGTGATTCAAATTTGAAGAGAGAGTTGTTATGTGAAGCTCATAGATCTCCGTTTTCAGTTCATTCAGGAAGTACTATGATGTATAGAGATCTTCGGGAGTATTACTGGTGGGACGGAATGAAGAGGGATATTACTGATTTTACTATGAAGTGTTTGACTTGTCAACAGGTAAAAGTAGAGTGGAAGTTACTGAAAGGGATGATTCAAGCTTTAACTGTACCAGAGTGGAAATGGGAGAATCTATCCATGGACTTCATTGTGGGATTGCTGAAGACACCTCGAGGTAATAATGCAATCTGGGTTATTTTTGATCGTTTGACTAAATCTGCTCATTTCCTTACTATACGAGATACTTTTTCCCTAGATCAACTTTCTCGTTTGTATCTTAATGATATAGTCAGGTTACATGGAGTTCCTCTCTCCATTTTATCTGATCTTGATCTCAGGTTTACTTCTAACTTTTGGAAACGCCTTCAAAAGTCATTGGGTACTGAATTAAATATTAGTACAGCTTTTCATCCTCAATCAGATTGCAGTCAGAATGAACAATTCAGAATTTGGAAGATATGCTACATGCTTGTTCGATGGATTATTAGGGAAGTTGGGACCAACATCTTTCTTTGGTTGAATTTTCATATAATTACGGTTTTCATTCCAGTATACAGATGGCACCATTTGAGGCGTTACATGGGAAGCGGTGTCAAACTCCAGCTTTCTGGGATGAAGTGGGTGAAAGGAAGCTGATGGGACCAGAATTGGTAGAAGAGTTGGCAGAAAAAGTTCTGTAGATATAGAAACACATGAGAACAGCTCATAGCAGGCAGAAGAGTTATGCAGACAACATGAGGAAGGATCTCTCTTTTGAGGTAGCTGATCATGTTTTTCTCAAAGTCTCGCCATGGAAAAGTGTGATGCGATTTGGTAAGAAAGGAAAGATGAGTCTAAGGTTCATTGGACCATATGAAATTCTGGAGAGAGTTGGATTAGTTGCTTACCGAGTGGCTTTACCTCTGATTTTATCTCAGGTACACAATGTTTTTCATGTTTTGATGTTGAGAAAGTATATGCCAGATCCATCTCATGTTTTGAGCCGAGAGGTTGTTCAGTTGGAAGAGAATATCTCTTATGAAGAGAAACCAGTCCATATTCTTGACCATAGGGAGCAAGTGTTGCGGAATAAGGTGATTCATCGGGTAAAGGTTTTGTGGAAATACCATATGGTTGAAGAGGCAACGTGGGAATCTTAAAATTCTATGAGGGATAAATACCCCCACTTATTCGATAAGTAAATAAATTGCGGGGATGCAATTTTCTAAAGGGGGGAAGGATGTGACATCCCAAGTAAGTAATGAATAATAGATATAGTTATCGATGTCGATTTATGAATTAGATAGTGTTTTAGAGGCTTAAAACGAGAATAAATCCAATCTTAAGCATGGAATACAAAATATTTTTAAAAGATTGTTTTAGTGCCTTTTTGTGGAAAACCTTTTTTAAATCAAACTTTTGACAATTTTATAATCTCTATTTTTTAAAATAAACTTATTAATTATTATTGGGACATTGAAATTTACTTTGGGTAAATTTTTGGTATTTTTCCGATAAAGTTCATTTTTTAATAAATAGTGAAAAATGTTGTATTTTAATTCAAAACCTCTTTTTAATCTAATTTATTTATATGATTTAATTATCTTTTGAATTTTTTTTAAAGTGAAATTAGAGTATATTTTTACCATTAAATCCAATAGTGGTCGTTGTAATTAATTTCACTTTGAAATTGGACTTAAACTAGTGTCAATCTTTTGATATATATTGTTTCATAAAAACGCGCTATGTGTTCTAATAGCAGAAATTAATTATGAAATTAATTATTGTAACTTATATGTGTTGAATTTTGTAAAATAGACATCATTTTTGAATTCAGAATATCAAATATATCTTAGAGTGAAGTTTTGGTATTTTTCTGAAAAACTTCAATTTTTGATGAATAGTGAAACCACTAAGTGGTACTTAAAAAAGTGATTTTTCGTTTATATGAAATTTTACCACCTATGTGTTTTGAATTTCAAAAATCCTACATACATGGTTGTCATTATGAAGTAAAATTTCATTCAATGGGATTAAAATAATTTGTTGGTGAATAGTAACTTTTAGGTTTTTAATCACGTTTAGAGGAAATTAGTGTAGTTCAAGGTAAAAATAATGTTTTAATAATATGAAATGACTTTAAAACATGTCATACCATTATTGGATGTGTCGTGGCCGACCAAGACAACCCATGGGTCGATTTTTTGGGACCCCATGGAGCCACTTGGGTAAGATAATGACATTAATGCCTTTTATTTAAAGTAAAAGTAAAAATGACACAAACATGTATTGTTTTACTAAAACAATTTTTATATGTCGTTTTAAAAGTCATATTTTTTACAATAAATAGTAATTTTAAAGCTAAAAATATTTCCTACATCATAGTAATTTTTTATAATTTTTAGACATTAAATAAATTAAATTATTTATGACATCATGATGATGCAGCGATTACCTCCTTATTTAACGATTTAAATAAAATGAAAACATAATGTAAAATATAAGACCTACACATGTCAAAAACTTATTGTATGACTATATTTCGAATCCTTATCACCTTATCCTCAAAATACATTAATGTGGTACCTTTAAAATCTGAAACGCATTTGAAAATAAAGTACCATTTTATACCTTTCCAAGAGTGCCCCTCCTCTCCTCTTATAAAAGGCCCCCACCTCTACCTCCTTACACACACCTCTAATGCCTTTTTCTTGGCCAAGCTCTGATCATTATGTCTCTCCACATCCCTCTACTCATCCTAGAATCATTACCATAGGCAGGAAGCTTTTCAAGAAACCCTTTTGGTTCAAACCAAAGGAAGTTACCTGATTCTAAGGTAATGTCTTCACTTGTGTTCTTTTGTTTTATTTTGCTTCTCCAACCCCAGAAAATCTTTTTATTCAATAATTTTTTAACAAATCCAGTATCTTAAATATAATAGGATTTTGTTATAAGAATAATTCGAGCTACAATTACACAAACCTACATCTAATGGTTAAAGAACATACTGTTTCTATGGATGGCGAATTTCTGCCTCACAAAACGATGATTGTTCAATATTCTTCTAACACCTTCAAAGGTGGCCATTAAGATGTCACTATATTTATATATGATATATAATATGTTTATGTTTTCCTTAAGCTTATTTATTTTTCATTTATGGCATACCTTTATGGCTTCCATTATGGGTATACGTGATATCTTCGTATTACGAAGTGCAGACTACCGCCCCCTCAAAATGATTTGATTCGTTAATATCATATGTGGTACGTATAAAGGATATATTTAATGATATTATATATGATACCGTACTAGAATTAAGATACTATTATGTATCATTATTTTTTTAATTCCATTAAATATGAAATAGAAATGGAATTATCGTTCATGCGTACGCACGGCTTACCGTCTCCCTGAACGGCGCATTTTATTTCTTACCTCTAAATGTTATGTAATATTATAAATGCATGAATATACTGGATATATTTGATATATATGATATCTACATCATGAATATAATTCTGGATATACTGGATATTTTACCACATGAACAACTTGTAATTATAAAGAGCTTATTTTTGACTCAAGTACCAATGATCAACAAAACGACCATTATTATCTTAAATAATTACATAGTGTTCATGACATGGTAATAAGTGATATAAAATGAATAATGAACTTGAAAAAGGTTCTTAATCAAGTATAAATTAACTCAAGTTTATTATTCAGGAGGTTAAATAACGATCGAGTCAAGTCAGACACGAGGTTAGGGACTTCATCTCAATCTCCTTTCATTGAGGCATATTTTGTTTTATACAAAACTTTCTTTTATACGGTGTATAAACACCTTTGACTTTTACGTTTATTCAAAAGGAATATTTTTTATACAAAGCGTTTACTAAATGACAAAAGGGAATGTTTTTATTTGTCGTACATATGCAGCGACAACGACTTCTCCGCCGTCGTGACCATTATTTGAGTTTCGGCTTCCTCTACAAGCCATAACCTAACTTTTTTAAAAAAATAAAAAATAAATACCATGTATTACTATTCTTTTATTTTGGTATTGAAAATGGTTTTCATAATGTTTCAATTATATCAATGTGTTGTATTGATATCTTGTGATTGAAATGTGGAAATGTTATGTTTCCTTTATGCATGTTTTATGTGATACGATTACGTTATGGCTCTTGGGCATTGTTACGAAGATGGGTGGTTCTGTGATAAACTAAAGGAGTGTGAGCCCGATATGGCTCTCCAATGCATTGGGTAACATGATGGAGTTAAACATTAAGGTTTCTCCGAAGAGATTTAGGGAATATACTGTGATGGGTATTCCAAACGTAACCAAGAGGGTTACTCCCTACGTAAGAATGTTATGAATGCCTCATGTTACCTTTATGTCTTATGATTTCTATGATTTATTCATGATTTGATGAGGTATGTTAAAGTTCTTATGTTTTATGGGTAAATTTTGATTTAATTATTATGTATATATGAACTCATGTTTCCTTTCCATATTTTTATAACCCTTACTGGGATTTTTATGCATGTCCCAGGTTTTTGAAATGTTTTTCACAGGTGAAGGAAATGGTACATGATATGATGATAGTGTCAAGGAAGTGTCAAGAAAGAATCCATGTTTTATTTTAAATATTTTTCCGTTGATGGAAAAAATGAATACTATTTTTTATGTAACCACTTTGTTTAAATGTGGAATGTAATGCATGTTTTATGATCTAATTCTCTAAAAATCTAAACCTGAAAAGATCCCCAATGTGTAATCTTGTAATAACTCAAGATTAAGTAATGTTTAAGGCTGGGGCCTTATAATTGGTATCAGAGGTCGGTTTACATAACTTTAGGAGTTAGAATTCTATTAAATGATTATCTAAAAATATTTTTTTATGGTCAAATTGAAATGATATAGCATTTGAAGATTACCATGTTGCTTCATCTAAGACCTATTTGTTCATAATGGTTTTTCGCAGAGGAAATAGGGAGGCAGTGCTAGGAAGGCATACAGAAGGAAATGACCTTCCGAATCAGCATCCTGAGATGGTCGGAATTGGAACTGAACAGTTTGTTGTAGTAATGGTGAAGTTGACTCAAGTGATAAATGGTGGTAGTATCCATGCACGAGATCATCCAGACCAACCACAGAGGAACATGTCAGTGGTGGAACATTTCATGAGGCAACATCCCCAATCATTCAGAGGATCATCTGACCATGTGCTAGCTGAAGGGTGGATTAAATCAAGTCAATAAAATCAATGATAATGATTGGAAGTCAAGACACAGCTCACACAGGTATATTACTCACGAAGAGGGGTGGAGACGATAGATGTAGTCTCGGAATCATCTCCCCTGCCGAACCCACATAGGATCCAAGTATAGAAGTCATCACTGACGAACCCACGTAGGATCCAAGTACAGTAACCATCTATGCCGAACCCAAGTATGATCCAAGTATAGTCATCATCGCTTCCAACCCCATGGAGGATCCAAGTATAGTCATCCTCACTGCCGAACCCATGTAGGATCCAAGTACAGTCGTCATCATCGTCGCAGTCGCAGCCAGCTCAAGGGTTCCCGCACACAGCATGCTCGATTCTAGGAGGGTCTGCTCCAAAAGCCAAGGGGTTCGATACATCAACTGTCACAACGTCCAGAGTTGATGTTTCACAATGTTTCGTCTCATCAATAAGAACACAATGTGACAGAAGTTGCGTCAATCAGACGCCCGGTCTGAGAGTTATTGTCTTTTTCATCCCAAGGGCCCGGTAGGTTTTTAATTTAAAACCAACCCAACCGTACTCTAGCAGCATCCAAACATCAAGTGGAGTAAGCCAAAAGAACTTTCTCACTAAGAAGAATTCAACATGATCGATGGAACATCATTCAGATGTCCGGTCGTTAAGTTATAATCGTTTACGCTCCAAGGGCCTAGTTGGTTTCGGGTTCGAACCAACCTGGCCGTACCCAAACTTTACCGAAAGCATTAGTGTAATATACCGAAACGACCATCTCGATCAAAGGATCCCAAATCAACTGATGGTGCATCGATAAAAGGTATGTATCTCACAATATGGGCGTTTGAACAAACCTGGTCCGAAACTAGGGGGTTTGGGCCTGGTTCGACACGGCCCAATACCCCCTGGGTTGGCCCGAATCGGGTCGACCCAACCCGGGTCTGGGTCTGCCCATTTGGGCGCGGCCCGGTCCAGCCGGTGCGACCCGGCTCGGAAGCCGTTCGCGGATCGGATTGTGGCCAAGCGGGGCGCAAAGGGGGGTGTCGCCCCCATGATTCTGAAACGGCGGACCCTAAGGGGTCCGCCCTATGCGCTAGCCAGCGGTTTCAAACCCCTGATTTTTCTGGAAAATATCCCGCCACTATGGTTGGATGGTTGAACCCCCGCGGGACCCACGGGGGTCCCGACTCCTGGAGCACCGGCGTCCGGTTGTCCGGCCGCCCCTGCTGGACCGCCACGACCTTGGGTCGCGACCCTTCTTCGAATGGCGTTGTGCGACGGCGCCGCGCCCCACTATCGCGGCCCACCCCAGTCACAGTCCTCTTTATCCCCGCGCAGTGAAACAGCACCGCACCTCCTTCACCTCGATCTTCAACGTTGATAAACAATAAAAAGAGGAGGAGAAATCAGTCGTGTTTGTGTGGTCTGATCTCCTCCCGTTACGTTGGTAACATTCGGCCAAATTAATCAATGAATAATGTTAAATTGAACTTAAACTAAGATAACCCCTACCTCAATGATGTCGTTTGATGGCGATGCAGAAGATGGTGTCGTGGGGTGAGGTTTTGAAGATGGTGTTGGCATGCGTCCAAGGTGGGGACAACGTCTCACACTAGCTGTGAAGAGAGGATGGAATGGCATGTCTTCTCTCCTTGTGGTGATGACGTTCTTCGCCGAAGGGTGTCGTTCTTCGCGAGAGGATGAAGTTCTTCAAAGGGACTTAGCACTCTCTCCCAAAATCCTCACACAACAACCAACAAAATAAAATAAGTCCTCCCATTATTTTATTATTTTTCCATGCATTTCAAAAACTCAAAATTCAAAAACAGTTGCACTTAACTAATTATACTAGAGTTTTCTAATTAATAGGGTGTTATGTTGTCATGTTTAATGAGGGGGAGAGAGAGGAGTTACTCACATAAAGGGGGAGTTAGGGAGTTAGGGAATGTTAAGGGTTGGGATCGTGTGGGCCCCACCTCACCTTAATCCTCTCATGGGAAGTTAGTAACTAGTGGATCCCACCCCAACTCCCACACCTAGTATCTAACCAATTAGAAAAAAGAAATAAAATTGTAACACAATTTTATTTTACTTTTTATTTAATCCATATTTGTTATCAACTCCTCCCGAGCAAATGCATCTTCGACAAAGGTCATCTTAAGTAATTACCGGTGTTGTGGTTCCATCAATGCCCTCGAATTTCAATTCCGAGCACCGGTTCAAAAGATAGAAAACCCCGCTCGTTCCTTCACTGAACATACCTGAGCTAAACATTGGAAATTGATTCTTGGAACACTGGGCCTCAGAATCAGGTGCCTTTAGAAGCTGTGTACTCGTAAAATACCAAAGAAATTAAGAAAAAAATTCCTTGAAATTTACGGGTCTTTACAAACTTTATATTATGAAATGTAAATTTAACAATATTACCTACAGGTGGAGTTAGGAACATTGACATTCAGATTCCCCAAGACATGACATCCACTCCTACAGACTTATGTTGGACAGCATTTTACTACACAATGTAAGTGATTATTATTTATATTGTTAAATCATTATTCTTTAATATACATGTATTCATTTATTAATTGATTATTTATTTTTTCTTTCAAATTTTGTGGATTCCATATACAGATGCTATTATCCAGAGTCTTCCAATGTACTGTATGGTGATTCTTTATATCAGCTACTATAGGGTACCATTGATTCATTTTCGTATAGTTGAGTTGCGTCTGACCAACAGAGTTATGAGGCAGTTCAGATTCATTCAACATGTTCCTGAACCACCCATTCAGTTAGATTCATTGCATTCCCTAATGATGTCAGGGAAGAGAGATTTTGATTGGAAGAGATACCAGACCAGCTATATTGATTTATGGGATAGATGACATGAATTCCAGTTATTAGAGGGAGAGACAGTGCATTTTCATTTGGTTGATCAGATGGATTATGCAGGTTTGTACTACATGTCCCTAGTCATATTTCTGACAAGACATAGACAAGGCTTTCATTAGATGGTATACATAGTTCTTTCCACATTTCAGTGGATTTTTTCTTCGTATTACTTAAAAACAATTTTTTTCATAGGATGATTGTATATGTTGTCTACTACACATGTATGATCTAGTAGAGCACACCATGTTTTACCCATCATATTTTCACATCCTAGTATCACAGTTGATTCCTTCGAAGGAAGAGATTTATCATGGAATTATCTTGGATCAACCACATGCTAAGGAGGCTACGGAGCCTGTTAATGCTCATATAGATGTACTAGGGGGTGCCGACCTTGTTATGGATCCTGCTATTCCAGCTGAGGAGGATGCTCAACTTGATTTGTCAGATGTTGGTCTTCCATCAGAGGAGGGTATTCGGTATGATCAGTCATATGCTCCTCTAGCTTCTCCGGCTCAGCCATAGGTAGATACAGACACTGACTGGGTTGCCCTGAATTCTTTATTACAGACATCCATAGGACATCAACCATATTTTTTCCATGTTGTTGATATTTCCAACCAGCCTCCACTATCATTAGATGCATGACATGGTACAGATGGTGAGACTATACATCCACTGCCTACCAAATAGGAGGATGTGGGGGTGGCTGCTGAGGATGATGTGCATCATACACCAGAGTGTAGACAGAGACGAACATGACATGGATGTGTCCAGTATACACCTGGCTGTGGGAAAGAAGAGCATCTACACTAGAGGCGTAAATTAGTTTTATTTTTAATTTATGGTACATTATGTATGTGCATTACTATTATCATTTATAGAGTTATAATTATTTTAATAAGTGTCTTACTGTCATCAAATCATCTTCCAAAATTAATAATTTTTATTTGGTATTCATTAATAAATATCAATACTATAGATGAAAATATCAATGAATATCAGGAAATATTGAAAAATATTATTAATATCAATGATTTGAATCCTAAAATCATGGAACATTATTCTTGGTTTAAAAAAAGTAAATTTCATGAAGAATTATTTCAATAAATAATGAATAATTGGGAAGAGTAGATGATTATGATTGAAGAAAAAACTAGAATATGAGATGTATGGAATTTGGAATATTTTGAGAAAATACATATTCAAACATTATAAAAGGACACATGTTTTACTGGTACAAAATATTTACTGGAGGATTTTACAGTTAAAATACCTCCATCATGTGATAAAATTATGGACATTATGAAAAAGATTTATTTCATATTATTATAAAATAATAAAAAATCTTTAAAAGGATTAATAATGCATTATCATATGTCAGAATATGTATTGAAGAATATCATCCTTGGTGAAGTTATATAATATTTTAAAACTGATGTTTATGAGTGTTTTTCTTTAGGGGAGGTAAATGAAGAAATATTAAATTAATGTAAGAATTTATATATGAATTAGAGTCAAATATAATTAATGTAGAACATTTAAGAATATCTTGTAATGTAAATAAAAATTTTGTTTTAAACATCTCTTCCTTTGTTAAAAAAATACTAAATAGAAAGGGGTTGTTATTGAATTAATCAAATATATAAGAAATGTTTTCTTCTAAATAAATGATGACTTTTTACCTTTACGTGGGATGCATAAACGGGGTTCATGTATCCTTTAGAAACTTTATAAAGGATGTGTGAACCCCATTCACACATCTAACATTGCTAGGATGCATGAACGGGGTTCACACATCCTTCGAAGATGGTATGAAGGATGTGTGAACTGCGTTCACCCATCTTTATATGCTGAAGATGCGTGAACTGGGTTCACACATCTAAAGACCCATTCTCTAAAATATTTCAAACCCTATCCCTTTTCAATAATTTTTTTTTAAAACCCATAAATATAAAAAACTCGTCCTCATACACACACTTAGCTTCATTGCGGAGGATATACCACATCAGGGAATACAACGGATCATGCCAAATGTGGTTGTTTTGATGTGGGACATAAGAATTGATGCACTATGCCATGTCGATGTTGTTCCATGCAGTATCCTATGATGACCGCATGACCCCACTACTCCAATCACTGCTCTCATACACCCGGTAGCCAATATACCTCTACTACCATGAAATAATTTTCCATCACCACCCCTACTCACCCCCGACATCACCTGATGACCCCAACTGGTAACCCAAGAAGCACCACACCTCTGTCTCAAATTGACCCATTAATGTCTCCGGCCATAATTGAAACATATGGATTCCATTTTCCCACCTTCTTTGGCTCATTTTAAGCTCCCTTCACTGTTAATGATTCCCTGAGGCCTCCTTAAATACACATTAACCACAAAAATATCCAATCAAAGGTCCTCTCGAAACTATGAATACCATAGGATAAGAGGAGCATGCATCGGCCGCTGCTCCACTACAGCTATCCTCCCAGCACGCCATGCATGTAGCACTACCGTTAATTCCATGTACCACTGCTAGTGAATCCCACTTGTCAGATGACCTCATTCCACATCCTTGTGAATCCACAAACACTTTATTCTTCTCTCAAAAAGATGTTGGATTTCCCTTTCCACGCTTCCATGTGTGGATTCACTCAACCCATGATCTTCGTTCACCCATGATTGATAGGTGTTTAAATCGTAGATGTGGGTCTTAGGTGGGGATTTTGATCAGCATGATCTCATTCAATATAGAGGGAGACTGAGTCCCTCCCTCACTACCTATATACTGAGGGATCCTCTCAATATACCAAACATATCGTCAACCCTAAAGGAAGGAATTCACCAACTAGGGGGTCGAGCTGTAGTTTCTCTTCCCCCGTGTTCATCTTTTATTGTATTTTTATTTTGTTTTTTTTTTGTTTTTTTTATTTTGTCTGATTTTTTATTATGGATTTAATTTAGATTTTATATTACTTAAATAATTTGATCATGTGTTTTTCTAACATTGTTTCCACAAAATTTACCCACTATTCTCCTTCCATAACTTCTTCTTATTTCATTCTATTTATTATTATAATTATTACAATTATATTTATTATATTTATTATTATACATTAAAATTTTATATTCCTTTTTATATTATTTTTATTTCATTATTCTTCTATTTTTAATTTATTATCTCTCTTTATATCATCCCAATTATATTTTTTAATCTTTTTATTTTATTTCTTTCATCCTTCTTTTTTATTAATTTTTTCTTTATTTTATACTATTTTATTTTCATTGACTTCTATATTTTCAAAATTTGTGATCTCTTACACTGAATAATGACAGGATAACCCTGAGGATTGTCCCAAGAATCAATAATGGTTTTTTTATATTTTTCATATATTTTATTTTTTGTTTGTATAATATTTGTGTAGTAGGAATGGGTGTCGCGAATGTACGCAATATTATGACTAACACCTAATGAAATGTAACTCGGTATATTTTTATTATTTTATAAAATAATTATTTCCTATATCTATCAGTACAATATTCACATGATGGGTTTGAGATAATAAATTTATGTAACGACATTGACAGAGTGGTTTCTGGGAAGATGACACATCCTAGGCTACAATTTTTCATCATAATTGATTAATGGTAGAGGTGGATTTTTTTTCATAATAATTAAATTATTTACACAATATATAAATAAATAATACTTGTTCAAAAATGGGATTTATATTTTTTATTATCAATCTAAAATCAAACAAAAAAAAGAAAATAATGAATAAACCCAAAACTATACCAAAAACTGTGTCCATTATTTCCTTAACAAATTCTATTAAGCAATGAATAAGAGTTTAAAATCTCATTTTACATATAATTTTGTTAGAAAATAATACCTGGATATATTTATTATATCCTTATAACATTAAACAAAAAAACAAAAATAAATGGTTTAGGTGACTTAGATTATGTGAGTAAACAAACTAAGAGGCTCCTCATGTGAGACAACCCTGGTCAGCCACCATACTACACTACGAAATATAATTCACTTTTCTATGTCCCATGATAGGTGTGCATGTCTTATCTCACGTCACTACACCATATACGCCCCACTGTAATGGTGTAAATGAATGAATAAACCAAAATAAGTTGGACATGGTGAGATCTGGATGAGTCATGCAAGTCTTCCACTATCCTTTCTGGATATAACTATTCATCAGCATACATAAAAAACCTACTGCCAAATAAATAGAAAGATGGTGTATTTTAAAAATTATAGAAAGTAAACATACATATTTTTTCCTATGTACATGTGTTGGTTTGAAAAGAATTTATTAAGGCCTCTTGTTGTAACAATATTTCACCTCATGGGACAAAGTGTATCTATAGAGGATTTTCCCACGAAGCAGTGGGATACTAGCTGTAACATACTCCAGACAGTATTTTTTTTATAATTACCACATTTAAAGAGGAGGATCGGGTCTCTATAAGAGATCATGGGAGAGATATAGACTTTATTGATCACTGACATCATGATAAAAATAGTTTTTAGAGGAAAACATTAAACAGTGCATAATTGAAGAAGTTGATACCCTAGAGACAGATGTACAACATCAGAGTACTAGAGAAGCTAGAGAACAAGAATGGAATGGTTTTATAGTCACTAATAATGTGACTAATTATAATTATTTGAAAAAAAATGTTCCCTTAACATATAAATAATCAATAATTTGAATGGTTGTTTCTATGTGGAAAGAATTCATGAATTATGAAATAGATTCCTTGTACCAAATCTAACTCTTGATTTAGGTAGATCCATTTGTTGATGTAAATGTCATTTTAGAAAATAGGTATTCATGTTGAAAATCTAGAAGAAATTATAATTTAGTACCTATAATGAATGAGTAAATTAAAAATGATTTTAAAAACCACATGGAATTGACAATAAAAAACCTTTTAATATGTTACAAAGCATAAATTCCTAAAATTATACTTTAAATTACAGCATACCATGACTATGAGATTTGTAAAATGGATATCAAATAGCCTTCTTTAATTGTATCCTTTAAGAATAGTGTCTATATGACACAACCCCAAGGATTTGTGACTCCAAAATATCCCGACAAGCTATTCCATTTGAAAAAAAATATCAATTTATGGATTAAAGAAGATGATTAGGGTATGGAAAAATAGTTTTAATGAATCCATAACAAAATTTGGTTTCATAAATAATGATTGGCTACCTTGTGTCTATAAATTTTTTTTAGTGGGATTAAATTCATTTTCCGAGAAGTATATTTTTATAAAATTTTAATCATTAAAAATGAAATACCAGTCATAAAGTCCATTAAGAAATTGTTAAATAAATTGTTATCTATGAATGAATTTAGTGAGGAAGCATATATACATGGGATCATGATAAATAGTGATACATATAAGATTATTATTAACCTAATTCAATGTATATACCTTCACAAGATAATAAAGAGATTCTTAACGGAGAAATAAAATAGTTTATTTTTTCCACTATCACATGGAATTAATATTTCTAAGAAAATATTTCCTGCAATGCATAAGGAAAATTAATATAATGTCACCATTTCCATATTCATCAATGATTTGGATCGTCTAGTATTTCATGTTATCTACTAGTTTATATGGACTATACACAATAAGTGAAGTAAAAAATATATGAAGCTAATCAATATGACAGTAATTGGATGGATGTCAATAATATCCTTATGTATCTAATGTGTAATAAGAATATATTATTTGTTTTATGGGGATATGAGATACTATTCATAGAATGATATAACTATTCCAATTACTTAACTAATAAATATGACATTAATTCATAGAAGGGGTGCATCATCACATTGAATGGGGGTGTTGTAAGATAGAATATCTTGAACTAGGTTGTGGTCACATACTCTATAGTAGATTTTTAGTATATTATTACTTTTTTTGTAGCTAAAGAAGTAGTATAGATGTGAAACAATTTCCACGATCTTGTTGTAGCATGTACAAGTAAATATTATAACACATTCAACTGTGATAATATAGTAGAGGTGGATCTCAAAAATGATCAAAGGTATCATCAGCATATTAAGCACATACTTTAGAACTATCATCTCTTAGGGGACTTTTCTTAGAGAGGAGATGATGTAGTGAGACGTATTTATATGGGAGAAAATCTGGAAACACTCATGAGTAAAATAATGACAAAGTAGAAACATGATTATCATGTGACCTCAAGAAGTCTGCAATTTATAGGAAGTTGGATCTAGTATGTGTCCTAAGAAAAACTATATATAGTACGTGTGGGAGTTTGTTGGAGTGGGTGTCCTAAGACAAATTATATGTACTTTATTTTTATATATATATACATTATTTATTGATTATTTAATAAACATATTGTTACATATTATTCATTATTATTAATAAATCATATAAAATAATTTCCTAGAGTATGCATCACATTGATAATGTCGTAGAATTTCACCACCATAAAGATATCCATGAAGTGCTATAATGATAAACTTAAATAATGTTCTGTAGTAAGATAATGTAATATGATGGGAAGAACAGTACATATATTGTCATATGTGAGTAATCATAAGCTGATGAAGGATCATTCCATGATGTTTTGACTTCACAATATCAAATATGTGAGATAAATAGAATATACTCTCAAATATAATTTTTTTCATTTTGTGGTTTCATTGGATATTCTTATCTTACAGTGTGTTAAATAATTAATAAGAATTATTACTATTTTTTTATCAATTAATGTCATGGATTTTTCACTTATATGTTCTAATGAATGTCAAGATGACATATTTTTTTTATGAGGTAGGATACCTTTGATGTGTCAAAATTGACATGTCAATAATTGATACATCAAGGAAGGATTTGTACCTTTTATATTTATAGATGTTGATATGTCATCCCATTAATTGGAATATAACAATCACATTAAATTGCATGGCCATGGTAAAATGGATTTCTTATTTCAGATATTAAATGAAATATGTATCAATCATATCTGTTGGTGACACATATGTGAAACCTTATTGATGTGAAATTATGACAAAGGGATTATATTACACAGTGAGCATTCTTTTAAAGTTTTCATCATTAAAATGTGATATTCATTACCTGGGGTTCCATGAACCATTTATAGATAGTAATCATGGAATTTATCAAGATAGCCCAATGCTAATGAGATCAAATCCAAGAGGCTCACACCTCATCTATTTTATACAATCTAAATCAAATTCCAATTAAATTTAGCATATTGAATAAATATTATTCTCAAGGCCTAGGAGTAATTTTTTTTCAAATTTTGTTGATAGGATATATGTTTTGATGATTTAAATGTTCAAATAAAATACTAATGAAGGTTTTATTTTAATTCTAGAGGAGTAAAATTAACCAAGACACTATACATTTATCAATATTAATTAACAAGCATGAAAAAAATTATATATTATTACACATGTTGGTTCAATACAAAAAAATTCTATTATTTTTATTTTTATTATTCATTATGGGGTTTATTGAAAGAAATTTTATTACTTTAGGGTCATCATGAAATTAAATATTTATTATAAACTACAATCAAGCTCTATTAATCAATGGTTATATATATTGTGCGGGTACAAATTTTAGACTATAAATTTTTTTTTCACATTTAATTCTCTCTTAGAACTTCAATTCTCACTCTCCCAAACGAAAAAAAGAGATATTACTTCCAGATAAAAGGTTGAGAAATCTACAAAAATAAAAAAATATAGTTGATTATCTTCACTAACACTAGGATATAGATTTGTGTTTTTGGGATATCAACTAAAAATGTGTGGACCACCACTAGAGTTTTTTCTTTGGATCAATACATCACATTAATATAAATATAAAGGGCTCTTTTTAGATGATCAACATTCACAAAAATTATTTCTTAAGACCATGTATATATTTTTTCCAATATTAAATAAATTAAAAATAAATTTTACCTGAAGGATCCTCACTTTATTTTTTGAGACTATAATTTTTAAATGAAATTTTAATATATTACCCACCACCACATACTTACACATCACCCAAAACCACTGATCATTTCTACTGATTATTTTATTTTCTAGAAAATATATGCTTCTATTTGATTCAGTTTATGGATTGGATAGTTCTATATGAAGATTATATCCACTATTAATGGATGCGAGTTATCTTCTATCTCTAGAAGTTGAAATTATTTTCACATGGGTGAGAAAAATCATTAAAATAACTATGAAGAACAAATTTAGTGAAGATTGTATTTTCTCATGGCTTAGATAGTAGGACTTGACCATGATGATTGTTTAATAAAGAAGATATTTTTTATGGTATACCATTTTTAAGATGTCTTTACTAGAGTGTTTTACGGATTACCATCTGAGTGGGTGATTGAGTTCATGATCAAGTAGGTACCAAGAGAAAAGCCCATTTCTATTCTGCCTTATAATATGCCACTAGGTGAGTTTTTTGAATTGAAATTTCATTTGGAAGATCTATAACAAATTTTTTTCATATGAACAAGTAAGTCACTACGGGGTTCTCCATTTAATTTTGACAAGAATTCATATGAGACATTTCAATTATATATGGACCATCAGATATTGAAAAAGCTAAAGTTGAATAACCAATATCCCCTTCAACACATCAATATTTCGTTGGAGAACTTATGGGGTGCCCCTAATATCTCTATGACTGTCCTTATTAATGGATATCATTAGTTGAGAGTGAGGCCGTCAAATATACCATAGAATTATTTTAGGTGTAGTTTTTGATTATATGAGCACGTAATGATGTCATTGGGTTTGATTAACACATTGGTGGTAATCATAGAAATGATGAATCAGATTTCCCATACTATTCTAGGTTAGTTTGTAGTGGATTTTTTCAAATATAACTTATTATACTTGTGATCAGAATACTATCAGGACCAACGCAATGATATCACCGTGAGTACATTATTACTGCACCAAATTTATACTAGGGTATACAAATGAAATTTATTTAAATATAATGTAAACTTTTTGGACAATTTCATCTCAAATTCTAGAGAATCAGTTGAACAATAGAATGTTTCTACCATGATATATTGTGTTCCACAAAATAATTTCTTCTAGATTCAGATTTTTTTTGGGTTTTGATTATTATTACTAATGATTCATCCAAGACTACTCTGGTCTAGAAGCACCGATGTTAAGGAAGACCAAGAATGTGTCAATGTTTTAATGGTCATATGCTTGTGATGTATATTTTTTAAAGCCAATGATCAAGTAAGCCTCAACACCTATCCTTTATTTACTAATGCCATGTATGTCATATACCATGTATTGTGAGGTATTAAGAGTTATACTTGAAATATCTCTAATATAGGAGGATCGAGTTGTTTTTTATGGATTAATACAACTGATACTTCTGGATATTTATTATACTACTCATTATCTAGAGTTATCGATGATGGTATATTCACCAAGATGTTGTCGACATTATAATATGTGTGAGATTTGTTTGGTCTACATGGACTATAAAATACTTAGATAAATCTTTTCACAATAAGACATGATCCTTTAGAAGAAGAGGTTGGTTGAGTGTATTCAACATTTTGACAGCATATTGCATGTATATTGTGAAATGGAAATTTCATTGCTGATAAAATGAGTAGGAAGACATAGATAGAGGTATTTTATTATCCTTTAAATGAGTGGTTGATGATTAATCAATTTGGAAACATTCATTTAGATGGTCAGGATTCCTAGGTATTAGTATATTCGATATTGAAATCTGTTATACCCAGGCTTCATGGCCATATCATGATTGAGATGTTATCTAATAATTGTGTCATATCATTTTGTGACAAATTATATGGTGAGGATCCACCAATAGTACGGTCTCATTATAAAATTATTATTTTTCTTTTAAATGGAAGAGAATGGATTTTTTATGGGCTTATGAGATAAACTAATGAGATATCCACATGATTCTATATGGTAAATAAATCATTTTTAAAAAAATATCTTAATATATGTAGAATTTAGTGGTTTTTAAGAATAAATATGAAAATAGGAATCTTAGTGGAATGATGTTTTTACTTTTAATAGGTGAATGATGAGAATCAGAGTACTATTGGGTTATTGCAAGCTCTGGAAAATCTAGAGTAGAAATGAATGATATTAATATGGATTTTATGATATGATTACCTAGGATAACCTTAAATAATGGTGCATTATTGGAGATCACACATCAATAGTTGAAGGTATACCACTTTTACCTTTACACATTACTATAACTATAAATGATCAAGGTAGCCTTTACGTGTGTGAGATATATTGTTTTCATGGTGTTTTGTAGAATATCATTAAATATAGAGATCCTCTTTTAATGTTTATGTTATAGTAGTGTACTAAAAAGGAATTAGGATAACATATTCCTCTGATTTCATCCATTCATCCTTAAACAAATGTACAATATTAATAGTCTATTCAGATATTAGAGGATATGTTATGAGCCTATGTTTTTTATTTCAGTTGTTCACTAGAGAAACATTTATAACCCCTGGAGTTATATTATAATTAAAAACTCTAGGATTTAGTAAAAATTAAACCTTTCAAATATATATATATATATATATATATGGAAATGATTTTACACTCTTTTTTAGTTGGATGCATGGGAGTTTTCACTTTTTGGACCTAGTATCATGTAGGAGATTCTTGAGCAGGTTTAGATGATCTAGAGGTAGTTAGTGAATGTGTGGAGTAGGTAGAAATTTTTTTCTAAACAAATGATATTACCTTTGGATTTTGAGTTTTTCATCATGTTTTCCATTGGGTACTTCCTAATTTGGGGAAACTCTATATAAGAAAAAAAAGGGAACCAACACCCTAATTTATTTAGGTTTTGAGAAAATCTAAAAGGTTGGTCCTGTGGCATGCTGATTTATTATACTAAAGAGATACAGTACTATGAATGAAAAGTTTCATGTCATGTACCTTTGGAGGTTTTATCTAAGATATTATCATTTAATATACGTTGATGATGTTTGTATTGGTGTCGATGCATCCTTTGAGGATCATCTGATATAGATTGTGGGCCATAGGGAAAATTGTCTTCAAGGAAATACCATGCCTTTAGTTCATGTGTGATGGTGGTATGGGCATGTTCTGGAAGAGACCTAGGATAGGTAATATTAATTTTGATCACAGTGGAAAAACATTTTTTTAACCCAATTTTTATGCTTGAAGAATCTCAGGGATGAGTTGTTATATGGTGTGGAAGTTAAATGATCTATCTTTTTCTAGTTACATCCCCCAGTGTGTTTTTTGGTTAATACTATTTAGTTGGTGATTCTATTTTATTTAAACCTTATTTTCTATGTAATTTTTTGTGGTAGAGTTATTTTTATGGGGATAATGACAAAAATATTAGGGATGTATGATATTATGAATTAATGTAGTTGGGTCTATATGCATAAAGGGATTCTAATGTTGTTTCCATGGATTGGAATGATTTGGAGGTGGTGTGAGATTTTCTTTTAATGGATTGGCTGATAGGTGTCTATTAGTGTCTTTCAAATCATGATTAATTAATATGATTTCAATTTGTTTCCAATAACAATATTTAATCTAGTACAATCTATGAAAAAATTAATCATGATGAAAATGGTTCATGTCTTGCAATAGTCAAATGTGTTTATTTTAACTTGAGGCGATGCATATTTTTCATATATCATAATTACTATATTTACATCATTATACAACATGATTTTATGAGTACCCCCAATGTCTGTGGTTTTAAAACAAATTTTTCATATGAATTTATATTCATTTGACATGTAGATCTCTCTCAAAGCCTATTGTGACTCCCAACAATTTTGAAGTTATTCCATCCATTCTGGATGTATCGTTCAAGTGATTAATCTTACGTGAGTTACATCTCATTGGATTTCACCTTCCATCCATCTTTCTCTATTTTTGTGGTGTGTTCTGCTGACCACCATTGAATAATGTTTTTGATCTTGATGTCGTGGGATTATGTTTTTCTTTGTGATCTCTTTTTCCATTATTATTTATTAGTTTTTCTAGTTTGAGGTGATTCATTAATATAAAAATAATAGTATTTGGTATATTGAAAAATCCTATTGTTTGTTTCAAAAATTTTATGTGTCTTTAATTTTGTGTGATTGCTCCATAATAACATTCTTATTAATTAACAAAATAATGGGTGATAATAAATCAAATTTTGGTCACATATATTGATCCCTTTGATCCAATAGTGTTGCGACCTAGCTTGCGGAAGCATGGAGGGTGAGGCTACACATGACCAATAATGAAATGGATAATGTATTAACATTGTTTTTATCATGAAATGAGACTTCATGTGAGTTATTGAGATTTTTTAATCATGTAAAATGGATTACTTGTTAATTGGATTTATTGTCAGTGCTTGATATGTTATGGTTGTCTACACTGGCATGTTAATGGTTTAAGACCAGCTTACAAATGAAAGGTTAATATAAAGACAAATTGTAACTGTAATAATTAAACCTTGTGGTTATAACGTTATATGTATTTTCGTGATGATTTTTCTAGTGTTGTCTCTCAATAATAAAATATTCTATAAAGTGCTTGGCTCATTAATGATGAAATGCATATATAGTGGGCTTAGTATATATATGCTAAAATTATTATATAAAGTTATTGGATAGACTATATATAATTATTATATAATGTTATGGGCATGGATATATTGTAATTCTTATTGGGATCGACCCAGTAATGGTGAAATGATTGTACATAGGTTATTTCTTAATTATGTGATTATTCTAGGGGTTTTAACGGTTGGTATGGGTTTTCTGTATGCTCATAGATATTTTGACATGGTATAGAACAGAGATGATGGTTTTATCATATTAATTGTTTAATTAATACTTCATATTCCATTTTATTGTACACACTTATCAATAGTGTGGTGTTTTTTAGACCCTATGGTGTCGACCTACTGAGTTGTACTCACACCGTATTTGAGAAAGAATTTGGTAAATGACCTAATTATATGGATGCTATTTTGAAAGAGGGCGAGGTAAATTATTATTTATTATAGCATGATTGATGTGTTAGATATGAAATATGGGACTATACAAGTATTTGAGACTTAGGTATTTTGAGATTATTTGTGTCTTTATTATCATTTACCTTGATGTGGTCGTAGGCCAGATACCCTAGATTCTATCGTGAAAGGTGAGTGACACTTGAGTGGGACACTAGGATTGTGAAATTATAGTATATAAAAGTGATTATATAAAAAGTTTGTTGAATAAATAAATTGATGATTCACACATTCCACCAAGTGTGAGCAATTGTTGGTGAATTTGGTGGAAATAATTTACATTTGGATGCATGGGATCATTGTGCATTCTGCAGTGGATTCAATTTTGGTTGATGTTTCCAAGAACATAAATTGAATGAAATATTCGGTTTTGGACATGTATAGGGTCTCAGTGACGGGGATTGTTTATGGGAGATACAAGTAGACGATTTTTAAGGTTGACAATTGTTATGGTATAGTGGTTTAAATGACTCACACTATTACTAGATTATAAAATCAGGGAATATTAGAATTTTTTCATATTTACCCATAGAGAGGAAAATGATTTAAGAATTGTAAATTAAATTAAAATTCAAATTTTTGGAACATCTTTATAAAAAAATTGAATATGTGAAGAGACCCTAGATTTTTTGTAGGTGCTTCCTTGAATATGGTAAAAGATTTATTAAAATACCATAAGTATGTGAAAATGAGAAATTAGAATCGGTAGGGCAGTAGAAACGTTATAATTGGTTGATAATTGATTCTTGGGGTGTTCATTGGGATCATGTGTTTTTATCCCTTTTATTTTTCATCTTTTGGTGAGTTTAAAGAGGCTTACTAGGTGCTTCGACTTAATGTAAGAGTTTAACTTAAATTTGGGAATTTTATAATTTTTAATGCGGTGAAGAAATTTATTAATGTTATAAATCATATGCAATGACGGTAGGGGGAGAATAATCATACCTATATGGGGGAAATTATATTATTCATCAAAATTATATATTATTTATGGTTTTTACTCAACGGAAAACATTATGTATAGAATATTATATTATGTATGGTTTCTCAAACTAAGTGAAAAATATTACCTAATGAATAATATATTTAGTATAAATATAATAGATTACATATCAAAAGTTTCCCAAATTAATATATCTTTAATTAAAAATAATATGATACATATTGAATAAAATTATCATAAATTTTTAGAAATATAATACAAATGGAAAGAAATAACAAACATATATATATTTCATAAGAAAAATATTATATGTATGAAAAATATGTCACATGTGAATATTTTTTCAAAGGAAAGTATAATAAATAATGAAATTTTGTAATGAAATTATCTTATATATTTTAATATATTACATATAATATATTTAATAAGGTAAATGTGTCATATATCAAGATTTTTAGAAAAGAAATATCATACCTAAGAAAATAAAATTAATATTCTATATATTTTGTATATATAATTATTTTTTAAAGTTTAATATATTTCTTATTATAAATATATTATGATATGGGAAATAAAATTATTTTTGATGAAAATATAAAATATATTATAATTTTATTAAGGAAAATATGATTCATATAAAGAATAAAATTACAAATGGATTAAATATATTATGTATGGAGGTTTTCCTTAGGGAAGACTATTATTTATTTTATAAAAGTAATGTGTTTTTTTATTGGATAAGGATAATATTTTATGTATATTCTACATTACACATCAAAAATATATTAATTTAAAATATATTTCATATAAAATAAAATTTTTACAAATTATGTTAACATTTTATGTATTGGGTTTTCTTTAAAGGGAAAACCATATTTATTAAATATATATTGTTAATTGCATTCTAACAAAGGGGAAGACCCTTAGGCATGTGATAAAAAATTATATATAGAAGATTAGGTCAGTTAAAACCCTTATAGAGATGGAAAACAATATGTAGGGATAGAAAAAATTTACACATAGGATTTTTATGTTTTACTTACTCCAATGATAATGTATAAGGTCATTGAAAAAATATATATTTTTACCAATTTTGAGTTTTTTTAAAATTTTCCATAATTAAAAAATTATTAAATAAATGTTAAAAAAATTTATTGGATGTATGGGAATTTCATAACTAAATCATGATAGGTTGACAAAAATAGGTAATTCGAAATCATTTTCGACATTGAGTATGATTTCCTCTGATTTATTATGTATTTTAGTGTTATTAGAACTATGTTATTTATTTCAGTCTATCTAACACCATATAATGGTTCTTACTCAAATTAGTTATAAAAAATAACATTATTAATAAATTATAAATCCCCATGGGCTTATTTGACAACTCAATCGGATAATTATAGAATCATCTTGATATTAACGTGGTTATTCTTATCTTTTCTAAAGAAAATCATCGAAGGATGATCACACTAGATTTTTATGGATTTAAATAGGTATATAAGTGGATTTGTTTGTTTAGGGTTTTCAATAAATTGGGTCAAATTTATGAATTTATTGAAATGTGTTGATGGGTATTTTTTGTGCTATTGAACTGGATAGATGTGTAGGGTGGTTTATATGCCTTTTCCCAATGATTAGACATTGGGAAATCACATGGTGAGTGATTAAATTAATATTCCACATACATTAATTGTAAAACTAATTATGTAATTATTTTTTTAAAATGTTTATAAATGTTTTATTAGAATAAAAATCCAATTTTTTATGGAGTTAGGTCCTCATGTTGGTAAAAGATATCTGAATGGGTTTGGAAAAGCATTAATGTGGGTATTTAATATTACTGTAAAGGGAATAACTTCATCATTTAGGCAGTTGGTCTCTTGAAAATATCCATATTATTTTTCTATGTTTATAAGGATTGTGTTATGTGGTTCCTCCATATAAATTCAATTGAAATTAAATTTGGAATAAATTTATTTTTAAATTTTCATCATATAAACAATGTTTCAAGGGACAATAAATAACATTGAACACCAATTACTACCTCATTTACTGATGGATGATGGATTGATAAAAAATTTGTGTGATGAGGTACAAAGATCCTATATGGTTGTAAATATTATTATGGAACAATGTCTCTTGGGAATAGGTTACCTTAAACCTCCCTGGTAGATGAGAGTGTTGGAATAATATTGATCGACCCCAGTATTATGTAAACACTAGGGTGATTATACCCTTGGTGGGATTATGCATATGTTGTGTTTGAGGGAACCAAACTATGATGTAATGGGAAGTGGGATTGATATAATTAAAAATATATATATTAATTTAACTATGGATTCTCTTATAAGGTTGGCGAGTTAGTAATACGATCATGGAAATTCCAATGAATACTAATCCCTTTGAGGGATGGGATTGGGAACTAGATTTTACAATGATATTGATGAGACCATATATTGTATCTTGACTGTGATTTGACCTAAGGGACAACATCAAGTGATGATGTTTTTTGATGTACCTAGATAGGGTTACTATAATGTATATAGTATGGTGATATGCAAGAAATTATGTGGTGACATGTCTAGGTGGTGTGCTTGAGATGTTAGGTTCAGAGATGTGTGATGGGTTTGAGCATGTAACCAACCCATGTGAGGATGATAAAAAATTCTTTAGTGGAGTTAAATTCGATGAGGATGATATATCGTATATATGACATATTATAAGGTGGATTCTTTTCCCCTCATTGATATATAACTTAGTGGATGTTCTCCCTATATGATTTATATATGAGAGATTATAAGGTTGGTGTTATTCCCCTTGATAAAAAATTACTGATTGGAAATTGGATCCGAATGATATATATATTTATAATATTATAATCTTGGTTTCATTCCACATGATGAGATTTTATGAGGTCGATGTTGGCCATACTGATTGATATATCAGATATTACAAGATGAATGTTTTTCTCCATGATGGGATTTATAAGTTTGGCACTATTACACAACATTTGAATTAAGATTCTAGGGTCACGTTTATTTCCCTCTTGAGGTGCTAAGATATTATGTGGTGGGAATTATTCCCCCCATGTGTCATTTGACATGTTATCTATAATGAAATATTACCCATGAGGAGACTAAGTGGTAGCGAACCATTCCTCCTAATGTGTATTATGAGTCATGTGTGGGGAACCTCCCTCAAACAATGAAAGTGGTATAAGATACATTGTGTGGGTGTCATTACCCCCCCCCCCCAATAATTTTATATATGCGATGATTTAGGAAGTGAACCTTTTTCATATATGTTGTCATATGTGCTTATTTATTTTTCAATGATATTCTGTGTTATGTCAGGTTTTAGAATAATTATTACGTCACATCATCAGAAAAATTCAGCATTGGCCAACGAAAGTATTCTCAAATCTAGGATTCATTTTATCAGATAAGGATCTACTATATTTATATAATTAAACATCAATACTTTTTAAATTTCTATGAATAAAAATTTCTATAAAATATATTACCGGTTATGTTTGGTACCTAGTTAATTTTTCTACATTGAGTTTTACTCACACACATTACATGTAGTTAGGGAACATTATTACTAAAGTATCCCTCATTATTCAAAGATTCATATAATTGAGAGGCCATGTATAGGATCATTATAGATTGTTCTGATGAAGTCAGGAGATGAATGAGATAAGTCACGGAGTTGGAATTTTAGCATGAATATAATTTATTTCATAATTTATATTTTATATTCGATTAAGAATGTGGGTCATGAGTTGGGATTTGAACATTTATCTCCCATATTTAATTAATATATCTTGATTTTTCTTATTGTATATACATTATTAGATTATTATTATCAATGATTATTTTTTATTTCATATACTTTTAATATAATATGATGTTATATTTACCCCATAATATCACCATAAACCCCTACTACTTTTTGGAAACCTATGGAATATGGAGAGGAATCTTTGAGGTAATATAACACTGCAAATATGAAAATAGTTAGTAGTCTATGGTTGAGAAATTATGGAAATGGTCTCTTATCGTATTCAATAGAAATTCGTGTGTTCCCATTATCACTGTGAGGAAAATCTCTACACTAGATGAAGAGTAAATAAGACATATCAATTACCACTTCAAATATACTAGCTGAATTATTTCTGTAAAATTACTTCTTATATAGTATGGAATTAAAGATAAGGGGTGATATCCCAAACATTACTCAATTGGAAGAGAATCAACTTTTGATTCAGGTGACATATTCAAGGATGTAGTTAGAATGTCCTCATGTCCAAAACTCAATTTTTAAATAAATAAATTATAGTATTGGTTACAACCAGTAGATTTGGTCAGGTTATATACATCATTAGTTAGTGTGATCATTATGAATATTGTCAAGGTCAAAATAGATATTCTTAGAAAAATATCACATAATTATGGTTTTTGGGAGAGTGAGAGAGAACTACCAAAGTGGGAATCAATCAGGGGGATGAAACCACCCATTTCTCCACTCATTGTGAAGATATTATAAAAAACTAGACACTTTTCAATTATGATAATATGATTCATCATCACGTGTTCCAATTCATTAATTGTAGTCTTTAATGATATGTAGTTTACCTAATGATAATCTTGAATTCTAGGATGTAGATAAAGATATATATCTATTGTATCCTAAATTTATCTGTTACAATTGTGGTCTATAAAAATACTAAAATTATTAATATATAAGATGACTAGGGTAGCCCAAACCACAAAAATTCATGAGTGGAAAACCAATATGGTGGGTAAAACTTTAACTCTATGTAAGGACCACTAGGATACTCACCTCATATATAAAAAACCATTTGAATAATTATCAACCCATAAAACCCAATGATTCCTTCTGTTGAAATAGTTCTATCTTATACCCTAATAACATTCGTATCCCAAAATATTTTCTCATGAGGTTATGCCTTAATCTTTTGTTCAAAATTGGTATTGATGATCACAACCTAGGAAACTATCCTGGCGAATCAAAAGTAAACTATAAATTATGTTAGACGCAAGACTCAATTATAGTAAGTGATCATTAAACTTCAATGGAAATATAGAGAATTTAAAATTTTAATACTTTTTTGAAAAAAGTCAACTTTGACAGGATGTATGTCTATTTTGAACATACTGTCTCAAAATAAGCATTGAATGAATTTTTAAAATTTTCCATTTAAGAATACACTATTAAAATAAAGGAAAATATTTTATTTAAATAATAATCATTTTGCATATAATAAATTTTTTTAATATATATAATTAATCAGTAATTTATTATCAATTGAAATAAATTTGTAAATATTTTGTGGTTAAAGGTATATATTTATGAAAAATATTTTTAGGTGCCTAATGTTTTTCCACTTTAAATATTTAAAATAACATATAATATTAAATGGTTTAAATGAAATTTATATATTATATATATATTAATTTATATTAATATAATGATGACTATTAGTCACATAGAAAATGTATGTTAATATTATTCGGGATAATTCATTTTTATGAAAAAGTGTTTTTCATCAAATATTTGGGTTTAATACTATAATGATTTTTTTACAGCAGTCACTACTACAAATACGGCTATTATCAATGCTAAAAATGGCCTTTATCAGCGCAAGAAAAAGCACTGATAAAGCCGACGGAGATAAAGGGGGGTCCCATTTATTAGTGCTAAAACAAAGCACTGAAAAAAGGGTCATTTATCTGTTCTTTGTTTTAGCGCTGATAAAAGACCCCTATATTAGCCCTTCTTTTATCAACACTTTCGTTTTAGCACTGATAAAGGACCCCTTTTATCAGCTCTTTTTTAAAAGTGCTGATAAAAAGTAAAAAAAAATTTAAAAATTTTAAAAAAAAATTTAAAAAAACTTTAAAAAAAAATTAAAAAAAATACTACCAATCGGGGGGGATTTTATAGCACTTGAGCCCCCCCCCCCCCTTTACATCACTTTTCTACCCCTGTACAGCACCCCACGCACCCCCTTCACCCTTTAATACCACTTGCTCTCATATTCACCCAAGCGCGCGCACCCCTGCCTCCACCAGGATTTGAACTCGAGACCTCCCCCCTACGCGCCTAAGCCTTTAACACTACTCTATTTTGATTTGTCTTCCAATTCATGATATCTCAATATATATATATTTATATATTTAGTTATATTTATCTGTATAGTAATATATATTTATATTAATATATATATAGTTATATTTTAATATATATATATAGTTATATTAAAATATATATATATATAGTAATATTTATTCGTATAGTACTATATATTTATATTAAAATATATATATATAGTTATATTTTAATATATATATATAGTTATATTAATATATATATATAGTTATATTAATATATATCTATATATATATAGTTATATTTATTCGTATAGTACTATATATTTATATTAATATATATATATATATAGTTATATTAACATATATATAGTTATATTAACATATATATAGTTATACTAAGATATATATATATATAGTTATATGAATATATATATAGTTATATTAATATATATATAGTGATAGTAATATATATATTTATAGGGATATTAATATATATATTTATAGTGATATTAATATATATATTTATAGTAATACTAATATATATATATATATATATATATTAATATATATATAGTTATTAGATTAATATATATATATAGCTAGATTAATATATATATATATAGTTAGATTAATATATAGGTATATAAATATTCATATATTTTTATTTTAAATAATATTGATGTTAGTTATTATTTAGATAAAGCTAATATATTTTATTTGTAAATATATTTTATTATTTATATTTATAATTAAATTGTTAGGTGTGAATATATAAAAAAATATGTATATATTGTTATATATTTGATTATAAATAGTAGTTCATTATAAAAAAGGATGAAATTTCAAAGAAATAATATCAATATGAATGTTATACCTTGGAATAAATTTATTCCCCACCAAAAAAACCAATAATACCCCCTTAAACGAGGCTGAAAATCCACAAAATGTTAAACAATCGGAGTACCCTGACAAAAAACTCAGTTTTAGATGCCTTTTGGGCCTCTTTTGGCCTTGAAAATCCCTTGAATGGAGTCCCCACCGGGTCACAGCAACTTAGATCTCATCGCAGGCTTCGATTTGATATGTGGTAGAGCTCAAAGGGACACTCGGATCAAAAGTTATGGCTGTTTGAAGTTTGAGTTGCGTTTTCAACATATTTTGGATCTTTTCTTAATTTTTTTTAATTTTTTTTATTCTTCAAATTGTTATTAAATGACTATTACTCCATAATAATTAGAAAATTATTAATTAAATTTTTTTTAATTTTTTAAGAAGCCATTTTCACTAAATATCTTATATATTAAGTATATTAGTGTAAATGTACATTTATACTCATCAAGGGTGTTTGAAAACTTCCGATCATAGGGTTAGAGAAGGAGACATTTTATAGTTGTTTTCAATACATTGTTTACTGGTCCCAAAAGTCCTATCAGAGGATAGAAAATGGAATGCATTTTACACATTATTTCCAAAGTGATATTGAACTGATACTGAATGAGGCTTCAAGATGGACTATTCTAGCCTTTGATAGGGAAAAGACAATCTTTTAGGTAAGATTGTGCTATGACCAGGCTACATGAATTAGTTCTCGACTGTTTGTAGTGACATTAGATAACAGATACTATGATTGCAGCAACTTTTAGGCATTTAGATATCCATGTGCACATGTTATCGCAGCTTGTGCATCAGTAAATATATCATGGGAGCCATATGTTGAACCAATGATTCACATTAGCACTTTGGTTAACTATTATAGTGTAGCTTGGATGCCTGTTGGTAAATTTCATTCTATCTCATTGTCTGTGGATAAGTTGACCATCATCCGTGATATTTTTAGGTTTCATAATTTGGTTCTGTTTTCATTTATGATTTTTTCAATGTCTGTCATTTTTTAAATTATTGGGATTGTAATACTAGGTTATGACCCTGAGGAAGACCAAAATCAAGTCGAATCAGAAAATAAATGGATTGGCCTTGACAATGGGGAGGGAGAATATGATGCATTATTTGTCATGCAGAAGGACATACTCATAAGGCATGTCCCCAAGTGGTATCACAGAGCTCCACATCTCATCATCTGTGATCTAGTTTTTTTATTGTATCACGGATATGTATATTTTGATTTTTATGTGGAATTTTCAGTATTTAATCATTTTATTTATGACTTTATCTATTTCTATAATGTTTCAATTTTGGTTTGTCTTGTTTTTTCATTCTCTAATAAAGAATTTTGTGATTCTCAAACTATTCAAAAAAACAGCATACAACAAAATTGAATATATCATGCTTCCACATGTAACAAATACAGTAATACACACAAAACAAATTAAGTATAAATAAAAAATATAAACACAATCATTTTTCACTTGATTGTTCTATATTTATTTAAATAATATTTGAAAAGTTTTATTGAACCTCTCATACAACATGAACCAATTCATCCTACCTAGAGATTATATGATAAAAATGACATTTCAATGATACCAACCATATGTTTATCATAGCTATGCATTCAAGTATCCTATGGGCCACACAAAAGAACTAGCTCATGGAATCCCACATGCAATGCTTAGAAGACATCTGTAGGTTTAATTAATACAAACTTCATAAATATTGAATCTCAAAATTAGGTAATAGGGTGATTTATTTATTTAGGGTATTTTTTATGTAATAAAAACACTAATACACACACACACAAAAACAAGTATAAATCGAAAATATTAACTCAATCATTTTTCATTTCATTGTTCTAGATTTATTTAAATAATAGTTGACAGTTTTTATTCAATTCACTATAAATTGTAACGATGATATCATTTATGCAGATGGAAGATTTTCTATTGCTCACATCTCAAGCTACTCATGCATCATGACTTTTTTTAGAGAGAAGTTCATTGCATCCATTGAGGGTACAAAGATCTCACCATTTCCATCATACCACACCACCTCCCGCTATCATCCCTCATCTTTGTCGTGCTGGATTCTATGGCGTAGCGATGTGTGACTTCACCTTTCTCGATCATCAGATCATTGTTGTTCTTGTAGAGAAATAGAGGCCAGCGTCACATATATTCCATTGTAGAGAGGGAAAGATGACTATTACCCTGCAGGATGTGGCCATTAGGTTGGGCCTCCCCATCGATGATGCGGCTCTGACTGGCCGAGTTGGAGAAGATTTGTCGGAGATTGTTCATAGACTACTCGGTATATAGGGTCCTAATGATGGAAGGACCATCATTAATGGTTGATTATGCATGTCATGGTTAGACCAACATTTCACATAGTTAGCAGAGGATACTGATGAGATCACCGTGATGTGATTTACACGTGCATATATTTTGAGGCTAATTGGTGGGACACTTTTTATTGATCACTCCACTAATTTTGTACATTTGATGAATTTATCTTTTTTGGAGGATTTGGAAGAGGCTGGACGTTATAGCTGGGTGTCTTCTTTTCTATAATATACATACAGGGCATTATGTAGTGCATGTCGCATTGATAATATGTAGATCACAGGATGCATGGTTCTTCTACAGATGTGGGTATGGGAGCACATCCCTCCTTTAGCTCCACATACTCGTATGCCATTACCACCAGATATTGTAGCAGAGGATCCATGGGGACGTTGGTATTTTAGTCCTTCCTTATACTGTCTAACTTAATTGTATAACCTTGTCACGAACCGTCCTCGGAGCCCGTGCTGTGACTACCCCAAGCTCACCTTCCATAGGCCAGGGGCTGGTGACTTGCACCAAAGGGGTAAATCTCGATAAAAAGGAAGACATTTCCTTTATATAAGAAAACAAACACCACAGAGTACGCAAGCTGAAGTAAAAACTAAGTAAACTGAGTACAATAGAATGTGATTAAAAGTAAACGGGCCATAATACAAACCCAACTGAAAGTACAGTACAACTGAAAAGAAGGTACAGCAGCAGTAAAGTAAATCAGCAACCATCGAGTCATCCTCTAGATATCCCACCTGAAAGGTGGATACAGATGGTCTCTTCAGCTCCTCGGGTCTGGTTGTCCGCTCTGTGTACGTCCCGCCTGATAGTCCACCTCCGGGTACCGTCCCGCTCCGCAAGCCTCAACCATGATCAGTGTTGTCCGTCATCTGTAACCAACAAAACGTAGTGCGGGCATAACCCGTGTAGGGGTGAGTATACGATACTCCGTAGGGACCCTGAGACCATCGAAGGTATCCCATAATCCACAAAGGATAAACCACAAATGAAGGATACAAACATGAAGTATCAACCAACAATACAAAGGTATATACCCATACATATACCTAAGCCATCATTTCCAGTTTGGCTCCAACTGACGAGCCCAAGTAAAACCCAGTCCACACAGGAAAGCACAACCCAATCCACACATGAAAAAAAGTCAGTCATATCGATGATAATGATTGGAAGTCAAGAGTCAGATCACATAGGTATACTACTCATGAAGAGGGGTGGAGATGATAGATGTAACCTCTGAATCATCTCCTCTGCCGAACCCACGTAGGATCCACGTATAGAAGTCGTCGCTGCCGAACCCACGTAGGATCCAAGTGCAGTAACCTTCGCTGCTGAACCCACGTAGGATCCATGTACAGTCGTCATCACTTCCAAACCCATGGAGTATCCAAGTACAGTTGTTCTCGCTTCCGAACCCATGTAGGATCCAAGTATAGTCATCATCATCATCGCGGTTGCAACCAGCTGTAGGGTTCCCGCACACAACACGCTCGATTCCGGGAGGGTCCGCTCCACAAGACAAGGGGTTCGATACATAAACTGTCACAAAGTCCAGAGTTGATGTATAACAAATTTCCTTCTCGTCAGTAGGAACTCAATGCGACAGACGGCGCGTCAATCGGACGCTCGGTCTAAGAGTTATTGGCTTTTTCTTCCTAGGGGCCCGATTGGTTTTTAGGTTAAAACGAACCCGACCTTACTTCAGCTGCATCCAAACCTCAAGAAGAGTAATCCAAACAAACCTTCTTTCTAATTGGAATTTAACGTGATCGACGGCATGTCATTCGGACGTCTGGTCGTTAAGTTAAAGGGTTTCCGCTCCAAGGGCCCGGTTAGTTTCGAATTCAAACCAACCCGACCGTACACAAACTTTACCGAAACCTTGAGTGTAATATACTGAAACGACCGTCTCGATCGAAGGATCCCAACGAAACTAATGGTGCATCGATCGGATGTACGTAGCCTAGGATATGGGTGTTTGAAAGAACCTGGTCTGTAACTAGGGTGTTTGGGCCCGGTCCGACCCGGCCTGATACCCCCTGGGTCGGCCCGAAGCGGGTCGACCCAACCCGGGTTCAGGTCCGGCCCATTTGGGCGCGGCCCGGCTTGGAAGCCAGCCGCGGCTCGGCTTGTGGCCGGACGGGGCGCAAAGGGGGGCGTCGCTGCCTTCATTCTGAAACGGCGGACCCTAAGGGGTCCTCCCTATGCGCTGGACGGGGGTTTCAAACCCCCAGGTTTTCTGGAAAACGGGCGGCCATTATGGCGGGCCGGTTGAGCCTCCGCGGGACCCACAGGGGTCCCGCCTCCCGGTGCGCCGGCACCGGTTGTCCGGCCACCCTTGTTGCACCGCCGCAACCATAGGAAGTGGCCCTTCTTTGACCAGCGCGGCGCGACGGCACCGCGCCCCTCCACCGTGGCCCGCTCCCACCGCGGCCTCCCTCTGGTTCTCCGGCGTGTCATGACAGTGTCGCGCACCACCGCCTCAGCCCACTCCTACCGTGGTTTTGTTGGCTTCACCATCATCGCGCGACGACACCGTGCACCACTGTCGCGGCCCGCTCCGGCTGTGGTCCTCTTCGTCCCCGCGCGGTGCAACGACACCACGCCACCATCGCCTCGATCATCAATGTTGATAAACAATAAAATGGGGAGGAGAAATCGGTCATGTTTGTGTTGTCCAATCTCCTCCCGTTACATTGGTAACATTCAGCCAAATTAATCAACGAAGAACGTTAAATTGAATTTAAATGAAGATAACCCCTACCTCAATTATGTTGTTTTCCGGCGACACGGAAGATGGTTTTACGGGGTGAGGATTCAATGACGGCATTGGCATGCGTCTAAGGAGGGGATGGCATCTCACATAGCTGTGAATAGAGGAAGGAATGGCATGTCTTCTCTCCTTATGGTGACAATGTTCTTCGTCGAAGGGTGTCGTTCTTCGCGGGAGTATGAAGTTCTTCAAAAGGACTTAGAACTCTCTTCAAAAATCCTCACACAACAACCAACAAAATAAAATAAGGCCACCCCTTATTTTATTATTTTTCCATGCATTTCAAAAACTAAAAATTCAAAAACAAGTTCCCTTAATTAATTAAACTTGAGTTGTCTAATTAATTGGGTGTTATGTTGGCAAGTTTAATGAGGGGGAGAGAGAGGAGTTACTCACTTAAAGGGGGAGTTAGGGAGTTAGGGAATGTGAAGGGTTGGGCTCGTGTGGGCCCCACATCACCTTAATCCTCTAATGGGAAGTTAGTAACTAGTGGATCCCACCCCAACTCCCACACCTAGGATCTAACCACTTAGAAAAAAGAAATAAAATTGTAACACAATTTTATTTTACTTTTTCTTTAATCCACGTTTTTTATCAACACCTCCCGAGAAGATGCATCTTCAGTAAAGGTCCTCTTAAGCAATTACCGGCACTACGGTTCCATCGGTGCCCTCAGATTTCATTTCTGAGCACTGGTTCAAAAGATAGAAAAACCAGCTCGTTCGTTCACTGAACGTACTCGAGCTAAACTTTGGAAATTGATTTCGGGCACACCGGGCTCCGGAATCAGGTGCCGTCAGAAACTGCGTACTCATAATATCCCAATGAAATTAAGAAAAAAAATCAATGAAATTTACGGGTCTTTACATTACTCCCACCTCAGGACTTTACGTCCCATTAAAGCTACATCATAAACTAGGGAAACAAATGAGGGTACTATGCACACATCTGAGCTTCCCGCTCTTATGTGCCCTCCTGGAGGTTCCCATGCTGCCACATGATGCGCACTAGAGGAATTGATCATCCATGTAGGACCCACTCTTGTTGATCCTCGATCTCCATCGGGACCTCCTCAAAAGTCACCTCGTCATCGCTTTCCAGCTTTTCGTGATCAATGATATGCGTCGGTTCATGCATGTATCTCCTCATCTGAGATACATGGAAGACTTCGTGCACCCGGTGAAACTGAGGTGGTAGAGCCAGGAGATAAGATGCCTCGCATATCCTGCTGAGTACCTGGAATGGTCCGATGAAGCGCAGAGATAACTTGCCGCCCCGGCCAAATCTCTGTAGTCCACGTCGAGGCGAGACCTGTAAGAAAACATGGTTTCCATCCTTGAACTCTAGTGGTCTCCGACTCCTGTCAGTATAGGACTTCTGTCAGCTCTGAGCCGTCCTCATCTGCTCTTGGATGATCTGTACCTTCTTTATCGTGGCCTAGACCATCTCTGGTCCTACAAGTGCTAACTCCCCAGGGTCTGTCCAGCACAGAGTTGATCTGTAAGTTTAGCCATACAATGCCTCGTATGGTGCCATCCTGATGGTGGAGTGGTAGCTGTTGTTGTATGAAAACTCCACCAAGGGTAGGTGATCCTCCCAGTAGCGACCAAAGTCAAGGACACATGCACAGAGCATGTCCTCATAAGTCTGAATGGTACTCTCTGTCTGGCCATCCTTCTGAGGGTGAAAGGTGGTGCACAGGTGTAGCTGCGTCCCAAATGCCTCCTGCAACCCCTTCCAAAGTAGGGATGTAAAAAGAGCGTCTCGATCAGAGATGATGTACGATGGTACAACATGGATCCGTACAATCTCTTGAATGTAGAGGCGTCCCAAGCTCTCCACTGAGCCCTGATCTCTGATACGTAAGAAGTGGGCAGACTTGGTGAGTCGGTCTATGATCACCCAGATGGAGTCGTGTCCTCTAGAAGTATGTGGAAGCCCTGTCACGAAATCCATATATATCCTATCCCACTTCCACTCCAGGACCTCTAAGGGTTGTACCAATCCTTCTGGTACCTGGTGCTCTGCCTTCACCTTCTGGCAGGTGAGGCATCGTGAAACGAACTCTACCACAACCTTCTTCATACCCGGCCACCAATGTTGTCGTCTAAGATCCTGGTACATCTTCGCTACTCCAGGATGTACCGTTAGAGGGGAAGTGTGAAAATCCCTCAGAAACTCCTCCCGTAATGCAGCTGGTACCATGATACGTCCCCTGAAAAGGATGAAGTGCTCTCCTCCTATAGAAAATCCATCAGGTTCCTGCCCTATGGAAATATGAGCACGTCGCATCTCACAATCAATGTCCCCACGTTGTGCCTCTCTGACCCGCTGAAGTAGAAGAGGAGTGACGTTTTGTGACTGTAGAAAGGATACCCCATCTCTATCCACGAAGGATATCTACAACGTGACTATATGCTCAGTCGCCTCTCCAAGTAGCTGAATTCCCGACCTCCTGTTGAGATCATCAGCTACTATGTTCCCCTTCCCAAGAGTATAGACTATCTAAAAGTCATAGTCCTGGAGGAACTCGAGCCATCGCCGCTGCATCATGTTCAAGTACTTTTGTGAGAAGATGTACCTAAGACTCTGGTGGTCAGAATATACTGTAATGCGCTCACCCATCAGATAGTGTCGCCACATCTTCAAGGCGAAGACCACTGCTACTAACTCTAGGTCATGGGTATCGTAGTTCTGCTCATGCTTCCTCAACTATTGTGAACTGTAAACGATCACTTCCCACTCCTGTATCAGGACACACCCGAGTCTGGTCCCTGTTGCATCGCAATAAACTATGTACCCTACTCCCTACTCTAGTAGCCTCAATATGGGTGCACTGGTCAATCTCTGTCTCAGCTCCAGGAAGCTCTACAGACATCTATCTGACCACACGAAGGGATTCCCCTTCTTCATCAGAGTTGAAAGTGGTGTTGTAACTCTGGAGAAGTCTGGCACAAATCTCCGATAATACCTTGACAGACCTAGGAAACTCCTCACCTCTGTCACACTCCTGGGTGGCTCCCAAGCTATCACTGCCTCGATCATTGCAGGATCCACCACAACTCCCGCCTCTCAGATGACGTGCCACAAGAAGTGGACCTCTCGAATCTAGAACTGAAACTTCGAGAGCTTACCAAAAATCTGGTGCTCTCAGAGTGTATTCAGTTCAACCCGCAAGTGGTTGGCGTGCTCCTCCTCAGTAGTCGAGTATATCAATACGTCATCGATGAAGACTACGAAAAATTGATCGAGGTGAGGCTGAAAGATCTTGTTCATGAGACTCATGAACACTGCTGGTGTGTTGGTTACACCTAAAGGCATAACCAAGAACTCATAATGGCCATATCAACACCTGAAGGTCGTCTTCTGCACATCCTCATCTCGAACTCTGAGCTGATGATAGCCTGACTTGAGGTCTATCTTCGAGAACCAGTGTGCTCCCTTGAGTTGATCAAAGAGGTCGTCAATCCTTGTAAGTGGATACTTGTTCTTCACAGTCACCTGATTCAGGTGATGGTAGTTGACACACAGTCGCAAGCTCTCGTCCACCTTCTTGGCGAACAAAATCGGGGAAGTCCATGGTGAAATACTAGGTCAAATGAATCCCTTGCCCTGCAAGTCCTCCAGCTGTACCCATAGCTCTCGAAGATCAGCGGGAGCCATCTGATATATTGGAGTAGATTTCAGGGTTGTCCGGGGGTACATGTCAATATAGAGTCTACCTCCCTGTGAGGAGGTAGTCCTGGAACATCGTTCGGAAAAACGTCTGCATACTAATCCACCACAACAAGAAAACTCGGACTCCTCACATCAACTACTGCTAGGATGAGACTAGCCAACTGATGGATGATCAGCTGTCCTCTCCTCTATGTAAGTCCATACTGCGCTGCAAGGACTCTCTTCTCACCAGTAAAGGTGAACCTGCTCCCATCTATGCGGACACACCGTACTTTACGCCTAATACAGTCGATCTGAGCATGGACCGTAGATAACCAGTCCATGCCCAAGATGATATCGTAAGGCCTCGATGCGGCTACAAGAAGACCTAGCCGAAGTTCTCTCTTCCTAGAGAAATATCACACTGCCGGCACCAGTGCGTAATCGTCGATTCTTCTCCCATAGGAGTCTCTAGCTGTAAGGATCGAGCCAACGGCTCTGTTGGAATCTCCGAGTTCCGAACAAGGGCAGCGGCAATAAAAGAATGACTTTCTCCAGTGTCTATAAGAACATCAGCATTGGTGGAGTAGATACAGATAGTACCTCGAATCATCTCAGGTGCGCCGTGGTCATAAGCCTCCACTGCCTGAAGCTGAGCATGCCTCTTCCTGCCAGCTCCCTGTGGTCGGGGTGGACCTCCTAGTGGTGGTGGTGGTAGAGACCTAAAGTGCCATACACCACCTGGTACTCGGCCATCTCCTCTACCTCATCCGTCTACTCCATGCGGACCGCCACGATCGAACCTCTGCCTCTACCTGGGTGGTCCCTCAACCATCCGGTACTCCTCTGCATGGAGGGATGGGCAGTCATAAACCATGTGGCCTTGCTTGCCACATGCATATCACTGTCTGCCTCTCGTATGACTAGCTCTACTACGTGTGCCCTGCACCTCCAGTGAGTTAAAAGTATCGATGATTCATTAGCATCGGTCTATCAACATCGGTGACTACTTATATCAATGATTCCATTTCCTCAGTATTTTTGACTGTAGGCATCATTGATTTATTTGGGCTATCAATCTATCCAGGTATCGTTGAGTTGTCATCAGTTATTCATTTATAACTATCAGTGTTTCGCACATCAGTGACCCATCCATCGGTAAGTCCTTTGAATTATTGGTGTGTTTTCCATCGGTGATTCTTTCAATAGTGAGTTTCCTGAACTATTAGTGTGACCAATCATCAAGGACTTATCCATCGTTGTGTCTTTTATTCTATCAGTGAGTCACGCATCAGTTTTTTCATCGATCGGTGAGTACTCATTGGTGAGTCATCCATCAGTGACTCCTTAAACTAATCGGTGGCAAGGAAATTAAAAAACACAAAAAGTGTATATCTTATACAGAATGGTACTAGATAAAGATAAATTCTTAAATACATTTAAATATACAGTAGTAAATATATTGAAACAAAAATATCCACAATTTAATGACTTATTGAAATTTATTATACCATGCGACATAATTTATTCATATATAAATATTCATTGACATGATTATCATTAAATAAAACTTAATATGTAAATTAGCATGATTTAATAAATGGAATAATTTTTGAATTTTAAAACTACTATATCACAGAGGATCCAACAATCTCCTCATTTTTTATAATAAAAAATCATGGAATTAATTATTTATACACGATTTTAAGCGATAATAATTACTTAACATAACAAACTAACAGTGAATGTGAATTCTCAATATAACCATAAGACTTTCCATATATGCTCCCCCGTAGTAATTTTATTAGAGCTTATATAGAAGGTTACTTTTAAGAGAGTTTTATAAGAGCACTTTTATGTTCCCCCTTAGTAAATTGTATTAGAGAAGTCTGAGTGATTTGTATCATATGTTGGTATATATATATATATATATATATATATATTATTTTTACTGGAAGCCATCTCTCATATTCCTGAGTCCCCCCTAGATTAATAATTTATTCCATCCATACATTTCTCTTACTTTTGGGATTAGAAAAAAGGTGAAAATAATGATAAATAATAATGACAAAAAAAATAAATAAATAAATTTGAAATAGAGGGCAGGAAAAATGATATTCAAGAAGGTAAAAAGTTTCAAACATAAAAATGCATTTATAAAAATATATAATTAAGAATCCCTTTCAAAAGAAATTCTACATATAAGGCTTGGGAGTGTGAGGAGCTTACTATTTTTCTGAAGGATCAATAGTGGATTTAAGAGGTGGTATTGTGGATGTTAGAAGGGCCGATTGAATGGAAACGCCAAGTAATGTAATACATATAAGAACATTATTTGTAAGGATTCATCTCCTATATGGCATAAGACTACTTTGATCAATCCTTGGATCACTATCCTAACATACGATAAGTCTTGAGATACTGTTATCCTAGTAGGAGGTAGGGAATTGGGTCCTTTAGAATCAGCACCAAGAACCACAATAGCTTCTTCGTGCACATGCTGGTAGGGGATTAAAAGATTGATAAAATCAGTTATGATTTCACCCTCGTATAGAAAAGCCTTTTCAAAATCCTCCATGTTCTCTATGATGTTATACAAAGTGGGTGTAAAATCATTCAATTGTCTCACTTGTCTATTGAAGGCCTTATTCCCTAGTGGGATCATGAGGTTCTAATCTAGGTAAATAAAGTTGTTATTCAGATCATGCATGGTGAAGGCATTTTCAAAATACGGGTCCACATTTTCTCTAAAATCTTTTGGAGCAGTAGATGCCTCATTTGTACATTGTCCCACCATATTTTAAACATGGTCAATGTGCCTAGGAACCTCGGAAAGGGTCTCATTATCTGATTTACTTTTAGTGGATCTCATCTCATTTCTCATCACAATCCTGAGGGACACCATTTCAGTAGTAGGCATGGTACCTCTCAAATTGGATGCACCCAAAATAATTTTCCCATGATCCTACATCAATGTTTTCAACTTTTCACATAGAAGATGTGTAAAATGTTTTCTAAGAACTTCCATAACACCACAAACTGTGGTTCTAAAATCCTTGGATAGGGATGAAAAAACCCGACCCATTTTCTTTACTTACTCTCTCACCACTGTTTTATTTCTAATAATGGTCTTAGATATAGTGATTTGGTTGGGATGTATATCCTGAAGGAACAGTCATGTAATACTGGAAGCATCTTCCTCTGAAATACTCCCAGATGTAGAAGCTTCACTTTTGACCCCAATATAGGATCTCACATATTAACAAATATCATCATTGAATTGGTCATGATCAGCCTTGGTGACACAGTCACTAGGCATCGAAGGTAAAAGTAGCTCATCAATGTTAGGTAGGACAGGTGAAGTTGTAACATCCCATGTAAGTAATAAATAATAAATATAGTTATCTATGTCTATTTATGAATTAGATAGTGTTTTAGAGGCTTTAAAATAGAATAAATCCAATCTTAAGCATGGAATACACTAATATTTTTAAAAGATTGTTTTACTGACTTTTGGTGGAAAACCTTTTTTAAATCAATGTTTTGACAATTTTATAAGCTCTATTTGTCCAAATAAACTTATTATTTATGATTGGTACATTGAAATTTACTTTGGGTAAATTTTTGGTTTTTTTCCGATAAAGTTCATTTTTTTAATGAATAGTGAAAAATGTTGTATTTTAATTCAAAACTTATTTTTAATCTAATTTATTTGTATGATTAGATTATCATTTGAATTGGTTTTAAAGTGAAGTTAGAATATATTTTTACCATTTAATCCAATAGTGGTCGTTGGAATTAATTTCACTTTGAAATTGGACTTAAACTAGTGTCAATCTTTTGATATATATTGTTTCATAAAAACACGTTATTTGTTCTGATAGCGGGAATTAATTATTAAATTAATTATTGTAACCTATATGTTTTGAATTTTTTAAAATAGACATAATTTTTGAATTCTGAATATCAAATATAGCTTAGGGTGAAGTTTTGGTATTTTTCTGAAAAACTACAATTTTTTATGAATAGTGAAACCACTAAGTGGTACTTAAAAAACTGATTTTTCGTTTAAATGAAATTTTACCACCTCTGTGTTTTGAATTTCAAAAATCCGACATACATGGTTGTCATTAGGAAGTAAAATGTGGTTCAATGGGATTAATTTTATTTTTAGTGAATAGTAACTTTTAAGTTTTTAATCGCGATTAGAGTTAATTAGTGTAGTTTAAGGAAAAAATAATGTTTTAATAATATGAAATGACATTGACACATTTCCTACCCTTATTGGATGTGTCATGGCCGACCAAGACAGCCCATGGGTAGATTTGTTGGGACCCCATGGAGCCACTTGGGTAAGATAATGACATTAATGCCTTTTATTTAAAGTAAAAGTAAAAATGACAAAAACATGTATTGTTTTACTAAAACAATTTTTACATGGGGTTGTTCAAGTCAGATTTTTGACTATAAATAGTCATTGTAAATATAAAAATATTTCCTACCTCATAGTATTTTTTTTATAATTTTTAGACATTAAATAAATTAAATTATTTATGACATCATGATGATGCAGCGACTACCTCATTATTTAACGATTTAAATAAAATGAAACGATAATGTAAAATCTAAGAACTACACATGTCAAAAACCTATTGGATGAGTATATTTTGAACCCTTATCACCTTATCCTCAAAATACATCAATGTGGGACCTTTAAAATCCGAAACTCATTTGAAAATAAAGTAAAATTTTATACCTTTCCAAGAGTGCCCCTCCTCTCCTCTTATAAAAGGCCCCCACCTCTACCACCTTACACATACCTCTCAAGCCTTTGGCTCGGCCAAGATATGATCATTTTGTCTCTCCACATCCCTCGCCTCATCCTAGAAGCCTTACCTTAGGCAGGATGCTCTTCAAGAAACCCTTTTGGTTCAAACCAAAGGGAGTTACCTGATTTTAAGGTAATGTCTCCACTTATGTTCTTTTGTTTTATTTTGCTTCTCCAACCCCCTAAACTCAATTATTAATTTATTTTGTCACAAATAAAGTATATTTAATATACTAGGATGTTTTTATAAGATTAATTTGATCTACACTTACACACACCTACATCTAATGGTTAAGGAACATACTGTTTCTGTGGATGGCAAATTTCTGCCTCACGAAATGATGATTGTTCAATATTCTTCTAACACCTTCAAAGGTGGCCATTAAGATGTAACTATATTTATATATGATATATAATATGTTTATGTTTTACTTAAACTTCTTTATTATTCATTTATGGCATACCTTTATGGATTCCATTATGGGTATACGTGATATCTTCATTTTAGGAAGTGCGGACTACCACCCCCTCAAAGTGATTTGATTCATTAATATCATATGTGGTACGTATAAAGGATATATTTAATGATATTATATATGATACCATACTTGAATTAAAATACTATTATGTATCATTATTTTTTAATTCCATTAAATATGAAATAGAAATGGAAGTAGCGTTCATGCGTACGCACGGCTTATCGTCTCCCTGAACGGTGCATTTCATTTCTTACCTCTAAATGTTATGTAATATTATAGATGCATGCATATACTGGATATATATGATATATATGATATCTAAATCATGAATATAATTCTGGATATAATGGATATTTTACCACATGAACAACTTGTAATTATAAAGAGTTTATTTTTGACTCAAGTACCAATGATCAACAAAATGACCATTATTATCCTAAATAATTACATAGTGTTCATGAAATGGTAATAAATGATATAAAAGGAATAATGAACTTGAAAAAGTTTCTTAAGCAAGTAGAAATTAACTCAAGTTTATTATTCAGGAGGTTAAAGAACGATCGAGTCAAGTGAGACACGAGGTTAGGGACTTTGTCTCAATCTCCTTTCATTGTGGAATATTATGTTTTATACAGAACTTTATTTTATACGGTGTATAAACCCCTTTTACTTTTACGTTTATTCAAAAGGAATCTTTTTTATACAAATCGTTTACTAAATGACAAAAGGAAATGTTTTTATTTTTCGTACGTATACGGCGACAACGACTTCTCCGCCGCCGGGACCATTATTTGAGTTTCGGATTTCTCTACAAGCCATAACCTAAATTTTTTTAAAAAATGAAAAATAAATACCATGTATTACTATTCATTTATTTTGGTATTGAAAATGGTTTTCATAATGTTTCAATTATATCAATGTGTTGTATTGATATCTTGTGATTGAAATGTGGAAATGTTATGTTTCCTTTATGCATGTTTTATCTGATACGATTATGTTATGGTTCTTGGGCATTGTTACGAAGATGGGTGGTTCCGTGATAAACTATGGGCGGGTGAGCCCGATATAGCTCTCCAATGCATTGGGTAACACGAAGGAGTTAAATATTATGGTTTCTCCGAAGAGATTTAGGGAATATACTGTGATGGGTATTCCAAACGTAACCAAGAGGGTTACTCTCTATGTAAGAATGTTATGAATGCCTGAAGTTACCTTTATATCTTATGATTTATATGATTTATTCATGATTTGATGAGTTATGTTAAAGTGCTTATGTTTTATGGGTAAATTATGATTTCATTCTTATGTATATATGAACTCATGTTTCCTTTCCATATTTTTATAACCCTCACTGAGATTTTTATGATCATCCCAAGTTTTTGAAATGTTTTTCACAGGTAAAGGGAATGGTACATGATATGATGATAGTGTCAAGGAAGTGTCAAGAAAGAATCCATGTTTTATTTTAAATATTTTTCCGTTGATGGGAAAAATGAATATTGTCTTTTATGTAACCACTTTGTTTAAATGTGGAATGTAATGCAAGTTTTAGGATCTAATTCTCTAAAACTCTAAACCTGAAAAGATCCCCAATGTGTAATCTTGTAATAACTCAAGATTAAGTAATGTTTAAGGCTGGGGCCTTATAGTTGGTATCATAGGTCGGTTTAAATAACTTTAGGAGTTAGAATTCTATTAAATGATTATCCAAAAATGTTTTTTATGGTCAAATTGAAATGATATAGCATTTGAAGATTACCATGTTGCTTCATCTAAGACATGTTTGTTCAGAATGGTTTTCCGCAGAGGAAACAGGGAGGCAGTGCTAGGAAGGTATACAGAAGGAAATGACCTTCCGAATCAGCATCGTGAGATGGTCAGAATTGGAACTGAACAATTTGTTGTAGTAATGGCGCAGTTGACTCAAGCGATAAATGGTGGTGGTATCCATGCACGAGATCAGCCAGATCAACTGTAGAGGAACATGTCAGTGGTGGATCATTTCATGAGGTAACATCCCCCATAATTCAGAGGATCATCTGACCCTGTGATAGTTGAAGGTTGGATTAAAGCACTGGAGAAGATTTTCGATGTCATGGGGTGTTCAGACAATCAAAAGGTTAGTCTTGCTATTTACCGTTTGGAGGGTGAAGCAGATCAGTGGTGGTCGATGGTTAGAAATATCAGAGACACTGATGAGATTGATGCTCTCGACTGGGATGAATTCAAAGGCATGTTTCTTGAGAAGTATTTTCCCAAGGCTGTTCAACTTAGGATGAAAAATCAATTCCTGGAATTGAGGCAAGAGGAGGAAACAGTGTCTACCTATGAAGAAAGGTTCACTCGATTGGAAAGGTATGCTCCAAATTTTATCTGAGACCTTGACAGTAAAATCAATCATTTTTACTCAGGATTGAAGCCATAATATCGAAGGACATTAGCTTCTCATGAGTTCAAAAGTTATGAAAATCTTGTTGGATGTGCTGAGAAGGTGGAAATGGAGTTTGCCGATGATCAAGTGTTCTATAAAAACCAACAGAAGAAGATACCGAGGTGGCAGGAGAAAGAGAAGAATTATTCAAAAAAGTCTGATGGTAAGAAAACTAAGTTTCCAGTTTGTGATAAATGTGGTAAAAGGCATGATGGGGAATGTCTTTTGAATTCTGGAAGGTGATACTGATGTGGTAAGATGGTACATAAGGCTCGTGACTGCACATAAAAAGATCAAGGTTATGGTAAGACCAAATTTGATTAACAGTTAGTGAAATGTTTTAAGTGCAATGAGATGGGTCACTATGCAAATGAGTGTCCGACAAAGAGCTCGAGTGATGGGAAGCAGTTAGACTACAAGTAGAAAGGGGTGGTGAAATCCTTTGCAACTACTTCAGCAGATGTCGGGCCATCAAATGAAGTTGTATCAGGTACTTTGTTTGTTTTTTCATATTATTCCACTGTGTTGTTTGATTCGGGGTCTACACATTCTTTCATCTATGAAAACTTTTCTCATAAAATGGGAATACCATCTCAAGAAATGACTCATGAACTTGTGGTAAAAACACATGTGGGAAATGTTGAGGCAAAAAGAATTTATGAGAATCTTCCTATCCTTATCCAAGGAAAGAACCTACTTGAAAACCTTATTGTTTTAACTTTAGTAGAGTTTGATGTTATCCTGGGTATGGATTGGCTCTCTATTTACCGCGCTAATATTGACTGTAGAGATAAAAAAGTATCTTTTCAGAAAGACTTTCAGTTTGTGTACAAGAATGAACCCTTTCTATTTATAACATATCAAGAGGTCGAGAAACTTGTAAAAGATGGTATTACCTTGCACATATCGTTGAAAACAAGGTAACTATTTAGATTAATGATGTGCCAGTGGTATATGAGTATCCTGATGTTTTTCCTGATGAGTTACCTAGAATAATACCAGATCAAGAAGTTGAATTTACTATTGACTTAGTTACTAATGCTATGCCAATTTCAAAACCCCCTTATTTAATGGCTCAAACTAAACTTTTAGAGTTGAAGGATCAATTGAAATATTTTTTAAGGAAAGGTTTCATTCGACCTAGCACATCACCATGGGGTGCTCCTGTTTTATTTGTTAAAAAGAAAGATGGTTCTATGAGACTTTGAATTGATTATAGAGCCTTGAATAACATCACTGTTAAGAACAAATATCCTTTTCCTCATATCGATGATTTGTTTGATCAGCTCCAGGGAGCTCAGTATTTTTCAAAGATTGACCTGAGATCGGGGTACCATCAGTTGAAGGTAAAGGAAGAAGATGTTCCAAAGACCACGTTTCGTACAAGATATAGCCATTATGAATTTTTAGTAATGCCTTTTGGGCTAACCAATGCACTTGATGTATTCATGGACCTTATGAATAGAATTTTCCATGAGTTCTTGGATAATTTTGTAGTGGTTTTCATTGATGATATTTTGGTGTTTTCTAAAAGTAAAGAGGAGAATGAAAGACATTTAAGGGTTATTTTGAAAACCTTGAAAGAAAAGAAATTGTATGGGAAATTCAGCAAGTGTGAGTTTTGGTTGCAACAAATTTCTTTCTGTGGTCACATTGTTTCTAAAGATGGGATAACTGTTGATCCTGAAAAAACAAAGGTTGTTGAAGAATGGCCAAGACCCACAAATATAACTGAGATTCATAGCTTCCTTGGTTTGGAAGGCTATTACCAAAGGTTTGTTAGAAATTTTTCATGGTTATCTATTCTAATGAATAAGGTAACTCAGAAGGGTATTAAGTTTATCTGGACAAAATAATGTGATGATTGTTTTTAGGAATTGAAAAAAAGATTGGTGAATGCTCCAGTTTTGGAACTACCTTCCAGGAATGGTGAGTTTGTTATCTAGAGTGATGCTTCATTGAAAGGACTTGGTTGTATCTTAATGTAGAATGATCAGGTAATTGCTTATGCTTCATGTCAGTTGAAAACTCAGGAGGTAAATTACCCTACACATTATTTGGAATTAGCTTCTGTTGTTTTCACTTTAAAAATTTGGAGGCATCATTTCTATGGAGTAAAGCGTGAAATATATACTAATCACAAAATTTTTAAGTATATATTCACTCAGAAAGAATTGAACATGAGACAGAGGAGATGGCTAAAATTAATCAAGGATTATTATTGTACAATTCATTACCATTCGGGAAAAGCAAACAAAGTGGATGATGCTTTGAGTCGAAAAAGTAATGCTTCATCAACAATGTTGCATTTGGAACGTGATCCTTTGGTTAAGGATTTGATGAACTTTGGCATAAAAGTTGTTTGTGCAGGATGTCCTTCTATTTTGTTTCAGGTATCAGTGAAATATTCTCTATCAGAGAGAATCAAGCAAGCACAGAAGCAAGACAGTGAGTTGCAGAAAAAGGTAGAGCTGGTTCAGAAGGGTAATTTGCCTGAATTCAACATTGATAATGATTGTGTTTTGAGATTTTTGATGATATTGTGTGTGCCTTGTGATTCACAGTTGAAGAGAGAGTTGTTATGTGAAACTCATAGATCTCCGTTCTCAGTTCATCCAGGATGTAATAAGATGTATAGAGATCTTCGGGAGTATTACTGGTGGGATGGAATGAAAAGGGATATTGTTGATTTTACTGTGAAGTGTTTGACTTTTCAACAGGTAAAAGTAGAGTGGAAGTTACCGAAAGGGATGCTTCATCCTTTACCAGTACCAGAGTGGAAATGGGAGAATATATCCATGGACTTCGTTGTGGGATTGCCAAAGACACCTCGAGGTAATAATGCAATCTGGGTTATTTTTGATCGCTTAACTAAATCTTCTCATTTCCTTGCTACACGAGATAATTTTTCCCTAGATCAACTTTCTCTTTTGTATCTTAATGAGATAGTCAGGTTACAAGGAGTTCCCTGCTCTATTGTATCTGATCGTGATCCCAGGTTTATTTTTAACTTTTGGAAACGCCTTCAGAAGTCATTGGTTACTGAATTAAATTTTAGTACAGCTTTTCATCCTCAATCAGATGGGCAGTCAGAACGAACAATTTAGAATTTGGAAGATATGCTACGTGCTTGTTCGATGGATTATTAGGGAAGTTGGGACCAACACCTTTCTTTGGTTGAATTTTCATATAATAACAGTTTTCATTCTAGTATACAGATGGCACCATTTGAGGCGTTATATGGGAAGCGGTGTCGAACTTCAGCTTTCTGTGATGAAGTGGGTGAAAGGAAGCTGATGGAACCAGAATTGGTAGAAGAGTTGGAAGAAAAAGTTCAGCTGATACAGAAACACATGAGAACAGCTCAGAGCAGGAAGAAGAGTTATGCAGACAACAGGAAGAAGGATCTCTCTTTTGAGGTAGCTGATCATGTTTTTCTCAAAGTCTCACCATGGAAAAGTGTGATGTGATTTGGTAAGAAAAGAAAGCTGATTCCAAGGTTCATTAGACCATATGAAATTATGGAGAGAGTTGGATCAGTTTCTTACCGAGTGGCTTTACCTCTGATTTTATCTCATGTACACAATGTTTTTCAGGTTTTGATGTTGAGAAAGTATATGCCAGATCCATCTCATGTTTTGAGACTAGAGGTAGTTCAGTTGGAAGAGAATCTCTTTTATGAAGAACAACCAGTCCAGATTCTTGACCACAGGGTGCAAGTGTTGTGGAATAAGGTGATTCATCTGGTAAAGGTTTTGTGGAAAACCCATATGGTTGAAGAGGCAATGTGGTAATCTTAAAATTCTATGAGGGATAAATACTCCCACTTATTCGATAAGTAAATAAATTATAGGGATCCAATTTTCTAAAGGGGGGAAGGATGTGACATCCCAAGTAAGTAATGAATAATAGAGATAGTTATCTATGTCTATTTACGAATTAGATAGTGTTTTAGAGGCATAAAACGAGAATAAATCCAATCTTAAGCATGGAATACACTAATATTTTTAAAAGATTGTTTTACTGCCTTTTGGTGGAAAAACTTTTTTAAATCAAACTGTTGACAATTTTATAAGCTCTATTTGTCAAAATAAACTTATTCATTATGATTGGGACATTGAAATTTACTTTGGGTAAATTTTTGGTATTTTTATGATAAAGTTCATTTTTTTAAATGAATAGTGAAAATGTTATATTTTAATTCAAAACCTCTTTTTAATATAATTTATTTATATGATTGAATTATATTTTCAATTGGTTTTAAAATTAAATTAGAATATATTTTTACCATTTAATCCAATAGTGGTCTTTGTAATTAATTTCACTTTGAAATTGGACATAAACTAGTGTCAATCTTTTGATATATATTGTTTCATAAAAACACACTATTTGTTCTAACAGCGAGAATTAATTATTAAATTAATTATTGTAACTTATATGTTTTTAATTTTTTAAAATATACAGCATTTTTGAATTCGGAATATCAAATATAGCTTAGGGTGAAGTTTTGGTATTTTTCTGAAAAACTTCAATTTTTGATGAATAGTGAAACCATTAAGTGGTACTTAAAAAAGCGATTTTTCGTTTATATGAAATTTTACCCCCTCTGTATTTTGAATTTCAAAAATCAGACATACATGGTTGTCATTAGGAAGTAAAATTTGGTTCAATGGGATTAAAATAATTTTTTTGTGAATAGTAACTTTTAAGTTTTTAATCGCGATTAGAGGTAATTAGTGTAGTTCAAGGTAAAAATAATGTTTTAATAATATAAAATGACCTTGACACATGTCATACCCTTATTGGATGTGTCATGGCCGACCAAGACAACCCATGGGTCGATTTTTTAGGACCCCATGGAGCCACTTGGGTATGATAATGACATTAATGCCTTTTATTTAAAGTAAAAGTAAAAATGACAAAAACATGTATTGTTTTACTAAAACAATTTTTACATGGGGTTTTACAAGTCATATTTTTGAATATAAATATTCATTGGAAATATAAAAATATTTCCTACATCATAGTATTTTTTTATAATTTTTAGACATTAAATAAATTAAATTATTTATGACATCATGATGATCCGGCGATTACCTCATTATTTAACGATTTAAATAAAATTAAAACATAATCTAAAATCTAAGACCTAAACATGTCAAAAACCTATTGGATGAGTATATTTCTAACCCTTATCACCTTATCCTAAAAATACATCATTGTGGGACCATTAAAATTCGAAACTCATTTGAAAATAAACTAACATTTTATACCGTTCCAAGAGTGACCCTCCTCTCCTCTTATAAAAGGCCCCCACCTCTACCTCCTTACACACACCTTTAAAGCCTTTGGCTCGGCCAAGCTCTGATCATTTTGTCTCTCCACATCTCTCTCCTCATCCTAGAATCCTTAACGTAGGCAGAAAGATCTTCAAGAAACCCTTTTGGTTCAACCCAAAGGGAGTTACCCGATTTTAAGGTAATGTCTTCACTTGTGTTCTTTTGTTTTATTTTGCTTCTCCAACCCCATAAACTCTTTTTATTCAATTATTCTGTAACAACTACAGCATCTTCAATATACTAGGATTTTTTTATAAGAATAATTCATGTTACACTTACACACACCAACATCTAAGGGTTAAAGAACATATTGTTTCTGTTGATGGTGAATTTCTGCCTCAAGAAACGATGATTGTTCAATATTCTTCTAACACCTTCAAAGGTGGCCATTAATATGTCACTATATTTATATATGATATATAATATGTTTATGTTTTCCTTAAGCTTCTGTATTTTTCATTTATGGCATACCTTTATGGCTTCCATTATGGGTATACACGATATCTTAATTTTAGGAAGTGCGAATTACCGCCCCCTCAAAGTGATTTGATTCGTTAATATCATATGTGGTATGTATAAAGGATAGATTTAATGATATTATATATGATACCATAATGGAATTAAAATACTATTATGTATCATTATTTTTTAATTCCATTAAATATGAAATAGAAATGGAAGTAGCGTTCATGCGTACGCACGGCTTACCGTCTCCCTGAACGGTGCATTTCATTTCTTACCTCTAAATGTTATGTAATATTATAAATGCATGAATATAATGGATATATATGATATATATGATATCTACATCATGAATATAATTTTGGATATAACGGATATTTTACCACATGAACGACTTGTAATTATAAAGAGTTTATTTTTGACTCTCAAGTACCAATGATCAACAAAACGACCATTAATATCCTAAATAATTACATAGTGTCCATGACATGGTAATAAGTGATATAAAATTAATAATTAACCTGAAAAAGGTTCTTAAGCAAGTAGAAATTAACTCAAGTTTATTATTCGGGAGGTTAAATAACGATCGAGTCAAGTCAGACACGAGGTTAGGGACTTCGTCTAAATCTCCATTCATTGAGGCATATTTTGTTTTATACACCAATTTCTTTTATACGGTGTATAAACCCCTTTGACTTCTACGTTTATTCAAAAGTAATATTTTTTATACAAATCGTTTACTAAATGACAAAAGGGAATGTTTTTATTTGTCGTACGTATGCGGCGACAACGACTTCTCCGCCACCGTGACCATTATTTGACTTCCGGCTTCCTCTACAAGCCATAACCTATCTTTTTTAAAAAAATGAAAAATAAATACCATGTATTATTATTCTTTCATTTTGGTATTGAAAATGGTTTTCATAATGTTTCAATTATATCAATGTGTTGTATTGATATCTTGTGATTGAAATGTGGAAATGTTATGTTTCCTTTATGCATGTTTTATGTGATACAATTATGTTATGGTTCTTGGGAATTGTTATGAAGACAGGTGGTTCTATGATAAAATAAGGGTGGGTGACCCAATAAAGCTCTCCAATACATTGGGTAACACGAAGGAGTTAAACATTAAGGTTTCTCCAAAGAGATTTAGGGAATATACTGTGATGGGTATTCCAAACGTAACCAAGAGGGTTACTCTCTACGTAAGAATGTTATGAATGCCTCAAGTTACCTTTATGTCTTATGATTTATATGATTTATTCATGATTTGATGAGGTATGTTAAAGTGCTTCTGTTTTATGGGTAAATTATGATTTCATTCTTATGTATATATGAAATCATGTTTCCTTTCCATATTTTTATAACACTTACTAAGCTTTTTATGCTCATCCCACGTTTTTGAAATGTTTTTCCCAGGTCAAGGGAATGGTACATGATATGATGATAGTGTCAAGGATGTGTCAAGAAAGAATCCATGTTTTATTTTAAATATTTTTCCATTGATGGTAAAAATGAATACTATCTTTTATGTAACCAATTTATTTAAATGTGGAATGTAATGCATGTTTTATGATCTAATTATCTAAAAATATAAACCTGAAAAGATCCCCAATGTGTAATCTTGTAATAACGCAAGATTAAGTAATGTTTAAGGCTGGGGGATTATAGTTGGTATCAGAGGTCGGTTTAGATAACTTTAGGAGATATAATTCTATTAAATGATTATCCAAAAATATTTTTTTATGGTCAAATTGAAATGATATAGCATTTGAAGATTACCATGTCGATTCATCTAAGACATGTTTGTTCAGAATGGTTTTCTGTAGAGGAAATAGGGAGCCAGTGCTAGGAAGGCATACAGAAGGAAATGACATTTCGAATAAGCATCCTGAGATGGTCAGAATTGGAACAGAATAGTTTGTTGTAGTAGTGGCGCAGTTGACTCAAGAGATAATTGGTGGTGGTATCCATGCACAAGATCAGTCAGATCAACCGCAGAGGAACATGTTAATGGTGGAACATTTCATGAGGCAACATCCCCCATCATACAGAGTATCATCTGACCCTGTGCTATCTAAAGGGTTGATTAAAGCACTGGAGAATATTTTCGATGTCATGGGGTGTTCAAAAAATCAAAAGGTTAGTCTTGCTATTTACTGTTTGGAGGGTGAAGCAGATCAGTGGTGGTCGATGGTTAAAAATATCAGGGACGCTGATGAGATTGATGCTCTCGACTGGGATGAATTCAAAGGTATGTTTCTTGAGAAGTATTTTCCCAAGACTGTTCGACTTAGGATGGAAAAACAATTCCGGAATTGAGGCAAGAGGAGGAATCTGTGGCTTCCTATGAAAAAATGTTCATTCTATTGGCAAGGTATGCTCCAAATTTTATCCGAGACCCTGATAGAAAAATCAATCATTTTTACTCAGGATTAAAGCCAATATATCGAAGGGAATTAGCTTATGGTGAGTTCAAAAGTTATGAAAAGCTTGTTAGATGTGATGAGAAGGTGGAAATGGAGTTTGTCGATGATCAAGTGTTCTATAACAACCAACAGAAGAAGAGACTGAGGTGGTAGGAGAAAGGGAAGAATTCCTCAAAAATATTTGATGGTAAGAAAATTAAGTTTCCAGTTTGTGATAAATGTGGTAAAAGGCATGATAGGGAATGTCTTCTAAATTCTAGAAAGTGCTACTGATGTGGTAAGATGGAACATAATGCTCGTGATTGCATTTAAAAAGATCAAGGTTATGGTAAGACCAAATTTGATTTACTGTTAGTGAAATGTTTTAAGTGCAATGAGATGGGTCACTATGAAAATGAGTGTCCGACAAAGAGCTCGAGTGATGGGAAGCAGTTAGACTACAAGTAGAAAGGGGTGGTGAAATCCTTTGCAACTACTTCAGTGGATGTCGGGCCATCAAATGAAGTTGTATCAGGTAATTTGTTTGTTATTTCAGATTATTCCATGTGTTGTTTGATTCGGGGTCTACACATTTTTTCATCTCTGAAAACGTTTCTAGTAAAATGGGAAAACAATCTTAAGAAATGACTCCTGAACTTGTGGTAAAAACACCTGGGGGAAATGTTGAGGCAAAAAGAATTTATAATAATCTTCCTATCCTTATCCGTGAAAAGAACCTACTTGAAAACCTTATTGTTTTACCTTTAGTAGAGTTTGATGTTATCCTAGGTATGGATTGGCTCTCTATTTACCATGCTAAGATTGACTGTAGAGCTAAATAAGTTTCTTTTTCAGAAAGACTTTCAGTTTGTGTACAAGAATGAACCCTTACTGTTGACAACATACCAAGAGGTTGAGAAACTTGTAAAAGATGGTGTTACCTTGCACATATCATTGAAAACAAGGTAACTGTTCAAATTAATGATGTGCTAGTGGTAAGTGAGTATCCGGATGTTTTTCCTGATGTGTTACCTGGAATAAGACCAGATCGGGAAGTTGAATTTACTATTGACTTAGTTTCTGATGCTATGCCAATTTCAAAACACCATTATTGAATGTCTCAAACTAAACTTTTAGAGTTGAAGGAGAAATTGCAAGATTTATTAGAGAAAGGTTTCATTTGACCTAGCACATCACCATGGGGTGATCCTGTTTTATTTGTTAAAAAAAGATGGTTCTATGAGACTTTGCATTGATTATACATCCTTGAATAACATCACTGTTAAGAACAAATATCATTTGCCTCGTATCGATTATTTGTTTGATCAGATCCGGGGAGCTCAGTATTTTTCAAAGATTGATCTGAGATTGGGGTAACATCAGTTGAAGGTAAAGGAAGAAGATGTTCCGAAGACCGTGTTTCGTACAAGATATGGCCATTATGAATTTGTAGTAATGCCTTTTAGGATAACCAATGCACCTGCTGTATTCATGGACCTTATGAATAGAATTTTCCATGAGTTCTTGGATAAGTTTGTGGTGGTTTTCATTGATGATATTTTGGTGTTTTCTAAAAGTAAAGAGGATAATGAAAGACATTTAAGGGTTATCTTTCAAACCTTTAAAGAAAAGAAATTGTATGGGAAATTCAGAAAGTATGAGTTTTGGTTGCAACAAATTTCTTTCCTTGGTCACATTGTTTCTAAAGATGGGATAACTGTTGATCCTGCAAAAACAAAGGGTGGTGAAGAACGGCCAAGACCCACAAATGTAACTGAGATTCGTAGCTTCCTTGGTTTGGCAGTATATTACCAAATGTTTGTTAGAAATTTTTCACGGTTATCTAGTCCAATGACTAAGCTTACTCGGAAGGGTGTTAAGTTTATCTGGACAAAATAATGTGATGATTGTTTTCAGTAATTGAAAATAATATTGGTGAATGCTCCAATTTTGGCACGACCTTCTAGGAATGGTGAGTTTGTTATCTAAAGTGATGATTCATTGAAAGGACTTGGTTGTTTCCTAATGCAGAATGATCAGGTAATTACTTATGCTTCACGTCAGTTGAAAACTCATGAGGTAAATTACCCTACGCATGATTTGGAATTAGCTGTGGTTGTTTTCGCTTTAAAAATTTGGAGGCATCATTTGTATGGAGTAAAGTGTGAAATATATACCAATCACAAAATTTTAAAGTATATATTCACTCAGAAAGAATTGAACATGATACAGAGGAGATGGCTAGAATTAATTAAGGATTATGATTCTACAATTCATTACCATCTGGGAAAATCAAATAAAGTGGCTGATGCTTTGAGTCGAAAAAATAATGCTTCATTAACAATGTTGCATTTGGAACGTAATCCTTTAGTTAAGGATTTGATGAAATTTGGAATAAAAGTTGTTGGTGCAGGATGTACTTCTGTTTTGTTTCAGGTATCATTGAAATATTCTCTATCAGACAGAATCAAGCAAGCACAGAAGCAAGACAGTGAGTTGAAGAAAAAGGTAGAGCTGGTTCAGAAGGGTAAGTTTCCTTAATTAAAAATTAATAATGATTGTGTTTTGAGATTTGGGAAGAGATTGTGTCTGCCTTGTGATTCACAGTTGAAGAGAGAGTTGTTATGTGAAGCTCATAGATCTCCATTTTCAATTCATCCAAGAAGTAATAAGATGTATAGAGATCATCGGTAGTATTACTGGTGGGACAGAATAAAAAGGGATATTGCTGATTTTACTGTGAAGTGTTTGACTTGTCAACAGGTAAAATAGAGTGGAAGTTACCAAAAGGGATGCTTCAGCCTTTACCAGTACCATAGTTGAAATAGGAGAATATATCCATGGACTTCGTTGTGGGATTGCCGAAGACAGCTCGAGGTAATAACACAATCTGGGTTATTGTTGATCGCTTGACTAAATCTGCTCATTTACTTGCTATACAAGATACTTTTTCCCTAGATCAACTTTCTCATTTGTATCTTAAATAGATAGTCAGGTTACATGGAGTTCCCCTATCCATTGTATCTGATCATGATCCCAGGTTTACTTCTAACTTTTGGAAATGCCTTCCGAAGCCATTGGGTACTGAATTAAATTTTAGTAAAGCTTTTCATCCTCAATCAGATGGGCTGTCCGAACGAAAAATTCAGAATTTGGAAGATATTCTATGTGCTTGTTCGATGGATTATTAGGGATGTTGGGACCAACATCTTTATTTGGTTGAATTTTCATATAATAACAGTTTTCATTCTAGTATACCGATGGCACCATTTGAGGCGTTATATGGGAAGCGGTGTCGAACTGCAGATTTCTGGGATGAAGTGGGTGGAAGGAAGCTGATGGGACCAGAATTGGTAGAAGAGTTGGCAGAAAAATTTCAGCTGATACAAAAACACATGAGAACAGCTCAGAGCAGGCAGAAGAGTTATGCGGACAACAAGAGGAAGGATCTCTCTTTTGAGGTAGCTGATCATGTTTTTCTCAAAGTCTCACCATGGAAAAGTGTGAAGCAATTTGGTAAGAAAGGAAATCTGAGTCCAAGGTTCATTGGACCATATGAAATTCTGGAGAGAGTTGGATCAGTTTCTTACTGAGTGGCTTTACCTCCGAGTTTATCTCAGGTACATAATGTTTTTCATGTTTCGATGTTGAGAAAGTATATGCCAGATCCATCCCATGTTTTGAGCCCAGAGATAGTTCAGTTGGAAGAGAATCTCTCTTATGAAGAATAACCAGTCCAGATTCTTGACCACAGGGAGAAAGTGTTGTGGAATAGGGTGATTCATCAGGTAAAGGTTTTGTGAAAAAACCATATGGTTGAAGTGGCAACGTGGGAATCTTAAAATTCTATGAGGGATAAATACCCCCACTTATTTGATAAGTAAATAAATAGCGGGGATGCAATTTTCTAAAGGGGGGAAGGATGTGACATCCAAAGTAATTAATGAATAATAGATATAGTTATCTATGTCTATTTATGAATTATATAGTGTTTTAGAGGCTTAAAATGAGAATAAATCCACTCTTAATCATGGAATACACTAATATTTTTAAAAGATTGTTTTACTGCCTTTTGGTGGCAAACCTTTTTTAAATCAATCTTTTGAAAATTTTATAAGCTCTATTTGTCAAAATAAACTTATTAATTATTATTGGGACATTGAAATTTACTTTGGGTAAATTTTTGGTATTTTCCTGATAAAGTTCATTTTTTTAATGAATAGTGAAAAATGTTGTATTTTAATTCAAAACCTATTTTTAATCTAATTTATTTATATGATTAAATTATCTTTTGAATTGGTTTTAAAGTTAAATTAGAATATATTTTTACCATTTAATCCAATAGTGGTCGTTGGAATTAATTTCACTTTGAAATTGGACTTAAACTAGTGTCAATCTTTTGATATATATTGTTTCATAAGAACACGCTATTTGTTCTAACAGTGAGAATTAATTATTAAATTAATTATTGTAACTTATATGTTTTTAATTTTTTAAAATAGACATCATTTTTGAATTCGGAATATCAAATATAGCTTTGGGTGATGTTTTGGTATTTTTCTGAAAAACTTCAATTTTGATGAATAGTGAAACTACTAAGTGGTACTTAAAAAAGTGATTTTTCGTTTATATGAAATTTTACCACCTCTGTGTTTTGAATTTCAAAAATCTGAAATACATGGTTGTCATTAGGAAGTAAAATTTGGTTCAATGGGATTAAAATAATTTTTTGGGGAATAGTAACTTTTAAGTTCTTAATCGCGATTAGAGGTAATTAGTGAAGTTTAAGGTAAAAATAATGTTTTAATAATATGAAATGACCTTGAAACATGTCCTACCCTTATTCTATGTGTCATGGCCGACCAAGAAAACCCATGGTTCAATTTTTTGGGACCCCATAGAGCCACTTGGGTAAGATAATGACATTAATGCCTTTTAATTAAAGTAAAAGTAAAAATGACACAAACATGTATTGTTTTACTAAAACAATTTTTACATGGGGTTTTACAAGTCATCGTTTTGACTATAAATAGTCATTAGAAATATAAAAATATTTCCTACGTCATAGTATTTTTTTATAATTTTTAGACATTAAATAAATTAAATTTTTTATGACATCATGATGATGCAGCGATTAGCTCATTATTTAACGATTTAAATAAAATGAAAACATAATGTAAAATCTAAGACCTACACTTGTCAAAAACCTATTGTATGAGTATATTTTGAACCCTTATCACCTTATCCTCAATATACATCAATGTGGGACCTTTAAAATCCGAAACTCATTTGAAAATAAAGTATCATTTTATACCTTTCCAAGAGTGCCCCTCCTTTCCACTGATAAAAGGCCCCCACCTCTACCTCCTTACACACACCTCTCAAGACTTTGGCTCGACCAAGATCTGATAATGTTGTCTCTCCACATCCATCTCCTCATCCTAGAATCTTTACCATATGCAGTAAGCTCTTCAAGAAACCCTTTTGGTTCAAACCAAAGGTAGTTACCCGATTTTAAGGTAATGTATTCACTTCTGTTCTTTTGTTTTGTTTTGCTTCTCCAACCCCATAAACTCTTTTTATTCAATTATTTTGTAAAAACTCCAGTATATTCAATATACTAGGATTTTGTTATAAGAATCATTCGAGATACACTAACACACACCTACATCTAATGGTTAAAGAACATACTGTTTCTGTGGATGGCGAATTTCTGCCTCACGAAACGATGATTGTTCAATATTCTTCTAACACCTTCAATGGTGGCCATTAAGATGTCACTATATTTATATATGATATATAATATGTTTATATTTCCCTTAATCTTCTGTATTTTTCATTTATGGCATACCTTTATGGCTTCCATTATGGGTATACGCGATATCTTCATTTTAGGAAGTGTGGAATACCGCCCCCTCAAAGTGATTTGATTCGTTAATATCATATGTGGTACGTATAAAGGATAGATTTAATGATATTATATATTATACCATACTAGAATTAAAATACTATTATGTATCATTATTTTTTAATTCTATTAAATATAAAATAGAAATGGAAGTAGCGTTCATGCATACGCACGGCTTACCGTCTCCCGGAACGGTGCATTTCATTTATTACCTTTAAATGTTATGTAATATTATAAATGCATGCATATACTGGATATATATGATATATATGATATCTAAATCATGAATATAATTCTATATATAATGTATATTTTACCACATGAACAACTTGTAAATATAAAGAGTTTATTTTTGACTCAAGTACCAATGATCAACAAAACGACCATTATTATCCTAAATAATTACATAGTGTTCATGAAATGGTAATAAGTGATATAAAAGGAATAATGAACTTGAAAAATGTTCTTAATCAAGTAGAAATTAACTCAAATTTATTATTCAGGAGGTTAAAGAACGGTCGAGTCAAGTCAGACACGAGGTTAGGGACTTCGTCTCAATCTCCTTTCATTGAGGCATATTTTGTTTTATACAGAAATTTCTTTTATATGGTGTATAAACCCCTTTGACTTTTAAGTTTATTCAAAAGGAATCTTTTTTATACAAAGTGTTCACTAAATGACAAAAGTGAATGTTTTTATTTGTCGTACGTATGTGGCGACAATGACTTATCCTCCGTCGTGTCCATTATTTGAGTTTCGGCTTCCTCTACAAGCCATAACCTAACTTTTTTTAAAAAATGAAAAATAAATACCATGTATTACTATTATTTTATTTTGGTATTGAAAATGGTTTTCATAATGTTTAAATTATATCAATTTGTTGTATTGATATCTTGTGATTGAAATGTAGAAATTTTATGTTTCCTTTGTGCATGTTTTATATGATACGATTATGTTATGGTTCTTGGGAATTGTTACGAAGACGGGCGGTTCTGTAATAAACTAAGGGCGGGTGAGCTCGATATATCTCTCCAATGCATTGGGTAACAAGAAGGAGTTAAACGTTAAGGTTTCTCCGAAGAGATTTATGGAATATGCTGTGATGGGTATTCCAAACATAACCAAGAGGGTTACTCCCTACGTAAGAATGTTATGAATGCCTCAAGTTACCTTTATGTCTTATGATTTCTATGATTTATTCATTATTTGATGAGGTATGTTAAGGTTCTTATGTTTTATGGGTAAATAATGATTTCATTCTTATGTATATATGAACTCATGTTTCCTTTCCATATTTCTATAACCCTTACTGAGATTTTTATGCACATCTCATGTTTTTGAAATGTTTTTCACAGGTCAAGGTAATGGTACATGATATGATGATAGTGTCAAGGATGTTTCAAGAAAGAATCCATGTTTTATTTTAAATATTTTTCCGTTGATGGGAAAAATGAATATTATCTTTTATATAACCACTTTGTTTAAATGTGGAATGTAATGCATGTTTTATGATCTAATTCTCTAAAACTCTGAACCTGAAAAGATCCCCAATGTGTAATATTGTAATAACTCGAGATTAAGTAATGTTTAAGGCTGGGGCCTTATAGTTGGTATCCTAGGTCGGTTTGGATAACTTTAGGAGTTAGAATTCTATTAAATGATTATCCAAAAATATTTTTTTATGGTCAAATTGAAATGATATAGCATTTGAATATTAGCATGTTGCTTCATATAAGACATGTTTCTTCAGAATGGTTTTCCGCAGAGGAAACAGGTAGGCAGTGCTAGGAAGGCATACAGAAGGAAATGACCTTCCAAATCAGCATCCTGAGATGGTCAAAATTGGAACTGAACGGTTTGTTGTAGTAATGGTGCAGTTGACTCAAGCGATAAATGGTGGCGGTATCCATGTACGAGATCAGCCAGATCAACTGCAGAGGAACATGTTAGTGGTGGAACATTTCATTAGGCAACATCCCCCATCATTCAGAGGATCATCTAACCATGTGCTAGCTTAAGGGTGGATTAAAGAAAGTCAAACATATCGATGATAATGATTGGAAGTCAAGGCTCAGCTCACACAGGTATACTACTCACGAAGAGGGGTGGAGACGATAGATGTAGCCTCTGAATCATCTCCCCTACCGAACCCACATAGGATCCAAGTATAGAAGTCGTCGCTGCCAAACCCACGTAGGATCCAAGTACAGTAACCATCACTGCCGAACCCACGTACGATCCGAGTACAGTCTTCATCACTGCCGAACCGATGGGGGATCCAAGTATAGTCGTCCTCGCTGCCGAATTCATGTAGGATCCAAGTACAGTCGTCATCGTCGTCGTGGTCGCAGCCAGCTCAAGGGTTCCCTCACACAGTACGCTCGATTCTAGGAGGGTCCGCTCCAAAAGCCAAGGGGGTCGATACATAAACTGTCACAATGTCCAGAGTTGATGTATCATAATGTTCCGTCTCGTCAATAAGAACTCAATGCGACATATGGCGCGTCAATCGGACGCTCGGTCTGAGAGTTATTGTCTTTTTCGTCCCAGGGGCCCGGTTGGTTTTAAATTTAAAACCAACCCGACCGTACTCTAGCAGCGTCCAAACCTCAAGAGGAGTAAGCCAAAAGAATCTTCTCACTAAGATGAATTCAATATGATCAATGGCACGTCATTCTGATGTCCGGTCGTTAAGTTATAATCGTTTCCGCTCTAAGGGCCCGGTTGGTTTCGGGTTCGAACCAACCCGACCGTGCCCAAACTTTACCGAAAGCATTAGTGTAATATACCAAAATGACCATCTCGATCAAAGGATCCCAACTCAACTGACGGTGCGTCGATCAAAGATCTGTAGACCACAATATGGGCGTTTGAACAAACCTGGTCCGAAACTAGGGGATTTGGGCCTGGTTCGACCCAGCCCGATACCCCCTGGGTCAGCCCAAATCGGGTCGACCCGACCTGAGTCTGGGTCTGGCCCATTTGGACGCGGCACGGGCCAGCTGGTGAGGACCGGCTCGAAAGCCGTCCGCGGCTCAGCTCGCGGCCGAGCGGGGCGCAAAGGGGTGTGTCGCCCCCATGATTCCGAAAAGGGGGACACTAAGGGGTCCGCCCAATGCGCTGGCCAGGTGTTTCAAACCCCCAGTTTTTCTGGAAATCTGTCGGCCGCTATGGTTGGGCGGTTGAGCCCCCGCAGGACCCACGGGGGTCCCGCCTCCCAGAGCACCGGCAGCGGGTTGTCCAGCCGCCCCTGCTAGACCGCCGCGACCTTAGGTCGCGGTCCTTCTTTGACTGGCGTCGCGCGACGGTGCTGTGCCCCACTGCCGTGGCCCGCCCCGGTCACAGTCCTCTTCATCCCCGCAGGGTGAAACGGCACCGCGCCGCCTTCGCCTTGATCTTCAACGTTGATAAACAATAAAATGGGGAGGAGAAATCGGACATGTTTGTGCGGTCCAATCTCCCCTCGTTATGTTGGTAACATTCATCCAAATTAATCAACGAAGAATGTTAAATTGAACTTAAACTAAGATAACCACTACCTCAATGATGTCGTTTTCCGGTGACGCAGAAGATGGTGTCGTGGGGTGAGGTTTTGAAGATTTTGTTGGCATGCGTCTAAGGAGGATACGGCGTCTCACACTACCTATAAAGAGAGGATAGAATGGCACGTCGTCTCTCCTTTTGGTGATGACGTTCTTCGCCGAAGGGTATCGTTCTTCGTGGGAGGATGAAGCTCTTCAAAGGGACTTAGCACTCTCCCCCAAAATCCTCACACAACAACCAACAAAATAAAATAAGTCCTCCCATTATTTTATTATTTTTCCATGCATTTCAAAAACTCAAAATTCAAAAACATGTTCACTTAATTAATTAAACTAGAGTTGTCTAATTAATAGGGTGTTATGTTGGCATGTTTAATGAGGGGGAGAGAGAGGAGTTACTCACATAAAGGGGGAGTTAGGGAGTTAGGGAATGTGAAGGGTTGGGCTCATGTGGGCCCCACCTCACCTTAATCCTCTCATGGGAATTTAGTAACTAGTGGATCCCACCCCAACTCCCACACCTAGTATCTAACCAATTAAAAAAATAAATAAAATTGTAACACAATTTTATTTTACTTTTATTTAATCCACATTTTTTATCAACTCCTCCCGAGAAAATGCATCTTCGGAAAAGGTCCTCTTAAGTAATTACTGATGTTGTGGTTCCATCAGTGCCCTCATATTTCAATTCCGAGCACCGGTTCAAAAGATAGAAAAAACCGCTCATTCCTTCACTAAACGTACCGGAGCTAAACTTTGGAAATTGATTCTAGACACACTGGGCCTCAGAATCAGGTGCCTTTAGAAACTGCGTACTCGTAAAATACCAAAGAAATTAAGAAAAAAAAATTCCTTGAAATTTATGGTTCTTTACAAACTTTCTATTATGAAATGTAAATTTAACAATATTACCTATAGGTGGAGTTAGGAACATCGACATTCAGATTCCCCCAGACATGACATCCACTCCTATAGACTTATTTTGGACAGCATTTGACTACACAATGTAAGTGATTATTATTTATATTGTTAAATCATTATTCTCTAATATACATGTATTCGTTTATTAATTGATTATTTATTTTTTCTTTCCAATTTTATGGATTCCATATGCAAATGCTATTATCTAGAGTCTTCCAACGTACTGTATGGATATTCTTTCTATCAGCTATTATAGGGTACCGTTGATTCATTTTCATATAGTCGAGTTGCATCTGACCAACAGAGTTATGAGGCATTTCAGATTCATTCAGCCTGTTCCTGAACCACCCAGTCAGTTAGATTCATTGCATTCCCTAATGATGTCAAGGAAGAGAGATTTTGATTGGAAGAGATACCAGACTAGATATATTGATTTAATGGATAGATGAAATTAATTCTAGTTACGAGAGGGAGATACAGTGCATTTTCATTTGGTTGATCAGATGGATTATGCAGCTTTGTACTACACGTCCCTAGTCATATTTCTGACAAGACACAGATGAGGCTTTCATTAAGGGGTATACATAGTTATTTCCACAATTTAGTAGATTTTTTTTGTATTACTTAAAAACAATTTTTTTTCATAGGATGATTGTATATGTTTTCTACTACACATGTATGATCCAGTAGAGCACACAGTATTTTACCCATCATATTTTCACAGCTTTGTATCACAGTTGATTCATTTGATGGAAGAGATTTATCATGGAATTCTCTTGGATCAATCACATGATAAGGATTATGTGGATCCTGCTAACGCTCTTATATATGTACTAGGGGTTGACGACCTTGTTATGGATCCTGCTGTTTTACCTGAGGAGGATGCTCAACTTGATTAGTCAGGTGTTGGTCTTCCATCAGAGGAGGGTATTCGGTATGATCAGTCATATGCTCCTCCAGCTTCTCCGGCTCAGTCACAGGTAGATACAGACACTGACTGGGTTTCCTGGAATTCTTTATTACAGACATCCATAGCACATCAACCATATTTTTTCCATGTTGGTGAGATTTCCAACCATCCTCCACTATCATTAAATGCATGGCATGGTACAGATGGTGAGACTATACATCCACGGCCTATCACATAGAAGGATGTGGGGGTGGCGGTTGAGGATGATGTGCATCATACACCAGAGTGCAGACAGAGACGAACATGACGTGAATGGGTCCAGTATACACCTGGCTGTGGGACAGAATAGCATCTACATTAGAGGTGTAAATTAGTTTGATTTTTTATTTATGGTACATTATGTATGTGCATTACTATTATCATTTATAGAGTTATAATTATTTTAATAAGTGTCTTACTGTCATCAAATGATCTTCCAAAATTAAAAATTTTTATTTGGTATTCATTAATAAATATCAATAATCTGGATGAAAATATCTATGAATATCAGGAAATCTTGAAAAATATTATTAATATCAATGATTTTAATCCTAAAATAATGGAGCATTATTCTTGGTTTAGAAAAAGTAAATTTCATGAAGAATTATTTCAATGAATAATGAATAATTGTGAAGAGTAGATGATTATGATTGAAGAAAAAACAAGAATATGAGATGTATGGAATTTGGAAAATTTTGAGAAAAATACATATTCAAACATGATAAAAGGACACATGTTTTACTGGTACAAAATCTTTACTGGTGGATTTTACAGTTAAAATACCTCCATCATGTGATAAAATTATGGAAATTATGAAAAAGATTTATTTCATATTATTATAAAATAAGAAAAAATCTTTAAAAGGATTAATAATGCGTTAGCATATGTAAAAATATGTATTTAAGAATATCATCCTTGGTGATGTTATATAATATTTGAAAACTGATGTTTATGATTGTTTTTCTTTAGGGGGAGGTAAATGAAGAAATATTAAATTAATTTCAGAATTTATATATTAATTAGAATCAAATATAATTAATGTAGAACATTTAAGAATATCTTATTATATAAATAAAAATTTTGTTTTAAACTTCTCTTCCTTTGTTAAAAAATACTAAATAGAAAGGGGTTGTTATTAAATTAATCAAATATATAAGAAATTTTTTCTTCTAAATAAATGATGATTTTTAACCTTTATGTGGGATGCATTAACGGGGTTCACACATCCTTTAGAAACTTTATAAAGGATTTGTGAACCCCATTCACACATCTAACGTTGCTAGGATGCGTGAACAGGGTTCACACATCCTTCGAAGATGGTATGAAGGATGTGTGAACCGTGTTCACCCTTCTTTCTATGCCGAAGATGTGTGAACTAGGTTCACTCATCTGGAGACCCATTTTCTAAAATATTTCAAACCCTATCCCTTTTCCATAAATTTTTTTTAAAACCCATAAAAATAAAAAAAACTCGTCCTCATACACACACTTAGCTTCGTTGCGGAGGATATTCCACATCAGGGAATATAACGGCTCATACCAAATGTGGTTGTTTTGATGTGGGACACAAGAATTAATGTGTTATTCCATGTCATTGTTGTTCCATGCAGTATTCTATGAAGACCGCATGACCCCACTACTCTGATCACTGCTCTCATACACCTGGTAGCCAATATACCTCTACTACCATGAAAGAATTTTCCATCACCACCCCTACTCACCCCCGATATCACCTGATGACCCCAACTGGTAACCCAAGAAGCACCACACCTCTGTCGCAGCTTGACCCATTAATGTCTCCGGCCACAATCGAAACATTTGGATTCCATTTTCCCTCTTTATTAGGCTCATCTCAAGCTCCCTTCATTGTTAATGATTCCCTGAGGCCTCCTTCAATACACTTTAACCACCAAAATAACCAATCGAAGATCCTCTGTAAACTATGAATACCATAGGATAAGAGGAGAATGCGTCGGCGGCTTCTCCACTACAGTTATCCTCCCAGCACGCCATGCATGTAGCACCGCCATTACTTCCATGTACCACTACCAGTGAATCCCACTTGTCAAACGACATCATTCCACATCCTTGAGAATCCACAAACACTTTCTTCTTCTCTCAAAAAGATGTCGGCTTTCACTTTCCATGCTTCCATGTGTGGATTCACTCAACCCATGATCTCTGTTCACCCATGATCAATAGGTGTTTAAATCATAGATGTGGGTCTTAAGGGGGGATTTTGATCAGCAGGATCTCATTCAATATAGTGGGAGACTGAGTCCCTCCCTCACTACCTATAGGGGGTCGAGCTGTAGTTTCTCTTCCCACATGTTCATCTTTTATTGTATTTTTATTTTGTTTTTTTGTTTTTTTTATTTTGTTTGATTTTTCATTATGGATTGAATTTAGATTTTATATTACTTAAATAATTTGATCATGGGTTTTTTTAACATTGTTTCCACAAAATTTACCCACTATTCTCCTTCCATAACTTCTTCTTATTTCATTATCTTTATTACTATAATTATTACAATTATATTTATTGTATTTATTATTATTAAACATTAAAATTTTATATTCTTTTTTATATTCTTTTTATTTCATTCTTCTTCTATTTTTAATTTATTATCTCTCTTTCTATCATCCCAATTATATTTTTTAATCATTTTATTTTATTTCTTTCATCTGTCTTTTTTATTAATTTTTTCTTTCTTTTATACTATTTTCTTTTATTTAACTTCTCTATTTTCAAAATTTGTGATCTCTTATGCTGAATAATGATAGGATAACCCTGAGGATTGTCCCAAGAATTAATAATGGTGTTTTTATATTTTTCATATATTTTATTTTTTGTTTTTATAATATTTGTGTAGCAGGAATGGGTGTGGTGAATATATGCAATATTATGAATAACACATAATGAAATGTAACTCGGTATGTTTTTATTATTTTATAAAATAATTATTCCCTATATCTATCAGTACGATATTCACATGATGGGTTTGAGATAATAAATTGATGTAACGATATTTACAGAGTGGTTTCTGGGAAGATGGAACATCCTAGGCTACAGTTTTTCATCATAATTGATTAATGGTAGATGTGGAATTTATTTTTCATAATAATTAAATTATTTACACAATATATTAATAAATAATACTTGTTCAAAAATTGGATTTAAATTTTTTATTATCAATCTAAAATCAAAAAAAAATTATGATTAAACCCAAAACTATACCAAAAACTGTGTCCATTATTTCCTTAACAAATTCTATTAAGCAATGAATAAGAGTTTAAAATCTCATTTTACATGTCATTTTATTAGAAAATAAAACCTGGATATATTTATTATATCCTTCTTACATTAAACAAAAAAACAAAAATAAATGGTTTAGGTGACTTAGATTATGTGAGTAACCAAACTAAGAGGCTCCTCATATGAGACAACCCTGGTCAGCCACCATACTACAATAAGAAATATAATTCAATTTTTCTATGTCCCATGATAGGTGTGTGTCTTATCTCACGTCACTACACTATATACGCCCCAGTGTAATGGTGTAAATGAATGAATAAACCAAAACAATTTGGACATGGTGAGATCTAGATGAGTCATGCAAGTCTTACACTATCCTTTCTGGATACAACTATTCATCAGCATATATACAAAACCTATTGCCAAATAAATAGAAATATGGTGTATTTTAAAAATTATAGAAAGTAAATAGATATATTTTGTCTTATGTACATGTGTTGGGTTGAAAAGTATTTATTAAGGCTTCTTGCTGTAACAATATTTCACCTCATGGGACAAAGTGTATCTTTATAGGATATCCCAACGAAGCAGTGGGATACTAGCTGTAACATACTCCAGACAGTATTTTTTTTATAAGTACCACATTTCAAGAGGATGATCATGTCTCCATAAGAGATCATGGGAGAGATATAGACTTTCTTGATCACTGACATCATGATAAAAATAGTTTTTACAGGAAAACATTAAACAGTGCATGATTAAAGAAGTTGATACCCTAGAGACAGAAGTACAACATCAGAGTACTAGAGAAGCTAGAGAAAAAGAATGGAATGGTTTAATAGTCACAAATATTGTGACTAATTATAATTATTTGAAAAAAAATGTTCCCTTAACATATAAATTATCAATAATTTGAATGGTTGTTTCTATGTGGAAAGAATTCATGAATTATGAAATAGATTCCTTGTACCAAATAAAACTCTGGATTTAGGTAGATCCATCTTTTGATGTAAATCTCATTTGTAGAAAATAGGTATTCATGTTGAAACTCTAGAAGAAATTATAATTTAGTACTTATAATGAATGAGTAAATTAGAAATGATTTTAAAACCCTCATGGAATTGACAATAAAAAACCTTTTAATCTGTTACAAAGCATAAATTCCTAAAATTCTACTTTACATTATAGCATACCATGACTATGAGATTTGTAAAATGGATATCAAATAGCCTTACTTAATTGTATCCTTTAAGAATAGTGTCTATATGACACAACCCTAAGGATTTGTGACTCCAAAATATCCTGACAAGCTATTCCATTTGAAAAAAAAAATCAATTTATGGATTAAAGAAGATGATTAGGGTATGGAACAATATTTTTAATGAATCGATAACAAAATTTGGTTTCATAAATAATGAGTGGCTACCTTGTGTCTACACATTTTTTTAGTGGGATTTAATTCATTTCGAGAAGTATATTTTTATAAAATTTTAATCATTAAAAATGAAATACCAGTCATAAAGTCCATTAAGAAATTGTTAAATAAATTGTTATCTATGATTCAATTCAGTGAGGAAGCATATATTCATGGGATCATGACAAATAGTGATACATATAAGAGGCTTATTATCCTAATTCAATGTATATACCTTCACAAGATAATGAAGAGATTCTTAACGGAGAAATAAAATAGGTTATTTTTCCCACTATCACATGGAATTAATATTTCTAGGAAAATATTTCCTCCAATGCATAAGGAAAATTAATATAATGTCAATGTTTCCATATTCATCAATGATTTGGATCATCTAGTATGTCATGATATCTACTAGTTTAGATGGAGTATACACAATAAGTGAAGTAAAAAGATATGAAGCTAATCAATGTGACATTAATTGGATGGATGTCAATAATATCCTTATGTATCTATTGTGTACTAAGAATATATTCTTTGTTTTATTAGGATATGAGATACTATTCATCAAATGATATAAATATTCCAATTACTAAACTAATAAATATGACATTAATTTATATAAGGGGCGCATCATCACATTTAATGGGGGTCTTGTAAGAAATCAGATCTTGAACTAGGTTGTGGTCACAAACTCTATAGTAGATTTTTAGTATATTATTACTTTTTATGTAGCTAAAGAAGTAGTATAGATGTGAAACAATTTCCACGATATTGTTGTAGTATGTACAAGTAAATATTATAACACATTTAACTGTGATAATATAGTAGAGGTGGATCTCGCAAATGATCAAACGTATCATCAGCATATTAAGCACATACTTTAGAACTATCATCTCTTAGGGGACTTTTCTCAGAGAGGAGATGATGTAGTGAGAAGTATTTATATGGGAGAAAATATGGAAACACGCATGAGTAAAATCATGACAAAGTAAAAACATGATTATCATGTGACCCCAAAAAGTCTGAAATTTATAGGAAGTTGGATCTAGTATGTGTCCTAAGAAAAACTATATTTAGTATGTGTGGGAGTTTGTTGGAGTGGGTGTCCTAAGACAAACTATATATACTTTATTTTCTTTATATATATACATTTTTTATTGTTATTTAATAAAAATATTTTTACATATTCGTAATTATTATTAATAAATCATATAAAATAATTTCCTAGAGTATACATCACATTGATAATGTTGTAGAATTTCACCACCATAAAGATATCCATGAAGTGCTACAATGATAAACTTAAATAATGTTCTGTAGTAAGATAATGTAATATGATGGGAAGAACAGAACATATATTGTCATATGAGAGTAATCATAAGATGATGAAGGATCTTTCCAGGATGTTTTGACTTCACAATATCAAATATGTGAGATATATAGAATATAATCTGAAATATAATTTTTTCATTTTGTGGTTTCATTGGATATTCTTGTCTTACAATGTGTTAAATAATTAATAGTGATTATTAATATTTTTTTATCAATTAATGTCATGGATTTTTCACTTATATTTTCTAATGAATGTCAAGATGACATATGTTTGTGATGAGTTAGGATACCTTTGATGTGTCACAATTGACATGTCAATAATTGATACATCAAGGAAGGATTTGTACCTTTTATCTTTATAGATGTTGATATGTCATCCCATTAATTGGAATATAACCATCACATTAAATTTCATGGCCATTTTAAAATGGAGTTCTTATTTCAGATATTAAATGAAATATGTACCAATCATATCGGTTGGTGACACATATGTGAAACCTTATTGATGTGAAATTGTGACTAAGGGATTATATTAAACAGTGAGCATTCTTTTGAAGTTTTCATCATTAAAATGTGATATTCATTATCTGGGGTTCCATGACCCATTTATAGATAGTAATCATGGAATTTATCAAGATAGCCTAATTCTACTGAGATCAAATCCAAGAGGCTCACACCTCATCTATTTTTGACAATCTAAATCAAATTCCTATTAAATTTATCATATTGAATAAATATTATTCTCAAGGCCTAGGAGTAATTTTTTTTCAAATTTTGTTGATAGGATATATTTTTTTATGATTTAAATGTTCAAATAAAATACAAATGAAGGTGTTATTTTAATTCTAGAGGAGTAAAATTAACCAAGACACTGTACATTTATCAATATTAATTAACAAGCATGAAAAATATTATATATTATTACACATGTTGGTTCAATACAAAAACATTCTATTATTATTGTTTTTATTATGCGTTATGAGGTTTATTAAAATAAATTTTATTACTTTAGGGTCATCATGAAATTAAATATTTATTATAAATTAAAATCAAGCTCTATTAATCGATGGTTATATATATTTTACGGGTACAAATTATAGACTATAAATTTTATTTTCACATTTAATTCTCTCTTAGATCTTCAATTCTCTCTCTCCCAAACGGAAAAAAAGAGATATTACTTCCAGATCAAAGGTTGAGAAATGTACAAAAATAACAAAATATAGTCGATTATCTTCACTAACACTAGGTGATAGATTTGTGTTTATGGGATATCAAATAAAAATGTGTGGACTACCACTAGAGTTTTTTTCCTTGGATCAATACATCACATTAATATAAATATAAAAGGATCTTTTTAGATGTTCAACATTCACAAAAATTATTTCTTAAGACCATGTATACATTCCTTCTATTATTAAATAAATTAAAAATAAATTTTACCTGAAGGATCCTCACTTGATTTTTTGAGACTATAATTTTTAAATGAAATTTTAATATATCACCCACCACCACATACTTCCACTACACCCAAAACCACCGATCATTTCTACTGATAATTTTATTTTCTAGAAAATATATGCTTCTATTTGATTCAATTTAAGGATTGGATAGTTCTATATGAGGATCATATCCACTATTAATGGATGTGACTTATCTTCTATCTCTAAAAGTTGAAATTATTTTCACATGGGTGAGAAAATCATTAAAATAACTATGAAGTAAAAATTTAGTGAAGATTGTATTTTCTCATGGATTAGATAGTAGGACTTGACCATGATGATTCTTTAATAAAGAAGATATTTTTTTATGGTATACCATTTTTAAGATGCCTTTACTAGAGTGTTTTATGGATTACCATCTGAGTGGGTGATCGAGTTCATGATCAAGTAGGTACTAAGGGAAAAGCCCATTTCTATTCTGCCTTATATTATACCACCAGATGAGTTTTTTGAATTGAAATTTTATTTGGAAGATCTATAATAAATTTTTTTTATATGAACTAGTAAGTCACTACGAGGTTCTCCATTTAATTTTGACAAGAATTCATATGAGACATTTCAATTCTATATGGACCATCAGATATTGAAAAAGCTAAAGTTGAATAACCAATATCCCCTTCAACACATCAATATTTTGTTGGATAACTTATGGGGTGCCCCTAATTTCTTTATGACTGTCCTGGTGAATGAATATCATTAGTTGAGAGTGAGGCCGTCAAATATACCATAGAATTATTTTAGGTGTAGTTTTGGATTATATGAGTTTGTAATTATGTCATTGGGTTTTATTAACACATTAGTGGTAACCATTGAAATGATGAATCAAATTTCCCATACTATTCTAGGTTAGTTTATAGTGGATTTTTTCTAATATAACTTATTATACTTGTGATCAGAATACTATCATGCCCAACGCAATGATATCATGGTGAGTAAATTATTAGTGCACCAAATTTATACTAGGGTATACAAATGAAATTTATGGATAGATAATGTAAACTTTTTGGACAATTTCGTCTCAAATTCTAGAGAATCAGTTGAACAATAGAATGTTTCAACCACAATATCTTGTGTTCCACATAATAATTTCTTCACGATTCAGAGTTTTTTTGGGTTTTGATTATTATTACTAATGATTCATCCAAGACTACTCTGGTCTAGAAGCGCCGATGTTAAGGAAGACCAATAATGTGACAATGTTTTAATGGTCATATGCTTGTGATTTTTATTTTTTAAAGCCAATGATCAAGTAAGCCTCAACACCTATCCTTTATTTACTAATTCTAGTTATGTCATATACCATGTATTGTGAGGTATTAAGAGTTAGACATGAAATATCTCTGATATAGGAGGGTCGAGTTGTTTTTTATGGATTAATACAACTGATACTTCTTGAGATTTATTACCCTACTCATTATCTAGAGTTATAGATGATGGTATATTCACCGAGATGTTGGAGACATTATAATATGTGTGAGATTTATTTGGTCTACATGGACTATAAAATACATTGATAAATCTTTTCTCAATAAGACATGATCCTTTAGAATAAGAGGTGGGTTGAGTATATTCAACATTTTGACAGCATATTGCATGTATATTGTGAAATGGAAATTTCATTGCTGATAAAATGAATAGGAAGACATAGATAGAGGTATTTTATTATCCTTTAAATGAGTGTTTGATGATTAATCAATTTGGAAACATTCATTTAGATGGTCAAGATTCCCAGGGATTAGTAGATTCGATATTGAAATCTGTTATACCAAGGCTTCATGGCCATATCATGATTGAGATGTTATCTAATATTTGTGTCATATCATTGTGTGACAACTTATATGGTGAGGATCCACCAATAGTATAGTCTCATTATAAAATTATTCTTTTTCTTTTAAATAGAAGAGAATGGATTTTTTATGGGCTTGTGAGATAAACTAATGAGATATCCACATGATTCTATATGGGAAATAAATCATTTTAAAAAAATATATCATAATATATGTATAATTTAGTGGTTTTTAAGAATAAATATGAAAATAGGAAGCTTAGTGGAATGATGTCTTTCCTTTTAGTAGGTGAATGATGAGCATGAGAGTACTATTGGGTTATTGCAAGCTCTGGAAAATCTAGAATAGAAATGAATGTTATTAATATGGATTTTATGATATGATTACCTAGGAAAACCTTCAAGAATGGTGCATTATGGGAGATCACACCTCAATAGTTGAAGGTATACCACTTCTACCTTTCCACATTACTATCACAATAAATGATCAAGGCAGCCTTTACGTGTGTGAGATATGTTATTTTCATGGTGTTTTGAAAAATATCATTAAATATAGAGATCCTATTTTAATGTTTATGTTATAGTAGTGTACTAAAAAGGAATTAGGAAAACAGATTCCTCTAATTGCATCCATTCATCCAAAATAAATGTAAAATATTAATAAACTATTCATATTTTGGAGGATATTTGCGAGCCTATGTTTTTTAATTCAGTTGTTCACTAGAGAAACATTTATAACCCATAGAGTTATATTATAATTAAAAACTCTAGGATTCAGTAAAAATTAAACCTTTCAAATATATATATATATATAAGGAAATGATTTTACACTCTTTTTTAGTTGGATTCATGTGAGTTTTCACTTTTTGGACCTAGTATCATGTAGGATATTCTTGAGCAGGTTTAGTTGATCTAGAGGTAGTTAGTGAATGTGTGGAGTAGGTAGAAATTTTTTTCTAAACAAAGGAGATTACCTGTAGATTTTGAGTTTTTTCATAATGTTTTCCATTGGGTACTTCATAATTTGGGGAAACTCCATATAAGAAAAAAAGGGAACCAACACCCTGATTTATTCAGGTTTTGAGAAAATCTAAAGGGTTGGTCCTGTGGCATGCTGATTTACTAGACTAAAAAGATACAGTTATATGAATGACAAGATTCATTTCATGTACCTTTGGAGGTTTTATCTAATATATTATCATTTAATATACATTGATGATGTTTGTATTGGTGTTGATGCATCCTTTGAGGATCATCTGATATAGATTGTGGTCCATAGGGAAAATTGTCTTCAAGGAAATACTGTGCCTTTAGTTCATGTGTGATGGTGGTATGGGCATGTTCTGGAGGAGACCTAGGATAGTTAATATGAATTTTGATCATAGTGTCCAAACATTTTTTAACCCCATTTTTATGCTTGAAGAATCTCGGGGATGAGTTGTTATATGGTGGGGAAGTTGAATGATCTATCTTTTTCTAGTTACATCCCCCAGTGTGTTTTTTGTTAATCATATTTAGTTGGTGTTTATATTTTATTTAAACCTTATTTTCTATGTAATTTTTTGTGGTAGAGTTATTTTTCTGGGGATAATGACCAAAATATTAGGGATGTATGATATTATGAATTAATGTAGTTGGGTCTATATGCATAAAGGGCTTCTGATGTTGTTTCCATGGATTGGAATGATTTGAAGGTGGTGTGAGATTTTCCTTTAATGGATTGGATGATAGGTGTCTATTAGTGACTTTCAAATCATGTTTAATTAATATGATTTAAATTTGTTTCCAATAACAATATTTAATCTAGTAAAATCTGTGAAAAAATTAATCATGATGAAAATGGTTCATGTCGTGGAATAGTCAAATGTGTTTATTTTAACCCGAGGCGATGCATATTTTTTTATATATCATAATTACTATATTTACATCATTATACAACATGATTTTATGAGTACCCCCAATGTCAGCGGTTTTAAAACAAATTGTTTATATGACTTTATATTCATTTGACATATAGATCTCTCCCAAAGCCTATTATGACTCCCTACAATTTTGAAGTTATTCCATCCATTCTGGATGAATCGGTCAAGTGATTAATCTTACGCGAGTTACATCTCATTGGATTTCACCTTCCATCCATCTTTCTCTATTTTTGTGGTGTGGTCTGCTGACCACCATTGGATAATGTTTTTAATCTTGATGTCGTGGGATTAAGTTTTTCTTTGTGATGTCCTTTTCCATCATTCATTATTACTTTTTCTAGTTTGAGGTGATTCATTAATATCGAAATAATAGTATTTGGTATATTGAAAAAACCTATTGTTTGTTTCAAAATGTTTATGTGTCTTTAATTTTGTGCGATTGCTCTATAATAACATTCTTATTAATTAACAAAATAATGGGTGATAATAAATAAAATTTTGCTCAAATCTATTGATCCCTTTGAATCAATAGTGTTGTGACCTGGCTTGCGGAAGCATGGAGTGAGAGGCTACACATGACCAATATTGAAATGGATAATGGATTAACATTGTTTTTATCATGAAATGAGACTTCATGTGAGTTATTGAGATTTGTTAATCATGTAAAATGGATTACTTGTTAATTGGATTGATTTTCAGTGCTTGATATGTTATGGTTGTCTACACTGGCATGTAAATGGTTTAAGACCATCTTACAAATGAAAGGTTAATATAAAGACAAAGTGTAACTGTAATAATTAAACCTTGTGGTTATAACATTATATGTATTTTTCGTGATAATTTTTCTAGTGTTGTCTCTCAATAATAAAATATTCTATAAAGTTCTTGGCTCATTAATGATGAAATGCATATATATTGGGCTTAGTCTATATATGCTAAAATTATTATATAAAGTTATCGGATAAACTGTATAGAATTATTATATAATGTTATGGGAATGGATATATTGTAATTCTTATTGGGATCGACCCGGTAATGGTGAAATGATTGTACATAGGTTATTTCTTAATTATGTGATTATTCTAGGGGTTTTAACAGTTGGTATGGGTTTTCTGTATTCTCATAGATATTTTGACATGGTGTAGAATAGAGATGATGGTTGTATCATATTAATTGTTTAATTAATACTCCACATTTCCATTTTATTGTACACACTTATCAATAGTGTGGTGTTTTTTAGACCCTATGGTGTCGACCTACTGAGTTTTACTCACACCGTATTTGAGCAAGAATTTGGTAAACGACCTTATTATATGGATTCTATTTTGAAAGAGGGTGAGGTAAATTATTATTTATTATAGCTTAATGGATGTGTTAGATAGGAAATATGGGACCATACAAGTATTTGAGACTTAGGTATTTTGAGATTATTTGTGTCTTTATTATCATTTAACTTGATGTGGTCTTAGGCATGATACCCTAGATTCTATCGTGAAAGGTGAGTGACACTTGAGTGGGACACTAGGATTGTAAAATTATAGTATATAAAAGTGATTATATAAAAAGTTTATTGAATCAATAAAATGATAATTCACACATTACACCAAGTGTGTGCAATTGTTAGTGAATTTGGTGGAAATAAATTACATTTGTATGCATGGGATCATTGAATATTTTTCCGTGGATTCTTTTTTGGTTGATGTTTCCAAGAACATAAATTGAATGAAATATTCAGTTTTGGACATGTATAGGGTCTCAATGACGGGGATTCTGTATGGGAGATACAAGTAGAAGATTTTTAAGGTTGAAAATTGTTATGGTGTGGTGGTTTAAATGACTCACACTATTACTAGATTATAAAATCAGGGAATATTTGAATTCTTTCATATTTACCCATAGAGAGAAAAATGATTTAAGAATTTTAAATTACATAAAAATTCAAATTGTTGGAAAATATTTATAAAAAATTGAATATGTGAAGAGACCCTAGATTTTTTGTATGTGCTTCCTTGAAAATGGGAAAAGATTTGTTAAAATACCACAAGTATGTGAAAATGAGAAATTAGAATCGGTAGGGCAGTAGAAACGTTATAATTGGTTGGTAATTGATTCTTGGGGTGTTCATTGGGATCATGGGTTTTTATCACTTTTATTTTTCATCTTTTGGTGAGTTTAAAGAGGCTTACTAGGTGCTTCGACTTAGTTTAAGAGTTTAACTTAAATTTGGGAATTTTATATTTTTTAATGTGTTGAAGAAATTTATTAATGTTATAAATCATATGCAATGACGGTAGGGGGAGAATAATCATACCTATATGGGGGAATTTATATTATTCATCAAAATTATATATTATTTATGGTTTTTACTCAAGGGTAAACATTATGTATAGAATATTATATTATGTATGGTTTCTCAAACTAAGTGAAAAATGTTACCTGATGAATAACATATTTAGTATAAACATAACAGATTACATATCAAAAGTTTCCCAAATTAATACATCTTTAATTAAAAATAATATGATACATATTGAATAAAATTATCATAAATTTGTAGAAATATAATAAAAATGGAATGAAATAACATACATATATATATTTCATAAGAAAAATATTATATGTATGAAAAATATGTCACATGTGAATATTTTTTCAAAGGAAAATATAATAAATAATGAAATTGTGTAATGAAAGTATCTTATATATTTTAATATATTACATATAATATATTTAATAAGGTAAATCTGTCATATGTCAAGTTTTTTAGAAAATAAATATCATACCTAAGAAAATAAAATTAATATTCTATATATTTTGTATATATAATGATTTTTTAAAGTATAATATATTTCATATTATAAATATATTATGATATGGGAAATAAAATTATTTTTGATGAAAATATAAAATATATTATAATTTTATTAAGGAAAATATGATTCATATAAATAATAACATTACACATGGATTAAATATATTATGTATGGGGGTTTTCCTTAGGGAAGAATATTATTTATTTTATAAAAGTAATGTGTTTTTTGTTTTTATTGGATAAGGATGATATTTTATGTATATTTTACATTACACATCAAAAATATATTAATTTAAAATATATTTCATATAAAATAAAATTTTTACAAATTAGGTTAACATTTTATGTATTAGGTTTTCCTTAAAGGGAAAACCATATCTATTAAGTATATATTGTTAATTGCTTTCTACCAAAGGAGAAAACCCTTTGGCATGTGATAAAAAATTATATATAGAAGATTAGGTCAGTTAAAACCCCTACAGAGATGGAAAACAATATGTAGAGATAGAAAAAATTTACACATAGGATTTTTATGTTTTACTTAGTCCAATGATACTGCATAAGGTCATTGAAAAAATATATATTTTTACCAATTTTGAGTTTTTTTTAAATTTTCCATAATTAAAAAATTATTAAATAAATGTAAAAAAATTTATGGGATGTATGGTGATTTCATAACTAAATCATGATAGGTTGACAAAAATAGGGAATTTGAAATAATTTTAAACATTGAGTATGATTTCCTCTGATTTATTATGTATTTTAGTATTATTAGAACTATGTTATTTATTTCGGTCTATCTGACACCATATAATGATTCTTACTCAATTTATTTATAAATAATAACATTATTAATAAATTGTAAATCCCCTTGGGCTTATGTGACAACTCAATCGGATAATTATGGAATCATCTTGATATTAAGGGAGTTATTCTTGTCTTTTCTAAAGAAAATCATCGAAGGTTGATGACACTAGATTTTTATGGATTTAAATAGGTATATAAGTGGATTTATTTGTTTAGGGTTTTCAATAAATTTTGTCAAATTGATGAATTTATTAGAATGTGTTGTTGGGTATCTTTTGTGTTATTGAACTGGATAGATGTGTAGGGTGGTGTATATGCCTTTTCCCAATGATTAGACATTGGGAAATCACATGGTGAGTGATTAAATTAATATTCCACATACATTAATTGTAAAAATAATTATGTAATTATTTTTTTGAAATGTTTATAAATGTTTTATTAGAATAAAAATCCAATTTTTATTGAGTTAGGTCCTCATGTTGGTAAAAGATATCTGAATGGGTTTGGAAAAGCATTAATGTGGGTATTTAATATCACTGTAAAGGGAATAACTTCATCATTTAGGCAGTTGGTCTCTTGAAAATATACATATTATTTTTCTATATTTATAAGTATTGTGTTATGTGGTTCCTCCATATAAATTCAATTGAAATTAAATTTGGAATAAATTTATTTTTTAATTTTCATCATATAAACAATGTTTCAAGGGACAATATATAACATTGAACACCAATTACTACCTCATTCATTGATGGATCATGGATTGATAAAAAATGTGTGTGATGAGGTACAAAGATCCTATATGGTTGTAGATAATATTATGGAACAATTTCTCTTGGGAATAGGTTACCTTAAACCTCCCTGGTAGATGAGAGTGTTGGAATAATATTGATCGACCTTAATATTATGTAAACACTAGGTAGATTATACCCTTGGTGGGATTATGCATATGTTGTGTTTGAGAGAACCAAACTATGATGTAATGGGAAGTGGGATTGATATAATTACAAATATATATATTAATTTAACTATGGATTACTTTATAAGTTTGGTGAGTCAGTAATACGATCATGGAAATGCCAACGAATAATAATCCCATTTGAGGGATGGGATTGGGCACTAGATTTTACAATGAGATTGATGAGACCATATAGTGTATCTTTACTGTGATTTTACCTAAGGGAAAACAGCAAGTGATGATGTTTTTTGATGTACCTAGATAGGGTTACTATAATGTATATAGTATGGTGATATCCAAGAAATGATGTAGTGACATGTCTAGGTGTTGTGCTTGAGATGTTAGGTTCAGAGATGTGTGATGGGTTTGGGCATTTAACCAACCCATGTGAGGATGATAAAAAATTATTGAGTGGAGTTAAATTCTTTGAGGATGATATATCATATATATGACATATTATAAGGTGGATTCTTTTCCCCTCATTGATATATAACTCAGTGGATGTTCTCCCTAGATGATTTATATACGAGAGATTATAAGGTTGGTGTTATTCCCCTTGATAAAAAATTACTGATTGGAAATTGGATCCCAATGATATATATATTTATAATATTATAATCTAGGTTTCATTCCACATGATGAGATTTTATGAGGTCGATGTTGGCCATACTGATTGATATATCAGATATTACAAGATGAATGTTTTTCTCCACGATGGTATTTATAAGTTTGGCAACATTTCACAACATTTGAATTAAGATTCTAGGGTCATGTTCATTTCCCTCTTGAGGTGCTAAGATATTATGTGGTGGGAATTATTCCCCCATGTGTCATTTGACATGTTATCTATAATGAAATATTACCCTTGAGGAGACTAAATTGTTGCGAACCGTTCCTCATAATGTGTATTATGAGTCATGTGTGGGGAACCTCCCCCAAATAATGAAAGTGGTATGAGATACATTATGTGGGGATCATTACCCCCCAATAATTTTATATATGCAATGATTTAGGAAGTGAAACTTTTGCATATATGTTGTCATATGTGATTATTTATTTTTCAATGATATTCTGTGTTATGTCAGGTTTCACAATAATTATTACGTCACATCATCAGAAACATTCAGTGCTGGCCAATGAAAGTATTCTCAAATATAGGATTCATTTTATCAGATAAGGATCTACTATATTTATATAATTAAACATCAATACTTTTTAAATTTCTAGGAATAAAAATTTCTATAAAATATATTACCGGTTATGTTTGGTACCTAGTTAATTTTTCTACATTGATTTTTACTCACACACATTACATGTAGTTAGGTAACATTATTACTAAAGTATCCCTCATTATTAAAAGATTCATATAATTGAGAGGCCATGTATAGGATCATTAGATAGTGTTCTGATGAAGTCAGGAGATGAATGAGATAAGTCACGGAGTTGGAATTATAGCATGAATATAATTTATTTCATAAAATATATTTTATATTCGATTAAAAATGTGGGTCATGAATTTGGATTTGAACATTTATCTCCCATATTTAATTAATATATCTTGGTTTTTCTTAATTTATGTACATTATTAGATTATTATTATCAATTATGATTTTTTATTTCATATATTTTTAATATAATATGATGTTATATTCTCCCCATAATATCACCATAAACCCCCACTACTTTTTAGAAACCTATGGAATATGGAGAGGAATCTTTGAGGTAATATAACACTCAAAATATAAAAATAGTTAGTAGTCTATGGTTGAGGAATTATGGAAATGGTTTCTTATCATATTCAATAGAAATTTGTGTGTTCCCATTATCACTGTGAGGAAAATCTCTACACTAGATGAAGAGTAAATAAGACATATCAATTACCACTTCAAATATACTAGCTGAATTATTTCTGTAAAATTACTTCTTATATAGTATGGAATTAAAGATAAGGGGTGATATCCCAAACGTTACTCAATTGGAAGAGAATCAACTTTTGATTCAGGTGACATATTCCAGGATGTAGTTAGAATGTCCTCATGTCCAAAACTCAATTTTTAAATAAAGAAATTATAGTATTGGTTACAACCAGTAGATTTGGTCAGGTTATATACATCATTAGTTAGTGTGATCATTATGAATATTTTCAAGGTCAAAAGAGATATTCTTAGAAAAATATCACATAATTATGGTTTTTGGGAGAGTGAGAGAGAACTCACAAAGTGGGAATCAATCAGGGGGATGAAACCACCCATTTCTCCACTCATTGTGAAGATCTTATAAAAAACTAGACACTTTTCAATTATGATAATATGATTCATCATCACATGTTCCAATTCTTGAATTGTAGTCTTTAATGATATGTAGTTTACCTAATGATAATCTTGAATTCTAGGATGTAGATAAAGATATAGATATATTGTATCCTAAATTTATCTGTTACAATTGTGGCCTATAAAAATACTAAAATTATTAATATATAAGATGACTAGGGTAGCCCAAACCACAACAAATTCATGAGTGGAAAACCAATATGGTGGGTAAAACTATAACTCTATGTAAGGACCACTAGGATACTCACCTCATATATAAAAAACCATTTAAATAATTATCAACCCATATAACCCAACGATTCCTTCGGTAGAAATAGTTCTATCTTATACCCTAATAACATTTGTATCCCAAAATATTTTCTCGTGAGGTTATGCCTTAATCTTTTGTTCAAAATTGGTATTGATGATGACAACCTAGGAAACTATCCTGGAGAATCAAAAGTAAACTATAAATAATGTTATACGCAAGACTCAATTATAGTAAGTGATCATTAAACTTCAATGAAAATATAGAGAATTTAAAATTTTAATACTTTATTGAAAAAAGTCAACTTTGACAGGATGTATGTCTATTTTGAACATACTGTCTCAAAATAAGCCTTGAATGAATTTTTAAAATTTTCCATTATAAGAATATACTTTTAAAATAAAGGAAAATATTTTATTTAAATAATACTCATTTTACATATAATAACGTTTTTTAATATATATAATTAATCAGTAATTTATTATCAATTGAAATAAATTTGTAAATATTTTGTGGTTAAAGGTATATATTTATGAAAAATAGTTTTAGGTGCCTAATGTTTTTCCATTTTAAATATTTAAAATAACATATAATATTAAATGGTTTCAATGAAATTTATATATTATATATATATTAATTTATATTAATACAATGATGACTATTAGTCACATAGAAAATGTATGTTAATATTATTCGGGATAATTCATTTTTATGAAAAAGTGTTTTTCATCAAATATTTGGGTTTAATACTATAATGATTTTTTACAACAGTCACTACTACAAATACGGCTTTTATCAACGCTAAAAATGGCCTTTATCAGTGCTAGAAAAAGCACTGACAAAGTCGCCGGAGATAAAGGGGGTCCCCTTTATCAGTTCTAAAACAAAGCGTTGATAAAAGGGTCCTTTATCAGTTCTTTGTTTTAGCGCTGATAAAAGACCCCTATATTAGCGATTCCTTTATCAGCGCTTTCGTTTTAGCACTGATAAAGGACCCCTTTTATCAGCGTTTTTTTAAAAGCGCTGATAAAAAGTAAAAAAAATTAAAAAAATTAAAAAAAATTAAAAATTTTAAAGAAATACTACCAATAGCGGGATTTTATAGCACTTGATCCCCCCTTTTACATTGCTTTTATGCCCCTGTACAGCGCCCCATGCACCCCCTTCACCCTTTAACATCGCTTGCTCCCATATTCACCCAAGCGTGCGCACCCCTGCCTCCACCAGGATTTGAACTCGAGACCTCCCCCCTACGCGCCTAAGCCTTTACCACTGCTCTATTTTGATTTTCCTTCCAATTCATGATATCTCAATATATATATATTTATATATTTAGTTATATTTATTCGTATAGTAATATATATTTATATTAATATATATATAGTTATATTTTAGTATATATATATAGTTATATTAAAATATATATATATATATATATATTTAGTTATATTTATTCGTATAGTACTTTATATTTATATTAATATATATATAGTTATATTAACATATATATAGTTATATTGACATATATATAGTTATATTAACATATATATAGTTATATTAAGATATATATATATATATAGTTATATGAATATATATATATATAGTTATATTCATATACATATAGGGATAGTAATATATATATTTATAGTGATATTAATATATATATTTATAGTGATATTAATATATATATTTATAGTAATACTAATATATATATATATGTGTATTTATATTAATATATATAGTTATTAGATTAATATATATATAGCTAGATTAATATATATATATATATAGTTAGATTAATATATAGGTATATAAATATTCATATATTTGTATTTTAAATAATATTGATGTTAGTTATTATTTAGATAAAGCTAATATATTTTATTTGTAAATATATTTTATTATTTATATTTATAATTAAATTTTTAGGTGTGAATATATAAAAAATATGTATATATTGTTATATATTTGATTATAAATAGCAGTTCACTATGAAAATGGATGAAATTTCAAAGACATAATATCAATATGAATGTAATACCTTGGAATAAATTCAGTCCCCACCAAAAAAAGCCAATAATACCCCCTTAAACGAGGCTGAAAATCCACAAAATGTTAAAAAATCGGGGTACCCTGACAAAAAACTCAGTTTTGGAGGCCTTCTGGACCTCTTTTGGCCTCGAAAATTCCCTGAATGGGGTCCCCACTAGGTTAAAACAACGTAGATCTTATCGCAGGCTTCGATTTTATATGTCGTAGAGCTCAAACGGACACCCGGATCAAAAGTTATGGCTGTTTGAAGTTTTAGTTGCGTTTTCAACATAATTTGGATCTTTTTTTAATTTTTTTAATTTTTTTAGTCTTCAAATTGTCATTAAATGACTATTACTCCATAATAATTAGAAAATTATTAATTAAATTTTTTTTTAATTTTTTAAGAATCCATTTTCACTAAATATCTTATATATTAAGTATATTAAGTGTAAATGTACATTTATACTCATCAAGGGTGTTTGAAAACTTCTGATCATAGGGTTAGTGAAGGAGACATTTTATAGATGTTTTCAATACATTGTTGACTGGTCCCAAAAGGCCTATCAGAGGATAGAAAATAGACTGCATTTTACACAGCATTTCCAAAGTGATATTGATCTGATACTGAATGAGGCTTCAAGATGGACTATTCTAGCCTTTGATAGGGAAAAGACAATCTTTTAGGTAAGATTGTGCTATGACCGGGCTACATGAACTAGTGGTCGACTGTTTGTAGTGACATTAGATAATAGATACTATGATTGCAACAACTTTTAGGCATTTAGATATCCATGTGCACATGTTATCGCATATTGTTCTTTAGTAAATATATCATGGGAGCCATATGTTGAACCCATGATTCACATTAGCACTTTGGTTAACTATTATAGTGTAGCATGGATGCCTGTTGGTAAATTTCATTCTATCTCATTGTCTGTGGATCAACTGACCATCATCCGTGATATTTCCAGGTTTCATAATTTGGTTTTGTTTTCATTTATGATTTTTTCAATGTCTATCATTTTTTAAATTATTGGGTTCATAATACTAGGTTGCGGCCCTAAGGAAGACCAAAATCAAGTCGAATCAGAAAGGAAATGGATTGGCCTTGACAACGGGGAGGGAGAATATGATGCATTATTTGTCATGCAGAAGGACATACTCATAAGACATGTCCCCAAGTGGTATCACAGAGCTCCACATCTCGTCGTCCGTGATCTAGTTTTTTTATTATATCACAGATATGTATATTTTGATTTTCTTGTGGAAGTTTCAGTATTGAATCCTTTTATTTATGACTTGCTCTATTTCTATAATGTTTCAATTTTGGTTTGTCTTGTTTTTTTATTCTCTAATAAAGAATTTTGTGATTCTCAAACTATTCAAAAAAACAACATACAACAAAATTGAATATATCATGCTTCCACATGTAACAAATACAGTAATACACTCAAAACAAATGAAGTATAAATATAAAATATGAACACAATCATTTTTCATTTGATTGTTCTAGATTTATTTAAATAATAGTTGAAAATTTTTATTGAACCTCTCATACAACATGAACCAATTCATCCTACCTAGAGATTATATGAGAAAAATGGCATATCAATGATACGAACCATATGTTTATCATCCCTATGCATTCAAGTATCTTATGGGCCACACAAAAGAACTAGCTCATGGAATCCCACATTCAATTCATAGAAGACATCTGTAGGTTTAATTAATACAAACTTCATAAATATTGAATCTCAAAATTAGGTAATAGGGTGATTTATTTATTTAGGGTATTTTTTATGTAATAAAAATACTAATACACACACACACAAAAACAAGTATAAATCAAAAATATTAACTCAATAATTTTTCATTTCATTGTTCTAGATTTATTTAAATAATAGTTGATAGTTTTTATTTAATTAAATATAAATTGTAACGATGATATCATTTATGCAGATGGATGATTTTCTATTTCTCACATCTCAGGCTACTCATGAATCATGACTGCTTTTAGAAGGAAGTTCATTGCATCCATTGAGGGTACAAAGATCTCACCATTTCCATCATACCACACCACCTCCCGCTATTATCCCTCATCTTAGTCGTGTTGGATTCTATGGCGTAGCGATGTGTGACTTCACCTTTCTCGATCATCAGATCATTGCTGTTCTTGTAGAGAAATAGAGGCCAGCGTCACATATATTCCATTTTAGAGAGGGGGAGATGACTATTACCCTACAGGATGTGACCATTATGTTGGGCCTCCCTATCGATGATGCGGCTCTGACTGGCCAAGTTGGAGAAGATTTGTCAGAGATTGTTCATAGACTACTCGGTATATAGGGCCCTAATGATGGAAGGACCATCATTAATGGTCGATTATTCCTGTCATGGTTAGACCAACACTTCACATAGTTAGAATAGGATACCGATGAGATCACCGTGATGCGATTTACATGTGCATATATTTTGAGGCTGGTCGGTGGCACACTTTTTATTGATCACTCCACTAATTTTGTACATTTGATCAATTTATCTTTTTATGGAGGATTTGGAAGAGTATGGATGATATAGCTGGGTGTCTTTTTTTCTAGAATATACATACAGGGCGTTATGTAGTGCATGTCTCATTGATAATATGTAGATCATAGGATGCATGGTTCTTCTACAGATGTGGGTATGGGAGCACATCCCTCATTTAGCTCCACATGCTCGTATGCCATTACCACCAGATATTGTAGCAGAGGCTCCCTAGGGACGTTGGTATGTTAGTCCTTCCTTATACTGTCTAACTTAATTGTATAACTTTGTCACAAACCATCCTCGGAGCACGTGTCGTGACTACCCTAAGCCCACCTTCCATAGGCCAGGGGCTGGAGACTTGCACCAAAGGGGTAAATCGCGATAAAATGGAAGAAATTTCCTTTATATAAGAAAAAAACACCACAGAGTACGCAAGCTGAAGTAAAAACTAAGTAAACTGAGTACAATAGTATGTGCTGAAAAGTAAATGGGCCATAATACAAACCCAACTGAAAGTACAGTACAACTGAAAATAAGGTACAACAGCAGTAAAGTAAATCAGCAACCACCGAGTCATCCTCCAGCTATCCCACCTGAAGGGTGGATACAGATGGTCTCTTCAGCTCCTCGGGTCCGGTCGTCCGCTCCGTGTACGTCCTGCCTGATAGTCCACCTCCGAGTATCGTCCCGCTCCGCAAGCCTCAACCATGATCAGCGTTGTCCATCGTCGGAAACCAACAAAACGTAGTGCGGGCCTAGCCCGTGTAGGGGTGAGTATACGATACTCAGTAAGGACCCCGAGACCCTCGAAAGTCTACCAGAATCCACAAAGGATAAACCACAAAAGAAGGATACAAACACGAAGTATCAACCAACAATACTTAGGTATATGCCCATACATATACCTAAGTCATCATTTCCAGTTCGGCTCCAACTGACGAGCCCAAGTACAACCCAGTCCACACAGGAAAGCACAACCCAATCCACACAGGAAAGAATGTCAATCATATCGATGATAATGATTGGAAGTCAAGAGTCATCTCACACAGGTATACTACTCATGAAGAGGGGTGGTGATGATTGATGTAACATATGGATCATATCCCCTGCCGAACCCACGTAGGATCCAAGTATAGAAGTCATCGCTGCCAAACCCACATAGGATCCATGTATAGTAACCTTCGCTGCTGAACCCACGTAGGATCCGCGTACAGTCGTCATCTCTGCCAAACCGACGAAGGATCCAAGTACAGTCGTTCTCGCTGCAGAACCGACGTAGGATCCAAGTACAATCTTCATCATCTTCGCGGTCGCAGCCAGCTCTAGGGTTCCCGCACACAACATGCTCGATTCTGGGAGGGTCCGCTCCACAAGACAAGGGGTTTGATACATCAACTGTCATGAATTCTAGATTTGATGTATCACAAATTTCTGTCTCGTCAATAGGAACTCAATGCGATAGACGGCGCGTCAATCGGACTCCCGGTCTGTGAGTTATTGGCTTTTTCATCCCAGGGGCCCGATTGGTTTTCAGGTTAAAACGAACCTGACCTTACTCCAGCTGCATCCAAACCTCAAGCAGAGTAATCCAAAAGAACCTTCTCTCTAAGAGGAATTCAACGTGATCGATGACAAGTCATTCGGACGTCCAGTCATTAAGTTATAAGCGTTTCCGCTCCAAGGGCCCGGTTAGTTTCGTATTCAAACCAACCCGGCCATACACAAACTTTCCTGAAACCTTGAGTGTAATATACTGAAACGAACGTCTCGATCCAAGGATCCCAACAAAACTAACGCTGCGTCTATTGGAGGTACATAGCCTAGGATATGGTTATTTGAACGAACCTGGTCCGTAACTAGGGTGTTTGGGCCCGGTCCGACCAAGCCCGATACCCCCTGGGTCGGCCCGAAGCAGGTCGACCCGACCCGGGTTTGGGTCCGACCCATTTGGGCGCAGGCCGGCTCGGAAGCGGGTCGCAGCTCGGCTCGCGGCCGGACAGGGCGCAAAGGGGGGCGCCTCCCCCTTCATTTCGGAACGGCGGACCCTAAGGGGTCCACCCTATGCACTGTACGGGGGTTTCAAACCCCCGGGTATTCTGGAAAACGGCCGGCCATTATGGCAGGTCGGTTGAGCCTCTGCGAGACCCGCAGGGGTCCCGCCTCCCGGAGCACCAGTGGCCGGTTGTCCGGCCGCCCCTTCTACACCGCCGCAATCATAGGCCATGGCCCTTCTTCTACCTATGTGGTGCGACGGCACCGTGCCCCTCCACCGTGGCCCGCTCATGTTGCGACCTCCCTCTGGTTCTCCGGCGTGGCACGACGGTGCCGCGCACCACCGCTGCGGCCCACTCCGACCGCGGTTTCATTGGCTTCACCAGCGTCGCGCGACGGCACCGTGCACCACCGTCGCGGCCCACTCTGGTCGCGGTCCTCTTCATCCTCACGCGGTGCAACGGCCCCGCGCCGCCTTCGCCTCGATCATAAATGTTGATAAACAATAAAACGAGGAGGAGAAATTGGTCGTGTTTGTGTTGTCTGATCTCCTCCCGTTACGTTGGTAACATTCAGCCAAATTAATCAACGAAGAACGTTAAATTGAATTTAAACGAAAATAACCCCTACCTCAATGATGTTGTTTGCCAGCGACGCGGAATATGGTTTTGCGGGGTGAGGTTTCAAAGATGTCATTGGCGTGCATCAAAGGAGGGGATGGTATCTCACACTAGCTGTGAAGAGAAGAAGGAATGGCATGTCATCTCTCCTTATGGTGACAATGTTCTTCGTCGAAGGGTGTCGTTCTTCGAGGGAGGATGAAGTTCTTCAAAAGGACTTAGAACTCTCTTCAAAAATCCTCACACAACAACCAACAAAATAAAATAAGGCCTCCCCTTATTTTATTATTTTTCCATGCATTTCAAAAACTAAAAATTCAAAAAGAAGTTCACTTAATTAATTAAACTTGAGTTATCTAATTAATTGGGTGTTATGTTTGCAATTTTAATGAGGGGGAGAGAGAGTAGTTACTCACTTAAAGGGGGAGTTAGGGAGTTGAGGAATGTGAAGGGTTGGGCTCATTTGGGCCCCACATCACCTTAATCCTCTAATGGGAAGTTAGTAACTAGTGGATCCCACCCCAACTCCCACACCTAGGACCTAACCACTTAGAAAAAAGAAATAAATTTGTAACACAATTTTATTTTACTTTTTCTTTAATCCACATTTTTTATCAACTCCTCCCGAGAAGATGCATCTTCAGTAAAGGTCCTCTTAATAAATTACCGGTGTTGTGGTTCCATTGGTGCCCTCAGATTTCAATTCCGAGCACCGATTCAAAAGATAGAAAAACCCGCTTGTTCGTTCACTGAACGTACTCGAGCTAAACTTTGGAAATTGATTCCGGGCACACTGGGCTTCGGAATCAGGTGTCGTCAGAAACGGCGTACTCATAATATCCCAATGAAATTAAGAAAAAAAAATCTATGAAATTTACAGGTCTTTACATTACTCCCACCTCAGGACTTTACATCCCAGTAAAGAAACATTATAAACTAGGGAAAAAAATGAGGTTACTGTGCACGCATATGAGCCTCCTGCTCTCATGTGCTCTCCTGGAGGTTCCCATGCTGCCACTTGATGCACACTAGAGGAATCAATCGTCCATGTAGGACCCGCTCCTGTCGATCCTCTATCTCCATCGGGACCTCCTCAAAAGTCACCCCGTCATCGATGTCCAGTTTCCCATGATCGATGATATGCGTCGGGTCATGTACGTATCTCCTCATCTGAGATACGTGGAAGACTTCGTGTACCCGGTGAAACTGAGGTGGAAGAGCCAGGCGATAAGCCCCCTCGCATATCCTGCTGAGTACCTGGAATGGTCCGATGAAGTGCGGAAATAACTTGCCGCCCCGGACAAATCTCTGTAGTCCACGTCGAGGAGAGACCTTTAAGAAAACATGGTTTCCATCCTCTAACTCTAGTGGTCTCTGCCTCCTATCAGTATAGGACTTCTGTCGGCTCTGACCAGTCCTCATCCGCTCTTGGATGATTTGTACCTTCTTCGTCGTGGCCCGGACCATCTCTGGTCCTAAAAGTGCTGACTCCCCAGGGTTTTTCCAGCACAGAGGTGATCTGCAAGGTTGGCCATACAATGCCTTGCATGGTGCCATACTGATGGTGGAGTGGTAGCTGTTGTTATATGAAAACCCCACCAAGGGTAGGTGATCCTCCCAGCTACAACCAAAGTCGAGGACACATGAACGGAGCATGTCCTCAAGAGTCTAAATAGTCCTCTCTATCTGGCCATCCTTCCGAGGGTGAAAGGTGGTGCACAAGCGTAGTTGCGTCCCAAATGCCTCCTACAACCCCTTCCAAAGCAGGGATGTAAAAAGAGCGTATCGATCAGAGATGATAGTAGTTGGTACACCATGGAGCCGTACAATCTCTTGAATGTAGTGGCATCCCAAGATCTCCACTAAGACCTGCTCTCTGATATGTAAGAAGTGGGCCGACTTGGTGAGTCGGTCTACGATCACCCAGATAGAGTTGTGTCCTTTGGAAGTATGTGGAAGCCCTGTCATGAAATCCATATATATCCTATCCCACTTCCACTCCGAGACCTCTAAGGGTTGTACCAAGCCTTATGGTACCTGGTGCTCCACCTTCACCTGCTGGCAGGTGAGGCATCATGAAAAGAACTCTGCCACAACCTTCTTCATACCCGGCCACCAATGTTGTCATCTGAGGTCCTGGTACATCTTCGCTACTCCAGGATGTACCGCTAGAGGGGAATTGTGAAACACCCTCAGCACCTCCTCCAGTAATGCAGCTGGTACCATGATAAGTCCCCTGAAAATGATGAAGTGCTATCCTCCTATAGAAAATCCATCAGGTTCCTACCCTATGGAAATATGAGCACATCGCGTCTCACAATCAACTTCCTCACGTTGTGCCTCTCTGACCCACTGAAATAGAGGAGGAGTGACTTTTTGTGACTGTAGAAAGGCTACCCTATCTCTATCCACGAAGGATATCTGCAACGTGACTAGCTAGTCACTCACCTCTCCAAGTAGCTGAATTCCCGACCTCCTGCTGAGATTATCAGCTACTATGTTCCCCTTCACAAGAGTATAGACTATCTAAAAGTCATAGTCCTCAAGGAACTTGAGCCATTTCTGCTGCCTCAGGTTTAGGTACTTCTGTGAGAAGATGTACCTGAGACTCTGTTGGTCAGAATATACTGTAATTTTCTCTCCCATCAGATAGTGCCGCCACATATTCAAGGCGAATACCACTGCTACTAACTCTAGTTCATGGGTAGTGTAGTTCTGTTCATGCTGACTCAACTATCGTGAACCGTAAATGATCACTTCCCACTCCTGCATCAGGACACACCCGAGTCTGTTCCCTGATGCATCGTAGTAAACTATGTACCCTACGCCCTCCTCCAGTAGCATCAAGATGGGTGCACTAGTCAATCTCTGTCTCAGCTCCAGGAAGCTCTACTAACATCTATCCGACCACATGAAGGGCTTCCCCTTCTTCGTCAGAGCTGAATGTGGTGCTGCAACTATGGAGAAGTCTGGCACAAATCTTTGATAATACCCAGACAGACATAGGATACTCCGCACCTCCATCACACTCCCGGGTGGCTCCCAATCTAGCACTGCCTCGATCATTATAGGATCCACCACAACTCTCGCCTCTTAGATGACGTGCCCTAAGAAGTGGACCTCCCGAATCCAGAACTGACACTTCGAGAGCTTACCATAAAGCTGGTGCTCTCGGAGTGTATCCAGTACAACCCACAAGTGGTAGGCGTGCTCCTCCTCAGTAGTCGAGTATATCAATATGTCGTCGATGAAGACTACGAAAAATTGATAGAGGTAAGGCTAGAAGATCTTGTTCATGAGACTCATGAACACTTTTGGTGCATTGGTTACACTGAAAGGCATAACCAAGAACTCATAATGGCCATATCAACACCTAAAAGTCGTCTTCTGCACATCCTCATCTCAAACCTTGAGCTGATGATAGCCTGACTTGAGATCTATCTTCGTGAACCAGTGTGGTCCTTTGAGCTGATCAAAGCGGTCATAAATCCTCAAAAATGGATACTTGTTCTTCACAGTCACCTGATTTAGGTGATGGTAGTCCACACACAGTCGCAAGCTCTCGTCTGCCTTCTTGGCGAACAAAATTGGGGAAGCCCAGGGTGAAATACTGGGTCAAATGAATCCCTTGCCCTGCAAGTCCTCCAATTGTACCTGTAGCTCTCGAAGATCAGCGGGAGGCATCCGATATACTGGAGTAGATATCGCGGCTGTCCTGGGGTACATGTCAATATAGAAGTCTACCTCCGTGCGAGGAGGTAGTCCTGGAACATCTTTTGGAAAAACGTCTGCATACTGATCCACCACAACAAGAAACTCAGACTCCACACATCAACTACTTCTAGGATGAGACTAGCCAACTGATGGGTGATCGGCTACCCTCTCCTCTGCATAAGTCCATCCTGCACTACAATGACTCCCTTATCGCCATTAATGGTGAACCTTCTCCCATCTATGCGGACACACCACACTTTGCACCTAATACAGTCGATCTGAGCATGGACCATAGATAACCAGTCCATGCCCAAGATGATGTCGTAAGGCCTCGATGCTGCTAAAAGAAGATCCCAACCGAAGCTCTTGCTTCCTAGAGTAAGCTCAAACTGCCGGAACCAGTGCGTAATTGTCGAGTCTTCTCCCGTAGGAGTATCTAGCTGTAAGGATCGAGCCAATGAATCTGTTGGAATCTTTGAGTTCTGAACAAGGGCAGCGGCAATAAAATAATGACTTGCTCCAGTGTCTATAAGAACTGTAGCATTGGTGGAGTAGATACAGATAGTACCTTGAATCATCTCAGGTGAACCATGGTCATAGGCCTCCACTGCCTGAAGCTGAGCCTGCCTCTTCCTGCCATCTCCCTATGGTCGGGGTGGACCTCCTAGTGGTGGTGGTGGTGGTAGAGCCCCAAAGCGGCGTCCACCACCTGGTACTCGGCCAGCTCCTCTACCTCGTCTGTCTGCTCCCTGTGGACCACCATGATCGAACCTTTACCTCTACCTGGGTGGTCCCTCAAACATCTGGTACTCCTCTGCATGGAGGTACGGGTAGTCACGAGCCATGTGGCCTTGCCTGCCACATGCATTGCACTGTCTGTCTCTCATATGACTCGCTCTTCTAAGTGTTCCCCGCACCTCCGAACCAGAATCTTGTGGTCGCCCACCTGATGTTTTGGTCCCCTTGGACCTCTGCGTCATCTGTCTACTACTAGCTGCAGAAGACTCCGCTATGTGCCTCCCTGCGGTAGGTCTCGCTGCTAGTGTAGGCTCAGCAAGAAAGCTCTCCACAAGAAGGGCTCGCTCTAGTACTCATGCCTACGTCAGAATGCTGAGGGATATCATCAAAGCCCTGATCTCATGTCTCAGTCCATTCTTGAAGGTCTGGGCCAAGAAGAATGGGTCATGTACCATGTTTGGGGAGTAGCACGAGATATCAGTAAATCTCCCCGAGTACTGAGCTACTGACATGCTGCCCTGTCACAGCTGTAGTAAATCCTGGATGCGCACCGCACAGAGGGTGGCTGGAATGAACTCTGAGCGGAAGAGGCTCTCGAAGTTTGAACAAAGTAATGATTCCTTGTCGTGCACCTAGAGCATCATACTCCACCATCTACATGCTGCTGCTTGCAGGAGACTCGCTGTAAGGATCACCATGAGGTTAGATGGTGTCCCTACTGATCTGAATACTCGAACAACAGCCTCCAGCCAATCCTCAGCTGCCTGAGGATCCATCTCCCCATTGAACCTGGGCAGTCTCTGATGATGAAACTCATGCAGTGCACTCAGGTGACGTGCACTCTCATCTGCTGGGGCTGGTGGCATTGGTGGCTCGGTTGGTAGAGGTATCGTCGGTGCCTCCGCTGTAATGGGGCCCTGAACTGAGGCCTCGTCACTCGGTGGGCTGTCGTCTCGCACAAAGCTTGGAACCCTAGCTGGCTGCCGTCGTGGGGCCATCCTGGAAAGTAATAGGTGAACCATGGTTAATACAATATACCTGGTGATATGACACAAATTAATCACAAAGAAAACTTTCGAAACACACATGCAATCATTGTTTTCGTGCATTGAGTCAGAAATCAGAAATCAGGGTCCTGGTGTATGGATACATCGGTTGCCGCACCAACATTGGACTCCCTGGACTGATAACCACACTCAATACCCTAAACACTATTGTTTCACAAAGAAGTAATTATCAGATTCTTGAGTTCTGTGGTAGAACTGACCCCTCTGATACCAATTTGTAACGACCCGTCCTCGGGGCCTGTGTCGTGACTACCCCAAGCCCACCTTCCATAGGCGAGGGGCTGGAGACTAGCACCAAAGGCATAAATCCTGATAAAAGGGAAGGCATTGCCTTTATATAAGAAAACAAACAGCACAGAGTATGCAAGCTGAAGTAAACACTAAGTAAACTGAGTACAAAAGTAAGTGATGAAAAGTAAATGGGCCAGAATACAAACCCAACTGAAAGTACAATACAACTAAAAAGAAGGTACAACAGTAGTAAAGTAAATCATTAACCACCAAGTCTTCCTCTAGAAATCCCACCAGAAGGGTAGATACAGATGGTATCTTCAGCTCCTCGGGTCCGGTCGTCCGCTCCGTGTACGTCCCGCCTGATAGTCCACCTCCGGGTATCGTCCCGCTCTGCAAGCCTCAACAACGATCAGCACTGTCCGTTGTCTAAAACCAACACAACGTAGTGCAGGCATAACCCATGAAAGGGTGAGTATACGATACTCAGTATGGACCCCAAGACCCCCTAAGGTCTCCCAAAATCCACAACGGATAAACCAAAAAAAAAGATACAGACATGAAGTATCAACCAACACTACTTAGGTATATTCCCATACATATACCTTAGTCATTATTTCCTGTTCGGCTCTAACTCACGAGCCCAAGTACAACCCAGTCCACATAGGAAAGCACACCACAATCTACACAGGAAATAAAGTCAATCATATAGATGATAATGACAGGAAGTTAAGACTCAGCTCACACAGGTATACTACTCACGAAGATGGGTGGAGACGATAGATGTAGCCTCCGAATCATCTCCCCTTCCGAACCCACATAGGATCCAAGTATAGAATTCTTCGATGTAAAACTCACATAGGATCCAAGTATAGTAACCATCACCGCCAAACCCACGTACTATCCAAGTACAGTCATCATCGCTGTCAAACCCATGGAAGATCCAATTATAGTCTTCCTCGCTGCCGAACCCACGTAGGATCCATGTACAGTCATCATCGTCGTCACGGTCGCAGCCAGCTCAAGGGTTCCCACACACAGTACGCTCGATTCCGGGAGGGTCCGCTTCACAAGCCAAGGGGTTCAATACATCAACTTTCACAAAGTCCAAAGTTGATGTATCACAATGTTTTGTCTCGTTAATAAGAACTCAATGCGACAGACAGCGCGTCAATCGGATGCCCGGACTGAGAGTTATTTGCTTTTTCATCCCAGGGGCCTGTTTGGTTTTTAAGTTAAAACCAACCCGACCGTACTCCATCTGGTTCCAAACCTCAATCGGAGTAATCCAAAAGAACCTTTTCACTAAGAGGAATTCAACGTGATCGACGACATGTCATTCGGATGTCCGGTCGTTAAGTTACAATCGTTTCCACTCTAAGGGCCCTGTTGGTTTTGGGTTCAAACCAACCCGGTCTTACCCAAAATTTACCGAGAGCATTAGTATAATATACCAAAACGACTGTCTCGATCCAAGGATCCCAACTCAACTGAAGGTGCATTGATCAAAGGTTCGTAGCCCACGGTATGGGCGTTTGAACGAACCTGGTCTGAAATTAGGGGGTTTGGGACCGGTCCGACCCAGCCTGATACCCCCTGGGTCTGCCCGAATCAGGTCGACCTGACCCAGGTCTGGGTCTGGCCCATTTGGGTGCGGCCTGGCTCGGAAGCCGGTCGCGGCTCGGCCCACGACCGAGCGGGGCCCAAAGGGGGGCACCACCCCCTTGATTCTGAAACGGCGGACCCTAAGGGGTCCGCCCTATGTGCTGGCTGGGGGTTTCAAACCCCCTATTGTTCTGGGAAATTTCTTGCTATTAGGGCCAGCCGGTTGAGCCGTCGCGGGACCCGTGGGGGTCCCACCTCCCGAAGCGCCGATAGTCGGTTGTTCGGCCGCCCCTGCTGGACTGCCGCGACTTTAGGTCGCGGCCCTTCTTCGAACGGCACCGCGCCCCTCCGCAGCCACCCGCTCCGGCCTCCACCTTCCTCAGGTTCTCAAGGGTGGCGCGACGGCGTCGCGTACCACCGCTACGGCCCGCTCCGGTCGCGGTTCCTTCGGCTTCACTGGCTCGGCGTGATGGTGTCGCGCACCACTGATGCGGCCCGCTTCGGCTGGGGTCCTCTTCATCCCCGCGCGGTGAAACGGCACCTCACCGCCTTCGCCTCCATCGTCAACGTTTATAAACAATAAAACGGGGAGGAGAAATCGGTCGTGTTTGTGTGGTCCGATCTCCTCACGTTACATTCGTAACCTTCGTCCAAATTAATCAACGAAGAATGTTAAATTGAAATTAAACTAAGATAACCCCTAACTCAATGATGTCAATTTTCGGTGACGCGGAAGATGGGGTCGTGGGGTGAGGTTTTGAAGACGATGTTGGCATGTGTCCAAGGAGGGGACGACGTCTCACACTAGATACGAAGAGAGGAAAGAATGGAACATCGTCTCTCCTTGTGGTGACAGCGTTCTTTGTCGAAGGGTGTTGTTCTTCGCGGGAGTATGAAGTTCTTCAAAGGGACTTATAACTCTCTCCCAAAATCCTCACACAAAAATAAACAAAATAAAATAAGTCCACCCATTATTTTATTATTTTTCCATGCATTTCAAAAACAAAAAATTCAAAAACAAGTTCACTTAATTAAATAAACTAGAGTTGTCTAATTAATTGGGTGTTATGTTGGCAAGTTTAATGATGGGGAGAGAGAGGAGTTACTCACATAAAGGGGGAGTTAGGGAGTTAGGGAATGTGAAGGGTTGGGATTGTGTGGGCCCCACCTCACCTTAATCCTCTCTTGGGAAATTAGTAACTAGTGGATCCCACCCCAAATCCCACACCTAGGATCTAACCACTTAGAATAAAGAAATAAAATTGTAACACAAATTTATTTTACTTTATATTTAATCCACAATTTTTATCAACTCCTCCCGAGAAAACGCATCTTCGGAAAAAGTCCTCTTAAGAAATTATCAGCGTTATGGTTCCATCAGTGCCCTCAGATTTCAATTCTAAGAACTGGTTCAAAAGATAGAAAAACCTGCTCATTTGTTCACTGAATGTACCAGAGCTAAACTTTGGAAATTGATTCCGGGCGCACCGGGACTCGAAATCAGGTGCCTTTAGAAACTGCATACTCGTAAAATACCAAAGAAATTAAGAAAAAAAATCCTTGAAATTTATGGGTCTTTACAAATATTCTATTATGAAATGTAAAATTAACAATATTACCTATAGGTGCAGTTAGGAACATCGGCATTCAGATTCCCCCAGACATGACATCCACTCCTACAGACTTATGTTGGACAGCATTTGACTTCTCAAGGTATGTAATTATTATTTATATTGTTAAATCATTTTTCATTAATATACACATATTTATTTATTAATTATTTATTTATTTTTTCTTTCAAATTTTATGGATTCCATATACACATGATATTATCCAGAGTCTTCCAACGTACTGTATGGGGATTCTTTCTATCAACTACTATAGGGTACCATTGATTCATTTTCATATAGTCGAGTTGCGTCTGACCAATAGAGTTATGAGGCAGTTCAGATTCATTCAGCCTGTTCCTGAACCACCCAGTCAGTTAGATTCATTGCATTACCTAATGATGTCAGGGAAGAGCGATTTTGATTGGAAGAGATACCAGACCAGATATATTGATTTAAGGGATAGATGACATGAATTCTAGTTACGAGAGGGAGAGACAGTGCATTTTCATTTGGTGGATCAGATGGATTATGTAGCTTTGTACTACAAGTCCCTAGTCATATTTCTGAAAAGACACAGACGAGGCTTTCATTAGATGGTATACATAGTTCTTTCCACAATTCAGTGGATTTTTTATTCGTATTACTTAAAAACAATTTTTTTCGTAGGATGATCGTATATGTTGTCTACTACACATGTATGATTTAGTAGAGCACACTGTATTTTACCCATCATATTTTCACAAACTTGTATCACAGTTGATTCCTTCGATGGAAGAGATTTATCATGGAATTCTCTTGGATCAACCACATGTTATGGAGGTTGCGGAGCCTGCTAACGCTCATATAGATGTACTAGGGGGTGACGACCTTGTTATGGATCATGCTGTTCTACATGAGGAGGATGCTCAACTTGATTAGTCAGATGTTGGTCTTCCATCAGAGGAGGTTATTCGGCATGATCATTTATATGCTCCTCTAGCTTCTCCGGCTCAGCCACAGGTAGATACAGACACTGACTGGGTTACCCTGAATTCATTATTACTGACATCCATAGCACATCAGCCATATTTTTTCCTGGTTGGTGAGATTTACAACAAGCCTCCACTATCATTAGATGCATGACATGGTATATATGGTGATACTATACATCTACTTCCTATCACATAGGAGGATGTGGGGGTGGCTTCTGAGGATGATGTGCATCATACACCAGAGCGCAGACAGAGACGAACATGACATGGATGCGTCCAGTATACACCTGGCTATGGGACAGAAGAGCATCTACATCAGAGGCGTAAATTAGTTATATTTTTGATTTATGGTACATTATTTATGTGCATTACTATTATCATTTATAGAGTTATAATTATTTTAATAAGTGTCTCACTGTCATCAAATCATCTTCCAAAATTAATAATTTTTATTTGGTATTCATTAATAAATATCAATACTCTGGATGAAAATATCTATGAACATCAAGAAATCTTGACAAATATTATTAATCTCAATGATTTGAATCCTAAAATCATGGAACATTATTCTTGGTTTAAAAAAAGTAAATTTCATGAAGAATAATTTCAATGAATAATGAATAATTGTGAAGAGTAGATGATTATTATTGAAGAAAAAACCAGAATATTAGATGTATGGAATTTGGACAATTATGCGAAAATACATATTCAAACATGATAAAAGGACACATGTTTTACTGATACAAAATCTTTACTGGAGGATTTTATAGTCAAAATACCTCCATCATGTGATAAAATTATGGACATTATGAAAAATATTTATTTCATATTATTCTAAAATAAGAATAAATATTTAAAAGGATTAATAATGCATTAGCATATGTTAGAATATGTATTGAAGAATATCATCCTTTGTGTTGTTATATAATATTTGAAAACTGATGTTTATGAGTGTTTTTCTTTATGGGGAGGTAAATGAAGAAATATTAAATTAATGTCAGAATTTATATATCAATTAGAATCAAATATACTTAATGTAGAACATTCAAGAATATCTTTCTATATAAATAAAAATGTTTTTTTAAACATATCTTCCTTTATAAACAAAAAAATACTAAATAGAAAGGGGTTGTTATGGAATTAATCAAATATATAAGAAATGTGTTCTTCTAAATAAATGATGATTTTTTAACCTTTATGTGGGATGCATTAACGGGGTTCACGCATCCTTTAGAAAATTTATAAAGGATTTGTGAACCCCATTCACGCATCTAACATTTCTAGGATGCATGAACGGGGTTCACACATCCTTCGAAGATGGGATGAAGGATGTGTGAACCGCGTTCACCAATCTTTCTATGCCAAAGATTTGCGAACTTGGTTCACACATCTGGAGACCCATTTTCTAAAATATTTCAAACCCTATCCCTTTTCCATAAATTTTTTTTTTAAACCCATAAATATAGAAAACCCATCCTCAGACACACACTTAGCTTCTTTGTGGAGGATATACCACATCATGGAATATTACGTCTCATGCCAAATGTGGTTGTTTTGATGTGGGACACAAGAGTTGACGCGCTATTCCATGTCATTGTTGTTCCATGCAGTAGTCTATGAAGACCGCATGACCCCACTACTCCAATCACTGCTCCCATACACCTAGTAGCCAATATACCTCTACTACCATGAAAATAATTTTCTATCACCACCCCTACTCTCCCTCGACATCACCTGATGACCCCAACTGGTAACCCAAGAAGCACCACACCTTTGTCGCAGCTTGACCACTTAATGTCTCCGACCACTATCGAAACATCTGGCTTCCATTTTCCCACTATCTTAGGCTCATCTCAATATCCCTTCATCTTTAATGACTCCCTGAGGCCTCCTTCAATACACTTTAACCAACAAAAAATCCAATCGAATATCCTCTTGAAACTATGAATACCATACGATAAAAGGAGCATGCATCGGCCGCTGCTCCACTACAGCTATCCCCCCAGCATGCCATACAAGCAGCACCGCCGTTACTTCCATGTACCACTTTCAGTGAATCCCACTTGTCAGACTACCTCATTCCACATCCTTGTGAATCCACAAAAACTTTCTTCTTCTCCCAAAAATATATTGGATTTCACTTTCCACGCTTCCATGTGTGGATTCACTCAACCCATGATCTCTGTTCACCCATGATCGATAGGTGTTTAAATCGTAGATGTGGGTCTTAGGTGGCTATTTTGATCAGTAGGATCTCATTAAATATAGAGGTAGACTGGGTCCCTCCCTCACTACCTATATACTGAGGGATCCTCGCCACTGAACAAACATATCGTCAACCCTAATGGAAGGAATTCACCAACTAGGGGGTCGAGCTGTAGTTTCTCTTCCCCCATGTTCATCTTTTATTTTATTTTAATTTTGTTTTTTTATTTTGTTTATTTTTTTTATTTTTCAATATGGATTGAATTTAGATTTTATATTACTTAAATAATTTGATCGTGAGTTTTTATAACATTGTTTCCACCAAATTTACCCATTATTCTCCTTCTATCACTTCTTCTTATTTCATTCTTTTTATTATTATAATTATTACTATTATATTTATTATATTTATTATTATACATTAAAATTTTATATTCATTTTTATATTCTTTTTATTTTATTCTTCTTCTATTTTTAATTTATTCTCTCCCTTTATATCATCTCAATTATTTTTTTCACCTTTTTATTTTATTTCTTTCATCCTTATTTTTTTATGAATTTTTTCTTTCTTTTATACTATTTTATTTTCTTTAACTTATCTATTTTCAAAATTTATGATCTCTTACCCTGAATAATGACAGGATAACCCTGAGGATTGTTCCAAGGGTCAATAATAGTGTTCTTATATTTTTCATATATTTTATTTTTTGTTTTTATAATATTTGTGTAGCAAGAATAGGTGTGGAGAATGTATGCAATATTATAACTAACTCCTAATGAAATGTAACTCGGTCTATTTTTATTATTTTATAAAATAATTATTCCCTATATCTATCTGTATGATATTCACATGATGGGTTGGAGATAATAAATTGATGTAACGGCATTGACAGAGTGGTTTCTCGGAAGATGGCACATCCTAGGCTACATGTTTTCAACATAATTGATTAATGGTAGAGGTGGAATTTATTTTTCATAATAATCAAATTATTTACACAATATATAAATAAATAATACTTGTTCAAAAATGGGATTTATATTTTTTATTATCAATCTAAAATCAAACAAATAAATGAAAATAATGATTGAACCCAAAACTGTACCAAAAACCTTGTCCATTATTTCCTTAACTAATTCTATTAAGCAATGAATAAGAGTTTAAAATCTAATTTTACATGTCATTTTATTAGAAAATAAAGCCTGGATATATTTATTATATCCTTCTTAAAATAAACAAAAAATAAAAATAAATGGTTTAGTTGACTTAGATTATGTGAGTAAACAAACTAAGAGGCTCCTCATGTGAGACAACCCTGGTCAGCCACCATACTACACTAAGAAATATAATTCTCTTTTTCTATGTCCCATGATTGGTGTGTGTGTCTTATCTCACCTCACTACACCATATACTCCCCAATGTAATGGTGTAAAAGAATTAATAAACTAAAACAAGTTGGACATGGTGAGATCTGGATGAGTCATGCAAGTCTTCCACTATCCTTTCTGGATACAACTATTGATCAGCATACATACAAAACTGAATTCCAACTGAATAGAAAGATGGTGTATTTTAACAATTATAGATAGTAAAAAGACATATTTTGTCTTATTTATATGTGTTGGGTTGAAAAGTATTTATTAAGGCTTCTTGCTGTAACAATATTTCACCTCATGGGACAATGTGTTTCTTTATAGGATATCCCAACGAAGTAGTGGGATACTAGCTATAACATACTCTAGACAGAAATTTTTTTTATAAGTACCACATTTCAAGAGGAGGATCATGTCTATATAAGAGATCATGGGAGATTTATTTACTTTATTGATCACTGACATCATGATAAAAAAAGTTTTTTCAGGAAAACATTAAATAGTGCATGATTGAAGAAGTTGATACCCTAGAGATAGAAGTACAACATCAGAGTAATAGAGAAGCTAGAGAACAAGAATGGAATGGTTATATAGTCACTAAGGAATGTGACTAATTATTAATATTTGAAAAAAAAATATTCCATTAAAATATAAATAATCAATAATTTGAATGGTGGTTTCTATGTGGAAAGAATTTATGAATTATGAAATAGATTCCTTATACCAAATCTAACTCTTGATTTAGGTAGATCCATCTGTTGATGTAAATATCGTTTGTATAAAATAGGTATTAATTTTGAAACTCTATAAGAAATTATAATTTAGTACCTATAATGAATGAGTAAATTAAAAATGATTTTAAAAACCTCATGGAATTGACAATAAAAATCCTTTTAATCTGTTACAAAGCAAGAATTCCTAAAATTCTACATTACATTATATCATGCGATGACTGTGAGATTTGTAAAATTGATATCAAATAGCCTTACTTAATTTTATCGTTTATGAATAGTGTCTATATAACACAACCCCAAGGATTTTTGACTCTAAAATATCCTGACAAGCTATTCCATTGGAAAAAAAATTAATTTATGGATTAAAGAAGATTATTAGGGTATAGACCAATAAGTTTAATGAATCCATAACAAAATTTGGTTTCATAAATAATGAGTGTATACCTTGTGTCTACAAATTTTTTTTAGTGGGATTGAATTCATTTTTCGATAAGTATATTTTTATAAAATTTTAATCATTAAAAATTAAATACCAGTCATAAAGTCCATTAATAAATTGTTAAATAAATTGTTATCTATGACTGAATTCAGTGAGGAAGCATATATTAATGGGATCATGATAAATAGTGATGCATCTAAGAGGCTTATTATCCTAATTCAATGAATATACCTTCACAAGATAATGAATATATTCTTAACGGAGAAATAAAAGAGGTTAGTTTTTCCACTATCACTTGGAATTAATATTTTTAGGAAAATATTTCTTCCAAAGCATAAGGAAAATTAATATAATGTCATTGTTTCCATATTCATCAATGATTTGTATCATCTAGTATGTCATGCTATCTACTAGTCTAGATGGAGTATACACAATAAGTGAAGTAAAAAGATATGAAACTAATCAATGTGACAGTAATTGGATGGATGTCAATAATATCCTTATGTATCTAATGTGTACTAATGATATACTCTTTGATTAATGGGGATATGAGATACTATTCATTGAATGATATAAATATTCCAATTACTTAACTAATAAATATGACATTAATTCATAGAAGGGGAACATCTTTACATTGAATGGGGGTGTTGTAAGATAGAATATCATGAACTACGTTGTGGTCACATAATCTATAGTAGATTTTTAGTATATTATTACTTTTTTGTAGCTAATGAAGTAGTATAGTTGTGAAACAATTTCCACGATCTTTTTGTAGTATGTACATGTAAATATCATAACACATTCAACTGTGATAATATAGTAGAGGTGGATCTCGAAAATGATCAAAGGTATCATCATCATATTAAGCACATGCTTTAGAACCATCATCTCTTAGGGGAATTATCTCAGAGAGGAGATGATGTAGTGAGAAGTATTTATATGGGAGAAAATATGGAAACACGCATGAGTAAAATCATGAAAAAGTAGAAACATGATTATAATGTGACCTCAAGAAGTCTGAAATATATAGGATGTTGGATCTAGTATGTGTCCTAAGACAAACTATATGTAGTATATGTGGGAGTTTGTTGGAGTGGGTGTCCTAAGACAAACTATATGTACTTTATTTTTATATATATATACAATATTTATTGAATATTTCATAAACATATTGTTACATATTATTCATTATTATTAATAAATCATATGTAATAATTTACTAGAGTTTGAATCACATTGATAATGTCGTAGAATTTCACCACTATAAAGATATCCATGAAGTGCTACAATTATATACTAAAATAATGTTCTATAGTAAGATAATTTAATATGATGGGAAGAACAGTACATATATTGTCGTATGTGAGTAATCATAAGCTGATGAAGGATCTTTCCAGGATGTTTTGACTTCACAATATCAAATATGTGAGATATATAGAATATACTCTCAAATATAATTTTTTCATTTTGTGGTTTCATTGGATATTCTTATCTTACAGTGTGTTAAATAATTAATAGTGATTATTAATATTTTTTTATCAATTAATGTCATGGATTTTTCACTTATATTTTCTAATGAATGTCAAGATGACATATGTTTGTGATGAGGTAGGATACCTTTGATGTGTCACAATTGACATGTCAATAATTGATACATCAAGGAAGGATTTGTACCTTTTATCTTTATAGATGTTGATATGTCATCTCATTAATTGGAATATAACCATCACATTAAATTTCATGGCCATGGTAAAATGGATTTCTTATTTAAGATATTAAATGAAATATGTACCAATTATATCGGTTGGTGACACATATGTGAAACCTTATTGATGTGAAATTGTGACTAAGGGATTATATTACACAGTGATAATTCTTTTGAAGTTTTCATCATTAAAATGTGATATTCATTATCTGGGGTTCCATGACCCATTTATTGATAGTAATAATAGAATTTATCAAGATAGCCTAATGATAATGAGATCAAATCCAAGAGGCTCACACCTCATCTATTTTTGACAATCTAAATCAAATTCCTATTAAATTTAGCTTATTGAATAAATGTTATTCTCAAGGCCTAAGAGTAATGTTTTTCAAATTTTGTTGATAGGATATATTTTTTGATGATTTAAATGTTCTAAAAAAATAAAAATGAAGGTGTTATTTTAATTCTAGAGGTGTAAAATTAACCAAGACACTGTACATTTATCAATATTAATTAACAAGCATGAAAAATATTATATATTATTACACATGTTGGTTAAATACAAAAAAAATTCTATTATTATTGTTTATATTATGCGTTATGAGGTTTATTAAAAGAAATTTTATTACTTTATGGTCATCATGAAATTAAATATTTATTATAAACTACAATCAATCTCTATTAATCGATGGTTATAAATATTGTATGAGTACAAATTTTAGACTATAAATTTTATTTGCACATTTAATTATATCTTAGAACTTAAATTCTCTCTCTCCCAAATGGAAAAAAAAGAGATATTACTTCCAGATCAAAGGTTGAGAAATCTACAAAAAAAACAAAATACAATCGATTCTCTTCACTAACACTAGGAGGTAGATTTGTGTTTTTGGGATATCAAAAAAAAATGTGTGGACCACCACTAGAGTTTTTTTCCTTGGATCATTACATCAAATTAATATAAATCTAAAATGCTCCTTTTAGATGATCAACATTCACAAAAATGATTTCTTAAGACCATGTATACATTCCTTCCAATATTAAATAAATTAAAAAATAAATTTTACCTGAAGGATCCTCACTTGATTTTTTGAGACTATAATTTTTAAATGAAATTTTAATATATCACCCACCACCACATACTTCCACTGCACCCAAAACCACCAATAATTTCTACTGATAATTTTATTTTCTTGAAAATATATACTTATATTTGATTCAATTTATGGATTGGATAGTTCTATATGAGGATCATATCCACTATTAATTGATATGAGTTATATTCTATCTCTAGAAGTTGAAATTATTTGCACATGGGTGAGTAAAATCAATAAAATAACTATGGAGAACAAATTTAGTGAAGATTGTATTTTCTCATGGCTTTGATAGTAGGACTTAATCATGATGATTGTTTAATAAAGAAGATATTTTTTTATTGTACGCCATTTTTAATATGTCTTTACTGGAGTGTTTTATGGATTACCATATGGGTGGGTGATCGAGTTCATGATCAAGTAGGTACCAAGAAAAAAGCCAATTTCTATTCTGCCTTATAGTATGTCACTAGATGAGTGTTTTGATTTGATATTTTATTTGGAAGATCTATAATAAATGTTTTTCATATGAACTATTAAGTCACTACGGGGATCTCCATTTAATTTTGACAAGAATTTATATGAGCCATTTCAATTCTATATGGACCATCAGATATTGAAAAATCTAAAGTTGAATAACCAATATCCCCTTCAACACATCAATATTTCGTTGGATAACTTATGGGGTGCCTTTAATTTCTCTATAACTGTCATGATGAATGGATATAATCAGTTGAGAGTGAGGCTGTCAAATATACCATAGAATTATTTTAAGTGTAGTTTTGGATTATATGAGTTTGTAATGATGTCATTGGGTTTGATTAACACATTGGTGGTAATCATAGAAATGATGAATCAGATTTCCCATACTATTCTAGGTCAGTTTGTAGTGGATTTTTTCAAATATAACTTATTATACTCCAAATCAGAATACTATCATGCCCAATGCAATGATATCACCGTGAGTACATTATTAGTGCACCAAATTTATACTAGGGTATACAAATGAAATTTATGGATAGATAATTTAAGCTTTTTGGAGAATTTCAACTCAAATTATAGAGAATTAGTTGAAAAATAGAATGTTTCAACCATGATATCTTGTGTTCCACATAATAATTTCTTCAAGATTCAGAGTTTTTTTTGGTTTTGATTATTATTACTAATGGTTCATCCAAGACTACTCTGGTCTAGAAGCACAGATGTTAAGGAAGACCAAGAATGTGATAATGTTTTAATGGTCATATGCTTGTGAGGTATAATTTTTAAAGCCAATGATCAAGTAAGCCTCAACACCTATCCTTTATTTTCTAATTCCATGTATGTCATATACCATGTATTGTGAGGTATTAAGAGTTAGACTTGAAATATATCTGATATAGGAGGATCGAGTTGTTTTTTATGGATCAATACAACAGATACTTCTGGAGATTTATTATCATACTTATTATATAGATTTATCGATGATGGTATATTCACCGAGATGTTGGCGACATTATAATATGTGTGAGATTTGTTTGGTCTACATGGACTATAAAATACTTAGATAAATCTTTTTGCAATAAGACATGATCCTTTAGAAGAAGAGGTGGGTTGAGTATATTCAATATTTTGATAGCATATTGCATGTATATTGTGAAAAGGAAATTTCATTGATGAAACAATGAGGAGGAAGACAGAGATAGTGGTATTTTATAATCCTTTCAATGAGTGGTTGATGATTAATCAATTTGGAAACATTCATTTAGATGGTCAGGATTCCCAGGGATTAGTAGATTCGATATTGAAATCTGTTATACCCAGGCTTCATGTCTATATCATGATTGATATGTTATCAAATATTTGTGTCATATAATTGTATGACAACTTATATGGTGAGGATCCACCAATAGTACGGTCTCATTATAACATTATTATTTTTCTTTTAAATGGAAGAGAATGGATTTTTATGGGCTTTTGAGATAAACTAATGAGATATCCACATGATTTTATATGGGAAATAAATCAATTTTAAAAAAATATCATAATATATATAGAATTTAGTGGTTTGTAAGAATAAATATGAAAATAGGAAGCTTAGTGTAATTATGTTTTTCCTTTTAGTAGGTGAATGATGAGCATCAGAGTACTATTGGGTTATTGCAAGCTCTGGCACATCTAGAATAGAAATGAATGTTATTAATATGGATTTTATGATACGATTACCTTGGACAACCTTCAATAATGGTGCATTATTGGAGATCACACATCAATAGTTGAAGTTATACCAATCTTACCTTTCCCCATTACTATAACTATAAATGATCAAGGCAGCCTTTACGTGTGGGAGATATATTGCTTTCATGGTGTTTTGAAGAATATAATTAATATAGAGATCCTCTTTTAATGTTTATGTTATATTAGTGTACTAAAAAGGAATTAGGATAACAGATTCCTCTGGTTGCATCCATTCATCCTTAAAAAAATGTACAATATTAATAGACTATTCAGATTTTGGAGGATATGTTACAAGACTTTGTTTTTTATTTAGGTTGTTCACTAGAGAAACATTTATAACTAATGGAGTTATATTATAATTAAAAACTCTAGGATTTAGTAAAAATTAAACCTTTCAAATATATATATATATAAGGAAATGATTTTAAACTCTTTTTTAGTTGGATGCATGTGAGTTTGCACTTTTTGGACCTAGTATCATGTAGGAGATTCTTGAGCAGGTTTAGTTGATCAAGAGGTAGTTAGTGAATGTATGGAGTAGGTAGAAATTTTTTTCTAAAGAAAGGATATTACCTCAAGATTTCAAGGTTTGTCATCATGTTTTCCATTGGGTACTTCCTAATTTGGGGAAACTCCGTATAATAAGAAAAGGGAACCAAAACCCTGATTTATTCAGGTTTTGAGATAATCTAAAGGGTTGGTCCTGTGGCATGCTGATTTACTAGACTACAGAGATACAGTTCTATGAATGAAACGTTTCATGTCATGTGCCTTTGGAGGTTTTATCTAAGATATTATCATTTAATATACATTAATGATGTTTATATTGGTGTCGATGCATCCTTTGAGGGTCATCTGATATAGATTATGGGCCATATTGAAAATTGTCTTCAAGGAAATACCATGCCTTTAGTTCATGTGTGATGGTGGTATGGGCATGTTCTGAAGGAGACCTAGGATAGGTAATATGAATTTTGATCACAGTGTCCAAACATTTTTTTAACCCCATTTTTATGCTTGATGAATCTTAGGGATGAGTTGTTATATGGTGTGGAAGTTAAATGATCTATCTTTTTCTAGTTACATCCCCCAGTGTGTTTTTTTGTTAATCCTATTTAGTTGGTGTTTCTATTACATTTAAACCTTATTGTCTATGTAAGTTTTTGTGTTGGAGTTATTTTTTTGGGGATAATGACCTAAATATTTGGGATGCATGATATTATGAATTAATGTAGTTGGGTCTATATGCATAAAGGGATTCTGATCTTGATTCCATGGATTGGAATGATTTGAAGGTGGTTTGACATTTTCCTTTAGTGGATTGTCTGATAGGTGTCTATTAGTGACTTTTAAATCATGATTAAGTAATATGATGTCAATTTTTTTCCATTAACAATATTTAATCTAGTATAATCTATGAAAAAATTAATCATGATGAAAATGGTTCATGTCGTGGAATAGTAAAATGTGTTTATTTTAACCTGAGGCGATGTATTTTTTTCATATATCATAATTACTATATTTACATCATTATACAACATGTTTTCATGAGTACCACCAATGTTAGTGGTTTTAAAATAAATTGTTCATATGACTTTATATTCATTTGACATGTAGATCTCTCTCAAATCCTATTGTGACTTCCTACAATTTTTAAGTGATTCCATCCATTCTGGATGTCTCGGTCAAGTGATTAATCTTATATGAGTTACTTCTCATTGGATTTCACCTTCCATCCATCTTTCTCTATTTTTGTGGTGTGGTATCCGGACCACCATTGAATAATTTTTTTTGATATTGATGTTGTGGGATCATGTTTTTCTTTGTGATCTCCTTTTACATCATTCTTTATTAGTTTTTCTAGTTTTAGGTGATTCATTAATATCAAAATAATAGTATTTGGTATATTAAAAAACCCTATTGTATGTTTCAAAAAGTTTACGTGTCTTTAATTTTGTGTGATTGCTCCATAATAACATTCCTATTAATTAACAAAATAATGGATGATAATAAATCAAATGTTCGTCAAATCTATTGATCCCTTTGATCCAATAGTGTTTTGACCTGGCTTGCGGAAGTATGGAGGGTGAGGCTACAAATGACCAATAATGAAATGGATAATGGATTAACATTTTTTTTATCATGAAATGAGACTTCATGTGAGTCATTGAGATTTGTTAATCGGGTAAAATGGATTACTTGTTAATTGTATTGATTTTCAGTGCTTGATATGTTATGGTTGTCTACACTGGAATGTTAATGGTTTAAGATCATCTTATAAATGAAATGTTAATTTAAAGATAAATTGTAACTGTAATAATTAAAACTTGTGGTTATAACGTTATATGTATTTTTCATGATGATATTTCTAGTGTTGTCTCTCAAGAATAAAATATTCTATAAAGTGTGTGGCTCATTAATGATGAAATGCATATATAGTGGGCTTAGTCTATATATGCTAAAATTATTATATAAAGTTATTGGATAGACTACATAGAATTATAATATAATGTTATGGGCATGGATATATTGTAATTCTTATTGGTATCAACCCGGTAATACTGAAATGATTGTACATAGGTTATTTCTTAATTATGTGATTATTCTAGGGTTTTTTAACGATTGGTATGGGTTTTATGTATGTTCATAGATATTTTGACATGGTTTAGAAGAGAGATGAAGGTTTTATCATATTAATTGTTTAATTAATACTCCATATTTCCAATTTATTGTACACACTTATGAATAGTGTGGTGTTTTTTAGACCCTATGGTGTCAACATACTGAGTTTTACTCACACTGTATTTGAGCACGAATTTGCTTCATGACCTGATTATATAGATGTTATGTTGAAAGAAAGTGAGGTAAATTATTGTTTATTATAGCTTGATGGATGTTTTAGATATGAAATATGGGACCATACATGTATTTGAGACTTAGGTATTTTTATATTATTTGTGTCTTTATTTTCTTTTACCTTGATGTGGTCTTAGGCATGATACCCTAGATTCTATCTTGAAAGGTGAGTGACACTTGAGTGGGACACTAGGAGTGTGAAATTATAGTGTATAAAAGTGATTATATAAAAAGTTTATTCAATCAATAAATTGATAATTCACACATTACACCAAGTGTGTGAAATTGTTGTTGAATTTGGTGGAAATAATTTACATTTGGATTCATGGGATCATTGTACATTCTGTAGTGGATTCTTTTTTGGTTGATGTTTTCAAGAACATAAATTGAATGAAATATTCAGTTTTCGACATGTATAGGGTCTCAAGGACTGGGATTGTGTATGGTAGATACATGTAGAAGGTTGTTTTGGTTTAAAATTGTTATGATGTGGTGGTTTAAATGACTCACACTATTAGTGGATTACAAAATCAGGGAATAGTTGAATTTTTTAATATTTACCCATAGAGAGGAAAATGATTTAAGAATTGTAAATTACATAAAAATTCAAATTGTTGGAACATATTTATAAAAAAATTGAATATGTGAAGAGACCGTAGATTTTTTGTAGGTTCTTCCTTAAATGTGGGAAAAGATTTTTTAAAATACCACATGTATGTGAAAATGAGAAATTAGAATCGGTAAGGCACTAGAAATGTTATAATTGGTTGGTAATTGATTCTTGGGGTGTTCATTGGGATCATGGGTTTTTCTCCCTTTTATTTTTCATCTTTTGGTGAGTTTAAAGAGGATTTCTAGGTGCTTCAACTTAATGTAAGAGTTTAACCTAAATTTGGGAATTTTATAATTTCTAATGAGGTGAAGAAATTTATTAATGTTATAAATCATATGCAATGACGGTAGGGGGAGAATAATCATACCTATATGGGGGAATTTATATTTTGCATCAAAATTATATATTATGTATGGTTTTTACTCAAGGGAAAACATTAAGTATAAAATATTATATTATGTATGGTTTCTCAAACTAAGTGAAAAATATTACATGATGAATAATATATTTAGTATAAACATAACAGATTACATATCAAAAGTTTCCCAAATTAATATATCTTTAATTAAAAATAATATGGTACATATTGAAGAAAATTATCATAAATTTTGAAAAATATAATACAAATGGAATGAAATAACATACATATATATATTTCATAAGAAAAATATTATATGTTTGAAAAATATGTCACATGTGAATATTTTTTCAAAGAAAAATATAATAAATAATGAAATTGTGTAATGAAAGAATCTTATATATTTTAATATATTACATATAATATATTTAATAAGGAAAATGTGTCATATATCATGATTTTTAGAAAAGAAATATCATACCTAAGAAAATAAAATTAATATTCTATGTATTTTGTATATATATTGATTTTTTAAAGTATAATATATTTCATATTATAAATATATTATGATATGGGAAATAAAATTATTTTTGATGAAAATATAAAATATATTATAATTTTATTAAGGTCAATATGATTCATATAAGGAATAACATAACACATGGATTAAATATATTATTTATGGGGGTTTTCCTTAGGGAAGAATACTATTTATTTTATAAAAGTAATGTGTTTTTTTGTTTTTATTGGATAAGGATGATATTTTATGTGTATTTTACATTACAAATCAAAAATATATATTAATTTAAAATATATTGCATATAAAATAAAAATTTTACAAATTAGGTTAACATTTTATGTATTGGATTTTCCTTAAAGGGAAAACCATATCTATTAGATATATATTGTTAATTCTATTCTACCAATGGGGAAAACCCTTAGGCATGTGATAAAAAAGTATATATAGAAGATTGGGTCAGTTAAAACCCTTACAGAGATGAAAAACAATATGTAGAGATAGAAAAATTTTACACATAGGATTTGTATGGTTTACTTACTCTAATGATATTGTATAAGGTCATTGAGAAAATATATATTTTTACCAATTTTGAGTTTTTTAAAAAATTTCATAATTAAAAAATTATTAAATAAATGTTAAAAACTTTTAATGGTATGTATAGTAATTTCATAACTAATGCATGATAGGTTGAAAAAATAGGGAATTCGATATCATTTTCTACATTGAGTATGATTTCCTCTGATTTATTATGTATTTTAGTGTTATTAGAACTACGTGATTTATTTCGGTCTATCTGACACCATATAATGACTCTTACTCAATTTATTTATAAAAAATAATGTTATTAATAAATTATAAATCCTCTTGGGCTTATGTGACAACTCAATCGAATAATTATGGAATCATCTTGATATTAAGGGGGTTATTCTTTTCTTTTCTGAAGAAAATCATCGAAGGATGATCACACTGGATTTTTATGGATTTAAATAGGTATATAAGTTTATTTATTTGTTTAGGTATTTCAATAAATTGGGTCAAATTAATGAATTTATTGAAATGTGTTGTTGGGTAATTTTTGTGCTAACGAACTGGATAGATGTGTAGGGTGGTGTATATGCCTTTTCCTAATGATTAGACATTGGGAAAGCTCATGGTGAGTGATTAAATTAATATTCTAAATACATTAATTATAAAACTAATTATGTAATTATTTTTTTGAAATTTTTATGAACGTTTTATTAAAATAAAAATCCAATTTTTATGGAGTTAGGTCCTCATGTTGGTAAAAGATATTTGAATGGTTTTGGAAAAGCATTAATGTGGGTGTTTAATATTACTATAAAGGGAATAAATTCATCATTTAGGTAGTTGGCCTCTTGAAAATATCCATATTATTTTTCTATGTTTATAGGGAATGTGTTATGTGGTTCCTCCATATACATTCAATTGAAATTAAATTTGGAATAAATTTATTTTTTAATTTTCATGATATAAACAATGTTTCAAGGGACAATATATAACATTGAACACCAATTACTACCTCATTCACTGATGGATGATGTATTGATAATAAATGTGTGTGATGATGTACAAAGATCCTATATGGTTATAAATAAAATTATGGTACAATGTCTTTTGGTAATAGGTTACCTTAAACATCCCTGGTATATGAGAGTGTTGGAATAAGATTGATCGACCACAATATTATGTAAACACTAGGGTGATTATACCATTGGTGGGATTTTGCATATGTTGTGTTTGAGATAACTAAACTATGATGTATTGGGAAGTGGGATTAATATAATTACAAATATATATATTAATTTAACTATGGATTCTCTTGTAAGGTTGGTGAGTCAGTAATACGATCATCGAAATGCCAATGAATAATAATCCATTTGAGGGATAGGATTGGGAACTATATTTTAAAATGAGATTGATGAGACCATATAGGGTATCTTGACTGTGATTTGACCTAAGGGACAACAGCAAGTGATGATGTTTTTTGATGTACCTAGATAGGGTTACTATAATGTATATAGTATGGTGATATCCAAGCAATGATTTAGTGACATGTCTAGGTGGTGTGCTTGAGATGTTAGGTTCAGAGATGTGTGATGGGTTTGAGCATGAAACCAACCCATTTGAGGATGATAAAAAATTCTTGAGTGGAATTAAATTCTCTAAGGATGATATATCATATATATGACATATTATAAGGTAGATTATTTTCCCATCATTGATATGTAACTCAGTGGATGTTCTCCCTAGATGATTTATATACGAGAGATTATAAGGTTTGTGTTATTCCCCTTGATAAAAAATTACTGATTGGATATTGGATCCCAATGATATATATATTTATAATATTATAATCTAGGTTTCATTCCACATGATGAGATTTTATGAGGTCGATGTTGGCCCATACTGATTGATATATCAGATATTACAAGATGAATGTTTTTCTCCATGATGGGATTTATAAGTTTGGTACCATTTCACAACATTTGAATTAATATTATAGGGTCACATTCATTTCCCTCTTGAGGTAATAAGATATTATGTGGTGGGAATTATTCCCCCCATGTGTCATTTGACATGTTATCTATAATGAAATATTACCCTTGAGGAGACTAAATGGTAGCGAACCATTCCCCCTCATGTGTATTATGAGTCATGTGTGTGGAACCTCTCCCAAACAATGAAATTGGTATGAGATACATTGTTTGGGGGTCATTACCCCCCAATAATATTATATATGCGATGATTTAGGAAGTGAACCTTTTGCATCTATATTGTCATATGTGCTTATTTATTTTTCAATGATATTCTGTGTTATGTCAGTTTTCACAATAATTATTACATCACATCATCAGAAAAATTCAGCACTGGCCAATGTAAGTATTCTCAAATCTAGGATTCACTTTATCAGATAAGGATCTACTATATTTATATAATTAAACATCAAAAAAATTTAAATTTCTATGAATAAAAATTTCTATAAAATATTTTACCGGTTATGTTTGGTACCTAGTTAATTTTTCTACATTGAGTTTTACTCACACACATTACATGTAGTTAGGGAACATTATTACTAAATTATCCCTCATTATTCAAAGATTCATATAATTGAGAGGCCATGTATAGGATCATTAGAGATTGTTCTGATGAAGTCAGGAGATGGATGAGATAAGTCACGAAGTTGGAATTATTGAATGAATATAATTTATTTCATAATTTATATTTTATATAAGATTAAGAATGTGGGTCATGAGTTGGGATTCGAACATTTATCTCCCATATTTAATTAATATATCTTATTTTTTATTATTGTATATACATTACTAGATTATTATTATCGATGATGATTTTTTATTTCATAGTTTTTTAATATAATATGATGTTATATTCACCCCATAATATCACCATAAACCCCCACTACTTTTTGGAAACCTATGGAATATGGAGAGGAATCTTTGAGGTAATATAACACTCCAAATATGAGAATAGTTAGTAGTGTATGGTTGAGGAATTATGGAAATGGTGTCTTATCATATTCAATAGAAATTCGTGTGTTCCCATTATCACTCTGAGGAAAATCTCTGCACTAGATAAAGAGTAAATAAGACATATCAATTACCACTTCAAATATACTAGTTAGATTATTTCTGTAAAATTAATTCTTATATAGTATGGAATTAAAGATAAGGGTTGATATCCCAAACGTTAATCAATTGGAATAGAATCAACTTTTTATTCATGTGACATATTCAAGGATGTAGTTAGAATATCCTCATGTCCAAAAATCAATTTTTTAAATAAAGAAATTATAGTATTGGTTACAACTAGCATATTTGGTCAGGTTAGATACATCATTAGTTAGTGTGATCATTATGAATATTATCGAGGTCAAAAGAGATCATATTATAAAAATATCACAAAATTATGGTTTTTGGGAGAGTGAGAGAGAACTCACAATGTGGGAATCAATCAGGGGGATGAGACCACCCATTTCTTCACTCATTGTGAAGATCTTATAAAAACACTAGACACTTTTCAATTATGATAATATAATTCATCATCACATGTTACAATTCTAGAATTGTATACTTTAATGATTTTTAGTGGACCTAATGATAATCTTAAATTCTTGGATATAGATAAGATATAGATCTATTGTATCCTAAATTTATCTGTTACAATTGTGGTCTATAAAAATACTAAAATTATTAACATAGAAGATGACTAGGGTATCCCAAACCACCATAAATTCATGAATGGAAAACTAATATGGTGGGTAAAACTGTAACTCTATATAAGGACCACTAGGACACTCACCTCATATATAAAAAACCATTTGAATAATTATCAACCCATATAAACCAATGATTCCTTCTGTAGAAATAGTTCTATCTTATACCATAATAACATTCATATCCCACAATATTTTCTCATGAGGTTATGCCATAATCTTTTGTTCAAAATTGGTATCGATGATGACTATATAGGAAACTATCATGGGGAATCGAAATAAAACTATAAATAATGTTACAGGCAAGACTCAATTATAGTAAGTGATCATTAAACTCAAATAAAATATAGGGAATTTAAATTTTTAATACTTTATTGAAGAAAAATCAACATTGATAGGATGTATGTCTATTTTGAACATACTATTTCAAAATAAGCCTTGAATGAATTTTTAAAATTTTCCATTATAAAAATATACTTTTAAAATAAAGGAAAATATTTTATTTAAATAATACTCATTTTTTATATAATAAAATTTTTTAATATATATAATTAATCAGTAATTTATTATCAATTGAAATAAATTTGTGAATATTTGGTGGTTAAAGGTATATATTTCTAAAAAATATTTTTAGGTGCCTAATGTTTTTCCATTTTAAATATTTAAAATAACATCTAATATTAAATGGTTTAAATGAAATTTATATATTATATATATATATATTAATTTATATTAATATAATGATGACTATTAGTCACAGAGAAAATATATGTTAATATTATTTGGGATAATTCATTTGTATGAAAAAGTGTTTTTCATCAAATATTTGGGTTTATTACTATAATGATTTTTTACAAGAATTGGAATTTGATAAAAATTTTCCCATAATTGGAACTTATATTTCTAAATTTGGTACATATTTCACATTTATTTATATTCACAATCGATAGCAATAACATAAAAAAATTGGTTGACACACTTGATGTTAAAACATGCTTACTAATAGATTAATCTAAAAGTTTAGTGGATAAAATGACATAAAATATTTTATGAATTAAATTATTTAATTTTATTTACAACCATTTTTATGTCATCATTAAAATTTAAATAATTTGGGGAAATATTTCTAATAATATGACTTAATCCTTATTTAATATATGAAAAATAATAATCTGTTTTCCACCCACCTCATTTATAAAAGGGAACCTCCTCACCCCAATTATTCACACCTATTGAGACATTTGTATCAACTATAACCTACCAAAATATATCCCCTAAATCATTATCTCTATTATATAGGGTTTTTATTTCCAAATTTCCATCCCTTTGGAACTTAAGAGTAGATCTAAAGGATATATTTCAAATAAGAGGCAGTCATCTTAACCGAACATTTTAATTTTTCTTCCTATTTTTCCATATTATATTATTTCATATCCGTTATAATATAATAAACCGATAACTCCCATATATTTAGGTTTCAATAAATATAATGAAATTCATCTATCATGTGTGCATACGTGTGTACTAGCACATCCTCAAAGTGATGTGATTCATTTTTAGGATTCCTTCAACTTATGAATATACATATGTATATAGTAAAGAAGAATGATGTATATATCATGGCTAAAATTATTTATTTGATATAATAATAATCATGAAACATGGATGATAACTATTTAATCAAAAAAGATATGAAAAATGAAGTAATTAATACCGAAAAAATGATAAACTGAATGATTGTTAACAAGCGGTTGATTAGAATTTTTAAGTGGACCATATATAATATTATAGATATGAATATTTTTAATTATATAATTATAACATAAAAATACTTATTTTATTTTATATTAATGAATTCTCAACAATATTGAAGTGTCAGTTAAGGGAGTTTGTCACAATTTCCTCTCTACTTAGTCAAATTTTGTATTATACACATATTTTTTATGTGGTTTATTTATTTCCCATTTTATGTATAAAACAAGAATATATATATATATTTATTATATTTAATTAAAATATAAATTTATTTTTACTCCTTCAGGTGTATACAATTAAAAACATTAAAATTAGTATTATTTTTTTACAATATCATTTTTTGGGATTAGATATATTTTTATTGAGAATATTCTAAAATTATTTTTCATAAAATATACATATTTTTGAATCCTATATATATTTAATAAGTCTCCTTGTTTTATTCTAAATTTTTCTCTATTTTTAACTTGAATCAAACAAATAAATTATAAAAATATAACATGATATTATTTCACTTATATTAGTTATATATATCTTCCATGAAAATATTTTTCATATTCCATTACAAAAGTAATGTTTATTTTATAAACTGGTTTATAAATTAAATTTTATGATATAAATTAACTTTTAAAATTGTTAAAATGAATATATTAATTTTTTTTCGAAAGAGTTATTTTTAAAATTCTTTACGAAAGTTAAAAGAGAATGTTTCATTTTAATGAGTAAAGAGTTAACTTATTTTCCCACAACCATAACCATTTTACTCTATTTAGAATATAATTTATGTTTCCCCTATTTTTCAATTAAAATAATACAATTAATATTTATTTTATTATTTTCACGTAATGTTTTTTTATTATCTAAAATATTGTATTTAATTAAAAATATATATTTTCTGATAAATTGATGGTCATATATTAACTCCTGGTCAATTTTTTCTTCATTGAATTTCTCATGAAACATTCAAATTCTTATGATCATATTTCATTGGATAATATATTTCCCTTACAGGTCTATATTATTTTTATAATAGACATTGTTATGTGAAAAATTTAATAACACTTTTCTATATATCTTTTTAAAAAGAAATCTATTGTAGACTAGAAAAATATTGATATTCTATATTGATTACTCAATAAGGATATTTATTGAAATGTTATTTGATTATGAATTAAATTTATCAATAAATATATGAGTAATTCATTGGGAAATCATTTATAGGTGGTGCCCAATTATAGATAGACAATCGATGAATTGACCAATCTCATGAGAAAAACCTACTTGATAGCCTTATTAATTGAGTTTCTTGTGTATACCTGTCCATATTTGAAATTATTATTAAATAATGACATGTTAAAGATATCGTTCATTTTTCATTACGTTCATCTAGAATTCAGTTCTTATTATTCATGAGGCAATATCATTAATATTATCCATGTAGGAATTTTTTTCTCAAGTTATTGATTAAAATAAATTTGTTAAAAATTATTTACCATTCCATTTTTAATATTCCATATTTAATCATGATAGATTCCACAATATGTAACCCTTACTGGGAGATTGAGCTCACACTTATTTTTATTCATTCGCCAGTATATTATGAAGTAATATTTGAATATGTTTCAAGGATATAGAATATTTTAATTAGTTATGTTTTACACTTTATTTATATTAAAATGGAAATCATTTGGTATCTAGTTTTTCAAGCCTAATATACTAATCAACCCTTGGTAATAAAATCCCTTGTATCATATTCCAATTTATTAAAGAACACACCCTATATGAGTCACTAGATTTTGGTTTGTTTGAGTTAGTATTTGATAATATTTATTAAAAACCATGGGACTTAAATTTAGTAAAATTATAATTTGGTAACATAACCCTTTAATAGAATACTAAAATAAGTCTAATCATAAGTTATTCTAAAAAAAATTAAAGTGGTGATTTTGTGGTTTTTCGAGGAAATAATTTCATATCTTGATATTGTTAAGTGAATGTGGTTTTGGATAAGTTGAATCTTAGTGTAATAACTATGAAAATAGTTGGATATGTATATCTCATTAATAATTCTAGAGTTTGCTAAATAAGACATTCAGAAACACCTGGATGGAAAATATTGTAAGATATTTATTGGTTAATTCACATGACCCTTACAAACCAATAATAAATATTTTAAAAAATTATGACTTTAGGATACTCCCCAAAAAATACATTTTATGATTGTGAGATTCGCATTGAAAGAAAGTTAAATATATGTTAATAATTAGAAATCATTTCATATATGAGTTAAAATTCATAATTTTATATGTTATTTCAGTAAATTTTATTTCAATGAAATGGGACCTATAATAAATAAGGGTATCAATACCCATTGATAATGTATATATTTATCAACTATTCCATATAATATAACTAGTTTGTGAGATGAGTCGATCATTTCTATATAACAGTTTCTAACCCATGTTGTGACTAATGACCTTTCCCAAATAGAGAAATGCGATCTTTGGTGACATTATAACCCTATATTGGATCATGTCATGTGATATAATTCTCTATATCATTATTTATTTACTAGTAAAATAGTATGTGATGAATGGAATAAGTCCCATGAAAAGATATTTATGGCGTGAGATGTGATAGAGGGGAAAAGGATATACAAGAAGTTTATTATATTAAAGGTGATGTTGATTTTTGGGGGTTATTAAACCAAAATACTAGCGAGGAAGAATAAATATGACATATGGAAAAGAGATGATAACTTTATAAGACTACGAAGGTATGTTTTTTATTACATATATAATTTAAAAAAAACCAATTGTATCATTGAAGGGATTTTACCAATTCTTTTAAGGGGACATATTTCCAAAACATATTCATCATATAATTTAATATCACTATGTTTTATAAAAACATATTAATAATTTTACACATAATATATATTATAGGAAAATCATTTGAAGAATAGTCTAACTAAACACCAAGAAAAAGGGATCAAATCAATGTAGAATAAATAGTAAAGAAACTTCCATCATGTAATAATTATGGGAAGACATCTTGTAAAATTATTTAAGGGAATTCAAGTTTATTTCATGAACAAATATAAGGCACAAATGGCTATTAAATGGATTCAAAATAATGAAATACATTCTATCTACTAATTTAACTATAGAAAACTGTTCATTATTCAGACTCCTATCCCATGTATTGTCCTAGACCTCATCGGTCCATTCATTTACAAAAATCTATTGTCTGAGTTATTTTGGGAGGTCAAGGTGACTTATCCCCAACAATTTTCTAAATTTCTCATTATGTGAATAGTACCATCAGTGTCGGTGTGTCATTCTGTGAACTATGACATTGGTGTCTGTGAGTCATTTTGTGAATAGTTTTATCGATGTTAGTGATTCATTTTGTGGACAGTACCATCAGTGTCGGTTAGTCATTCTATGAACAGTTTCATCAGTGTCAGTTAGTCATTTTATGAATAGTGCTATCGATGTTGGTGATTCATTCTGTGAATAGTGCTATCAGTGATGGTGAATCATTTTTTGAATAGTTTCATCAGTGAAAGTGAGTCATTCTATGAATAGGGTCATCAGTATCAGTGAGTCGTTTTTTGAAAAGTGTCATCATTTTCAGTGAGTCATCCTGTGAACAATGTCATCAGTGTCGTTGAGTCATTATGTGAATAGTGTCATCAGTGACAGCGAGTCATTCTATGAAGAGTGCCACTGGTGTTAGTGAGTCATTTTGGGAACAAGTCCATAAGTGTCGGTGAGTCATTCTGTGAACAGTTTCAATAGTGTTTGTGAGTCATTTCTTAATAGTGTCATCGGTGTCAGTGATTCCTTTTGTGAATTGTTCTATCATTGTCGGTGAGACATTTTCTGAATAGTTTCATTGGTGTTAGTGAGTCATCCTGTGGACAGTGTCATCAGTGTCAGTGAGTCATTTGTAAATAGTGTCATTAGTGTCATTGAGTCATTTTGTGAACAATTTCATTGGTGTCAGTTAGCCATTTGTAAACAGTGTTTCAAGCATCGGTAGGTGTACAATGTTTCCATCTTCCTACAACTTCTACCCTTTAATGTTTTCATTGACGTAAAGTTAATTCAAGGACACTGTTAAGGGATTTAAGCCTGATTGAAATCCATAACTCCTATAATAATTTTTCTAAGGCTCGGGATGCCTTTACATGGTCAAACTATGTGATTTAATGTAATCATATTTTAATGGAAAATCCACCGTATCTTAAACCACTTGCTCCGTTAAATATTTTAAAGGGCCAAGATATATTCCTCCCTTGTTCAACCATCTTTTTTCCTGGCGTGAGATGATTGAACTGTTCCTTCTTTCCATAAGAGTGTCATAACCGAACCTTAATCCTTATATTTTTTCCCTTGAAGTTTTTTCCTGCTTCATGCGCATCCCCTGTTTTTGTACAAGAAGAAAGTGTCAATTCATCATCTATAAAAGGTTTTATCTACCTCTTTTCTTATGTTTTCTTCGACCTTTTTCCATTTTTTCTCCCTTCCATGTTATGAAATGTGATATCCATGCTCTAATGGTGTTTTTAGGGTTTCAATTGGTCTGGTCGTTCCACAGAGTCCTTCGATGGATGCATTTGTCACAGGGGAGGAGATCTTAATCCATTGTGTGGATCATTATCATATAAATACGATCATAAACAATTTTAGGTAGGAGATTCATTGCTTATCTATTCTTGTATGTGAAACTGTATTGTTAGCATGTTTTAGCCAGATATATCACAATAAAATTTACATAACAAATATTTGAACCAGATAAATAAATTGATATCTATTGTATGTTACTGCCTATTATTTTTCTAGATAATGTGATATATATTCTTACTATGTTTAGGATTTTGTTCTTGATAGAAATTTGTAAAGAACATAAACTAGGATTAATTGTAATTTAATTTTCAACGATAAATATGCATGTAAATAAACATGGTTCTTCTTGTTGTAATTTGATGTCACTAAAATTTATGTAGTAAGAATGTTTAATTATTTGTGATAGCATACTATTTGGGTTTCTTGTTGTTGGAACCTATGAATATTTAATTAGTTAATTTAAGATGGATTAATAACCTGATTTTTTGATAAATGATAATTTCTCATAGGCTTCTAAGTTACCCTCTTTCTTATTTAATGGCCAAGAGCCAAGTTGACATGATTTTTATTTTCATACTATTTGTGTTTTGATGTTATCCTGTATTACTATGGTGATATGTGAGGGTAGGGAGGCCCATTTTTTGTGACAAATGATGACGCCTAGAGTGGCAAGATGCATCAGTTTCAGCATATGGGTGTCGAGGATGACCCCTGAGATGATGAATTAGTTTGGATGTGAATTTTTGGATGCTTAGTGAATCTTGCTGGTTATTTATCTACATTACTTTTCCCAATACTCAAGGTAGCTGGTCTTTCTTACCCTCATTCCAAATAGGGCAAAGACGTACATGGTATGCCACATTCTTTCCATGTTTATCTTATTGACTGATTATGGGTATAAGTTATTACTATAGGAGGCAATGACTCAATGGGTAGTTCACCCACTCACTATGCTAAGCCCATTGTGTTTAGTACATTATAATATTTTTCTATAATTACTATTGATATGGGAAATCAAAAATTCTATTAATAAACGAATGAATAAATTATGTTTACCCATGGGGTTGGAGTTTGTTGGGATGCAATGTAGTGGTAGAAATTTAAATTAACAGTGGACTTTAGTTTTTAAGCGAATGAAATATAATGAGTAATTGTTTATGGTTAATTAATTTTTAAAGAATAAATTAACATAATTTGAAACTGATAAAAAGGGAATAACGTAATCAAATAAATCTCTTTTAATGGTTGTATGCTTATAAAAAACCCAGTCCTATAAGTGGCATCTGGGAGACTCAGAGATGTTAGTTGTAGCTAAGCCTAAGAATGGGTTATTCACATAATGTGGATTTGGGATATATTATATTCAACAATTTTTATATTTTCATATTCTACACCACCTCGTCTATTATTGAAACTAACACCTCAACGATTCTGGGCCCTGAGGGGTGTTTTCCCAAATATTCTAGTGGGAGGGTGAATGGATGACTACCACCTTTGACCCTGCTCTCTTCTCTTGGTGGTTACCTATGTTGGTAGGCACAATGGTTATTTTTTCCTATATAAGTGTGAAGAGGGATATAATGGATTATGGATATTCACACACATATATTCTTGATATAGTTTCCTATGGACTGCTATACGTGTAACATGTATAGGCTATGATGGCTTGAAGATCCTTACGCGGTGTATGGGATAAAATGTCTCGAGGTTTAATACCCGACATATGATACACATTATGTGAGCTATGGTGGCTCCTGTAAACTAAATGGTTAGTTTGTTTATGAGGAAATTGTGGTTTTGTTGCATGAGGTGCATGGTTTGGTGTTGCTTCTATGTGTCTATGGGTAACCCTTTGGAGAGGGATGGATTAGGACATGCGATGTTGGGGAAAAGAGGAAAACCAGTGGGGAAGTGGAAGTGGGGTACCCTTGACATTATTTATTATATTATATAATCTTGTTTTCAATACATGGTCAGAGTATCCATGGTGATGCTGGGAACTTAGTATACCTGTTTAGGTGATGATTAATTGCACTTGTTGTTCACTGTGCATACCATTATTTCTTAACTTTTCCATGAGAGGCTCTGGGGAGGATCTTTCTGAGTATACTGTTATACTCACCCTATGTATATATAAAAAAAATTAGATCACATAGAGCTGGATGGAGATCATTCTAGTAACTACTAGCTTTGGGTTGCATGGAGTGTATGAGCTTTGCGGTTGCTATTGTTTTTTATATTCATTTGGTACTTGTAGTTTTCCCTTTCATTTGTAGTAGTTTTTTCATAACATTACATATTTTTACTTGGGATTTCATTTATATTAAATTCTAATCTTGATATGGTTTGTGTATGTCTTATCTATTTCCCGTTCCCATGTGTTCTTATAGATGGTATTTCCTCCCATTAGTGTGTTTACTATTCCCTCGGTGCTAGTCGCGAACTCCGGGCCTATTGGTTGCGGGAATCAGGGGTCACTATCTCCCTTATAATATTGTTTTCCTTATATAGGTATACCTTGTGGGGTGGGGATCATGAAAGAGTGGTATCAGAGGTCTGGTTGAGGGATAAGATGGAGTTTGTTTTTAGGCATAGGTGAAGTCGCATGGGTTGGTAGGGAAACAATTTCAGATAAGTTTACAAGTGATGTAAAAACTAGATATCGGTTGAGGTATAGGCGTTTAAGGACCCTATGATCTGATGCACAAACCTTTATGTTTACAGTGGCTATTAAATGAGGTGATACTAGTTGCAGTGTAGGGACCTTGGAAAGGATCATGCATCATTTTTCATTGTGCCTATGTTTTAATGGGTAGACCTTGGTATAGGTTAACCTAAAATTAATAAAAGAAAAAAATTAATTAATTAATGTTGAGTCATCGATTATCCAAGTCTAGGTTCTCTAAAAATTTGTTAATTTTAAAATATGGCTCTAAGATGATATCCTTGTTAGGTTTTCACAGAAGATGTCCAGCAGGCTATGCTAATAGATTGTCACGGGGTAGAGGTTGATGAAGACGACACTTAGAGAAGAACACTCTAAGAGCATCAGTACCAGAGTCTACAGAAGTATGAGTTCTCTATTTTAGATAAGGTCATGGAATACTGGTTAGAGGATGTTTAGATAGCCTTCAGTTCGATCTATTCTAGGATGGATCACTCTGTATCTTTGGTGGTGATGATGCTACATAGAGCAGTGAGGCAATAGTGGTTCTTATTTCTTGGGGATCGTGAGGAGTTTGAAATATCATAGGAGGAGTTTTGATACAAGTTTAGAGTCGAGTTTGTTTCTTCAATCGCAAATGCATCAAATCTCCAGGGGCTTCTTACCCTTCAACAACAGGGCTCCAGTGTGAGAGCATATGGAATCCATTTCAGCAACATTTTATATTATGCTTTAGAACTGTTTATAGATGTGGAGGCTAGGGTGAGAAATTTCAAGGAGGCTTTGCATTCTGTGATCTCATTCTAGGTCATCCCATTTATGTTGAAGACATATAATGTTGTTGTGGCAATGAAAGAGGACATAGAGAGGGAATTGTATTGAACTGGATCATCACGAGGGGGGAGTCGTGATCATTCTTCATGAAGAAGGGATGTGGATCAAGGTTTCTTGATTTCTGGGCAGAAGAGTTTTAGTTCAGCTGGGGGTAGATCCTAGCCTTCAACATCTCGTTTTTATGTGGGCAGTGGCCCTCAGGCCTATGCCAAGGGTTCATCTTCTTTTTTTCTTGTGGAGGGTGAGGTCATCAGTAGTGAGAGTTCCCAAAAATTCATGAATGTTATTGTGCACTAGGTGTTCTGCACTAGGTTCCTCTGTTAAGGTAGTTCCAGTGAGGGCAGCAGTAGTAAATTTCTACATATTTCGACTATCGATGAGCAGATGGGGTTGGAAGAGGATAGCCCTATGACACTCCCCATTCCCCTAAAGAAGATATATTACATGTTTTTGGTCGTTATTAGGGCCAAAGAGGCTTCAGAGCAGGTCATGGTCATCTTAATTCTTTAGTGTTGCCAGCCCTAGCCGATTCAGTCATCATTCAAGGTACCCTTTTCATGTTTTCTATATGGGTGTAAGCCTGGTTTGATTCTAGAGTTACCCATTCCTTCATACCACATACCCTTTTCCATGCTTTGGGACCTGAGGTAGAGAGGCTTCTAGTTCCCTTGGAATTGACTATGCTAGTTGGAGGCTGAGATGGCTTGTATGAAGAATGTATAGACTATGATCTAGTTCTAGGGAAACACAGCTCTTGGGGAGAATTCATATTTTTATGGATACAACCATATGATGTCATCCTTTTTATGGATTGGATGTATTTGGTGAAGGCTATTGTGGAGTGCATCAAGAGGAAGGTGGTGTTCTTCGATGAAGATGGAGAGCCAGTAGTGTTTGTTAGTGACTGAGACCCTTGGATGGGTCAGAGGCATGTTATATATGTAACGCCCGGACCCTAGTTACCCAGAGCCGGTGCATTATTACATAACATTGGCATGATCACAAGAAAGATCAAATCTCAAAATATCGATTGGTTTAGTATCCTTGGAAACACTAGATATATTCATAAAGTTTTACATTACATCATAAAGTGAAAAACTACTACAACAACATATTGTCTCCATAGTTCACACTATTAACCCCTCATAATATCCCTGCAGGTCATTCATAATTTACTTCTTCACTTTTTGGGAAAAATAAAACATAGAAAAGGGGTGAGCTCAAATGTCCAGTAAGGATATCAATATAGCGGAAACTTTCATAAATAAGAATAAACATTTAAGGCAATATATAACTAAAACAAAAGCCTTTCAAACTTGAACTTTAAACATAGTATGGAATAAATAAAATGAAATAATTCCATTTACTTATTCACATGGATATTCTACTAATTGAATAATCACATGAAAAACCAATAACCACTTTCATAATGATGGAATGCATAATGCCAGACTATCATAACCACATAGCCAAGGCCTCGTGCCAAGACTACAAATAAGATTTTTTCAAGACCTTATGCCAAGACACTAGTTTGTCTCATAAGACCTACCGATGCATCGAGTAGCTATAGCGGGCTCCACCCGTCACATATTAAGTCCAATGCATTCCCATATGAAAAGGTTTAAACATAACATAAACATTCGTATTAAAACTAGCATACGAAATGTCAATACTTTCACCATAAACTATGAATGGTATAAAAATAGCACATCCACAGTCAAACATATCACAAAACCTTCAATACAATATAGAAGTTTTGTATCATAATAAATCAACTTCAAATAAGCTTAAAATTCATCAAAGGATGTTGACATAGATTAAATCAAAACTATTTGAGAGAAATATCTCATTTTTTGAAATCATTTAAAAGTCACACATTTATAAAGGAAGTAATTAAAAAGAGATTTTTGAATCAAAGTGTCTCATACCACTTTGAAACTTTTGAAAGGAATTAACAATTTTAAAAAAATTCATGTCCATATAAATAAATCCTTAAAAACCATTTTGAAGATATGGACATTAATTAAAAAGATTTAGAAAGATAAATCTTTAAAACATTTAAAATTCTGATTTTGATAAAGAGTACCTTTCTGAAATTCTTAAAATTAATATTCCTTTTTAAATCATTTAAAAGTCACATAATTATAAAATAAAACATTTACTTTGAAAATATTCTTGTAAGCTTGTAAGGTAAGCTTTGACAATTTTATAATGGCGGTAAATAGCCGCACCCGCTGTATAAGTTTAAAAAAACATTCTTACCTTAAATTTGTCGAAAGGTAAAAAGTGCCTTGTTTGGAAAACGATGGAAATATTCCTTTAAAACACATAAGGGTATAAATTACTTTAACCCATATTCTTTTTAAATAGTAAAAATGTTTTGAAATACATTTTGAAGAAACATGGATGTGGATGATAAAGAAATCCCAGTAGATTATTACGTATAAACAACCTCGAATAATGAAGAGATTGTGAAATAAACCCTTACCTTGCACTTTTACTTGGATGGGGTAGGTTAACCTCCTATATAATGGTGAAATAATTGTTATTAAATTATTTAATAATCATATACATTAATATTATATCATATATGATCTTTTAACATTGCTTTGTTAATAATATCTTAGAATTATCGTCGTTTCGGGTGTTAACTTACTCATTTTCTTTTATATGTTTTGTTACGTAAGCCATGTTTTTAATGGATAGGTTGTATATTATTCATATCCAGAATGATATCAAGTTCTTATATACTATTATTAATAATCAAATGAGAATTATACTTGAATGGATACGATGGAGAATGAATCTCATCGCGTTCGTGGGGACGGTAGTCCGTACGTACGCACGAGCGACAATATCATTATTTTGATATTAAAATAATATATAAATGGATGGTATATCATATATACAGAATCATTAAAATGTTATATTTATTATTTACATGAGTTACACATCATTATTATACCCATCCAAATAATAATATATTGAATAACAATTACACCACGACGTGGAGACGGTAAACCGTACGTACGCACGTATGGGGACATGTTATTCAAAGGGTAGATAGAATACTGAATATGGTTGTACCATATTTATAATAACATCACAATATATATATGATACTGGAGTTATTATTTTAGAATGGTAAAAACAATGGAAGAAGAAGTGGAAGAAGAAAGGAACTTGAAAAAGGGTGGTGAAATCATTACCTCTTCTTCGGGTTCTTCCTTTTGATTTGATCAAAAGGGATCCTTAGTTTGGTTTTATGATAAGACTAATGCCTCTAGGTTGTAGTTAGGAAAGTTGGGAGAGTATTTGGGCAGATTTTGACCAAACAAAAAGGCTTCAAAGGTGTGAAGAAATGAGAATGAGGAGTGCCCTTTTATAAGAGGGGTGAGGGGCACCTTTGGAAAATCTAGAAATATTAATTTATAATAAATTCATATTCGGTTTCTAATGGCTCCAAAGTTTATTATTAAAAGATTAAGGTGGGTATGGGTCGAAAAAACTCAACCAATAGAATTTAGACAGGTTTGGGTACTTATATTAACCTTATCTTTAAGTATTAACTCTAAGTTAATTAGTTTCACTTTTACAATGTCTCTTTGTATTTTTATATTATATGGTAAATAAACTTACCATATACATCCAAGTGACCCCCAAGTGGTCCATTAATGATGAACCTATCATGATATAAGTCTCTTTTCCAAACATTATATTTTTAGGAATTTAATACCAATTAATAATATAATATTTGTTTTAAAAACTCTTTTATGTCCATTTGGACACTATTTAATAGTTGATTTTTGTGAAACTCATAACAGAATGATTACTTCTAAAAAATTTAATTAAATGATTCCTAACATGTCCTATTAACTTATAAAATTATTTTACTTCATAAAAAGTCTCAAATTATATTTATTTGGGTATTTATAATATCAATTATTTTAACTTTTCACTATTATGAGAATTACTGCATCATCATTGTGTCATACCTAAATTAAATTATTTAATGTTTAAAAATTATAAATAAAATATAATTATGTAGGAAATCTTTTTATCTTTCTAATGAATATTTATAGTCGAAAATCAAACATATATAACCCTATTTAAAAATGTTTTTACTAAACGATATATGCTTGTGTCATTTTTGTATTCATTTTAACTTAATTAAAATAAAGTGTCCCTATCACCTACAAGTGGCTCCATGGGGTCCCAAAATCGACCCAAAGATGCATATGGTCGAACATGTATCAACCAATAAGTTTAGGACACGTTTTAGGGTAATTTAGTATTATTATAATATTATTTTTTAACCCTTATTTACCGGATTTACCCTTAACCATGGTAAATAAAATATTTACCGCAGTAATTATTCAAAATGTCTAAAAATAAAAGTTACCTATTCACACAATATGAACATCCTGATTCCAAATATGGAATCCATTTTTCCAAATTCAAAACACAGAAGTGGCAGAAATTAATTTAAAAATAATTCCCACTGTTAAAACAAAAAGCATGTTTTTAAGATATAATAACTATCAAAAGATTGATACTTGTTTATGTTTGGTTTAATTGTGAAATTATGTCCAATCACCAACATTGTATTAAATGGTAAAAATATATTCTAAATATACTTTAAAACCACTCAAATTCATAATTTATCACTATTAATTATTTTGATTAAAAAAGTTGTTTTTAATCAAAATTTAGTAATTTTCACTATTCATCAAAATATTAAAGTTATCCAAAAAGTACCAAAATTTCACCTTAGGATAAATTCGATACTCCGAATCGAAAAATGAAGTCCATTTTGAAATATAAAATATATTTAATTTCAAAAAGTAGGTATTACTATTCATAACGGCTAGTTTCATTGGTTGTAGTGTGTGTTAGAACTCGAAGTTGCGTACAACACACGCTACTGTATTATTCAAAGGAAAGCGTACCGTGGAAGCTTGGGATGTTTCATTTTAAATTTTTGATGTCCCTATTTAGTCAAAAAGTTTAAAATATTTTATTTAAAAAGGGTTCACTATTAAAAGTTGGTAAAAGTGCAATACTGAAAATGAATTTGTTCTTGCATTATATCTAAGAAACTCATAATATGGATTCTAAAATTATAAGGATTATATAAAGTTTAAAATTTAGTTAATGATATTCATAACCTCTTTTGAATGGATTTTTTTTTTGGTAAGTCATGGTGCGATTGAACTTGGTGTTGCGTGTAGTGCAAGTTATTGAAGTATTTTGAAGAAATAACACACTATGAAATCTTGGGGTGTTACAATATCCTTATCATCCATGATGGCTAAGTGGATGTTGATTTCCTTATAGGTTTAGTATTTGGCGTCTTCTGTGGTCATTGAAGAGTACCTTGATGTCTTTCCTTAAGTGGTTGAATCATTACCCCCTCGACGAGAGATCAAGTAAGGGATTATGTTATAGTATTGATAATATCATATCTCTATGTTTGAATATAGGATGTCCCCTTCTGAGTTTTGAGAGATATGTATAAATCTAGATGGTATGTTCCTATGTAGTTTTGTTTCGATGAGTCTGCCACAATTGGGTGCACCAGTTTTTCTTGTAAAGAAGACTGATGGATTTTTGCAATCACGTATCAATTTTCTTTGTTAAACAATGTGACATTGAAGAATCGCTTTTCACTTCATCGTATTGATGATTTATTTGATCAAAAATGGGGAATTTTGCTTCTAAAAGATCCAATTGTGGTCCACATATTATTATATGCGTGTGAAAAATGAGGATATCTAAGAGACTGTTTTCCAATATCGTCATGGGAATTATGAGTTCATTTTAATGCCATTCGATGTGATGAATGTTGTAGCTGTGTTCATGAGATTGATGAACACTATGTTCTGTGAGTTCTTGGATAATTTTTTGGTGGTTTTCATCAATGAAATCCTTTTTTACTCCATGTATGAGGAGGAAGATGCATACAATCTGCATGCCATTTTGGGGGTTCTTGGTCAACACCAGCTATTTGGAATTTTGTCAATGTGTGAGTTTTGGGGTCAGAAATTTAATTTCGGGGTGCATGTGGTGTCCCTACTTGGATTATCTATAGAACCATTGATTATAGAAGTAGTTTGTTTTTGGTAACCCACCTCTATAGTGCCAGAGGTGCGAAGTTTCCTTGATCTTGTAGGCTACTGCGTGAGGTTCGTAGCTGATTTCTCTCATTTTGCGACTCATCTGATAAAATTGAATAGGAAGGATCAATCATTCATGTGTACTAATTGGTGTGAGTAATCTTTCATGTTTCTAAATGAGAATTTGGTAAGTACTCTATATATTTTTCTTTTCGAAGAGGAAGTTCAGTTTGATGCTTTATGCGATGCTTTACATCCGGGGTTAGGCAATGTTCTGATGCAGTATAGATTAGTTGTTTCTTATGGATCTCGGTAGTTGTGTCCCCATGAACATAACTATTACACCCATGTTCTTTAGTTGGCAGTTGTGGTTTTTTCTCTGATGTTTTGGATACATTTCCTCATTGGTGAGCGCTTTGTGGTTTTCACTAATCATAAGAGTATGAGGAATGTTTTCACCCAGTGCGACATGATCTTGTGGTAGTGTAAGTGGATGGAGTTCTTATAAATATACAACTTATAAATATTGCATACAACTTGAAATTGGAATTTTGTGGCTGATGCACTGAGAAAAAAGTCATGTAGGGATGCAGTGTGTGAATTTGGTGATTCTTAGAGAGTTATGGAAGATATTTCAGCATTAATCTTGATATGAGAGAAGTTAGGCGTAGAGGATGTTTTTTTCAAATGATGGTACTGTCATCTCTAGGGAAGCAGGTGGAAGAGTCCTAGTAGGGATATCTATAGGTGGAGGTTTGGAGAGACCGAGTTGTTTGTGGTGAGGCCCCGAATGGTTGGGTTGAGGATGAACAACACTGAGTGTTTACTCAGATATGGATTTTTGTTCCTTTGGTGATGTGTTATATGGTTCTTAGAGAGTTCCATAGTTTTACTTTAGTGGTATATCATGGCATGAAAATGTTGTACCAAGCATTGATGAGATAGTTTTTGTGGTCTGGGTATAAGAACGCAGTTTCTGATTTTTTGTCTTAATGCTTGGTATGTCAAAAGTTGAAGGCTAAGCATTGTGTCCCTAGTGGTTTTATCTAGCCACATGATATTCCTCAGTGGTAGTGGGAGGACATCTCAATGGAATTTGTTACAGGTTTACTGCGATATTTGGGAGTACATGATTCTATTTGGGTGGTAGTTGATAATTTAACAAAATCGTCCCACTTTGTAGCGATCAAAGAGTAGAGATCACTAGAAGTTTTTTCAAGGAAGTTTTTGGTGGAGGTGGTGAGACTCCACAGATTCCTGATGATGATCATTTCCAATCGATATCATCATTTTACCTCTAGGGTGTGGAGAGGTATCTTGCATGCTTTTGGTTATTAGTTTTGTCTTAGCACTACTTTTCATCCACCGATGGAAGGTCAGATTGAGTGGAAAATCCAGACTTGTGAATACAAGTTCCACTTTTGTGTTCTTGATTTTGGAGGTTTGTGGATGAGGATCATACCCTTGTTGGAGTTCTCTTACAAAAATTGTTTTCACGCCCCTGTTGGTATGATGCCATTTAAAAAATTTTATGAACAACTATTCGGTTCTCTATTATGATAGACTGGGGTTGGAGAGTCCGCAATTCATGGACTGGAGATATTACCGAATAAAATAGAGATGGTTCAGGTGATTCATTAGAGGATGCAGATAACACACGATTTTCATAAATAATATGTTGATCAATGGAGGAGGCCTTTGGAGTTTGATGTTGGAGGTCATGGGTTTCTGAAGGTGTGTCCCTGTCATGGGTAGCGTTGGTTTGGTCATGGTAGTAAGTTGTCTCGCTAGTTTATTGGTCCTTTCGATGTGTTGTCTCATATGGGATCTGTGGAATTTCGAGTATCACTTCCCCCACAAATGATCCAGATACATGATGTTTATTCATGTTTCACAGTTCCGTCTTTATCTTCATGATGACTCTCACATCAATGATTGGGGAGAGGTCAATTTTGATGATGATGGGACCTTCTAAGAGAGGCCAGTGGAGTTCCAAGATCACAATGAGAAGGAGTTTCACATGTATTCAATCCCCTTGGTTTGTGTCTAGTGTCGACTCATTGGCGTAGAGGATAGTACTTGGGAAGGAAAGTCACATATACATTCTCATTACCCAAATTTATGTGATGTTTATAAAATTTATGTAACAATGTTCAATTTGTGGTTATACACCATTCGTGTTTATTAGATGGATTTCTTTTTTCTTTTTTCTTCTTGTACTTTTCACTCTTTTTAGATGTATCCCGATCGGTGGTTGTTCTGGCCCATTTTCTGTTTCCTTTTAGGATGGTTTTGAAATCTCAAGGAATAAAATGTTTAGAGATGTATCTGATGAAATGGTCAAGACCACTTTGTCCATTCCATTGCTGAAATCCAGTGTCTAAGTTGTTCTGGGAGGTCTAGAAGACTTATCCCCAACATTTTTCTAAATTTCTCATTATTTGAACAGTTCCATCAATGTCGGTGGGTCATTCTATCAATAGTACCATCAGTGTCAGTGAGTCAGTTTGTGAATAGTTCCATCGGTGTCAGTGATTCATTATGTGAACAGTGTCATCAGTGCGGGTGATTCATTCTATCAACAGTACCATCAGAGTCGGTGAGCCGTTCATTGTACAATGCCATTATTGTCGGTGAGTCTTTGTGTGAACAATGCCATCAGTGTTGGTTATACATTCTATGAACTTTGTCATCAATGTTAGTGAGTCATTCTTTGAACACATTCATTGGTGTCGATGATTCATACTGTGAATATTGTCATCTGTGTCAGTGATTCATCCTGTAAACAGTGTCATCAGATTCGGTGAGTCATTATGTTAATAGTGGCATCAATGTCAGTGATTCATTCTATGAACAGTGCCATCAGGGTCAGTGAGTCATTTTGTGAACACTTCCATTAGTGTCGGTGATTCATTTGTGAATAGTGGCATCGTTGTTAGTGAGTCAATTAGTGAATAGTACCATCAGTGTTGGTGAGTCATTTTGTGAACATTGCAATCATTATTAGCGATTCAATCTATTAACTGTGTAATCGGAATCGGTATGTCATTTGTGATACGTTTCATCAGTGTTGATGAGTCATTTTGTGAACAATTTCATCACCGTCGGTGTGTCATTTGTGAACACTATTTCTAGCATTGTTAAGTGAATATTTTTTCTAGCATTGGTAGGGGTACAGTGTTTCCGGCTTCCTACAGTTTCTCCCCTTTGATGTTTTCTTTGATGTAAAATGAATTAAAGACCTTGATTTATGAGATTTAATGCAATTGTAAATCCATAAATTTTATATTATTTTTCCTAAGGCTTTAGTTTCCTTTACATGGTCAAACTGTGTTATTTAATGCAATCATAATTGAATGGAAAATCCAGCATATATTAAACCACTACTGTGTTAAATCTTCCAAAGGGACAAGATATCTTCGTCCCTTGTTCTACCTTCTTTTTTCAAGGTTAAAAATGCTCAAATCATTCCTTAATCCCTTATAAGAGTCATGATCGATCCTTAATCCTTGGATCGTATCACCTTGAAGTTTCGTATTGCTGCATGCACACCCCCTGTTTTTGTACAAGCAACAAGTGTCGATCTTTCATCGATAGAAGGTAAGATCTACCTCATTTCTTGTGTTTTATTCGACCATTTTCCCCTTTATTCTACTTTCCATGTTATTACATGTGATATACATGATCTAATAGAGTTTTTTGGGTTTCTATTGGTGTGGTTGTGTCGCAACGTCCTCTGGTGGATTTAGTGGTCAAGGGGAGGAGATCATAATACATTTTGTGGATCGTTCTTGTATAAAGAACATCAAGAACCATTTAAGGTAGGGGTTCATTTCTTCTCTATTATTTAACATGAAACTATAGAGTTAAAATGTTTCCGCCCACTGGATCATGATGGAATAGAAATAATAAAAATTTGAGCTGGATAAATAAATTGATATCGATCGTATGTTATTGCATCTAGTTTTGATAAATAGTGTGATGTTTTTGCTTTATTTTTTTAGATTTTAATTCTTGATGGAAATTTGTAAAGAAAATAAACGGGGATTAATTGTAGATTAAATTTCAAAGATAAAGAGGCATTTAAATGAATCTAGTTCTTCATGTTGTAATTTGATGTTAATCAAATTGATGCAGTAAGTATGTTTAATTATTAGTGATAGCTTACTATTTCAGTTTATCAATCTTGAAACCAAAAAATAATAAATCATTTATTTCAATGTGGTTTAAATAAATAGTTGTTTGATAAAAGAAAATTACTCTTAGGGATTTGAGTTACCCTCTTGCTTGTTTATGGGAAAAGAGCTGAGTTGACATGATGTTTGGTTTCTTGCTCCTTGTGTTTTGATGAGATCTTGGATAACTGTTGTGATATGTGGGGGTAGGGATGCCCATTTTTTTGTGGTGGAAGTTGATACCTAGAGTGGTGAGATGCATCGGTGTATGCATATGGGTGTCGGGGATGACACTAGAGATAATGAAACAGGTTGGATGATAATTTTTGGATTCTTGATTAATCTTGTTTATTCCGTGTCTTCTTTAATTTCCCCACCTCTCAAGGTATATGGTATTCCTTACCCTCCTTATAAAAGCAATGAAGATGCGTGGGGTATTCCACGATCATTCCATGTTTAGATTCTCAAGGGTGGATGGGTATACGCTCTTGATATAGGTTTCAATGACTCGACGTATAGTTCACCTACTCACAGTGGTAAGCCTATGGTGTTTAGTAGTTTATAATTTTTTTCTAAAATGCATGGGTATATAGGAAAGTAATAATGTTTTTAATAAATTATTGAATAAATGATGTTAACCCATGAGGTTGGAGCTTCCTGGCATGACATGTTGTGGTTACAGTTCAAAGGAACTATGGACTTTGGGTGTGATGGTAATGAAATATAATGTGGAATTGTCAGTGATTAATTAATGTTTAAATAATTCATTATCATAAAGTGTAACTGATAAAAAGCGAATAATTTAATGTTATAAATATCCTTTAATGGTTGTCTACTTATAGGAAACCTAGTCATAGAAGTGGTATCCAGGAGTCTAAGAGACGTTAGCTGTAGTGGTGTTTAATACTAGGTTTTTCCCGTAGTTTAGTTGTGAGCTATAGTATATTCCATACTTTTAATGTTTTTATATGCTACTCCACCTCGTTAGTTATAGAAACTGACACTCTGGGGATTCAAAGCCTGGGGCTCCTTTCCCCAACATTCCGGTGAGAGAATGAATGGATGAATACCCCCTTTGGCACCACTCGCTTTTCTTGGGGGTTACATGTGTTGGAAGGAATAATGGTTAGTTTCTCCCATATAAGTGTGTAGAGGGAGGTAATGGATTCTATTTATTCACACAAATATATTCTGGATATAGTTTCTTATGGACTACTATTGGTGTAACGTGTATAGGTTGGGATGGATTGAGGCTCCTTACTCTGTGTATGGGCTATAATGGCATGAGGTTTAATACTCGACGTATGATACAAATTATTCGAGCTATAGAGGATCCCAGATACTACATGGTTACATTGGTTACAGGGACATGGTGGTTTTGTTACATGAGGCTCATGTTATGGTGCTATGCCCAAGTGTCTACAAGCAAGCCTTTTGGGAGAGAGACAGATTAGGATGTGCGATGTTTGGGCAATAAGGAAAACTAGTGGGGAAGTGATAGTGGGGTACCCTAGGGATTATTTATTATATTATATACTCCTGAATGTAATACTTGGTGAGAGTAGCAATAGTGAGGCTGTGAACGTAGTTTACTTGTTTATGTGATGGGTATGTTTCATTTGTTATTCATTGTAACTAACATTCTTTCTTTACTTTTGCACGACAATCTCTAGGGAGGATCTTACATTGTATGATGTTATGATCACCCTATGTATATATAAACTGTTTTTCAGTTCACTTGGAGTAGGTTGGAGATCAGGCTGGTTACTACTAGCTTGGGGTTGTAGGAGTTGTTCGAGCATCATGGTTATTGTCCTTTTTAGTTTCTTTTGGTACATAATGTTTTCCCTTTTAGTTCTAGTAATTTTTTCATGCCATTACAGATGTGTACATGGGATATCTTTTATATTATAGTCTAAGATAGAGTTTTCTGGTGTCCATCTTATCTCGTTATCTTTATCATGTGTTCACTTAGAGGGTAATGCTTCCCATTTGTGTGTTTACTATTCCCTCGGTGCTATTCGTTAACCTAGGGCCCAATGAAGGTGAGAATCAGGGATCACTAACTCCACTATCACATTTCCAGCCCAGGAGGGGTACACCATGTTGGGAGGGGGTCGTGACATCCCATTAATCAAGGGAAAAAACCACCAAAAGTCTATGTAGAGAAGTAAAAGACTACTTTATCACTACAAATAATGTGGAAGTTCCAAAATATATGGTGTTATGTAATGTTATTATAGCCGTGAATTTAGTTAATTCATTATTTGATTATATATCTTGAAACTCTATTACTTCGTCCTTGAATTCAAATAAAATTAGTCATTTTCCTAATATGATAAGAATAAATTTTTCTATTAATATTCATAGAAGAAATCCCATAATAAAAAGAATGTGTCAATCAGTTCCCATTATAACATAATGACATACCCTTAAAACATTATTGATGATTATACCTTTGGTTGACATTGATATTATTTTTGGTATTGTCTTGAATTAAAAATATAATGCATTTATTTATTTGTAAGAGAATAAAATTATAATTCTTGATGATAATATACAATACAATGTCTTTAGAAGGAAGACTTCATAGGGGGGTTATGTCCGGATCCAGCTCTAGCAGCTCTTCTAAATGAGATTCTTAGGGAAGAAAAGAAGGCAGAATATAAGGATACGAAATTTATTCATTAAATTTATAATTTATATTTGTTATTGAAATACATTAATATATTTTGAGAGTAATTATCAGGACTTCCAATTTAGCATAAATATGAGCCTGCCATTGATTTAGACCCTAACCCAAGACCTATATAAAAGAATCTCTATATTATGGCCGCTATGGATTTTGTGGAGATAATGAGAAAGCTATTAGAGTTATATGATGAGGTATTTATATTCACTAGTGTTTATCCTTGGAGATAAATTGTTATACACTTTATGAAGATGGATTGATCTATGTGGTAATGCATTGAATATATTAAAGTCAATTATATAATTATAAATTCAAAAATATACACTACCATTCAATGATAACTTATTTGATCAACATCATAGAGCTCAATATTTTTTAAATATTGACCATTATTCTTGGTATCATAAATTTTTGGGAGATAAGGAATATATTATAACTATTGAATTTCAAATGATTCATGGAAATTACAAGTTTATAGTAATTCCATTTGTGTTAACTAATGAACTCTATATTTTTATAGATCGAAAGGATAATGAATTGAAGGAATGTCTTGATAATTTTCAATGGTATTTATTTGTGATATCATAGGGTAATATGAAATATATAATAACCATGAGAATCAATTGTGAATCATTCTTCTAAATCACAGAGGAATGTTCAATATTGTAAATTTAGAAAGTGAGATTTATGACTTCATAAAGTTTCTTTTATAGAGAATATTGTCTCTAAATATAGAATATTATCTTATCCATTTAAGATAGAGGAAGAAAAATAATGGAATGAACTGATGAACATAAATATGGTGTGTATTTTATTTGGATTTTCATGTTTCTATCCATGAATTTCTCAAAATTATAAATGATTGGATAACTCATTAATAAAGATTACATATAAAGGGGATACGTTTTTATTAAAAACTCTATGTGAATAATGTATTGAAGAATTTAAGAGTATAATGTTCAGTACTATTATATTGACTCTATCATCGAGATAGGACAGATTTGAGATATATAGTGGCACATCAATTAAGCATCACAGTTGTGTCCATGTATATAATCCTAATGTTTTTTCATTTTAATCCAAATAATAAAATACTTGGGAATAGTAATATCAGACACATGATCATTAGTTAGAATCCATAAACATTTCTTGGATTATTCTGATATATTATCCTTATGGATAAAATATGAGATATATAGAGACAAATATATTTTGAAATACATATTATCATAGAGAATGATTAATATAAGGTAAATGTGATGGATATAGATACACAATGATTATGATATCTCAACAAGATACCACTCAAGGAATGAAAATAAGGAAGTGGATTCATTGATTGTGATTTATCGTGGAGTTCATAACAAAACAAGGATTGGAATAGATCATAGCATCATGAACATGTTAAAATGGATATATGAATTATTATAGAGGAGAAAACACCCATAATTTATCATAAAAATTAGTAGCCATGAGTATTAGAAAAAATAAAAAATTATTTGTGTGATTATTAGGCATATAAATTGAATATTAAAGACATTAATGATGGGATATTGGATGATTTGGTTTAAAATAATGGTGTCTGAATCGTGGAAAGAGGTTATATGTTCTATATATAACCTAGCAGAAATAAAATTATTATATGATACAAATATATCAAATTTATATAAACACCCTAGTCACAATAATAAATATATGGACATGAAGGGACATTTTCGGTGTCACAATATGAAGGGTAAATTTTTTTATTGTGTGCCATGATGTTTGGATTTACAATAGGTGAAGGATGAGAGATATCATTCGAGAGGATTAATGAAACCACATCTTATTCCTATGTGGATATGGTATAAAAATACTATGAACATAGTATATTACCAATGTATCCCCAAATAAATGTCACCATATGTTTTATATTTGATCACCTTACCAAATTCCAAAAAATCCAATATATAAAAGATGGTAAAAATATTGAAAGCTTATCGAATATCAATTTTAATTGTGATAAAAGACTTCATGGTTCACCTATTAAACTTTTTTAATATTATGGTCTATGGTTTGTATTGAATATCTTGATATTTAATTAGATGGTTATAAATACCAAAAATCATGTGTGTTGCTCAAAAGATCCTCGAATAGATATAAATTTCAACGAGACTACTCAATCATTTAAAGATCGGTTGAGGTCATGATCACATGAATTCCTTAGTATGTGTGATTATAATTTTCAGGTGTTAGATATTTCCAATAAAAATAAATTAAATTTAGGAATTCAAATAGTTTTCTATAAAGTATTATATTGTAATATATGTTATAGACCAACTTTTTGGGATGATGTTAGTTAAAGGTGTCTTATATTCCATGTACTTTTTTAGTAGACAATGGTTAAAATAACTACTATTGAAACACATATTAATGATTCATAGATAAGGAAAAAAATCTAGTTTGATAATTGAAGGAATATTTTGGAATTACAAGTGGGATATCATGTTTTCAGTAATATTTCATCATTGAAGGGTGTTATAAGGGTCAATAAGAAACAACAACTGATAAAACTATACATTTGACCTCATGATATTCACTAAAGACTTTGAAATGTGGATTATTATTTTTTAAATTATTCCTACCCTTTTTAATTTACATGATTTTTTCATATCTCGTTATTAACGAATCATAATATATATCCAACACATGTTATCACATATGATTAAATTGAATTGGAACATAGTATATCATCATATAAATAGCCTATCTAGATTCCTAATACTAGAGAACAAGTGTTATCAAATCAGAAGAATAATGTGGTAAAGGTATATTGGAGAAATCATAAAATAGAGTATGTATTGTGGGAACCCAAGGATGTTATTAAGAATAAACACCCTAATTTATTTATAATATAATATCCATGAAACATTTGATGATGATTTTTTTTTTGTTTTTAAGAATGTAATACTCAAATTTCAATTATAGAAAGTGATAATATTATTTTAATTGTACTATAGTTTAATTGAAATTTTAATATTTCTTGGAAAAAATCATCTTTGATAGTATGAATATCAATTTTTATATTTCTATGTCAAAATAACACTAAAATGATATTTTGAAATTTTCCATTAAAATAAAATATTACAAATAACTAAAAATAATGTAATTAAATAATTATAATTTCATTAATTACAATTTTTTATAATATGTATAATTGAACAAGAATGGCTTATAAATATGAATAAATAAATTATCATTTGGTGGTAAAATAGACATTTTTTAAAAACACAATTCAACTGCACAATTTTATCCCATATTAGTTCATAAGAATAATCTATAGTACTAAATATTTTAAATAAATTTAAAATATTATATATCTAAATATATGATCATAAATTCATTTAATTATTAATAATAGTTATATAGTTAATTTAAATTCCCCTTTTGCATGATAAAATTATTTTCATGAAAAATCTGTTGTCGCCATGTTTTGAGGGTTTATATTTAAATTAAAAAAATTCAATATGAGGAATAAAATTTGATAATGTGTATTCATTGTTTGGAATATTAATTTAGAAATTTGGTAATTATATCAGATTCATTTTTTCTTTACAAATAGTATTTAAGGTGAAAATTAGTTACCCGGTTCAAGGTTAAAATGAGATTACAGAGGAGTTAACAAAAACATATTCGTCTTAAATGATATAAAAACTAATATAAACCTCATACTATGAATTTATTTCAGAATTATATTATCTCACCATTACATTAGATAAATATTAATAAAAGTATAATGTTGATTTATTTAATAGTATTCGAAGACATGGATAAATTACAAATGTACTACCCACCTCACATAAAATGGTAATCTCATCCCCTCACTTATTCAAACATGTTGACGAATTTATATTGAAAACCACCTAAGTAAATTTATACCAAATATCATTATATATTTTCTATAGGTTAATATCATTCAAAAAGACCAACTATAGGGTTATTTAAATTATTTCTTGGAGAGCTCTTTCAAAGAATAATTAATCATCCTAACCGAAAACATTCATTTTTATTCTTATTTTATGAGAATAAATTTAGTATTTACCTTTAAAATATAATAAAAACATTATATCCTATATAATGATATATTATTAGGTTTATGGAATAATATTTATCCATCTATTTCTCTATCAAATGTTTAATAAAGTCACCTCTTATGTTTATATAGAACTATGATCCCACAAACTGATGTAATATGTATTCAATAACCACCTCACATGGTTGGTAATAATGATATAAGTATTGAATTTATTTTATATTTATTAAATAATTATTATTTTATAAATTTAATATTTCTTCTACTTACTTACCCTTCCCACTATTAAAAATGATAACATTTCTTATGTGCGTGTGTAAATTACCACCTCTATGAAGCGATGTCATTCATTTTTAATGAATTCATTCCATAGATTATCAGAAATATATATATATATATATATATATGATGAAAATTTATGATTTCTAAATTTTTTTTACATTAAATAAATTATGTAGCCTTAATCAATACATTAAGATTATAACTAACGTATCATAACTTACATTAAAATAAATAGTATATACCATTGATAGTTATTTTATTATCTTGTATTTTTTTGGATTTCTTATATTTTCATTGAAGGAATCTTATATTCTATTAATAATAAACTGAATATATTTTATTATACTATTATTATTTAATAATTTTAAATGTTTTCTTCTAATATTTCCATTATTTGGGACATGGATAAATAATATAAATTTTCAAATTAAAATATATTCTTATTTATCTTTTTTATTGACTATATTTTTCTTCCATGTCTATATTTTTCAATATCTCTGTAAAATGTTATTTTTTGTTTCTAAAATGAGTTATTATGTAAATTTTCTATTATAATAGTTGTTAACGGATTTTAATTATATTTATAATGTTTTTTGAAGGGGTTAGGTTTTTTTATAAAATGTCAAAAATAATTTTTCCTTTTATCATATAGCCAATAATGGATTTTCCCACCACCATTACCATTTTAGGCTATTTTGATTATTATAAATGTTTCCAATTTTTTTAAAAAGAAAAATATTTAATGAATATATATTTTAAATATTTTGTTTCCATTTTATCTCATTATCATAAAGAATTTTTTTCGCTAAAAATCTTATTTTCTGATGAATTAATTAGAATATATCAAATATTGCTTTAATTTGTGGTAATTGATATTACCATGAAAAAATAAATTTCTTGTGATCATATTTAATTATATAGTACTTTTCACCTCCATATCCTTGTAATTTGTATCATGGATATACTTATTTATTAAAATATAATCCATTCTTACATAATGTGTTTTACTATGATGATATTTGATTGACCGTATAAATATTGATATTAAAATTATTAACTAAAAATGGATTTGTATTGAAAACACATGTACAAAGGTATTAAATTAATCATAATATTAATTTATATATATATATATATTTAATTCGACATGTAGTTATGAGTGGTGTTTTGTTAAAGGTATCCCTTTAATGCATAAATGTTTCTCATGAGACAAACTAGTGGGATGAAATTATTTAACGATTTATTGTGTTAAATATACCCATATTTGAAAATATATTGTCATATGGCCTTGATCAAGATGTCATGAATTATACATTTCTATCATTAAAAATTATTCTGTGATTATCCATGGGATTATTACACTAATATTATCTATAGATGTATTTCAGGATTAATTTATTGATTAAATGGGATGTATTTTAAATTATTTTCTTTCCCATAAGGATTATAAATTATTTAATCCCGATAAAATAATATACATTAATCCCAAAATAATAATTTTATACCACCAACTTTTTGTTTTTCTTTCCCTATGATATGATAATGAATAATTTAATTTCTTTCAATGATGCATAATATTTTATTTTGTTCTCTTTAATAGTATATTTATAATGTACAATGGGAATAATATATGTATCAAGTTCATCAAGACATAAAAATGATCATTCCATGGTGATGGCATCCCATGAATATTATGTAATTTTAATAAAGTAAACATCAACTCATGTTTAATACAGTTGTGGTTTTCAAATAATTACTCAAGAATCTGGTGAAGAAGTTTGATCAAACTATATCATAATTATTTCCTCATACACTATAGGTGAACATAGATATAAATAAGATTTAGAAGAAAATAATCCACATGAGTCTGAGAAATTTGAGCAAAATTAGAAACAATAGAAATAATATGAAGAAAAATAACTTCCCTTAAATTTTGAACAAACCATATATGATATGAATATAAAAAAATAGGAAAATGGAGATGAGATAAATCTAAGAAAAAATAAATTGATTTATTAAGGAATAATAAATTTGGAATATAATAATTTCCAAACCTATCCACCACCTCTATAGTTTTTAGAGAGGATTAGGTAAGTGGAATTTTAAGCTCAACATACTATTTTTTGGATATATTTAAATTCATATATATTAATATTTTTTATTAATTTGATTTAAGAAATGATGTATTATTGAATGATTTTAATGGTGATATTTTCAAATAAAAATAACATTTAGAATTTTGGGGAGGGATTTTTTTCATCCTATTCACCATTGTCTTATACACCCTTCAGATGGATCATTAAAATTTCATAGTGAGCCTCAATCTCATGACAATAATTTTATTCTAAATATTGGGGTTGGATTAATGAAACTTGATTACAAATTCATTTAAACATTTACATTGATCAGGAAAATTAACCTTATGGATATTTGATTACATTATTGTTAATATTGAGAAATTTATTTTCACAACAAATTTCCTAACCCTCAATACAGAAGAAAATAGAGATGTTCACATTTTTTGGGATTTCCTTTCTTCACTACTAGGATCTAGTAGATGTAAATAATAGAATAGTTATCTATATTTTTGTCAAATATATTATTAATTTTAATCAAATTGATAATGTAAATCATAGAATTTATTTATATGATTTTCAGAAAATTCATTCTTCTGAAAAATCACCATCGATTATGCGATTGTATAAAAAATAAGACGAATGGATGGATATCAGAAATGAGTTCCCAGAATAAAAACTTTTCTATAACAATCTACAAGACCAAACATGGATTTATTATATAGAAACAAACATGATAACTTATATGGTTTATCTTAAAATTTATTCATAGTAAATAAATAACATGGTGTTCGATGCAATATATAATTTCACGGGAATAACAATTTTTTTCAGACAAGGAAGATATAGACAAATCCAATAGTCTGTTCCAAAAGCTCTGATAAAATATGTATTGAAGTTATATCTTTTCATTCCATATTAAAGATACCATGCACCAGATAAAATGGTGTCCAAAATACGAAAAAGATGATTCTATTTTTAAAACCTATAAAGATATTATATATAATATTTGACCATATATAGTCTCATTTAGTAGATATAAAATATTAAAAGAATAAATGACGTTCGACAACACCCAACTCTCAAGGTATGTGTATTCAATGTGCGAGGAAGTGATTTTATGAACCCCTTCCCAAATACATTTTGTAACACATTCATCATGGTATGTGTGAAATATGAATCAAATTTGGTGGAGGGTGAAGCCTATTATCACAATATAGACAATGTTTTCATAATTTTTTTGAAAAATAGGATTTTTTTTAGTTTAATATTCTTCAAATACTCAGTAATGATTGGGAGACCCATTTTATCAAACAATTTTAATGGGATTAATTGAAAAAAAATTGAGATAGATAAAATACAAGTCCCCCTAATTATCTAAAAATGAGTGGGTAATTTTATTTTTCTAATCAATGAATAAATACTATGGTATAGAATAATGCTATTCAAAAAAGATTAGAGGATGAATAGATATTATGAATTATGTGAATAAAACGTTGAATATCAGAAACTAATAGGTAATAATTCATCCTAGATCATCTATATCAATCTATTATATCTTCAAGTGGATCTTTAACATTGAACATATTATTTATTTATAAAGACAGAAAAAGATTCACCATAAGATGAGAAAAAATCTGGTTTTAGGTGGATGCGTGGGAAGAACTCAAAAAGGATAATTATGAGAATGAAAAGATATAAAAAAATTCCATGAAATTGAATGATTAAAAAATTTCATAGACAATATTTTTACCAATATATAATATATTTTTTCAACTCATTGTAATAATTTTCCCTTAGAAATTTAATTTTAAGGTTGTCAAGAAAATTCTTTGTGAAAAATGTCTTTCCACATAGAACTGTTAAGACCCAAATAGAAAATAAACCTCTATTAAATTTAATTTTATAGTTGATAATGAAATACCTTGATAATTTATAATAATTATGTGTTCTATCCATAAATTTAGGATAGGGTTCTGAAAACCACGTCTAGCTTTGAACCTCTAATGAAGCATCGATTGGGAGGGGTCCTAGGTATGTTCTTTTTTTATTTTATCATTTTTTTAAAATATGTTAGGAGTTTTAATAGGGTATATATATTTTGTAATATCTCATACTCCCCAACCTAATCCCCAGTCCTTGTACATCACAGATATAATATAAATTTATAGTAATTTGGGATTCTCACAACAATACCATATGCTTGTGCTGTGACACTTTCCAGAAAATTTCAATTTATGGAATGAAAATAACCATCACACTGTGATGGTGGAAAGGTGTGGTCACATTATAAGTCATTATATTCAATGTGTAATTATATTTTTATGACTCCAAACACTAATTTTAATGATAAAAATTTAAAATAGAAGGTCATGTGGTTGTAAAAGAACTCCCATCATGATTCATTTATAGGGATAATTAGTGTAACTATCTAGAAAGGTGATTATATCACCGAGCTAGAGAGTTTAATCCAATGGATTTACAAGTAATATACACAAAAAATAAATAAAATACATATTCATGTCTATTAACTGGTTGGATGTGAAATGTATATAACATATTGAAACATTTATGTAGCATAAATACTCATGGCCATATCTCTAAAAAACATTATGACCCGTAATCTACTAGTTGGCCAAATATTCAATAATAATATGACTAAATGTTCTATCATAGTCTCCATGATCCACCTAAAATAATGAAACAGTACTTGATCATCCTTGATGACATCTTAGAATCTACCCTATTTCTAAAAAACCCCATATGATATAATTCCTAACATATAATTCTTCTAAATCGTAATAGTTTACCACTTGTATCTTCTCACCAAACCCAAAACGATTACTCTTTCTATATCATCACTTATATCCCCTTAAAACCCATATTAAAAAAATGTATCTCATTCTATCTCTAATGAATTGTGAAAAATATTTTTCCCAAAAAAATCTAAAATTCCATTATAAAATTGTCTGGTCATGTTCCCCATAAAAGAACCAATATGGAAAAGTAATATAGAATCCCAATTCTTCCCTAAACCTTAATCCATCACAAATTCAACCTTACCATCCACATACCCTTATTGTAAAGTATTTGTTTCCATATTGAATCACATCCACCCATATCTAAACATCATCGATCTAAAATAGAAAATGATATTGGGAAACATTCAAATAATATAAATCTAATCCAAAAAAAAATATAGAAGTTCTCAACATTCAAATTATAAAGATAGAGAATAAGTTCATGAATTATAATTATAAAATATAACTAGTAAAAATTATATACTGTAGATATGCCAAATTCAGTGATATTCTTTCAAAAATGTTAACAATGATTAATAAAAAAGTCATTAGATGTTAACTTTGACTGCATTTGGAGTGGGGTCAATAATCTATTGGAAAATTTTTAGTCAATCTAACATAAAAGGAGTTTATATGTGGTATAAAAAAGTTTATGGTTTTTAAGATGTGACAAAATATAGATAATATCCTAAAATAATAATTGAAACTTCAATAAAATAAATAGAACATTGTATAAGGATGTACTTTTAAGGATTTTCTATAAGTCCCTTACACATTCATTGATGGATTTGAGAGATTCATATGAGATATTGACCCAGTTAGAGGTCCCCTTAGTGTGAATTATTTATCAAGGGATATCCAATAAAATAAATAGGTAGATTTCAATTTATTCTATGGATAGAGTGATGAATATTGAAGGGACATCGATGAGGGGATATTCCAACACTGATTTGCCTAAGAATGTAATGGTGGTTATGTATTTCATTCCCTTTTCATCCATGAAAAACTATTGTTCATTCAAATAAATTATCCCTTCAAGATGAAACTCATGATAAATGAGGGAAACGAATCTTATTAAGTTGATGAGTATTCTTATATTTCTTCCATGGTGATGAAAGGAAAATAAAATGATCCCTCTATATTAGGGATAACCCCAATACCATTAGTAAAGAGTGTAGTATTATCACTTTTTAGTTATCTAAACCATACAATACTCATGAGGGGTGGAATAACTAAACTTGATCTTTACTATAGTTTATCATAGACAATAAGACGAATTTTTTTTATTTGACGGGGTTTCCAAATATAGATCCCCTAGTGTACTCTTTTACTTAGCCATTACTTTTACCACCCATCCAGCTGCCACCTAGTGAAATATTTATTAATTTAGACCATCCACCACTTGATATTATCATTTTACCTTTTTCAATGAGTTTATTGATGTTAAAAAAAATGACAAGCCTCTAGGACAATCAAGCATATATGTTTGAGGTCGCATTAATGTAGATGACCATGCTAATGAGAAAATATGGGAGGTTCTATTCATCAATATGGCTACCATTAAGATAAAATATATATCTCTCTCTCAATAAAATATTTTCCCATTGAACTGTGCACTAATCTAACCTTAAATTCCATATAGATATTTCATGTAGACTCTAAACCTAACAATGATGATTCCCTATAACATCAATCTATCAATCCATAGTCGACAAATACTTTGGATTCCATCACCACTAGTTTTAAATTATTGAGGCACTTGATGCATCTTTGAAAACATATTATTGTATGTAGTATTATATGTTCAATATAAATCCTAGTGATATGGAGCCTTAGTTTTAGAATTGTCTCCCATTACCAATTCTTATTTAAAAAATGTACTAATTTTACCCTATGTTTTTTGTATGTTCCTTGTGTTCATTATTTGGTTGAGAATTATGTTTATCTAAATTTATATTTTTTCAATCTAATTGAAAGAACATTTTTTTCTCCTAATAATTTATGAAGACATTTAAATATGTTCTTTGAAAAAAATATTTTAATTCAGGGTTTATAATTTTAATCATCATTCCAAACATAGAAAATGAAAATATTTTCTAGGATCAACCCATCCATGTTTTAAGGAAGGAAGTTACTTTTTTTAGGAGAGCATTGAAATTCATTATTACTCATTATTCCATTTATTTATTGGATTCATTAAGATTTATATTTTCAATCTATCACATATATTTAAAATAGTGGGACACTATTTGATGTTATATGTGGAAGAGATACAATTGATCCCACTTAGATTTTAACTAAAATAATTTAACAAGGAGATTTTTTCTATTGTATAGATTCTTTTAAATTTATAAATTTATAACAACCATGGAAATTAAAGAAATAATTATTCATGTAATTTACTGAAATTTAATTTCTTGTTTAATTTTTATATGAAATCTAGTATGATTGTTGAATATAATTTTTCCTATATTTTTTATTTTATGAAATTATCATTGAAATTCTAATTAAATTGTATTCACGTATTCATTGATTGTATAATATTTTGAAAGCTCATTATTCTTATCTATTCTGATCTATTTTTGAAATTTTTTTCATATATTCTATTTATTGAGAGTACTTGATATAGGAATCACTACATTAACATTTACTTTTATCACATCAAATAATGAATATTTTTTAAAGCACATTGATATTATTAGCTATATTTGTTTTAAACCAATTTATCCGTTTTATTTAACTAATATATGAAATTAATTTATTTCTTTATCGTCCATGATGCACCTTAATTGAAATAAACATTAAAATATGAATTTTTTCCAACCCAAATTTATTTGGTATGATAGTAGGATGTTTCTATTCAACATCATAAGGTAGATGGGTGTGACATGGATCTTTTATGTGAATATTCTATCTATTGAAGATATATGGTTTCCATTAGGATGTTGATATTGAATTCAATGTTTTTTAACACTATAAGTATGTGATTACTCTTACAATTTATGAATATATACTGATGAAATGGGTTGTCTAGTAGACCTATTGAAAATCACCCTCCATATACCCATGATTTTGTTAAAACTAATACAATTATTGTCTTATGAGGAGAAAATAATGGATCTAAATTTTTATATTTGTGAATATATAATAAAATAATTATGGAATTCAAATATTGAGAAAAATAAAAATTAGTCAGAGAAAATGATTCTTTATTTATTATTTTATACAGAAGATAGGAAACAATGGGAATGATCATATTGTTTGTGGTGATACACTATGAAAGAACGGAGTATTTTTTGAATTGATTTCTAATTGAACACCGTATAGTGTTCTGACATAGTTGATCCTTCTTTTCGAATATAATGTTTCAATCTATCATAATGAAAAAACAATAATTTCACTTGAAAATTTAAGATGTATTATGTTATAAATTATTATTATTATTGTGATTTATGGGTTTCAAAATCATCGAGATTTAATGAGGTGGTTTATAAGATCATTAGGGGAGGCCATAACTGTATAATGTTGATTAATGTCCAACCGATATCGGGTATAAGGATTAAATATATCCAATAAACTCTCATGGGACCTATGCAGTCTAGTTTGACCCAACAGATAACTGGTGGATTTCATCAACATGCAAGTGGGATGATGATAAATTTTTTAATAGATAGAGGTTTTATAATCCCACCCAAAACCACAATTTTATCCCTCCATAACCTGTTTAGCTCTTCAGTTGAATTTATAGTAGTGGTGACTTCTTTAGGAGGGATTTATCTCTCCTCACCTCTTTTCTACACTAAATTGAATTTTGTTCATTGAATTCGGTCTCTCGAGGTAAATCTGTCTTTGAATCATTATTCCATTATTATTCTTTTTTATATAAACCTAATCAGTTGAATTTTAGACAGTTTTAGTTCATTAGTATGTATTAATTAGTGTGGAAAATTACTCTTGATTTTATTATTCCATCCAAACCAAAGGTAAGATATCCCTTATAATTTGATGTTGTTTGTACAACATATCATGTACCAATTTGGTTGTGGTTGTGTGTGTTTCCCATGAGAGTTCTTCCTTAAACATTAATAAACTCAGTTAGTACTATAAGGTAATTGTAGATCAATTAAAGGTAAGATAATCAAGTTAATTCTTTGTTAGATTAGACATTACACGTGAAATTGATGATGATGTAGGGATTCTAAACATGGTAACTTTGACATCTTGGTAGACTTTTAGGCATGGATAGGCCTCATTGGGCCTGTATAGATATTTTATGAGATGGAATGAGGTTTCCATTTTGTTTAGTAGTATATTTTATTCATATTTATAATTATGATTATTTATTACTTGACCTCCCAATGACTTTAGGAGAGTTCTAATGATATGTTGGACATCCCAATGACAATTAAGATAATTTCAGAAGATATGACAGGCATCCACTAACCTTAAATATAGGTTATGAGGATATTATTGGACTCCCTAGATACATCAAGAGTGTAAATGCTGTTATTGAGGTTATAAAAAGTGAGAAATGTGTTAGCTATGGGTAATTCAAGGTTATATATATTCAGATAGACTTTCTGTTTGGCATGGCATTGAACTAGGTATGTTCAGGGTTCAGGACATCTAGGTGAGTGCATGATGACCTAGAATGGTTGTAATTAGTTTATTAATTATTATATATTTTTGAATCCACCTTTATATTCTTGTTGTATTTTTTAAGGGATCATTGGTGCTGTCATGATAATTCATGTGTCAATCCTAAAACATGCATATTGATATGTGTGCATATTTTATGATGAGGGACCCAACTAAGGGAAAGGTTCCCATGAAATATAATAACTAGAAACTGGTGGATATGAATAAATTCAGTAACGATATATACTCTAGTAACTTTTTATGTGATTCTAATTTTATTTATTTCTATTTTTTCATTTTTATTGTGATCCAACAATTTGGCGGATTTTTTTACTACTTTGTGAGACTATATTTATTGTATGTCTAATTTTTATACAATTAAATTATGATATCATTTTTTAGAATTATTGGAATACTTTTAAAAGATCATTAATTATTCTCTTTTTATTTACATGTAATATATTTCACTATGATATCCACATATATTGAGGGAATTTTCTCTAGAAATATTTCTTAGGACCTCGATTCTAGTCCAAATTCTCTTATATATAGGGAGGTGCACATGATGTCATGTTACACCTTTTTTCCGAATAGGTGGTTTCAGGTTGGGTTATAGAAAATGGTATTTGAGAAATATATGACTTATGTTATGGTATTTCACTAAGGGAGATACATTGGGTGGGACATGGGTATAGTATAAAATTTTCTTCTTATCCAAAACATGAATAATGGACTTCCATGTTCACAGGGATTTGGTTAAATTATATTGGTTTTGATATATCAATATCATGATTTCTTTTGATATTTTATAAATTTAATGATTTTTGGGTATCTCTCTTATGTTTTTGATAATAGTGAGTACTTTCACACATCGTGAATGGGCACATTGATTAATATATCATAGAATTAATTTTTATGATTAATATAGTTCTAAATTAATTAAATTTTAATCAAAAAGGTATTTATATTTTCCCTAAGAAAAAAATTTTATGAAATATAATTTATTGAAATAGATATTTTATATGATTTTATTTTCATATTAATGTGATTAATGTGTAGGTACTATGATGTGGATTTAAGAATTGGGTAATTCTTATGTGGGTTTAGCTTAGTTGTTTTCAATGAACTTGGGTGTATTCCCTAGTATTGTCTGTTTTTGTGAACCAACTAACTAATCATGTATTATAAAATTTGTGTTTTATAATGTGGTATTATTTTATATTTTAAATTTTTATGTTGATTCCTTAATGACAGCCTATAGTGACAACTCATAATATAGGTGATAATTCTCTTGACGTTGGGATGTCCATGTCCTACAACCAGACCTTTTAGAGGGAATGTATATTGACTCTCACATTTCATATGTTAACATTACTTAACTTTTATAGAACACATAATAAATTAAACAAATAGAATCCCAAAGACAGGATTATTCTACTGCCTTTAGAAACATAGAAACAGAAACACTGGTATATAAGTGATCTACATAATCTCTCTCTATGTTCTTCATGACCATCACCCTTCTTATAAACATCATACATAATACACATCTTCATATCCTGGGGAAGGAAACATAAAAATTGGTGATCTCATATGCATATTAAGGGTAAACAAGGTAGACATATAACCATAAATATAAGAATAGGGGTACAATTATGTGATCATAACTTTAGAAGATCATACCCTTTATATCAATGATAATAAACATGAATAATTAAATAAATATTGGTAGTTCATAAGACATTAATCATTATTAAATAAATTAAATAACCCTTGAAAATTATATTATAAATAATACAAGGAATTTTGGAACACATATACATGTGATATCATTCTCGATAAGTAAAAACCAATTTATAGAACATCTCATGGAATTTTATGGGAATATCACCTACTGGGTGGGACAAACCACCATCCAAAATCATAGTCCTTTATTTGTATGTGATCATGATTACCCATCTTCTCATAGTGGAACAGGTTTCCCCATCTTCCAAAATCTTGGTGATTACACCTATGGGATAGGACACAACATCATCCCCAGTTGCAGCCCTTTATTTTTATGGGATTGGGTTTCCTCATCATCCCATAGTAGATCAGGACCGTTTCATTAATTGAAATAATTATATCATGAGATATAAATATTTACCTAATGAATTGGAGTGAGATATAGGTCCCACCCATATCATATTAAAATCATTCATACATGTTTCAAAAGATAATAAAACATGCATTATATCCTGACCTATAAAAAGCGATGGGTTTTATAATATAATAACATAATACCATGATATTAATTTGGAGACATAAACATGTAATTATATCTTAACTACTGGAAAATAAAGTTTTTATTATCATTTCATCAAATCTAATCTTGTGAAAACAATCATGTTTCACAATCATAACCCCTGTAGAAGATGATCAGTTTTCATAAACATCATGTCATCAAAACATAGACCATTCATAGAGAAAATATGAATGGAAACTTTAAAAAATTTCCCAAAAGGGCATGAGTAACATTAATGGATGTCATCATAGATGTAGAATAATTTAGACATATCTTTGAAAAAATTCTTGAACAAAATATACTTTCTTCTTTGAAAAAGTTTCTTTAAAAAATTAATCCATTTGAATACCATTTTCTTGAAGAAAAAAAACTAGAAAAATTATAATTAATGATTTGAAGCAAATTTGGGATATTTTTTCTTTGAAAAAATATAAACAGAGATTCATATTTTTTAGAAAATCATTATCATTAAAAAATTATCAAATAATCTTGCAAATTTTTTGAAAACCATTTTGATGAAAATGATTTGAAAACATATAAATAAATATTGAAAACATTTTAAAACGTTTTAATTGAAATCGAATTTAAAATAATGAATTTATTGATTATTTGGAAAAAAAGTAACTAAAGTTTTATTCTTGTAATGAAAGCATCAATGTAATGAGGTTCATGATAACAGGTAAATATGAACATGCTGAGTATTTATTTTGCACCGTAAAATGTATAGAATTGTGCCTCGATAGAAATATGATGAGAAGATTCATTTTTAGAAACCCTTTCCATTAAAATATAAAAAACTGGTAAATTTTTTTAAATGATCATATGTGAATAATATAATACATATGAAATCCAATCAAAAAATATGGTTTTGAAGGAAATTAGATTAAGGAACAAAGATAACAGTGATGATAGACTTTCAATAAAACATTTTATTAGATATATTAAACACTGAAGATTGTAAAATAGTAATAATATATGTATTTATATTAAAAAAACACAAGGGAATATATATCATAAATATTAATTGAGATATATATCAGAATATATCATCAATGAAAACATAATAATAAATATCCCAGATAAACGATGTGATCCTTTCAATAAACTCTTTACACATGATAAATTTAGTTCATAATCTATAGGAAAGAAAATGAAATTAAATAAATATAAAAATATTATTAAAATAAGTAGATTCAATATATTACATTCCAAATACTCCTTAGAGAAATAATTTTGGGTTATAATAAAACATATGTCTCAAAGAAGTCAAATTTAGACAGACCTATCATACCAATTTGGTAACTTTTGATACCTAATCCCCATGATATAAATAAGATAAATTGGTTATATAAATAAACATAAATATTATTATAATATCAATATAACACATTCATAGTTATTATATAATCCACACAAAATATGTGAGTGGTGAATAAGGCATGTATCTCTTAGAAATAAAAAGTGAGATGAAATCCCCTTATCTTGGGTCTTGAATCTCATCGTACACATTAAAACCTTCTATATAATAATATTAATTTTATTATATATTTTTTTTAAAACTATAATAATATATATAATACCATATATATTTTTATTTTGACATAATATTACCCATAAGTAAAAAATTTCATTTTTAGGTTATCCTTCAGGAAATTTTCTCTTTTTTTGCTTCTATCTTAATTTTTTATATCTTCGGTACTTATGCATATATCATGATTTCAAAAAATTTAAACATTATATAAATATAATTATTTTTCAATATATTTTTAGGTCGAGCCAGGATTTTCAAGTTGGGCCGTGGTGGGATTTTATTATTTTCAAAATAACTATTTTAAAACATTTTAAAACATTTTTTTAAACATTTATTTAAATAAATTTTTATATTTATTTTTAAATTCGTGTTTTTTAGATGTTGTTTTAAATTTTTAATATGTTTTTTTTGTAAAAATGATTATTTAATTTTTTTATTAACCATTTAATGTGGGTGGATATGTTATTTTTTTGTCTAAATAGATTTAGATATGTGAATGCATATATATTTTGTGCGAATTTTAAAAAAAATTAATGAGGGGTTGGGAGATGCGTGACAGTAGGTGAGTTTATTACATTTTTTTAAAAAAAAATTAACTTATTTAATTTTTTTTTAAGAATTTGTGAATTGTTTCTATTTTTACATTTAAATTTATACCATTTTTAACATCTGTTTGAAAAAAAAATTACATTTATATATAAATTACTAATTTAAAATGTTTTTTAAATTTTTTTAAACGCATGCTTTTTACAATAATTTTATTAAAACATTTAAATTTTTTATAAATTTTGGTATTAAAGTTTTTTTTAAGTTTTTGTTTAAAAAAATTAATTTAAATGTTTGTTTTAATAACTTTTTTTAAACATTCTTTATTTATCCAATTTTTTAACATTTGTCTAAAAAAAATTTAAAGTTATTATTAGACATATAATTTAAAACTTTCTTTTAAACATGTTATTTTTACGTGTATTTTGTTTAAACATGTTTAATGTAAAAACATTTTTTATTAACATTTTACAGTGGGTGAATATGTTATTTTTTTCAAAATATATTTATATATATGTGTAAATTTATATATATTATGTGTTAATTGAAAAATAAATTAATAAGGAATTGGGGGATGTGCAACAATGAGTGGGTTTAAAGTGTTGTTATTTAAATTTTTTTATCATTTATTTAAAACGTTTTTACATTTAATTTTTTTAAGATGTTTTGAAATGTATTTTTAAGCATTCGTAAAATTTAAAAAAAATTAAAAAAAAATTAATTTTTTTAAATGCATGTTTTTACATGTATTTTTATTAAGAGTTCAAAATTTTTTGTAAGAACGATTATTTTCTATTTTATTAACATTTTACTGTGGGAGGATATGTTATTTTTCTTCTAAATAAATTTATATTTGTGAATCTATATATATTATGTGAAAATAAATAATGAGAGTTAGGGGGTGTGCAGTAGTGGGTGAGTTAAGTTTTTTTAAATATATTTATATCTGTATATATATTATATACAATATATAAATGTTTCACCATATTTTAAAAAAAATAATGAGGTTGCGGGGTGTGCGAACAACATTGGGTGAGTAGATATTTTTTGTAATATATATATATATATATATATATGAAAATTGTAAAAAAATAAGTATGGGTTGGGAGGTGCATCACCGTGGGCGGGTTAATTTTATGTCTAAATAGATTTATATATAATATATACATATTGAAACATATTTAACAAAATTAATGAGGTGGGGGCATACAGCAACATCATTAAGCAAGTATGTTTTTTTTATTAATATACAATAAGTTAATATATATACAATATTAAATCATTGATATATATATATACTATTAATAATTTTGTTTATATATATATATATATTATTAAATCATATATATATATATATATTATTAATGGATTTTTAAAATCCACTTAATTGATATATATATTATTAATGGCTTTGTTTGTATATATATATATATATATATATTGTATCATATCATTTATATATATATTATTAATAGATTTGTTTATATATATATACATATATGTAATATGAATGTTTCATCATATTTAAAAAAACTAATGAGGTTGGGGAGGTGTGTGCGAACATCATTTAGTGAGTGTGTTATTTTTTTGTTAATATATAATAATTTATTAAATATAAATATTGTTAAATGATTGATATATATAATATGAGGAAATTGTAAAAATAATAATTAGGGTTTGGGGGTGTGCCGTATTGGGCGGGTTAATTGTTTTTCTAAATAGATTTATATATGTTTAGTATATATAATATATGCATGCTGCAACATTCTTAAAAAATTAATGAGGTTTTGGAACGTGCACGAACATCATTAAGTAAGTGTGTTATTTTATTAATTAATATACAAAAAGTTATTATATATATAATATTAAATCATTGATATATATATATTATTATTATATTTGTTTATATATATATATATATATTATTAAATCATTTATATATATATATGTATATGATTAATGTATTTTTAAAAGCCACACTTAATTGATATATATTATCAATGGCCTTGTTTATATATATACATATATAATTAAATATAGTTATACATACACACACACATTATAATTATATATAATAACACTTATATGTATATATATTATTTTTTGTTAATATATAATGATATATATAAACATATATCGTTGATATATATATATATACAGTCTAGTGATAATATAACAAGTGTCGCACCTGGGCCAGTTGGTCCAGGCACAGCCTTCGAAGCCTAAATTAGGTGGATCGAATCTCCCTACTAGCATCTTCCCGTTGTATTTTTTACAGTGGGTTGGGATTTGTACGGGCCAGCGGGGCAGCCTTATTCGGGCCGGCCTGGCCTGGCCCGTGGGCCTTCTTGGATAGGCCTAGGCCCGGCCTGATGAACCTCTGGCCTGAGCCTGGCCTGGCCTGACGTGGACATTTCTGGGCTAGGCTGCTCGGGCTTTTGGGCCAGGCTGATCATGCTTTCGGGCTGCCGAGCCAAAATTTCACCCCTAGATGTACGTATGCATAAACACGGTTTCTGTTTTGTTAACGTATTGAAGGAAAAAAGAAAATAAAATATATTTATATATGTATATAATATAATTATAGTATAAATATTATTTAATTTATATCACATAATTTAACTATACATATCCTTAATACATTTCATGTAATGTTTCATCGAATCACATTACATAAAAGGGGCGGTAGTCCACACTTCCTCAAATAAATTTGTTGTATTTATACAAGATGGAAATAATAAAGAGTATGTTCTAAATAAAAATTAATGAATCATAAAGAAATTATAAATATCATCTATATCATATATAAATAATTTTTTCATCATAACTTCTACCATGAGAGGCTTTAAAGTAATAATGAACCATCATCATTTCGTGATGTGGTAATTGGTTGTACATGTAAACAATATGTTTTTTACCCATTAGATGAAAGTATGTGTAATTTTATGTTGAAACCTTATAATAAAAACATACTATTATATTGGGATACAATTTTTATTATACAAACATAGAATAATTAGAGTTTATAGAGTAGTGAATGGAAAATAATAGAAAGGATATTGGGGAGAGATTTTACATATTTTTTGTGTAAATCCTATTGGTTTTCTCCAAAGGGAATCCATGGATATCATTCATCCTAAAGGGAGGATTGAAGAAATAAGGAATAGATTTAGGTATTTTTATTGGTCAGAACGTGGCCGAACCTAAGAGGTTTTAGTTGTGTTATAAAGGTAGAGAGGTTGTGGCATTTTATAGGGAAAGGAGTAGACACACATGGTATTTTTCAAAACATATTCTGTGTACTTGCATTTTCACCTATCAAAAGTCATAAAAAAACAAAAAAATGGATGGTGTATGTCCTAAATATATCCATACAATGGGTTTTGAACGTTATTCTAGGTCATTTTGACCCTTAAGTTTAATGTTTAGTCCCTTAGTAGGCTTAATTTTTTTGTAATAGATATAATTAATTTTAATTGCGTTCACTAGTATTTTTCATAAAAATATAATTTGAAAATATTATAAAGTATAAATTATTCTTAACAAAAATTTGGAATCCATTTTTAAATATTCAATTACATATGTTTTAGAAATTAATTTAAATTTAATTTCGTAGATAAGATGATGAATTCTTTTTTTAAAGTAAAACACTCTAATGGTCTAATATGTTTTTATATTCAATTTCAATGTGAGATTCTGTCAAATGACATTAATCAGATTAATTAATAATTTTTTATCTAAATAATCTTTTAGACCAATTGAATATATAATTTAACATTATAAATAAATTATAAGAAAAAGAAACATTGAATTAAATTTCATTTTCTTCTACTATTCTTTGAAAAGTTAAACATCACAAAAAAAATCCTAGCCCAATCATAATGTTTTTCTATAAAAAAAGAAGTATATTTAGGAATATATAATCCTTATGTGTTCTACAAATTATATTTAAAATATGTTCACTATTTAATGGTTGTAAAAATATTTTACTGAAAATATATTAGTTTTTTCATAAAATTGGGTTTGTTTTTATCTTAATACTATAAAATATATTGGATGAATATAAAAAATATTTTACAGAATATATAACATTAATTTCACTCGCTAATGGTAATTAAATAATTTTAATATGGTAAAAAAACTTTATGTTCATAAAAATATTAATATTTTCATTTATATTCAATTGGTTTTTATATTCATTTATTATTCAAAAATAACCAATGAATTAATTTTTTATTTATTTAAACAAAATATTTTAATATTTAAGTAAACCCCATTCATAAAAACTAATTTAAGGCTTTGGTAATATTGAATTTTATTTTAATAATATAACATTATTGCTATTCGGTCTTACGTGTTACACAATCTATAGAGGAATGTTATTATTGTATGTAATGAAATCTAACGTCTGTGTTCTAGGTAGATTAATAAAAAATTTATGTTGCGTGAAATGCATGATTATGTTGGTTTTTCATATGAAACACACTCAACATAGTTATTTAATTTAAAATGAACTTTTTTTAATGATTCCTGAAATGAAAAATCTAAAAAATATATAATTAATTTAAAAAAAAAATTCATAAAACCCTAGGGTGATAAAAGGAGCATGGGCATGCTCTAGATACTGCTCATGTGGTTAACATAGAAGATTCCACTGTGTTGGTTATATTATGAATTGTACCATTGGGGGTGGATGTTCCCATCATCTAGATCAAACCATGGTGGAATTTTAATGGGACTCCCAGTTGTAACATTCTATAGCATTCCAAGGAATGGGTAGTCCCCACGTTGAAAAAGACTAGATTAAGATAATTGGGAGGTTATTTAAACTAGCTATTGATTAATCTTAATAATGACTAAATTTGGAAACATTTATGTTACAAGGGACTCATTAGAGGTTATGGTGTATAATCATCCATGATAAAAGATGTGGGGATCTAACATGTGTAGATTTCAAGGACTTGTTTCTAGAATTAAGTAGTTGAGTCTAGGTCGGGCTCAGTAGTTTATATAACATCAATATGAGATGAAATTATAGGTTCATTGTGTCAGATGTTTTGGAATGTAGATTCATTTTACTATGCTACTAGATGGTGAAGAGGGACAGTGATATAGGATGTTCAACATTGTGATTCATCCAAAGATGAATCTTTAGGTTCATTTATTTGACCAAACCTTGTATTCGATAGTGGTTTATAAGGCTCTATAATTTAAGAGGGATTAGAATAGGATAATGTAGTGTGGATTCCAAATTCTTTTAGTAGATGTATTTTTATTAGATTGAGATCACCTTTATATATTATTAATAGTATATCTATTATCATATACTAGGGAGATGATTGATAGTTCATGTATTCTAAGGGTTTATCTCTCCAAAACGCTTGTTGGACTCCTCTTTTGTTCATACATTGTTGTAATCCTTGGAATTACCATATTCCATGCTTCATTCAGACAATGGAGTTCCAATATTATTTTAGTATTGGCTATATCTATTATTTTTTTATGAGGATTACTTGGACTAATGTGGTTTGATGTTTGAATAAGTTTCAAATCTCAAGGGATTTATGAAGTGGGCCTTAGAAAGATTATAAGGCATATTCTAGAAACTCAAGTTAGGGATTTGGTTATGGACCCCTATATGGATAGTTGTATGTTTGGTATGGTTCAATCCCATGCAGGAGACAAAGATCATGGGGATAGGTCTAAAGATCTATTGTTAACCAGGTGTATATACATGATCATGTTATACCAGATGATAGGTAGGTACTATAATCAATGACCGATATAGTTATGGTTTCCAAGACATTTTTTATAATAATAGGGATTTTCATTCCTTCATTACAGATAGAGATGTCTGTGGTTTAGGGTTTCTAGTAGTTTTTTTCATAGGTTTTTTATTTGATACACTGTTGGAAAAAGGCTATATCATGTGTATAATTTTCTTGAATGTGTTATAGTGGTCATTTACTATGGGAATTTTTGGGAATTATTTATCCACTATATGGTGATCATTAATGTCATCTTTGGGATGTTTGGGTTGATGAACTTTCTAGTTAGCATCATTCATTATAGAATGTGGGTTGATTTAACATCCCCTAAGGTTGAGGAGTACATCCCAATATGGTAGTGGGATGTAGACGATGTTGGATAGGGGTCATACCCTAAAAATATAGGTACCATCAAAATGTTGGTTATGGTTGTGTTACTCGTAGAAGATTATGTTATATATCCATCATTTTTCCTTTCAGGGGTGGACCATTACTATAATGTTTTTCTGGATGATTGATCATTAACTCCAACAAAAGGGGCATTGAGTTTGAGATCAATCTCATATTAGGTACACAAATGATATCAATTACCCCATATCATATGGAACCAAATGAGTTGAAAGGACTTAATGTACACCTTTATGACCTAGAATAAGGATGATTCAGTCTCTAGATCGATTATCTATTGGGTGTTGTTGATTTATTATCTAATAATATAGACATAGTAGTTCCATTATGTTTTTGTTAATAAAAAATAAATATGTTTATAGAGAAAATGCAATATCTACTTCCTAGGATTGATGATATATATGATATATTGAGTATAGGCTGGCGTTTCTCCAGGATTATCCTATGATCAATGTAATATTTGTCATGTGTCAAGGCTAATTTTTTTCCATAGATAGGACAAAAGATATGATGTGTATTATATGATTATCTCATGATTCCATTAAGTTTTAAGAATCATTCAAGAGTGTTCATGGATGTCATGAACCATATGTTTTACCCTTACATAGACTCCTTCAACAAGGTCATCATTAAAGAAAACATGGTCTACTCACAGACCTCAATGATACCTAGCAAGAACCTTTAGTTTATTTTTATAACACATAATATAAGATTAATTTATGAAAATATATCAATATGATAGTTATGGTATAAATATGTATGGTTCCATGGGCATGTAGTTCTTGTAGTAGGTACTTCTATTGAAATAGAATATTTGAGGTTGTTGTGGCTTTACTTGTCCTAGGAATGAGTTTGATATATAGATTTTTTCCAATTTCTGTATCCAAATTACATCAAGAAGTTGGTGAATTTGGATTTTAAAAAATTTATACCTAAAATATTCCTAAAAACTTTTTACGAATGTTCATCAATGAAATAATTGAGATGATATACTCTATAACATCATAGTAATAAAATGAAGTTATATTGAACAACATGATATATTTTTATAATTCATAGAAGAGATATGAAACTCCGGCGAAAATTTAAATCATAGTTTATGAAACTATTATCAAAGATAGCAAAAAACATTAAGAATATTTTGTATGAAATATATTCAATTTAAGATCCAGTGGTAAGGAAATCTCTTAACCCAATAATAGGTAACCATGACTTAACATGTCGTACGATCCTTGATTAAATCATTGCAAGCCCTACATCAACATGAACACACAAATCCCTCTCTCACTATCCTTTGTAGATCTAGATAAATATGATTAGGCAAACTTTCTATCTGCCCCTCCCTGAGATCACATGATCACATTATTTTATAAACAATTATTTTAGAGAAAAATAATTGATGTATTCTTAATAAAATCCTCCCACATGTATCTATTATGGAAACTCTATAAATATTAGGATTGTAGTGTAGTAAGAAAAATAGTGTTAAAAACCCTCAAAAATGACAATAGATAAAAATAATATTATCATGCTTTCCCTACCCACAATTGTGGATCTATTTAAATTTGATCTTCTAATGATCCGATTGCATACTTATTGGGATGAGTTATAACAACATCAGAAAACCCCATTTTCCCCTTGATAAGTTCATTACAACATCATGATATATGATTTTCATTAGGTACAAAATAATAATAATTATTTGGAGAGTCACATAATTTATAAATAATAAATGATCATTTTGTATAAGTTATATGTCTCTATCTGATAATGTTAGTCAATAATTGTTTAATATTCATTGTAGATATTTTCATGATAGTTACGTCAAACAGAATTCATATAAATCCATCCTATAGAACTTTTAGAACTATATATGATGGATTTTATAGGCCTTCTATGTTATATACTATTGATAAGTATATCATATGTAATTTTTTACATTCATGTCTAATATTCTTAGTATAGGTCTGTCCATAATAGTTTATATAAATATGTTTGGCATCATTGGATTCCCCTTTCTGGTAAAATTTATTACCTTCCAATGAAATCATTATATCATTAAAGACATAAGTAATATAAATAAGAAGACACGTTAAATATTAAATCTTTATTTTGAAATGTATGGTCAAAATTAGTTATTTTGACTCAATAATCACTTGTTTTTTGAAAAAAATTATATATAAAACATAAGAAAAATTTAAAGTAAAACATAATCCACATTACATAAACTAAAATTCCTTCATATAATTTACACCCATTTTTTTACTTAAAATAATTTCAAGTAAATGAATACTGAAATATAAAAAAAATAAATGAAGATTTGGTAAAATATTCTAAAACAATTGTCTGTAGTAATTAAGAAAAAGTAAATTTAATTTGAAATTATATAAAAGTCGTGTAATTTTTCCAAATATGAAAATAGTAAAAATAATCAAAAAATATTGAGATAAAATTATTAAAAACATTCATGAGTTCAAAAATCAAATTCGTTTTAATGTACCATTTTTATTATGGACTTTATCTACCCAAGAGCCCATTTAGTCTTCTCTAAGTCTTCTTCTTTTAAATCAAATGTCGCCAACCCTTCTTTGAAGAACTATATCATCTGAATTTCGTGGTAATGATAATTTTATAGGAATTGATATCATCAATAGATCTCAAATTATCTCTTACATTTTAGCTTTTGTTTTATACCGACTTGGAAATATATCTAGTTTCCCTATAACCGATATTGATTGATCATTCATGAATACAATATATTTATTTGAATGATACATAAATTTTATGATATTCTCTATAATTTTGAATTCTATGAAATATTTATATATATGATTGTAATAAATTTTTTACTATGAATTATAATTTCATTTATTTACTTCATATAAATTTATACATTAGTAACATCCACATTCTCATAGATGCACTTACATTATTATTGAATATTTTGTAATATTTTCATAATTCATTGAATCCTTTTAGTTGTGTCATTAAAATAATTTAAACTCATTTATATATTTTATGATTTAGTTCTCAGATATTAGTTTGTATGATCAATATAAATATAGGTCTAGATAACTTCTCTAACTCTATGGGCTTCTGTTTTATCTTTTTTCTGCAAACTTTGATGGAGAAACTTCATTAATCTGTACATCCTCTTCATATAGATATTATTCTGGTTACTTTTTAGTTGAATCGTGATTATAAATTATCCATGATTATTATTCTAATTAAATTAGGAAAACATATTACTAAATATATTGAGTATTTAAGGATATTTAAGCAAGAACATAACATAATTCAAGATACAATGACATCTAAATAGATTTAACTACTTCATTTAACTTTCTTAAAGACATCATCTTCATTGATACTTGTGATGGTCCTATAGGATACGAAACATGAGGAAATTATTTTATTTATTTTATAGAAAACACAAAAACAACTTGATCTTAATTTTGATCAAAATATTCCATATATTTAGTAAATTTTTTCCTTTTTGGGATAATAATCATAGGATCCAATATAGAAAGAAGAGATAGAGCATTAATCTTAGTAATATAATGATAATTCTAATCATTCCTCTCAATGAATTTTGAATCAGAACTGATTCCTCCTATTTTTATATTTATTTGGAATCATTATCTATTTCACATATGGAATCTTATGCCACTATTTTCCTTATTCAATTTTTTATATTTTATATTTTTCCTTCATTACTATTATATCTTTTTAAAACCCTCTTCCTTTATGTCTTTTTCTTCAACTACAACAATCCAAAAACATAAATCAATATCCTTATTTTTCATTTCACTTTCATGTACTCTGTGAAGTATTCATCCAACATAGCCTTAATATTCATTCATGGAAGATTAAAATATGTATCATAGGTGTCCACATTCCTCAACTCATGAATCATTATCAGAAGAATATCACATTCTTATATATATATTATATATATTTTTATGAACTTCATTGAAACATGGAAATTAACTAACACAATTTTTTCTATTGTTCATATATAAAAAATGATACCTTATCACTAGTAAGAAAATTTATTTCTTAATTATTTCCACTTCCTTAAACATCAGAAAATAATTATTAGTTAAAATCATATATAAAATAATTTTGATCATCACATTTCCATTTCCGACTACCTAAATAAACTTCCACATGAACAAGATTATGTTGGAATTTATCATGTTTCATGGGAAATCCAAAACATATATATCTGTTACATTCAAGCAATATCTATCTTATTTGTCAGTGTGTTTTTTTGAATCAATAAACTTATTATCCTCACATCTAGTAAAATGGAGTTGTATTTCAAAAAAAATTAATCCAATACTATCATTCTTTTCTTAGTAAGCAGCCACTCAAATGATATGATTCTTCGAATAACATTTTTGTTATGAAAGATGGTTCTATTTCTAATGTTATTCCATGATTCTCATAAAATAATTTAATGTTCAAATAGTAGACATTAAAAAATATTGAAAAACCATTATTTAGACAATTAACTTCATTCAATTATTTGTTAATTTAAAAATCTCATATATACATGGATAGAAGAATTAAAATATATTCTTGGTAACATATATTTATTACAAAAATTGAAAAATAATTGTAGATTTTAACAAAAAACCCCATACTTTTTAAGAGAACTTTGGTCTATTATCCTATCCTTAATATCTTCTCATGTTGAGAAATCATCACAAGACACCATGACAACTGATTGGATAAACATGAGACCAAGAAACTGATCCATAGTGTAAAATTGAGAAATAGGAATAATCAATATGAAAAGAGATCTCGAAATAGAAAACTTGTGATTAAAATGAATCAGGTCCCATATTCTATATAGAGGTGATTGAGTTACCCCTTTAATTCTAGATGATCTAGAACCAAATATTTGATAATAGAAGATAATGTTTCCAAAATTTTAAGAAAGTATAGGCTTTGAACCCTTTATTTTTTTAATATTATTATTATATTTTTGTAGTTGTATCATCAAAATAACATTTTACCAGAACATTATGGTTTATAAAAAATATTATATTTCTTCTTATTAAAATTAATATAGAAAAGTTTAAAGAGTTCCTTTTGGATAATTCATAAATTTACATTTCAATTATTTGTTTTGATATGATTACTTAGGTGCATATGAAATTTATATAAATATATTCTCTCTAATAAAAAATCAAATGAACCTCATTCCAAAACAACTGAGAATTTTTCTCAAATAAATCTACGTATTGTGAATTTTTTTATAAGGGAAATTCATAAAAAAAAATATTGAAAAATAAAAATGTCCTCCCTATTTAATAATAATTTTTTCACTGTAATGATATAGGTAAAAAAGAAATAAATTAATGTTAATTTTATGTTCTTCATTAGACAGTTATTCATAATATAATAAAATATATCATAATTAAGAGGTTTTAAAAAAATAGAATATTCGTATTATTTTTAATGAATTGTATAATGAAATATTATCTTCTTATTTCATACCCAATAAAACCATTTCTTGTATCTATGTTATCTAATCATGAGTGATCTAATGGGTTCACACATAAATCAACACATTCTTTGTTATAACAAATTGTAATTTTATTAAAAATCATGCTATAATTCAGCAGTGTCTTTTAAACATACAAAAACTATATAAGAAACATCACTATAATACATATTCATCATCAATAGAGGAATGATACACTGACCGTTGTTTCTTAATATAATAAAAAAATGAAAACTTATACTATGAATTTAAAATTTCAACATTAAAATTTTCCTATTTATTTTATATCTACAAAATTCATCAACTAAAAAAATTTCTACTTCAAAAATATTTCTAGATTATCAAAATATTACATGATCTAGATTTCATTTATGATAATGAAAAAATCATTTATCTTATTTATGTTGGGATTGTTCTAGATTTTTAAAAAAACTCAAACTTAACAATAAAAAACAATATTTATAGTTGACCAACTATAATATATAATAAACATCCAATCATTCCTCTATTTTCTTGATCAACTAATTTTTAAGATTCAGAAAGATTAAGAGTTTTTTCTTAATATGAGTAAAAATACTTTAATCACAATCATAACCAAATATCTTGATTAAATAAAGTGTATACATTTTCTCAAATAATAACCAACCATATGATTTTATAGAAATTTAAATAGCAAGAAAAAAACTAATGTTCAACGGTCATTCTCATATCAAAACAATACTATCTAATTGCATTATTTTATTTAAAATTAATTTTTTTTATTGAGCCAAATAATTTCATCAACATATATTTGAATACAGATAGTATCTATGAAAACATTCTTGAAAAATATAGTATGATCAGCAGAACCCGTAAAAAAATCAATTAATCTAAATATCTAGAAATCATTTTATCAAATATTATTGGATATTTTCTAGTCTATAAAGATAAATAGTATGATTATAAACATGATTTTATGATTTTGTTTCAAAATTAGATGTTTATTCACATAAAAATATTTCTATAAATTAAATTAATAAAAGTACACTTCAAATCCATTTGATACAGATAATAATATAAAAATAATAAAATTTATAGAAGTATAAAATTTTATTTTTATCACACTATTCGTGAAAATGATTATTCATTATCTATTCCTTATTTTTAATTATATCCCTTACCAAAAAGAAATTTTTTTCATACTAAAATTCTATGTTTATCATTATTGTTATCAAAAAATCATTTTTATTCAATCTTTTTATGATCTTCTTATCATTATAATAATGTATGAACATTATTCATGTAAACAAAATTGATGCAATCCAACATTTCACTTATTTAATATGCATCACCTAAATCCTAATAAAATGTTTTAGTTTCAAAAAATAATAGAATTCCTAATAGTCACTTTCATTTCATAAGAAGAAAATAATTTTGTCTAATTTATCTAGATATCTAATGTTATTATCCATGGGGTGTTTATTCCCAATTTTTAGAGGATAAAATAACACTATTTAGTTTTTAATTTATATTTTTATGTGTATAAATTATATTATTCAATAAATAAATCGTCTAAAAAATTTGTTTTGGCTTTATGTGATTGTAAAATAGATGTTTGAATCTTATAATACTCTATAATATTTTCTAAGTAAGGTGTGGATTCAAAATGGGATTTTGGTTCCAATAGAACCATGAAACTAATTGAAAAAATATATTATATCAGTCACACATGATTTTTCTAAAATAATATAATTTCCCACTAACTATGTTTCAGATATAAAACCTGATACAAACATTAGTGGTGGAATGTATGTCTTAGCCAAGATGAGAAATAAGCTTTTTTCCATTTTATATTTGGTTTTAAATAATTAAATTTATATAGAAAAAAATAATACATTAAATATGAAAATGGTTTAATTATCCTTTTGAATGTTTTAATATTACATATCCACCAAAAAATCGACCTGTCGTAACTAATAGGTAATTATAATCGTCTCTCTCAAACAACTCATGATACTGAGCTCTAATATCATACATATAGTCCCATATTTTCTCTTAGATCTATATATGATTCCATAAATTCTAAAAATGTTACTATATTCCCTTTAAATAAGGTCTATATCTAGTCTATAATCCATAATTAATGCTCTTCATAATTTGATTTAGTCTCCAAATCCGCGTTTTTACAGTTGATGAATTGTGTAGGATAGACCACATACCTCTACATTTGTGAAACATGAAATAAATAATGCATATATATGTAGTGATAAATAAGATCCAAATGATATTCTATTGTCTTAACCCATTATGTGATTTTGAATAGTCCCAAAACCCATTGTTTTCCCTTACATTTCATACTTGGATGTCAATAGTCTAGCACATGAATCAATCTTAAGAATACTTGATCACCCATAATTAATTCCAATGTCTCCTTATACAGTTTACATATGATATCATCTTTCTATAATCAATGATAATCATTATCTAAATCCTCTATAATCTCTTGAGTTTATTGTGAAAAATATAGGACACACAACTATTACCTTTCATGGCTCATTAAAACCAAGCGATGATCAAGATTTCTTCCTATAATTATCATCATACGGTTCCATATGAATCAATTTTTGGAAACTATTATAGTATGTGAACTCAAGAAATAATATATAACAATTCAAACATCCACTAATGTATACAACACAATCTATAACTATATCCATCATTATGAATATTTTATTCTCATACTATATTTATATATGATGATGGAGCAATATTCCCTATCGCATTTAAGTACCTAGAGACTTATAAAAGGCCCTTCCAAAAGTTTTATATGAAAATTATGCCTCTATATAATAAAATTATCAAGCTAACACCATGTAATGGTATGATAAGAAGGATTTATATCTTTCATAACTTCTCAACTACAGAGACTATCTTATTGGGAAGAAATCATCCACCTTCGCTTGATTATCATTAATCATCCACTTTGTGGAACGAATCAATATGGTCCCATGAAACCCCTTCAAAATTTCAATTGTATTAACCATAATATTCAACATGTGAACTAGAATTGGCTCTAATAACCACCAGCACACTGGTACTCAACCATTACCATATTTTCATTAAGGCATCTAGACGAAATCTGAGAGATGTCCCTCTTTATCCTTGGCTAGGAAAATGAATTCCCAAATTCCTGGTACGCCTTCATTGCATTAGGATGTACCACCCATATTGAGGTATATAATTATTACATCATCTCATACCTAGTAGAATTTTGGATTACTACTCAACCATAAACAAGGACTATAATTTCATCACTAATTGTGTATTCAATAAATGATAATAGAAAAACACAATTTCTCCCACATTATAGAAACTCATGTATCTACTATACATTGGAGGCCATGAATTGCCTTATTTATCATGCCTGAGTCGGAAAAATAATTTTTTCAAATTAACTTTTTTCGAAATCATGGAAAATATTCGAGACTTGTTAGGGTATCTTGGTTCTTTCTTATATTTTTAACACGTATACTTGAACCACTAACACTGATCTAAAATGAAACATGACCTCATGTGATCCACCCTATACTGAAGAGGATTTGAACTATAATTAAGGATATAAGTCCATAATTGGGGAGAGTATACCCTCAGTGTCATGGAATATGATAAATAATAAATCATAAACTACATAATAAATAACTATATTGAACATACGAAAACAAAATAATCTCACACATGTCATAAAATAATATGAAACTCCGAAAGTAGAAAATATTCTAGAATATAAAGCAGTAAATAAATAGTAGGGACCTTAAAATTCTATACATGTAAACTACCAAATATATGTTTATGTACACAATATTCCACCATAGGTCCCCTTTCCTTCATTTTGTCTATATTCATTTAATCTATAAGAACACTGAAATACCCAAGTAGTGTGTGTGTACAAGACTATTTATGACACCACCAATGCTTCCTAAACCTAATTTTATCAAGTAAAAAAACTATATTTCATAATGATAATATAAGAGTAACAAGAAACTAAAAATACAATCCAAATCTAAGGGGACATGTGCTATCCAATCTTCCACAAACACCAGTTGTACCTGCTATAGCATGATGTCAGAATGATAATCATGGAATTCTATATAAGTGGCAGCACCATCCTTAAACATAGAAGTATGATATTTCAATGGATTTAATGTATTGTTATAGATCATTCTCCTATACCATTATATCCCTACTCTATCATTGTTGAGTCCGTCATAATCTCATACCCCATATGTGCATTAAGTCCAGCCCATATACCATCATTCCCTAGATGCAGAACCTCAGGTAAGGCCAATAGACATTAATTCCCCGACCCTGTTATAAGGTATATAATTTTATTCATTGAAATCCACGTATAACACCACTGTAATGAATAAATATCAGACATCTTCCATCTTTATCATGTTTTAATAACAACCATTAAGAAATGTTAACAACCATGTAGTTCATAGTAAACAAGGTAGTCACAGTAAATAACCATGAGATAACAATTCCTACAAATAATAACATGTGATCCAAATCAGACATCAGAATGTTCTAATCTACTAATACTCATGGAATAAAATATCATTTATGGTCTTATGGGAATCACACACTCATATATGATCAAAGTCAATTAAAACTATCAATTAATAAAAAACATAAATTATAATAAATAAACATGTGTAAAACAATCCCCAAAAATCAAGAAACATAAAAACTCAAATTCTATGAAGTCAATGTCATATATTAACCACTCTATGATGTTCAAGAGTTAAAGTAGAAAACTCCATAGTAATGAACACCCTATCCTATACTTTACTATCTTATTTTTAAACATGTAAACTCTCGATGTATGTCAAGGTTTCCTAGAACCAAGTCCAATATTTTAATTAAAAAATAAATTAAGTATCACATGTGATGATAATTTAACTTTGGGAAAATTTATAAATTATCATTTTATAGAATGAAGTATGTATGGGTCTTCTCCTTCAAAATAAATATAAACCCAAATTTAATATCATATATATCTCTAAATTAATTTATGAACACATGTTGTAGTTCTTTATAATTATTTATTGATAATCTAAAAAATCCGTAAAAAAATTTCATAAGTATAAATTAGTAAATTTTATAAATTATCCTTAATTGAGGTCATATTATGGTCATTTTATAATTATTTTATGATTATTTGATATAAATTATTCTTTGAAAATTCAATGAAAATTATCATTTAATACTTTTTGATAATTAAATTTTTATAATCCCATATTTTTATCTATTGATAATTTCCCACAAAAATTGTATTGTCTTGATTTTAAAAATTATCCACTGATAATAAAGTGTAATTATCATTTGAATATTCAGTATAATTATCATTGATAATTTTACATATTTATTATTTGATATTTTTAATAGAATTCACATTGATAATATTCAGGGAATTTTCTCATGAGGAATTTGGGTTTCATCATTTTTTTGTTAATGATAACATCTTTCCAAATTTTTGTAAGATAAAAAAAACAATTAAAATCAATAAATATAAAAAAAATAAGCATTTTATACCTTTTTTGAGAAGTTCCTGGAAGAGTACGAACTGTGGAAAGTTCATGCTTTTAGTAGGAGAAGAAAAAAAATCAGATCTATTGAGGTCTCTCAATCACATTTAAGGGAGATATATTATCACAATGACTATTTAGTATCATCCAACATGAAATAAGAAATTTTTTTCTTTTTAAAAATCAAATCCATGTATTACATTAACACATTCCAAAACCAAAAATTAGTCTATTAATCTCAAAAATTAATTGATACCTGAATGGAGTGTCATCAATTTCACCCCATTGAGGTGACTATAATTTTAAATTAGATAAAATAATGAGATTCATTGATTCTAAATTGATGTTCATGTGAAAAATAATATTTCCAATAGATTTCATATAAATGAGAAAGAGAAATAAAAAAATCAAAATAAAAGGAAAATGTTTTTAAAAATCACCATTTGTTTGAGTTAACCAAACTCTGTATACACATAATGGTTATTTAATTTCAATAATAACACCAAAATTATGATCAAAAATCTATTCATAAATATTCTATTTGGTATTACCATTGTGATTAATTATATTATTTTAGAAAATTCATGTGTGTATGTGATATAATATTTTTAATCTTTTTATTCTATGAACATCAAGTCTTTAATTGACTTGGAATCCCTTAATGAAACTGTTCCTAACTCTAAGAGTGTTTCATAGAATAATAAAATGTGTTATAATGTCTTTTACCCTAACTTTAATAATCAATAATACATTTATATGTTTATTTTTATTGAATAAATAAATTTCCACATAAAAACAGTTCCAAATTTAAAACAAAATAGGGGTTAATTGTCCAATAAAATTTATAATTATTACAATTGTCCCTATCTATCAATTTATAATCCCAAATAATTTGCTCTAATAACCAGACATGAAAAAATCAGTACACTATCTCGAACATCAGACTCCATCTCTCATGTCTCCTCCTAGATATGACCATGCTTCCACTGAATCTGAACATGTTGTACCATCTTTCTCTCGAGGGGATTTCTCATTCTAGTTCATAATCCACATTTCACGCTCCTCATAAGATGAATCCGAATTTAACTACACATCCTCATGGTCAATTCCTTGTGTGGGATCACCCGTGTACCTCTGATGTTGTGACACAAGAAATATATCATCCATGCCCAGTGGTAATATGTGATATCCAGATGATATGTCAATATCCTTTTCCATTTGATGATCATAAAGGGTCCTACAAAATAAGATGTTTTGCATACATTATTCCTCATATTTTTGTGGCCTAACTGAGAATTTAATCTCAAGAAAACCATATCACCCACAACAAACTCCCATGGTATCCTCCTACTATATACTAATTACATGGATAGTAAAAAATTATTCAATAAATGGTTAAACTTATTTTATATATACATATATAAAAATTATTTATTCATTTAAAATTACATTATAATAATCTTTCAAAATGGGTTGAAAATGGGTTTAAAAAAACCCTGAAAGGATAAAGTGTTTCATACCTAAAAAAAGTAATAGTTTCATCATATTTAACAGGAAGATGTTTATAAAATGAGTTTACTCATTTCATAAAAAATTGATATTCCTTACTTATTGGATAATATCAATTAAAATTTTATTTTGTCTTCTTTTAGATCAAATTTATGTAAAATATATTTAGTTTTCAGGAGTATTATTATCCATCAAATTACTCTGAAGTATGTATGTTTTGGTTTTCTTCCATTTCAATACTCATAAATAGTTTTATTGAAAAAATGACTTAATAAAACTATATTTATAGTGTAATTATAAGTACTAATAACTTTAACTTAAAAATTATTACCAACTAAGTATTAAATCAACATTTATATTACAATATCCTAAGAATGTTTATTTCTTCATTCAACTACATAATATTTATATGATGTTATCATATTTGAAACATTATGTGTAATGATTTAAAAAAAATGAATAAAAAATTTAAAACACCATACCATGATCACTAAGAATAGTGACAAAAGGTAGTTCTTCACACTGATAATATGGCGTACACAATATTTAAAACATAAAACGGATTATGGATTTTTTATTTTATTATAATCCCTTTTATATCTAGTTTAATCATGAATTAAGACATTCACACAGTACACACTATTACCTATGAAATATGGATGTATCACCATATCACACATGAGAACGCACTGCACGTACTACCCTATTTTCAAAATTTTCATCCCATTACGGCCTCCTCCACCTGCCCTTCGCCGCTCTCATTGGCACCAGTAGTGTTTTCCCCCATCTCTTCTATTTCCCCCTCCTCTTCGATTGTTACCTAGAAATCACTGAATCTAGGATCCTTAGTTTGTGTTTCCTATGGTATAGCCCATAACCCCTATCTCTCGGCCCCCCTTTCTATGGAATATGTGCTTGCACCTATTTTAGATATTCCCTATGTGGTCTGTCTAGTGATTCTCATCCATGATTCCTGATTGTTCCCATGCCAGTGTCATAGTATTTGTGGGAGGGTTGGTGCATTCACTTGTATGTATTGGTGGTCTCTTTGGAGGAGTTGAAGGCCTATCTGAAATGGACCTTGTCACCCACTTTGGGGAGGCTATGATGCTGTTTTTCATCATCCAATGATGTGTTTTCTCCTGCGGTCTTCATTAACCGGTGTAGATCTTAGTGATTCATAGAAATTCCTTCTACCTAGTTTTGGCCTTGTATATTGACTTCATTCATGTATGGTGTAAGGCCCCCTGTTCTTTATTGTGATGGAGATTTAGCCTTTACATATGGTCTATGGATTTTTTTAAAGGTAGGGAGTGTTCGTCGGAAATAGTGTGGCTTAACCTACCTGGTATGCCATTACTATTCCAGAATGAGGGCTTCCTCAAAGAAATCAAGGACTCTCTTTGGGGCCATATGTGTTCAGAGATGGTACCAGATGTGGTTCAGCTACCATGGTGTCAAGTATCAATGTGAAACAGGACCTCTCCCATCCCCTACTGGATCGAATTGAACTTTGGGTCAGGGGTCCAATAAGCTAGTTCAAGGATATCACTTACCATGTCTTCCCCATATTCTATTATCACTACCTTTTTCAGGGTCATTCGTTGTAGGTTTACTGTCAATGGAGGAAAAATGGATGTCTTCGTCCTCTCGCACTCGATGGGGGTTGGTGGACATAGTGGTTGCTCCCACTCCTGCTCCGATGGAAGATATCCGGGTGGAGGATCATGACATTTATGATATACCTCATCTTCCCCTTCCAGTGGAGGATTCTCTGATTCCGCATGGAAAAAAAATTGGAGATCACTATCATCACTCATGAGGATGTTCATTAATTTTATTGGGTCCTATTTCCTTTTATTCTATGACTTATCCTTCATCTAAAGGTTATCCCTCATATTTCTTCAATCCTCCATTTCATGTAGCCTTTTTAGTGGGATAGTAGGTAATGAGTTAGTTCATCGACTACTCAGGATCAAGTGCCTTTCAAACACCCACCTTGGTCCTTCTTGGAAACTCTTGAGATGCTAAGGAGTGAACTATCGTGGAGGTTCTTGAGTCATCAGATTTTTCATTTAGAGATATCTTCTGGTCTTCTACCTCAGGCCATTTATTTTCTAAATCATTATATCCTTTCTTGAAGGCACAAGTTCATTATATCACACCTCGTGTTTGAGGATAGTAGATCCTTTGCTCTCAAATTATCACCTCTACCCCAGTAATGCTCATGTTTATGGAGACCAGGGTGTCCACAAGATCCAGATACAGGACCCAAGAGATGAAGCTTTCCTCTCACTATGAGAAGGATTTGAGTTCTTTAGCCAATCCCATGATACTCTTCCAATAATAATTCATTTTCCCATTTGAAATTCCTAGGGAATTGGTACTCTAGTGAAAAAAAAAATTCCCTTCATAAATATCCAACACAAAAGGCTGTATTGGTGTCCATTCTTGAATAGAAAACACACCTAAAGAAGATTAAATATTGTTATAAAAAGAAAAAAATTAATTCCTACATGCACACTGACCCTTGTAACTGTCATATTTTTATTTTTTAGCATAGTAAGTTTAATTTAGTTGTGGTGAATGTAGGTGATCATTTCATTACATCTAATGTGAATAAAGGACATGATTCATTATTAATTTCCTTCCTCTATGGGAGCTATTACAAGCAAAAAATAGATACATTATGGAAGAAGCTCATTGTGATTGATCTTGGCCCAATTCTATTGATCGTTGGGGGTGATATCAATGTGGTTGTGGATCATGTTGAGAGGAAGGGAATAGTCTTTTTTGCCCTAAAAATCCATCATCAATTTTATCCATTTCATGGTGGACATGGGCATTTCAGAACTTGGCTTTGTGGGAGACCATTTTACTTGGTGTAACAATCAATGGGGGGATCATCTCTATTGGGGTAGATTGGATCATTGTATATCTAACATATAAACCTTATCCTCCTATTCTAGATCAAAGTTTATCCATCTACTTTACAAGATCATAGATCACTCCCTCATTCTGGTCACTCTCAATTTAGTGTGGATGCTTAGAACAATTTAGATATAATGACCTTTGGTCTTTTTTTTGGGTTACCAAGATCTGCTCAGAACCTCCCAGGGCGAGTCCCCATAGGGAAATAAGTGGTCTGGTCTTCATAATAAGTTGTGGAAGCTATTGATGAATCTCCAATCATGGTTTAGAGATATCATCTAGTTGATGGGATCTTTCAATCCAATATATAGGTCATTTAATTTCAAGATTTTATTCTAGAGTATTGATGGTATGATTAGTGTTTTGATGAATTCTCTACAGAAAAGGTCCTCCTGGAGGATTTTTTATTGAAGCTTGAATGCATAACATGGGAGGGGTTGAGGATCCAATTGATCAAAGTGGGTGATAAAAACACCACATTCTTCCATGAATTAAAAAAGAATAATAATAAGATTCTTAGGATAGATATTAAGCTGGAGGATGGGTCTTTCTTGGAGGATAGGGATTCAGTGGGAAGTTTGGTCATTTCCTACTTCACAGAGCTTCTGGATGGTCCCAACACCCATTTTACCAATGGGTACCCTCGGAGAATTCATAGATATTTGATGTGATTCCAACCCTCACTTCTGACCAAGATAATGAACTCATGGGGTCTGTGCCGAATGAGAAGAATATTCTGGACACCATGTTTCACCAGAACCCAGATAACATGGTAGTTCCAAATAGATTCCTAGGTGTATTTTATAGGAATTCCAGGGACTTCATGAGAGAACCATTTATTGCTTTCATCCATGAATTCTTTTGAGTCAAAAACATACCTCAGGTTTCATGCACCACTATGTTATTTCTACCCCCACCCTAAAATCAAGAACCCCACTTTTATTCGGCATTACTATCCAGGGAGTATGTGGAATATCCCATACAAAATTCAGACACACATCATTAATTCCAGTCTCGCTACTCATCTCTTCTTGTGGGTCTCATTGAGAAAACATGGCATTGTTAATAGTTGGTCAATTCAAGAGGAAATTTCTTTGGCATATGAAATGTCTAGGGAAATTAATTTCAAAACCCACGGTTCTAATGTGTGCATCAAGCTCAATATGAATAATGATATAGATTGGGTTGAATGGAGCTTCATCAGCTAAGTGCTTACAGGGATGGTTCTTAACACCTGAAACATTTACATGATTTTTTACTGTTTTTGTTTTGCATGGATCTTGGTGAGCTTCATGGGGAAAACCTACAGCTTCTTTAATTCTAACCATGGTCTAAGACAAGTCGACTCGATCTCTATGTCACTCTTTATCCTGATGTAAGAGGTTCTGATCCATATCATTCATCGGAGCATTAACAATGTTGATATCATACCTTTTAGAAAGAGGAGTAATGCCCTAGGTGTGTCCCACATCATGTTCATGGATTATAACATCTTGTTCATGAATTCCTCTATCCATTCATTACATGGCATGAACAAAGTGATGGAGGAGTATGGTCACTGGAGTGTGCAGATTTTCCACAATAGAAAGAGTACCTTCTCTCTCTAGTGGGATCAACTCTATGTGGGCCTCATTAGTGAGCACTATTTTGGGTATTCATATTGGGTCCCATTATATCGATTACCTGTGTTCCCCCATCTCATCAGGAATGTTGTGTATATGTGACTATGAACTCTCCTTTGTAGGATTAATGATCTGATTCTTAACTGGAAGAATCTATATATGTATTTTTTTTCCAGATCGAGATGCTCAAAAGTATCCTTTTATATACTCTAGTTCACAACCTATCGACGATTAATTTCTCAAAAGGATTAATCAAAAACATTGATTAGATACTGGATAGATTCATTCGGGACCCTCATTCTAATGTAAATAAATACTTGGTCTCTTGGAACATGATGGAGAGGCCTATTAGATAAGGAGGTGTAAATGTCTTCAATATTGAGGATACACATTGTTGTATGTATCGTGGAGTATTTAGGAATGTTGTATCACCTGATGGATATACATGCGTAAATATTTGGGGGATACATATTTTGTGATGAGTTATACTTCCCATTTATGGTCAACCATTGTTCCCCTGGTCACCATTCTCCACTCGAACTCCCATTGGATGGCTGTAATAGTGATTTATCCTTCTAGCATCAAAATTGGTGTATAGATATTCTTGGTTTTCCTTGGTGCCCAGAAACCCACATCTCCTTCAGGAAAAATAGTTGTGTTCCTCCCTTTATCAATGTAGTTCTGAAATAGGAGTAGATGGATTAGTATAACCACATTGAGATGAACTCATACCCATATAGATGTGTTTTTACCCCTTCTCCCTCTGGATACTTATCCTTACTGTATTTTTGATGCATAAATAACATTCATATTCATACTAGTGTATGGGAAGAGGTACTCTGGGTTAAATTTATTCCAACAAAATTTAATTTTATTACCTAGTTTATCAAGAAATGTATTTTTCCAACTGATGAGAACATCAAACGCTATGCGATCAACCATTAATCAAGGTGTGTGTGATGTAAAGTCCATCGAGAGGAATGTGTGGGTTGATTTTTCTTCAACATGAGTGGGTACATGAGGTATGTAAAATTTTGGGGACCTTACTACTATCTATAATTATATCACAGTTGACCTCCCCTTCTAGAATAGGAGGTACTACGGATCAGGTGAAGGTGGTCGGGAAGAATTGTCCCCCACGGTGAGGTTTCATGTAGGTTGTTTGTGTCTCTCGAAGGGGAGGAATAAAGTACTTTACGAAGGGAGATGCAAGTGGATTGAAGCTATCATTATTTGAAATAGACATATACTTATCGAATTGGAAATGATCATTCTCAATTGGGGGAATCTTCATCTCTGGTTCGGCATCATGTCAGAGAATGTGACATTCATCCGACTAACAACAACATTAGGAGTAACTGGGTATGGTGGTTCCATCCTTAAAAAGGTATGAAGCTCAATATGTATGGCTCGTTTTCCCTGTGCATCATGTGTATAGGGGGAGTGGAGTGGGATTCCATCAGGTTTGTCTATCTAGAGTTTGTTATCAGACTATGTGAGGGGACATCTCTTTAGGTGGAGACCATGGTGATGTTCATAGGACTCAGTTTATGTAGCCATGGTGATTTGGAAATTTTTGAATCTGAAACTAATTAATTGTTAGGGAACAAATCCCTTCTTGGCTCTAGTGTCACTTTGTGGACAATCAATTACAATATCAAAAGGTGTCAGATATTCCTCAACAACACCACTACAGTGGAGCACACAAGGCAGGAAGGAAACAAAGTAGCAAATCATTGGGCCTCATTTGAAGTCCCTGGTTGTAAGGATATTAAATATCATATTATGGAAAGCATGAATCCCAAGGTGTTCAATATTTTTAAAGGGTATGTACTTGGTCTTCATTATTGTAGGCCTTCTTATTTCAGAGTCTTGGTGTAGAGGTTGTCGATGGCTAGGCCCCCTTTCTCACTTTTATATTCATTTCTTGGAATAAAAATTTACATATGATGATGATGAAATTCACATGGTTTTTTCCTTAGATACTTCCAATTTGTGTTCTAGAAAATAAATTCAATAGAAGTAATCATAAATCTTCAGATGTTGATACATCAAAAATTGATTTAATTATTAACTTATTTCTTTAACATCATTAAAAATATCAGAAGCATCATAATAATTAAACAGAAGCACTTATAGATCTCTATGAAATCATTTCATAGTTATTTTAGCTAAAATTATTAAATTATAACTTCTTATACTTCTATTATATAATCAATTTTTATCATCTATATCACAATGGTGATATATATCTTGTCTTATTAGGTATTACATGTTTAAAGTGTTAAAATTATTTTACTTGTCATCAGAATGAATAAATTTACCTTAAAACATTTAAAATGTCATTATTCATTTTTTATATTCACAAGATTCACATCATCACATAATTGACTTATACAAAATATAATTTTATTAGGTAGTAAAATGTAAAAACATTATAAATTAATGATTTATCATTAAAATCAAATTAACTACTTCCATAAATTTATATTGAGAAAATTCACCAAAAGTTACTTTTCCCTCGTCAATATTTATTGTATTCTAAAAAACATTTTATTACCGTCCCATTTTTGGAAAAAACTACTATTTTTTAATATATTATTTTCACATTTAATCTACCCATTTCTCCCTGAAATAAATAATTTAATTATTTTGTACCCAAAATTTCTTCGCTCTTGAATTTTTAGAAAATATTTATTTTGAAATATTTATCTTCCCAACATTTTTACGTTGAATATCTTCAAACGCATTTTAGATATAAGATTTTTGAAAACACAATGTTTTTAATTTATTTAAGGATCAATTAATTTTCAAATCACTATCTCATTGAAATTTTGATGAAAAAATGTATTAACTGGAAAAATATAATTAGATAGGAAATGTGGTCTTCATTAGGTAAAACATATTCCATAATTATTTACAATAGGTATCAATTGTATGTATAAAATATAAATTTTTTTATAAAAAGTATATTTTTATAAAATAAGTCAAACTAATAATTTTAGAAATATGTTTTATGACTAAATTGTTATTATCATTCATCAATATATAATTATATTTTGTTTATTTGACTAAGAATTAGGTTTAGAAACAATGAAATTACTTTTATAAACACTATAATTATGATTATAAATACTATTATTAGAATTATAAAGTTCATTTAGGAACAATAACTATGTTAATAACTTTTTAATTAATTTCCTTAAGAAATGTAACATATTTTTTCATTTCTTCCAAACATGAAAAATTATCTTTAACATCTGATTTATAAATCAATCCTTTTACTGAATAAGATAAACTATATTCATCAAAAAAATCATGGTAACCATAATTTATGATTAAAATACTATATTATTCATTATAAACCTTATCCATGAAAGATGAATTATTATTTAGTATTATGTTATAAAACCTTATAACTTTCTGATTATCACAAATTTCTTATGAAGAACATTTTGTGGATGAATTGCCTCAACTCTCACTACATGTATTTGATGTTGTTAATATTTTATATCTTTTTTCATTATGAATCAAAATTGAGAAATTTTATATCATTTAAACCTCGTAAAATATATCATGATATTTATGGGATTTTAACATTCATATAAAATTTTCTCAGGTTCTTCTTGATTATCTCTTCTGTCATTCTAATTATTTATGAAAATATAAAAAAATATAATTTTCCCAAAAATATGATTCAACTTATTTTCTAACAATGAACAATCCATATAAAATTATTCCATAATGATATAATATAATTCAATTATAAGATTTTTTTTATATATTTATGATTTAGAAATGTCTTTCTAGATGATTCATTCATATATATAGCTAGATAAGAATAAAAAATATTATTATATTCTTTCATAGTATCTCCCTTAAATATACTCATATACTGCATGAGAGATCAAATAAAATTTTCCAAAATCAACTTAGAAATATTTTCTGTGTCATTTTTCATTATATTTAATGATTCCCATTCCATGGGAATCTGGTCACATGATGATTCACATTTTAATATCCCCCTTACACTACTATATTAAACTAATTTTGTTTTGTGAATTACAAATATAATAAAAAATTTAACTTCATGTTTGATTAAATTATTTCTCTTTTATGAATATTAGAAAGATTTATTTAACTTCTTTTTATAACTTCATTATTGGTGTTTGTGACATGGATGTCCCAGAAAATGTTAAATAAAAATGGGTCCAACTGGGCATGAATCCAAAAACACGTGTGGAATCAACCAAAAACTTCAACAACAGTTTGTTTCTAATTAGAATGAATTTTATATTGAATTATCCCAATTTTAGTTTCATAAAATTCATATGAGGAAACACAATAAAAATGCTTCCATTAATGGGCCCGCACAAACTAATCAATCCATGAAAAATAATTGTTTGTAAGTAAAAAAATTTATGTCTATATTTCGTCCATATCATGGGTTTTAGTTTTCATAATTATTTGTACATTTATGTAGAGATATTCAAGATGTGGGGAAATAAAATTATGGGTTTTTAAAAATTATATAATACATTCTAACCCCTAAAAACATGGGATATGTGGTTTCTTGAAATTTGGGTACTCAAACTCACATTCTAATTTTCGTATAAATGCTACATTAGGAACTCCATTTGCAAGATCGAATAGGGATTGAATTGCTATCATTTTTTAGTTTAATTTTAGTAATATAATCCACTTGGTGGATCTATATCTACCTATCCTCATTGGTTGATATCAAATTAAGAATTATATCTACCAGATTTTCTACATCCTCTCGATGGCAGGCTAAAAGGTGGGCGTTTTTTGTGAGGGAGATAAACATATTGTAAATGGTGTTTTGGATATTTTACTACTACTATATTGTTGTTTTTTTGTTTTAAAACCATAAATTTAGAATTTTCATAATTTCGTTTATGTCTTAATTATTTTTTCATTGAATTATATGGAGTGATCTTGAATTTTATCCAATCATTGTGATGTTTTGAGTGAGTGAATTTTTTTTTTTCTGATTGAACCACACAACAATCATTTTCATCCACACTTATTATTTATTTTAGTTTTTTGGATGTTTTTTTACCATGAATAAGAGATGTACATTGGATATATGATTTTTATGTTAAGGTTTTATTCAACATTAATTATTATGAATGCAGGGAAAGTCATCCATATTCAGATTCATTTCAACCGAAGGCATACATTAAAAAATAATTAATATCTAATAATATGGAAATTAAATGTGTGTAGTGAACTCAAAATGAACCCTTTTGTCAAAATTTTCATAATCCAATTTTTTTTAACTGTTATACTTATTAAATTAACTCATTTTATTTTTAAAACATTTATCAAACCCATGCCCCCTTTTAGGAATGTTTTTTAAATAAAACGCATTTAACATCCAATTATCCTCATGGGATAACCCAATGTATTACCATGAGTATAAATACACATTAAAATCATTCTAAATTTTGACATTTCAAGACATTGTGGTCTAATTTTCTCATCGTTTTTGAGGAGAAAGTTTGGTTTTTGTGATTGTTTTTATAATATATTTTAAAATTTGGGGAATATTTTTTTTGTTTTTTCTTCTACCATTAAATATATTTTTTGAATTTGAATTTATTTATTATGTAGGTTTTCTACATGATATGTTCTACTCTAAGGGATTTATCACACTTAAAATCGAAACCTGAGAGGATCTTATATCGGTGACACCGAGACATACGTGTAAACTCTTTGAAAGATGAAACACCACACCTTGAGACTTTTATAAATCCCTTTTCTTCTAGAACCAAATTTTAAACAAATAATAAATTGTAGAACATGAAATAAAATAATGATAAATAAAAAAAACTAGCCTCTACATATGAAAATAGCCATTCTTTAAAAATTAAAATACAAGGAGAAGCACCTAATTTTGAACTAAAATCCAATTTAATTCACTTATTTCTATGATTCCATAGATTTGGGGAAAAATACCCGCATACGCACATTATATAATTACACACTGTGTGTTAAAAATTAAAAGTTTCACATTGGAATAAAGATTGATTAAAACATAGATACTTCCCATAGTATTTATAAGACACTGGAAAAGATTGGTAATATTATGTTAATTCCCCAATGAGAGGTTGGGCGGACATGAAACAACTTTTTCATGAAAAATAATTCACAGCCTCTGAAAATACATCTATATGGGAAGAAATATGTGGTATAAGGAAATAAAAAGTTGAAACACATCATGAATATTGGGAATAATTTTGATGTTTATGTTCATTTATTCCACACCACAAAATAAGTGATAAGATTTTAGTACAATATTATTATCACAGTTTAATTAATATTGATAAAAACATGGTTAATGTTGTTATAGGTGTTTTTCTAGTGGGAAAAACCCAATAAATATAACGAATCTATTTAAAAAAATGTATAAGAAATAAAAATATTTTGGTTGAAGGTCTACTGTATAGAGTCAAGGTTAACATGATGCTTATAATAATGAGTTTTTGATGAAGGTTGAAATAATGTTTTGAGAAGTTCGTACCCAACTCTAAAAATATTTTTTTTCAAAGGGAAATCCAAATATACTCTATATATCCATTATTGTATTTTTTCTTCTAAAAACCATTATTATGTATAATTTCAACAAATAAGAGAATCATCTGAATGTTATGGGTTTATCTTTCTAGGATTCCCATGTAACCAACTCATTAGGAAATATCCAAACTATACATACAACCCTTGGTGGAAAGGAAATAAATTCTATAGGAAAGGGGTATTCAAACCAACATAAACAACTATGGAACCAGATGGGTCCGAGTAGTCATCCACCGCTTACAAATCCTCAAAACCACAACAACCATTCAAAAAACCCTATCGAAAACAAGATCATATCCTGGAAGACATGGTGAATAAAAATTATAATCATATATCCAATTCCAAAAAAAACCACCCAATCTATAATAAAAGTCAAAAAAAACCCAGGATTCCATCTCACCAACTCATTGGGGGAAATTCCAAGTCATGGGTCAGGTAAACTACCATAAAAACCACTAGTCAGCCCCATAGATAAGGAAATATTATTTCTATCACCTATCAAAGTGAGAGGAAACATAAAATCAAGATTAGCACCCTATTATAGTAATACCCTTATAAGTAATTCACAATCCAAATGATTCAAAATTCCCCAAATATGGAATAACGTAGTGGAGAGATAGTCACTCTAATGGAATGAGAGTTTCATAAGATAAACCACTAGCCCAAACCATTCATCATATATTCCCCCCAAACAGCTACCCATCTAAAGAAACAAAAGTAAACATAACATGACAAACCAATCCTAGAAGCTTTCAAAAATATATAGGTTAAAATCCCCATGATTGATGTTGTGAATAAAATTCCATGATACAAAAAGTATATAAAAGAGAGTGTACATAGTGAATAACATTTCTTCATGTTAAAAATGTGATCTTTGAGATTAATGTCTCATAATTGATAGAGACATAACTTCCAACCAAATTTAATGATCCTAGAACATTAAAAATTTCATGAAATATAGTGAAATATTTCTTTTCCAATGATATGATTGACTTAGGTACTTCAATAAAAGTGAATAATAAATCCATTTTCACTTAATTTTATGTTTGGAAAATAATTTCCACTAGATATTTATTCTATTAGAAAACTATAGTACAACACACCCTGATGTTCTGTTAATGGATGTTCTTGTGAGGGTAAAAATAATAATTTTTATAACTGATTTTTATGTGATTAAAATGGAAGATGGTAAGTTTAATGGTCACACCCCCAATTATTTTAGAGAGGAATTTCAAAAAAAAATTGAAAACATTAATTAAGGTTAATATTGGTACATTATCTGTGGTGTATGTTGGTGACATTATAAACATTAACATCCATGATGCCATGAAGAAGCCCTCAGAAGATCATTCCCCATTTTAGTTTATGAATTCTCATATTCCATAACTCTTCGTATATTTAAATTTTTTTCACTCATAGGGTTTCTAGGTAATGAGTCATTCATTGAATTTGATATCTATTTATGAAAATTTCAGGCATGTTTTTTAATTGATGATTGCATGAGCACTAAGGGTCTCATGCCAATCGATAAAACTACTATGTTTGTAAAATCATATTCCTCATCTAAGGATATTACTATTTAATAGTTAGATGGGATCATGTATCTCTCACATTAACATTCACCTCCATTAACCTAAAATCCCAATAAATAAGAACGTAAAACACTACCTCAAAATTTGAAAAATTCATATTTGGAGGATGGGAACATGGTTTCAGTCATAATTACTAGTTCACTCTATATAGAGAATGATTATGACTACTTGAACTTTTGAGGGAGTATAAACATGCATTGGTCAATATATTCACTAATATTCCTGGTATTGGCCATCAGTTTCCAAGCATAATATATTGTTAAAAGGTGAGTCTAAACAAGTGAGTTAGACACAACATCGATTGAACCCAAACCTCATAGATGTTGTTAAAATGGGGTAGTAGAATTTTTGGCTATTGGAATACGTTAACCAATATCTAAGATCCAATGTTTTAGTCCAGTAAAATTTTATCCTAAAAATACTTCACTAATGGAAATAAAAAATGGAAATAGGGATCTTGATCTAACTCATGCGCAGAATAGTTGGCCAATCTATATTGAATATCAATGACTAAACCAAAACACTAGGATAGAACATTTCAAATTATAATTCATTGAACATATGATAGAGATGATAGTGGGGAATTCCCACTATAATTTCTATAATTACTATTCTGGATACATTCATAGACATATTTTCCCTGATAATTAGGAAAAGAATACTTCACTAGAACCTTTGGCACATTTTCATATAAGAGGATACCATTTGGTATGTACAATAATGCGGTTAATTTCCATTTATGCATGTTTAAAATTTACTCATATTACTTGGATAATTTCATGGAAGTATTCATGGATTATTTCACTATTCATGGATCCTCTATTCATTTATGTTTGTGTATACCTGGTTATGTACTACCGTAGTGTATTGAAAATAATTATGTATTAAATTATGATAAATTCTATTTAATTGTTGAAAAAGTTATAGTATATGGACATTTCATTTTTGGGGATGGTGTCCAAGTAGATAAATCATAACTAGTTTTCATTTCATTTCTACCATTCACCATAAAAGTGTTGGATGTAGAGTTTTTTTAAGAAATTTGGGTTTTATAGTTGTTTCATTTATAACATTAGTATGATTGAACTTTATATTTCCCAATTATTCAAAAATGAAAAAGCCTTTCTTTTTTATAAAAATTGTAAGAAATATTCTATCAAAATGAAATGGGGTCTCACATCAGCAGTAGTAATCCAAACACCATGGTGGGATTTGTGATTTGAGGACATATGTTAATCCTATAACTATGCAGTCGGGCACATTTTATCATAATGGGTTGATCAAAATTTACATATCACAGCTTATGCATCATGCACAGTTGACCCTTCCCAAGAAAACTACACCACAACTAAAAAATAATTTTGTTCCATTTTGTTTTCCTTGGATACACTCATGTCATACCTTTTAGGGTACCAAGTGATTGTTTTATTAGACCATTAATACCTCTAGTATATCCTTAAGAAACTGGAAGTAGACCAGGTCGCATTCTCTATATACTCCTCCCTTAGGAATTTAATATAGAAATTATGGATAAAAAATAGTTTATTTGGTGTCTGACCATATCAGTATGATCCACCCATCCCATAACATTGAAACATCACCCTATATTACCATAAATGACATGTTTTCTCATAATAAATTGTATCTTGTGTATGATGTTATTCTTTGGAATAATAAAAATGTAAATGAACTGCTAATATTTTTCATTCTTGTGGATTTCAAAAAAACCAAGCCGGTCATCAAAAACACGAGTTTGGTTGGTACATTTGGTGTGACACATACATTTTGTGAACTAAAAGTGATCCAGAATTTGGAAATTGTTTTTTAGATTGGGAGTTTCAATATGTTCATATATTTTTCCACACTGTTTCTTGTATGGGCCACTTTAGTCCCCAATAGACTTCTGCCATGGTCTCCAGTTCTTATCTCATATGACTGAAACTATGCTAGGATGCGCATGTTTTATATAATGATTTTTCATCATAGTCAAATAATAGGGAATGTCTCTAAAATAAATAAAATATCATAATATCCATTTCTATTTCATGAAAATATTTATGTTTTGGTCATTTAATTAAGGGATAATTGCACAAATAATTTTTTAAAATTTTCATTAATCATGTTGTTTATTATGTGTCAAAATGGGTAAATGCCCAAGCCACTAGGAATGATAACTGAAAAACAATTCTGAAAAATTTTGGGATCTAATTTTTTGTTTGTTTAGATTTTATATTCTAATTATTGGTTACTAGGGTTACCATTTCTGAAACTAAATAATGAAATCAATTTTTATTGGAATGGGTTCAGGCATTAATTTCTGAAAACATATCACCCATGAACCATTTGTAAACCTAATGTGTCAAAAAGCGATGTGAAATAAATTATTGAAAAACTGTTCAAGAAAATATAAATGATTGACACCTTAAACATGATGACTCATTATGGTTTTATTCTACCACCCTCAAAACTTGCATTGGAATATCACCATATCAGTAATTTTTTTGAATGTTTTATCACCTCCTAGTTGAGATTGATAATTGTTCCTATTACAACCTTACTCTTTATTACACACTTAAACATGATTTATTACATAAGATTCACTTGATACAACATAGAAGATCAAATGTTCTAGTGTCTTTGGGGCTTAGGATATTTACATAACAACTTATAACATTAAATATAACATTTTATTGAAATCTTCCTTTACATGACCACTACATTCCCTCATACTTAGCATTGCATATGATAACCTGAGGACTTGTATAAGAAAAGGGTGAGTTATAAAGCCTAAAATGGGAATAAAAATGGAATAACATGAGGAATATAGTAAAAGTTATAAAATAGGCATATCAATGGATCACAAGAAAAACATTAACATAAAGGCATGATAAATCCTGATAACAATAACATGAAAATGTGGCAACAACATTTAACATGATTTTAGCATGAGCCATGGATCATTGCACATGGAGCATGTGTAAACCCTCATTGCACTTGAATTAGCATGAGTAAACCCTCATTGAACTTGAATTTTCAATTTTAAACCCTCATTACACTTGAATTATCATGATACTAATCTGTACCCAATACATTGGAGCGCTATGAGGGCACAACCTTCTTAAACGTGTCATTTCATGCATAAATTTTCTATATGGATCATATAACATGTATCCATTAAGCCTCATAATTTATTGCATGATAAAGGAAATATGGAATTTATACATGAAACACCCTAAAAAATATATAAATTTTTGTAAAGGTGAATACACTTGATAGGGAAATGGGTATGGTATTCACTACATGATGACATTGGCTTGGAAAATCATTGTACAATTTCGGCAGCATAACTGCGTGACATAGGAATTCTTAACAAATAGTTGATGAAAGATAAATGGGTATCTTATAATATGTTCATGAAATGGACAGTAATGGGGTTATATGAATACATGTCCCAACATAAGTAATGTAATTAATATTCACAATACAAAATAATTGTTTGAATGTAAATGAGGAGAGAGAGATTCCTTACGGAATTTCGGCATGGTAAGTGGTGTACACGAGGGGATTTTAATGAGAGATAAAGTGGTCCCTCATCATTAAAACATATAGAGGGAAGTATGGGGGAGATGAGAAAACATACCACAAAATTTATAATTTAAAACAAAAGGGCATAATAACTTAATGAAAATTGGACAAAAAATGAGAAATGAAGAAATCCATTACTTGGAAGTGTTATACCAAAGGATTGGGAGAGGCTTGGGAGAGGCTTATTTGGAGAATGGGGATCTGTGGGAGTATTCTACAGAGGGGAGGGCAGAGGTTGGAAAAACTCCAAGGGTTTTGAGTGAAGAGGAAGTGGGAGCTTGGGTGGGTTTATATAGGAAAGGAGAGAGAATTAATTATTATTTAGGTTTTGGTCACCACATAATAAACAAATCAATACCACAAACCAACCCATATTTTTTTTCAAAGGGGAGTGGAAAACAATATTTTTTAATTCCAATGGCCTATCATCTTAAAATATTGAGGGTAATTATGTGGAGTGAGTCACACTCTAAAGGAAATTCATTAAAAAAGTGAAAATGTTTTATAACTCTTAGAGGGTCCAGTAATGTTTTATAAAATAAAAAAAACTAAAATCACATTATTTTATTAATAAACATATATTGGATGAACATATAATTTATAGTATTTTATTACATCACTATTGGGTCATTATGATGTCATAAAACACATTATATATTTAAACAGTATTTAATTTTTACCCAAAAATTTGACAGTCTTAGAAAATTATGAAAAATTTAATGTTGAATAATTTTGACGCCATGATTCCAAAAAAAATATTCATTTTATCTAAATAATTCTCTAAATATTTGAATTTTTAATTTCAAAATAAAAATTTTCATTTATCAAAAATTCATGGTTTTTGACAAAAACGTATTTCAAACCTTAATAAATATCACAATTGTATTCATAAAATAATACAATAATTTATATTCAATAAAAATTTATTTAATAATAATAATAACATTTTTTAAAATATTATTTAATTAAAAAATTTATTAATTCATCAAAATTTATTTCTTAGTTTAATATTAACTAAGAATGTTATTTTTACATTAAAAACTAATTACTAAGTAACAATAATAAAATGAATATATATTTATTATTATATACAGAATAATGCACATATTCATAGTGAAAATGTCTTGTTACATAACCACTTATAACACCCACATAAGACTGAAGGTCAAGGTGTGCGATGGTGACAGACTCTTGGGGTGGCTCAGATAGCATTGCTTTAGTGGTAATATCTATCAACTTCCACATCTCTCATAGGCAGTTCCACTCGAGCTTAACGTATTGAAGCCCAACCTAGGCTTGGTTAAGAGTGATTCCCAATGACACCACCTCCTTTATGAGATCTGACAATAGGGATTCATATGGGGAAAATATATTGGTTGAGGTCATCACTTCCTTTTTCTGAATATGTTGGATTTTTTAAAGCCCTATATTTATACTAATCATGTGATCACTGTTCAACGACTATATTTGCAATAGTCAGAATTCATAAAGGTATTTTAAAATGAAGTTCCCATTTCATATAACCATAATAAGACATTTAATTAGTTCAAGAGGGATTTCCATTAATGAATGTTTGGGTTGTTATAGTTCACATAGCTATATTAAACAATAAAATTTTAATCATTCTGGTGCATGTTCTCAAAATAAGTTTTAGTTTCCAAAGTTGGAGGAAATGAGAAGACACTTATATATGAACTCTCATTGGGTATAAGGTCTTATTTTTCAACGAAATGATGGTGGTGTATCAAGATAATCCTTTTTAATGTGTGTTTTTACCAAAAAAATATTACTAATATTTATTCATTTGATGTAGTTCATTATAAAAATGAAGAAACAAAAAAACCATTCACTAACGATGTGTAGGAGTTAAAGAACTTTGACAAAACCATTCCATAGTATTTGAATGAGGAACTCCATGTTCATGAATAAACATGCAAGTAAAATGCACTAGATTTTACCCTTCCTTCTCATATTACATTTTATTATAATGAGGTCACTATATAATTTAGGTGTGGGGTTAGTTTCATTCATCATTTATTTAACTTTATTTCTTTTTATCCTTTTCACTTAATGCATAGTACTATTACCATCCTCATCCCATTTACCACCTAAATTTTCAATTGTAATTTTCATTTTTGATATTTTTTATTCCCACATAATCATGGATTTCATTAGAAGTATATATGTAAATATTTTATTTCAAATTGATTAACCATTTAGAAAATTTTGGTCAAATATGGAATGTTAATTTTATCTTAAATTAAAAAATTAGGGATCAAATATTCTTGAAAAATGGTTTTTCTCATTGATATAAGTTGTTTTATCACATTGAAACCATTAAGAATAATGATACAATTTCTGTGATTAGTTTATGGGAAAATTGTGTCACTTATAGTCCATAAACTGCATTGTACTAAACCATGAAGTGTGACTTTTTATAACTCAATTAAAGGTAATGATATGTTAGGATAATATTTATCATAATTACAAAATTATTTATCCAAATGTTCATTCATTATCTGTTCTATTTCATTACTACACCTGATCGAACTATGTTTTTTATATTTTATCCAACTTCAATACACCCTAAAAATATATAAAAATAAAAAAACTGAACAAAAAATATGGGTAGTTTCTTATGATGTGCAAAACCAAATCTTCCACTACCATTTTTCTTGTAATAACTATTGTGATTTTTGTCATAAGGAGGTCAAAAAAGTGATAGGAAATGAGTGTGATACATTTTCCAGAAGAAACATTTGAAAAAACAAAAAACATATTAATAAATTACGGGGTGATAAAATATAAAAAATATAGTATTATTTAGGTTGGGATATTAAGGTTTTTTCATATGTCAATTATTAATTGAAAGGGCATTGAAATTTGATTTCAATAGATTTAGGATTGGTTTAGCAAGAAGAATCATTTAAAATAATATTTTATATAAACTATATATAATGGATAGAAAGTGAAAAGAATTGCATGAAAAGGTTTTCACACTCCCTCATGCATTGACTGTTAATGTCATTGTTCACATTGGAATTATTTTCACACATTGGTATGATGAATTTCATATAATTTTATTCTGATATGATTGATGAGATATCTTTCTCCCTGGTCACTGATAATTACTACTTAGTGTGGGTTTTTCATTCATCACATTACTATCAAGAATTAAATATTACATGAATATTAAATTTTCATGAATTTGGGAAAATCTCCATGCATAATTTTTCTAAAGAAAATATTTCCTAGGATTTTAAATTTTTAAGTGTGGGGGTGTGGTCGCACCATAATTCACTATTTTTTCAACCTCACACTACTATATTAAACAGAGTTTATATTTTAAATTAAAAATATAATACTAAATTTCACTTCATAATTGATTCAATTATTTATTTTCAATATTTGTTAAAAAGATAAATTTCACTTTTTTTATGATTTCTTTATGGGTGGAGGTGATATGGATGGCCCAGTCAAAGTTGAAGAAAAAATGAGACAAACTATGTAAGAATCCAAGAACTCATATAGATTCAGTTTCAAACTAAATCTAATATTTTCATCCAATTTGAATGAAATTTTTTGTTATGACCAAAAATTCCTTGGGATATGACTCTTAGGAAGAAAGAAAATCCCTACTAATCCATTAATCGGCGTAAAAAAACTGATCTATTTGAGAAAAACAATCCACTTGAAGTCAAATATTTGTTTTTTTACATCATCCATATCAGGGGATAGAGTTTTACAAATGAGTTAAAATATTGGTTTATATATTTAAGAGGTGTGAAAAAAGTCAAAAAAAATTTAAAATTTGATACAAGACTAACTGACCACCCAAAACCTTTGGCTATGTTATTTCTCAAAATATAGATTCTCAAAACCACAGTCCACTTTTCATATAAAATAACATCATGGTATCCCCATATTTAGGATTATATAAGGACTAAAATGATTCCATTTATAGTTCTCTGGGAGTAATATCATCACCATGGAGGTTGTGAAGATCCCCATCCTCATAGGGATATTTGAAAAGTGGAAGGAGATCCACCTATGTTTTCCCTTCCTCTTGATTGTGGGCCAAACGAATGGAATTCTCTGTAATTTATCTATTCGGTGTGATTTATAGAGTGTGTGATATGGATTTTTATAATTAGAAAGTAAAAGAATCCATTTCATCCCTACTTATTTGTAATTTAAATATTCATTGTAAATTATTATACTATTCATAAAAAATAAAAATTATATCATGAAAATAAATGTTTAAAAGAAAATATGATCTTATTTCACTTTTATTCAGATATATTTTACATATTTTTTAATATTTTTCATATAAAATACCAAATATATTATAATTTACTAAAAATATTTATTGATTACATATTATGTTATGCATTAATTTTTAAATTCTATTAATGGAATAATTATATTGTTTTCCAAAATAGAGATTTTCAAATTTCTATACAAAAATTCAAAAAGAATTTTTTTTATATATATGGAGTCAATTAATTTTTCCCCAACCTAATAATTTTACTATATTTATATTCATATTAGGTGTTTTAATGGTTTTGAATAAAATACTTTGTTAATATTTTTTCCAATGATTCACTACCATTTTCTATTATTATCCAAATACATAAATTTATTTCTGTACTAATATTTATGTTGAATTGAAGGCCGTATTTTATCTCTTATTGACTTTAGGCCATTAAATATCTCTCGAAACATTCACTTTTGTGTGATAATATATCACTAGACCACAGATTTAACTTAAATATATAATTTCTTAGTATCATGTATGTTATTATTTTTAAAACAATTTACTATTTTTTCAAATAGTGTTTTACTCTAGAGGTAATTCGATTAACTATTAAAATCTAGATATATAATATTTTTTACTCACTATGGATATTTAATGATAAATAATATTTTTTATGAATTAAATTTTAAATTTAATATAATATTATTAGATTATAGGAATTTGATTCTCAAATAAATTTATCATTTTCTATGGCTTGGGTTACCTGCAATAGCATGTTTTGATAAACCATAATGTATAAATAATATTAACATTTAAACATGAAGTTTATAAAAAAGCTATTAAATTTGGATGCACTGGTTTTATACTAAAGAAATATATTGATATAAAATTATTTAATTTGTAGTAGAGTCTTTATATTCATTGAAAATATTTTTTTCTGAAAAATTGATTTTTATTGATTTTTATGAAAAAAATAAAAATAATTTCTCAAAAAATAATGAATTTTATTAAAAAAAATGATTTTTATTAAAAATAACAGTTTCATTTCAATAAAATTAAATTATCCATATTATTTAAAAAATTATAGTAATTTTATTTAGATTTTATTACTAAGACAATAAATTTTATTTTAATAATATTCATGTTAAATTATAATATTTGAAGTTTCCATAATTATATAAATATTTTGTACAGAAAACTACTTTTTTGTTGCGATAGTGGGTTTTATTTTAAATTAATTTTTTCCTTTTTTATTAAATAAATTTTGAAAAATGGATTAAATATTTATAATCATAATTTAATTTACTATATAATAATTTCAACATTATGTTTGGACATAATTAATTGAACAAAAGTAAAAATTAATTAACACAGTAGAGGTTAAAAGGGGTTTTCGGGGTGTGAAACTGAAAATATAATGGATAAAATAACCTAAAAGCTTGTATAAATCCACTTATATGGAAATATGGAGACATTATCACCACTAAATATCATCCTTCTTAGTGTCTTCTGTAATGTTATAAATGTGGGTACACGATTTTCTTTTAAAAAAATATCATGTTTTTTATCTTCCTTACATATAAAAGGGATACCCATTCTCCTCTCTTATTCATACATCCAAAACCATTGGGTTTATCTAATAAAATCCAAAATTAATTCCTTAATCATGTAAAAACACCATATAGGCCATATTTTTATTATAAAACCCTCCCAAAAATTCTTTAAATATAAACCAAATGTACTTCTATGAAGAAGAGGTAAAATTATTAAAAATTTGTTTTTTTATTATTTCTTATAAAACATCCTCAAAATATTCATGATCAGTGAAATTAGAAAAATACCATTTTATCCCATATAAATATATTTTATTATTTTAATTTTATCATATTTATTCTTCTCCTCTTACTTTAAATGGGAAATAAAGTCATCAATCATGTATACGTTGGTCTACCTCCTTTTGGACCAATATATTTAGTATTACATCACCACATCTCAAAAATTATTATATTTATGTATTTAAAATATTGATATGATATTTAAAACCTTATAATACATCTGTAATTAGAATTTGGAAAATATGTTCTTACTTTCAATTCACTGGGAATATGTTTACATCGCCTGTATGAATGTAATTCCAATGCTTCGTAAAACAATTTGATTCATTTTTCAATTAAAAATTGAATGGAAGGTAGTAAGGATAAATTTGATGAAAATATTTTTTATATATTACATCATAATAAACTTTTAAATAATATATTTTATTTTATTTTATTTTCTTCCGATGAGAAAACAGAAACTGTGTTCATGTGTACAAACGGCCTGACATCTCTATAATAAGTGTCATTAATTTTTTATATCTAATTATTAAGTATTAGTTTAAATAAGTTTATTTTTAATATATAATATCTATATATCATAGGTAATATTTTTTATATTATAGAACCATGATGAATGTAAATGTACCGAAACTACCATATCAAAATAAACATGATAAAAAACAATTATTCCAAAAAATCTGATGATAATAACGAGTTGTTAATAAAAGTTCAATCAAATTAAATAATTATATGATAAATAGTACCATATATATACATATAATTCTATAGTATATTTATAATAAACAAATGTTTCTTATAAAGGAAGATCAAATGTGAACTATGCAATTTGAGATTTATAGTATGAGATTTTCGTCTAACTTTTATTTTTGTTGGATACATACCTTTTTCACCACTTGTTTATTATTCATGGTTTATACAATGAATATTGGTGTATTTTAGGATTATTATAAATAAAATTGTGTGATATAAATTTATATTTAATTTTATCTCTTTCACAGTTTTTATGATTCAAAATATACCAATGTGGTATTGGTAAAACGATAAAATATCTTTGAATATTGATATTTCTAATGATTATGATTCCAATGATGTAATATTATTTTATACCTCATAAGAAACACATTAATTTACTTATACACTTATTATTCCATGAAAATAACAATTTTACTCTTGTTTTACTCTCTTTATGTACTAATATGTACAAAATAATATTTTTAAATACAACTTTTTTCATTTATCTCCTCAGGGGAAAATCATTTTTATTCCTTGTACATGTTTAATAAAAAAAATTTAAAGACATTTTTTATAATATATATTTATTTTTTAAATATATTTTTAACCAAGATAGTAAATTTTTTTATAAAATAACAAAAATAATATTATTCTCATTTTACTGAGGTACCTTATTTCTTTTTATGAAAATTTTGAAAAAGATATTTTTTATCATGTATGAAATTAATGAAGTTTTCTGTTTTCATGGACACCAGGTGTTTTAAAGCGTATTTTATATGTTTCAAATATTATTTTCAATTATAAGGCTTCTCAAAAGTTATTTGGAATATTATCTTTTTAGAAATTCTATTTTCAATGTTAAAATATATTTTCCCTCATGAAAATTTTCATGTGATTTTACAAAATTATTTCAATATAACAATACATCCTTTGATCTTACATAATCATTATAGAAGATAAGATCCTAGGATAACATAATTATTTCTTAGAAAATAGTTTTATGATTATGATGAATTTATTTTTATAAAACCTGAATATTATCTATTATTTATTATATGACGAATTGATTGGTTGATTTTAAAACCCCAGTCCATTATATGGGTTATTCTTTGAGGAATGTTTATGTGACCCATTTCATTTCTAGAGTTTTTGATATGATGAATAATTTAATATGTTATGGAATAAAATGTATGTATTTTGTGATTTATGGGACATATATTTCCCTCCAATTCATTTGGTGATGATTGATAATTATGTATTTAAATAGGACTATAATGGGGAGTGGATCCAGTTTAGTAAGGGTATTTCTCCACTATGACAGCCTTGGTAGTGAACTAGGACTTCTATTATGATTGGGGATGTAAACCCAATCCACTATGAATGATTTTGGAATGATACTTGACTAATAAAGAAATTATTTCCTATTCTTATGTGTATTCAAAAAATCTATGTATTATACAATTTTATGCCATATTGGACCATTTTCAATGTTTTTGTTAGTATTCATGTATTATGAACTTATAGTATAATTTCATGAATGAATATTCTACTAAAAATATTTAGGGTATTATATTAAATATTTTCTACTCTTTTGATACCCTAATGATCATGTAATGCTTATATCTCACTCTTCTACCTTTAATGTGTATAAAAGATCATCCTATATTATTATTTTTTCCTCAGGTTATGTAGAACGGTATTTTTTATGATATTTATAAGAAGCTCTCTAGTTATGTAGAACATATTCAAAGAATATATAATTCAGCTGTGAATTATTTACTTATGTATACATGTTTTCAGAGGAACATGACATATAATATTTTTTAAGTGATATTTATGTTTTATAATGAATATTAATCTATTAATATATAATATATATGTATGAAATGTGAGTGTCATTAATGTTGTTATCAGAAAAAGGTATAGTTAATCATTTGGAAACTAGGATAAAAAACTGTAGTGAGAATTGGAAATATAAGTCAAAGAATTGGAATATATTATAGAATTATGGAGAAAGATGGAGGGAGTGGTTTTAGATAAACTACACCATTTTATTGGTACTACAAGTCAATGTGTCTCTTGAAAATATTTTATTATGTGTAACAACTCTTAAAATGATTCATTGAGCTGGACTAGATCATCACCTAGTGCATAAAAATTGGCCATTTTAACACCCCAAGGTTTTAAAAATTAATTCAAATTATTGAAACATTATTTTATGTAGATATTATAAGTTTCCATTGAATATAATTTTTCTTCTTTATTTTTTTGAATTTCGAATAAAATTCATCTACAATTATGATCCGTAATTTATTTAGAGTCAAATGGAACCAACTTGTTTTTTTGTGGAATACTAAAATAACCTTATGAATAATAATATGAATAGTAATATTACCCAAATTAATAGTAAATTAAATTTTCATTTTATTTTCATGAGGATTTATGATAACAACATCTTGATTAATTTTTGAAGGTGTTAAAAATGAGTTCTAGATTTAAATTTTTTATCATTGAATAAATTGGGATTTTATTTAAAATTTAAATTAATAATATTTAGAAAATTATTTTCAGATATTGGAGTTCATTTTTGAATTCTACACATCAAAAAAATATTTATGGTGAAATTTTGGGATTTTTCTAAATTAAATGATTTTTATGAATGGTGAAATACATTGAAATACCATAAATTAAAATTATCAGTTAAATAAACTATTTATGGCATCATAAGTGATTTAATCCCCCGTTTTTTTAAATCACATACCTTTAATACTATTTAGGGTCACACTAATCTCGTCTATTCATAGTTTTAAAGAAAAGGTTTTATAAAAATATGATTAAAATAATATAAAATGACTCCTCCCTTCCACTATTAATACCACCATCATTCTCCTCATCCTCCCACACGTCTCAAGCCTTGATCTATGCCCACGATCTACCTAATACTCTTCCCAAGACCCATCTACATGTCTAAGACCTACAGGTCTCAACAAAATTCCAAAACCAAAGTCTTTAAGAAGGATCTCAATGAGAATAGATCAAGAGGTAAACATCCTCTTTTGTTTTCATTATTTTATATTCATTTTATTTTATATTATTTTTATTTCTTTAACACTCTATATCCAATAGGAATGAATTATCTATTGTATTAAATATCCTAGATTTCCTCAGGTTTATGGATGACTCTCCATAATACTTCTTATCTTCCCCCACTGATTTAAGAAATTTAAACATTGTCCGTGATTTGTCGATTTACCGACATTGTACACAATGTGATATTAATTTCTTTTACATCCTTAAATAATGGTCCTGAAACCATTTTTAATTTTTAACCAGATTATAATTTTTTAATTATATCTTATGTGAATTTATTAAAACATTTTTACACATTTTATTAATTTATGAAACCAAATGAGTTCATTAAGATTGAAGAGTCACCAAAATAACCTAAAGGAATATTAATAATGATTTTGCATATGAATTATCCCCATGTAAAAATTCAAAATTATAAATGATACAATTTATTTTTCTATAAATATTTAAATACATATTCATTCAAATTCTATAGTTTCACTTCCAATCGTCAAGAATATCCCTCATGAACCGATCATGGAAATCATGTAATGAATGCACCCAAAACAATGCATAGAAGAAAATAATGACAATTAAAGTGTGAAATGATGTAATTAAATGATCATATAGGGTATTATAAACATTAATATGTTCCTTTGTGATATTAATAACACACTTTTATCCATTATACATGATTTTGAAGTATGTCATACCCAAGGTAAGGGAATTCTTAACCCGGTTTTCATTATTTGGGTTAACCTTATTCTTCATTATTTATTTTGTAATAAAACAATTTGTGTGATTAATTCTGGTTATATTATGTTGAATTATGTTTATTTATAGTGTATATACATATTCCATCCACTCTATTAACTCTCACATCAATTATGTGTTATTTTTATGGTGTTTTTCTTTTAAACTCTTATTTTGAAATTTTGTTTTACAAAAATCAAAAGTAATGTTTTTATGAAATTATATTTTTTTATTATGTTACAGTTCTTGTTAATTTATTATTAAGAAGGTAAGTACCCATATATCCTTCCACTTTATTGGGCATTTTTATGTTGGAGTTCAGCTATATGGTTACTCAATGTGTAACCGCGATGGTTACAAAAATTATAAGGTAACAGTGAGGGGTACAAATTATAAGGTAGCTGAGAGAGTTACATGATTATGTATGTAATGACCAAATATAACTTTATGGTATTATTTATGTATTATATGTTTTTTAAATCTCATGGAAATATTATTTTTCACAAAGTATGTTTATATGGGTAACAAGTATGACTTTTTTGAAAATGATTTCATTCGTTACAGGTATTCATGGACTAATGTTTTCTTTCTTTCTTTTTATATTCCATAGTGAGATATTTGTTCTCATACCAAGTTTTTAAATGATTTTTATAGGTTATAAGGATGTGTATGTCAAATAATGAAGCCATGTTAAATGTTATGATGTTTTTTTAAAGAAAACATTTTTTATTTGAAAAGTTTTATATATTGGATGAAATGAATACTATTTTTATGGTATCTACTCTCTATTGATGTGGAATGATATCAATTTATTATTTCCTAATTATCTAATCCTATAAACATTAAAATATAATCAATGTGTAAGGAATAATTTTCTTGACTAAATTCAATATTATGTAACTAAGTAAGGATAGGTCCTTATATTTGGTATTATTGGATGGTTTAGTTAACGTTTGGTGTTAGGATGGTGTTAATATAATACAAAAATTTATTTTTAATATATGTTTAATTTTAAATGATATAGAATTAAAATATTATCATTTTTATTTGATGAATATATGTTTGTTCAGAATGGTTTTCCAAAAAAGAAATATGAAATCCGAAGAGGATAGGAACTGAAAGAATGATATCATTCTGAATCTACAGACCATAATGGTAGGGATTGAAACTGAGATGTTTGTGATAGTAATGGATTAGATAATGCAGGAAATAAATTATTGTGGAATCCATGCATGTGATCAAACAGAGTTACCACAACGGAACATGACGTTAGTGGAACATTTTATTAGAGAACACCCTCTTTCTTTCAGTGGATCTCTTGACCCAGTAGTGATTGAAGGATGGATTAAGGCCCTTGAAAAGATATTTGACATCATGGGATATTCATATAATCAAAATTTATATCTTTCCATTTATCATTTTGAAAGTAAATCAGATCAGTGGTGGACGATGTTTAAGAATAATTAGGATAGATAGGATATTGATGCCTTAGAGTGGGATGAATTTAAAAGTATTTTTCTTGAAAAATATTTTCCAAAAATTGGTTCAACTAATGATGGAGAAGAAATTTCTTGAATATAGGTAGAATGTGGAAGATTCAGTGACGGTGTTTGAAGTGAACTTCTCCTAACTAGAATAGTATGATCCAAATCTTATTCTGGATATTGATAGAAAAATCTACTGATTTTAAACAGGATTGAAACCAAGGTATCGAAGGGTTTTGTCCTTACATGAATTAAAAAATTATGAGAAACAAGTATTATGTGATGAAAGGGTAGAAAAGAAGTTTTTTTATGATCACATGCACTTTAAAAACAAGGAGAAGAAGAGGTCCAGATGAAACGTGATGGGTAAGAATCAATCAAAAAATCTGATAGTAAGAAAATCTAGTTTCCAAATTGTGAAATGTGTGGAAATATGCACCATGAGTAATGCCTTACAAAAACTAAGACGTATTTTTAATGTGGTATGTTTAAACATATATCTCTATATTACAATGAAAATGATCCTATAGAAAATCCTGATAAGAAAAATGTTAAGTGTTTTAAATGTGGGGAGATGGGTCATTAAGAAAATTACAGCCCAAAGAGAGATCATATTGGTGCAATGAACCCAGAATATAAGCATAAAATTTTGGTGGGATCCTTTTAGACTATGACAACAGACATCGGGCCATGTAGTAAAGTTTATTATGTACTTTTTTTACTAAGATTTTGCAAATGTTTTTTTTGATACAGAGTATACACATTCCATTATTTTTGAGAAATTTTTTAGTAAATTGGAAATATCACCTCAAAAAATGATACAATAACATATTTTTAAAACACATGGGGGAAATATTATTGAAAATAAAAATTATAATAATATATTTATTGTGGTTTGTGGAAATAATTTACCTAAAAAAACATGTTGTTTTTTCCATGGTAGATTTTGATGTCATTCTGGGATTGGATTGGCTTTCGATTTATCAAGATAAGATTGGCTATAGATCTGAATAATTTATTCTTAAAAAAGAGTTACAGTTTTTATAAAATAATGATCCCATACAATTGGTAACAAATTAAGAAGGTGAGAAAGAGTTTAATTATAGAAATGAATGTTATCATGCTCATATGTTTGATAACAAGGTAACTATTTGGATTAATGATGTGCTAATGGTAAATGAAAACCTTCATGTCTTTTCAAATGAGTTACCTAGTGTCATACATGATCATGAATTCAAATTCACAATTAACATAGTTCATGATTCTATAAAAATTTCAAAACCCTCTTATAAAATAGCTCAAATGGAAGTTATTTAATTGAAAAATCAATTATAGGAGTTTCTTGATAAAGGCTTCATTCATCTTAGCACTTCACCATGGGGTTCTCATATTTTTTTTATAAAACAATTGATGGTTCCATGAAAATTTTCAAAGAATATATGACCATTTAATAACATCACTATTAAAAACATGTATCGTATTCCTCATATCGATTACTTTTTTGATCAGCTCCAGGGGGATCATTACTATTCCAAGATTGACTTGAGATACGGATACCATCAGCTGAAGGTGAAGGAGAATAACATCCTGACAAAAGTTTTTTGTTCTAGATATGGGTATTATGAATTTTTTTATTCCATTTGGTATAAATAATTATCCATATGTATTCATGAATATTATGAATAGAATATTTCATGAGTTCTGGAATAAATTTGTGGTATTGTTTACTGATTACAATCTTGTATTTTCTGTGAATAAAAAAGAGCATAAAAAACATCAAAAGGTTGTTTTGAAACCCATTAAAGAAAATAAACACTATGAAAAATTCACCAATTCTGATTTTTAGTTAAAATAGATTTATTTTCATGGGAACATTATAAATAAGGACAGAATAATAGTTGACCCTGCCAAAAACAAATTGGTTGATGAATGGAAAAGACCCACAAATGTTATAGATACATATAGTTTTATTATATTAGAATGTTATTACCAGCGGTTTGTAAAAAAAATTTGAATAGTTATCTTGCCCGCTAACTATGTTAACGTGAAAAAATGGTTAAATTTATTTGAATAGAAGAATGTGATTTTTTTTAGTAACTGAAAAAGATATTGGTCAGTGTTCCAGTTTTTTCCTTGCCTTTCTGAAATGGTGAGTTTTTCATCTACAATGATGCTTCATTGAATGGACTTGGGGTGTTTTGATTTAGAATGATCTGGTAATTTCTTATTCTTCAAGACAACTAAAACCTCATGTGTTTAATTGTACCACACATTATCTGGAATTGGCAGTTTTGGTTTTTTAATTGAAAATTTAGAGGCTTCATTTATATGGAGACAAATGTAAAATATATACTAACCATAAATGTCAAAATTGTATATTCACTCAGAAGGAATTAAAAATAAGGTAAAGAAGAGGGATTGAATTGATAATTGATTACGATTTCAGGATCAATTACCATCTGGGAAAACAAAACAAATTAGCAGATTCCTTGATTCGATAAAATAATGCATCATTAATCATGTAATATTTTGAACATTATCCCTGGATTAATTATTTGATGAATTTTGGATTACATATTATTGGTGCAATAAATAACTCTATTTTTTCAGGTTTTAGTTCAGTCATCATTATTATATAGAATTAATCATTTGAATAAAAAAGATCATGAGCTAAAAAAAAGTAGCACTAGTTAAAATTGGTAAGTTTCTAGAATTTAACCATGATAAAGATTGTGTTTTATGATTTGGAAAAAGGTTGTGTGTGTCTTATAATTCCTAGTTAAAGAAATATTTTTTGAGTGAAGCTTATAGTTCACTATTTTTTAATCATCCTCACAGTATTAATATGTACAGAGACCTTCAAAAGTATTATTGGTGGGATGGAATGAAAATATATATTGCTAATTTTACCATGAAATTTCTAAAATTCCAATAGTTTAAAGCAGTGTGGTAGTTAACGAAGTGGATTCTTAAGCCTTTTCCAGTGCATGAGAGGAAATGGTAGAATGTATCCATGGAATTTTTTTTGGTACTACCAAATACTTATGGAGGTAATAAGGTAATTTTGTTCATTGTTGATCGGATGATGAAATATGCATATTTAGATTCTTGTTGAGATATAATTTCTTTGGATCATCTTTCTTAGTTTTACCTCAAATAGATTGTTAGGTTACATGGAGTTCCTCTTTCCGTTGTATTTAAATAGGATTCTAAGTTTACTTCTATCTTTTGGAATGGCCTTCAAAAGTAGTTGGGAACATAATTAAATTTCAGTATAGATTATCATCCTAAATCAGATGGGAAGTCAGAAAAAATAATTAATAATTTGGAGGATATGCTTTGTCCTTTTTCAATGGACTATAGGGAATTTAGGATCATCATCTTTATTTACATGAGTTTTCATATAACAACTATTTTTATTCCATTATACAGATGGCGCCTTTTAAGAAATTGTATGGGAAGTAGTGTAGAATTCTAACATTTTGGGATGATGTCGAGGAGAGAAAGTTGATGGGACCAGAATTAGTATAGGAAGTGGATAAGAGAGTAATTATAATCCAGCAACACATGAGAACAACTCAGATTAGACATAAATGTTATTCATATAATAGGAGGAATGACTTTTCTTTTGAGGTATGTGATCATGTTTTTCTTATAATATATCCATGAACAAGTTTTATGTGTTTTGGTAATAAAGGAAAGCTATGTCCATGGTTCGTTGGACTTATGAAATCTTAGAGAAGGTTGGACTAGTCACATACAAACTATATTTTACTCTGATTTTTCCTTAGGTAAATAATGTTTTCTATATATCGATTTAAATAATGTTTTTCCTTGATTCATCTCATGTTAAAAGATGGGTATTAGTTCAACAAGAAGAGACCATTCTTATGATGAGAAACTAGTTCATATTCATGATCAAATGGAACACGTATTATAGAATAAGGTAATCCACCAGGTAAAGGTTTTTTGAAGTAACCACATGGTTGAAGAAACTACATGGGAGTCTGAAAATTCTATAAGGGGTAGGTTCCCTCACATGTTTAATATATAAATAAAATTTCAAAGATGAAATTTCTTGAAGGTGGGGATAATGTAACACCCCAAGGATTTAAAAGTAAATTAAAAAGATCAAAACATTATTTTATATATATAATTATAAATATCCTTTAAAAAAATTCTGCCTTTATGTTTTGAATTTTGAATAATGGTCATCTACAATTATGATTCGTAAGTTATTTAGAGTCTTATGGAACTAACTTGTTTTTTGGCGAATACTAACATACCCTTATGAATTGTTATATGAATAGTACTATGAACCCAATTAATAGTACATTTTATTATTATTTCAATTTCTTAAGGATTTAAGATAATGACATGTTGATTAATTTTTCAAGGTTTTAAAAAATGAGTCATATATTTAAATTTTTCATTTTCTGAATAAATTTTGATTTTTATTAAAAATTAAATTAATAATATTCATAAAATTTATTTAAAAAATGGAGCTCAATTTTGAATTCTACCTGTTGAGAAATGATTGTGGTGAATTATTGGGATTTTTTCAGAAATTCATGATTTTTTATGAATAGTGAAATACGATAAAATATTGTATATCTTAATTATCTGTTAAATACACTATTTATGACATTATAAATGTTTTAATACCACTAGGATAAATCTCACATGACATAATTACTATTTGGGGTCACATGAAACAAGAAAATTCTTATTCTTAAGCAAAAATATTAAAATAATGATTAAAATAATGTAAAATCCCTCCTCTCATCCACTATAAATACCACCCTGGTTTCCCTCTACCTCCCACACCTCTCAAGCCTTGATCCATTCCCATTTTCTAACCAATACTCCTTCCAAGACCCATACCCTCATCTTAGATCTACTAGTCTCATGAAAATTCCAAAACAGAAGGTATTAAGATGGATCTCAAGGAGAAGAGATCAAAAGGTCAACATCCTCTTTTGTTTACTTTCATTTCATTTCATTTTCTTTTCTTTTTTTCATTTTTCCTCACCTCCCCTTATCTAAGATGAATGAATGATCTTGTATTATAAATATTCTTTATTTCATCATTTTTATGTTATAATCTCCATTATACTTCTTCTTCTCACCGACTTATTCAAGAAATTAAAACGCCATCTGTGATGTGTCGATTTACCAACATCATGGATGATGTGATTTCAATTCCTTTTACTTCCTTCGAAAATGGTCATAAAACCATTTTTATGGTTGAAACCAATTATTTTTTATGTATTATATATTATATATTTTTTCAAAATAATTTTTAAATATTATATTAATTAATGAAACAAAATGAGTTCATTACGTTCGGAGATTCTCCAAAATAAGCTAAACAAATAACAATAATAATTTAACTTATGAATCATCCTCATGTCAGAATACAAAATTATAAATTGTATAATTTATGGTTTTTTTAATATTTAAATACCAATCTATTCTAATTATATTTTTTCACTTCCAATTAACAATAATATCCATCATTAACCGGTCATAGAAATCTTGTACAGAACACACTTAAAACAATGCAAGGAACAAAATACTAACAATTAATGGATAAAATGATGTAATTAAATGATAATATAAAGTATTATAAACATGAATATGATTTTTTAAGATATTAGTAGCTCTATTTTAACCATTAAAAGGGGTTTTTGATGAGTTTTAATTAATACAAACTCGAGGTAAGTGAATTCATAACCCAAATTCCATTCTTTCAGTAAACCTTATACTTCAATATTTATGTGATTATAAAATTTTTTTTGTGATGAATTATGGTTATATTATGTTGAATTATGTGTATTATTAGTTTAGTTACATAATAAATCCACTAAATCAATTTTCTCATCAATTATGTGATACTTCAAAGGGTTTTTTCATTGAAAATCTTCTTTTAAAATTATGATTTACAAAATTCAAAAGAAATTTTTTAATGCATTTATTCTTATTTTATGATTATTTTATGGTTCATTGGAATTTTTTATTATGAACGGTTTGACCTATATCACCTTCAAATTCATTTGGTATATGTATGTTGGAGGCCGTTTATATAGTTACTCCAAGTGTAACTGATATGTTTACAAAAAATTTAAGGTATCCATGAGGGGTACAAAGTATAAGGTAGATGATAGGGCTAAAATATTATGTATTAGATGCCCCAAATGTCATTTATGGTTCTATATATGTTCTATATTTTTTGTGGAATTATCCTGGAAATCTCAAGTTTCACAAAGTATGATTATATAGGTAACAAGTATGTCTTTTTTGAAAATGATTTCATGTGTTTCAACTATTAATAGACTAATGTGTTATGTCCTTCTTGTTATATCCCTTTTTGGGATGATTATTATCATACCATGTTTTTATATTATTTTCATAGGATAAAAGGATATGTAAGAAAAATAAAGAATCCAAGATAAATGTTATGATGATTTTTCATATAAATCATATTTTATTTGATTTTTTTTATATTTTGGATGAAATGGATACAATTTTTATGGTATCCACTATATATTAATGTGGAATGTAATGACTGTATGATGACAAAATTATCTAAATCCATAAAGTTGAATACATCCTCAATGTTAAAGGAAGTGCGTTCTTGACTAAATTCAAGATTAAGTAATGTCATAAGGGAAGGTCCTTATAGTCCTGTAGAACACCTGGTTTGAAAAACATGGGGACATGTTTTTAAAAATTTAAAAACATAATTAAAAATCAACATAAAGTATTTTCAAAATGATCATGAACGACCTAGTTTAATAATGAGGTGTCATAAATTTAAAATAATATTTCATTATTTGTGTACCCTAAATTTATTTTTCATGATTATGTTGTTCCCTAATGCGATTATTATTTCTTACACTATGGTGTTTTGTTTTAGTCAACAGTTAGAACACTAAATAAATCATTTTGATGATAAAAATATGGGAAATTTATTGATTTTCTTCATAATAAACCAATGGTTATGGTATCTAGAATTAAACATCTCATGAAGAAGATCACACAAATTTATCAATCTATAAATCATGCTGAAATTCCATAAAATAAAACGAGAGAACAATTTTTTTTGATTTTTTTGTGAGGAAAAATCAATCTTATATTAGTGGTACCACTGCTACACTTTTATTGAGAAGTGGATCAATACAAAAGAAAATATATTTTCAGTTCTACACTATTCAATGCATGAAAAAATCTTTTTTGTTTTCAATCATTTAGTAAGATGAGTGTGTCAATGGTAGAATTTTATGAATATTACAAGTCGAAAATATGAAATTGAATCCATGGAATTTGATGATTTTATTAAATTATTTATTTATATGTATTTTCTTTAAATTCTTCTCATGAAAATAAAGAGAGATTTCATTTAGTTTAAGTAGATGTATGCTGAATTGTTTGGAACAGAAGAGGTTAATTTTACAAGTCTTATGAGGCACGCTTATATTATTATCATCTAACATGAAAATAATGTTAATCATTTCTTCAATGGATTAAAAAAATGTCTTTTAAGGGAGTTATTCATAAGGTACATCAATATATAAGAATAAGTTATTGTTTTATATATTTTTATAGAAATAGTGAACAATGTTATCCCTGAATACTATAACATTAATAATAAAATAATTTTGAAATTTAGATGAAACACTAAAAAACATGGATAGAATAATATTAGATTATCATCATGATAAAAGTTGACAAGGAATCGTAGAGGAAATTTTTATAAGGGGAAATATAAGTATTTATATGTTTATAAAGGTAGTTTTAAAGAAATATAATTCGGATGTGATGGGGTGAAGTTAGAAAATGATATGAATAGAGAAAGAGCTCCACATAATGTACCACCCATGAATGAGAATTTCAAATACAATAATTATGGGATTTTTGATGACCAATTCCAAAATCAAATGGTTAATGATGGAGATATACATTAAAAACATCTTATTCTGAAATACAGTGGTAAAAATCATGTGATCAATGTTTATTATTAGTGTGACAACAACAATGTTGTGAAAAGTACACTTACCATCCACTCTAGGACATAAAATTTCATATTTGATTCAATATATAATCACTCTTTTATATTTATTTAATTTTCAAATGGTATAAAATTACCACAAAAAAATTCGATGTTCAAATTTTAGTTATAACCCCTTGATGACATGACGATGGAATATAATATCTATAGTTCTTCAACGGTAAAGGATTATTGTAATGTGCTTCTATTAAATCTTATTATTGCTCCAATTATTGAATTCGATGTTATATTAGGTATATATTATCTTCCTCAACATAAATCCAACATCAATTTACATTGAAGGGAAGTCACGTTTTATATTCTAAACAAACCTATAATTGTCTACCTGTATGACGAAAAATAAAAATATATTATGGATGTTGTACCCATTTTGTGGGAATTTATTCCCATTCAAAAATAGTGTTTGTCTATAATGGTTAATAGGAATCTCAAAATAAATAATACTACTATTGTATGCGTGTTTCTTGATGATATTATGAAATAGTTTCCACATCTTCCACCGAAATTTGATGTTAGGTTCACAATAGAACTCATACCTAATTTTATACAAAATTAAAATACTACCTATAGAATGGACATGATTGAGTTATATGAGTTTAAGAAGAAACTCCACGAAAACCTTGACAAGTGATACATTCATCCACGTGAGTAACCTAGGGTTAAAACAACTTCTTTGAAAATAAATATGGATCAATTGAAATCTATATATATTATTGTTTTCCAAAGAGGATAACCATCATCAAAAGTTATCTGTTACTCCATATTGATGACTTATTTTATCAAATTTTTAGATATAAATATTTATCCAATATTGAAATTCCTTCTATATATCATCAGTTGATGGTAAAGAATTATGTTATACCCCATTAAATATTTTTTACAAGGTATAGATAGTATGAGTATATAATGATTCTATTTGGTCATACTAATACCCCATTATCATTATTGATTAAATGAATTTAGTAATTATGGATTACATTGATTAGTTTTTTGTTGTATTTATAGATGATATTCTAATATATTCTATGAGAAAGAAAGATAATTAATATTACATGATAATTGTACTCAATAATGTAAGGAATGAGAAAATATATGAAAAACAAAAAAAATGTGGAATTTGGAATCAAATGTTCTCATTCTAAGTGTATATAATATCAAGATAGGGCATATTAGTGGATCCATTAACATTAGAGGCTATTTAATGTTCATACATACCAACTATTATGGTTAATATCCATATTCTTCTTCATATATATGGATATTTTAGATGTTTTGTGGAGAATTTCTCATGATTATCTCATCCACTCACCAAGTTAACTCGGAACAGATCTGAGTTACTTTGGACAGATGATTGTGTGTAAAATTTCAAAAAACTAAATATAAGATTAGTCATTGAAAATGTTCTTACATTACTCTCCATTAAAATGGGTATTATAATATATATTGATGTATCTATGGATGGATTTGGTTGTGTTATCATACATATTATAGTGGATATAGTGTAAGCCTCATGATAATTGATGTTTCAGGAGAAAAATTGACCAACTCATTATTTGACATTAGTTTTTGTAGTTTCTTCATTAATGATATACATGCATTATCTTTGTGTAGAAAATTGTAATATATATACCGATAAAAAATCAATTATATATTCACAAAGAAAGAGTTAAATATGTACCAAAACATTTTTTTGATGATTATAGTTTTTGATTGATCAGTAAACTACCATACTGGTTAAATGAATAATGTTGAAGATACTTTGAGTCCAATGGATCACACTAGATTATCTATGTCGAGAATAAAAAAAATCCAATATTTTATTGACATGTAAAGGATGGATCATGAAATATTTATATAACGGTTGAACTATTAAAATTCATAATTATTCATTAGACCATTTGTCCATGTGAGGATACAAAAAGTATCGAGGGACAATTATGTAGTAAAAAAATAATGCGATAAATGATCTTGAGTTTAACCTTGGTCATAAATAAATTATATGGTTCATGAACTATGTTTTTTTCCATAGATTGTATTTTTCAAGAAATTGATATTAGATGAATATCATAATTATTTTTTTACAATTCATCCTACATTGACAATGATGTATAAACATATGATAGAGTATTTCTTTTTGGATAAACTTAAGAGAGATATTACCGAGTTAGTATCATGGTTCTTGGTATGTCAAAAATTATTATCAAGGAGATAAGTTTATAAGGGTATGTTACAACCATTACCATATAAAATAATTTAAATTGAATCTATCATCATGTATTTTGTTTTTAGACTCCCTAACTCATCTAAGGCGAATAATGTTATTTGGGTTGTATTTAATGACATTAAAAATATATCAGACATCATCACTATAAAATATGACTTCTATCTGGATTAGATTTACTAAATATTCGTTATGTAACCGTTAAGGTTTCATTATGTATCAAATTTAATTGTATCTAATCAGGATCCATTGTTTTTCATTATGTTTTTTTGAATTCTTCACTAATATCATTATATAGTGTTTAGTTTTAGCACTACGTATCATCCTTAAAAATATGTTCACATAAATAGAACCATTAAAATGCATGAGGATATAATATGATCATGGTTCCTGAATTTTAAATTTTTTTTGGATCAACACCTTCTTTTAGTTGAGTTTTATTACAATAATATCATTCACTATAAAATAAATATGTCTCTTTATGAATATATCTATTGAAATAAGTGTTGAAATCTAATTTTCTTTGATCATGTTTGAGAATTCCTGATTTTGTTAATTGATATAATAGAATAAATAAAATATATTAATAGAGATAATTAGTAACACATAGGGAAACATGAAGTTGATAAAAATTTATGTTTATAAATTTTTCCAATTTATGTAATTTTAGGTTAGTGAGATAGTATTATATATATTTATCATGGTAAAAAGGTTATTATATTTCAAATTAAGGAAAAAATCAGTATGAATATCATTCCATTTATTTATTTTGATTATATTGTGATTGTAACATATTTCATGGTGCTTCTACTAAACTTATATTGGGTTCATGATGTGTTCCATGTATATGTAGATAAGAATTAATTATATGGTCCATCATATGTACTGATCTCTGAGGCCATAACACTAGATCATGATCATTATTATCATGGACATTTAGGGAATAATATTGATCATACATATAATGTTTTTTGAAAAAATATCAATAACATGGTCAAAATGTTGTGGTGAAACTAATAGCTCGAGGAAGCTCTGTGGGTACTTGAGGATGTAATGAGGTAGAAGTGTCCCCTGTTTTTTGTACCTAAGCGATGAAATGAAGATTATGAAATTTATTTTATGAGATTTGGAATTAAAAACTCTATGATTTCATTAATTCTTTTTCATATAAATATAATTTCTCAAATTGCTTGTGTGTTGCACTCAACATCGCATTTCATCAAACCATGATATTATGTTAATATTATTATATAAACATTACTGATAAACCCTAGTACTTAAATGTAGAGGTTTCAATAGAGGAAAAAGTTAAAAAAAAATTATAATTTCTTTAGATGAAGAAAATATATTTATGAATAAGTACTTATTTTTTTGTAAATACTTTATATTCATAAAAATTAATTTTTTCTCGAAATATTATTTATATTTCTTTTTTGATAATGTAATGAAATTATTTTTTGAAACCTTTATAAAATTTATTATAAATATTAAAGTAGAATTTTTCAATCAATATGTAAAAATTATCTAATGTTTAATTATAGAGAATTTTTTTAAAATATTGTTATTTCGACAAATAGTAAAAATAAAGATTCTTATAAAAAATGGACTTATCATTTAAAGAACACCAAAAGATCCATTTTAATTACAATTATTTCAATGAAAAATTAATATAATTATTTTATTATTAATCCAATTTATGACATCAAGATCAAATTCATGTTAACTTTTTAAATTAAAAACATTCTATAATTATGATAATTTTCTCTTTGGAAAACTACATTACAATCGTGTCTATGTGTTTAATTTTATATTTTATTTTGAAAATTATGTCAATGTAACATGGAAAATTTTATTCTATATTTATCATTTTCACAATTAATATTAAATAATATTTTTTATTAAATCTAATAGTAATATTGTAAAAATAAATTTACGTGGTTATGTTTTAAATAGATTTTCTGGGTGATAATTTAAAACACCAGTTTTTCAAATGAAGTAATTTTTTTAAAAAAAATCTTTTTTTAGACATATTTTTTCTTTTTCTCCTATGAGGTTATATATTAATCATTTTTGTATCTTTTTGGAATTTTTGATATGTGGGTACACCTTTTTATTTAAATAAATACCAAGAATGCCTTCTCCCCAACTTATAAAAGGGAACCCCTCTCTTATCTTCTACAGACATAAAAAAATATGTTTCATATATAAACTAATAAAATAAAATAAATAATTCTCTAACCACATCCAAGATTATATTTTTTTTATGAAACTTCCCTATGAAGGATTTTTTCGTATACCTAAAATGGTTCTCTAAAGAGTAGTAAAATTCTTAAACTAAGGCTTTGGTTTTATTTCTTCATTCACCTCATTAAATTATTAAACAACTATTATGATATAGTAATGAAATTATATACAATATAATTCAATGTTATTATGATTATTACATAAAAAATACCCATCTCATATCCCATTAAATGGAAAATTAAACAGATGATCATTTGTACGATAGACTACCGCCTCAGAAACTAATGTAATTTTTTTTATATAACCACCTATCATGGATAGTTATTATGATGGATTTAACATATATATATATATATTTATATTTATGAATTAATTATAATTTTATGATTATGTTTTCTCATATAACTTCTTACATTCTATTCCTTGGGAATACAGTAACATCACTCTTGTGTACGGTGGACTATCACCTCATGATGTTATGAGATTTATTTTTCACATGTGATTTAATTGGAAGGTAATAAGGCTAATTTTTTTATATATATGTGATGTAAATTAAATAATAATTAATCAATAAATTTAAAATATTTTATTCCTTAATTTCATTCCTTGTTTCAAAAACATGGAAATGACATTAATGTTTACATAATACCAATCGTCTCAATAAAAGGTCTTATTACTTTTCTAGGTATAAATTTAATGGATTAATATCAATAAATATTTCATAAAATTTATGATATTTATATAATGGTTACAATTATTGAGATTATGGAACCATTATCAAAATAAATTAGATAGAAAATTCCAAATCAAAACATACATAAAAAACTTTTTATTACCTGAAGAGTCATTTTAACAAGGAATTGTCAACAAACCGTAATAAAAGACAAAAAATAAATTCATATATTATATGATACATATAATTATTAATATTTTATATATGTATAATAAACCTATATTTATAATACAATAGGTTATAACATGTATGAAGTATGTCAAGATTTAATTTGAGGGATTTTTGTATCACATTTATTTTTATAGGACACATGAATTATACACCACTTGTATTTTTGTGGTGTATATATGGCCCATGAATTCATTTTTTTAGTATAATCTGGAAAATAAATGGACATAGATATCCATATAATGTAAATTATTTCATGGGAATGATGAGACCTTATGATCTACCTCTCATTAATCACATGAATTTTCTTATCCCCTTGTTATTTCATCAATATACATATCTTCATTTAATTTACCACTCTTTATATGCTAAACAGTGTAATTTTTTTTTAAGAAAATCAAAATTTTTTTTATCATTATTTGATAATATTTTTTCTTCCACCTCCATGTTTTCTATCACTTTTTTGAACATATTTTTTAATGATCTTCAATTAATAATTATATAATTTTGTTCCCATATTTTTCTTTTCATTGAAATGGTTTATAAAGAATAATTTTTTTTCTTTTATTGAACAACATACCATTTTAATTTTTATCAAAAAATAAAAAATAGTGTTTTCTTAACATGTAAAAAATGAATTAAATTTTCTACCGATATAAATACCCAATGTTTTATATAATTTTCTATAAGAAAAAATATTATTATCAAATAAATGAATTTTATCAATGTATTGTGATTAAAAAAAGGTGATTTTGAAAGAGAAAATTATCTTTTGATAAATATATATTCCAAGTAATTTTTCAAAATCATTCTATCTACGATGAATTCCTTTGAATTTATTTATGAATTATTTCAGATATTATCCAAGGATATCAGTTGTATTATTTATTTAGTAGGTATGTAATTATGATGAAGATATGTTTATGAACCCCAATAATATTTCATAGGTTATTATATAATGAATTAATTATATTATCATGACACCCAATTCCATTCAATGGTCTATGCGATAATGAAATTATTAGGTGACCTATTTCATTTCTATGGGTTATAATATGAGGAATGTACGTGGAACTAAATGTATGGATTATTTAATGGTTTAGACCAATATATACCTCCAATTAATTGAATAATGATTGATATCTCATGAGATAGAAATACAATAATGGGGAGTGAACCCATTTAATTAATTATTTTTATAAATTTAATTGTTTTGATAATTATCCTTGAATACTAAAATGAATTAAGGACTAAACTCATTTTACTATGATAGTATTGGAAATGATACTTGATTACTAATAAAATGGTTTTCTATGGTTACATGAATGTTGAAAAAATATTACTTATCGAAATGTTTTCCACTCATGGATCATGTTATTTCATTCCATTATTATTTATGTATTTTGTCCTCCCAATATTTATTTCATGACACAAGTATATTATCTGTGATATTCTTCATATTATTTTCAAATTTTATTCTCTTATTCTTATACCCTTATTCTCATGTTAAGAGGTTATCATTATTCTTTACCCTTACTAATTATATGAGATCTCTGTTTTTTATGTTTATGAAAAATGTTAATTTGTATGATATATCTAATAAGGTTTCAATTTATGATTAAATAAATGAGAGATGATGTATTTCACCTAAGAAGCAATTGTTCATGTATCCCTGTTTCAAAAGGAACTATACTTATAATATTCTTACATTTAGCACTGTGTTGTGGAATGAATATTAATCTATTAATATGTAATATATATATATATATATAAATTTGGTGTCCCCGTATTTAAGATAAGATGAATGAATTGGACATTCATAGATGTGTGGGGCCTACTCACATGTATTCCCTCAATGCAACGATAGGTATCATGAGAAAAACTAGTTGCATAAAACACTTAAATGAGTTTTTAGTTTAAATCAACCCATGAATTATATTTTAATAGAAAAAGGTAGGTATGATAAATATATCTTGACGTTTTTGAACATTATGTTCCACATTAATAATTTCTATCATTGAGAAATAAATTATTATTATCCATGAGATTACTACATTTTTATTTTCCATAGATTTATTTCAGGATCGTGTTATTGATAAAATTGAATTTGATTTCATTTATATACCTTTAAATGTTGATTATGTCTTATTTTCTCCTAATACCTTCCACTGTATATATCCCTAACTAAGAATATAATATCACCCTTTATTTTTTTTCTCTTCCCATTAGAATAAATTTTTATATTATGAATAATATCTTAGATAATTGAATATTTATTATGAAATTTTTTTATATAAAATTTAATATGATAATCCTATATGTCTATGGTTTATCAAAAATGCTAAATTGATAAGTCCTTGGTGATTTGATCACTTTTATCTTATGTTAATTTATTAAAATAGACACCAGCACTATGTTGATGGAGTTAGGGTTGTTAGATTGTAATAAGAAACTGATATGTCATGGTTCTAAAACCGTACAATAAATTTCAATTATAAATAATTATAGTTAATTATCATAACAAAAAAAATAATATATTTCAGATTAACTCAGCACATTGAGGTGTCACAACTTATGATTTGAATTTGTGTAATAATAACACAATGATCATTATAGATATTAGAATAACTCATTTGAACATCCTTTCCATATTATATTATTGATATATTTAATTATATTTAAAGACAATATTGTTTTATTATGATATACATGATGTCATATTATTTATATAATGATCACATTTTTAGTGAAGAACAATGTTATCCTTGGTTATTATTGGGAAATATTGTATATGACAATATATTAGCAACTAAAGAATGAAATTAAAGCACTTATTATGATATCCAATATGGGAAAATTTAATTCTGATTATGGATTATTATATCACTTTTTATAAGACTAATCATAGAAAAATATCAATTGTAACATATGATAGTGAATGTGAAAAAAATATGTCATAATTTTTTTCCATTTTTCATAAAAATTTAATTAATCCCATGATATAGTGAACATGTGACACCACTTTTAGATTTAAAATAGTGAAACAAGACTCAATAATGTATAAATAGTAAATTATAAACCAAAAATCCCAAGATCATCTATTCATGAAAATAAAACTATCCATAGCAAAAAATAATAATTTATTACTTACATTGATAATCACCATCGACTCTATATTCAAACATAAACATGTTGATGTTATGTTAGAGGGGGAAACCATCCAATCTAGTCTCTCCATTAGAAAATATGGATCACCTAATTATCTATTTAGTTTTTCCTTCTCCCATAGTATTTGAAACACCAACCTCAATCTGTCAAAAAATAACATTTATATTTATTGTGAACACCAATGGATGCATATGGCCATCTTTATTATGAAGTATTTGGTTTCAAATTCAATTACTCATCATTCAAAAAAATAAAAAAATATTTTTTTTTAATTTTATGAAATTAAAAAAATGTTTTCTTGAAAAGTAATTTGATCATGAAATATTAATGAATAAAATAAAAAAAATAACTAGTTTCCTTGATAATGAACTTGGTCTGAAGGTGGTATCCTCATCTCTAAATATCTATCATTATTCTCTATATCATTTTTATTGTTCATCACATCATAAAATAATAGATAACCCATAAATTTAGTTTTAAACATATCATAAACACTTTATTTTTTTTAAAAAAATTTACCTCCTCTAGTTGTCAATAACAATGAACACACCTCTATTGAGTGTTTGAGAATATCCAAGAACAAGCACCATTGTATATCATTTCAACTCGAAAAAAGACTGAATCCCATTATATAAATACATTTATTATGAAAAATTATGGAATACATGTTTATTATGGAATAGAATAAAACATATGATAATATCTTATAATAATGTACAATCTATACATCACCCCTCAATACCCCCACAACCATACTTCATGTTGAAAACAAACATAAAGAAATAATGGGAGGGAATTTGGAAACACCAACAAAACAACCCCCAAGGAAAATAATCAATTTACCCACCCACTAATTTGAGTGTGAGAGAGCTATATTTTCTGAATACAATAATATAATTATTTAATGATAAACTATATAAAACATTATCAAAAAATGAAGAAAATTTATTACCATAGAAAACATCAAAACCCCAAATAATCCTCCGAATTATAAAGGCCAAGTTGTTACATCATATAATCCAACTACACCCAATAAAATAATATTTTCTATTAGTTTTAAAATTATTTAACTAATAAAATTGAAGTAGGATTTGGATATTTGTATCAATGGATTGATCTATCAATGTTCGGATTTCATGGGTTGAAATTTATTCATTGCATGGATCCAAAATATAAAATCCTCATCGAAATATAGAACTATTCTTCTGGGTCTTTATTTCTCTTGAATAATATTAAACGATTTAATGGAACAATATAAATCTCATTGGTGTAGATATTAGAATTATACCAAGTTATATTATAATAACATTCACCATGAATGATTAAAATATATTTTCCATTTTTAATTGACTATATTGAAAGAGAAGACTCCAAATTAGGTGATTCTTCAATTCATTAAAATATAAAAACTACCAATATAATACATATCCTTTCTTAAAAGGGAATTAATACTTCACCATATGAATTTTGTAAACATTTTTACTATATATTCCTCATTTATATACAACATGTAGTACAATGATATATGAAAAACTAAATATACCTTTCTGGTTTTGAAATTTGTGGATAATCCATGACCATCTTCATCCATAGAATAGTCTTTGTAATCTATCCACATTTTTTATATGTTTTACATCATCAATATATGTTTTTCATGCCAAATCATATTTTATACAACGTTAATAATGATACGCTTGAAAAAATTTATGTTATAAGTATAAAATATATTAAATTTCCCAAATAAAAAGTATTATATATGTATATTGCCTCTTAAAAATTGTATTAAGATTGTATTAAAAAAATTTACACGTTAAGGACTTTAAAATCCTTTATCACATTGGTCAAAAATATGTGATACATGAATTCATGTAGTTTAATTGTTTTTAATATCATTATGGATTAATGAAAAGATATATTTAAAAGTATTTCGTTTCCATATTATTCTAGAAATGAATAAAAACACATACATATCAATAATTAAGTCTTTTTAACAATAAAATTTAAAATAATTATAAAATCTAAAAATAAGTCATGTACCCAAAAAATTATATATTTATCTATGAAATCAATAAAATAAAATTTTAATGTTATGAAAACGTTTCTTTTTCAAATTCTTACACACATAAACATTGAATTCATCCAATATAATATTATACTAATGTAAATTAAGATTTCCCAAGGTAAAATGGACAAAAGTACTCAATTATCACAATTAATGTGATATGATGCATCTAACATGGAAGAAACATCCATAGTCCCTCACTAATAATAAAATTGTAAGAATGGTATAGAGTAAGAGGTTTCCAACCTCTGATACCAATTGTAGGATCGAAATAAAATATGAGATGCTCAATATACAAGAGGGGGGGTGAATTGTATACTTTAAAAATTCCTTTGGAATCTTTAAAGTTAGTTATGAACAACTAAAGTTTCCTTAAGAAAAGGAATGGACTAAGTTTAACAAAGTTAAACTAAGTAGATTCACAACACCTCTAACACCGAACTAAACTTGGAAAGAGATTCCAAAAGCAGATTCCGGAAATATGGTTCCGGAAATTGAAACTTAACAAAAGTTATAATATAAGATTCTACCTTAAAGCGTATAGAATCTAAACTAATCAGAGTAAGTAAGGAAGTATAAGAAAGTTATACTTTCCTTAATATACAAATTGCAGCGGAATAAAAACAAGTAGTAAAACTACTAGTAACAAGATAATAGTCTTTTAACCCAAAGAGAAGGGTATCCAACAACCTTGGATAAAGGTCCCTTGATTTATACTTTCAAGCAAGTCTGTCTTACCCACACCAGGGTAAGCCCTCGATACGAAGATCGGAGTCTCTGTCTTGCTATCCCCGCAAGCCCTCAACTTCAAGGTAGTTGGCAACCTCTGTCTTCCTCAGCAAGGAAGTACTCGAACTTTAAGGTAGTCGGCAACCTCTGTCTTTCTCAGCAAGAAAGCCCTCGATCTTTAAGGTAGTCGGCACCTCTGTCTTTCTCAGCAAGAAAGCCCTCGATCTTTAAGGTAGTCGGCACCTCTGTCTTCCTATCCCCGGAAGCCCTCGAATGTAATCACCAACATTCGGAGTCGCACGAAGCTTTGAGAGTTAATAAGAGACTCTCTCTCTAGAAATCACTTCAACAGCATGTAAGCACTTTTTCAGCAATCAGCATATGCATCAACCATCAGCCACGAGCTCTTTCAAATGAGCTCCTATTTATAGGTAAGGTCGGCTCCTTCTCCAACGGTCATATTTCCCTTAAAGTTCGGAGGGACCTGTACACGTGTCACTTAGACAACGGTTAGTTTATAACAAAATGGACGACATCGTTTTATAACAAAACAAGTGTAACAGAAAGTACGACATCGTTTTAAACTCTAACATAAAGGTTCGGAATAGAAACTTCGGAGTGAAGGTTCGGAGTGAATAAATTCAGAGTGTATAAAACAATGATAATCAGATTCTGTTTAATAGGAGAATTCGGAATGAGAATTCGGAGTAGGAATTCGGAATAGGAATTCGTCATCAGAAATCGTAATGAGAATTCATCATTAGAATTCGTAATGAGAATTCGTCATCAGAATTCGTAATGAGAATTCGTCAACAGAATTCGTAATGAGAATTCGTCATCAGAATTCATAATGAGAATTCTTTATCAGAATTCGTAATGAGAATTCGGAATGAGATTTCTTCATTAGAATTCGTAATGAGAATTCTTCTTCAGAATTCGTAATGAGAATTCGGAATGGGATTTCTTCATTAGAATTCGTAATGAGAATTCTTCTTCAGAATTCGTATCCTGAATCTGGAATAGAACTTAGTCAGAATTCATATCCGGAATTCGGAATGAAACTTCCTTATAGTTCTTGTCCAGAATCTGAATACTAAACAGAATGCTATATATCTAAGTTTTAATGATTCCGAGAAAATGAATCCGAAACTCATACTTAAGAAAAATATGAATGAAAATATGATAAGGATAATTTTTCTTATAAAAGCGATTTTCCTTAAGAAAGAAATTTCCCTTATAAAAGCAATTTTCCTTAAGAAAGCATTTTTCCTTATAAAAGCGATTTTCCTTAAAGAAAGCATTTTTCCTTACAAAAGTGATTTTCCTTAAAGATAAGGTGTTTGTGATTTTCAAAACAAGAAGGAATGGAAAAGTCATAAGGAAAACCTTATTGACTCAACAATCTCCCCCTTTTTGGAAAGCACAAACATCCTTACGAAAAAGCTATTCTAAGAAGAAAGAAACATATTAAAGCTTATCTCCCTTGGTTTAAGAATATAGATGAATACGACTAACTCCCCCTTAGGCTTTGAAACTCTAAGGATCGTATTCATATTTCCGGAGTGATGTTTCTTTAAGAAAAACTCCCCCTTAAACAAACTCTTATTAGAGTTCTTTTTCCTTGGGTATTTTCCTTTCTCCCCCTTTAAAAAACTCTAATTAGATTTCCTATTTTTCTTAAGGATCTTTTCCTTCTCCCCCTTTGTGATTTTCAAAAAGAATTGGAGGGAATGGAAAAAAAATAACAAAGTACCTGAAAAGATTAGTAACGACAGCAATAGAAAAAACAAGCACAATTTTCATTATATTTGAAATGTCGGCAACAAAAACAGATTACAACAAAAAGATCGGATTGGTCATTTCGGATCTTTCTCCTTCGACATGAGCCCCTTGAGAATTGTCTTGATCTTCTTGAGGTCCTTATGATCTTCCTCTGCTTGCTTTTCTAAGGCAACTATTCTTGCTGACTGAGCTTCAATGATTTCTTCCTGAGCCTTCAACTTTTCTTCCTGAGCTTCCATTTTCTCTTCCTGAGACTTTATCCTTTCTAGAAAATTGATCCGATGATCTCTTTCAGATTTCCAATTCTGAGAAACAGAATTGAGCTTTCCATTCAGATCTCTTACTTCCTGACTCCGAATGTTCTTTTCCTCTGTCAATTTCTCATCGAATGATGCAGTCATCTCATGAAACTTCTTGTCCTCGGTTTGAAAAGCATCCTTAACATTCTCCTGAAACTCATCCAGCAACCTCATCTCTTCCACATTCTTCTTTGACCAGCTAGTCATCCTTTTGCAAGATCTTTTATGGGCTTCGTAACCAATAAAGAAATTTTTGAACTGGGCTTCTATCTCAACACATTTATCCATAACCATGGATACGGAGTCGGTTTTCTGATTCATCGTATGTTGAAGCATCTGGCATCTAGAGTCTATACTGGAGAAGGTCGGAATGGTTCCCACCAACTTCTTCAAGGACTGAACAACAAAATCGTGCCCCAACGATGATGACTCCGAATCAGAAATCTTGCTAGGAGAATTTTCTTCCTCAATAAGCTCCAACTTCCTCTTAGAAGAGCTACCAGCTTCCTTCCTCATACTTTTTTCTGAACTCGGGGTATCAGAAAGAATTTGCTTTCCCTTATCTTTTTCCGGAATTGAAACCTGTTCCGGAGATCTGTTCTCACTATCAGAGACTTGAACAATTTTATCTTCCTCGTCAGCAAATTCTTGAACATTGGCTTCCACGTTTCCCATCTGAGCAGCATCAAGTAAAATATGTTCTTGACAAGTAACTTCTTCTTCTCCCTTTTCTTCTTCCATTGCAGGAGTAGCAAGCTTTGAAGATTGAGCTTCAGATGTTCGGAGCGAGAGGTGATCCGAAAGAGTTCCCTTATATTCATCTACTTGTTTGAGCACATCTCCTGTCTCACCACTTCCTTCAGCCGCTTCTTCAACCTCTTCCACTAGCTCTACTTCCTCAGTAGCAACAGCCTCTTCCGGAGTAACAAGATTTCTTCCTGGAGTCTCAGGTAGAGATTCCAGAGAAAAAGATCTCGGAACGGGAATGGTTGCTGATACCATTTCATTAAATTTCAACAACGCTTGCACAGCCTCAGCTTCTGATAACTTCTTCTTCAGCTTCTTTTCCTTTGCTTGTTTCTCGAGCTCATCAGCAGCCTTCTCTTTCAGAGCTTTAGCCTCTGCAGGATCCAATCCGAACTGCGGATCTCCTTCCTTCCTCTTTTCCTTGTCAGCTCTCCACTTCGCTGCAACCTCATCAGTATATGTCTTCTTCTTCTTAGACTTAGGAGGTGCGGAATGGACTTCCTTAGACTTAGGTTCCTCAGCATCGACAACCACTTCTTTCAGCTTCCTCTTCCTTACCGGCTTGGATGATTCCGGATCAGCCACTTTCGGAGTCACTTCTACTTGAGGAGGAAGATCAATAAACATCCCAGACTTCTTGTCAAAAGCTATATTCATCCTTTTAAGAGTTGCATCACTGAGCAACATGATCTTGCAAACTTTCGGCTTAGAACTGCAAGCAACCTTGAAGGATTTTAGGCACCGAACTATCAGCTTCGACAATATTGCCGGGTACATCACTATCTGAGCTCTCAGATTCCCCTTCTTCAAATTATCAATGTTGAGAAGAATATGCTTCATCAGGTTGAACTTTCTTAGATTTATCAGGAAATCCAAGATGTATATCTCACTCTTCTTCAAGCTATCCTTATCTCCTTTTCTCGGTACAATAAGCCCTTGCACCCATAACTCCAGAATCCGGAAGTTTGTAGAAAGACTTGCAATTTTCGGAGCCTTGTCATCATCCAATCCGAGAATTTCTAAGGCTTTCTCCTTGTTGAAACTACCCAAAGAGTCTGGCAATACGTGGGAAATAAACTCAGCTTCCCCTTCATAACTCAGCCCTACCAAGCTTGCATCCTTGGTGTAAGAAAGCTTATATGTCTTGCCATACGATTTGAAAGAAAATTTTTCTCTATTATCTTCCTCGAAGAAAGCAACCGACTCATAAAACTCGACAAGCAAGTCAGAGTAGACTTCATCTTGGTTGCCGGTTTTTGATACCGCAACACCTTCCCAGCCATTCAGCTTGATATTCTTTGAAATAATAGAATCGTAGTTGATGAAGAAATTCGGATGAACTAACCTCTCTCTGTAGACTAACCACTGAGAAATGGGCTTAGTTGAAGACATTTCTTGAGAAGCTAACTCTGCAGACATTCGGATTAGAAGTCCTCTGAGATATTCGGAACAGAGAAGACTGAAGTTCGGAACTGAGAAAACTGTGGTTCGGAACGACCTTAAATCGGAGAGTCAGAGCTTCAGCACGCAAAAGCTTGAAATCGATGTGGGACGAGAAAATAGGGTCCCCTTTATATAGGCAATGGAATGACGGTTCAACTTCCTCGGTTGATCTAACGGTTTAGAATGATCTGAGATCTGATCTAACGGTTGAAAGCTTGAATCCGATCTTTTTGAGGTTTTATTAAAACAAAGATTTAAGAAAACTATAATCCGAAAACATAATCTAAGAAACTGCCAGCAAGTAAAATATGATTACGAAAACTTCAGTAAGGAAATCATACCTTTCGGATTAGCTTAGGAAAGTTATTCGTAATGGGTAATATAAAGATGACTACAAAAATCTCAATACGAAAAAGTAAATACGAAAAGTCAATACGAAAAACTCAATATGAAAAAGTAAAACTTGGTACGAAAATCTGGTTATGAAAGTCCCAGTACGAAAGTTGTCCATTCCGGAAATTTTCAATACGAATACTTTCATTCCAGAAGTATTCTGTACGAAAATATCCTTTCTGGAAAATTGTTGTTCCGGAAATTTCATTCCGGAAATTTTCGTTCCGAAAAGTTTTAAAACAATTTTTGAAAAACTTTGTTAAATAAACAATCAAATGTACTCCCCCTATGAAAAGGAGTTTATTACTGTAAGGAGACTTTTTCAACAGAAAGTTAATTAAGGAAGATTACCTTACGGTTATCATTCCTAACTTTTGTTTAATATATTCAAATCTATCAGAAGGCAAGGATTTTGTGAAAATGTCAGCAAGTTGATCTTGCGTTCCGATAAACTGAAGAATAATATCTCCTTTGAGTGTGTGATCCCTAAGAAAGTGATGCCTAATATCTATGTGTTTTGCACGAGAGTGATGTGCAGGGTTTTTACTTAGGGCAATGGCACTTGTGTTATCACACAAAATTTGAGTTTTAGTAAAACTCAAGCCATAGTCTGTGAGTGTGTGTTGCATCCACAACACTTGTGCACAACAACTTCCAGCTGCTACATATTCAGCTTCAGCAGTGGAGAGTGCAACAGAATGTTGCTTCTTGCATGACCAAGAAACTAATGAATCTCCTAAGAAATGACAAGTTCCGGATGTACTTTTCCTATCCATTCTACATCCACCAAAGTCAGCATCAGAAAAGCTTTTTAGAACAAAATCTTTTCTAGAAGTATAAAATAATCCTAGATCCATGGTTCCCTTAAGGTAGCGAAAAATTCTTTTTACTGCCTTTAAGTGAGATTCCTTAGGATTGGATTGATATCTTGCACATAAGCATACAGAAAACATTAAGTCTGGTCGACTAGCTGTTAAGTAAAGTAAACTTCCAATCATACCTCTAAAAGATGTTTGATCTACTGGTTTCACAGCTTCATCAAGATCTAAAGAGTTTGAGGTACCAATGGGAGTACTTATACTCTTAGTGTTGTCATAACCATACTTTTTAAGAAGATCTTTAATATACTTATGTTGGGATATGTAGGTTCCTTCTGGTTTTTGAGAAATTTGAAAACCAAGGAAAAATGTTAACTCACCCATCATACTCATTTCAAACTCAGATTTCATTAGACTAGCAAAAGAGTCAGTCAAAGATTGCTGAGTTGAACCAAATATAATGTCATCAACATAAATTTGAACAATCAAAACATTTTTCTTATCTTTCTTTATAAAAAGGGTTGGATCTGCATTTCCCTTAACATAGTTATTTTGAAGCAAAAATCCAGTAAGTCTATCATACCATGCTCGTGGGTCTTGTTTAAAGACATACAAAGCTTTGGTAAGTCTAAAAACATGATCTGGATATTTTGTATCTTCAAAGCCAGGAGGTTGTTCAACAAAAACTTCCTCTTGAACATAACCGTTAAGAAAAGCACATTTCACATCCATTTGGAAAAGTTTGAAATTAAAGAATGCTGCAAAGGCAAGTAGAATGCGGATAGATTCAAGTCTAGCTACTGGAGCATAGGTTTCTTCATAGTCTATTCCTTCTTGCTGATTATAGCCTTTAGCAACAAGTCTAGCTTTATTTCTAACAATGACTCCATTTTCATCACATTTATTTCTGAAAACCCATTTTACTCCAATAACAGAAGTTTCCTTAGGTCTTTCAACCAAGGTCCAGACTTTATTCCTTTCAAATTCATTTAGTTCATCTTGCATTGCTTTGATCCAATCATCATCACCTAAAGCTTCATCAGTGCTTTTAGGCTCTAATTGGGAAAGAAATGCTAGATGTTCTACTTCATTTCTTAAGGAACTTCTAGCCCTTACAGGTTGATTTACATCACCAATGATACTATCACTGGGATGATTCTTAAGAAACACCTGATTTGGGTTTTGTAAAACCTGTTCATCAACATAAGGTAGAAAGTCTTCTGGGGTAAATGTTTCAGAAGTATCTTCTAGAACAATTTCCTTATCAGAAGGTTCTTCTATCAAAGGTTGATAATCAGTTTTTGAAAACACATCCGAGGATGTAGGTTGGGAGGTTTTAAAAACAAAAGGATCTGACTCATCAAATTTTACATGTACTGTTTCCTCAACAGTACAAGTATTTTTATTAAAAACTCTATAAGCCTTAGAGGTTGTGGAATAACCTAAGAAAATTCCTTCATCAGACTTTGGTGCGAATTTATGTAAGTTATCTTTAGTATTCAAAATGAATACTTTGCAACCAAAAACCTTGAAGTAGGAAAGTCTTGGTTTTCTATCATTCCATAACTCATAAGGAGTTTTATTAAGAAAAGGTCTAATCAAAACTCTATTTATAGTATAACAAGCAGTACTTACAGCTTCAGCCCAGAAATGTCTAGCAATAGAATATTCACTCAACATGGTTCTAGTTATCTCTTGAAGAATTCTATTTCTTCTTTCAACTACACCATTCTGTTGAGGAGTTCTAGGTGCTGAAAAGTTGTGAGTAATACCTTTCTTACTACAAAAAGTTTCAAAATCAGAATTTTGAAATTCTCCTCCAGGATCACTATGAATAGTTTTCAATGGAAGGTTTTTCTCATTTTTAACTTGGGCTCTAAAACTTTTGAAATAAGAAAAAGCTTCAGATTTCCTTGCTAGAAAATAGACCCATGTAAATCTAGTGTAATCATCAACAAGAACAAACACATAGTATTTGCCTCCAATGCTTCCAGTTTGTGTTGGACCAAAAAGATCCATGTGCACTAACTGTAATGCATCGGTTGTTGAGACTTCACTGATTGACTTAAAACTAGATTTATGTTGCTTGCCATATTGACAAGGATCACAAACTTTAGAAGAATCAAATCTAAGCTCCGGTAGATCCTTAACAAGTTTCTTCTTAGAGAGTTTACATAGGTTCCTAAGATTACAGTGTCCTAATCTTCTATGCCATAACCAAGAATGATCTTCCATTGCACTTAGGCAAGGTAAATCTTGGCTTCTTAGGTCTTCTAAGTTTAAGGTGTAAACATTCTCTTGCCTATTGGCTGAGAGAATAAATTCTTCCTTGGAATTGTGAACTAATCATTTATCATTCCTAAAATTCACAAGGTAACCTTCATCACATAACTGACTTATGCTAATGAGGTTGTGCTTAAGACCTTTAACAAAAAGAACATTTGAAATCAAAGTTTTACCTAAAAGAACAATATTACCAATACCAACAATCTCTCCCTTAGCATTGTCTCCGAAAGTTACCTTTCCTCCTTTCGTTTTGATAATCTTTTCAAAAAAACTTTTGTTACTAGTCATATGCCGGGAACATCCACTATCCATGTACCAAATATTGTTGCTGGAACTCTCTTTATTTTCCTGAAATTAAGAACAAAGTTAGACTTTCGGAATCCAAACTTGTTTGGATCCGAGATTTCCAGACAATAAAATTTTAGGTACCCACATTTTCTTAGAAAAATAAGCTTTATGAAAACCTAAGGATTGGGTTTTGTTTAAGGAACAACTTCTTGCCCAGTGACCACCACATTGACATTTAGTGCAAAATGGGGCACTTTGAGGAACAAAATAATTGTTGCTGAAAACAGGTTTTTCTTGGGTATAACCAAATCCGGATTTATTTCTTAAAGGTCGTATTTGAGAATACATCTTATCAAAATTTTCCTTACCATGGGTAAAGTTTGATAAGCACTTCTTTAAGGAAAAAATTTCGGACTTGAGTTTTACAACCAAGTTTTTATCCTCAAAATCATTAGTTTTGGAACTAGAGTTAGGCTCGAAAACATTTTTATTAGAAATTACTTTTTCTAATTCTTTAGAAAGTTTGTTCTTCTCAGAACTTACTTCCTCAAGATTTTTTGAAATACTTTCAAAATCAGCATTTTTCTTATCAAGATCTTTAGAAAGATCTGATATCTCTTTAGTAAGAATAGAATTCCTAGAATTTGCCTTATCAAGTTTCTTGTTGAGTTTGAAATTCTCAATCTCAAGAATTTCAGCAAACCTAGAGACTTCTTCATAAGTAGGTAAAGTATTTTCCTCATCAGAAGATGATTCTTCATCAGAAGAATTATAATACTTACTATCATTAGGATTTAAGGAAACATTGGTCAATGATTCAGCATTTCGTACCTTAACCATGAGACAATGATTATCAAAAGGTAATCTGGCTATAAGACCAAGATTCTTCTGTCCTGAAGATTCATATTCAGAAGATTCATCTGAAGAGTCACCACCACTGGCACTTCAGGTGTCATTAGCTTTCAGAACTTTCTTAGCTTTGGCTTTGTAATACTTCTTCCTGTTCCTGTCTGAATGTCTTTCCTTCCTTTCTTTCTTTCTGAGCATAGGGCAATCTGGTCTAATATGTCCAGCTCTCTTACATTCATAACAAGTAACATCTCCATCTTTCTTATCTTTCTTGTCCTTCTTCTTATACTTGGATTGAAAGTTTCTCTGTCCAGCTATCTTGTTCATCCTTCGAGCAAGATTGGCTAATTCATTTTCTGAAACTTCACTTTCACTAGATTCGGATTGGAAAATGACTTTCTTAGACTTGGATCTGGTTACTCTCTCAGGAGTCTTAGCTTTCATCTGATTCGAAGTTGTAGTAAAAGCAACAGTACCATTTCCATTCTTCTTCTTGATGTTGTCAGCATCTCTCTTCATTCTGGTCTCATGTTGTAGAAGAGTTCCAAATAATTCATCAAGAGTAATTTGAGTGACCTTCCTGTTCTCATCTATAGCTGTTCTCTTGGATTCCCACTCATTGGGAATAATGTCAATTATCTTGTCCACAAGAGCTTCATCATCTAAACCTTTCTCTCCCATAGATTGTAGACTGTTGACGATAGTCATAAATCTTTGTTGAACTTTACAGATAGGTTCTCCATAAGGAAAATTGAAGCCATGATATTCAGCTCTAAGCATAGCTCTCCTAGTCTCAATCACCTTAGAAGTCCCAAAGTGTGTAACCTCTAACTTCTTCCATATACAGTTAGCTGCTTCACAAGAAGAAATTTGGCTATATATATTTCTAGTCATTGAACATAATAAAGTATTGCGTACCTTATAGTTGAGTTGATATTCTTGCTTTTCCTGGTTAGTAAAGGTTTTGACTTCCTTGTCAGGAATTTTATAATCACCAGTAAGCATCACAAAGTTGTCTACTCCAGTATTGATAACAAAAGTCTTCATACGATCTCTCCAGTATTCATAGTCATTACCATCGAAGATTGGTGGCCTTGTAGGATTCAGATTATCAATCGAACCAACATTAATTCCTACCATACTAAAAATAACTTGGCACACAAACTAGTTAGTAGCAAAAGTTCATAATCAAAAAGTTCGGAATGAGAAAAGTTCGGAGTGGAAAAGTGAGCAAGAAAAACTTTTATGTGAGTACAAGGGTTTCAGTAACCTTTCCTTTGATACCAAATGTAAGAATGGTATAGAGTAAGAGGTTTCCAACCTCTGATACCAATTGTAGGATCAAAATAAAATATGAGATGCTCAATATACAAGAGGGGGGGTGAATTGTATACTTTAAAAATTCCTTTGGAATCTTTAAAGTTAGTTATGAACAACTAAAGTTTCCTTAAGAAAAGGAAAGGACTAAGTTTAACAAAGTTAAACTAAGTAGATTCACAACACCTCTAACACCGAACTAAACTTGGAAAGAGATTCCAAAAGCAGATTCCGGAAATATGGTTCCGGAAATTGAAACTTAACAAAAGTTATAATATAAGATTCTACCTTAAAGCATATAGAATCTAAACTAATCAGAGTAAGGAAGTATAAGAAAGTTATACTTTCCTTAATATACAAATTGCAGCGGAATAAAAACAAGTAGTAAAACTACTAGTAACAAGATAATAGTCTTTTAACCCAAAGAGAAGGGTATCCAACAACCTTGGATAAAGGTCCCTTGATTTATACTTTCAAGCAAGTCTGTCTTACCCACACCAGGGTAAGCCCTCGATACGAAGATCGGAGTCTCTGTCTTGCTATCCCCGCAAGCCCTCAACTTCAAGGTAGTTGGAAACCTCTGTCTTCCTCAGCAAGGAAGTCCTCGAACTTTAAGGTAGTCGGCAACCTCTGTCTTTCTCAGCAAGAAATCCCTCGATCTTTAAGGTAGTCGGCACCTCTGTCTTTCTCAGCAAGAAAGCCCTCGATCTTTAAGGTAGTCGGCACCTCTGTCTTCATATCCCCGGAAGCCCTCGAATGTAATCACCAACATTCGGAGTCGCACGAAGCTTTGAGAGTTAATAAGAGACTCTCTCTCTAGAAATCACTTCAACAGCATGTAAGCACTTTTTCAGCAATCAGCATATGCATCAACCATCAGCCACGAGCTCTTTCAAATGAACTCCTATTTATAGGTAAGGTCGGCTCCTTCTCCAACGGTCATATTTCCCTTAAAGTTCGGAGGGACCTGTACACGTGTCACTTAGACAACGGTTAGTTTATAACAAAATGGACGACATCGTTTTATAACAAAACAAGTGTAACATAAAGTACGACATCGTTTTAAACTCTAACATAAAGGTTCGGAATAGAAACTTCGGAGTGAAGGTTAGGAGTGAATAAATTCAGAGTGTATAAAACAATGATAATCAGATTTTGTTTAATAGGAGAATTCGGAATGAGAATTCGGAGTAGGAATTCGGAATAGGAATTCGTCATCAGAAATCGTAATGAGAATTCATCATTAGAATTCGTAATGAGAATTTGTCATCAGAATTCGTAATGAGAATTCGTCAACAGAATTCGTAATGAGAATTCGTCATCAGAATTCATAATGAGAATTCTTTATCAGAATTCGTAATGAAAATTCGGAATGAGATTTCTTCATTAGAATTCGTAATGAGAATTCTTCTTCAGAAGTCGTAATGAGAATTCGGAATGGGATTTCTTCATTAGAATTCGTAATGAGAATTCTTCTTCAGAATTCGTATCCTGAATCTGGAATAGAACTTAGTCAGAATTCATATCCGGAATTCGGAATGAAACTTCCTTATAGTTCTTGTCCAGAATCTGAATACTAAACAGAATGCTTTATATCTAAGTTTTAATGATTCCGAGAAAATGAATCCGAAACTCATACTTAAGAAAAATATGAATGAAAATATGATAAGGATAATTTTTCTTATAAAAGCGATTTTCCTTAAGAAAGCAATTTTCCTTATAAAAGCAATTTTCCTTAAGAAAGCATTTTTCCTTATAAAAGCGATTTTCCTTAAAGAAAGCATTTTTCCTTACAAAAGCGATTTTCCTTAAAGATAAGGTGTTTGTGATTTTCAAAACAAGAAGGAATGGAAAAGTCATAAGGAAAACCTTATTGACTCAACAAAAATACCATATAATGCATTGATAATCCCCATTAGTGTTGATTTTTTTAATTTCTAATAAAGATATCGGTGACTTAATCAAGGAATTGAAATGGGTCTTTTAACATTAATTAGAACATGTGTGCTATATATAGGATTATTTACTTTTATGATATCTGATTCACATATTCAAAACAATACCATTAATAAGGACTTAATGATGGATTATTCTGAGTTTAATATTTGGTAGGATTCAAATATAACAATATCATTACATTAATGATGAGGGTTAGGAACTAATATGCTATAGAATGATTGATAATCATTTATACTAAGTAATGTATACACACACACACTCATATTTACATAAATGAAGTTCAAGAAACATTGCTATTCTCCTAAGAAGTTATTAGTTAGAAAATTTCAGTAGCGGAATAAGTTCATCACTCTTTCCTCATTTTAATTAATACCATTTACAAAATTTAAGAACAATAACTTATTTTAATATTTTTAACTTAGAGTAATGAGAGGAATCCATTAATATTTTGAAAATATTGATCTCCCACCCCTTATTTATATGATAGCTCAAATTTCCATACATCATTTCATCATGATTAATCTACCTAATATAGTTTGAGAAATGTGTAGTATTTTTCCATTTCTATACAAAAATATTCTTCCATATAGATTAATACACCACATATTTTCCCTCATCAATAAGTGAGTTCAACAATAATCAGGTCTTTAAATTCAGAAGCAGGTTGTTAGGGGTTAAGTGGTTCTTCATGTGGCTACCTAAGGTGGAATTTTGTGGATGTGAGTATCATAATAAAGGTTAGATTTATTGTTAGAATAAAATATATTCTTCATATAATAAAGTTTTTTATAAAATTGTTCCTCGTTAACATTTGAAGAAATTCATGAAATCTACTATTTTTTAGAATGAAGAAAACAAATATTCGAGCTCTCCCAAACTACATCAATACAATTATGTAATTTATAAATGTAAATAAGATTTCCAAAGGGTTTATAAACCTCTCACATTTAGGAAATATATAAATTTTTGATAATACTGGTGAACATGAGTTTCAAAAAAAACATAATAAAATAAAAATCTTTAGAAATAAGGAAACAAAATCCATTTTAGATATCATTAAGGACCACAGAAATTTAAATCATTAAAGATTCCATAAATACTAAGATGGTTTAAATTTACCAAAATTATTTTTTATAGGTCTAAATGGGCCTATATACCCTGAGAGGGGGGTGAATCAGGGTATATATATTCTTTTCCAACTTATTATTCCTACCCATTGATATTTACCTCTTTTTTGTAAGGGTAACTTCATTTTAACTAATGTGTCTATGATGGCCATATTATTTCTTTCTTTATATGGTTATGATGTTTGGAATGAAATTTAGGAAAGAAAATAGGAAAACACAAATATTCTTACATGGTTCACCCTCCCTAGGATACGTCCAAGGAGCATACAATGGTGATATGACAACGTACCAAATCCACTAAATCTCACTATCAATTTACAGTGTTTGGGCTAGATCACTTCTATTACCAAGCTCACCGCCTCTACATAATTTTGGGTTAGCTCTCTACTTTTCCAAGGTTTAATCCCTAGGTCTCTCTCTTTATATCACTGTTTGTGGAGAGGATCACCTTATTCCTCTTTCTTCTCTCACTTCTCGGGAAGGGATCCACTCACAATGTATGGACTTGTAGTTCCATTCATTATATCTAAAGAAATATAAATTTTAACTGTTGATAGATTCTTTGTTGATGTCTAACATTCATCTATAGAAGAATCTCACATTGCACTGGGTGTACCGGGCAACCCAAATTTTTACGCATAGCCTCTACACTGCCTTGTGAAAAATTCCTTACTTTTGAGTTAAATAATCACATTTGGCATGCAATCCCAATGTTAACTTTTCACGCAACAACATCTTTTACTTGAAACTTGATCATTATATTCGCAATAACCTTATTTTATGTGCATAACTTTTTTTACACACAACTACCTATTTTACGTTCATCCTTTTCTTTATATACACCTATTTATTTTACGTGAAGACTTATATTTACATGCAAAAACCTGATTTCAATCACAAAGAATTGCATTTGTACTCATCTCTATTGCATCTTTCAATTTTGGACACCAGGTCTCGAATACTCTCTATGTCTTTCTACTTCGAATGGGGGGGGGGTCACATCATATTTATAGGCAATTGTGACCCATGCACGTAAAATCCCTCATTGAGCATGCAATCTTATTCGAGCGCAAAAAATACATATTTCATGCAATGCCATATTTCACGCAATAACCCAATATTACATGCACCTCATGACTTTCTCAATTTTTAGGCTTCTCATCTCGAAGCACAACTTGCACGAAAAACATCACATTACTATTTCATTCACCACTTTTTTTCGCACACAATACACCAATTTCACACACCACTTTCTTTTTCACGCACAATATTTTTTTACATGGCTCATGACTTTAATAAATTTGGAGTTCTATTTAAAAAACACTTTGCACGTGATATACATGATACCTCAATTTCATGCCCCTCCTCTTTCATGCCAAATCAACCTTTTCCACCTAGCCATCTAATTTTTTGTCACATCACTACCTCTTTGTTCACACCTCTGTTTGCATGATACAGATGAATTCATTTTCTAATTTTCATGCCCAGAAATTTTGAAATCTCTAAAAAAACTCCATTGTCAACAAACAGAACTTGGAGGCTTGATTTTTTAACAAAAAAAACTACTCAAAAATAAATTGATGCATCCTTGAGTGATTTTTTCACAAAAATACCCCCTTTGGGTTTGCGGAAAATAATTCCATAACATGATGCCTAGTTATGGATTCTTCCATCTTCTGACAAAATTCTCCCCTTGCGATTCAGATAGCGATGATGTATTGACTCCACACATACTCTAAGCCTACATGAGAAATTCTAGGGGTCAGAAACAAGAGTAAATGAATTGTTCATCAATGAATCACTTCATTTCAGATACCAATTGATGGAAACTATCTGATATCATCCCATCACAACCCTTATACTTTTATCATGATCACCAACAATTGTGATATATATTATTTGATCAATCAAATCTAACATCATCATGTTAAATTAATGCATTCTCATAAATACAAGTATTTACCATCTTATTACTCCTCCAATAAACTTCAGTTTCTCCGCTTATCTTGCTTCTCTCCATATCTCGCTTCTCCACCTGTGATATTCTCCCCATTTATTGACTAAGAAATTTTATAAAAATCCACACTTCCTCCCCCTAAACATGAACATTTTCTCCCCCATTGTTAATGAACCCAATGGTCACTGCATTTTAATCTGAAATAGATTAGAGAATATATATCATTACATTAGGGAAAAATACCATACCTCAGGGATAGGGGGATCTATCATCCATAATTATTCAAGTGTTGGGAGTTGACTGGACTCCCAGAACCAATCAATGCCTCTCAAAAGATTCTTTGGCCAAGGACTTTTCTTGAATGTTTGCAACCTCTAACTATGTAGGCACATACTCCAACATAAATATCCCTTACTTCACATTCAACGAGTTAAAATTATATTTTATCTCAATGTGATTTTCCTGAGTGATGGATTTGATTTTTCTAAGTTTTATAGCACTCTAATTAACACATTGGATGAATATCATGGGATTAATATGGGCCCGTAAGGGGCTCTGAGCGGTGAGGGTTCCCTCGGTCGCCCCCTTCTTTCCACCAGGAAGGGAAGGCTTCATTTTCCCTCTTTGGCTCTCCTTTGTAGCTAGGTTTATGGCTTGGGATCCCTCTCTAGGTTCTGAGTTTTTGCATCGCTATCGGATCTGGATCCACGTGCGGAAGACCGAGTTGCGACGAGGTCGCTTGGAGTTCTGGCATGTGCCAATGGCAGGTTCGTGGGTTTGATCTGGTCCTAGCATTATGGAGTCGGTCCTGGGTCGAGAATTATCTGTTGTTTGGGTGTTGCAGCTTCGATTTTTGGTTGATGTGAGTGCCTTTGGGGTTTTCAGGGTCTTCTCCAATGGGGTTGAAGGTGGAGACATGCTTTGATGTTGATTTGATTTTCTTTGTGATCTGAGCTTGTTTTGGCAGAGTTGTGGGTGGAAGGATGTTCATGTGATGTTTCTTCTCTTTTAGTTTTTTATCGGTTAGATTTACCTTTTTTCTATGATAATGTTTGGAGGGTATGGTGACAGAGGGTCCGTTGGCGACTCTAGTTTCCTGAGAGCATGTTGGTAAAGATGAAGCTGGCTTGGTTGCTGATGATGGTTGTTCAATGTTGGTGTTTACATTTGATTAAATCCTGTAGTGATGGATTGTTTATTGTGATACGTCAGAGGCGGCTGTGTCTGAGTTTCCCTGTGGTGGTGGGAGACGAAGCAGGGTGTCTGTCATCAAGCTTCTTTGGTGACGCTTTTATTTGATAGGCATGGAGTACGGTGTCTCAAGGACTGAGGGGTGACAGAAGGACGCGTGGAGTACGGAGCCCATGAACCGAGGCTGGTCATGATGGTATGTTGCTGTCATGTTGATGTTTGAAATTTGAATTTTAAATAGTTGTTGATGAGTGGTGAATGGGAAGTGGTGAATTTTGTATTGGGTACCGGCCACCCTTAAACTGGCTATTAGAAAATGAAAAAAATGATTCTCGGGTAATTAACACATTTGATTCTAATTAGAGACATCACTTCAATGCCCATATCCTCAAGATTCTAGGACATCCAAAATAAAAGTGTTCAAGCTTGTATGGCCATGATATACTCAGCTTCTACGGTGCTCAATGAAATGCAATCTTTCTTCTTACTTATCCACAAAATACAAAATCCACCAGGAAAGAAATAACATCCTGATGTTGATTTTCTACCTTATACTGAATAAGCCTAATGTGCATCTATGTATCCCAATAACTATTGAGGAAAATTTTCATTATACATCAATCCAAAGTCCTTTATTCTTTTAATATACTAAAATATTATTTTTACGACAATCATGTGGCTATATTTGGTATTTCATTAATACAACACTGCTTAGAATGTGGAAAATACAATATCAGGAATTATCATTGTCATGTACATTAATATTTCAATGATTTTATTGTATTCTATGACATTAAATACCTTTCCATCATCATCTTTTTAATGTTTTGTCTGTGTAGAAATGTGATTCTTCATCTCATTAGAATTTTACATTACAAACCATTTAAACCCCTCCTTGGAATAATAAGGTTGAGAAATGAATGTTTTATTCCATCCATTTGTCACTAGCATGATCATCCTTTAATTATTGTCATTGTTTACATATAAAATGTAATAAACACCACAATGATAGACACTGATATTCTATATAAACTAATCTAGTCATCAATACCATGCTCTTCGTTCTTGTATCAACTCATATAAATGCGTATTCATCTTACAAACCATGTCCTCATCTTCATGTCTGCACTAGGACTATCTGATTACCAATTATATATATTAATTCAATTTCAAATCGACTCTTCACCATTCATGATGCTATAGATATTAAATCCTCATGGTAATTATCAGTATCTACTTTTGAATTATCATTTTCCACTTTTAATCTCCCTGATTCTCTTTCCACTTCAACGCATTCAGCAGACAACTTTCCATTGTGTCTTTGTTTAGTAACATTATTTCTTTCAGTTAATTTTTTCATCTTTTTATTGAAACATTGTTGATATTCTCTCCCAACTTTTTGGTATCCTGAAAAGAGTTAGTTAATACCATTTTATTATAAAAAAATATGTAATCATAAAAAACCTGATTCTTGCTTCTTATCCCCCAATCACTCTCTCTAATGTATGATAACAAAAACATTCACTATTTCTATACCATTAAGATCATGCATCTGATAAGAAGATAAAATACTCCCCCTATTATGTAAAAATCATTCGGATATTGGGACCACTGTTTAGACCCACAAACATTCTTCTTATCCAACAAAATTTCTTTACATGTGAATGCAGGTTTGAGAAACAACTCCAACTCAATTATATCAATGATATATTCTTTGGGTAAATTCACCACTTAGCAATGAGCAATCACCAAAACCTCTAATACTGATGATTCAAACATGGTGTAAGAAACCAAAGATAAATTTAATAACATAATCACTTTCTATTGCACTCAATTACTTCCACATATCTCATGTAGCCATATAACATTAACATCTTTTATGGAATTCTTTCAGATTATTTATTCATATCTAGTAACTAATTTCAATCACTTGAAATTATGGATCACATCACATCACTAATTTTCATCTTTTAATTACACTTTACAATGGTTCATATCTCCCATTGTACATGAAACACATGAAAATCATTTAATAACATCTATATACATAGGGATATGGGATCTTCTAGAATCCTCATGAAGAGGATTTTGGTTGGTCCTGATGAGCCAAACCTTTGATTCTTTCTTGAAAATAATTCCACTCTTTCTTTTTCATATCCAACTACCTAGCAATCTTCAACTATTCTGTCCATATAACTAATAATTATTTACAAAAATTCGGATTCATCTTCTGATATTTAGGTTTTGTGGGTTTGGTCGTCATCACAATTTGAGTTTATACCCACTAGTAAAATTTTCCTTCTTTGTGGTTCCACCTGAATTCCATTTCTCATGATTCTTTCTTTGAGAATGAATCTATCCACTAGCAATATTACTTTTCCTTTTCCTACTTTGAAGGTATCATTCTATTTCACTCACTTCCCACATTGTGGAAAGTCATGTGAATTTTCTAGGACATTATGTAGTTACATTTATTTTTTCATTTTTTTGAGTCATGCCCCATTTTCTGGTTGGGGTTGAGTCATCCACTGACATTACATCAATCTTAATTACACTTGGAGATTCTCCTCACTTTTTCTTCTAGGATAGTATACATCCATTTCTAGGAGGTTATTGTTATTATAAAAGAGAGTTTTATTGATACATCATTCATTAATCACCTTGTGATTCCCTTAGAACACTAAACATACTTTTTAGCATATCATGTTGTCTTCCAGTGTGGTATTTTTTATTGTGCACTGCCTGTGTTAGGGATCCCCTTGTGGGTTCCTTTTCCTTCCCCTATTTATTCTTACAACAATGTCTTTCCAAATTACCATTATTTGAACAAATAAAACATCATCCATAAAATAAATACCTCATCTAATCATTTCTCATCTGAGATGTTGATTATTTTTGAGTTCTTCTTCTAAAATTAATCTCTTGGTCTTCCTAACACATACACATGGTGTGTCCCATTCTTCCACAATAGAAGAACCTTGTGGATACATTCATCTAAAATACTCTTCTTTCATATTTCACATGACACATCTTTATAATTCTCATATATAGAAAATTTTATATCTTCATAGCACAGAATGTATTCTAAAGCCTCTGAACAAAAGATTGATGTGTGGCTATGAATCCCACAGATTTAGCACATGTTTTAACTACTTATTGTACATTTCCTACTAAGTCTTCCTCTAAAACCTATGGGATTATATCCATTTCTAGAACTATTCATGGGTCTTTTTCTGTCTTCTACGGGAGTGGATTCATCCAATCCAACACCTGTATTTCCCAAAATGAATGGTCTTTAATCTATAAAATATTTTATGGTTTATCTTCATAAATAGAATATTTTTTCTATTTATCATCACTTACCATTGGATAATCATATAGTAAGTGTAATTCATCCTTTATATTAGTATTTACTTTTAGTATTGTATTTCTCCACTTTGTTCCTCACTAACTCAAACTATTCTTCCAAATTTTGAATCATTATATCCCTTTATTCATGTTAAGAATTGAGATATATCATGATATTATTCCTTCTACTCATGACGTCCTCTAACTCATGTGTTAGATTATCCACCATGTCACATTTCTCCATTACATTAAATTTTTCTTGAGTAATAGAACCAGCATAGCAAGAAGTATCTTATTGTAGTCTTCAATTATCCTGAATTAGTTCGGTTAGATGTGCATCAAGATCATCATTTTTTGCTTTCAAATTTTGAAGGATTTTTGATTTTAGATTCATTCCATTATCATCATATGTGTGTTTATCTATCTTTGAAGACATCTCTTTTAGTTTTTATAATGAGAATCATTAATCTTCATCAGGTCAATAGCCACATCAATATGCCTTTTATTTAAGGCTCTTATCTTTTTGAACTCAATTTATAGTAGTTGGATTCATATATATTTATATTTAACTATTTCATCCAATTTATAATCCCATTCCTTTTTCACGTCGACACCATCTAATCGTGGCCTTCTTGATACATTTTCATCATCATTAGTTTCAGAATCACTATGAGATTCAAGTACATCAATCATTTATACATCATTATTGATTGAATCAATATTTTCCCTATATAATCCTTCCAATACTTCCATCAGGAAGCCATTTGATTCATATAGTTGAATGACACTTTTTTAATAAACACATCCACACTAAATAATACCAAATGAAATTTACTTATTTTGGGGGGGGTTTCCTTTTACATGGCATAGAAAGATAAGAGCACACTGAGTCTTTAACAACACAAATTAACTAAAAAAAGTCATAGACAAAATATAAAGAAAAAATACCATTTGATATAAATTTTTATATCCCAAAGGGTCCAAGATACCTAAGACAGTAAGCGAATCATGGAATGAATATTCTTTTCCAACTTATTCTTCCTACCCGACTAGAATAAGGGTCACTTTTTTGCACTAAAATGTTTATACAGACAATATTCTGAATTTCTTTATCTGGTGATGATGCTTTGAATGAAATTCAGGGAAGAAAGCATGCATGCAAAAAATACTTTTACAAGGTTTACCCTCACTAGGCTATGTCCAAGGAGTATACAACGCCAATATGCCGATGTACCAAATCCACTAAATCTCATTTCCAATTTAAAATGTTTGGGCTAGATCACTTCTATGGCTAGGTTCACTACCTTTACAATGTTTAGGGTTATCTCACTGCTTTCTCAAGGGTCACTCCCTATGTATCCCTCTCTGGATCATTGTTAGTAGAGAGGATCACCTTGTTCCTCTTACTTTGCTCAGTGCTCTGGAAATGATCCACTCACAGTTTATGGACATGTAGGTCCTTTTATTATCTCTAATGAAATATGCATTTTTAACTATTGATAGATGCTCTGTATAAGTCCAAATTTCATCCACAAATAAATCTTACATTGCATCGGGTGTACTGGGCAACATCAATTTTTACATGTAGTCTCTAAACTTCCTTTTGTAAAATTACATGCTTTTGAAAAAAAAATCGCATTTTTCATGAAATCCCAAAGTTCACATTTATCTCAAAAACCTCTTTTAGGAACAACCTATTCATTTTACATGCAACAACATTCTTTTACACGCTGCCATTGCTTTACGCGCAACCACCACTTTTATGTGCAACCGTAGCTTTTCAAGCACTTACCTATTCAATGTTAATCCTTATCTTTACGTGAGAAAACCTGATTTTATGCGCAAAACATGATGTATACATGAAACTACCTTGCATATTTCAATAACAATGATCACACCATGATCAATATTGTGACACTATCAATGATATGAATCAATTTTTTCACCATTTTAATTCATAGAAAAATTAAACTCCACTGTATGAAAATATGGATTGATAAAAGAGAAGTAATTGAGGTCCGGAAGAAAATAGGATAAATTAGTGGATAATATCATGGAATTATGTAAAAACTCTACATCACACACCAATACTAAATGTTACTAATTAAAAATAGAAAATAATCATAAATAAATAGTGATTATTTATTCTAGATAGAGTAGGGAAAACTCTTTGAGGCCAAGAATAAAGTTGTTAACCCCCATTGTGATTGTGAGAGAGCTATAGTCGATGAACATAAATAAATTATAAATTAAAGAGATAATGTATATTTTTTTATTATATTTTTGAAATTTTATTATAGTAGAAATCATATAATACCTAAATTATCATTTCATGGATGAATTAAATGTTGTAATTTATAAAAATATAAATCTACCCAATAGAATAATCTTTCACATTGGAGGAAATTATTTAAATAGGAAATATTTGGCGAACATTGAAAGAATTAAAAGGGTCGGGATTATAAAAATTTTAGTGTGTATTGGTGGCAATCTCCTTATATTCATGACTCGTAAATAGTAACTACATACATTAGTATATCATAATTCTCTTTATTAGTCTTTATCTGGGGGTTGGGAATTTTAATTCCCTTAGAATTGTTCCCAATGAACTTCGAACATTAACTTTTCTCAATAAATAATTAACATGATTGGAAGAATATATGGATATATTCCTTCATTAAGGTCATGATATTCTTCCATATAAAATAGAAACCACTAAGGGATTGAGTATGAAATGGTTCCTAGTTATCTTACTATATAGTTAACAATGGTTTGGTAAAAATATTTTTCTCATATTTGAATGAACCGCACCAAAAGTCTTGAATTCCCATGGTGGAATTATTTGGTTATCAAAATTCAAAAATCACCATTATCATACATACCCATTATAAGAATGAAATAAAAAAATCACAATGGTAATTTCACATATAATTTTATTATATAAACCTCATTTCATAGGTACATGCAATACCACAATATTTGCACATCGAAAGGGTCCCAATATCAATTTAGATGTTCATTTGTGATTCACCACCATCTTCTTCCATGAAATTAAAGGATATTTTTTGCGTATTTGATTCTTGGAAAAAATTATATCATCATAAAAACATGTTACACCTTCCAAACAATATGTTAAAAAATATGGTAATTTTTATACATGAGATAAAATTATGTTATGAAATTAAAATATGTTATCTATACCAAACAAAAAATATTATATATAAAATATGCCTCTTAAAAATATTCTTATGACTTACCTAAAATATTTTACACATCCAGGACATAAAAATATTTCCTTACATCTAGATTCAATATGGTACACTTGAATCAACATTTTTCAATATTTTTGAGAAGATACTCCAAGAATAATAAAATACATATTTTAAATTATATCTTTTACACATTACTAAAGATATTAATAATAAAATAATTATTATAATATAATTAATGATAATAATAAAAGAAAAATTATTTATAAAACTAAAAATTTAACAATTTCCAATAAAATAATTCATTTTTTGGATTAAATCCTTAATATAGAAAACTGAAAATAATGGAAAATAATTTTTCTTTTATTCTGGTTCCTCTAATTAAAAAAAGTGAAGGTGGTAGATATTGTCAAGGGAAAAAATATTGAATTTCATAAAACATTGAGCACCATTTTGACATCCTTTAGATCCCATATATATCCTCTAAGATATTCAGGACTATCAATCTTTCCTATATAAAAAAACATATAAGTTATTTCTTCAGTCAATACATCATTCATTATATTAATGAACCATTTATCCTCTGATATGTTTTATCTTATGAAACATTCAAAATTATGATATATAGTGTAGAGGAATACACAACTACTAATTTTTATCATTCGATTGTAAAAAAAATCATAGAGTGATGGTGTAGATCGTACTATATGAATATAATCATAACACAATCATATGATATAACTCAAAAGTATATTAAAAATTATTAAGGAAGTGGGGTGATATCTCATATCACTCCGTATAGTAATCCACAAAATAATTCATATGATATCAGTCAACTATGTATGTGTCATGTCAAACAATATAAACATATATTCTCTCTGATATAGTGGATTCTGGGAATTTTTCCATCAATGTATTTCTTTTAAAGTAAAAACAAATTATTTATATATAATATTGTTTACCTAGTTTAGATTAATATTGTTTTATTTTTAAAATTTCATAATTTAGTATTCATGGGTTACTCTGGATGATGTAATGATTATTTGTGACATTCAATTATTCTTTGTTAACATGATAACTAATGTATCATATGCAAGTTTGATAATATTTTTTTAGACTTATTGAATCATTTTTTGATATAAATTTTATTAATGGATACTAATTTCATATTTAAATTATGATATTACCATTTTGGATTGAGAATGTTGGGATATTTGAAAATTATTTTTATGTTTCATCCATGTTTCTATAAATTGATTATGTAGGTGAATTTCAGGTGTTAACCAGTAATTACTTGACAAAGTGTAACCTTCCTCTTTTATATGAGTTAGATGGTAGTTCCATAAAACCAGTATATATCATAACCAATCACGGATAAGATGTTTCTATAGTTACCTGACTCTTTTATACATCATACCCTTTACACACAAATTTTTTTTAACATATACATCCATTATAAGTTTTTACCTGATCATATTTGAATGGAAATAGAATCGTAGTTTCTCAGATATGTTAATTTTGGATCATGAAATTTAGTATTAAAGTAGAAATATAAAATTTGGAGCCTCATAATATAGGTACTTATCACTCAAAGTATATATTTAACCATGATATTCTTTATTATTTCCCACTATAATGTTTGATGGATATCCATTAGTAAATCATTTAATTTTTTTATGTTTTTACTAATGTAAATCTGTATATTGATGTAAATCATGAAATCAGTATTATTCGATGAATATTGTAAAAATTGTGGTTTCCTAATGAGTATTATATTCCCACACTAGTTATAATCACTCCAGTAGACATACAATTGTGTGGTTAATTATACAGGTACCTACGGGTACTTATGGTTGCCTAAATGATTTTGTTTGTAATGTTTGGTTTATGATAGTCTATATAATGTTCCACTGAGTATTTGAATGAGATAATATAGATCATTTTTTATTTATCAATTTTTTTGATTAGAGCGTCAATTTCATTATGGATCTAATAAAGGGTGAATTTGGTGGATTTGGATTGTGTGCGTGTGATCCTTTTTTAAATTTTTCTTTCCTTTTGTGTTGACACTTTACAATCTAGATTCAAATCATAAATTATGATGATTAATTTTGTAATATTTGGTGTTTCTAAACATGTTTTTATGCTTATAAAATTAAATGGTTATTATATATGATTGGATAGGGGTGTCACCTATAACTTTTACTATAGATGACACCAGACAGCCAGTGAGGGTAGTAGTGTTAAGGGTGCTCTGATGGTTCCAACATGTAATTAAGACCCTTGGATGATAACTCTATTGTCCAAAGTAATATTTTTTATTTTAGAAGTTAATATTTGCGAATTAACATCAATTTTAATATCCTCAAATGTGGTTCATTAAACCCCATTTACATTTGAATGATTATGGGTCCTCTTCATCCTTCATTATGCTATCAACATCCCTAATTTATAGTTCATGATCTATGATTAATCCATGGGTTTTTAATAATGGAATATATGTTCATCCTTCCATTATCATATCATTTATCCCTATTCTAACCTCTTATATTTTTTTCATTATTCCAATTATATGTATGCTGACTTTTGATTCCACCATTACATAGTGAAATCACATTTAATCATGATTATCTCACTTTTATTAATAATAGGTAGTCTTTATGTGTTTTTTCAGTATATTATAAGTTATTTTTTTAAAGTATTTATCATATAAGTATTTATTATTATTTCAGGTTTTTTAGTTGAAATTAAAATGATTGTTCTGTGAATAAGATATTCTTTGGCAGATAGTGTTGGATTATTTATTATGGTATTCTAACTAGGTTTCCATTAAGAATTAACATTCAATAATTATTGTAATCCTCTTATAAGAATAATTTTATTATGTATTTTTTTCAAATGATTGATAGGGGTTGTTAGGTTACTATTTGAATGTACCTTGAGGAATGTTATATGTTAACAACATCTATTATCTACAGTATGATGTTCAAAACCCTTCAATAATTTTCTAGCATATTCTAGGGATATTAATTTCATTGTTTTTTCTATGTCAATAATTAATCATAGAAATTATTTTATAAAATATTATATAAATTGATATAAATTTTATTTAATTTCAATAGATAATATAAAATGGTTTCAAATCCATTCCATAAACCTATAATATTTGGTTTTATTAATAAATGGAGTTTTATAAGGTCTTAAATTATTAAATAAAATATTTTTTATTTTTTATTCCAAAACTAAATTATTTTTTGGGGATTCTTAAGAGTGATTCATTAAACATTTCTAAATTTCAATGTATTTAGGATACATCCATTGTTTTTCTATCCTTGATAATTTTTTTTACAAATTATTCTATTATATTAAATGTTATAAGGTTATTATTTTGAATTTCTCCATAAATGATGTTTATCATTTGATTCCCCCATAAAATCTAAAATTATAATATAACATGAAGTTGTATAGATATTTAGTTTGTGAAACCACAAGTTAATCTGATTTATATTTTGTACCTTTTCCAGGTTTGTATAAATTGACACATCATCATAATATGTATAGAATGAGTTATACATTAATGATAAAACATTTTACACATATTAAGTGTTTCATTAGTTTAGAAGTAATGGTTGGGATTTTTGGGTGGAATATAATGACTAACTTTTATATAATCATAGTCTTATAAAACAATTTGACTCCCAAATACCACTTAATGTTTTCAATAATTAATAATTACTTGTTTATAACAAACTAAAAATATATTTTTCATTTTATTAAAATATATTAATTGGAATGTCAGTTTTATGAAAAGAATACTTTTTTGGTTTTTAAACACTCTTACTTATTAAACAAAATGACAATATTAAATGACAAGAAAATGTAATTCTTAAACGTAATAAAATGATATGGGTATAATATTTTCTTATTATGAATTAATTTCTCTGAAGAACATAAATATTTTTTATACAATGATTTATGTTGAAACCCATAATTGACATTTAATATTTTTCATGAAAGGGTCAAATTTCTAAAAAGGGAGTTTTGAATATGGAATATTATTATATATAAATAATGTTGGTTTTATATTAATGTATAAACACTACTTATATGATGTTTCTACTGATTTTATAGGTTCTCTAGGTTAGGAATGGTATATAGAAATGTCCATGATTAAACTGTTACATTTTGTATCCTAGGAATATAATTTTGATCTATTATTGAAACATAGTTCTTTATTTTAAAAGGATTAACTAAAACAAATATGTTATATTATTCCTGGTCTAATACATAATAATTATAATTTTTTTGTTTTCATAAGGTCTTGTACCATGATTAAATTTTTGTTTGTTTATTTAACTTTGTTCATGACCTATGATCTGTAGTGACAACATGTTGTCTATCATATTCATATAATATTTAGTGTTTCATTGAGATTAATTTCTAATTTTCATATTGTTTGAAATGATGATTATTTGGCTTGTCATACACTTGGTGAAATATATTTTTAATTTATATGTTTTGTGTATACTGCTATAGTTATGGATATATGTAATTATTATATAATATATAATCTGTTATTTCTCAATATGATCTCGGAATTGGGATATGCTTGTTCTGAAAAGACTATGTATACCCATTCTCCTATTCCATGGGATGGGTTGAGGCCCCAACTCAGTAATCCCATTATAATATCCCACAGAACATGTCTTTTGTCCCTAACCTTGTATAATTTTACATTACAATTTCCACCTTATGAGGAATTTATAAGGGGTCCACCTTGAATTTGGGGTGTTGGGATAATGTAGGTATTATATGTGATTATAATCATTGTAATGTGATTTACTTATAATAGGTTTTCTATATATATATTAACTATATGTGTAATATCAATTCCATATTTTTTATGAATATTAAAAGTTGTTTTATTATAAATATATAAATTAGTTGACATTTCCATGTATACACTTCTATATTAACTATTTTGTTGAGGCATATTGGAGGTTTCCTATTGAGTATGGAAATTCTCAATACTTATATAGATTCATTAGGAAACATGTATCTTCATTCAAAAAATTTATCATACCTCATTTTTTTGGGCCATTCATCTAACATCTATTTTTTGGCCTCATATATGTATTATCTTCTTATTTTCTAATGTATTTGTCGATTCATGAAAAAAAATCAATTATGGTGTCCATGTGTTGGATCTATCTATAGTTGTTTCCTTGGGGATCCCACATATCAGACTCCACATTATTTTTATCATTAATATATGTTTGGTTTATTGTTTATATACACTTTTTGTGGTTGTCTAATTATTTTACATCGTTGAATTTAAGAGTGGTTTATAATAAATTATTTTTATACATTAATTAATATAGTAAATTCATCAAGTATTCCCTTCATGATTGACTAATAGTTATGATAGTGTTTTGTGATAGTGATCTTGGGTATTTATATCTATCATCCTAAAGGGTGATGAAAAACTATTAGTATGTATGTGTGCTCATCTATTCGTGATTTATTAAGGAGAAATTTCTTCCCAATGGAGTGTTATATAACCCTAAGGTTTATACTATCCTCTAAAGACTATGAGGTATGCATGAGGTATTGTGATAGCCTGAACCATTTTTGTTTGGGTAATTGGGTCATTTTTGTTACAAAATAGTATCAAAGAATCATTTTCAAATAATTTGAGATTACATATTTCATGGTTTATATTGATGAGATGATGTTTGCACATAAGATGTTTCATCATCAACATGTATTGACAACATAGATACAATAGAAATCTAAATTACACGGGTTATTTTCGTTTTTATTTAAGGCACTATATGTATTGGTAACATCCTATTATATTTTTTTCAATATATAATTTGATATTCAATATGATGGAGGTTATCGGGCTCAACTGGGAGCCACTCCATGTATCGGTTTATACAATATACCATCAAGAGCCACATCAGGATATATTCATTTCATGAATATTATTATTATGATCATATGTGAATAGACCAAATTAATAAAATTATTTCTAATAATGTAATAAATAATTACCTTAATACCTTATTAGGTGTTATAAATTTGATTAGATTCACTCATATATATTTTTTTGTTAGAATTGCTTTTTTACCTCGCTGCTTAGTGATGTTATCGATATGTGTGATACAGATTTCATTCAAATCATTTTGGCTAATTTTTGTTTACTATTTTACTACTAAGTATATTAATTGTGTACTTATTTTCTTTTTTTTTTTATAATATTACATTTCCTTTAATCTTACCATCATTATATGATCATTCTACCAATTTATTAATAATGTTTTTTTCATTCATGTTAAATTTTCCCGGTATATTAATATGTTTGTAAAACAATTTAATGGTTGGTAACTGACCATTTTAATTTTCATTTTCCCATTATTTTTTTTCTGATCATATTACTTATTACCAATTCTATAATATGTGTTTTACTCATAAATGTACCCTAATAATGCCACTAAACAAGTACAAATTTATTTGAATTCTCATGTAAAAAATGAAATGTCATTTTAAAATAGGCGATTTTCAGATAAAGTGTCATCTTTTGAAAAAATATGTGGAAACTGTTTTTTTATATAAAACATGTAATCATTTAATTTAGGTAAAATAATGGGTTTTATAGAAAGGTCAATTAATGTAAATTACACCTAGGATAGTCTTTTTGAAATGTTGATTTTTAAAATAGGTTGTTTTATGAAGTCAAATGATTTTAAAAATGGATATGACTTCAATTTTGAAAGTGGTTTTAATTTTTGGTAAATGTTTCGTTGGTAAGTGGATACTATAAAAAATTAAAACACAATAGTAAGTCATTATAGGGTGAAACCTTGATCGAAATTATGATTGAGAGTTATTTAATGCGGAGTGTTCTAATTTATCATGTTTTGATGAATTTATATTTTTTATCAGATAAAGTTTATAATATTATGATATATAGTGGGATATATTGAATTTTCATTTTTTGTGTTAGAATTATTTGGTAATTGATTAGAATATGTTCTATTTTTTATTATTCGTGATATATTTCAGTAGTGGAAATTATGTTTTTTAGGATTTTTTTGTATATCTATGATTTGATAATTTGGATATACTACATAACCATAAATACATGGGGAAAATTATATGTTTATAAAGAAAAAAATAGTTATTTTAGATTTAATATAAAAATAATACAATCATTTTGTGGGATGGAAAGGTTGTTATAATGTGGTAAATACATTAGAAAAGAAATTTGATACAAGCAACTAAATTTTATGAATGAAATATTCAATCCTAGAGAAGAATATGATAATAAGATTTAGAATTTTGAGAGGCTTTCTAATGACTTAAAATTGTGTATCTAGAATTAAGGTATTTTGATGAAAATTATATTTAAAGATGAATAAGCTGATAACAATTTTCAAATAATCATGAGGTGATTTATTCCCATGATACAAGAATAGTTTTGATATATTCATTGATCTTCATAATAAATTGGAAAATAAATGGGTTATCAATATTATTTCATATATATGTGAGGATAAGTTCATGTAATTAATAAATGTTTAAATAGGTAAAATTAGACTTGAATAAGTTATATGTTTATCTTCATGATATATATTAAGAAAATAAATTGTGTTATATAAGTCTACGAATTGACCCAAGTATAAAATCAATAGAAATATAGATTAATTAAATTTTGAAATGAGAATATAGTACTATTAATCTTTTTGTTGTCATCTCAAAGATTAGAAATAAAGAATAATTTATATGTTTATAATTAGAAAAAATTTAATAAATGTGTTACGATAACAATGATAAATGTTGTTATTGAAATAGATGATACTATTGAAATAAATATCTTGGTAAAATGATAATGGGAGAACTTTACTACTTAATTTATGTATTTAATATATCCATGGAAGAATATAAAATGGTGATATTCTATTTAGAATATTTCTAGTAATAAGGAAGATAATATATCTAGTGATTGAGGAAGAAGATATATTTGGATAATTTTTAGAAATGTGAAAGAAGGTAATATAAATGGAAATACTATCATTTATCAAGGAAACCCATTTGAAAATGAAAATGTCGGACTATTCGATATATATAAATTAAGAGTTTGAAGTATGTGTATTTCTGGATTTAACATTTAGCACACATTTCTATTTTTTTTAAATATCTGAAAATTCACACATAAAAAATATAATTCACTTGTGTATAAAAATAATGAATCTTTCAAAATAATGTGGTGGGCATAAGAAATGTGATAAATAGTAATATGGGTTGATACTAATAAAATCCTATCAAAAAATAATTCCCTAAGAATTAGAGAGAAATAGACTCTCAATAAAGAAAGAGTATATACCGCATATTGTAGTGAGATTAGAGATGAAATTACAAATAAAAAAAAAGATAATCATTTGGGTTGTGAAAAAAGAATTGGAAAAATTTGATGACCTGCAATGATGGCTAGATACTATAGAGGAAGAATTATTTGGATAGAGGATCATATAATACTAAGGTTGATTGTGTTGTGAGAAACTTATATACCTAATTTATCAATGAAATTATATTTGACTAACCCCATAATTATTTTATAGATATAATCAAATAGATGTTTATTATAAATAAGTTTACATACATAAGAAGATATTATGGAAACTCATGTAATATAATACAATCAATACTGATGGTTACATTCTTTATTTTTTTGTGAAGATACCTCCCTATAGATTTTGTTCATAAAATTCTATATGATAAAGGATTATGATAGTAATATTGTTTAATGATAGTGTTAAGACTTGGGGGTGTAGTATTGTAATGTCCTAGAAATTATGTATAATCTTTTTTAATTATAATAAATTATTTCGAGACCACGAAATCTGACAGTGTGTGATTATGAGGCCCGTAGTGCCCGAAATGATCTGTCAAAGTTTGGTTAAGATTTAGTTAGCACACATAAGCAGTTTTACAGAGAAACTGGAATAACTCCTAAAAGGTTTCTCGGATAAAAAATCTAAGGGCAGCGTTGTGTTCAAGATGGTGGGTTTACCTTAGGCACGACTTAAGTTTATTCGACATAGGCCTCTGGTGAGAAAACCCAAAATTGGCATAACCTTAAATAAAATAATTAAATAAAGTTATTTTATTTTTTAAATTATTATAACTCACAAATGGTAACTCGAATTAAAAATCTGAGACCACCGCTGAACTTGTTATTCTATGATTTATACTATCCTTGGCTGGAACGAGCCACTAGTGAAAGTTATTTTTTGGCCGTAAATAAAACAATTATGTGACAATTATTTTATTTAAAAAATTTATAACATCTAAAAATTAACTCGGATTAAAACTCTGAGAGTATTGTTGGGTTTTTTGGGGCATTTTTCACTTATGCAGAGCCTAACCTTGAAAGGCACGGGTCAAGGGTGACAGTAATTAATTTTTCTAAAGAGTTGTTTTCGGGTACATTCAGTAAACACATGAGCGGCATTTATTATCATTTGAACCATTGCTCGGATTAAAAATCTGAGGGCACCGTTGAATCCACAGCGTTGTGATTTTATTAAGTGGGGCACTAATTTGACCGCAGTAAGTTCAGAGAAAAGGTTAGTTTTGTGTTCTTTTTAAAAATAAATGAAATAAAATAAAAAAATTATTTTATTTTATAATCCTCCAATGGACAAAAGGTGGTGGGACCCGTGATGTTTAATGCCATTAAATGGAATGACCCATCAATCCCAGTAACTACTTCATTGAAGAATTTGGGAATCTTCATAATAAATGAACTCTCATTAATTCCTGGCACTGTTAGACACCCCCCTCTTCTATTTATATGGAGCTTGGGGAGAGGTGTCGACACAACCTCACTAAGAAATGAAGTGTTGAAGGATTGTCGTGACATCGAGCCCTTGGTAGACGGATCCGGTTCTTGTGACTAGTAGCACTCGACATTGAAACCCCAAAAGAGGATCGACGATCAAGTGACATCACTGGAGGCTGTTGCGGGAACGACGAAAACCGACCCACTTTCTCAACCGCAATAATTTCTCCATCATCTCCGAGGTAGGGGTTGGTTTTTGTTTAAAATTTATGTGAATTTTCATGAACCCTTTATTTTTTCCTTCTCTCGGTTTCGAGCTAATGCGGAGGGTGCGAGCCTAACAAACCCGACCCAAACCCACCAAAAATTTTACAATCTTATGCCTCTGTGGAAGACCGCCGACACGACAACACCAACCAGCTATGAAGGAGACGACACACCAAAACTCGCCACAAGATAAGGCCTCGGCACGAAGCCGCGGCGGTCGTCGGAGTGGCTGACAACGGCCGACCACAGAGGAGGTGCTGCGTCGTGACACGCCACTAGATGACATGGGCCGCATCTTTTCAGCTTTAGCGGACATGAAGAAGGTGGTTGTCACACCGGCGGACATGTGTAGCGGAGAGGTTTGTTGTCGCATGCTTCTGGATACTCGGTCGACACACTGGCCAACCGCAACGGATAGGTGAGACCCATTGTGGTCCCATGGGTGACTTGACAGCGCGTAATGGCGCTGTCACTTGGTGTTCCGAACAGAAGGGGGCCGCTCCCTTTCAGTGCGAGCTCTGGTGGACCACGTTGCCCCGTGGCCCAGGCTGCTTTCCCACTACAAGCCAGGTCTCACCCCACTACGGACATAGCCGCGCCCCACTGTGGACCGGGCCACGCCCCACTGCGGGTCCGGCTTCTCTATTGTGGACCAGGTCGCACCCCACGGTGGTCCGAGTATCCCCCTTATGGGTTAGGCCTCCTATCACTAGCCGGACCGCCCCTTGCGGGCTAGGCCACCCCCTTGCGTGTTGGGCAGACCTCAGCCCAGCGCAGCCAGGTCGGACCAATATCAAGTCGGTCCAACCAGTTTGGACAGGATTCGGGCCAAAAAACACTTAAAGGGCCTTATTATGAGAAACACACATCTATATAACAAACCATCTGTGGGGCTGAAATATTTAGACAGAGGCGGTTCTTTTGGAATACACCACATGAGAATTGGAGACTGCTGGAGTACGGCCGAGTTGGATCGAACCTGAATCCAACCAGACCCTCGGAACTAAAACGCTTATAACTCACAGACCGTGAATCCAAAATATGTTTCGTCTATCAGATTAGAACCCTTACAACATGGTGGTTCTTTGGATTACTCTATATTGGATCTTGGAGGTGGTTTAGGTATGACTGATATCTCAAGTGTTAGATTCTACGGAACTAGAGAACACTAGGTGTGAGGAATCATGTGGCTAGCTGTAATGTGAAGAATGAAAATCTAAAGATCATGTGTTGGTTCAGCATCTATAAGATCATATGTGGGTCATCGCTCAGCGATCCTGTGTGGGTCAGCGCATACCGATCTTATCTGGGTTAGATCCTGTGTGGGTCAGCGGGTGTTAGTACCTATCGATCATGTATGGGTCTGCAGCTTTGCTTCTTAACAGAATATGAAGATCTAGCCTATAACTAATAATCTATACTTATATACATAATGTATAACTGATTTTGAGATGATTCTTCTGTCTTCGTGGTGTTACCTATGTGGTACTTCTACCTTCGTGGTGTTACCTAAGTGGTACTTCTAACTCTGTAGTGTTACCTGTGTGGTGCTTTAATCTCTATGGTGTTACCAGTGTGGTACTTCAACCTTCGTGGAGATTTCTTCATGGTATTACATTTTTTGCACTTCTAGATTCGTGGTGTTACCTCTGTGGTACTTTTACCTTCGCGGTGTTGTCATCGTGGTGTTACCTATGTGGTACTTCTATATTCATGATGTTACCTGTGTGGTACTTCTACCTTTTTGGTGTTACTTGTGTGGTACTTCAAACTCTGTGGTGTTACAAGTGTGTTACATCTACCTTCATGGTAAATTATTAATGGTGTTACCTATTTGGTACTTCTATCTTTGTGGTGTTACCTGTGTGGAACTTCTACCTTATTGGTGTTTCCTTTGTGGTGTTAACAGTGGGGTACTTCTAGATTTGTGTTGTACATGTGTGGTACGTCTACTTATGTTGTGTTACCTATGTGGTACTCCTATCTTAGTGGTGTTACCGATGTCGTGATTCTATCTTTGTGGTGTTATCTTTTTCATGTTACCTGTGTGGTATTTTTACATTCGTGGTGTTACCTGTGCGGTACATCTAGCTTCGTGGTGTTACTTGTGTGGTATATTTAACTACGTGGTATTACCTTTATAGCATTCTTCCCTCATGTATGAGATGAACATATCATGATAACTTAGGTATAGGTATAGGCATATACCTAATTAGAGTTGATGTCTTACTTTTTGGTTATTTCATTGAGGAACTCTAGGAGGTCTAAGGGGGTCTTGGGGTCCCTATTGAGTATCATTATACACTACCCAACACGGGTTTCGCCTACACCTTATTATTTCTGTTGCAGATGGCATATATCATTGATCAAGGGTGGGGGAGCTAGTACTGAATGGTTCTCGGAGGTGGACCATTCGGTGTGACGTGACGCGGAAGATTCTGACGGACATGGAGTGATGAGGTGGCAATTTGTACCTACCCTTCAGGCAGGAACCTCGGAGGATGACCCAATAAATGTTTTCCTTTTACTTTTAGATATATTGTAATTTCAGTCGTACTTGTACTTTTACAGTTGGGCTTGTATTCTAACCCCTTTTTACTTTTATCACCCTTTTACTACATTAGTTTACTTCACGGTGGCTTCTTGTTGTGTTCTCAGACCATGAGTTTTTACAGGTTTAAAGGAAATGTCATCCCATTTTAGAGAATACACCGTTCAATGATAGTCACCAACCCCTGGCCTATGGAAGGTGGTCTTGGGGTAGTCACGACATGGGCCCCGAGGGACGGGTCATGAAAAAGTGGTATCAGATGAGTTCATTTATACCAGAGAACTAAGACTCTGATATTTTCTAAGTGGAAATAGTGTTAAGTGTTATCAGTGTGGTTTTCAGTTCAGTGAGTCTGGTGTTGGTGCGGTGGCTGACCTATCCATACACCAAGACCCTGAATTCTGATTTCTGACTCACTGCACGGAAACACTAATTGTGTGTGTATTTTGAAGTGTTTTTTTTCATATTATTTCTTTGAGTCATCTCACCAGGTATAACTTAATGACAATGGCCCGCCTATTCCTTATCCAGAATTTTCCACATAAAATCCATCTAGGATTCCCGAGATAATACACAATGGCAACCTAATAAGTGACACGACTCCAGTGTTGGGTCCTCTTACTCTGTTGGCACCTTTGGGTGGTCTACCAGCAACACCCCCACCCGTTGGGCAGCAGTTACCACCAGCCGCACGGGCAGATGGTGCACACCGACTGAGCATGTTGCATGAGTTCCAGTGTGTAACACCCTGACCCTAGTAACCCAGAGTCGGTGCACTACATTAATACATTGTCATGATCACAACAAATCAAGTCCTGAAGTACCGATCAGTTCAGTAGTCTTGGAAAATAGATTACATACATGAATGTTACATTACACTTTCTAACATACAACACATCAAAAATAATCCTTTGAGAATGCCATTGTTCCCTATGCTTAACCATGCATCTCCATCATAAAAAACTTCTTGGGATCCTGGGAAAATAAAATATAAGAAAGTGGTGAGATCAGATGCTCAGTAAGGGTAAATAATTTAGCATAAACATTCACAAATAAGAATAAATATTTAATAAATGTGTAAATCTAAAACAAAAGCCTTTTAAACATAAACATCTACATAATGTAAAAAATATAAATCAAATAATGCAAATTACTTATTCACATGGATATTCTACTAGTCGCTTAATCACATGCAATATCAATAGCCACTTTTATAATGATGGAATGCATAATTTCAGACTTCATAACCACATAGTCAAGGCCTTGTGCCAGGACTACAAACAATATTTTTTCAAGGCCTTGTTCCAAGACACTAGTTTGTCTCATGAGACCTACCGATGCATCTAGGAGCTATTGTAGGATCCACTGGTCACTTACTAAGTCCAATTAATTCTTCATATAAAAAGGTTTAAACATAACAAAAACATTCATATTAAAGCTAGCATACGAAATGTCAATAAATTATCTATAAACCATGAATGGTATAAAAATAACACATCCACAGTCAAACATATCACAAAAATTTCAACACAATATGGATGTTTTTTATCATAATAAATCAACTTCAAATAACATTAAAATCTATCAAATGATTTTTACATAGATGAAAATGATTTGTAAAACTCTTTGAGAGAAATATCCCTTTTTCATGAAAACATTTAAAAGTCACGGAAATTAGAAATGAAGGAATTTAATGAAATTTTTTAATCAAAGTATCACATACCACTTAGAATATTTTGAAAGAAATTAACATTTTAAAAACATTCATGTCCATATAAATAAATCCTTAAAACCATTTTAAAAACATGGGCATTAATGAGAAAGGTTTAGAATAATAAATCTTTAAAACATTTAAAATGATGTTTTAGTAATAGTGTCCCTTAAAAATAATCCCTTTGAAAGATGTTTTACAAAACATGGACATGGTTAATAAATATGTCCCATTAGATGCTTACGTAAAAAAAACCTCAGATAATAATGAGATTGTGAAATTAACCCTTACCTTGCACTTTCCTTTGGTTGAGGGTACGTTTAACCGCATGTATAATGACCATAGTATGTTATTAATTTGTAAATGAACCATATTAGTATTTATTATATCATACATGATTCATTTATGACTTTATACTACCCATTTAATAATTATTTCCATGTTAAATCAATATTTTACGTAATAATCACTTCCTTTATCGTACGTGTTTTAACTTGTTATTCCTTATCATATCATTTAGATCATAATTTCAATACTTACAGAATATAAAACTTGACTTATATATCATATATATTTATAATATAAATATTTATAATATATAGATATATGAAATGGAAGGCATCGTTTATGGAGACGGTAGGCCGTACGTACGCATAAACGATGTTTCTGTTTTCATATCGCATTGAATGATAGTAAGTGAATAAGATATATGTAATCACATACATATATACATACATATATATATATATAAAGTAGAAATATTATGTCATATATTACATACTTATTATTAATATTTTTTTTATAATCATCGTTGAATGGTGAACTTGGGAAAGAATCTCATCACGTCGTGGAGACGGTAATCCGTACATATGCACGAGCGAACATATCATTATATCGATGGTGAAATTGAATTTAATTGGATGGTATATCATATATAACTAATCATTAACATGTTATATTTATTATTTTCATTAGTTATATTCATTATTATACCCATCCAAATAATAAAGTGTTTGAATAACAATCTACACCACGACGTGGAGACGGTAAGCCATACGTACGCACATATGGTGACTTTGTCATTGAGGTGATAGATAGAATAATGAATATGGTTGTACCATTTATATAATAACATCACAATATATAGAATATATAGGAGTCATTATTTTATAATGTAAACAAAAATGAAAGTGGAAGTGGAAGAAGAAACGTGCTTGAAAGAGGTGATGAAATATTTACCTCTTTTTCGGGTTCTTCCTTTTCATTTGATCAAAAGGGATCTTTAGGTTGGCTTTTAGAGAAAATGAAGGCCTATAGGATAAATAGAGGAACGTTGGGAGGATATTTGGGCTGGGTTTGGCTAAGCCAAATGGATTTGGAGGTGTGAAATTAAGATAAGGGGAGATACGCTTTTATAAGAGAGGTGAGGTTCACTTTAGGAAAACCTTGATATATTATTTTATAATAAAATAATTTTCGATTTATAATTGCTAAAAAAAGATTTATTTCAAATATAACGTGATGATGGGTCTAAAAACTTTCATCAATGGGGTTTTAGACAAGTTTAGGTTACCATTTTAACCTTATCGTTTACATTTAACTCTTAGTTAAATAGTGTAACTTTTACCGTGTCTTCATGTATTCCTACACTATATGATTAATAAACATACTAAAAACATCCAAGAAAACCTCAAGTGGTTCATTAATGACATTTTCAATATTATTTAATCCCTTTGGCCGATCATTATATTTTTAGAAATATTATATCAACCAATGATATAGTTTTTGTTTTAAAAACTATTTTATGTCCATTTTGACACTATTTGGTATTAGTTTTTGTTAAAATCATAAAAGCATGGTTACTTCAAAATAAATTCATTTAATCGACCCTAAAAAGTCATATTTACCTATAAATTTAGTTTTATTCATTAAAAGTCTCATATTATGTTTAATTGGATATTTATAATATCAATCATTTTAATCGTTCATTAATAAGGTAATTACTGCATTATCATTGTGTCATAAATAAATTTTATTATTTAATTTCTAAAAAATTTCAAAAAATACCATTATGTAGGAATTATTTTTATATTTCTAATGAATATTTATAGTGTAATTTTTCTTATGTATAAACCTATATTAATAAATATTTAGTTATTAAACATTGATTTTAACACTTTTAACTCTTCTTTAAATTAAATAATAATAAATGTCCTAATATAATCCAAGTGGACCTAAAGAATCATATTTTATTCCTAATGTTATTTTTCATCAAATTACACTTATCCAATAGAATTAGTACATGTTTTTAGGTAATAATAATATCATTTTTATCCTTAATTACCTTATTTACTTTTAACCATTGTAAATAAAAGTAATAAGTTATTATTCCACAAAAATTATTTTCATCTTATTTAAAAACATTTTACATATAGATATCAACTGTGTCTCTTATATTTTTAAAATTCAAGTCACAGAAGTTGTAAAATTATGTTTTATGCAAATTTGCAAATTCTCATAGATGGTGGGTAAAAAACGTTAAAGAGTTTAACAACATTATATACATCAAATTTTATTTTAAAATGACTTAAATGAATTACATTGAACTTATATAGGTATTATATATCTATTTAATATAAATATAAATTTAAATAATCTAAATGATTATTTAACTAAAATGTTGGTTTAAAATAATAACCTAGTGTTTTTCACTATTCATCAAAATTTGAAAGTTTTCAGAAAAATACCAAAAATTAACCCTAAGATAATTTTGATATTATGAATTCAAAAATAAAGTATATTTTACAAAATTCAATAAATAGGTGTTGTATTTACTAATTTAAAATTAATTCCTATGGTCAAAACCAAAAAGAGGGTTCTTAAAAAGTAAAAACTATCAAAAGATTGACATATGTTTATCTCAAATTTAAATGTGAAATTACTTATAATGACCTACATTGTATTAAATGGTAAAAATTTAATTTAATTATACATCCAGACCATTCAAATGTATAATTTAATAGTATAAATTATTTCGATTAAATTTTTTTTTCAATTAAAATTTAGTATTTTGCAGTATTCAACAAAATATGAAAGTTATCAGAAAAGTACCAAATATTTTATCCAGAATAAATTATTATTTCATGATTAAAATGAAGAATTTAATATCATGAAATTGAATATATAAAAGCATCAAATATTGGTTTTAAAAATGGTTGGCCATTAAAATGCTGTAAAATTACATTTTTTGAAAAAAACATCTTTTATATGAAAAAATGAATTTGTTCTTATATTATGTCCATGAAAGAAATATTATAGATGATAAAATTATATAGAGTGTATAATATTTAAAATGAAGTTAATACTATTCATAACCTCTTTTTGAACGGCTAGTCTGGTAAGTTGTGGTGCGCTCGAACATGGTGTTACGTGTAGCACAAGCTATTGAATTAATTTAATGTGATAACATACTTTGAAATCATTGGGTGTTACATTCTCCCCTCCTTCAATAAATTGCGTCCTCACAATTTGAAATTGTTCATAAAAAATAAAAGGTTAAAAATAGAAAATTACCTTTTTGGAAAACCCACATCAGAAATATGATAAATAAAATTTAGTCATAATAAGAGGGAAAGGGAATGAAAATGTTACCACCAAATTATGATCTCGATTAGGAGAACATTGGTGGAAATTAGAGACACATAATTGTAGTAAAAATGTAAATATCTATAGAGATTTATTGCGGTCATTAATAACAAACAAGTGTGAAATTGAGGGCCTCAAATCCATCAATCTATGATAATTTAAAATATCATTAGTTCAATATAAGGTATTAGGATAACACATTTTTTGGTTTTATGATCCCTTCCCTAATGATTAAGTATTAATTTATTCACAGAATAGGAGGGAATAAAATAATTTACAAGTTGAGTTTTATCCTTCAACTAATTCCTACCAGAAACTCATCTTTCACACCAAAAGATAATAGAATTCATAATATTCTATTTATCCTTATAGTATAGGTTTAAAAAAATAATGAATTTATAATTCATTTTTTAGGAAATTTTTAAAAAAAAACTACATTATAAAAACGGGTACATCACATAGGCCAGTGGTAGGAGATACACCCTTGATGCCCTTCAGTAGTGGGTTCAAGTCTCAGAGCCTTGTCGGATACAATGGGTTGTTTCCCAACCTTCGTGTTGTCCTTTTTTTAAAATATCAAAAATAATCTCAAGAAATGATTTAACCTTAAAAATAGTATCCATTTTCAAACGTAATTGATTTAACCTTTATAATTATCCAAAATACTTCTGTCTAATCTCACAGTCCAAAATTTATATGGATGGTAAACACAATGGAGATCCTTTTTTCCTCATAATAACATGTGAATACCTTCATCATGTATTCTTTTAAAACACTCTAACAACCTGAATTACCATGAAAACTTATTGATTACATTCATGCCTCCTTATTCCTTATAGACTACAATATATATTCCTTATATATAAAAAATTTAATATTCCAACAATGATGGAATAAAAAAACCATTAATCCATTTCAAGGTAGTCAAGAATGTCCAAATAAATTTATCCAAATAAATCATATATCATTCCAAAATCACTACCTCAGAATCAGGACCATATTATGGTTTACCTTTCCTTTAACCATTAACTTCCCAAAATGATTAACCAGAAACTATGTCACTTTACTTGGTACCATACAATTCACAAATCCTTAATGAAATAGTATTGTAGTACAATCCTTATTTATTTCTATAATTCATATAACCAGTAAATATTTGATACAACACTCAAATGAAATAATTCATTAATAACAACATAATGAAACTAGTTATTCCTCTTCATTTATGGTAGTATCATAACTTGATTATTATCCAATAGTATCATTTGGGGCATACTCTGACGAATCGGACATTGATTCATGTAGTTTCCCAAGTCATTGCAGATGAAGCATTGTACATTTGAATCCTTTTTCATACCCTTGCAATCACTTACATGGTGTCTTTTTTCTCTACACTTCTAAGAAACTCTCATTCATCTCAAGAATTTTCCAAGGTGATTCCTTCCACAGTTATCACATATGTGAAAATCCTTCTTTCTTTTCTTCCCTTTATCCATCATTCTTTCTATTGTTCTTTTCTTTTCTTTCTTCTTTTCAAAGCAACAGGACTCAGAAAATTATTTACTTATCTTATTAACACATGATATTATTCCTTCATATGTGAAGAATACATGGGAGACTATTTCCATTTTAAATTTTGGATTAATACCATGAAATTTATGATCCTTATTACTTTTTGGATCGTATGTATTTTTGATTTTTTCATTCCTTCTATTGGGTGCCATTTATAAACAATGGAATACACAAGGTCAGTATATGAATCACAATTCATAATTCTGAACATGTAAAATACCTAAAGTATATTGACCAGTTTATTGATATAATCCTTAATAATAAAAATGTTTTCCTTCAGGAAGTGTTTACTCTTAAATCCTTCATAATTGATTCTAATGAAAATGTGATTTATCCTAAGAATATCCCCCGGGAGTGTCATAACCAAGAGTGCAACAATTCTCATTGTCATGCATCAGTTCATGTTCGAGTCTAGATCAAAGTGGTGCTTTCAGGTTTTACCCCTAGTTACATCTGTACCAAAGCCTCCTATACCTGCTCGTATCCAAACAGGGATTTATTGCTTAGAAAAACCACAAAATCTTTACAGTACCAAAATTCTAGGAAGTTCTTATATATTAATCATCAAAGTCTATCTTAGGGTAATGTTTCCTAATCATTGTTTATCTAAATCCAGTTTCCAAGGTTTTTTCAAAACATCCTCTGATACTAACTATAATGCCCCGACCCCAGTTACCCAGAGTCGGTGCACAACTTTAATACATTGGAATGTTTACAAGGAATCATTTCCCAAAGGACCGATCAGTTTAGAAGTCTTGGAAAATAGATTACATACATAAACATTACATTACACTTTCTAACATACAACATATCATAAATAATATTTTGATATTTCTATTGTTCCCTTAGATTAACCCTACATCTCAATCATAAAACACTTCTTGGGATCCTAAAAAATAAAACATAACAAAGTGGTGAGCTCAGATTCTCATTAAGGGTAAATGATTTAGCGAAAACATTCACAAATACGCATAAAAATTTAGGGAAATGTGTAAAACTAAAACAAAAGATTTTTAAACATAAACATCAGCATAATGTGGAAAATATAAATCAAATAATGACACTTACTTATTCAAATGGATATTCTACTAGTTGAATAATCACAAGAAATATCAATATCCACTTTCATAATGATGGAATGTACAATGCGAGACTTCATAACCTTATAGTCAAGGCCTTGTGCCAAGACTACAAATAAGATTTTTTTAAAGGCCCTGTGCCAAGACACTAGTGTGTCTCATGAGATCTATCAATGCATCATGGAGATATAGCGGGCTCCAACCATTACTTACTAAGTACAACTCATTCTTCATATGAAAAGGTTTAAACCTAACATAAACATTCGTATTAAATATGGCATACGAACTGTAAATACATTATCCATAAACCATGAATGGTATAAAAATAACACATTCATAGTCAAACATATCACAAAACTGTCAATAAAATGTGGAAGTTCTGTATCATAATAAACCAACTTCAAACAAGATTATTATCCATCAAAGGATGTTGACATAGATAAAAATGATTTGTAAAACTCTTTGAGAGAAATATCCCTTTTTCATGAAAACATTTAAAAGTCATGCAATTTAGAAATGAAGTAATTTAAATACATTTTTGAATTAAAGTTTCCCATACCACATTGAAACATTTGAATTGAATTAAAAATTTAAAAACCTTCATGTCCATATAAATAAATCTTTAATACCATTTTTAAAACATAGACATTAATGAGAATGGTTTAAAAGAACAAATCTTTAAAAAATTTAAAATGATGTTTTAGTAAAAGAGTCCCATAAAAATAATCCCTTTGAAAACTATTTTATAAGACATAGACATGGATAAAAAATATGTCCCAGTAGAGACTTACGTAAAAACAATCTCATATAATAAAGAAATTGTGAAATTAACCCTTACCTTGCACTTTCCTTTAGTCGAGGGTACGTTTAACCTCATGTATAATGACCATAGTATGTTATTAAATTATAAAAGAACCATATTAATATTTATTATATAATTCATGATTCATTTATGACTACCCATTTAATAATGATTTTTATGTTAAATTAACATTTTAGGTAATAATCACTTTCTTTATTATACGTGTTTTAACTTGTTATTTTTGATCGTATCATTTAGATAATAATTGTAATAATTACAGAATATAAAACATGGTGTATATATCATATATATTTATAATATAAATATTTATAATAGATAGATATATGAAATGTAAGGCACCATTTATGGAGACAGTAGGTCGTACGTACGCATAAACGATGTTTCCGTTTTCATATCGTATTGAACACAACTAAGTGAATAAGATATATGTAAGTACATAAATACATATAAATATAAATATATTCAGTAGAATTATTATTTCATACATTACATAATTATTTATAATATACTTTTTTATAATCATCATTGAATGGTGAACATGGGAATGAATCTCATCGCGTCATGGAGACGGTAATTTGTACGTATGCATGAGCGACAATATCATTATATAGATGGTTAAATAGTATATAATTGGATAGTATATCATATATAAAAAATCATTAACATGTTATATTTATTTTTTACAATAGTTATATTCATTATTATACCCTTCCAAATAATGATATGTTTGAATAACAAACTGCACCACGACATAGAGGCAGTAAGCCGTACATACACAGGTATGGTGACTCTGTCATTCATGTGATGGATATAATAATGAATATGTTTGTACCATTTTTATAATAACAAAATAGTATATATAGATACTAGATTTGTTATTTTATAATAGAAACACCAATGAAAGAGGAAGTGGGAAAAGAAAAGAACTTGAAAGATGTGATGAAATATTTACCTCTTTTTCAAGTTCTTTTTTTTTTTTTTGTGAATTGATCAAAAGGGCTCTTTGAGTTGGATTTCTAACCAAATTAAGGCCTCTTTGATAAATTTAGTAATTTTGGGAGTATATTTAGGTAGGTTTGGGCCGAACCAAATGGCTTTGGAGGTGGTAAATTAAGTGAAGGGGAGGTACCCTTTTATTAAAGAGGTGAGGGTCACTTTAGGAACACCTTGATATATTATTTTATAATTAAATCATTTTCGGTTTCAAATGGCTCAAATATTGTTTATTTTGAATATAAGGCAGGGATGGGTTGAATACCTCTCAAAAAATAGGTTTTAGACAAGTTTTGGATACCATTTAAACCTTATCTTTTATATTTAACTCTTAGTTAATTTTTTTAACTTTTACCGTGTCTTCTTGTATTCCTACACTATATGGTTAATAAACATAATATAAACATCCAAGATAATCTTAACTGGTTCATTAATGACATATATAGTATTATTTAAACCCTTTTTCTGAACCATTGATTTCTAGGAATATTATATCAACCAATGATATAGTTTTTGTTTTAAAAACTATTTTATGTCAATTTTGACACTATTTGGTATTTGTTTTTCTTTTAAAATCAAAAAAACATGATTAATTCTAAAACTATTCATTCAATCAAGGAAAATATGTCATATTAACCTAGAAAATTAGTTTAATTCTTTAAAATTATCAAATTAGATTTATTTGGATATTTATAATATCAATTATTGTAATCTATCATTAATAAGGTAATTACTGCATCATCATTGTGTTATTAATAAATTAAATTATTTAATGTCTTAAAATTATAAATAAAATACCACTATATATAAAATCATTTTATAATTCTAATGAATATTTATAGTCAAATTTCTCTTATGTATAACCCTATATTAAAAATGGTTTTGTTATGAAACTTTGATTTTAACTCTTTTAGCTCTTCTTAAAATTAAATAATAATAAATGTCCTAATCTAATTCAAGTGGAACTAAAGAATAATATTTAATTCCTAAGGTGGTTTTTGGTTTAATTACACATATCCAATAGAATTAGTACATGTTTTAGGGTAATAAGATATCATTTCTACCCATAATTACCCTATTCACTTTTAACTGAGGTAAATAAAAGTAAAAAGTTACTATTTACAAAAAATTATTTTCATCATATTGAACAAAATTTTACTTACTGATATCAACCATGTCTCTCATATTTTTGAAATTCAACTCACAGAAGTAGTAAAAATATGATTTATTCAAATTTGAAAATGCTCCTAGATGCTGGGTAAAAAACGTTAAAAAGTTTAACAAAATTTTACATATCTAATTTTATTATAAAATGACTCCAATGAATTACATTGAACTTATATAAGTATTATATATATATATATATATACTTAACATAAATTTAAATAAATTAAATAATTATTTAAAAAGTATGTCGGTTTTAAATAATAACACATTGTTTTTCACTATTTATCAAGAATTAAACTTTTCAGCAAATTAATAAAAATTCTCCATAAGATAATTTTGATATTACGAATTCAAAAATAAAGAATATTTTACCAAATCAAAAACAAATAAGTTTCATTTATTAATTTAAAATTAATTCTCGTTGTCAAAACCAAGAAGCGGGTTTTAAAAAATTAATAAATATCAAAAGCTTGACATATGTTTATGTCAAATTTAAATGTAAAAATAATTATAATGACATACATTGTATTAAAAAAAATATAATCTAATTATACATCCAAACCATTCAAATGTATAATTTAACAATATAAATTATTTCAATTAAAAAAGTTGTTTGCAATTAAAATTTAGTAATTTTCATTATTCCACAAAATATGATAGTTATCAGAAAAGTACCAAAAATTTATCCAAACTAAGTTTTTATGTCTCGATTCTATTAAAGAATTTAATTTCATTAAATTGAATATATAAAACTATGAAATATTTGTTTTAAAAAGGTTTGTCCATTAAAAGGTGGTAAAATTGCGTTTTTTTAAAAATACTTCTTTTATCTAAAAAAATGAATTTGTTCTTATATTATGACAAGGAAAGGCATAATATGGATTCTAAAATAATATAGAGTATATATGATTCAAAATGTAGTTAATAATATTCATAAACACTTTTTGAATGGCTAGTTTGGTAAGTTTTGGTGCGCTCGAACTCGGTGTTGTGTGTAGCGCAAGCTATTGAATTACATTAATGAGATAACATACTATGATATCTTAGGGTGTTACATAGCGACATAGGCCAATGAGCTTTTGAGGCGAGACAGATTCCCAGGAAGTTGAGGACTATATAGAGGATTTGGATAGATTTTTCAACCTATCATAGACACTAGCATATCAGATGGTGATCATAGATTCTAGTTTGTATAAGTGCATGACCATGAGGATGGTCCACATGGTGATGAGGCTTCGGTACTAGGACCATTGCTCAGGATGGTACCTTTAGGTAGTGTGACAGTTATATCACTACCCTTTGGTCATCAATTACAACTGATGGTACCGATAGAGGACACATATTGGATAAGTTCCTTACACATGTTTCTGCATCAGATACCCCTTAGGTTCCGAGGCGAGCCCGACTCACAGGTTGCTATAGACTATCTTGAGGAGGTGGATGAGAGTTTTCTGGAGCATTTACAACTTCAAAAAGATTAAATGTTGGTATCTGAGTATACATTGAGGCGTATATACCATTCCTCATACTGGATGAATATGATAAGATTAGTGCTTCAGGACTCGGACATCCGAGCAAGGTGTGTTTGAGGACATATGAGCCAGCACCATTCCTCTATGCATTCCTAATTATGTTAGGGGGATAGAGGGATCCTTTTTGGTTGAATGTTCTTTGGCTAAGCCGATGCAGCCAGTGAATGTTAGTAGTGGGAAAACAGGAAACTAACACCGTTATTAGATACTTAGGTGTGTAAAATGTTTCCAGAAGAGGAAGTGTTTGGGACAGATAAATCTGCAGGGTAGCAGATGTTGAAGTGGATCTTGGAGAGCAGCTTGAGGTGGTATATTTTTTGACATATTACAACCACCACCTCAATGTTCTCCCCACCAGGCTCAAGGAGATGGAGGACAGGGGAAGTGAGGAGATGCATGCATTCAAGGAGTGTGAACCAAGGGCTCCTAGAATGGTTAGAGGTACAGTCTATGAATACTACTAGATGTCATATTAATAGACATAGAAACTAATCATTCCTTTATACCACATATCTTTTCCAAGACCTAGAGTTTTTGGTTAATTATTTGACATGACCCTCACATATTGAGATATCGTTGGGAGGATACTGGATAATCACACATACACATACGGTGTGGTATGACCCTTGAGGCGAGAGTTTCTGGTGGAACCTCCTGGTGACAGTGTCGAGACCTTACGACGTTGGTTGGGGTATGACTGGATATCCACAGTTCAAACTCAGATGACTGTATTAGGAAAAAAGGTTGTGATTTATCTACAACGTTGGGATGTGGATTTCCTTAGTCGGTGAAAAATGAATCCCAGGTAGTACAGGATAATCACCTGCCTAAGAGAGTGCAGCTGATCACTCGTTACTCAGCCTGCCTTACCATTGTGGAAGCAATAGTTTTCAGTTTTCAGTTCCCAACAAGAAGTGTCTAAAGTTCCTCCAGGACTATGACTTTGAGATTTTCTATACTCCTCGGAAAGGGAACATGGAATCATATGTGCTCAACAGGAGGTCTGGACTACAGCTGCAGAGTGAGGTGTCCGAGTAGCTAGTTGTGTGCAGATATCCTTCATGGATAGAGATGAATCTTCTTACCTCTAGTATATGACTGTCACTCCCCCACTCCTTCAGAAATTCAGGGAGGCATAGGTAGGGGCTTTTACTGTGAGGATCGACGGGCTCAGATATCCACAGGGCATGCACCTGATGGATTTTCTAGAAGTCAGGGAGCATGTTGTTCTCTTCAATGGATGTACCATGGAACCGATGGTGCTTCGGGAGGAGGTGTTGAGGGATTTCCATACGTCCCCTCGGGTGGTACATTCTGGTGTGGTGAATATGTACCAGGACATCCGACATCAGTACAAGTTTCCAGAGATAATAAAAGTAGTGGTAGAGTTTGTATCACAATTTCTCACTTGTCAGCAAGTGAAGACTGAACAGAGATGTCAGAAGACTTATGCTGACATGAAATGGGGACCCTTGGATTTCCAAAAGGGGGACCACGTTTTCTTTAGAATATCACCTCGATGGGGACTACAGAGATTTGGACGAGGCAGCAAGATATCACTGAGGTTTATCAGTATTTTTCAGATACATCAGAGGATTGGAAAGGGAGCATACCACTTGGCTCTTCCCCCACATTAGGAGAGGGTGCAAAACATCTTCTATGTATCCCAGCGGATATGATACGTGCACGGCCCATCTCACATTATCGACCAGGATGAGCTGGACTTCGATGATGGGGTGATGTTTATGGAGGTTTTAGTGGAGATTGAGGATAAAAAGGAGTGGGTCCTTCATATGAGGTAAATACCTTAGGTGATCATACCTTGGCATCATGGGAACCTATAGTAGAGCACATGAGAGAAGGAGGCTTAGATTCGTGCTCAGTACCCTCTTTTGGTCGTTTTTTATTTGTTTTGGCTTTTGAGGACGTAAATCCCTAAGGCTGGGAGAATGTAATGTCCCAAAAGTTCCGTATAATTTATTTTAATTATATAAAATTATTTCGAGACCACGAAATATGACAGTGCACGATTTCAAGGCCCATAGTGCCCAGAAAGATATGTTGAACTTTTGATAAGATTTAGTTAGTTTGTGTAAGTAGTTTTTCCTAAAAAAGTGGGATAACTCTTAAACACTTTCTCAGATCAGAAATCTAAGGGCTCAGTTGCGTTCAGGATGGCGGGTTTACCTTAGGCGTGACTTATGTCTAGTCGGAACAGGCCACCGATGAGAAAACCCAAAAATGACATAACCGTAAATAAAATAATTAAATAAAGTTATTTTTTTAAAATTCTTATAACTCACAAATGGTAACTCGGATTAAAAATCAAATACCACCACTGAATTCATGAGTTTATGATTTCTTTAGACGGATACTAACCATGGCCGGTGCGGGCCACTAGTGAAAGTTAGTTTTTGGCCGTGAATAAAATAATTAAGTGACAATTATTTTATTCAAAAAATTTATAAATTATAAATGGTAACACAGATTAAAAATCTGAGAGTAATGTTTGGTTTTTTAGGGTGTATTTCACTAATAAAGAGCCTAACCTCGGCCATCATGGGTCGAGGGTGAATGTAATTAATTTTTTTGAACTTTTCTTTTCGGCTACATTCAGTAAACACGTGAGCGGCATTTTCTATCTTTTGAACCACTGCTCGAATTAAAAATTTGAGGGCATCATTGAATCCGAAGCACCGGGATTTTATTAAGGGTGGCTATACTTTGACCACTACAGGTTCGGAGAAAATGTTAATTTTTTGTGTCATTTTAAAAATAAATGAAATAAAATAAAATTTGTTATTTTATTTCATCATTCTCCAATAGACAAATGGTGGTGGGGCCAATGATTTGTCAATCCATTAAATGGCATGACCCATCAATCATAGTAACTACTTCATTGTAGAATTTGGGAAGCTTCCTAATAAATGAACTCTCATTAATTCTCGACATCGTTAGACACAACCTTATCTTATTTATATGGAGCTTGGGGAGAGGTGTCAGTATAGCCTCACCAAGAAACGAAGTGCTGAAGGAGTGTTGTGACATAGCGCCATTGGAAGATGGATCCGGTTCTGGCGAGTGGTAGAGATCGACACAGAAACCTTGAACGAGGATCAACTATCATGCGACGTCATTGGAGGCTGTTACAGGAAAGAAGAACACCAAACCACTTCTTTAACATTGAGCATTTCTACATCATATAGAAGGGAGGGGTTGATTTTTTTTAAATTAATGTGAATTTTCTTGAAACATTTTTTGCCCCTCTCGGTTTGGAGCTAACGTGGTGGCCGCGAGCCTAAAAAAACTGGCCCGAAACCTCTGCAACTTTTCAACCATTACTCCTCCGTGGAAGATAGTCGGCCCGGGGGAAATGATCGGCTGTGAAAGAGGAAGCACACTGACACTCTCCACAAGAGAAGGCCTCGACATGAATCCGCGGTGGTTTTCAGAGTTGTCGGCACCGGCTGACCATGGAGGAGGTGATGTGTCGTGACATGCCGCCAGAGGAATTTTTCCATGGCTTGTTCGCCATAGTGGACAAGATAAAGGTAGCCGACAAACCGGCTGGATGTGGGAAGCGGAGGGGCACGTCGTCGCGTGCCGCTAGAGACATTCCTGGCACAGCATCCGGCCACAACAGATCGGAGGGACCAGCACCGGTCCTGTGGGTGACTTGGCAGCACCTAATGGCGTAGCTGCATAGTGTTCCGAATGGAAGGGGGGATTCTCCCCTTCAGCTCCAGCTCGGGAGGACCACGTTGCCTAGTGGACCAGGCAGCCTGCCCCACTACGGGCCACGTCACACCACACCGCGGGCTGGGCCGCACCCCACCGCGGGCCGGTTCGCGCCCCACCACGGGCCGGGTCGCGCCCCACCACGGGCTGGGCCGCCCCCTTATGGGCTTGGCCACCCATCGCTGGTCGGTCTGCCCCCTCATAGGCTAGGCCACCGCCGTGTGGGATGGGCGGACCTCAGCCTAGCCCATCCAGGTCGGACCCATATCGGGTCAGGTCGGGTCTGTCCAATCAGGTCGGACCGGACCCAGGCCCAAAAACACTTAAAGGTCCTTATATTGAGAACCAAACATCCGTTTGAAGAACAATCTAGGATGCTAGAATCCTTAGATTGATACGGTTCTATTGGTATACTCCACATGAGAATTGGAGACTACTGGAGTATGGCGAGGTTGGATCGAAACCAAATTCAAACAGACCCTCAGAACCAAAACACTTATAACTCACAGACCGTGTATCAGAATGGTGTGCCGTCTGTCGCGTTGGAACCCTTAAAACAAGGAAGACCTTTGGGTTACTCCATAGTGGGTCATAGAGGTAGTCGATGTATAACTGATATCTCGAGGGGAAGATTCTACAGAACTAGAGCGCACCAGGTGTGAGGAATCCTGTGTCTGGATGTAACATGAAGAATGAACAACTAAAGATCCTGTGTGAGTGAGAATCTAAAATATTTTGTGTTGGTTATCGGTCAGTGATCCTGTGTGGGTCAGCGCATACCGATCCTGTCTGGGTCAGATCCTCTGTGGGTCTGTGGGGGTTAGTACCTATCGATCCTGTGGGGGTCAGATGTTGTGCTTCTTAACAGAATATGATGATCTAGCCTATGACTAATCATATGTACTTATATACATTAAGTTTTACATGATTTTGGGTTGAGTCTTCTGTCTTCGTGGGGTTACCCTTGGGGTACTTCTACCTTCATCGTGTTACCTAAGTGGTACTTCTAGCTCTGTAGTATTACCTATGTGGTACTTCTATCTCTATGGTGTTACCAGTGTTGTACTTCTACCTTCATGGAGATGTATTCATGGTGTTAGATGTGTGGAACTTATAGCTTCACGGTGTTACATGTGTGATACTTCTACCTTTTTGGTGTTTTCTTTTTGGTGTTACTTGTGTGGTACTTCTAGCTTTGTGGTGTTACATGAGTGGTAGTTATACCTTTGTGGTGTTACCTGTGTGGTACATCTAACTCTGTGGTGTTAAAATTGCGGTACATCTATCATCGTGGTGATGTCTTCATGGTGTTACCTATGTGGTACTTCTAGCTTTGTGGTGTTACCAATGTGGAACTTTTACCTTTGTGGTGTTACCTGTGTGGTACTTCTAGATTTTTGGTGTGCATGTGTGGTACTTCTACCTTCATGGTGTTACCTATGTGGTACTCCTATATCCATGGTAATAAATTTGTGGTTATTTTACCTTCGTGGTGTTACCATTGTGGTGTTACCTATGTTTTATTTCAACCTTCGTGGTGTTACTTGTGCGGTACTAATTTCTTCATGGTGTTACCTATGTGGTACTTCTACCTACGTGGTGTTACCTTTGTGGTATTCTTCCCTCATGTATGAGATGAGTATATCATGATAACTTAGGTATATATATAGGAATATACCTAATTAGAGTTGATATGTTACTTTGTGTTTATAACTTAGTGGAACTCCAGGAGACCTAAGGGGGTCTTAGGGTCCCTACTGAGTATCGTTATACTCTCCCCAACACGGGCTTCACCCACACCATGTTGTGTCTGGTGCAGATGATGTACAATGTTGGTCATCGGTGAGGGAGCTAGTATTGGACGGTGCTCTGAGGAGGACCATTCGGCGTGACGTGACGCGGGGGAGTCTAACAGACGCGGTGTGCTGAAGAGGCAATCTGTACCTACCCTTCAGGTAGGAACCTCATAGGACGACCCAGTAGTTCTTTTCCTTTTACTTTCATCTATATTGAACGTTCATTTGTACGTGTACTTTTATAGTTGGGCTTGTATTCTGACCCCTTTTTACTTTCAACACTCTTTTACTACAGCATTTTACTTCATAGTTTCTTTTTTGTTGTGTTCTCAGACCGTGTGTTTGTACATTTTTAAAGGCAATTCCTTCCCATTTTATAGAATACTCCTTTCAGTTCTAGTGTCCATCCTCTGGCCTATGGAATGCGAGCTTGGGATAGTCACGACCCGGGACCCGAGGGACGAGTTGTGAAAAGTATTAAGATTCATTAACATGTTTATTATAGTTGAGGGAGTTCGCTTGGGTAATATAGTGTTAATTTTCTTATATCATATATTATGATGGGTTCTATGAATATTTATGGAAAACCTGCCATAATTGATAACAAAATTATTAGTGTAATTTATTTTCATAATGGTTGTCGAACATGATAAGGAATGGGTTTCCCACATCATGGTCGAACCATAAAAGAACACATGTTGCAACTTTATGTTCAATATATTTATTGAATATATATTTATGTCTGGGTAAAATATATGACATATATTTTTATATCCTAATAAGGGAAAAAATTTAATTCCAAATTTGGGTGTACGTAACTTATAATGGATTTATTTTTGGTAAAATAATTATACAACACCTGATTCACCCCTCCCCTCTCAGTTGTGTCTGTATAATCCAATTGGGTCCGTCCATTGGTATAATATCTAGTTTCTTACAAAATATGATATATAGTTATATTCAAATTAATATTATAAAATGGAATCTCATATTGGGTTTAAAATATATCCCTTGTTAGTTTTAGCTGAATACAATAAGTTCATATGTGATAATATTTTGGGAGTTTTTTAGTTGGAGGATCTATTCTTTATCCCTATTAATATTGACGTTGAAGCTTTAGCTAAGAATATAAATAATAAGAATAATAAATAAAAAATGAATAAAAAATTAACTAATAAAGAATAATAAACACCACTATCAAAAGGTAGTTAAAATGGAAGGGGTTGATCAATTAAATATGTTGATTATTATTCTATTATGGAAATAATTTCATTCTATAGAAAATGTTCCATTCAATCTACCGATGACATATACCTTTCTATTAAATATTTCCTAAGGAATTTACATATTGATATGGAGACTAATGTACTCATATTCATCATGTGACTATATGATGAGAAGTATTAGCTAGTATAAGAGGCCTATATAATGAAAGAAGAAATAAAAAATATATTTAGTTCTTAAAAAACTCTCAAATATAAAAAAACATAGAGAAGAAACTATCTAATTATTTAATGAATGATTTTCCATAATTGATAATGATTTTATATAATCTTTTAGTGATAAAATAGTGTTTGAAAAAGTTTTTAAGGGATAGTTTTTAGGCTTTCATGTAATTTCATTGTGACTAGAGGGATGTCATTTCTATTTATCTAGAAGATAATGTATTATATTATTGAAATAAATTGAATATAAATATATATATATCTCTCAAATAAGAAAAATGGATTAGGATAAAACTAATAATATAAATTATGATTGGGATGATGGATGGAACTCGGTTATGGATAAGGTGAATACTCTCAATTTGTGAAATTTTGATTATGAATTAAAACTATGAAATTTGGATAAAACCAAATCAGATTATTCCCATGAAGTTAAGAGGAAATATCTTTCAAAATCATTAAATGAGGGTATAACTTTAATAATGAATCTAAATGTTGTCAGTAAAAAATATCAATCTTATCATGATCAACCCTAAACCATATTATACAAAGTAATAATCCATTACCCAATTACTTAATTTTTCATAGAATATAATCATTATAGTAGTTTAGAAAAAATGAATCAAATATATAAAAATATAGATAAGTAAATATATTAAGACACACAACATATCATAAAAGGTGGGGGTGAGTTTTTCGTAGACCCCCCAAGGAGTCTATACAGTTGGTTGTCCAACCTAAAGATGGAAAGGATGACAATATAGACTGAATGAACCTACATTTAAAATAACATGATTAATTTGTATATATTACTGCTAGTGAATATTCTTTCATAGATCTATTTAATGTTGAAAATATAAAAAAAATATAAGATTGTATATTTTTATTGGCGAGGGAGAGAAAAGATAAATGATGGAAAAAAACTTCTTGTTCAAATCATAAAACATAGAATTGAATGAATATTATCTTCTAGAACTGATTTCAAGAAATTTAAAATTTATATGAGTTTTGAAGCACTCTTGTTAATTTCTATGAGGAGTGTTTGTATCAACTAGCCCACTATAACTTAGGCACAAATGAGAATAAAATTATATAATGGCATATGAAGATGTTAGTGGAGAAAAAGGGTATGTCTATCATGGGATACAAATTAGTGATGAATTTAATTTAATAATATACTCATATAAATCCAATGATTGAAAAACTAAATGGGGGAAATATATAACAAAAAAATAATCTATACATGAGATATATTGTAGGTTTTGATATGTTATTGAAACTCTTTATGATGAGGTCGGATGAATGTATGGAATAAGTAGCTTAAAAGACATTTAATATATGATTAGAATGTAGAATATGGAAATACTTGTGGTTATCATATATATGATTATTCATCTTTTTTAAATTAAAAAAAAATTGTAAGAGTACAAATATTTTTGTTAATAATGAAAGATTATTAAAAAATGGATTCAAAAAAATGTAGCTTCTATAGAATGATTTTATAACTGTATGACCTGATTAGCTAAAAATTTATAAGACAGTAGAGAAAGGGGAAAATAAAAAGGGTTCCCTATTTACAACAGTTTAGAATCCTAGTTCGGCTAATAAAAATTACATAATGATTACTGTAATTATTTCATAAAGTTATAAACATGGAAATTTAATAAAGAATTTTTATGAAGTGTTCCTAATGTGTTGGAGATTCTAAGAAGAATTTTCATGGGTTAAGAAACATGTCTCAGACCCAATACTCCAAATGAGAATTTAATGAGACTCTCCATTCTTCCCATATTTTTTCCCTATTTGATTGGAAGTGAGGCAGAATAAATTTTGAAACAAAACCTTGAGGGGAATATTTCAAATTTATAATGCTAACATTGTTTTATCAGTTCTTCTTGAATTTCAGTATTTTGATAACCCTTCTAGAAGAGAAACATAGATGTATCATTTTCATTCACTAATCACGTTTTTAACATCTCTTTGTTATTTTTATCAATGGGGTATACTACATAATAAAATTGTAAGAAAATATTTCACTAGAAATTATTTTAAGTGAGTGTTCAAGTGAGTGGAGGTTCATATAATTTCTTAAAAATTTTAATTTATATCCACTTGATAATGGAATTAGTTGTATCACAATTAGACTATGTAGTTGATATATTTTTTCCTAAATTAACCACTCTTGTTTTCAATAATGTTTTATCCTGTGTATACATAGATTCTTTTTTGTTAGTGTTCCACTTTTAATGAAAAATTTATATCACCCCTATCTAATTAAACAATGATGATCATGGACACTGTAATGAAAATGTGAGAATATTTATTTTTTTGAGAAAAATATTGAGAAAACATTCCCTATAATAATAATAAATGGGGGGTGGATATTTTTTCATCCTTTGAAATTTTTTTCAATTAGTGGGAGAAAATCAACATTCTATTATGAGTAATATTTAAAATTGAAAACAAACCCAAACTGTGATATTGAATTTCCCTCGTACATTTTAATATTGAATTTTATATGATTTTAATATAGATTAATTTTTTTATTTATAAGGAATTAATAGTTTTATACCATTTACAAGAAAATTTATCCACCTCGTGTTATCAAAAGAAGTGAGGAGGATACCTATGCATTTGGATAATAGATAATGTAGTTTTTTTCTTAGTGAGAAAACCATATCATGTGAGGATTCTTTATAAGGTTATAAAATTTAAAAAATATATTTTTGAGAACTATAGTACAGTATACAATATTTTAGAAAGGTTTTATTATTCTAGAAGCTACATATAACTAGTCAACCCATATTAATTAAGGTTCATACCTGATTTAAAGGGAGATTTTTGTGAATAAGTTATGTTACACCATCTAAAGTGTTTCAAAAATTAAAGATAATTAATATTGAGTTAAATGATATTTATATGGATTATTTAGAATAGTGAATATCTAATGAAGACATTTAAAGTGTTTTGGGCCTGATTAGTAACATTCTCTAATTTTTATGTATTAATGATTTTATAAAGTTTAATATATGTGTGAATTATCACCATTTAAAATTTATGATTGATATTTTTCATAAATAAATTAAAAATTAAAAATACATTGATTTATAAAAATAATTATAAATTCTTTTATTAATCATCTTACTTCTGCATAACAAATTTTTTTGTTTTTCTGTATCATCTAGTGTTTCATGTGAATGAATTTTTTCCTTTCAAGCTATCGGAAATAACTCTATTAGAATCATACAAGATGGTGTGGTAATAAATATGTCCATATAAAAATGATTATTGTTTATCTAAAAATAAATAATATTTTCATAAGAATCATTCATGTATATGTAACAACAAACACATAAATAAAACATCATGTTTTTAGCGGAAAAATGGAGTTTCCAAATCTAAAATATAATGAAAAAAAATAATTGTGGGGATATTGAGGTTGTTATAACATTTTCAAGAATTCACAAACTAATTATTATAAATGATGACGAATTTGGAGAATTTGGTCTTTAATATTGGATAAATAATCAAAGAGAGAATAAAAATATTGAGAGACATTCAAAATCTTAAATTTTGAGTTTCTAAAATTCAATCATAAGGATGAATATTAAATTTATGAATAAATGTTCTGATATCCATGTCCCAATAATCTTTTTGAAGTTTTAATATACCATTGAATACTTGTTGGATGAGGTTTGTTATTTGTGATGACGAAATGGAAAACTAATCATTTTCTAAAATTAGTAAAGAGATGAATGACTCGAAGATCATGTTTTCCAATAATTTTTATTTCATTAAAAATCGAGATTACTAATTGAGATATTACCTTTTATAGTAGAATATATGGAGATCAATTATTATATATAAGGTTTGAAATTTATCCATGATTAAAATGAGGATAGATGTAGATTTTGTTAAATATTGCAATTAAAAACATAGATCAATCAATTTAAATACTATATTATATAATACTGAATATCAAAATTAATTATAGAATAAATAATGATGATGAATAGGTCATAAGGGAAATTCTAGTAGTGATAAAAAATATTTTTGATCTACATTTTCCCCTAGAAGTAAATTTTCTTGAAAGATAAATATAAAAAACTCTAATGAATGAACTATATATGTTATTATAGATACTCAAACCATGTAAGACCATAGATGGTGTCGAATACCATTACATTGGAATTATTAGAGGGAATAAAATCCAGAAGGACCAAAGAGTTTAATAGTCTTGGTAAACCAGATACATATTAGTGTCTTACATTATAACACAGTACACAAATTATAATATGTTATTTCATTTCAATGATAACATTATTCCGTAAATGATATCCTTCTATATATTTCATAGTACACTTTATATATTATTGGGTAACATTGATCAAAAAAAGGGTGATATTAAATTCTTAGTATGTATAATTTATAGAACAATTAATAATGAATTAAATAGAATAGAAAATATGATAGGGTAATAACTAAACACACATGCTAAGAAATCAACAAACTAAGAAGGAAGTGTATAAAAAATATGGAAAGGAAAATAACTAAAACCACATTCCACTTAAATAATAAACTAAGAATCAATTAATCTATAAACATTTTCATTGTGAAAATATCATGGATAATAATTACTGAATCAAAATAAAGGAAATTATTAATTATGGGACATCATATCCCAAAAACATAAAAACCCCTACTGTAAAGATATATACTCTTGATAGTCTAAAACAACATGTATAATCTGATTTAATTTATCAACTTATTTTTATCATGAAAACATATCATCTCATTGAGGGAATATATAACATATTGGCCTCATCAATCACTACATGTGCGAAGCATTCATTATCTCAGGTAATATATTTAATTAGTTTAATTTATGAATTATCAAATTTTAGTATAGAATAAAGAATATTTATTTATCAATATTTCTAGAAAATATTAAAATAACTATGAATATTAAAATTGTATGTAAAAGTGATGTACACTTTATGAAATAAATATATCCATGAAAATTTAAATACATTATTAAGAAAACCTAATTGTTGAATGATTGTTGGAAATTGAATATTTCAAGAGAATAAAATGATTGAAGGAAGTGAATATCAATAATATCATTTTCCATATCAATCATAAACAATTAATTGGAATTATTTTGATGGTATTAATGAAAAATATTCCAATTGGATTTGAAATGAAGGGTTGATGACCTTCATTAATAAAAATAATCTTTCAAAAATATTCTAGAGGAAAATATCATCTATATTTTAAAAAAATGAATTTTAAATACAAGTGTTTTAAAGAAAATTAAAATAAATTATTCAAAAAGTATTCCTTTATATATGAAAATGATTATTCAACAAAATAATGGCAGGTAAGTCAATACATGTCATACACAGAAAACAACTTTTCTTTTTCATGGTTAAGGGTCAGAAAAATGACATTCTTGGAACATGACTAGAAAATTCATTTCAAAACATTTTTTAAAAGAAAATAATTGTGAAAAATCCTTTAATAGATAATTATTAAAATGTTAAAAAAAAATGAAACACTATTTCAAGAATAGATGTTTTTATGAAGAAAATAGGCTCTCCGACTAAATAGTGAAATGAATTTCGGTTTTATAAAAAAAATACAAATACAATATGAGTACCAAATAGTGTAAAAGTATGATATTATTTGATGAAAGGAATTAATAACTAGGGAAGAATAAAATTATTGGGTTTATTGAAAAATGTAATAATAATTTCATCTACTAGAAATTCATGTATATACAATAACATAATAAATGAGATTGTGAAGTAAACCCTTGAAAAGACCATAATGTTGATGTGAGAATAAATTGATAAATAGATTTTGTGTATAGAATGTTAATTAGTATAAAACAACTAGAATTAAAAAACATACATTAAAAGTGATTACACATATAATATTATTATATTAAAGACAATGAAGATGTAATATATACTAATGAAAAGAATTTGGGTTATGAAATTATTTTCCACATGTTAATGCTTCATCTGAATCCCCTTTGATGAAATTAATTAATTTGAAACCAAAAATATCATTAGGAATGGATCAATCATGATATTACGTATCAATGTGACAATATGAACCCTATATATAACAAATTTGGTGGCCAATAACAAATAATGTCTCAAAGAATGCAAATTCAAACAAAGACCCCTTTTACTGAGTAAATTTTGAATAATAATTCCATTAAATGAGATAATTTAAAAAGAAACATTAAAAAACATGAATATAAAATAATTCCTGACATAATATATCAAAGTTTTTGTATATAAAACTTAAAAAATAATTATGTGGTGAATATTATGTATCCCTCACGAAATGAAAAGTGAGACAATAATCCCTTACATTGAGTTTAATTTTGGTTTAAAGTATGTTAATCTCATGTATAAGTGTTTTGAACAAGTAAATAACTTATAAAGGAACTATAATCATATTTATAATATCATATATAATCTTATTATAATGTCTTTATTACATATTTGATAATAATATTTTTTTTATTTTTTTCCTATCTTAGTGGCCTAGTATGTTGAGTATGTTCTAACTGGTTATTTTTTATTATTAATTTGATCATGATTTCATTATCTCCAGAAATTAAACAATGATATTAATGTTAAATATATTCATTATATATATATTAATCAACAATATTTTTGGATAGAAAATGAAATGCATCGTTCATTGAGACGGTAGGTCGTACGTATTCATGAACGATATAATCATTTCTTTTTTATATTTTAATGAATGAAATTTAAAATATATTATTTATATTATAATTCTAGTATAATATCTATTAAATATATTTTATATAATTTTTTAAAAAATAACCTTTATATTTTTCATTTATATTTGAATGAATCATTTTGTTTTGAAGATGTGGAAGTACACACTTACATAAATGATGTTATCGTATCCCCAACATGGAAATTATGAATCTATGTTTAATATAAACCTTAAAAAATAATTATTACATAATAAATATCATACATATCATATATAAATAATTTTTACACCAAAATTCCCGACCATGATAGGTGGTAAAGGAAAAAATGAATAATCCTCGTTTTGTGAAGAAGTACTTCATTGTACATATAAATGGTAAGATCATTACCCATTAGATGAATTTGTGTGTAAGTGTAGGTATGAACCTTAATATAATAACATCTAATTTAATCATGATATTAATTTAATAATTTAATAATGTAATAAAAATATTTTATGGGGTGGAGATAGAAAATAAAACAAAAGAGATTGAGGGAAAATTATACATCTTCTTAGTGTAACTCCTTTTGGTTTTCACCAAATACATTAATTGGACTACATAATTCATAATGTGAGTATTATATCATGATGGTATGGATGTTGGGAGGTGATTTGATCATTTATTGGTAGATTAAAATGTCTTGAGAGGTGCTAATAAGTTGGAGGGGTTTGTTCTGTTTTATATAGAAAGATGAGAGGAATTCTTGTAAATTTTTTTAAAAGGGAATTCCACCAGTGTTATTTATATGAAAAATGGATCCCACATTGATCCAAATATTAATTATGAAATAATATTGTCTAAATATGTCCATAAAATATATTTTGGAAAATTTTCTAGGTCATTTTTTCCAAAGTATTAAGGTTTATTTCTTTTATTATGTTAATTTTCGTCATCATCTATGTAATTAAATGTATTCACATTTACTAATGATTTTGTAAAAAACATATTTTAACGTATTTTAAATTATAAATTATTATTAATAAAAATACGGATCCCATTTTCACAAATTACATTTTTATAAGTGGATAAAATTTATTTAAAATGAATCCCATAGATTCGATGACAAAACGGGTTTTTAAGTAAAATGTTAAATAATTTTCTACGTTTTTATATTCAGAACCAAATTTAAATAGATTCCAATGAACTAAATTGGATTGAATTATGCATAATTGATCTAAATAATCTATAAAAGAAATCAAAATTATAATTATTCCTTGAAAATAAATTTTATGAAGAAATATGTTTTGAATTATAATTCAGTATTTTCCAATTTTAATCATAAAATGAAACATCACAAAAAAGACCACAAATCATCTTAAACTAATTTTTTGTTTTATAATTAATTTTTTCTATATTTTTAAATATAAAATATATTAAAGTTTAAAAATTGAATTTAATGTAGGGTCTCTAAAAAGATGTAAATCTATCTTTATAATAATTTTGGTTTTTATGTCTAAAATTTGGTACATTAAAATCATATTCTTATCAAATATATTAGATGAATATAAAAAATAATTTATTTAATACACAAAAAATATATTTCATTAACATCATTCTCTAATTTTAATTAATTTAATTTATTATTACATCATGACTTTGAGAGAAAACAAATATTTCACTTACATTCAATTGGTTCTTATATTCATTTATAATAAAGTTAATACCAATGAATTCATTTTATATTTTTGTAAAATATATATTTTAATAATTTATTTATTCCTATTCATAACTACTAATTCAAAATCATATCCATATTATATTAAATAATATAAGTACTATTCGGTAAAACGTATTAATTCTTGTAACGCAAGCTATCGAAGAATGTATTTGTTGCGTGTAACACAAGATAACTAAATGTAGTATGAATTGAAATATATCATAGATTTAATTAATTTATTATAGAAAATATATTTTAAATTATCATGATATTATATTGAATTCTGATCTTTGTGTCATGTGTAGTAGACACTGTCAAATTGATTGTTCTTACGTTTTAATTTCAAGACATCATATTATCGCTACCTTAAATAATTTACATACTCACAATTTAAAATCGATCATGGTAATAGATTGTTTCATAATTTTTATGTTGAAATCCCAAAATGTGAGAATGTTTTGTAAAAAACCTCTATTAAAGAGATAATGGAAAGTACAAAGGGAATATATACTGACCTTTAAATAGGTCTATAAGTAAAAGAACATTATTGGTAAGTATAGATACATACATGGAGGAAAAGTGTAAATATATATAGGTATTGATTGAGGTAATTGATCAAAAACAAGTGAATTATTGATGAAACGTTAAGGTTCTAATGTTCATAAATCTATGTTGACATAGAAGACCATTGGTTCAACAACAAATAAGGTATTAGGACAACACACTTTTTTGATAAATTTCATAATATTGGGTAATTATTTTACTTCCTGTAAATATAAGAAAATATACATACCTGATATATTTTTTTAAACATAGCTTAATTCATTGTTTTTTCTTATTCCTTTTTCCAATTCACCCAAAAAATAACTTTTATTCCTAAAGTAGAAAAAAATTGTTTTAAAAGATCATAATCCCCTTAAATAAGTGAAAGGTATTTACATTCGTCTCAAACTATTCTCCAGAGCCAATATGGATAATTCATTAGTCTATAAACAAAAAATGTTACAATACAAGTTCGTAATTAATATTTATTCATAAAATAATTTAACTACACACAATAAAATACTAAATAGGAAATTTTGTAGGTCAGTTGTAGGAATTAAACCCATATTGTCCTTTAGTTTTGGGTTTATGTCCGATAGACTTACCAAACATGATGGGTTGTCACCCGAAATACATGTTTCCCATTCCAAAAACCAAATTAATATAGTTCCAAACCTAAATAGGATTCATAAAATTGAATCAAAGTCAATAACTATATATCCTTTTAATTATAATTTTTAAAATAAACCTCAATACATAAATACATCTTTAATTATATTACAACATTGGTCCTTCCTTGGTCTAATATTTATCATAGGTCATTAATTTCCATTATATATTCAAATACTTTATTATTAATTTTAATGAAAATTTGTATTATCCAAAGCATATCCCATGAGAGTGTCAATGTAGGCAAATAGTAATGCCCGTTGTTGTGTACAATGTTATACTCGAGTCATTCCAAACTCTCCTTTTCAATATTGTTACCCATAGGTTCATCATTGAAAAAAACAGGTCAACATCTAGTATCCAGACCTGGATTTATTACTATGAAAACCAAAATAATCTCTACCAAAACAAAATTCTAGTTATTATATACTTATCCTCAATTTCTACCTTAGGGTTATGTCTTATAAACAATATTTTTTAAAATCTAGTTCATAGGGCTGCTACTAAATAACATTTGACTCCAAATATAGTGAACCAACACCAATAACCCTGTATCTAGTTGATACTACAATTAAAATAGCATGATTATATGGAATCCTATCTATAAGTGTTAAAGAAATTATTTTTCTTTGTGAACATGATACATACATGAGTATTACATTACAACTGAATTAACTAATAACAATAAATTTTTCATTCAAGGATAACATTATTCCATCTATGATATACTTGAATATAACATTTAGTATATTTCTTAGATTTCGGAGGAATGTGGAAAAAAATAATTTTGAGCTCAAATTCTCGGTTGTGGTCAAGTATAGCCGAAGCGATAATGAGTCAACAAGAATAGTCGATATGGAAAAGGTAACAAATGGACACACATAACATGTAATCTATAAACATATAAAGAGGTGTTTAGATAATATATTAATGTGAATAACTAAAATAAAATTCCATTAAAATAAAAACCTTAGAATAAAATGCATCAATATATATTTTCATAGTCAAAATAATCTGGACAATAAAAATAGAATCAAAATAAAGTCAATGATTAATAGCCATAAAGTATCAAGAACATAAAAAAATATACTTTTATGAACTATCCTCTAGAATGTTTAAAACTATGGGTAGAAACCTGTTTAATTTATTCAACTAATTTTTCAAATGAGAAACTCTAGATGCATCAAGGGTCTATATAAATTTTTTTCCCACCAGTCATTTCATGTTCAAAGCATTATTCATATCAAGCAATTGATTTTATTTAAATTAAATATACCTTATAAAATATATTTATTGAATGAAACCCAATTTATCAATATTTCCCCAGATAATCAAATAACTATCAATGTGAAAATAATATGTAAAAATAAAATATGATTTAGGAAATAAAAATATCCATGATAAATGATATGTATAATGAAGGTAAATTTGATGTTAAATGATCGTAGAAAATTTAATATTTTAAATGGAATAAAAGGAATAATGGAACTGAATGACAATTATATAAATGAATAAATCAATCAATAAGCATATTGAGGAAGAATAGTGATGGTATTAATAAAGCATATCCCATGTGTATTAAAATAAAGGGTTGTTGTCATTGATTAATATAAATACTATAAAATTTATTAAAAACATTCCTGAGTAAAATATAGTTTCTTATTTTTAAAAATATTTTAAAAAACATTTTCTTTGAGAATGTATTTTCAAAAAATAAAATAAAAAATTAACACATTAAACATGAAATGTAAGCTTATATGAAATAATGGAAGGTAAATATGTACATGTTTTACTATATAAAAAAGACATTTCTTTTTAATGGTGAAAGTCTAAAAATATGCCTTGTTCAGAAAGAGATATAAAGAATATTTTGATAAAATTTATAACATACAACATGGGTAATATAATCATTAAAAATAATTTTAGAAACATTAAAACTTTATTTGAAAACATTCTAAGAAAACAATTTTTTGAATAAAACATGTTCTTTATCTAAAGAAAGAAATGAAGTTGGGTTATCATGACAACATTTTCCAAAATATTTTGACTACAGACGAGTGGAAATGGAACTATTACTTTATAAAGGTAATGAGTAAAAACAATGAGTATTAAATTGATTTTTTTATTGAATAATTATCAAATAATTTCTCCTAATGTAAATTCAAGTGTAAAAAATCCCAAACAAAATGTAATTATGAATTAAATCCTTAAAAATACCCTAATGATGATATGAGAATAAATCGATAAATAGATTATTTTTTCAAATTGAAATCCAAATAAAACATGTTTCAATAAAACATATATGTTAAACATTATTAAATATAACAAAATAAACTAATAATGACAATGAGTATATAATATAACCCAAAGAAAAGATGTTGGGTTAGAAAATTATTTTCTACTTGGTAACACATAATCCAAATAAAATTTGATGAAAAAAATAATTTAGGAACAAAAAATATAATGATTAATGAATGAATCATTTTATTACATGTCAAATTGTAAATATGAACACCACATATTATAAATTATGTGCAAAAAAAATAAATTATGCCTCAAACAATGGAAATTGAGATGATGTACCTTATTACTTAGTATCATTTGAATCCTAAGCCCCATGAAAGAGATAAATAAAAATGAAACATTAAAAAACATGAAGAAAAAATAATCAATGATATTGTATGTGATAATTGGATGTATATATATGTAAAAGAATAATTATATGGTGAAAATGGTGTATACCTAATGGAGAGAAAAGTGAGAAAAGAATCCCTTACCTTGGGTTTCCTTTTGAGTGAACTTACATTAACCTCATATATAAGGGTTATAAACTTGTCACTATACTAAAAAATAACCTTAATTATATTTATAATATCATATATATAATATTATTATAATGTCTTATTATCCATTTGTTAATTATCTGTCATTATTTTCACTATTTTGGGCATTAATGGCATAGTTTTTTGCATTTTCTAACATGTTACCAATTGTTCTTATTAATTAGATCATGATTTCATCATATAAAAATTTTAATCATGATTTATATGTTATGAATATTTATTATTTATGTATTTATAGTAATTGATAATATTCGTAGATAGGAAATGAAATGCACCATTCCTGGAGATAGTAGGCCATACGTATGCATGAACGCTACTTTAAATTTTTCCATATTCAAAAGATTGAAAGTTAAATGATATGTATTCACAATACAATTCCATTATCAAATATATTTCATCAATGTTGCATATTTTTTTTAAACAATCCTTTATACATCCATGTATAGCGTGAATGAATCATATCGCTTTGGGGAGGCAGTAGTTCAAACAATCACAAACGATGATATTATATTCCCACATAATGGAAACCATGAAGGCATGTTTTATATAAATATTCTAGGATCATAATAAAATTATATGTATATCATATATTATAATTTTTTTATCATAATTACTGAATTAGAAAGGTGGTAAATGAAAATTTAATGATCATTGTTTTGTGAGGCAGTAGTTTATTGTATACATAAATGGTAAGTTTGTTACACATTACATAGATGTTCATATATTTTTAGGTTGAAAAGTTATTATAAAAATATATCAGTATATGTATAAAAAATTGTTTTCAATTTAATAATCTAATAATAATATTTTTTGGGGGTTAATAATTAAAACAAAATAAAAGAACTTGAGGAACGATGTTACCTCTTATATGGGTATCTCCATTTAGTTTTCACCAAATGGATTCTATGGAATGTTTCTACCATGGTGCAGATTATTTTATCTAGTAATGGATTTATTTGGATTATTTAAGATGTTATTAGGATACCCCAATGGTTTTATATGTGTGAATTTTTCGGAGGGGTGAGTGCCTTTTTAATGTAGAGGTGGAGAGACATTTTAGTAATTTTTCTAAAAATAATTCCACCCATGCTTTTAATATGAAATTTTGACCCAATGATAATAAAAATTATAAAAATGGGATTATATGGTCTAAATATGTCTAGAAAACAGATTTGTTACCTGTTAATAAGTCATTTTGGTCATAGGTTTTAAGGTTTAGTCAATTATTAAGCTAATTTTCCTCTTAATAGCTGTAATTAATTTTAGCCATAGTCACTAATAATTTTGGTAAAAAACTATGTTTATATTATTATAAATTATAAATAATTCTTATTAAAAATATTTTATCCATTTTTTGATATTCTAATCGCATAAGTGGTAGAAATTAAATTTAAATTAATCTCATGGATGGTTGGACAAAGCTGGTTTTAAAAGTAAAATGATCAAAATTATGCCATCGTTTTCTATTTAATTTCATAGACAAATTGAATAAAATAAAATAAATTGGATTATTATATTTATAGTTGATATAATTAACATTAAAACCCTTCAAAAATATTAATTATCCTTATAAATAAATTATATGAAAATGCATGTTTGAATTAAAATTCTGGAGTTTTTACTATTCATAAAAAATAATACTTCACAGAAAAATAAGAAAAATTCACCATAACATTATTTTTATGATATATATATAAATTGAAATTTTTATTTTAATATATAATTTATAAGAGTTCCTAAAATTATATTTAAAATAGTTTTTTCAATAAAATACGGTAAAATTATCTTTAAGGAAATATAGGCTATTATGCATAAAATTTAGATTGTTCTTATCATATGAATACCAAATCTATTGGATGAATATATAAAATATTTTATTGAATATATATCATATATATTTTAATAATATTATTTGGTAATTGTAATTTTTTAAATTATCAATAAATCATGCCTTGGGGAGGAAAACAATTCTTTTATATTCAATTGGTTTTTATATTCATTTCTAATAAATTGATTAACAATTAGTAAATTTTATATTTGGGTAAACCATATATATTACTCATTTTTTAATATTATTTATAACAAATAATATAATAGATATGTAACATTATATTAAATAATGTTAGTAGTATTCCATAAAACTCAGTATTGCTTGTAATGTAGTCTATCGAAGAAAGTATTTGTTTTATCTAACGCAATATAAATGACTATCACATGATTTGAAAGATATTTCATTCATAAAATATATTTAAAATAGTATATATATTTTAATGTATCGGGATATTATTTTCCCATATGCGCTTGGTGTCACATTTCATACACATAATCGAATACGATGTTCTTATTTTAGAATTTTGAGGTGTCATGATTATAATCCCATAAAAGAATATTTAATTAACAATTATTTTTGTTCTATTTGAGGAGGAAGGATGTAAAGCCTAATAGTGGTTAAATAATTGAAATTAGACATCTATGATTACAATTTTTTTGAAACTAAAATAAATGTAATTTTTGACATTTATTAAGGATAATCACATGAAAAATGAAAGAGTGGGAACATTATATATGTAGTGTTCAAATATTGATATTTTTTTCATTTATAGAGAAACTAATTAACATGTATTTATATTTTTAGAAATATAAAAATTACCCCACATAATTTATTTTGTGTCTATAAAAAATAAGATCTCAAAAAAAAGAAATGGTATTATATTGGGACTGGTGAGATGTACCCAAGTAGATTGAGAGTGAAGAATTCCCTCTTAAAGAAAATAAATTTTATTATCTTAGAGAACTAGAGACATGAGGATAAATTTAGAGTATGTAATTCTTATTTTAGTGAGTCATAGGTAGAGATGTTGATTTACTACTGAATATAGAACATGTTGTGTTCTTATAGATGAAGTAGAAGAATATAATGGCATGTATTGTTAGTGAGGTTTTGTCAAAGAAGAAGAATGATTATAGATGAGTAATTAAAGACATGGTTGGGTGAGTTGAGATAATTTTTTATATCTATGATTTTTATGTCTCTATGTTTTAGTATGTCTGTAATCTTTTTATAGGAATAATTTGACAATTATTCAGTGAATAAAGGTTGTGTTTCATGAGATGTGTTTTAATACATTCAGGATATTAAAGGAACACTATACTGAGGAATTTGATCATTATATTTTCATGTCAAAGAATCCATGGATAGGTTTTCAATCTATTTTAAGGGGAGTAGTGAAGTTTAGAACCAACTAGTGAGATTCTAGTGTGAAGATGGTGTGACATTATATAATTATCTCTTTAAATGTGTAATATAGTGAAGCATATTAATTCTTTAACATAATGATCACATTCTTGTGTAAAATGTAATGATTGGTTTCAGATTAATCCTTAAAAACCCCTTCAAAATATTATTAATATTATTATTGTAGAATTATTATCACATTAAGAGTTGAATGTAGCTAGTAGTTGGATTCCCAAAATAGGTCTAATCCATGTAAAAACTCATGTTCTCACGTTACTTTTAGTATCTTAATTGAATAGAGGTGTATAGAATTTGAAACAATAAGTGACCATTTACATCATAATATAAAATATATATTAACAACCAAATGGGTTTTAAGTAAGAATATCTTTTTGATAAAATAATTTGATAAAACCTAATTCCCCTTACTGTGTAATGTTTTTGTTTGATCCTACTAAGACTCTGAATTTCTATCAGAGCTGGGATTATAATGATTTGGATCAAATATTTTTATTAATCATCTATATTTATCTGTATATATTTTGTGAATTTTATTAACTTTTGGATGTTACATAGATGAATAATATAGATTCGATCCCGTTTAGTAATAATTTAGACATTTTTTCCAAGACACTATAAAATAGAATGAAGGATGTGGTAAGGAAATTAAGAAAGATCTAAAATAATGAAGAGGAATAACTATTAGCTGAATTTATTTCGAATGGAAATAGTTTATTAGTTAAATATTTTTACTATTATTTTTATATGGAATTTATTTAATACCTTTATTATAATGACCTACAATTTTTTAAATGGAATTTACCTTCTTACAATTATTTCATAAAACAAATACCATACAAATATTTCAGAATAAAAAAATTATTTTTGTTAATGAAAAATGATACATTAGTCAAAAAATAAACCAACAATGAGGAAAAATATGATAGTGGGACAATAAATATAAAAAAAGATCATAAGAATTAGAAAATTTGGAACTTATTAATCAAATAGAATAACCACATTATTGAACAAAGCTATAGAAATAAAACATAATATTAATAATAAAATATTCATTTTTAAATTAAATTGTATATACGTGATAGAAAATATATGTGAATTATGATTGTATAAAATAATACCTACTCATTGAAATTAAGTAACTGCTACCATTGGAATAGTAATTTAGTCATTGGGATTGTAATATAATTATTTGGAATATTAATCTGGCCATTAGAATAGTAATCTCACTAATTAAGGTATAAATTTTTTTTAATCTTATAAATGAAAATATGATATATTTATCACATGTAATAAGTTAATAAATGTTTTCAAAATGATAAATTTAGTTTTAGTATTTTTGTGAATCATAAATTTTAATTAATAATTTTATAATCAATATAAATATTTAAAAGATATTTTTCCCATAAAATAGAGTCATACATTTATATTTTTTTATATTATAATTGAAATTTATTTTCATATGGCCGTAATTAATTTTTCAAAGATTGATAAATATAGTTATAATATTAAAATTAGCATTTTTGGTAGAAAAAATAACTTTAAATAAAAAATAATTTAATCATTTTAAATAGTTACATTTATAAAATTTAGTACATTTGTGATATATAATCTTTTAAAAAGGTTAGGTTAATTTTATATAATTTTTTAAAAGTTGTTTTTTTGTGAATAGAGAAATACAATGATTTACTCTATTTTACATTATAAGAAAATCCCTGAATTTTATTGTCATGGTTTTTTCATGGATGCAGTGTCCATCATCTCAAACACACATTATCTTGATACTAGGTTTACTCATAAGAATCAAAACTATCAAAAATCTTGATCCAAAAAAAAATCAAAAACAGCCCTCTCCTCCCCATATAAATACCACCCATAACCACCCCATATCCAAATACATTTTCATCCTTTTATATTCTCTAAATACCTCCCAATTACCTTCCAAAACAACTTCTTCGTGTCCAAGGTCTTCAAGTATCAAAAAAAAGACTAAACCCAAGTGCCTCAAGGATATTCTCAAGGAGATAATATTCAAGAGGTAAAATCCTCTTTCTCTCTCTTTTAAATTATTTATTTCATTCATTTACCTTAACATCGCCCAACACTTCCAATATATCAGAATAACCCAATAATCATATATATATATATATATTATTTTTATTTTATTTCTAGAATATGAATCATTAAATATCTTCTCATCCACTTTTATCTTCAAAAAACACATCATCAAGGATTTTTTGATTTACCGCCGTCTTGGATGAAGACATTTAATTTTCCATTATAATATTCAATTAAGGTCATAAAAAATTATAAAGTTTAAGCCAAAGAATAATATATATATATATATAATAAATAATAAACAAATACTAGTTCATGATGATCTAAAAAACCCCACAATAATCTAAACATTTATCATTAATTTTTTATGAAATGAATCGTCCTCATATAGAAAGATTAAATGATATATGGGACCATTTAATTTTATTATTTTATTTAATAACATATAATTTCAATTCATAATAATTATTCTAATTGTAAAAAATATTATATAAATATACACATGCAAGTGGTCCATGAAACCATGAAATAAACGCTCTCGAAAAAATGAAATAGAACTCTATATATCCTCAAAATAACCATAAATTAACATAATAAAATTATAATTTGTCAAATATATGTTAAATAATTTTTTGAAATGAATTACTAATAAATAAATTTTGGTTATCCAAGACATTAATTTCAAGTGAAAATCTTATTCGACCATAAGGTAAGGGTTCTTTTCGAACCTCTAATTTTTCCCTTGTGGTAGTTCTTTATCTCTATTTAATCCAATGTATTTACTCATTCTTCTTATATACATATCTTAAATTGTATATAAATATTATAAAAATGTGTATATAGCTCTATTTATTTTTATTTTAAGGGGGAATAAATATTTTAATATTTTCCTTTCTCATTTATGATTTTATTGAAATAAAAATTCATTTTTTCTCCTTAAACAATCTGTCATATTTTTCATATAGTTTCATCAAAGTGTCTCATTTACACTATTTTCTTAGAACTGTATGTTATGTACTTATTTTAGTTAGACATCATTATTCAGGATCTATTATTTTTTCATATTATTTTCCATTAATTATTCAATCGCTAATTTTATGGTTTCTATTGTTATATTCCCTTTGAATATTACTTATTACATGATTATGATACCCATTTAATTAAAAATGGTTTCATTATGTGTATTATTTATTTATTTTACTAATGTGGTTCATATATTCATTCATATTTTTTAATGGTTGTTCCCAGATAGTTCTCCAATGCATTAGGTAATTGTTTTTCCTATAAGACATTATTTATGGGATTGGGTGGTAAACCTAGTCCACTATGAGAATTTTTCCACCATGTGGTATAGTCTTAGAAGTTAAACTTGACTCATGTTTATGTCATGTTATATGTTTCTCCCAAATTATTATATTTCAATGATCATATAATTCTATTTTTTGTATGATAATCCCCCACATGTTTATTAATGTGTTATTCCTTTTATGTTATCATGTTATTCTTTGACCCATGTACTATACTTAATTTTTATGGTTATTCACATATTTAGATTTTATCTCATCACTTTTTTCTATTTCATCCCCATAATATCCTATATATGTACGATCTCATATAAATTTGGAAGCTCATTATGGAAGAACAACATTCTAAATACACCGATTCCATTTTTATGAAGGTGGTCCCTTAATTTATTACATTGGTATAATAAAAAAGGAAGTCACATCCTAAAGAGCCTAATAGTTTAGTATTTTTGAAAAACCATATAGAAAAATTATTTTTACATTACTACTATAAAGAAAAATCATGATAGAAAATTCATTAGAAACATCTATAATTCTAAGATTATCCATACAAATCATTTATAATATAAAAATTCTCATCTTAGGGAAAAGGAAACAAAATAAAGTGGTTCTCTCAGATTCTCAGTATTGGTAAGTCATATAGTGGAAAATAATATAAATAATATGTTGTAGTGAATGACTAAAAACTCATTCCATAACAACATAATCTTGATCATTATATAGAAAGAATAAAAGCGAAATAAATAATTCCATATAAATAATAGAATGATAATGAAGATTATCCATGGATATTCTACTAGTACAAGAATAAGACGGCTTATCAATTACTAATTTCATAATTTGGGAATTCATAATTCATGAAATCATAAACACACTATAAAGGCCACGACTAAGACAGCTAAAAATAAATCGTTATGGCATCGACCAAATAATTTTTTGTTTTGTCTCTTGAAACCTATAGATCCATCAAGGGGCTATAGTGGGACCCACCCATCATATATTATTTACAATTAATTCATCATATGAATATTTTAGACCATAAAACACATAAATATGAAATATAAATAACATTCCCAAATCTGTAAACAAAATCATAGACCATTCTGATTAGTTTGGTGAAGGGTATCAAGATAGTAAATCCATAGTCCAACTGATCATAAACCATTTCATAAAATATGGTTGATAATAAACCTAATTTTTTAATCTAAATTATGAATAATATTCAATATAGGTGTTGAAATATTCTAAAATACTCTAATAAATCAAAGTGGAAATCTTGAGGGAAATACACTTTTTTACATTAAAAAGTTGAGTTCTTTTGAAAAAATAAATTCTCTTTTCCATAATATTTTTTGTAAATCCACAAATGAACTAATAAATTTTTTCATGAAAAATCAGTAATTTTATAAAACTAATTATGTGATAAAATAGATTACCTGTGATACATGAAATGGGTAATAAATTGAGAAGTTCCCTTCAATCGGGCATATGTATCAGGTTGAATTGAGTTGGGGAACTTTTAATGTATGTATTTACCCGTAAAAGAAAGATGAACTGATCTAGGTACATTATTTTGGAACATGTTAATAGAATTTTTAAAAAATATATAAAAATAATAAATAATTACACTTATTTAAAGAGGGAAAACCATAACCCAAATAAAAATTGATGTTTGTGAAGGAACCCTTACCTTATGTCTGAATGTGTTATGCAATTATAATTAATGTCCTAAATAATGAAATTGAGTTTATTAATAAATTAATATAGAACCTATTAAAAATTTATTTTATTTATTGTAATTTTATAATTTTCCTCTATGGAATATTTTATGAGTTATGATATTCAATTTAGTCATTCCAGAGTGTTCTTTTCCAGGTTTTTTATGATAATTTTAATTTTCGACATATGTGGAAGATCACGTCAAATGGAAATAATTCTAAAAAATTGACATTTTATTTTATTAATGAACTTACATAATATTTAATGTTTTTATATATTATCTTCTTTTAGATATGTGGATTATTTTTTATAGAGATATTTAATGACAATAATTTATATCATTTTGACAGTTTTTTATCATGAAGAACTAGATTTGACTTATTAATGAATATTATATTTATATGATGGTTCTTGAAAAGAAAATAACTTATAATATGTTTAATAAAACATTTTTTAACAATAATTATTATTATACAACTGTACTTTAAGGAGGTAATGGAAAATAAAGGTGCATCATCTAAGATTGTTGTAAATCAGCATATCACGAACGATGTTTTTATTTTTAGAATAATAAGGGGAGGAAAAGTTAATTGATGAGGGATATACCATTTAAATAATAAAATTATATATATACATATATATTATACTAGATTTATCATTCATTTTTGGACACAAGAGTTAAGGATATTATAAGAAGAATTAAAATTAAAATAAATTGGATGTGAACGAATAAGGATTTACCCCTGAATTGTTCTCCTTGATAAAGTTCTTATATAACATTGAATTGGTATTTTTGAGATAATATAAATCCATAATGTGGGTTAGGGGTTTTCAAGAAAATTGTTTTATAATATAAAAAATATTTGTTTATTTTTATGTGTAAGGATAAAAGGTGGTGAGGGGTTGTATTTATTGTTGGAGGAGATGAATCATTTTGAATATTTTATAAATTTGTTTATTATTTTGGCTTAATACTATGAATATACTGAGAATTAACACTAAATATATTAAAATATTGAATCATATTTCGATATTATGAGCTTACAGCATCCAAAAATTATCTATGACTCAATAATTATTGTATTTATTAGATACAACAAATTACTATATTTCACTATTCACTAAAAATTCATTTATTTTAGAAAAATCCCAAAAATTAACCCTAACCATTTTTTGGTGTAAATTTGAAAAATAATCCCTATTTTATAAAAAAAATAATATAAATATGTAAAATTTAAGTATTAAATAAAATCATCATTCAATGCAAAAATTATGATTTTAATATTATAATTTGTTTTATGAAACATTAAAAAATAAAAAAAGGGCTCGTTAAATTATAATATAATCATAAGAAAAAAATGTAAATTTGTTAATCTATTTTATAAAAATATATTTTATATTAAATTATTGAGTTAATTATAATATTTTAATTAAATAATTATTATATAAAAAATATAAACACTTATGTTTTCATTTTTAGAACATTTATTTACTTATTCCATTATATTAATAAACCATATTTTTATTTATAAAATACATATATTTTATGTATACCTTAAAGGGGGAGTATACAAATTTATGGGTCATATTACTATTTCTAATGGTCATATTTCTATTCAAACAATCATAAATAATAATATATTACAGTTTTTAAATCGATGTTGTGGGAAGCATAAGCTATCAAGTATGATAAATTTTAAAAGAGACATTCCATAAGATTTTGTGGTCTTACATTCTCCTCTCCTACAAAAAATTCATCCTCGAAATTTCCATTATGTCACCTCATTAAAAATTTGTGTAGTTCTTTATCATATATTTAACTGATTGCCATGTCACCTCTTTAATTTTATAATTTTCCAAATTACTTTTACCAGCCCAGTCATCCAATTCCTCAACAGATTATCTCAATTGTTTAGATTCTAGAAATTCCCTTCATAGTATAATAAATCATGTTCTAATTCTATTCCATCAAAAATAAGGAAATGTGTTGGGTCAGTCATCTACTTCCCTAACCAAGAGATGCAAAATATAATGTGTACTTCTGAAATCCTAGGTGGTATTTCAAAATGACAAGGCAAATCTCCAATTCTCTCTAGGATTTCAAATGGTCCAATGTACATGGGGTTTTTTCCTTTATTTCCAAATATTATAAGATGCTCCCATTAATATACTTTCATAAAAACATAATCTCCCTCTTGAAACTTCAAATCCTTTATTTTATTGTCAACATAGGTTTTTTTCTACATTGATCCAATTTTATATGTGTTTGAATAATAATTACATTTTTTGTCATTTACTCTAAATGTTCTGGATCGACAAACTTCCTTTCACCAACATTATCCCAAAAATTTTGTGCACAACATCTCTTCCGAAACAATAACTCATTTGGTGTCATTTGAATAATTCAAGGAAATCTAATATTGTAAGAAAACTCTTCCAATGGTAAATACTGATTCCACATACATTGAATGTCATGTGAGAGTGATCTAAACATGTCTGCTAATATTGGGATCATCCTTTCTTACTACCCATCAGTTTTAGCATGACATGAAGTACTCAAATAAAGTTTAGTATCAAAATATTTATGAAGAATTTTATAGAATTTTTTTGTCAATTGTGGATCATTGTAATGAAAAATATAAATAGGTTCTCCATGAAGTCTTCCAATATCATTATTGTGGATTTATATAAGGCTCTTTAATGGAAAATACTCTCTTATAGTGGCGACATGTGTAGATTTGGTAAGTCAATCAAAAATTACTCATATTGAATCATTATTTAATAGAGTTTTGGGTAATCAGGTGAAAAAATAAAAAATAATGTCATCCCATTTCTATGTAGTAATAAGAATAGGTTGCATGAATCCTCTAGGATGTTGTCTTTTTTTCCTTCAACTATACACATACTAAACATCTTGATACATAATCAATAATTTCCCTCTTCATATTACCCCACCATAAATTTTCCTTCAAATCATTATTCATCTTAGTGCTAAAAAAGAGTGTAAATAAATTCGATATATGATAGTCATTCAGTAATTACATTTTTATCTTGAGTATAGAGGTAACACAAAGTATCTTCCGAAATTTAATTATTTCATGCTTATACATGATGTCTGTCCACTTCCCATTATTCATAGGTTTAATTTTACTTTGAAAAATCTCATAATAAATTTAATAACTTTTCATATATTCCCTTAATGATGATTGAATAACCATCTGAAAAATTAATGATGATTTAGAATTTCTTATAATTCCCATATACATCATTTCATGATCAATGTACACATGGTCCTTTTCAATCCAATCATTTTTAAAACTTCATAATCATTCATGGTCAATGCATCTGTTACCTTATTCCCTTTCCATGGGAGGTCGTGTATTACAAAATCATTATCCTTGAGTATATTGAGTCATTTTATTTTCCTCATGTTGATTTATTTCTCTAAAAACATATATTTCAAACTCTTTCAATCTATGTATATCTCGCAATTTTTACTATAGAGATAGTGTCTCTATATATTTAGAGAAAATATTACAGCAGAAAAATAAATATCATGAGTTTTATAGTTATGTTCATTAGTTTTTAATTGACTTAATGTATAGGCAACAACAATATCTTTATTAATAATGATATAACCAAGTCCTTTTATTAACTCATCGCTATAAATCCAAAATACACCTTTTCCTGATGGTAGAGTCATGATCATATACTTCAACAATATCAACGTTAATTCTTCAAAACATTATTACCATTATTTTACCAATAATATCTTAATCCCTTTAAGATTAATCTTGGTTAACGGGTAATATAATCAAGAAAACATATAAATGACACGCCGATAGAAATCTGAAAATCCAATGAATCTATATACCTAAGTTATGTTCATTTGGGTAGGCCATTCTTTTACTATCATTTTCTTTTATAGGATCAATAGAGGTTCCATCCATATATACAATATGGAAAATAAAATAAATGGTTTGAATCTATAATTAGTACTTTCCAAACATCCCATATAACTCTTTTCTTTTAAGCGTGTCCTGAATAACCTGTAAGTGGTTCACATGGTCCTTCTATCTCTTAAAATATTTCAAGATATCATAAATAAATACAAAAATAATCATCATTATATTCCATGAAAAATATATCCTTTAGATCCATAAAAAAGGATTCACTAGCCAGTAAAAATAGAATGACTATAAGCTTTTAATGTCCATACCCAGTTTGAAATTCAATGTTTAGAATATCTTATTTCTTTACACGCAATTGGTGATATCCAGACTAATGTTAAATCTTCAATAAATATTGAGCTCTATGAAGATGACCAAATAAATCATCAATGAAAGGAATATGATACTTTTTCTTTATTATAATATCATTGATTTCTCTATAAATAATTTATATCCTCATGGATCTGTCACACCTCACAACAAATAGAATAGTGGATCCCCATGGAGAAGCACTAGGGATAATAAATCACTTATCACTCAATTACACTCATTCGTTATTCATCTATACTAATTATATATTCAAAATACTATATGGAGTCTTTAATATTGGTCCTTTATCAAGAAATAAATCAAAAAATAAAACATTATCCCACTTTGGTGGATGATCAGGTAAATCCTTTGGAAATACATCAATGCATTCTCGCAAAAAATGTATATTTAATTTGATGATATCAATCCTCATCCATATATACATATTTCTCTTCCTCCCCATGAATATCAAGTATAAGTTCTACTAGAGGTGTATTTGTATTAGAACTATATGATGAAGATTTTACTCTACTGATAAAGAATTATACATATTCCTCCCAAATTGTTACTTCCTTCTTTTGAAATATATTTTTTTGCATCATATATAGGAAACAAATAAATTCAAAACATTATATCAATGTCAACCATAGGTTTAATGATAATGTTTTCTACTAAATCATGTTTATGTGTCATAAATAAGACTGAACAACTTGTATTTGATGCAATGATACTTTCCTTAAGATTTTTTAGTAATAATAATTTTTTTTAAATCAAAAGGAAAATGTATAATTTTCATGGAAAACTAGAAAGATATAAAATAATGTGATGATCCAGAATAAAATAAATCATTGTCCATGTATGATGAAATTATTAAAGTACATGCCACCGCATCATTCATAACATCATCCATTGTAGTTGTGATCGCATAGGCTTGGCCTTGATCCCTTTCCCTTTTCTAATGAAATTTACCTTGACTCTTATTAAAATCCTTTCCATAGTGTCCCATATCCTAAAAATTCTATTATTGATCATTGACATATTTTGTCATTCCCTTGCAATCATGGGCTTAGTTTCTTTTTTCACCTCACAGGTAATATAATCCTTTTTCTTTTATGTAGGTACCAAAGTGTTTCCTTCCACAAGTATCGCACATTGGGAAATTCATTTTTTTTTATTCCATATATTTTTTCTTTCCTCTTCAACCTTCTACATCCCTTTTTTCCCATAAATTCATTATACATATAGAATTATTTCACTATGATGATTGTACATGATACTATATCTTCATATGACAATATATTTTTGAGAATACTTCCCTTCAATAGAATTGTTTTAACCCGTAAAGGAATTGATCAATCTTTCTCCATGGATTTTTTATGTAGGACATGAGATGCCTTATTGTCCTTGAAATTTTGGATTCAAACATTAGAATGTTGTCATCATATTTTTTTTTCAGACTCCGGGACATCCTCTACATATCTACTCATTGTTCACAAGGGAAACATTTTTCTATGAAAATTTACATCAAATAATTCCACTCTATATTTACAATTCCATCCTCATGCTTTGTGTTTTGAATCAATGATCACAAATGATCAGCATCTCTGGAGAGATGATAAACATACATGATAACATTATCCCTTTAATTACTTCCCAAATGTGACAAATATAGTCTCTAAGGAAGTTATCCATTGAGCATATACAAATGGGTTTGTATTCCCATTGAATGATAGAAGAAATTGGAATATAACGAGGTCCTGAATTTCTCCTCCATGTTGTAGATAATTATCCTCTATATGGGTAATGTAACTTTTCATAACCTGAATTAGATATCAAATTGTAGTTATATTTTTCTCACCCCCAGTCATAGCTCTTGTACCAACATCATTATCTTTCATAGAAACGAAATCCCTACATGGGATATTCATGTTTATACAATTTATATTCCTTCTATTATGAATTATTTAAAAATAATGGCATACACTATATTATATTATGATTCATAATTCATAATTTTTAATTAGAAAAATAATTATCAAAATTTTAAAATTTATGCACAGATAATATCATAATCATATACACTGTTTTTTTGGGGATGTATTCACTTTGAAATCCATCATAATGGTTAGTGAAAAAATTTCGGTTTATCCTAAAAATATCCCCTATAAGTGTCAATCCAGATGTGTGGTAAGGCCTATCATTATGTACCTAGTTATGCCACATTATGCCTGATGCACCTTCTCAGAGTTGTTACCCCTAGGTATATCTCTATGATAACCACATACACATTTAGAATATAGAAATGGATGTATAGAAAGGAAGTCCCATATAATCATTTCATCACCAAAAATATATGATGTAATTTTATTCTTATCCTAAATGTATATCCTATGGTTATGTTCCCTGATCTATTTTTTCTAAATATAGTTTCCATGGTTTCTACTAATCTCCCTCTGATACCAACTATAAAGTCCATGACCACAATTTCCTAGATTTTCTGCCTTAATTTATTACATTGGTATAATAAACAAAGAAGTAGAATCCAAAAAGACTGAATAGTTTATTATTTTTTAGGAAACATATACAAAAATATTCTTTTTATTGCCACATTAAATGAAAATCAATATAGAAAATCAATTAGAAACATACATAACTCTTATATTATCCCTGAAATTAATTCATAATATACATCATCATATCTAATGGGAAAATATAAAATAATAAAGGGGTAAGATATGATGATTATTAAGGGTAAGTAATATATAATACAATATTATAAATATTATGGCACGGTGAATGAAAAAAAACATATGCTATTAAAATATAATTTTGAGAATAATATAGAGAGAATAAAAGATAAATAATTAATTCCATATAAATAATCAAATGAGAATGAAGCTTAATCATGGATATTATACAAGTTTGATAATCACTTTGATATAAATTTCTAATATCATAATGATGGAATGCAAAATTCTGGTCATCATAAACATACTATCGAGGCCTTAACCAAAACATTCGAAAATAAATGGTTAAGGCCTAAGCCAAATCCATTTCTATTTTCTCTAATGAGACCTACCAATGCATTGAGGTGCAATGGAGATCCTCATATTTCACCTACTATGCCCAATGCAATAATAATATGGTAGGGTTAAAAAATAAATAATATATACATCTTATAAATAGATAACATTCTCTAATGTATAAACATAATCGCTAACATTTCTATGTAGTTTTGTGAATGGTATCTGGATAGGTCATTCATAGTCCAACTAAACCTATTCCATTGAATATAAAATGATAGATGATAATACTAATATAAAAATCCCAATAAACCATAATATTCAATTGGTACATCAAAGTAGATTAAAATACTCTAATAAAATCATTAAGGACTTCATGAGATAAATCAAATTTTTTAATTTTTAATGAATAATTCTTTTGGAAAAATCATTTTTATTTTTAAAATTTGTGCATATAAAATCTAAAATGAAAACATATAGTTCTGCATAAAAAATTATTTATTAATTAAACTTTTGGTCTATGAAAAAAATAATTGTTATTTACTTAAAAATGTGTATGAAATAGAGAAGGTTCTAATAATCGGGCTTGAAAAAAGGAACCCTGTAAAACATTTATTTCCATATAAACTATAGAGTAAATGAACTAGATATAGGATTTAGGAACATAGAAATATAATTTAGTAGGATTATATAAAAATAAATAAGAATTACAGTGTTGAAAAGAGGGAGAAAGTATAACCAGAATAAATATTGATGTTCGAGAAGAAACCCATACCTTATGTCTGGATGTTTTTTTCACTTGTACATAATGCCCTAGATAATAAGATTATATTAATTAATATATTTATTCATAAAATCTGCAAAATTTATATGATTTTGTATAATTTTATAATGTTTATATATGACATTTTTTATGAGTTGTGAGATATAATTTATTTTTCCGGGGGTGTTCTTTTCCTTGGTTTTCATGATCCGTTTACTTGTACTTATATAAGTAAGATAATATAAAATGTAAAAAATTAAAATAATTGAAATAATATGTTATAAAAGAACATAAATAATATTTATTGTCCTTGTATGTTATTTTGTATCTAGATATGTAGATAATTCATTAAATATAATTTAAAAATACACCTATTTAGATCATTTTCGAAATTTTCTATCATCAAAAACTCGTTTGGTCTTATTAATTAATATCATATATATATACTTGTACCCAAATACTAAATAACTTATGATCTGATAAAAAAATATTTTTTATTCACAATTATTTTTTTATAACCAATCATTAATGTGTTAATGAAAAATGAAGCCTTGTTGTCCATGATGGTGGTAAATTAGCATATCATAGAAGACATTATCATTTCTAGAATATAAGGGGGGAGGGGAAGGGGTTTGATGAGGGATAATAAATTGACGTAATAAACTTATACATATAAGATCCTGGAGCTATCATTCATGTTTTTATATGATATTTACTGATAAAACAAGAATAAAATAAATTAAAATAAATTGAAGGAGAAAGAAAAATGATTTACCTCTTGAATTCTTTCTCTTGAGGGATTCCTTAAAGTGCTTTGAAATGGTATTTTGGTGAGACCATAAAGACCAGAATGTAGGGGTGGTATTTGGGAGATAAAACAGGTATAATATAAAAATCATGAAGACTTAATATGTGTGATTAGAAGAGGTGGTGAGGGTGGTATTTATAGAGGGAGGAGATGAGTGTTTTCAAATATTTTATTCTTTTGATTATCATTTTGTCGTAAGACGGTGAACAGTTTGAGAATTTTTACTTAATATATTAATCATGCAAATGAGTTTGTGATATTATTGTATTACACCATCCATACATCATCTATGACTCAATAATTCATATATTTATTAAATACAGTAAATTGTCGTATTTCACTACTCACAAAAAAATCAAGTATTTTAGAAAACTCACAATAATTAGCCCTAACCATAATTAAAGATGTATAATTAAATAATGAACTTCAATTTTTTATCATAATTTTCTACATTAGAGAAATATATATTTTAAATAAAATCATTATTTACTCAAAAAATTTAGATTTTAATATTATAACAGTTATTATGTCTCATTAGAAAATTCATTAAGGTTCCATAATATAATCATATAATCCTAAGACAAAAAAACTAAAGTACCAATCTATTTTATGAAAATATTTTTTCTTATTAAATAATTATATGTATTAAAAAATGTAATTAATTATTTATTACATACAAAAATACAAACACTTCATTTATGATTTTTAAAAAATTTATTTACTTATTCTATGATATAAATATACCATTTTTTATTTATAAGATACATAAATTTTATTTATACATTAACACTGATTTTACTATTCTAATTATCATGTTACTATTTCTAATGGTCGAATAAATATTATAACAGTTATATTTAATTGTATATTACGGTTTTAAACTCTGGGTTGTGTGATGCATAAACTAGCACGAATGAGAAATTGTAAAAGAGACACACCATAAGTTCTTGGGGTGCTTCAAATATAAATATATATATTTTTAATTTCTATGTTTTCATTTTCATATACCTTGTCTTCAAAATAAACATGACCTTATGATCCTTGATTTTTCATTCAAATGTTAGTTATGACTAAAATCAAGTTATTGAATTTGTAAACGGATGTTGTCTCTACAATGATCATAAGTGGATGATCTAGTTTTTTTTGGATTAAGAGTATAAAATATTAGTAAGAACCCTTTGTATATTTCCATCACCATGAATAACCTATATTGAAACTGAGAGAATCATATGTTATGATATATTTTTCTTTTATAATTTCATTCTTATATGTTCATAGTTTCTTTTTTATATGCACAATAACTATGTATTCAAGATCCCCTAATGTTTTTTATTTTTCTAGTAAATGGAAATAAATAAGAGGACATGTTCCAAAAACCAATGTGATTAGATAGGTTATGATTTCCCTAATGAAATGCCAAACCTATTGGGAATGGGAGCTCAAAACATAATGATCATACTAGAATAAATTCATCAAGTTATGAATAATAACTAAATCATTTGAAACGTCCTCATTCTATAAAGAAATATAATTTTATAGTAAAATCCATTATTTGATAATGTCCTCCATTAATTAGTTGATATTTGGATCCCCTTATCACGGGAAAATGGATTAAATCCATTGATAATATATTATTTGTTCTCCAATTATCAGAAGAAGTGATTGTTGTACTGAAGGTCTATCATTTTGATGGGGAAGATGATAAGTGGTGGAAAAAGTTCAAGAACAAAAAGGAAAAGGATGAAATTTATTCCATGAAATGATAGGTATTCAAGAAAATATGTTCAATAAATATTTTCCTCAAACTCTTCACCATAATATAGATTGACAGTTCCTCAGACTAATACAAAAGGAATATGAGTCTATCAAGGAATATGTGGAAATAAATACAATTTTCTCATTCTATGAATCATAACTTTTCATTAGAATTAATATCACGGTGGATCAGTTCTTCAGTTTATTACAATTGATTTTATAAAAATCCATCGATATTTGAGACTTCATCAGTTATAATGATATTTTTTTTTGTGTTTTAATGTTGAAATTGAGATCAAATACTCATAGTGGTTACATGGTATCTGAGATAAAAATAAGGTAATTGGGTTTAATTTTGGAGGATTAAAAGATAAATCCTATTATGAAATAAATAAAAAAAACCCACATGTCAAATGTATTGGAATAAGCTTCCTTGGAAGTATCTTATGGGAACATCGACTCCTAGGAAGTATCTAATGGGAACATAGAGATACTTCAAATTTTGAAGAGATGTGAATCATGCTAATTACTGTCAATGAGATATGAATAAGCCCATAGATGCATAAGAATAATGTTTTTTTTTTGTAAAAACTATCATCCTTTGGTGAAATGTTTCAATTTCAGGGAAAATGTGAATTATGTGATCTAATACCCTAGGACATTGGATGCTGGAGGAAATCGACAACAATAACCTCCAAGGCAGAAATTATGTTCATATTCAATCACTACGACTGAGGAAGGGCATGGAAATGTTGTGGTGAAATATAAACTAGTTATTATTTCAAGAATAGGTATTTTACTTTTTGATTTTAATTTTCTGCATTATTTCATATCCTGTAATATAAGTAAAAAACTCAAACACCACTGCAAAATATGAAGGCTAACTTTATCTTTGAGAACAATGAATGGGGAAATTACTTTATATAAAGAATATAACTCCCCCTTGATTTATATGTGTAGACTGAATATCCAAAAAATATTTATATTACTTCATTAGGTTGAGTTTTATTCTATATTGTTCATGGATTAGATATCATTATACAAATACAACACCAACTCTAAATAAATTTATATAACTCTTCACATCCCACAACATCATTTAATTCAAAAAAAATGGTAAGGATAATGATGAATATCCTTAAGAATAATCATCTCAACTACGGATATTATTTTATTATAATAAATAATATCTGGTTCAATTGATAGAGATAAAGGAAAGAATTATTCTCGATAACATGTCCATTGTGAGTGACTACACTGATGTGTTCCATAACGAATTGACCGGTCTTCCTCTAAACTAACAGGTTGAGTTATCTATTGAACATATTCATGAATCACATCCTATATAAAACACTACATACAAAATTTTCTCCAATGGCATATATGTATTGAATAAGCTGTTACAAGATAAGATGGACTATGGTTTCATTTTCCCATGTTCTTCATGATGGGGGGATCCAGTTCTCTTCATCAAGAAGATGGGTTAATCAATGTGCCTCTTAATTGGTTATCATGAGCTCAAAAAACTAAATAAATAAAAAGTATCCTATAACAGAGATATATGAAAATTTTGATCCACTATGTGGGGATATGTATTTCATTATAGTGTACCTTAGGTAATCATATCACCAATTAAAGATGATGAAGGATGATGTTCCCATGACTTACTCTTTAATGATGTATGGACACTATGAGTACATAGTTATTCCCTTTGTACCCAATGATGCTCAATTAATTTTCATAGAATTAATGAATAGAGTATTTATATATTATGATAAATAATTTGTGGTAGTCTTTATAGATGATATTCTAATGTACTTCAAGAGAAAGGAGAAGCATTTGAATTCTATTAAAAATAATTTTAGAATGGAGAAACTATATAAAAAATAAATTAAATATTAGTTCTATTTGGAGGAAGTGTTATTCAATTGTTATGTTATCACATGGAAAGGGATATTTGTGGACCCCTCTAAAATATATATAAATTGAGTAGTGGCCCAAACTGAAATATATAATATATTTCTATAATTTTGTTGGCCTATCTATATATTGTCGATTATTTGTGAGGAACTTATCATGATTTTAAAACCTACTAACAATTATGAATTTTAATGGAGTGATGTTTTATTATACTAGAGAATGTGAAGAATTCATCAATGATTAAAAAAAGAGGTGTATCATTGAACAATTTCTTACACTTTCGAAAATTAGGGATCTTTTTTTATACACAGTGATGATTTAAAGAAGGGGTTAGGTTGTGTACTAATGAAAATGATAATTTGATAGACAATGCTTAAAGGAAGATAAATGTTATTGGAAAAACTATCTAACACTTGATTTGGGGATGGTAGTTTTGATATTGACGATGAAAATATTGAGTCATTATCTCTATGTAAGGAAGTGGGAGATATTTTCTGATCGTAAGAACTTCAAATATATATTCACATAGAAGGATCATAATATTAACCAGTAAATATTTTTAGATATCATCAAGGATTTTGACTGCTCAATCCACTACTATCTTGTTAAGAAAACTAATGTTTTAGAACATCTTATAAGAAAAGATCTTGTAACATTATCAATGATGAGAATACAGAAGTATCCAATGTTCTTAAACATGATATTTATGGATATGGTAATAACAATGGATGGTGCTCCCATCATTCCGTTAAAAATTATTTTCCTTCCATAACTTTTAGAGAGAACAAATTATTCTCGGAGAGATTATTTGGACATTCACAAGAAGGTAAAATCTATTTTAAATGGGAAGTACTTGGAGTCCAAAATTAATGGGAAATGAGTCATAAGATTTGGGTCACAACTATTTGTACCACCCAATCCAGAGATAATGAAATTGATTATGAATGATAAAAATATTTCAACATTATCTATCCACCTAGGGGTCACAATGATGTATCAACATGTCTGAGATAACAATAGGTGGTAAAATATGTTTTAGGAGATCATTTAATACACATCAATGATCCATGTACTTTATAAAGTGAAGGCTAAAATGAAAATGTATAAGGGGGTGATGAAACCATTACCCATAAAAACATGGAAGTCTGAAAAAATCACCAAGGACATTGTCACTAGACTACCAAAGACATGTAGAGGAAATAATTATATATAGGATTTTTGATATTATAACAATGAAATTTAAATTTAACATAATTTAATAGAACATCTAATTAAATCAACTTGAATGAATATAAATCATGGAAGGGGTGAGGCAGCATGGAGTTCCATTTTTGCTTTTATCCAAAAAAATGATCTTATATTTACCTCCACGATCTAAAAAAGTGTCTAAAATTACCAAAACACTAATTATAAACATTAGTATGGATTATCACCTCTAGAAATATGCCTAGTCTATGTAAAAAATTTAGATAGTGAAATATATGTTTAGAGCATTCCAGATGGACATAAAAGGAGGATGGGACCAGCATCTTCCTCTAGTCAAGTTCTCATAAACAAAAGTTTCCACTCATGTATCCAAAAGGCTCCATATTAATGCTATTATTATAAATCATGTATAACAATGGCATGTTAGGATTATGTCAGTGAACATAATCTTTCGGGAGTATAAATGGTTGAATAAATGGCAGAAAAGGTGAAAATTATTGTACAAAACATCATGGTAGCCCAAAGTTGATATAATATCTATAAAGATACTTTTATATGGAACATAGATTTTTAGGTTAGAGAAATGGTGTTCCTCCACATGTCTCCATGTAAGGGAGACATGATATTTGAGAAAAATGAAATCTTAGTCCCCGGTATACCAACCCCTTTGAGATTCATGATCTTTTTGAAGTTGAATCTTATAGACTAGAACAAATTCCAACCATGTCTCAAGTATGTGATGTATTACACATATCTATCTTTATTAAATAAATATTATTCCCCTCACTTGTTACAAATTCAATGGTGGTATGGCTAGTAAATGATCTCTCCTTCGAGGAGCAACTAGTGAAACTCATGGACCATAGAGATAAAGTTCTACATGACCATACTATTGACCTAGTTAATTTAAATAAAGGATCCATAAATATAATGAAGTGACATTAAAATTAGAGGAATATATGAAGGATAAATACTGTCACCTATTTTTCCCAAAGCATGTAAAAATAAATATCTAGGGTGATGTTTTAATGTGGGTGGAATTTAATGACTACGACTTTTATTAATGGAATATCTCTTATTATAATTATATAATTAAAGACATAAATCATAGAGATAACCCAATAAATTTTTTCTATCATAAATTAGGAATGTTACATTACTCATCAAATAAACCAAAAATATGTCCAAATATTATAAAAACACAATAAATAGTAAATAAGATAATAGAATTGGAAAAAATTTGATATGCCCGATCCACTAGAATAATCGCACTCCTGAACAAGGTTGTATGTATAGAATAACATGTTAATAATATAATACTAATTTTTAAGAATATTTTTTATAACGTTGAGATAAAAAATAATTTAATGAATAATAAATGAAATAAGTGGTATATATCGTAATTATGGAATCAATATTGTTCAAATAGTAACCTAACCAATGGAATAGTTTTTTTGGTCATTAGGAATATTAATCTTGTAGTTATAATTATAACTGTGATGTAATGATTCTTTATTAAAACCTCAATAAAGAAATTTATTCCATTGATAAATGAGATATACAATACACTAGATTGTCTCTCTAGGTGGTTGCAATTTGAGTTTTAAAACTGTTACTATAGTTATGTTTTTTAAGAAGAATAATGGAGATTTGATTGAATATTCAAATATTGAAAATAAATATAATCTAAATTTCATAATAAATACATAATATTTATTGAAAATAAATATTATTTGAAATAAAAATCAAAATAGTATTTTTGTAGAAGATCAAACCTCTCGTACTTTACTGTCTACCTTGATTAAAATAATTTCCTAATTAGATTTCTAAATTTCCACCCAAAGACCTCTAGTTAAACACCCTAAATTGGTAGGATTTCATATCAATTTCTTATTATTATTTTACCCTATTATACGCGTTATTAAATTACCAAAATACCTTTAAGTATGAAAACCCAATTGAAATAAGAATTCTTAATGATAAGTCCTCGCCAATGGAATTTAAATAGTGGAATCGATTATTTTACTTCACATATTGGAATACCACAAAAAATTGGATGAAAATGTATTGAATAATTAAAACAAATGAATTCATTTGTTAATATAATATCAATAGACATTTAAAATATATTTCACAAGAAAATTAAAACTCAAAAGATAGTGTTTGTTAGTTATCGCCACCCACCACAACTTTCTATTTATCCTCATATCATATGATTAGCCTACATATTCTCCATTCTATCATTAATGCATAGAATATTCATCATTATCTATACATCTAAATATCACTTTCTCTCCCCTTTGAATGATGAGGATAAATAAATATATGGAGAAAATGGGGCATGTAAATTTTCTATTATACTTTTTTCCTTCTGATGTATGCAGTTTTTTATCCAATTTAAAGGTTGAATCTATCAATGGATTCTTAGAAAGGGTTGTTCTTAATTAAAACCTTTATCTACCCTCCATTTTTTTTATTTTTTATAAATTTTGTTCAAAATTTATGATTTTATTACCAAATCAGACCATTTTAAGCTGAAGGGATCTTTTATATTCCATTGATTGAACAATTTAATGAAAATATTAATGAGTGATGGTTTCATTGAAAATCATCATGAATGTACATAATTTATTACAATTTCATATTCTATTAGAATCAACCCATTTTTAAAAAATTATCATGATTTATTATTTAATTACTGAGGTTGGGTCCAACCTACATTCCATACCAGCATTCCACATATAATGATTTATTTGAGCCTCCATATGATCGAATCAAGACATGAAATATTTTATAATTATTTAGATCCCAAATATATAATGAAAAAATAATAATAATCACTATATTTGGATCAATATTGAAAAATTCATTACCTAAATATAGAAATGATTTACAATTGTTAAAATTCTAGAATTGACAATTTTTTTCATTTAAGCTCAAAGCACAAAAAATGAATAAAAATGTAAAAATTTAATATTAAATAAAACTATGGTGTGATTAATAACATTTAAATTTAGAATAAAATATATTATAATAGATCCTTATCACTCCCTCACACTTAACTATTTCACTACCAAGTAATCATCTAATACCAAGGTAAATTAAACATCTCAAATCATAAATGACAACACAAGTCAATTATCATATCAATGAAAAATATCATACCTCTTACACGGTTAAAAATACAATAACTCTTCAAAATAATAAAAATTAATTCAATATATCATTAATCCTTATGTTCATGTCATACCTACCTTCCCAAAAATATATTTCTCTCATCAATCAAAAACAATTTACGCATTTTTTCTCATTTCCAAGAACATGTGTGAATTAGATAGGCTTGATGCCCTCCAAATATATCCACCTAACATAGTCAAAAATGTTTCAATCATAAGGTATTTTCCATGGTTTTTTCTAAGGTTGAGGTTTGGTCAATTTAAAATGTAAAAACATTAGTTGTAGAATGAGGAGGGTTAGGCTATAAACTGAAGTAAATTCTTGAGCATAGTTTGTCTCAAGAATCATGCTCTCCTCAGTCATATAAAAAAGTATTCACCTCCAAAAATAACATCATTTCATTTGGAGGTCGGCACTAGGAATTTCAACATAAATGATATATTTATTCCTTCTTTTCCCAATTTTTTTCATTACTTCATCTTGAATTCATATATGGATTTTCTCTTTAGAATCAAGTTGTTATGGAAACCAGTAGGAATTTTTTATCTTCAAAATTTCATGAAATCCCCTCCAAAAAATGTAATGGTATTTAGTATACCCACTCATATTTACATCAAGAAACTTCCTCCACCAGGATAGCTATAAATATAGAAACACTTTTTTCAAATCAGCTCAAAAATATTCACCAAGAAAGAAAAATACAACTCATCTTCTCCCCCAACACTTACCTTCAACTATAATCATTAATTGTACTTATATGGTAGGTATGAAATAAATATATGTATTTTAATATGAATTTATAACTATTTATTTCATGGATTATAAGGTATTAATAAAGATAGATTGTAACGGTTATCAAAAATAATAGTTAAACGTGAAAGGGGATATTAAAATGGTACATCAATCAAACTCAACACATTACATGAACTCTAACAGATTTGAAAAACAGGAAAAAAATAAATTTATATGTCCCACAACATATCTCACGACTCTAAAGAACAAGAAAATTAAATAATATGTCAAAAGGGTTTAGAAACCACTTAGGTTAAGAATTATTTTCAATTTTAACATTTCTAGTGCACATGTGTTTCACAATTAATCAAACTCAAAAAATGAAAACATACAAAATAATGAATAATACTCCATTCAGAAATCATTTAAATCCTAATTTATTCAAATCAATATATATCCCAAATATAACATAATGTTTTTAATTTTTCCATGTATTTGATTCAGATCGAGAATCAAAAACACACACCAAAATTGAAAACCAAAACATAAAAAAATCATAAAAGAAAACATGAAAAACAAAATAGGGGCACACAAAAAAATAATATAATATGTTGACATCCCCCCAAACTTATTCTATTTACTACCATCTTTTTAATTAAATTTAGATAAATATTTCCCTAAATAATCACAGTTTGATAGAAAAAAATATATAAAATGAAGGACACAAAAAGATTTATTTTTGAAGTGGCTATTTTGAGTTAAGAACTTAAATTATACCAAATTAACCATAAAATTAAAAAATGAAAAAACATGATGAAAAAGTAAATAAAATATATGGAAATTAAATTGGATAATTCTTGGTCTAATCCTTAAGTAGATGTTATGTTTTTACTACCCTATTCATGTAGTTATAGTGGTTTACCCCCAATAAAAAGGTGGAAGAGTTTTCTTTTTTAAATACCTCTATAACATCTTTCTTTCATTGTAATTAATGTTTTACGGGTCATAGAAGAACCCATGTATGGGGTAAATCAGCTCCTCCCACTTTTCCAGTGGTTTACTCCAGACACAACATTGATTGCTTTATCCATGGTCTGTGTGGATGAACATGCTGCATCGATAATTTATGGAAGGGTAAATTCAGTAATTGATTAATTATTAAGAGAATTAAAAAACTCAAGAAAAAAATCTTCCCCTTTATTCAAAGATGATTGAATGTAAATTATGATTAGGAAAGACCACTGAATACTCGGTATCAGAAGTGGATTCATATTTATCAACTACCTGAGATAGACAGACATATAGAAGATATAATACATCTTTTTATTGTATGGGATGATAATTTATCTTTTAATCTTCAAAAAAACTAACCAATGATCATCAAAATCATTTTGATATCTCACAGTTGTATCAGGTGACATAACATCTTCATGTACCTCTTCAAGTAGTGTCCATGGATAAAAAATTGGATATTCATGTTCAATATTCAATTATTCCTTGATATTCTTCATCAGCAAGGTTCAGATGTTTTTGTTATTACTACAATGGATATTTTACTTCTTCAACATCATCCAGTAGCAAAGATAACAACCTGCTTTATTTTTCATAGATTATGAAATTATTTTTATTTATTTCACCATCTTCTTCTAATCAAACATCTATTTGTCATTCATTCTAGGAAAAAACCTTAATAGGCCATGAATATGAAAAATAACTAAAATAGTCCATGGCCTCACAAAAATATAAAATTAAACTTTTTTATAATTATTTAAAAAATATGTAATAATTTCTGGATTTTTAATAATAATTATTGTCTCTAAGTGCTTGGCCACTCTAGAACAACAACAGTTGATGTGATGGTTTTTTTCATCTTAACCTAAATCACTACATTTCTCCCACAGATTTCCCTAGAATTTCACTTGGTTAGGTTGGAATTTGAGATTCAAAACTATCACTTTATTTCTTGTTTTTACAAGAAGAAAAAAATAACGATTTGATTGAAAGTTGAAATAAAGATAATAAAAATAAACAAAACTTCAAGGACATGACATAAAATTTATTGGAAATAAAATGGATTTTATATTTTAATAAAAAAATTAGTTACAGAAAATATCAAATCTCTCAGACACACCCCTCTTCCTTGTATAAAATTTTTTCATAATTAAATTTCTCATTGCCCACCTAAAGGCCTTTGGATAAGCACCATAACTTTCATGTATGTAATACAAATTTATTATTAAGATTATTTCCCCTCCTATATAAGTGATATAATTAATTAAAGATATCCACCCAATAACTCCCAATTTAAATCACAATGCACAACAACAGGACCTCGTCAAATAAATTTAAATAGTGAAATCTATTATTTTCCTTTAAAGATATTAAAACCATCCCAAAAAAATAGATCCAAATTTATCAATGAAATAAAATAAAAACATTAATTTATGAATATAAGTTAAAATTAATGTTAAAATATATTACATGATAAAATAACAACTCAGAAGAGAGACTCTCTTGATTATCATCATCCACAACCACATGGTTCTTATCCTCACATCATATGATCAGTATCCATATTCTATTTAATGATATAAATTAAAATAATAATTATCATGCTCTTTATGTAGAAATAAATTGTTCAAACCTTGTAATTATGAGTAGATATAAATATAAAGGGAAGGGGGGTTTGAAATTTACTATTCTACTTCTATGCGCCTAAAGAATTCTATTTTTTAGACAATTTTTATGCTGGATATCTCACTTGATTCTTTAAATGGGTTGTTCATAATTAAACCCTCTATAGACGATCCAAATTTTGGGAGTTTTGGACATGTGGTTACAAATTGATGATTTAATTAATCAATCAAACTATTTCTCCATGAAGATACATTTCATATTAGACTATTTTGAACCATTTTATGAATTTCATAATGAGTTCCTTTTTCTTTTAACGCATCATGAACATGTGTTATGGTATCTTATTTTTTCTACAATTATAATCAATTCATTTTTACACCTTTATCATTAGTTACACCTCAATTACTTAGGTGGGGTCCACCCTACATTCCAGAATAAATTTCCACAAATAATGATTTATTTGAGCCCCTATATGTTGGAATCAATACATGGTCAATTTGATAAAGACATACCCATGAATATATAAATCATCCAAAAATAATCTCTCAATTTGGATCAAAATTTAAAAATATATGACCTAAGTATAGAATTTTTTTAAAATACATAAAAATTCAATAATTGACCATTTTTTCATTTAAGCTCAAACCACCACAAAAACCTAAAAATGTGATAATTTTCCATTAAATAACACTTTATTGGGATTAATAACATTTAATTTTAGTATAAAATGTATGGAAATGTTAGCTTCATTAAACTGCACCCTATAATGTGTAAATTATATTTAGGTATATTATAATTTAATATATGATATATTTATATCATAGAATAAAAAAATAACTATTTTAAAGAAAAATAAAGTGTTGGTATTTTTGTGAAATGTAAATGTTTATTTGTAGTTTTATTGTTAATAAACAGATTTAAAAGTAAAATTATTTTAATAAATAATATTAATAATTTATAATTGTTTTTCTTATATTTTTAGTAAAATTTTATGATATATTAATTAATTTTTTACTATGTCATAAAATCTGTTATAATATTAAAATCAATATTTTTCAAATCAATGATTATATTAATTATACATTAAATTTCACACGTTTACATAATTATTTTAATAAAAGGGGTCCATTTATGAAATATACCTGTCAAATAATTATTACATTGAATATTTTTTATTTTTTAAAATATGTTGTTTTTATAATAATAAAATACGGTAATTTAAATATTTAACATTTTATGTTAATAAATAAATTTTTTAATCATGTATGAGTAGTTGATGATGTATGTGATCATTATATCAAACTCACATGATATTTTTACTATATTTAGTTATATGAATAATCACTATTGATATTCTTTATCCATAATTACAAACAAATGAATAAAATAATCAAAAACACCCCTCTCCTCTACCTGTAAATCTAACCCCTCACCACTCATTATCATAACACATTATAATCCTTCTATATTTTCTAAATTATAAAGAATTATATTCTCAAGACTCTTACCCATGTAAAAGATTTTCAGGTCAGAACAATATACCAAACCCATGTTACTTAGGGAGATTCTAATGGAGGCCATATTCAAGAGGAATAATACTCTTTCTTTTTTAATTATGTATTTATTCTATTTTATCCTCACCTCCCCAATCCAAAACATCGTGATAATTCTAGTATCATATATATAAGATATAATTTGATTTTTTTATTTTAATATCCAATAGAAAAACACTTCTCTTTCCCTTTTATCTTATAAATAACAATATCATTCGAGATATAAAGGTTTAAGGCCTTAATGGATGATGATTTTGTATTCTATGACCACCTTAATGTTTGGACATAAAAATATTAATGTGGTCAAATAATATTATAATATGTCTATTATAATTTCTTTCTTTTTCGGTAACTGATATATATTCATAATAATATATAATAATACAAAACATGTTCATGAAGATTGAAAAATCACCTAAATAATCTTAACATTTATCATTAAGGTTTAATCAGATGAATCATACTAATTTCAAAAAATAAAATCATAAATTTTACCACTTAATTTAATGGAAGTTAATTAAAACCATATAATTTCAATTCTTTAGAATTATTCCAATTTAAAAAAAGTCACATAATTATACACAAGCGCACCGACCATTAAACTATGAAACGAACACTAATGGAATGAGGAAATTATACTATATAACTCTTAAAAATGGTCATAATTAAAAATAATAAAATTATAACAAGTCAAATAAATCTCTATGTGGTTCTCAATAAAATTATTATTGAATCTACTTTTTTTTATGTAGGACATCCTGTGAAATTTTATAACCTATTCATGAATAAGGTTGTGGGTCTCTTTGATCTTCCAATTTTTTCATTAGGTAACACGTCCCTCTCTTTACTCAAAATTGTTTCTTATATATTTTTATATAAATATAATAAATTATATATTTATATATATGTTACAAAAAATTGTATTTCTTGACTCAACATTCTTTTATGGGAAGATACGTATATTAAATGGATCGCTTCTTAATTCATCCCCACAAGCATGATCGATTTAAGGGAACTTATAAATATCATAAAAAATTGCTAGTATACTCCATAATTTTTATTAATCCAAAATTATTTTTATAAGATATATAATTTAATGATTAAAAACAATTTAAATTAATTCCTATTTTTATATAAACAAAAATTCCATTTTATTTCTTAATTTCTCTTTAATCTTTTCTGTAAAACTGCATTAATGTGAAAATTTTATAAAGTTTCATTAACACTCTATTTAACGTATTAATTTTAGTTTGACATCATATTTCAAGATCTATTCTTATATTTTGTTTCTTATTTTCAGAAAATTATTTAATCTCATGTTTCACGAATTCCATTTTTATATTCCCTTTGGTTATACCTTATGACATTATTATGATACACATTTCCACACATGGATTACCCTTATGTGCATTCTTTATCTTTGATTCTTTATTTGACACAAATATGAATGAAATAAGTAATATGGGTGTGCCTAAATAGGGATACAATACATTGGTTAGTGTTTAAACTCATTAGAAGTATTGTATGGGATTAGGTAGCAAAAAAATCCATTATGGGAATTTATCCACCTTATGATATAGTATTGAAAGTTTCCCATGACTCATGTTTATGTCATGTTATATGTTTCTACCACATTAATATATTACCATTATCATATTACTCAATGTTCTATATAATATTCCTTTATATTTTTATTCATGTTCCATTCCAATTATTTTTTCATGTTATTCCATTTAACCATGTTCTATAATTATTTTTCATGCTCATTACCTTACAGGGATTTTAGATCATCCCTATTATCTATGTATTCCCTATGTTATCCTATGATGATGGATGATCTCAAAATAAAGTAGGATCTCATTATGAAAGAATAAAAAAGGTTTTTATTCTATTTTCACTTTTTAAATATCTTTTACCTAGTCTTCCAAATGAAGTATTCTTTACGATCCTTGGTTTGTATTTTATGGTTAATTATGTATAAAATCATGTAATAATATGTGTAAAGGTATAGGGTTACTATATTTAACTTTATTCTATGTATTATCTGGATAATTTATATTTCATGGTCCTGAATTATATATTTAGATTCTTCTTATGACATCACATGTCAGAGTCATTGTTAAAATAATTGGATATTTCAGTGGAGGAATTAATATAAATGAAAATGAGTTAATACAACACTCTCATAGAGCTATTTAATGAAAAAGAAGAAACTATGTCACATTTTAATGATAATTATATTATATTTAATAATGAATAAAAATGATATTAATGTGATAAAGAAGTATTTGAATAGGTTTTGATGACATCCTTCCATTATTTATAAACATTTCCTAGTGTCCCCATGAATGTCATATCTTTATAGATGTAAGATAATGTAAAAAAGATTATTAGAGATGAAAAAACATGTATTTAAGTAAAGGTAAATAAATAAGGATAAAATTAAAATGTTAAAATGTGATTAAGAATAATTACTAAACTCAATTAAGGATGAAAATAATATTCTCTATTTGATGTGTCACACCCCGACCGCAGATGTCATTATTTTACTTCTTTCCTGGCCCGATTTAAATTTTTCGAGGTTTATTTGGGTTGGCGGTTTCGCGCCGGTGCGCGGTCATCGCATCGCTAGCGGTGACCGTGCGTTTGGCCTGGGTGACTATGTGTTCGCCCGACGTTTAAATTGGAGAATTTTATGTTGTCATTTTATTAATTATATTGTTATTATTATTATTATTATTATTATAAGGTTTTATTATTACTATTATACAGTTTATTATTATTATTATTATAAAATTTTATTATTATTATAAAGTTTTACTATTTTTTATAAAGTTTTATTATTACTATTAAGATTTGATTTTATTTATTTAATTAATTTATCATATTATTATTATTATTTCCTTTTTCATTATTTATTATTATTATTATTATTATTATTATTATATTATTATTATTATTATGTTAATATTTTTCTATTATTATTATTATTAGTATTATTATATTATGTTATTGTTATTATTATTATTATTATTATATTATGTTATTATTTTTATCATTATATTATGTGATTGTTATTATTATTATATCATTATTATTATTATTATGTTGTGTTATTATTATTATTATGTTATTGTTATCACCATTATTATTTTCACATTATTATTATTATGATTGTTATTACTATTATGTTATTATTATTATCGTTGAACCCGTTTAACGGTCTTTTGTTTTAGGACCGGTTTGACGGCGCAGTACGGTGCGCCCTTTTATGCAACGGGAGTTTTGCGCCGTGTCGTTTTTCGTTCCGAGCTGCGTCTTGAGGTAGGTCTCCCATTGAACTCGCCTTTAAATTTATAATTTATTTATTTATTGTCTTTTATTGGGTTTCAGTAAATTTAAAAGTATTATTAAGTAGTAATTTATAATGTGGTGGTCTGCTCTGCTTATCTCTAGCATTTCAGTGGAAGTATTTTTATTGGTTTAATGGTGTGTGCTTTCCTGGTGATATTGCTAAATGAGTTCTTTGTGAAATGTGAAGATCACGTTGAATTGGGTTTTGAAACGGTTTTGGTGTGTGTAAAATGGCAGGTGAATTGTTTATGGAAAATGGTGTTTTTCTTAGAACCTTGATTAGAGGAAGTGTCGTGTGACCTTTAAACTCGATTTTTGGAAACATTAAGTGTGGTTCTTGGTTGTTGAAAAATGTTTTCCTTTGTCACGTGAACAAAAGTTTGGATTTCATTTGGGAAATGGTGTTCCTTCAAAAAATGATTAAAGGCTCGTTTGGATCTTGATAAAAGTGGGGTGCGTTTGGTTGTTGGAAAGTGACTCTACTTGTGAAACAAATGTGTTCCAGGTTTAAGATGCTGATTTGAGTTTCTGAAATAAAGTTCTAAGTGTGTTTCTGGTTTTCAATGAAATGGCATGTGTCATATCCCTTTAGAAATGCTTTAGTATTAAATGGACAAAATGTAAATGATATGACGGCCCGGTTGGCACTTTATTAAATGTGAAGTGATTATACATATATATCTATATATATACATACTTGTGAAGGCATCTCTACAGGGGGACTTCCCTTCGAGGGTTGTCGTGTAGCGATGTCCGTGTAAGGGGTTGGCAAGTGCAGTGAGATGAGTCACGCATGCGAGGGTCTCCCACTTACACAGTGTTACTAAAACCACCATGGGTTCCTGGGCGTCTTGTAGATTATCGAGTGACGGTTGCTTGCTAACCCTGATTAGACGGGTTAGTACCCCCTGGAGTTGTGGACAGTCCAGGAGGGATGTGCCACTGGTTGGCTATTAGGGCGGCCAGTTGGTTATTGACTATGGAGTACCACGCCGGCAGGTAGTCTGAACCCGAGTACGTCCAGGGGTTTTCTAGGGATGTTTAGGATCGCCCATGGTTATTGCTGATAACTTCTGGTTTATTTTTTACTTGCACTTGGTTTTCCTTGCTTGTTTACCTTTACTTGCACTTGTTTTCCCCGCTTGTTTACTTTCAGTCATCCTTCACAGCCTATACTGTTAGACTTTGGGAAAATGGTTTTCAAATGAAAATACTTTATTTTCTTTGTGTAAGTTTTGAAAATGTAACACTTTGCTTTTTAGAATGAGTTTAAAACTAATGAAAGGGAACCAACTTTCGAAGAATAATAAGGGAAACGTCTCGTGTTTGATTTTCAAGTAAAACATTATGAAAGCTTACTTTTATACATTGTAGTTCAAACCTGGAATATGTAGATTCTTTATTTACTGGCAGTGTTTTGGGTTTTGTTTTGGGGCTCACCTACTGAGTACTTTTTGTGCTCACGCCTATCTTTTACCTTTTCAGTTACAGGTTTCTTGTGTTCAAGTTTTCCTGGCTTGAGTCGCTCAGTGAGGGAGCAACGTTGGTTGTAGTTGGGTGGTGACCCGCGAGGTCACGTGGAGGTATGTCGTGGTGTAGTTTTTTTATGTCTTTAGTGTTCGTCTGTTTGTTTGGTTTATATTTTTTCTTTTATCCTGTTTTTAGTTTGGGCTGAAATCGTTCCCAACGATTGAAATTTTTAATGCCCGGCACTTGTTGCCATCCCGGGGGGATCGGGAACGCTCCTCGGGACTTGCCGCGGACCGGCTCGGGTGACCGGTTCAGGGTCGCCCCAGGCTGGTTCGTGACAAAATGGTATCAGAGGCAGGTTCTTGTTATTTGGGTTGTCTGGTAGGTGGAGATTAGGACTGTCAGGACTCGAGAGGTAGGTACGGGAAGGACGTCATGAACCCTCACCCGTCCCGCACCTCGAGTCGCCAGGGGTAGTCCGGGAATTGTGTCTTTATCTCTTTCTGGTTTGTTTTGGATTGAGAGATGACAACGGAGGCAAGCCTACGTTACTTCGTGATTTCACCTGGAGTAGTGACCCATGTGGAGTCTGAGTACACGGTTTGAATTCCTCCTAGTGGTCGACGCTGACTTGGGACATGGCCCACTACCATGTCGCCAGGTTGAGCGTGACTACTAGTCCCTCACTCCAGTGGTTGATGCAAATTTGGATGCTGCTTTTGTTTTGGTCTGCGTAAGTACGTTGTTGGAACTGAAAAGGGTTTTTGAAAAATTGGACTGGTTTCTTTTGAAAGATTTTAAATGTATGAAACGAGTTTTAAAACTAAAATCTCTTGATTTGGAAATCTGTTGTTTGCTTCGAATTGGTTAAGAATGATTTGGGGTGAAACCTCAGTTCCTCTTTATGAACGTTTGCACATGTGTGAGAATTCATGGAAAATGCGTGTTGGTGCGAGTATGAATGGACAGTGGATAAAGACATGTGCAACGGGTCATGGGATTACCTGGGTGTGTATTTGAAATTAAAGGCTTGACCTTGTTTTCTAAATTGGTTTTAAAGGGGAAACGGTTTTGGAAAGTTTTTGGTTTGAAAATGGATTGGTTTTGGAAAGAAGTCTTGAAAGAGGGCAGTTTTAAAGTCTAAAATAAAAAGGGGATTTTAAAAAGGAGATTTTATTTTGGGTTGTGTTCGCATTTGTTCGGTCTTGTGCTGACTGTTTTTGATGAAGGCGCTTTTATTGATGTTGCTTCGGTTTGATATTGGTTTTGGCTTCGTGTTTTAATTGTCGCTTAGGAAATGCCACCCAGAAAGGTCCCTAAGGATTCAGATAAGTCATGCCCAGTTTTTGATCCTCCTCAGACTTTGCCTATTCTCCATGGTGATCAGGGTCCGTTAGAAGCAGTGAAATGGCTCGAGGAAGTGGAGCGTGTCTTTAGAACGTTGGGAACTCCCGATAATGTTAAGGTTCGTGCAATTATGGAGTTGTTCGAGGGTCCAGCTCTGGACCAGTGGAAGATGGTTACCCCACCGTCAACGCAAGGTGAAATGACATGGGATGTCTTTAAAATCATTTTCATCCAATGGTTTGTACCTGAGGAAGTGAAACTGGAGAAAAAGAGAGAGCTTGTGCATATTCAACAAGGCCAACGGACGGTGAAGGCATATGTTGACCATTTCAAGGAACTGATTTTCTTTTCTCCAGAGGTAGCTTCGCATGAGCTCATGAAGGTCTCTCTTTTCACTGGGGGTCTTCGTCCAAAGATCAAGGAGCGAGTCCTCCCTTCTAAAGACCTTTGTTTCGAGAAGCTGGTGGAGGAAGCATTTTTGGCTGAGTTGGTTTTCGGAACACAGTTGGTTAGTACTCTAGCATCCCCGGTTGTTCGTAAGAGTTCCCCCTCTGGTGTGGAAAATACGCCAGAGATACCTGTTCCTCAGGAGTTATCCCCCTTGGTCCCAGCTTTCAGTTCATCATATTGTTCAAAGGTATGCTATCAGTGTGGTCGTTTCGGGCATTTAAAGCCGTCTTGTCGCAACCCTCCGAAGACGTGTCATCGATGCGGCTGTCTGGGTCATCTGGAGAAGTTTTGCAGGAAGCGTCGCTTGAAGAGGACGCTGTGATGGGAGAATGTCAGTACCTGACCGGGAGGCAGAAGATGCTTCAGCCATCAGAGCCCCAGCCACAAGTCTCGAGGTGAAGCTCACGCACAGTCAGGAGTTCCCAGGGTTGTGAAGCCTTGGTCCAGGTTCTGTTTTCCGTATTGATGGTGGAACAATTAGAAACCTTTTAATATTTTTTTTCCTGCTATTAAAGTTTCAACAGCATTGTAAATGCGTTTTTTTTCTATAAAATGACGATGGACTTGTTCTATGATAAATTCAAGCAGACTTGTCACGTGGATGTAATATTCTGAATCGTGTGTCCTTCGTAAAAGTGTGTTTGACCCTTGTGTGGGTTGACCTCGTTGTAGTTTTGTTGTCGGATGTGGACATGTTTCGTGGATTTCAATGGGTCATGTCTCCAATTTGATGTTTGGTTAAATTTTCCTCTGGGGGGTATCCTTGGTGTTGAAGTTTGTTGACTCTAGTCGAGGATTCAATGTTTCGATGAAGGTGTTGTTTTTTCACTCGTGCTATAAGAGTTGGTTTAAACCGGTTGGGAGTTCCCACATCGACCCCCCTTTCCTAGGACTTTCTATTTAGATGGTCAACTTTTCTGCACAAGTTGAGCTCTTGTGGTGGGGAGAACCCCTTTGTGTTCTCCCATCAACCTTGGATCTCAGTTTTCTCTTGAATGGGTCGGGTGTGACCTGTGTGGAGTAAGGTCATCCTGAGAATCTCAGTTCTCTTCAGTTCCTTTAGTTCTGTTTGGGCATAGACTTGAATTTTGGCTGACTTTTGGCTTGGTGACTTTCTGGGGGCAGAAAGTGTCTGTGGTGGGGAGAATTGTCACACCCCGACCGCAGATGTCATTATTTTACTTCTTTCTTGGCCTGATTTAAATTTTTCGAGGTTTGTTTGGGTTGGCGGTTTCGCGCCGGTGCGCGGTCATCGCATCGCTAGCGGTGACCGTGCGTTTGGCCCGGGTGACTACGTGTTCGCCCGACGTTTCAATTGGAGAATTTTATGTTGTCATTTTATTAATTATATTGTTATTATTATTATTATTATTATTATTATAAGGTTTTATTATTACTATTATACAGTTTATTATTATTATTATTATAAAGTTTTATTATTATTATTATAAAGTTTTACTATTTTTTATAAAGTTTTATTATTACTATTAAGATTTTATTTTATTTAATTAATTAATTTATCATATTATTATTATTATTTCCTTTTTCATTATTTATTATTATTATTATTATTATTATTATATTATTATTATGTTAATATTTTTCTATTATTATTATTATTAGTATTATTATATTATGTTATTTTTATTATTATTATTATTATTATATTATGTTATTATTTTTATCATTATATTATGTGATTGTTATTATTATTATATCATTATTATTATGTTGTTGTTGTGTTATTATTATTATGATGTTATTGTTATCACCATTATTATTTTCACATTATTATTATTATGATTGTTATTACTATTATGTTATTATTATTATCGTTGAACCCGTTTAACGGTCTTTTGTTTTAGGACCGGTTTGACGGCGCAGTGCGGTGCGCCCTTTTACGCAACGGGAGTTTTGCGCCGTGTCGTTTTTCGTTCCGAGCTGCGTCTTGAGGTAGGTCTCCCATTTCACTCGCCTTTAAATTTATAATTTATTTATTTCTTGTCTTTTATTGGGTTTCAGTAAATTTAAAAGTATTATTAAGTAGTAATTTATAATGTGGTGGTCTGCTCTGCTTATCTCTAGCATTTCAGTGGAAGTATTTTTATTGGTTTAATGGTGTGTGCTTTCCTGGTGATATTGCTAAATGAGTTCTTTGTGAAATGTGAAGATCACGTTGAATTGGGTTTTGAAACGGTTTTGGTGTGTGTAAAATGGCAGGTGAATTGTTTATGGAAAATGGTGTTTTTCTTAGAACCTTGATTAGAGGAAGTGTCGTGTGACCTTTAAACTCGATTTTTGGAAACATTAAGTGTGGTTCTTGGTTGTTGAAAAATGTTTTCCTTTGTCGCATGAACAAAAGTTTGGATTTCATTTGGGAAATGGTGTTCCTTCAAAAAATGATTAAAGGCCCATTTGGCTCTTGATAAAAGTGGGGTGCATTTGGTTGTTGGAAAGTGACTCTAATTGTGAAAAAAATGTGTTCCAGGTTTAAGATGCTGATTTGAGTTTCTGAAATAAAGTTCTAAGTGTGTTTCTAGTTTTCAATGAAATGGCGTGTGTCATATCCCTTTAGAAATGCTTTAGTATTAAATGGAAAAAATGTAAATGATATGACGGCCCGGTTGACACTTTATTAAATGTGAAGTGATTATACATATATATCTATATATATACGTACTTGTGAGGGAATCTCTACAGGGGGACTTCCCTTCGAGGGTTGTCGTATAGCGATGTCCGTGTAAGGGGTTGGAAAGTGCGGTGAGATGAGTCATGTGTGCGAGGGTCTCCCACTTACACAGTGTTACTAAAACCACCATGGGTTCCTGGGCGTCTTGTAGATTATCGAGTGACGGTTGCTTGCTAACCCTGATTAGACGGGTTAGTACCCCCTGGAGTTGTGGACAGGCCAGGAGGGATGTGCCACTGGTTGGCTATTAGGGCGGACAGTTGGTTATTGACTATGGAGTACCACGCTGGCAGGTAGTCTGAACCCGAGTATGTCCAGGGGTTTTCTAGGGATGTTTAGGATCGCTCATGGTTATTGTTGATAACTTCTGGTTTATTTTTTACTTGCACTTGGTTTTCCTTGCTTGTTTACCTTTACTTGCACTTGTTTTCCCCGCTTGTTTACTTTCAGTCATCCTTCACAGCCTATACTATTAGACTTTGGGAAAATGGTTTTCAAATGAAAATACTTTATTTTCTTTGTGTAAGTTTTGAAAATGTAACACTTTGCTTTTTAGAATGAGTTTAAAACTAATGAAAGGGAACCAACTTTCGAAAAAGAATAAGAGAAACATCTCGTGTTTGATTTTCAAGTAAAACATTATGAAAGCTTACTTTTATACATTTTAGTTCAAACCTGGAATATGTAGATTCTTTATTTACTGGAAGTGTTTTGGGTTTTGTTGTGGGGCTCACCTACTGAGTACTTTTTGTGCTCACGCCTATCTTTTACCTTTTCAGTTGCAGGTTTCTTGTGTTCAGGTTTTCCTAGCTTGAGTCGCTCAGTGAGGGAGCGACATTGGTTGTAGTTGGGTGGTGACCCGCGAGGTCACGTGGAGGTATGTTGTGGTGTAGTTTTATTTATGTCTTTAGTGTTCGTCTGTTTGTTTGGTTTATATTTGTTCTTTGATCTTGTTTTTAGTTTGGGCTGAAATCATTCCCAACGATTGAAATTTTTAATGCCCGGCACTTGTTGCCATCCCGGGGGGATCGGGAACTCTCCTCGGGACTTGCCGCGGACCGGCTCGGGTGACCGGTTCAGGGTCGCCCCGGGCAGGTTCATGACATGATGTGTTTGGAGATGTAAGAAAAACTGATAAATCTGGACACTAAAAAGATAAGTCTTCAAAATTGTTGAGAAAATAAATATTGAGACAAAAATATCAGATGATATTATATAGTAACATAATATTATAATTGGAGGTAATAAGAGATGGAAATAATCTAATGATCAACCCTAAACCATTTCAAATAATGAGCTAACCCATACTCATGTTAATTTGGTTTTTAGTGTAAGAGTTTTTTTGAGAATTAAAGGGAAAAAAGAAATAAAATATAAAAATGTGAATTAATAAAGATGCTAAAAACCCCCAAAATAATCATGGGTGTATGGGATTATGTATTAAAATTATTTTCCTAAAAGAAATATAACAAAATTTCGTTGTTCCAATCCAAATACGGAAGTGGATTCAATCTGGACATACATCGCCTACATGTAAATAATGTAGATTAATTTGTTATTTTTGGTGATGCCAGAGATTATAGTATATGTATATTTAATAATAGAATATATTTTTATCTTTTGGAGTTAATAGAAGTCATAATGAAATATGAGAAATGTTGAGTCAAGGATGACTACTACTTTTTCAAAAATGATAGTATTGAATATAAGGAGTTGTCGCTTAATGAACATATATGAATACTTTATATCTTTATATTAGTTTTAAAAAAATATGTACATTTATATTAGGATTATTGGAATATTACAAGTCAATATATCTTAACTAGTTCCACCAGTACTCTGCCATTACCCACAGACAGACACAATTCATCCCTCTTTGGGAATAACAAAGTAATGATATTCTACCTAAGGGATTACTCCCAATATCTATGGGAGAATGAATAATTTTGGAAAGGGGGTTATTAAATTATTATTATTTACATAATAACTCACCAATTAACTATTTTTGGAAAAGTTACATTCTATAAAATGAACTCTATGATGTAGGAAAATTATGGTTAGGTCACTCACACACAAGGGGAGCACCGAAAAACCCTTGGTTTATAAATATCTACCTCTTTATTAACCTATGGATAAATGATGATAAAACTATCTATGATAACAGTTATAGTTCCTTCATATATATATATATGCATATACAATAACATGATGTTTTCCTCTTCAGGCATCCCGTCCTCACAGTTTTCCCTATAGGTTATTCCACCTTGTTCCAACAAGAAAATTAAAAATTTTGTAGAGAGGGTTTCTCCATTGTTATCAAGTGCATAGTGACCCCTATTTTACCTAATGTGGGTATCAAATAATTTTAATTTCCTCACAACATGTCTAATGCATGTTATATCTTGGTCACACACACTCAATGGTATTACCAAACAACCCTGGGTTCAACAAAATTGTTAAATTCTATCGAACACTAGGAATTTTTTTAAGGGGGGGACAAGGGTCATATATATAGTTAGGGGACCATAAATAATTAATCCCTCACATTTGATCGCTAATAAAAATAGAAAATTTTGGGGGATGGTATCTAGTTAAAACAACAAAGTTACAAGGATTAATGGGAGTGTCTTATGATTCCAAGGTGTCTTCCATCATATTTCTCTCCTCCCATGTGTGGGTAACCTTCTTATGGTTGGTGAAAATAGTGTTTATTCAATGTTTACATTGGGTTTCATTATTAAGTGACTCTTTATTGTTCTTTAAGATTTTTTAATTTTTAGTGATATTTGGTTGTAATTAAATTGTGGATTTATATATATTGGTGGTTAGAATAATTATTGTGGTGTTTTAATTGTGGTTTATTAAAATATTAGTTATATTTTTCTTTCTAGAATTTATGATTTAATGGGTGATATATTATTAATAGTTTCTAAAGTGATTTTAGGGAATATTTTTTAATAACAGAGTATAAAGGATTTCTCGATAAGTCTATTCTCATGGTAGGTGATTCTGATACATATTTAATTTCATAGTACGTTATTTGGATTTTTAGTCTATAATTTTTCATATATTAAAAAATAAAAAAAAAACTATTTTATTTTAAAAAATAAAATTTAATGTTTTTTAATGAATTGAATTTTTAGTCACGATAACAATGAATCTATATAATCACTATTCATTATGTGGAAATAATTAATGTTTCCCTCTTTAGATTACAAACTTTTTTTAAATGATCTATGAACTGTTAAATTATTTTGTATGAATCATGTATTATTTGAAATTTTGTACGTTTATTTCATATTCCTTATGTATAGACTTGTTATACATGTTTTCTGTTTTATATTAATGAACATATATACTCTGATTTATGCAATAAATAGTATATAAAATATTATAGTTATTGAATGGTAATGATTAATTAATAATATCCTCATTTGTAAAATACATGTAAATTGGTCATATTTTGAAAATCATAAAATTGTGTTTATAGGGAATTGAAACCCTTTTGTACCATCTATCATAATTATGAAATTTTCATCTATAAATATAAAATTTTTCATAAATTATTTCCCATGTGTCAATTATTAATTTTTATGAGGGTATTATACATCTTTACAAAAAAATTAATCTTCCCTCCAGAACTATGATGTATTTATAATGAATGTGTATGTTATTTACGTAAATTAAAGTATGTTGAGAATCATATGTACTTTGATTTTATTTTATTAAATCAATTTTCTCTTGTGTTTGAAATCATATTTAATTTATTAAATCATTACTTTTCAATTTAAATTCATTCAGTTGTAAGTCAATGATATATTCAAAATCTTTGTTAAGACTTTTTAACAATGATAATGAATGAAATATGTTAATTTAAGATAATAAGAATTATTTGATGAAAAAAATAACATGTTGAATTATCCCGGTTTCTATATTAGTAAACTATTTCATTTTTATTCTTCTATTATTCCTTTTTTCCATAAGTTATTTGACATGGTTTTTATTTAAAATAAATAAATAAATTATAAATAGACATACTCAAACTACATTATCACTATAACTTTTTTGATTTTATGTTTTAAACATTATATATTTCATTGTAAAAATAACACAGACATCATTTATTTTAAATAATTCTATTTATTCCTTAAAATTAAATTTTAATATAATAACATATTTTAGAAATGATTCAATCTTATTGATTAGTGTTTCAAATTGAATACATCTTCATGATTTAGTTCATTACTAAGGATACCATGAGTATGTATTGGTTATGAATAATACCATAACATATCATATATTATTTATGGTAATAATAAAAACATGTTTTTACCCTTGTAAATTAGAGAGGCTTGTTTTACTATATTTTATAAAAATTCTTATTACTTTTTAATTATATATCATAGATCACATATAAATTTCCTCTAAAGTGTCATGAATGGAATGTTTTTTTATCCCTCATGCCATTATTAGATTGATTTTATTTTTTTATTCAATAATTTAATATCCATGGGATAATAATTCTTATTTTATGAGTATGTGTTGCTTTGAATTATTCTTTCTTGACATTATAACCATCATAGAATATAAAATAATTCATTCTCTTTGTTTATTTTATCATAACAACCATTATTTTTTAAATAATACTTATTTTAGGTTATTTCTTCAATATATCAAACATTTTGTTACCTTATTGTATTGAGAATATTGGTTGGTATGGCTATTATTGATATGTTGAATCTAGAATTGTTAAAATTTCATAACCACATATATTTAATGGGATGGGTAGAAATCCCCTACTTGAGGATGCCCCTTCCCCTTTCCCATGGAATGAGATGATATTGCCTTGAATCTATAATACCCAATACTTGATCTCTAAATCCATGGGATATTATTTCCATGAATCTTTTATACACCATCCACATTCCACCATATTGGGTTTTACCTTTAACTTATCCGTCAGTTGTATTTCTATGAGTATATTTTGATGGATATTGATTCATAGTTTCTATAAATAGGTTATCTAGGACCATGATTTCAATTCTCAATAAGGTATGTTATTATAAAACCTTGGTTTAAAGGGATTTCTTTTTATTATTTTATGCTGATTTTTAATTTTCTTTATTTTCAGGCATAGTTTTGTAATGATTGATATCCGGTTTTAATTTCATTGTATGTTTTATATATTTACTTCGGTAAATAATTATAAATATCTAAATTTCATAAATGAGTGTATTATATGAATATTTTATCCTTTTTTCATTCTTACTGAGTATTCTAGTCTGATATAATTCATATTTACACTAGATGACTAAAATTTTTGTGGTCTATTTTTAAGTACCTATATGTACTTATAGATATCTAAATGATTTATTTTTTTCATGTTAAATGATATTATGGGTTTATTTTCACTAATTTTTGGAATCATAAATGTGAGACCGAATTTGGTATTTATCCATTGGTTCCAGAGGCCAATTTCTACAATTTACCTTCATTTGTATTTTACATTTTCATTACATTAAATTCAATACTTTTATTTTATGTTTGTTTTATTTTCAAAATTTTTATTAATAAAAATGGGTGAAATTTCTACCAAAAATTATCTTAGGGTAGTGACATTCGTCTCCTCCCTCTAGTGATTGAGTGGTACACCTTGAATCGTGTGGTGGACTGGGGAAATATTTTTTAAGTATCGATTGCAATTTCACTAAAAAAAGTACCCAATATACTTTTACAAACTATCGAGCTTCTTACCATACACTTGTTATAGACATAATGGTTGACTAGTTTCTCTCTAGAGAATATTGTCTCCATTGGATTCATAACTTTTTAACTAGTGGAATTCTACAAGGTACCCATTGAAATATGTTTATTTATATTAATAGTAGTTACCATACACCCACCAACAAATCATACAACTAGTCTCTAATGTTCCTCAACTCTTATAAAATATAATTTAATAATTTAATAAAATTTTTAAAAAATAACCATGGAGTATATACAATTTTAGGGGATAATTTCATAATATTTATAATGGTAATTTCAACAATGAGAAGTATATATATGCACCATTGATGAATAATCCTAGTCATTATGATCTTATATTAGATTTACACACTCATATATAATTTTTAATTTTGGTATAATTCCACTTCACACACACCAATGGAAGCATTTTCTCATATATCACCCTCTCACTATGATCCACTACACACACATGATTCTACTAAAAATTCATATCCAAAACAACATATAATCATTACTATCAATCATGTGTGAGTGGTCTTGATATTACCTCTGAAGCTAAAATACATGAAATATGGAATTAAAAGTAAAATATCTTGTATAAATAAGCAATCAATAGTCAATTATTCTGATTTTATTTTAAATATCGTATGGTCCCAAAAATAATTTCATGTTCATCCCTTACTACATTAACTAGTGATGATCCAACTATAGTGACACCAATAAAGAAACTTGTCCACCCAAGTAGAATATCGAACAATCGTTGCTTTTAATGATTATATGACCATTTCTACCCTATGTTGATACTAAATAATTATGAATGTGTTTAACCATCCTCGATGCCTCATACACTATTCTTGGACTAATTTACTCTGAATTTCATGACTCTAATTATCATAAAGGTAAGTTTAATGGTCAATTATATAGATTATAATAGGGATACATCTGTATAAAATCCCAATATATTTTATTGTTTATAAACTCTCCCAAATCTATATAGTCCTCTGAACCCTCAAAATAAATCTTATATTAAATAGTGGAGCATATCCTAGAGTATTTTGGTCATTCTACTATTCTTCCTATTAAAATTTGGATGATTAATTATACTACACTATAGTTGAGTTCCTTCTATTATATATAACGTCTACAATAGTTATGGAAAAAATCACATGTTTCTATAAAATTCAATTCTCATAGAGACCCTCATAAATAAAAATATCTCCCATATATAGCTTATTGAACTTATCTACTGATAGCATCTCATATATTTAAAAAATAATTGAGTCCTCAATCAACCAATCTATTACAACCAATACATTAACATACCACGTGAGTGATAAAGTAATCCCTGTAATAAATCTCATGGTCACGTCATCAATCTTATATTTTGGTACTATAAGTGGATGAATCAAAATAAATATTATACAAATATATTATTTAATCCTCTGATAGGTGATGTAGTGAGACTCATAGTTGAGACTATATGTTCTTTTGTATAGTCCCCAAAAATCGTGTCAAATATCATTATATATCATATTCAGTCCTGGGTACAAATCCCATTAAGGAGTTTGGAGTCCCTCATAATTTTAACTCTCATGGATATAATGATTACAAACATTTCATAAATATAGATAACTCTATCATAATCCTATATCTACCGTGGAATTAGTATTATATCAATGATTGCATCTCTTATCAAAATAATATTTAATCAGATTCCTAAAAATCCATTACTTGATCAAATAATAAGGAAGTGATGGAAGGATGAGAAATTCCACACATCATTGTTCTTCATCTATATCTAGGATACATTATATAAAAGGGGAAAAATATATATCTATTACTCGATTCTTATGAATATTTTCTAGGATTGTAATATAGATGTATATATATATTAAATGGCACAATACAAGATGGGGTGAATTATAGGTTTAAAAATATTGCAATAAAACACTTGAGAAATAAATTAGTTTTCAAGTGTTAAACTAATACAATTAACAAACAATACAATTGACCACAATTGTCTTGGACATAATAGGTATGATACGATGTAATACTATATGTAATGTAAAACAGTTGTATTCAAAATGAATATAATAATCAAAGTAATACAAATGAAAAAGATTCTACCATATAATGTATAGAATCTATTAATACAATATGTAACAAAAGAATCATAATTGGAAAAATTAAAATTGAAATGAATATGAAAAGAAATAAGAAAGAAATAATATAATTTCCTTTTCTTATTCAAATAGCTTTGAAAAGTAAAATTATTACAATTATTTTATTCCATAGACATGGATATCCATTCACTTAGGATAAAAGGTCTTTCTAACCACCACCTTGGTAAGCCCTCGATACGATGATCGGCATGTCTGTCTTGTTATTCCCACAAGCACTCGATTTTATAGGTTATCAGTACATCTGTGATTCAAACATTTGAAATACCTCGATATGAAAATCTATTGAACTGTCTGCCTATCCCCAGTATCCCTCGGTCGTTATCACCTAATTGGTAGCACAAACCAAAAAAAAGGCACTTATTGAAATACAAAAACTAAGAATGAGCCATTCACAATTTGTAATTCCAAGGATTTTGCACGATGAAAGAGAGAAGTCACAATATCTCTCATTAGAACACGATAGAAGAAAAATATGATCAAAGTCTTAATGTTTTTTTTTCAACTTCAAATGACCTCTTATTTATAGGCCATAGGTTCCAAGGGTCATATTTCTTCCAACAGTCAAATTTCGTTGGAAAACATAGAGGGTCTTGGACACCTATCTTTATAACGGTTATGTTGAAACAAAAACCACAACATCATTTTTATTAGTTTATAACTAACTCTATGAAAAAGTTTTGTTTAAAACAAAAGATATATGGAAATGATAATCATGAGTACAATTGATATATAACATTTTTTTGATAAAACAAAAAACATGCATGTGATAAAAGTAAAACATAAGTACTATTAGTATTACTTACTGCAAAGTATTGATATGATGCAAAGTGAGTATGATGCACAAAATTCAGTACGATTGATAAAATTAGTATGATTTATAAAGTTAGTATGATTGATAGAGTATGTACGATTGACAGAGTCATTACGATAAACAGACTCAGTACGATAAACTGAATCAGTATGACAAACATAGTCAGTACGATACACATAAAAACATCATTCAAAGTAATTGCTTTATATGATAAATGAGTATAAAGGGATTTGTGATTTCCAAAACAAAAGAAATAAAATTAAAAATAAGAATTATGAATTAACAAATTTCTAATGGTTATAACTGCTAAATGAATTTACAATGGCATTCACCTTCCATATAGTACCATTCATAACAAAAAGTAATTTCTAGAGAAACTCTACCCATCACTATTGTTTCATATTATAATGATAGGTATATACATAGAGAAATGTCTTATGGTTTGATTGTACCATTAATATCCCTACAAAGATATAGTGGAACAAAAAAATTAGAGAAAGGGTCATAATGAATAATTAAAAATTATTTGTGGGGTAGTTTTGATCATGTGGACTCTTCTTAAATGAGTCATAATCAATAAACCTCTCCTCTTACTTCAACATAACTCATAGAACAACTCTTTAAGTATTGAATTAGATTGTATAGCATTTTCCTAGATCATGTAAAACTAAAAAAAAATTAATAGTTATCCTCCCAGTTAACATCGAAAATGAGGAATCAAAATAAACAGTCAATTAAAATTTTACCCCTTCTTGGACAAACTAGTTATCAACACTATATACTATTAGAAATAAAAACTATTTTAATGATAGTAACCAAGAATGTTTTGGAAACTCTTGGTCTCAAAAACATTCAAGGTACTTTACTAATATGATATTGTGTCCACTTTCTATGAATAATTATAAATCCAATACTCAGATATAGTATAATTGAGGAACTTTTTCATTCAAATAGAAAAGAAGAAATTTGAGTATTAATCTTATATAAATTTTTTTGGAATTTTTCTCAGTGCCACATCTAGATGCTTCCCATGTGACTCATAGGAAAGAAATTATACTAAAAGATAATCTAAAAAACAATAATGTATTTGAATAAAGGATTAATATTATGTTCATGATATCTATAAACACCATTGGTACATTCATTAAGGTGAATGTAATCGTAAGAAACTCATATAAACCATGCACACTCATAAATTTTATTTATGAATAACCTATACCATCACTGAAATCTATAAATATCCTGATCATATATAAATTTTAAAAGTCTACCAATCTCATCCTACAAAATAAAAATAAATTCATCTATATATAGATGTGATTACATTTAATTCACAATGATAGGATCCATCTTCCTATAATCACACAAACACATAACCTGATATCTCTTTTTATGGTGAATAATACTAGTGCACCTCATTTAGTTTTACTTAGATGTATTTATATCTTCACATAATGGTCCTCAAGATTAATCTACATCTCCATAAATGTGGTTGATTCCATAATATATTATGGAATCAATGTTAACATATCACTAGGAATTAGATCAATGGTGATCTTGTTATCTCATTCAATAGGAAATCCTGATAAATATTTAGGAAAACTTCCCATGAAAAATTCCACTACTATTGGAAACTTATGTGGATCTTTCACCTGAATTGAACAAAAAACTATTTCATACATCTTGGTTGTGATAGAACCCGATTGTTTATGATCAGTTCCATATGAAACTAACTAAAAATTCAATTCACTCTTCAATATATACTCATCATTTATGAGGGATGTAAATTTCATTCATCTTTAGTGTTAATTTATTCAACTCTAAAAGTGATTCATCATTTCCATTCCAATGACTACATTAAAACTTTATATAACAAAAATAATAAACTCCCACATGTATTTTTAGCCAAAAAAAATCTGTGTCACACTAAGGTATTCTCAAAATTATAATCCAAGAACCATCTTAATGGTGTTCCCACAATCAAAACCCTATTTGAAAACTCTTTTACCTTCCCTTAAGTAGTCACAATATGATCCAAATAAAATAATTGGTTACCTGTATATAAATCAAGGAATTTTATAACATAATGGTTATATGAAATGTACCATTCACTATTATGGGTCTATTTCCCCCATCATCTTAGAGCTAATCCAAGGAAACACTACTGGAAAATGGACCTATCCCCACGGTTTTCCTCAAAACCGTGGGGATAGGTACCCCCTATACCCACGGTTTTGGAAAACCGTGGGTATAGGTCAATTTTCAAGACCTGTACCCACGGTTTTCAAAAACCGTGGGCATAGGGGGGTCTATCCCCACGGTTTTCCAAAACCGTGGGGATAGGTCTTGAAAACTGACCTATACCCACGGTATTCAAGAACCGTGGGTATAGGGGTACCTATCCCCACGGTTTTGAGGAGAACCGTGGGGATAGGTATAGGATAAAAAACCTATACCTACGGTTTTGAAAAACCGTGGGTATAGGTTTCCCATGTGTGCGCGGGAAATTTTTTTTTTCCGCGGGAAAGATTTTTTTTTTTTGCGGGAGTCCTATACCTATGGTTCTTCCCTCTATACCCACGGTTTATATAACTATATTTAACTAAATATATATATATATACACATAATTGATAGTAGGGTAGTGGTAGACGCGATACTTTGCAGCGAAGAGGTCGTGGGATCGAAACCCGCCTGCAGCTTTATTTTAGGATCTATACCCACGGTTTTGAAACCGTGGGTAAAAGCCATTGACACCGTGGCAATTGGGAATGTTTTGTTGACACGGTGGCAGAACACCTATACCCACGGTTTTGGAAAACCGTGAGTATAGGCTGGGGACCTATACCGACGGCGTTCCAGCCCACGGTTCCCAAAACCGTGGGTATAGGCCTTTTTTCCAGTAGTGAAAACAATTATCCTATATCTTATCCACAACTCATCACATGGAATCGATGACAACCGAGTACCTCAATACCCAATGGGATGTGTTATTGTTGAAATGAGGATCCTTTTCCACAACCCAACATTCAATGTCCCAATCAAACCCTATTATTACTCTACAATTATCCCTCTAATAATGTTTTAAAATCTTGAATCTATTCAAGGCCTCTCCTAGTATCCAAATATGTAAAATTACCATAATATTACTATAAATATCATATCATCCCCCATCTATAGCACTACGTTGGTGGATTTTTACATGCTAAGAGAATATAACATGTTATCCCACATTAAATGAACAATATATAAGCTCATTATAAAAGTAGAATTAAACAACCTAAAACCTTAATAGTTTTTCCATCTCTTCCATATCACATAGCATTACCTCTAATTATCCAACCACCAAAAGAGTTTCCACAAACACCACTGATATAAATAACATTCCCACTACTATAATATCTACAAGGAACTATATAGAAATGAGGGAAATAAAAAACCATTGAATAAGGAAATAATCCCAAGATATTAAACTATTATCTATTTTTTATTAAAAAAATTATCTCAAACTCATGTTCCATTTAAAACATATTCCCTACTAGAGAGGGAGTAATGTGAAGAAACTCATTGAGACGTATTTCATAGTCAGTTATCATGAATCCCCCTTGATAGTGGTCTAATAACTCCAAACCACTATCCATCAACATTATCTCAGGAAATAAATATTCAAAATATTTATTATAGTATAAATCATATATCCAACTTAGATGTCTCTTCATCTGATCGATAATAAACTAGCATCAATTTTTTTGGCCCTTACAATATAAAATCGATCTGATTTATCAACTTCTAATCTCAATCAATATAAAATAATCTAGATACTTCTGATCTAGTCCTCAGTTTTCTCTCATCCCTCATCTCCTTATAAAAAAAATTATTCATTTTTTTTAATTCGTTATTAATTTCCACTATAGTGGCCTAACATTGGTGTACACCTCCACCTCCCACTAATACGTGTAAGAACACTAAATCATATAGTGTTTCACCTCTATATACTATAATGTTAGGCTTTGGAGAATTCCCCCCCCCCACTCTTAAGTATCATTGGATTATTTGGGATAATTTTCAACTCCACCCCTCTAATACACCATGAGACTTCATCAATGTGGAATAATTAAATAATAAAAAAAAAATATTTCAGAAATATTTTATTTAAATATAAAAATTTTATAATAATTAATCCTGGGTTAAAAAACACTCATACAAAGACAAACCCAAATACATAAAGAAACATTATTGCTCAATGTTTGACATTATGAGCGTTAACCCACCAAAATCACAGCATGTTCATCCAATATATGTTAGACACCACCTTAGAAGAAATAAAAAATGCTTTATTTTAACAAACATAACAGAACCACAACCTAGAAATTTACACAAACAATAAGTGAATATTAAATGTACTTATCAATATTATTATAATATCAAAGAATAAATCATATAGAAATCCATCACCATGGGTTCTAATTTATTAAAATGACACCAATAATTTGTTTCAAAAAATTCAAAACATTCAGTGTTTTAATTTAATTAATTAAATAACCTTTTAAAATAGTTTATTCAAAACACACATAAGTATGAGATTTTCATCTAAGACTACATACCAAATATGATGTGTTTACTCATACCCTTTTTTATTTCAAGGCATCAATAAATAAACAAACCATAATAAAAAAATAATTTTATAGAAATTTAGGAAACCATACCTAATAAAATAAAATAAAAACTAAAACCTTGGACACATAGGCAAGTTCTACACAAGTTCTGTGTTGAAGCAACTTTATATTCCACCACTTGATTGAAAAAATAATCACCATTACCCTGATCCCCAAAATCATTACACAAGAAAATAATATGGCTCTAAAAGCATTTTTCAAGCCCCAAAGCGAGTTTATTAATTTTATATCAAGCACCACATATTCTCATGATCATCTTCACATATTCTTTGGGTAATTGACTGATAGGGAGTGTATTGTGCATATATTTTATTGAATATCCCCTCAGTATGATACCCAATAAATAAAAATAGTTACAACCAACTTAAATAAATAAATATATATATCATAATATAAAATCATTTTTATATTACAACCATACAAATAACATTACCATATAAATAAAAATGAAACTAATGATTTCTATAGACACATTTTCAAAATAATTGTAACCATAGGAAGTTGATTTTATATAAGTTAATAATAATATTAATAAAACATTAATATATAATATAGTTTTGGAAAGTGTCCAAGAACATTCCCCAACACTAAGTAAATATTAACTTCACGATCTCCTAGTTTAAAAACCAATCATATGTACATTCCCCTTTATTAAATCACAATCAATGAATTTTTCACATCCACCAATGTTTACATGGGTGTGTTAATAAAACATATAGTATCAAAGCACTATCAAGCCCGTTATATAAATTTATCTATGTAGATAAGAACATATAAAGACTAATAAATAAATTTATTCAAAACATACAATAAATTTAGGTATCTATGAACTAACAAGGTTGTTAAAAACTCTATGTTTAGTTATGTTACCCAATAAAGATGAAAGTAGTCATTATGCACTAATGGAATAGTAAAACACACACTATAGTGAAAAATATTGCATACAATCATACAACCCAAGAAAGTGGTTAGTATATGAATTTTGATAAGGTTATAACATATAAAACTCATGGGAAATGAAAAACATGTTGAAATAGTGGGTGCCCTAGACCCTACTATTAAGTGCTTTTGATTACCATATCATGTATACAGAAAGCTATGCCAGATGTCATCTTACCATTATAGAGAATACTTTTTTGTGTCCACTATTGAAATGGTATTGTCCAATGATTAATTGTTGTATCGAAAGGTTATAGCACATCCCAGGCTATAATGAGAACCTCTAGAAACTATGACATTAACAATAAATATATGTTCTATGCTCTAGATACATCTTACTAATTGGACATAGTAGATGTTTGACTATCAAGTGATGGGGTCTCATAAGCATTGAGACTTCTTCTCATGATGATCGCACTTGGAGATCTCTAGTAGTGATATCCTGAGGACCGACCTGCCAATAAAAAATCCACATGTTTCAGGTGTCAATGGATGATCCTATATACGATCATGTGTAATGGTCTTCTGAATTGAGATCATTACCAATGTATGTCATATGATTTCATACATTGATGCAATACAAAAATCAATGCAATGAATTCATAGCGAGGTAGTTTGTGTTGTGTGCATCATTAGTGACATGACCTTGGTTTAATAGTCAAGAAAGGATTTTTTACTTCCGGTTTATGGAAGTAATATATCTCTGGACATGTTGATATGCATGACAATACCTTTATAAGACCAAGGACACGGAAGTCGAGGGGAAATCCATCCAGTTAAGTCAACAAACAATAAATCAATATAAGGGTGATGACACATGATTTTGTCCGGCATTATGAGATATTACTGACAAAGAGACTATATTACACATTGCGTGTTCGTAGGATGGTTGTCGCTGCTTTGACAATCATTATCTCTTCAGGAGCCATGATGGGTTACTAGATCTCACTCTTGGTCTATGAATACTATTCATTGCTACATAGATGAGGTCCTAGAGGGTCACACACAATGGTATATTCGAGAATCTTCCATATTCAGTTGAATAGGAGTTTTGGATATAGAGGGCCCCGCCACAGGGGTCCAGGATTTGTCCAAAGTTAAACGATCACCAATTAAATTATTAAATTCATATTATTCAACTTTTGAATAATGAGTATTGAATTTATTTATTAAATGTATTTATGATTTTTAAATAAATACAAAAAAATATTAATTGTTGAATATTAAATTATTCAAGGTTCAATTATTATTTATGGGAGCGACGATTTGAGTTAATGACTCAATTATTATCACATAATATGTTTTAATATATTAAAAGTAAATGATAATGATATTTATGACATAGTTTAGTAGTCATAAAAATTTCATTGATAGTGCGTTAAGTATTCGGGGTTGGCGAGGCTATATCGGGAATTTTAATAAAGCAACATAAATATAAGAGGAGAAGATATTTTTAATAACTATTCATAGAGATTATCTCTCTTATATTATCTCCCATAATCTAGAGAGAGATGCTCTGGATCCATGAAGCATGGATCATGCACTCTCTCAGGCATCCTAGCGATGTGGTGTAGTGATCATTGGAGCGCCGAAGGCATCGTCGCAATTCTGTGCTCGCACCAAGATTATGACAAACGATGCTCTTGTGGATTCTTCGATGTGTGTGTGGAAGATCTAGATGAATTCAACTTCACATTCTTCAAGTAGTGATCGCCAATGATGAGCAGACGTCTTGTGAGGCTTCATAATTAAACCAGGTATTTTTATGGTTTATTTTTGTGATTAAAACCCTTCACGTGAGATCCTCAGATTTAATCAGGTTGCTATTCACCAATGTTGACAAGTCTATGTTGATCGTCAGTGGAAAATATTTAAAAACCACATATTTGGGGCTTCTGCTGCGTGCTCGGTTCCAACAAGTGGTATCAGAGGGACGTGTGTTGATTTGAAGCTAAATAAATTAAATTATCATTAATTAATGAAGAGGGCATCTTTCTGGTTCCAATACCCTATACAACATCTAAATCTAATATCATATGGCCAATCTGAGGCCATCCGAAGTATTAAATCGGAAAAGCTCCGTCACCCTGATGAAATTCCGATTTCCGGAATAGTGATCGGATTCTTATTAAAAATCTTAATTATTATTATCATTATAATAATTTATTATAATAAAATAGTCTTATTATAATAATAATTATTATAATATCTTATTATAATAATATTATTTACTTTATCATAACGATATTATTATGGTAATAAAATAATAATATTATTTTATCAAGCCTAGTAGATAGGCAGTAGATAAAAAACGGGGGGTGAGCATGACCAAAGAAGGTAATGTTTATAAAAAAATAATAAAAATAAAAATAAGTGGAGAAGACCTTCTTTTTCAAGTCACGATAAAAAATGAAGGGGCAGACCAGCTGGTCACATAATTAAAAAAACCGCTAGGGGCAGATCGCCCCCCACCCCAGTTCACCGCTAGGCGGCCCCAGCCGCTGCCTCTTCCGACCCACATAGTACACCGCAGCAGCCACCCGGCAGTGCATCACCCCAGCCACTGGTCCACCTGGAAGGGGCCGTCACGTCAGCCCCTCTCCCAGGCAGCGCTCCTCTCCTCGAGGTTGGTGGACCCACAACACGCAGACCAAACTGATGCCCCGAGGCCCCTTCCGCCGGTTGGCCTCCCTCCATCATGGAGAAGCGCTGAAGTGTGAAAAACCAGAGACACCACTCCCATGTAGTAGGCCGGGCTTCCTTTCCTTCCCTGTGGACCGGCAGCGGAGCAAGGCCACATGAGACCCCAACCAGCCTGGCCTCCTCTCCGCCTCGCTGCAACTGGTGTCTCACTCATACAGAGCAGGTCGACCGCAGCGTCGTGGCATACCCCGACCATCACCCTCATCCCCATCAACCCCACCTTGTCTTCCTCCCGAAGAAAGTGGCGTAGGTGCCGCCACCTAAACCCAGGCAGCCTGCCACATGCCTCGTTCGGCGTTCTCCCTGCAGAGGCGAACCTACTTCCCTCATCCCGGTGCCACCCCTGCGCGGACTATCTCTGTCGAGCCAGTCACCACCGCGGTCTGCCGTCCTGGTATTTTCACGACCAACGCCCCGTAAAGTCGTCACCAGCTATCCGTCACCGCTGGCTTTCAGAGTTCTGGTGATATGGGTGAGGTAACTTGTGAGTTGACCCAAAAGAGGCATGGAAAGGTCTTCCTAGCCTAGAACGGGCTTGGGCATACCAGCTCGGCCCAGAACACCCCCGCACATGGTTGGTATGATCAGGATTGGGCCTAGGTAGGTTCGCCCCGACTCGCACAGGCCCACCCCAAAGTTAAATGGGCATGAGTAATTTAATTTATTCAAAACATAATTATATTAATTAATTTAATTACTATTGATAATTAAATGAATTAAATATTAGTTTTGGTTATTAATAATTTTATGTGGTGTAATTAATTTAATTTGGGAGATATTTAAATTAATTAATAATTTAATTTTTTGTTTTAAAATTAAATTAATGAATCTGGACATAAAAAATTAAATTGAATTAAAATAAATAGTGTATTTTAAAATTCAACTAAATTCCCTCAAGTTTATTTTAATTCAAGTTTAATTTTATATGCATTTATTTAACATATGCAAGTTTAATGTATATATGATTGATCATCAGCTGGAGACCGACCAATGCTTGTCTGGTGCTTGATTGTATATTTAATTATTTAAATAATTATCACATGTAGTTTTGTAATAATTAGTTTAATTAAATAAAAAGGCGTTCTACGTGCCGTCTCAGAGGTGTTATATGTATAAGGTCCAGCACGCCCTTATCAGAGCTGTATATTTATACCCTAAGACCCCCTCACCAGCGTGCGAGTACTGTTGTATAATGACAAGATGAGGGTTGACGCATTTCTCCTCACGTGAAGGTGACACACCAGACAAGAGTTGGTTGCATTGGATGAGCAGATGTTTTTTTTCATGTTGCATGCCACGCGACTAATGGTACTTACCCCTAAGGTTTTGCTTGGTCCGTTATTCACTCAACGGATCATCCAATAGTACTGAATCATGATTCTGTTTTTTATTTTCTTTCTGCATGGTTTATTATTTTTTGAATGGGTAGTTAGAGCGCGATCACATAGAATAATAATATACAACCATGAAAGATAAAATTAACATGTGACGCGATGAAATTTATATTTCTTGCATGGTCAGTCGTGAGTGCGATCACATAGTACATGCTTATAAGATAGAAAATGTTTTCATTCATTACATTAAAAATAATAAAACCCTCAAAAATATATTAAGTCATAACCGCCTTCCGTCATTCAAATTTATAGAAAACTATTTGTTTGAGGTTCTGATAATGACATAGCTGAGGGTGTCTCTTACTACTGGGGAGTCCTTATAAGAGTGATTGGTCTAATTAACTAAGATTACATCAAAGAAATATCCATAGCTAGCTTGTTGTAATTTTAGAGGCAAGCATTGAGTAAATAATGTTTGGATTTATAAAAGTTGGGTCTTCACTCAACAAATCAAGGAATCGCATGTTAATGCGGTCGGCCAGCCAAAATCACACCTAGAACCCTCCATGTAGTGACATAACCATAGCTTGTAGACTTTGAGAGGTGGTTCCGGGATCCTTTCCACTAGAATACTCTAATGACAGAGTATTCCAATTCTAGCGTAGAGAGTTCCTAGAATCTGATAAAATAGTTGGAGACATTAAATGATTTAAGTAATTAATAAAAAATCTCTAAACCGGTAATCCAGATAAAAGGCACTAATCTGCTAAAATTCATTTTTGTAGAAAAATGGAAAGTTACACCCCTAGTTTAAACTACTATAAATTTTGGACAATGTAAATGTCTACACTGACACGAGTATCCATGAATAGTACAGGCGCTTGGGCATAGTACTATGATATCGAACACTTGAGGTGCCAGTGTCCCCAAAACTATTAAACTACCTCTAGATGTGAGGGTGAAAAATGCTTACAGGAGACTAATGTAAAAATTATATGATGGTTATATAATTATTTTTCTATCAAAGTGTTTTGTCAATTGCAGTCGCTACACCAAGACATAGATGATATAACATAAAGCCTCATCACCGAAAAGTTTGCAAAGTAGAAAGCGAAGCAATGATATGAATAAGGTGAAGTTTACATCAACATGTTTAAATTGAATGATTGATCATGATCTATAAATATCAATTTCACCACATTACTCAAGTCTCGTTTTATGTTATAAAATGAAAAAGTATTGAGTAAATGCGTCATTACCAGTTTAGGTTAGATTCGCCAAGATGATAAGAATAAAAGACAATTATGTTTTAATCTTATGGTGAATAAATTGTAAGACAATGTGGAAAGGTCGAAGGCATCTAATTCTAATGACACATTAATGACGTATTTCAATTAATGAGGTATTAGCAATGTTTATTGCATTTCATATTATAAAATAATACAATGGAAGTTTAAAAGAAACAAACCGATTTAAAGGAGCAAGTTGTTTCTTCTACATCAGACATATTCATCAATGTAATGTTTCATTTTAATACTTGGGTATTAAATTCTATATGATTTTTACACATGTTTATTTAAATATATTAACCTAGTAAGTATAGAAACATTACTAGAAGTCAGGTGTATTCTCCATGTGGCTGAAAAAGGGTGAATCCTAGGCCAATGATGAAAAGTACCCGACTTCTTTAATTGCAAAGTGTAAGATTCATGTTGAACTATTTATGAGTTTCTTCAGGTTGGGATGCTGAAAAATATCCTGACAAAGCATTCATCAATCATGATAATGTAGCGTGGAGTAATTCCTAAATGCACATTACGTTATCATCATCACGACATTGATGTTAATGAGGATGATTGATGATGAAGCCTTACATATCAACATTGGTCAACAAAAATGTAGCATGGAGTAATTCTTAAACACACATTTTATACATCAAAGTATTGATGTCAGTAATATCAATGCTGCAACTAGTAGAAACATCCATTATATTTTATGACGTTCTTTACAATTAAAGGTGATATACCACAACCAAATGACAACTTTAATGAAAATGGATATCATATGAGTCATAGTATGGTGTAAATTCATTTTTTCATAAGGACGTGCATTTGGATGCAAATAGTTTGTTTGGAAATAAACAAACATGCATCTACATGAAAACATTGTGCATTTAGTATAATAATCTTAACGGTTGCTTAGGATTGTACAAAAATTCTTATCATAGAAAAGATATAGTCAAGTTATAGACTGTATTTCAATAAGAGGGTGCACATACTTATAAGAGATAGAGGGAGCTATATTGACTAGTGTTCAGTCAATCATAAAATTCCCAAATAGTTGGCATAAGAACTAGTTCCACAAGAGCATGTGGAATAAAGTATTTTACAGAGACACAAACTACATATTATAGATAAAATCATGGTGATGGTTTTTATATTCATCGTGGCTAGTGATCTATTATAAAATATGAATAATATTTCTTACAAGTAAGAGGTATATGGAAATCAGATAAAATTGATAAGACCAACTAAATTCAATTAATGTATTCCATGTATTAATCTTTAAAGGGGTCTTTTTTTAATACTTCAGTGGGTATTCAAGAGAGTTGATACATGGATGCTACAAGTGTAGTACCAATAAGGATCGATTGGTTTCACCAAGTTCTTATTTCTAAATATGTTAGAATTTTACTTATCATATCTAATATCTATAATCAATTTATTTAGCACTGGATTTCACAACCACCAATCCTAGATGGTGTCTATACCACACAACCAGAAAGGGATGGTCCTGTCACATAATGCTAATAAAGGTTGTGAGTTATTGAAATCCGGTTTAGGATTAAATTAAGAAACATGATCATTGAATATACATTTTCAAAAAATGATTGCCACGTGTCTATGGAAGGTTACCGGGAGCGCCAATGATTTCGAAAAAGAAATATATTCTGGAACATATGGAAAACAACCATTGGTCTCACAGTTAGTTAAGACCAAAATGAAATTTACTCTATAGTGATTGACTTAAAGTAGAAACCTATGTTTTATGGAAAATTATCTACTAATTTAGATCCATAGGTTGTTTGGTCCTAATCAATCATCCATATAGTGAAATTGTATTGAAAAATACCAGTTGGAACAATTTAAGAGATGAATTGTTACCTATGTCAAAAGGCACAATCTCCCCATGTTGACCTGTTCGTGACATGGGAAGAGATAAAAGTTGTGAGTTGAAATCCATACGTCGGAGTGACAGATCAATCACCCATGAAAAGATGTTTAAATGAACTGATATTTCCAAGTTATATATGGAATATATCTATTATATTTAGGTGTACTGTAAGGGATGTCATCAGAAATATTTAATTGTACTTTGGCAAGTACATAATATATGTACCAAGTAAATGTAGAAGAAGAGTACCAGTTTTTAGGGGACATAAACTAGTCCTTTATAGATTATGATATCTATTATTACAGTTAGGATAATGGTGATGAGTGATTCAAGCTCATATAAGCCAATGGTTTCCATACCTACAAAGACCTAGTACGTTGCATCTTTGGAGGCAACTAAGAAGCAGTTATTGAATGCAATGATTTGTTCCAGTTCTTGGAATTTCACCTGGTGAGGAAAGTATTATCATAATATATTTTATGATATTATTACTATCCAAAATGTAATGTTATGATAATGGACATGTGGTATATATTCAAAATACCATATTTTGAGAAGTTTTACACTAAGAGATGAGGTTGATATAGTAGAATAGTCACGCAACGGAACTGTGGCACGCTTAGTTGCTAAATTCATTACTCGGCAGAAACATGATGTTCATCATGTGAGTAGCTAACGAGTTTGGTTAGAAATTTGGATCTAGTGCAAGTGAGAGAGTTGAAATAGTGGGTTCCCTAGACCTAACTATTCAGTGCTTTTGATTACCATATCATGTATACAGTAAGCTATGCATGTTTTCATCTTACCATTATAGTGTAGAATTTTCTGTGTCCACTATTGAAATGGAAATTTCCAATGATTTAATATCATATCGAAAGGTTATAGTTTTTACCATGCTATAATGAGATCCTCTAGGTACTATGACATTAATATTAAAGTGTATGTGGGTGATCTAGAGGAATTAGGCTTTGTATTCTTCAGTAAGTGATCATCAATGATGATCAGACGTCGTGTGTGACATCATAATTAAACCAGGTATTTTTATAGTTTATTTTTGGGCTTAAAACCCTTCACGCTCGATCCTCATATTTAATCAGGCTTCTATTCACTGATATCGACAAGTTTACATCGATCGTCGGTAGAAAATATTTAAAACCCACCTATTTGGGGCTTCTACTACATGCCCAGTTCCAATAAATCACACATATTGATATATGAAACTCAAGTCGACCACTAGAATCCAAATGAATTTGAATCATTAGGAGGGTGTATCATATTCAACATATTTTTAAATTAACCAAAAAAATATAAAAATAAATTATTTGAACATGACCTTGAGTCTATCATCAGAATAATTGAATATGAATAATGAATAAGTAATAATATAGATAAAAGTTTTTTTATCATAAAATCACAAAAGAAAATAAAACCATAGAATAATCCTCAAATCAAGTCACTAAAGGACCAATTATTTCCATGATTGATTTCCAATGCATCAAGAGTTCCAGTGATATTATTAATGAAATAATCTCATATAAGTTCTAGTTTTCCTTGTAATGTTGCATCGTATCATCCAAATCCTCTTCTTAAAAATATTATTCCACAGGATAAACCTTGAGTCACATATCAATTCAACTTAAGATAAATTTTTTTATCTTAAAAATTTCCACCCTCACACTAGAAGAGGAGTGAATCAATATCCCTTGTTCTAAGTAAGAATATGAAATAGTCATTCCTTAATTTAGAATAAATAATAGGTGTCTATTCAACAATTGATAATTTTATACTACTATTATTAAAAATCTACCATGATTGTGTTTCAATTATGATAAAACATAGCAAGTCACTGTCTAGATCTATTTCATAAATTAAAGAGACTAATCAAGCTCATTTATACACAAATATGAATAATATCACATAATAAAATTTACATGTAATAATAATAATTCATGAGTACACATATAAAATAGTAGATAACATTTAAGGGAAATTGTTTTTAGGAGTAAAAAAAAGAATAAAAATGCTATTTCTTAAATCGAACATGATCAATGTGAATCAATTAAAATAACACGAACACATTATATTTTTGATTTGATATTATGAAATAAGTAATTACCAAGTAATAATATTATTAGAGTAGTGAAAGTATTAATCATAATTAGAGTTGATGAAAAAATATATTGTAACTCAAATATGACTTCAAAAAAGTTTGTGGAGATCCATCAATGATGGGAAGAAAAAATATGGTGGTTACAGATAATTCAAATTAGATGGAGGAGAGATTGATTTATCTGAGTTATATTTTGAGTAAAACAATTTATGGAATTATAGTCAATATAATTGTATATACCTATTGGACTTGTATGAAGAACTTTATTTATCATTGGACACCAAGTATAGACAGAGTTATCATTTAGTGTGTCTTAATGGGATTTTAAGTCTCCTAGATTCATCATTAGGTAACTTGTATTCCAACATATGGTTGCTAGGGACACATTCAAATACATTTCATTACTGGATCCACCAGAAACAAATTTTGATCATCGAATAACTCTCAAAAGATCCTATATTCTTATAAATTTCTCCTTTATTTTTGAAAAATAACCCTTAGGTTTTGTTGAAAATTTATTATGGTAAATTAGGGATATAATTAGAACAACTCATGTGCAGAATATATATATACATAATAATTTGTTTTGGGTCTATTTGTGTTCAATGTTATTTAATCATGTATATAGAGATATATAAACCATAATCAAATAAGTAATAATTAATCTAAAAATTCAATTAATTTGAGCATGTGTGGAATTTGGGGATGTTATTTCTATTCATGTAATTAATTTCATAAGGATTTGGGTGTTAATTAAAATAAATTCTTGTTAACGAGAAAATTCAAAAAAAATAACAATCATATGAATTTCTTAAATTAGACCTCAATAATCTATTTTTTAGAATTTATTATGATAATTGTTGAATTAATTTACTTAATTATAATTAAAAAACTCAAATGTGGGTTATTTTTATTAATTCAAAAATGAATTATTATATAGATATAATGTATTGAGTTTTTAAGATTTTAAAAAACCACTTATATAATCAAGTATGAATTTTATTAATTGATTTATAAAATAATTATGGATTATTTTTTAATTAATTTAGTTATTTTGGATATGTATTATTATTTCCAATAAATGGGTGCAGTGTTTCAATTATTAACACATTATATATTATACCGTACTAGTGTTTGTGTTTTTAAAAAAGGAGATTTTTTTTGCATTGGATAAAATTTCAAGATTATGAATAAATAAAAATGTTTCATTTTATTATTTCCAATATTTATCGAGTTATGTCTTTTTTTGATGTTATAGATAATGCACGATATGATTTAGGATACCATGTTGAAAATAATTTTCATGAATTAAACAAAAATTAATATCTATTATGATCAATACTATTGTAATAGTGGTTTATGTAAAATGTTATATATTTTCATCCTTATAATTTGATCATGATATCAAATATAACATATCATGATTCTTTCTAAAGGATTAACGGATGCATGAAAAACACTATATGTATATAAATGTTTTTATAAAGAAGGGAGTTATAAAATTTTTTGTTGCACTTAAAAAAACCATAATATAAACTTTAGATTAAATTGATATCTAGATAATTGATTATGATAATATTCATGTGACTGTGACTAAGGATCAATTTAAGTGGTCAGGCCATTTGATATTAGATTATATATTTATCTTGATTAAGTTTTTAATTTCTTAGATAGTAGAGGGGGATTATATTAAATATTTTCAAGAGAGGTAATATTTCCAATTAAAATTATTTCAAAAACATTGATGTTTCTAGTAGGAATCATCGTTTTTTTGCAAAAAAATGATGTTTAATATAATAATAATGTATCTGGGTAGTTTAGAAGGCGATACCAACTAAAATTTGTTATTTTATATTGAAAAAATTATATATTGGATTGAATTAGGTACTCAGTGAAAGTGCTTGTAATGTCTCTCCCATTCTCATTGGCTTCAGAAGGTAGTGGAATTTAATTTGGCCTTAAGTGATATCCTAGATATGCCAAAGGAATTAAATAAATGTTAAATGTCTTCAATACATATGGGGGATGATTTTCCCTTTAAGAATAAAATAACTAACCAAGAAATCCATAACTAAACAAGCCACAATATGATACATTATAACAATGAAATGAAACTCAAGATATCATTTATGAAAATCAAAATAAAACCATGTACCAAAATAGATGAATACTATATCAAATAGAATAGTGGAACATTTCAAGGGCAACAAAACTAAAAAAACCAATGAAAACTCCATGCTATAAACATTAATCAATATCTATATCATCTAAATAGCCCATGTATCATTAAATACTACTAAATATATATGATATATTACTCTTTTCTATGTCATGATAAATGACATATGTAAAAGAAAAAAATTTATAATGTAAGGGTTAGTAAAAAAACACAGTAGATTTTTACGGAATTAATTCCATACTCACTCCACTATGATAGAACATGTTAGTGCATTTATATAATTTTTTTTATAATTTTTTTTTTCTAAAATAGTTTATATAAAAATATAAACAACATCCATAGTAAAACATTTTCCAAAAAAAAATTATTTTCTAACAAAAGAAACCAAAAAAATCATTGAAATTATGTTTCAAATTCCAATTTGGCATAATAATTCAATTTCACATATTCACACAACAAACCATTCATGAACTTTCTTCTCCCTATACTCACGTGTGGTGAGTTATCCTTTCAATTAGTTTTCACTTAATGAACCATTCGATGAGGACGAAACCCAACCCTTATCTGTTCCACTATGATAGGGGATACACCTTACCCTTATCCACAACAAAATCATATGATCACAAACATCCAATATGATAAAAAAATATTCCAAATAAACTATTTCAACCATTTCAATAAAATCATACTTTTATTTAAAACCTTTTAAAAAAACCATATAAATAAAATTAACATTTTTTTATTAGAAACACCTTTCCCTAAAACAAAACCAAACAATCATTTTAAAATATTCATTTCAAAATAATATTACCAATTTAACATTCCCCAAAATGACCAATTTTCCACAATTATCTAAACTGTCACAAAAGATGATTTCTATCAAAAAATTAACATAGATTTCACATCAAAATTTTGTAAAAAAAACTTGCAATTAATAAATTATGTTCTAAATAGAGGAGATGAGAGTGAATACATACACCATTACAAATTGGTGAAAACAATAACTGGCATGAAAAATGACATAAAAAATGGGTAAAAAACCTCAAACATGCCTTAGACATATTCTCCAACAAATAACAATGAAAAATCTATTCTTGTTAGGTATCTAAACCCTAGATCTACCCAGAACGAGCATAACTTAATGAAACTGAGAAGGTGAGAATTAGATATAAGGAAACCCCCCAAAACCACCATGCACAATCACATTCCATGACAATCCATTTTCAGAACACTGAGGAATGCCTCTAGATCACTTCCAATTGGATGGGGAGAGGTTCTCCAACCATTCAGAGACAAAATTACTATGTTATGGATATTTATGGAAAAAGGTTTTAATATACATGGTCGACCTACTTCCACCTTTTTACGATATAGTTGTTTAAAAATGCATGGTTTAAATGAAAATTTAGGAAAACCATGCGGAAACTATGTTTTATCCTCTTATATAAGGATGAACCTCACATGGATGGGTCACATGATATCCAATGCGTGTGCTAATTTTTCCAATTTTATTGTCCAACATGTTTCCATCATTTCATGGTTTCTCCTATTCTTCTACATTGTTTGAAAAATATTGTGTCGTAAGTGTTCCTTACCTGTGTAAAATGATTCAATATGAATAGTTTCATGTAGGAGTCACATTGTTTTACCAAACCATGCACCAACCATGCTCTTGTATAAAATCCTAAAACACTCCAAAATTTATCCAAACTCTTTTAATCATCACCTATACACATTACAAATATGAAACCCATAAAGAAAATAATACATACTGGAAATAGGGGGTGCTACTTTCTCCCCCCCCCCCTTATTGGTCATTCTGTCCCTGAAAAGTAGAAAACCATCACTGGCCTAAAATAGTTTCTTCCATTTATCAATCATTTTCTTCTCATATTCCCTACCTAAATCTGAATAAGTTTCCACAAAATGCACACTATATCGATGGTATTTTATTGAAATAATTTCTCTTGACTATTCAACAATCCAAATTGGGATATGTACCATTTAATAATCGGGATCTATGTCAATGTGATTCCATAGAATAACATATTTAGGATAAGGATAATACTTTTTAAACAAAAATACATGGAACACATTATGAAAAACACTGAACTATGGTGGCAATTTTAACATATATTCCCCTTCAAAAACCCATTATAGTATCTCAAAAGGTCCTATGAATCGAGTAGATAACATGAACTACTTACTGAAACATCGATTTGAGAGTCCTAAATATATCCTCAAGAACACATGATCACACACTGAAAAGGAAAACCATTGTTGATGATGATCCGCATACAATATCTGATGACCCTGGGATGTTTACATCTATTTTTTGATCAACTGGTTCTTTATTGTGGACTCTTGTACAATCCTTAACACAACTTTTGAAGTATCATCTGTTAACACCCTAAAAATAAGGGAACAATAAGGGTTTCAATACAGTGCTTCAAATGGAGGCATTTGAATCGAGGCCAAACAAATATTGTTATATGAGAACTCCACTAATGACACAGTCTCTTCCCATCATCCACCAAAATATATTAAATGGGCTCACATTATGTTTTCCAAAGTCTCTATCATTTTTTTGGATTTAACATCTTATTAAGAGTGATACATAATATAGATAGTCGAATGATTCCCAAGGTATTTATAAAATGATATCTAGAAATGGGATGTAAATCATGGATATATTTTTGATATGAATGAAACATGTATATCATTCCTCTTTACCAATTATTAGGTATAAATATTTGAAAATCCCTCCACCGTATAAGTTTCACAAATTAGAAGGAAATGATATGACTTTCTAAGATGTCCTAATATCTTTTATATGAAATTCTTTCCCAAAAAATTATTAGGAGACCTATTACAAAATTCAAGGCTATCTTCTCCAACTTCCAAAGAGGAATCGTTAAACAGTGTAACATACCTATTGGCTGATGCTCCTATTCCATAACTCACTAAAAATTTATGAATATCCAAACAATACAAAACACATCCCTTATACAAATTTTGTATTTCAAAATGAAAATCCAATGTAGAACTGTGCTTTTAAGGAAGAAGTTGATCTGAACAAAAAATTCATAAGACCATCTGATTTTAGAGCCACAAAACTAAACTTCCTTTTGTTTTCCATCCTTCAATTATCTCCCTACCATTTAGTATTTTCCTCATCACCACACATTCTACATTGGATCTCTGGTTCTTTTTAACCATTTTCACCAAATCAAGAACCAAAGAAACTGGAACTAAAATCACAACATCACCTCATTCATCACATTACATGTTCATTTTAGTTAGGACCAACATCAATTAACACTCATATAAGCCCTCTTTTTTCAACTAAGCTTCAGACATTCTACATAATTCATCTTCCACTAAATATCGATTTCTCAGTTTACACTTCTAGTAAATATCAAAAATCTGGATATACTCTATTGATCTTCATTGTCTCATGTTAATATTAAGTTGTGAGAAAATATTATTTATGATATTATGATCCATGATCATAGTAAACATCTCACCAAATAAATAATGAAACCATGTCTTCAAGGCATGGACATTAGAATCATACCCCAAATCATTTGTTCGGTAGTTCTTTCCATGAACTAGTAACATTATAGGTCCATAGGAAGAAACATTATCTCCTTGAATGAGAGAAATCTCCATCCCTGGTCTCTAAGAATCATAAAGCATCATGTTCAATTGTTCTGTTTCTAGAAAAATAATTTTCATTGTTTATGCTAGGAAAGCATTAAGATCTTGAAGAAACTTTTGACATTCCTCGTCACATTGGAATGGAACATTCTTCTTTTCAAAGTAGTCATATGCAAAAATAGTCATTAAAAGTCTTGCACAAAGTATAGATAATAACCATCCAATCCCAAAAAACTCTTTATCTCAAAGATGCTTTTCGGTAGTTTCCAAGAGATCATAGCTTCATTAATTTAGGGATCTACATAAACCCATTCTTTAAAATTTACATGGCCAAAAAAAGTACATCTTGTATCCAAAAATCACGAATCTTCATTTTTCCTAAAAAAGATCATCCATCAATATTCTCAGCACATTCTCAAGGTGGTGTTCATGCACATCCCTCATCCTTGAATATATCAACATTTCATCCACAAAAAACTCCACGACAAAATCTGGATATTTAAGAAATAATCAACACATAAATGCAAAAAATACCACTAGATACATCGTAAGACCAAAAGGAATTACCACATACTCATAATGGACATATCTACTTATGGAAACTTTTGATAGAATATCCTCCTTCTACAACTACAATTGGTGATATTATGATCACAAGTCAGTCTTAGAGAACCACTTAGGCCCTATCAATTCATAAAATCTATACTCAATTCATGGAGGTGGATACACATTCTATATTGTAACATGGTCAATATTATTTTAATCTACACAGACCCTTAGTTTTTTATCCACTTTTTTCATGAATATGAATGGTGCAACCTTTGGATATGTGCTCAACCAATTAAACCTTTTACGTTCAGTCTCATCTAAATATACATTCAAGTACAATAAATCTATTGGAATCATCCATTAATATTCAAGGTAAGTATAAATGGTCCCTAGAGGGAGATCAATCGTAAACTCCACAACGGAAATGGGTTGTATCATAGGGAAATTTTCATAGAACAAATGTTGAAACTAATCAACCACTATTGAAAAAACAATTATTCTAGTCTCATACCTCAATTATAGCAACAACCCTACCAACTGGTATGATATAGTTCCAACTATTGGTGCTAACATGCCTATTGCACCTGCCATTACATTCTTGCCTCCTCGAAAGAGTTGTTTGAAAACATATTCAATTTTAAAAGTTATTCTTCTAGAAAAAAATTAATTTAAGCTTTGCACATTTTCAACCAATCCATACCAATGATTATATCAAAAAAATCCATCTTAATCATAGATAAATACCATTTCATCTTGGCTCTATATATGGTTATCGAACATGCTCTACACACAAAGTCTCATCACAACCCTTTACCACAGAGAGATTATGTTGTATCATATAAGGCATAATCTTTACTTTTAAACTCATATAATAAATAGTATTATAAGAAATTAAATAATGAGATGCACCTACATCAAACAAAACTTTCATAAGGGTAAAAGTCAAAATAATTATACCTCGCATTGTTGATGGTCCTAGATGATAATCCATAACAACCTATTCATCTCTTTATAATTGGTTCATCCCAAGAAAATTATCCTTTTTTCCCTATTGAGATTCACTTCCTGAGTTAGGGTATTCATATAATAATCATGGCTATCTCTATTCTATTGACAGGTCTGATTCGACTACCCTCGTCCCATTTAAGCATGCGTTGCCTGTGAAACTTGAGAAGTGTCCTGAACAAATTTCCTTAGAGCACTATGACTATAACACTGAATATTCCCCATTTTATTGTAATTGTGGAATGTTCTATGTACTGTCGTATATTGTCACATCATTTGGTCAAAAAATCCACATTCAAAACATCTAGGAAGGATATTTGATTTGTTAAGAAGATTAATCGATCCCAATATCTTATTTTGATTCAAGATGCCACTTCATAAATACGTGTACCACTTATTCTTACACCCAACATTAGATATCCCACCATTTCCCATGTGCATCAATATGCATATGCTTCCTATAGTTCCTGATAAATACTTTTTTTCTATTATTTCTCTATCGATTATCTCTATATAATATGTAATACATAGCACATCAATATTGTAGAAAATTTCCTATCTCATCACCAATTCAAAGATTAGTTCCTTTAATGACATGTTAGTAGCATCCTTGGGTGAAAAGTGAACCAACCTCACAAATTTGTCCACATACTCCATGATATAAATATTTACCTACTACATGTTGAAGAAGTCCATTATTATTTTAATTCTTATTGTGTGAGGATAGAATTATTTATTGATCAATTCCTCAAAATCCTCACATAAAAGGTCTTGGTCTAATTAAGCATGAAAAGCTAAATTCCACCACTAGAGTGTAATATCTTTTTTCATATAAGTCATCATATTGAATTTCAACTCTACTAGTGTTCCTATTAGATCGAAGGTAAAATTCACCATCTTCATCCAAACCTCTTCCATCTCTAGTATGGAATCACCCTAAATGATTGGTAGATTAAATTTTGGGAATTGGACGGAATGATCTACATGCCTTAGTGGTATCATTCCAACTAAATTGTTACTTTTGACAACCCAAATTGAAGTACCCACTCTTACCCCTAGTATAGTGTATATATGGGATTGATCCACATGGAGAAAGTTAATGTGTTCTTTTTATTGGATTTGTGATTGTTTATGTGAACATTGATGGATTTTAGAGGAGATGTTTGAGGCATTGATGATCTGTTCAAATGATTAGGTAAATGATCTTTTTAAATTCTCTGATGATTTATCTCAAGAAATAAAAATTCATAAAAACTGGTTTTAAAGATAAATTGGAATAATGTGTTGAGGCTGTGGATGTTTAATGCCATCGAAAAATTGATTTAATTATTATGTTGTATTATTCATAATAACATGCAAATTTGGGTTTCCAAGGTAATGTAACCCCATGGTTCGGTGTGTTCTACAAAAATTATTAGATATTATTTTCTTGGTCTATAAATTAACATCTATTAACTTTAAAAAAGAAAATCCCTTGGAGGGAATAATTTTAACCAATGGACATGGATTATTCTGTCTTATCATCCCTGAAGATCATGAGAAACACCATTTTTGGTTTAATATAGGGTTTCTAGTATGATTTAGAAAGTTGTTTCACTGGAATATATGAGTGAAAATTGAATCAATGTAAATATAACATGAAAATTAAATCATAGTAAACCATAATTAATCACATCTCTGACACACAAGCTAATTAACCACACATTGAATAAATAATAAAAGAACATTTTTAATGCCTGGTGTATTCATGATTGATGCTACCTGGAATAAAGTCAAAAGGACAATCACTAGAATAATACTCCAAAAAACAACCAAAAATATGTTTCAAGATCTTTCCCATCTTAGATAACCCCCCTATTGATGATGACACTGCTTCCAAATAGTCTCCTCCTCTTTAGTTGGCTATCCCTATTGACCCCTAGGTGGTTCGGTGACCAAATCCTAGGTCAATGGAGGGGTAGGAATGGTATATAGAAATTAGGGGGCATGCCGACTCTCACACAGTTACTACACATGTTCAGGTAAACCAAGCGTAGACTTTGTGATTGGTTCTACCCCCAATGGGAGCTGGCACGTGGTTACATGGTTTAGTCTTCATGGTCATAAAGACACATCGTTATTGGCATATATCCGATCCTGGACGCCCCTCATAGTTTTCCAAACCTTTCGGAGAACATGCGGGGACTGTGAAGAATACCCTGCCTTGATTCCCTATATTCCATTTGACCATTATGGTTGGATTTCTTGTCTTGTGTGACTTAGTAGTATAATTATCCATGTAAAAGTGTCCACAAGCCTATGATTCCCATATGAAGCACCCAATTATGAAAAAACCTTAACTCCCTTACGTTGATGACTAAATTATACCAATCAAGTAATCGTAAGGTTGTAACATAATATCAAATTTACATAAACAACCATTTACAATATTCTTAAATGAGAAGAAATGCCTTATGAACAAGATTTCATAAAATTCCCCACACATGATTGATTGTTTTTTATCAAAAAAATTCCTAGACAATCATTTGAATAAAGTGATTAATGAAACAGGTAGAAGTTTCATGGGTTATATTGACTAAAAGAATATGGATTTTGGATAAATAATCAATAATATTTCTCTATTCATTCTGCATTACTTTACAATTTTTGAAAGTATCCAACAATGCAAGCATAATTAAAAACATTTTAACATTCATTTAGAAATCATTTTTGTTTAAAAATTGAAAATTCCCTTATTCTATTAAAAATATTTCCAACCTCCATTTCCTTACAATCATATACTCAGGTCAATTAAGAACTTATTTCATCCACACCAAATGTAAGGCTATCACTTTTATTTGTCTCACAAACTCATTGACCTGAATATTTTGATATGTGATGAAAGGAAAACAACAACTTGGGGCATGAATTTTTATATCTCAATTTTTTTTTCATTATGGAGAGAAACAATCTTAAAACATCTGTAAAAATTTATCATGTCTGATAATGATGAATATATGGATAATGTCAAGAGTTCATGAATTTAATACCGCATAACAGCCATAAGTGTGGAATCTAAAATTTTAATACTTTACCTCCCTTTATGCATAAATTGAATACCATTTTAAGGAAATATTCAATTTTAATTACACCATCACAGAGTTCATTTTTATACAAAATTTATTCTAATTGAATATCTAAAATTCTCTCCATAAGTATTAAAATGTTTATTCAAATAAAAATGAGTTTATAAATCTTTTAATATGAATAATAATATAAATATGTTACCAAAATATATTTTAATCCAATTGATATACATGTGTGAAACCTATAACATCCCTTTAGGTGGACCTTAACAAATTCTTGTCATCCTAGGTAAAGTAAATGCAACTATCATATGGGGGGAATATATGGGATACATACCCCAAAATTAAAACAATGAAATTTCCTATGTGACAGTGGTAATGGGTATAAAGATGGCAATGGAAAATAATGGAAAGAGGAGGGAGAAAAAAAGGGGAAATGAAAGCATAATTAAGAACTAAAAAATCCCCTAGAATATTGATGATCAGAAGTCAATAAGTGGTTGGTGTGCAAGAGCCCACCAAGTAGAAGAGTGGATTGATGATATAGTTTGGGATTTGACAATCTACATAATAAATAATGAAAACTATGTAAAACAATAAAAGTAAAAGAAATTACCGGTGGAAAAGAAGCGAAGAACATAATCACACCATTTCCAATAAAACAATGCAATAGGCATAGAGAAGATATGTGCATCAATATAGTGACAGCAGATAAAGGAGTGAAATTCAGTAGAAGACAAAAAATAACTAGTTCTACCCCATGTAGGGATCATAGGGGTCATGGAACAAAGCACCTTCATCCTCATCCCATGACCGATTGAAGGCAGGCAGATCAATGTTCATGCCTCTGATGGATGGAGAAGCCGATTGACCTACTGATGCAGAGGATCCACCCGACATGATCAAGATTGAAGGGGGGAATAACAACACATATAATAAGAGGGAAGATTAATGGAAACTATATAGTAAAGATCATCCTCGGGAAGGTTGACCATACTGAGGCCTTCCACTTGACGCTGAGTAGCCTCTATTTTCCAATAAAACATCGCATATGAGTCATGATACTATTTCCAAAAAAGATCTGGATCTCCATACAGGGTGCCTTGATGGTGGGGCTATTATGGACAAGGGGAACAATGGTGGTGACATAGATGTAGGAGTTTTGGGTGGTGGGTAGTCCTCAAGATGGGGAGAGGAGTGGTGGGAGCTTTCAAGTGAAATGGTGGGGGGAATATCCTCAACATACTCTTGTTATGGGTTAGCTGATCCTTTATTGTGTTTACTAAGAAGATGATAATGGGTACCATCGTACTCAATCATCATGATGTGTCATATGAGAGTAACATCAAATGAATGGTATATTTTCTATGTAGTGAAATAATCCTCATCAAAACCAATGTCCAATCTGTCCATAGGCAGAGTGAAAAAGGGTCTGCCAAAAATGTACCCCACTGGTTTGGAGAACAAGTGTTATAGGTACTAAGTGAAATGGTAGGTGAGGTTAATCTATGTACTTGTAAACATATAATGAAGGATAAAAAAGACCCAAAGTCTAACATTTCCTTCACTATCAGATCAAGAAGTGAAACATGTAGTAAGGACTCTGTGAAAGATTTTGTGAACATGGTCACAATGATGGAATGCCTTGGAAGTTTTTGGAATATAAGGATATCTCGGTTGGGAAATGGTATTCCGGAAATATATTGTAGATGTTGGATCCCAATTCAAGGGTTGTGTGGTTTGGGAAAAATCTCAACATGAGAGCGATCATATATACCTACGAATGTGGAAAACTTACTGAGGTGAAATTGGAGTGTTGATTCATGAGGCAGAATGAGACATCACCTTTTTCATCTTCTAAATAGACCTATTGAACATTTTTGAGTCTATCCTGTCAATCAATGGTGGCCATGAACTCTAAAACAAGTTCTTTATAAGTTGTATGGGACGCAGAAGGTTCCCAGGTGGGGTGATTATGGTTAATCAATCACCGAAACCCGTCAGAAATTCCCAAGGCCGTAATAGTTTCCCTGGAAAATAAGTGATGTTTATTAACATTACAGGTGAAAAAAACCCTAAACCAATTATTATATTCTTTCTTGATGAATTCCAAATTTGGACCAACTGGGTTGGTGTAATAGGAGTCATGCATGAATTTGTAGGTTGACATGATGGACGATTGGGGAAACATGTAAGTAGTGGAGGATGCACAAAGAAATTGTACAATTTCAAACAAGAATAGATAGGAAATTGAATAATTATGAGTCAAAACTGAAATTCAATATGACCAAGTGTAAATATTAAAAATTAAGGCACGAAAATGGGGGATTATTTTGAAAAAAGTAGAGTTATGCATGTGTGGGGTGGATAGTTGAAGGAAAATCTATACAGAGAATAAAGAGTTGATAACAAAATGAAAAAAATGAAAATCAGACAAGGGGTGGAGAAAATTGGGGTACCCAAACCCTTGAGATAAAAGGAAGAAGAAAAATAAAATACGAAAGAAAAGAGGATGAAAAAGAAATAGAATTATACATGAGCCACTGATCCCGAAGATTGATGAAGGTTTAAAGGAGAATAAGAAAGAGGGAGAGGGAATGGAACATGATAAGGAGGAAAGGAGCGGTGCGATTAGGGTTTTAGAGAGAGGAAAAACATTTATGGTTTTAGAAATTTTATTTATTTTTAATGATTCACATGGTTTCATCATAGAGTTTTTCAAACCATGTAGAAACAATAAATATGGACAGTATAATAGTTCGAAATTTCACACAGTTAGTGCACATAGTTTAAAAAATATTTCTCACACCATGTGTATGGTTATGTTTGGATTTTTTTTGAAAAGCCACATAATTGAATAAAAAACCCCTTTTAATGAAATCATTTGTTCTACATTATTTGAAAATGATATTTGTTGCTTCATTTGGATATTTGAGTTAATAATATTTAGAATTCAACAATCTATCTATAACATTGTATTGATCCTATGACTAATCCATAGAAAAAGTGAAAAACACACTAACATGCACCCCTAATCCCACAAAAACTCACAATTATTTTAATGAGATTTAAAAAAAAGTCAGGTTACCACCCTTTTAGTGCTTCATTTATTTTCTCGAGCTCGACATACCTCGGCCTCTTGTTGCACAAATTTCATGGGGGGAACTATTCCCACCACGTCCTGCATTTGAATATAGGGCTTTTGGTGTTACCCATTCACCATGAATAACTTTTTTTCTCCTCCAAAAATTTCAACCACACCATGGTCAAATACCTTAAAAAAAAATAATTTTTCCCAACCATCGTGACTTCATCTTATGTATAAAAACTTCAACCATGAATTAAATTGTAATTAATCATTACTGAGAAAGAAGGATTTTTGAAAAATCATATTCTCATGTACCGCCATTGTCTTTTTTGTAAATCTTTGCATTTTTGTATTCCTCTCATCAGATTTCTTCATGCTCAGATAACTGGATTTTTTTTTTCTCCTCCATAGAAATTAAATCATAATTTACGTCATTCAAATCCCAATATGCTTTGTGATCAAGATCCAAAAGTTGGAGAAATTTTTTTCCATAGATCAAATGGAATGGGGAAATTTCAAGTGCTGTCTTTAAAGAGGTTCTGTATTCCCATAAGGGATCATCATAATTTTTTGGCCAATATTTTCACATGTCTCCCACAGTCATTTCCATAATTTTCCACGTTCATGTTAGAGACCTCCACATGACTGTTGGATTGAGGTTTGTAGGGAATCCTATTGTTATACTTCACCCCATACATCATATCACATTACTCATTAATGTATTATAAAAATGTGTTCCCTTATCACTAATAAGAACCTATAGAACACCAAACACATTGAAAATGTTTTTATTCAACAAGGGAACAAATAATTTCCCATTTTTTAATGCCATAGAGGCTGCCTCTATCCATTTAGAAATATATTACACACATAAAAAAATGTATGTTTTCTTATATGATAGGAGAAACAGCCCCATGAATCTAATACCCCATACATCTATGACTTCAACCTCTAGGATGTGGTGTTGAAGAATTTCATTTCATCAATAATTTTACCAGTGCTTTGGAATTTATCACAGCATGCTACAATGTTTTATGCATCCCTATGCATGGTAGGATAGAAAAATACTGATTGAATTTTTTTTGTTATCGTACGGTCTAGCCCGTGACGTCCCCCAACCAATGAGGACTGATATAATTCAAAAATTCCATTAACATCATTCTCAAGGATGCAATAGGGAATTATCCCATACACACATGAGCAGAAGAGCAATGGGTCTTCCAAAAAATATTTCTTTATGTCGGACTAAAATCTCTTCCATTGGTGAAATATAAGACAAGGGTGGAGAACTCTAGTAACCAAATAATTGGTTATATTATAAAACCATGGATGAGGTCTAACATCAACTAAAAACATGTTTTCATCTAGAAAATCATCCTTAATATCTGTGTCATCTTCTTCCTCCAAGTGAGGTAATTCAAAATGGGAGGACATGATTAGTAACTACGTTATCACTCCATTTTTTATCATGATTCTCAAGATCAGACTCATGGATAAGAAGCACCCAATGAATGAGTCATGGATTTGAATCCTTTTTGTTCAAAAAAACACTTATAATTTTTGTGGTTAGTATAAAAATTATATTTTATAGCACAAATATGAGTGGAACCTATCACATGAAAAAACCACCGCATGCATATTTTTTCCCGGTAGTTGTTTAATTAATTTTTTATTCATTTATGTTATTTGATTTCATAGTAGACAGGTCTGAGGATGCGATCAAGCCATTTTCCATGGACTGATCCCACAACATAATCACCTGCATCATACATTATTTCATATGGATCATCCAAGATTGGAGAAATCATTATCGGGGATTCACTGAATCATTGCTTTATTTTATTAATGTTTGGTATATGTGATTCATCAAATACAAATATAGAATCCTTTGAATTGATATTAGTGATAAGTTAGAGAATATTTGATAAATCAAGAAAAAACTATCTAAAAATCATACATTCCCAAGAATGCTCTGTATTGGTCGAAAAAAAGTTGAAATGGTTAATTATGATCTCAGTTAAATCATTGAAGGATCTAATTTCATTCCTTTCGTTGAGATTTTGTGACTTAATACAATTCTATTCTGCACCATGAAGTTGAATTTCTCCCGATTTAAGAGAAGATTTGTGTGCTCGCTCCATTACAAGAATAATTTTAAATTTTTTAAACATGTGTTGAATGATTTCCCCTAGATGGAGAAATCATCCATGAAAACCTCAATAATCTACTCCACTGTGACATAGAATATATCCAACATGCATCGTTGAATGGTGGTTAGATCCTTACACATTCCAGATGAAATTTGGTGAAATGGAAAGCTTCCATAAGGGCAACTAAATATTATTTTTTTCTGGTCATTAGGGGAAATTAAAATATGGTTATACCTGGAGTAACCATCTATGAAGCAGTAGAATTTTTTCTCCGTAATTCACTCTAGCATTTGATCTATGAATGGAACCGGGAATTAATCCTTTCACATGGACTCGTTCAGATTTCAGTAGTCCACATAAACCCTCCATCTAGTAACTATTATAATTGGAATAAGATCATTTTTCTCATTCCAAATCTCATAGATTTTCCCTTTCTTAGAAGCTACATTCAAGGTAATCACCCATGAGATATCAGATATTGGATAGATAATACTGGCATCCAAAAGAATAATCACTTTTTTATTCACAACCACCTTCATCGGAGGATTCTACCATCATTCCGGTTGCCGATAGAGCCTTTTCCCCTTCCAGAAGCAGCACCTTGTGTGTGAAAATGTTTGGACAGATTCCCTTAAGATCAGAAACTATCCCACTAATAGCTTTCTTCCTTATTTTTAGAAAATGTAAAAGTGCATTCTTATTTTCATGCTTCAGTGATGTATTGATAATTACTGTCAATGTGTTTTTTCGCACATGTATCTATATTTTAAAGGGGATTGATTATTTTTGAGTTCATGATGTGGAGATTTAATAACTAAAGGAATAATTGGTTCTACTTTGGCCTACTACAAGATATCCGGGACAACTGTCTACTACCAATATTAACCGCCATGGCCTAAAATAAACTGCATCTCTTTTGGTTCACATCTTAGCTGGATGACTGCAGAAACCAGTTCAACAGAAGTGGAGAAAAATCCCATATCACTTTCTATGTGACCAATGTTATTTTCATATACATTTAAGGAACAATATTCCTCATTCTACAAGAATGATGCTTTCTTGATAGCTTTATGGACATTGTAATTTAATTTTTCATCCCCTTATACGAAAATCAATTCACTATGGTGGACGTTTATCAACACTATTCTCATATCAAAAAACGGACTTACCAAAATAATTGTGGTGTTTTGGTATTCCCACATATCGTGTATTTTAAAATACACCAGTAGAATTACCTTCCAAAACATGACTACCACATCCTCTAGTATCCCCTTAGGGTATTTAATATAGTGGTCAGTTAGTTGAAACTCCACTCAAGTTGGTTTGTAATCGTTCAAATCTAGATTCTAAAAAAATACATAGGGAATTAGGTTGACAATATCCCCGAAGTAACAAATTTATTTTCCAAAATCACAAGAACCAATTGTTCATAGGATATTAAAACTTTAAGGATCATGGAGTATTGGGAGGAGATAGTGTTGAACCACTTCTAAGCACTCCTTATTGAGATAAATGGTTTCAAAGTCTTCTATCATCCTTTTGAATGGGAGTATTTCCTTAATGAACATAGTATATATTGGATTTCAGTCCATTATTCTATGAAGGGAATCTTGATGAAGATTTTCAGGAATATCTCCATAATTTTTTTATATTTATGGTCCAATTTCCTATATATAAAATGTTCTGGAAATGATAAGGTGGTTTTATATGGTTTGAACACCTCTTTTCCTTTTTCATGTGGAGTCTCCTTCACTTTTGACCATCAATGTGATGAGGATGTATCCTGGACATCAGCTTCTCAATTCAATGGGATTTAGGGTTTCCCTTGATTCTTATCATCTCCTTGACATGTAGTCACATGCTTTAGATGATCAATCCCACATCTTAATGTGACTTCATTAGCATCATCCCTTGGGTTCTTCTTAGTTTTAACCAGTAGTGTACTGGGTTTCTTTGAAGAGAGTTTGTTGGAATGCTAAACAATCTTATTCATGAGGTGTCCAATGGATACCACCTGATTTTTAAATCTATTCTCAGATATTTTAATGAATTTAAACATCTTCTCTTCTAGATTTAATGGTGGCTCCTCCTGAGGTAATTTTTTGTATATATTGATGAGGTTGTGTATATCTTGGTGGTTAAACCGGGTGTGGGTTTTGATACCCTTGATTCTGGTAGTATCCCTATTGATACAACATTCCATGCTCTTATCTAGGGTATCAATTTTGGTACTTCTGCTACTGACTATAACCAAGTCATCTCTGGGTATGGGGATGAGGAATTTGTTGTTGTTATACCCAGCCCATGTTTGCATTAAATTTCTAAGATGGATTCTGGTATTGAGGGTACATATTTTCCCCTAGATATGTGAAACATAATTTACCTAACTTAGTGAAGGACCAACACTTGACCGCAAACATTCACCCATGACATGGTTGTCACAAAATTCGATTCATGTTATATGATTAATCACTTGAACTTGTGATGTTATTTTAATATTCAAAGAATCAATCTTCTTGGACAGGATATCATGTTGGGCGAAATGAATTGTAATAGCATAAATGTTATGAATAACATACTTCTATGCTACCCACTGATAATTACATTGAACGATTTTGGTTGAACTGTCTTCTAGTTGATCAAAAACCTCTTTAGGGGATATCCTCATTATCATTCCTCTAGCAACCGAATCACAATTATTATGGTGTTTATTGTAAGACCTATATAAAATTTTTGGATTTTAATCCACAACAGGAGTCTGTGATGAGGTAATTCCATCAACATTTCCTTGAAACACCACCAATATTCATATTGTGATTCTGAATCATGGAACTAATAGTTGTGAATTTCATTCCACAAGCTCACCATCATGGAGGGTTGAAAATACATAGAAAAAAACATGGTCCAATGCATCCCATGTGAGAATGGAATGGTGATGAAATTCATTTACCTAGTATTTTTCTTTATCCCTTAATAAAAAGGAAAATATTTGAAGATAAATATTGTACTCGGACACTCTGTGGTAATAGAATGTGTCACATATCTAAATAAAATTGGATAGATGAGCATGGGGATCTTCATATAGTAATCCACAAAAATACACCATATTATGGATAAGCTACCTAATAGCCAAATTAATCTTTAAATGTTGGTCATTCACTGGTGGTCTGAAGATACATGTATCTGCTCCATGAATAGATGGTATCCCATACTCTATAAGGGTATGGCATTGAGGCAGTTGTTATTGAGGATGTTGGGGCATGAAATTATTGTCATGTGGGAAATAATTCTATTGATATGAGGTTAAGTATGGGTGTGGATTTGTGGTAAGGTATTACTATGGCTTTTATGGTCCATATATTAAGACAAATTGAGCCGGTTTTCATTGTTAGTGTCATGGAACAAACTACATAAAATTTGTTGGAAGATTTTGATTCTACTCACCCTCACTAGAAAGCTATTTGTTCTAGTTTTCATTAAGCATGTACTATTGTTCAACACCGTAGATATAACTTGGTTCTCCTTTTTTTTAAATTTTCCATGGAGGTGTTTTGGTTGTAATCGCCCATAACTACCCGATGTTACCTTGACACTGTTCATTCAGTTTTAGGGTCAAGTGGAGGTATTTATTATTACTTGGTGTTGTTAGAATGAGTAACCCTACCACTCATTCACCTATGGTCAGGAAGAACACTAAACAACACACTAATAATAAAAAGAAAAAAAAAAAATCAAAAATAGAAATGAGCTTCGGAACATGATTTTTCAAAATTTATGATTTATATTTTCACTAAATTATTACAATATCAATTTAACAAAACACCTTTAACATTGTTACTTGTTAAGGGTACCATAATTTGGTATCATTTAAGCCAAAGGGTTACTTTTAGTGGCCCAAATTGAAGTACCCACTATTACCACTATTATAGTTTAAGTGTAGGATTGATCCACTGGGAGAAATTTATGTGTTTTTTTTGTGGGATTTGTGGTTGGTTATGTGACGATATCTGAATTTTAGAGTCAACATATGAGGTTTAAAAGATCTTTTATAATGATTATGTAAGAAAATATTTTAAATTTTTTTATGATTTGTCTCAGGGTAGAAAAATACAAAAATATTATTTTACTGATAAATAGGAAAAATGCATTAGGGATGTGGATGATTAAGGATGTCTAAAAATCGATTTTATCATTATGTTGTGTTGTTCATAATAAATTTCATAACTAGGATTTGAATGTAATGCAACCCCCATGGTCTGAGGGGTTCCACTTAAATTAGTATAAACTATTTTCTTAGCCAGGAAATTAACTTCTATTAACTATAATAAACAAAATTCCATGTAGGAAACAAGTGAACCCAATGGTCATAGGTTATTTTGTCATAGCTTCCTTGAAGATCCCTGCAAACCCTATTCATTGTCTGATAGAGAGATTCAAGAATGATTTTGAAAGAGGTTTTAGATGAGGTTATGTTATGAATATTAAACAACATTAATATAACAAGAAAATGAATTCACAATGAACCTTAATTAACTACATCCCCAATACAGAAGAGAATTAGCCACACTTTGAATAAATTATAAAACACAATGTCTTGATTCATGAAGTATTCAAGACAGATACTACCAAAAAAATAATAAAATGGAAATCACTAGAAAAATACTCCAAAACTACATAGAATGGGTTTCATACTCTTTCCCAGCCCAGATAATCCCACTATGTATGATGATGATCCTTCCAAAGAGTCTTCTCCTCTTTAATAGGAAATACCAACTATACCCCTGGTGGTTAGGGTTCTAAATCTCTTGTCAAAGGATAGGTAGGAAGTGTAGATATAATGTAGTTGGGGGCTTATTAACTCACTTATGGTTAATGATCACATTTTGGTTAATTGTGTGAAATTCATGCATTTGGTTCTATCGGAAAATGGAGGTGGAACAAGGTTACCTAGGATGGTCCACACTATTGTGTGGACACGGTTCCATAGGTCTCTGTCTGATCCTAAACTACACGTTGGATTTTCCAAACTATGTGAAGAACATGTAGAGACATTTCATGCATCATTTACTTGATTCTCAATGTTCTATTTGGCCTCTATGATTGCAGTCCTTCGCTAGGTGACTTAGCCATAGCATGCACTGTGGAAAATTATTTTTAATCCACTGATTCCCATCTGAATTACCCCATTATGAAGAATCCTCAACTCCCTTCCACTTATAAATAAATTATTCTTATGAAATTGTTTGTCAGGTTATAAAATCATAACACATAAAAAAAATTATCTATATTTTTAAATAAGTAGAAATTCGTTATGCACAAGAGTGTATCACTTTCCTCATCACTCCTACACATTCAATCCATAGTATAAAAATCATTGACTGTACATTGAATGAATTTTTGGTTCACTTATGTCTTTAATGAAACAAAAATATTAGTATCTTCTTTCAGTTGGTTTCTATGATTCCTATTGGGTTCCATTTAATATACAAATCAAAAATTTCATAAGTTTTAATCTATATTAAATAAATGATTAACAAATTTCAAATTCTATCACAATATTTCTTTCAAAAATTTAGCATTTTCCACTTAAAGCATTTATTAAAAATAAATTAAATCTTTTAAAATCAAACTATTTAAAAAATATCATAATCATGTTCTATTTCAAAATCTCATATTAAAAAACAACTATAACATTTTTCATAAATAAATTCATCCATATCAAATTATTAATCATTACTCAAAATTATGTACGTAATCATAGTGGAAAGGAATTCCTCTAATTCTTGTCATGCTAATCCCATTATCTAAACCCATGTAAATGTGATTCTAAATTATAAAAGTGTCTCCAAAACACTTATGTACCCAAATCCATGTTAACATGATATTCAGTTGAAAAAGGTTATCTATGTCTTTTTATTCACTACATTTCATGTCTCGATAATCTTATTACTTTCTATGATCCCAACTCAAGGAATAAACCATAAATAATTCATCTAAAAGACCGACATTAAATACTAATTCAAAGGTGATGATTACTATCACTTGTTATATAATAAATTCATAAGCACAAATTTGATACTAGTTTTAACTTTTAACCCATTCTTTTTAGAATGAGAATGTTGTGTATGGTTACTTTTCATTAAGTTATATCACCAAGATGCCAAAGGGTAGCAATAAATGTTGATGGGATTCAATACAAGTGGGGAATGTTTTTTAATTTTATGAATAAAACAACTAAAAAATCATGAAATAACCAAAAAACTAATATATGATGCATAAAAACAATGAAAGGCAATTCCAAATTTCATTTTTTATAGTAAAACTAAAAGTACAGCAATAGAAGACTAAAATATCATACATAGGAGAAAAAGATTACAAGACTAACAAAAACTCAAAGGAAACTAATGAAAAATATGTGCTCCAAACACACTCCATGCTCAATCTCCACAAAACATCCCATGTATCTTGATGTACTAATAATTATGTGTTATAATTTACCTTTTTACCATGTCTTAAAATACGACATCTGAAAAAGTACAAAGTTCCAATGAAGGGTTGACAAATGAAACTCAGTATGTTTTCCCCAATGACTTTCCTACTGACGCCACTAGGATAGAACATGTTATCACTTTTATATAATTTTTTTTTTATTTAAAACAATTTAAAAAATAGATTATATGATAATATAAAATAGTTCCATCATAAATTGTTTTCTAAAATAATCCATTTCCATGAAAAGTGACCAAAAAATGAATACAAATCATTTAACAAATTCTATCTTTTCATAACAATTCCATTTCACATATTCACACTACCAATCATGCATGAAACCTGTTACTCCATATATTGATGAGTGGTGAGTAAAATTATTTCTACGTTGTAATATAATGAACCATTTAATGGGGGTATATCTCTAATCCTTCTTCATCCCACTGTGATGTGGAAGACTATTTACCCTTATCCTCCACAAACTCGCACGAGCACACACATCCAATATAACATGATCCAATGCCAAAACAACCATCTCAACCATTTCAATAAATCCTTAATTTTATATAAAACCATTCAAAAAACCCATTTCAATAAAATAAACCAATTTTATTGAAAACCAATTCTAGGAAACAAAACCAAACAATCATTTTAAAATCAAGTTACCAATTTAACATTCCACAAATGACTAATTTTCCATAGTTATCTAAACTGTCACTAAAGAGGGTTTCCAACAATAAATTCACATAAATTTCACAAAAAAATTCAGTCAAAACAATAATAATTAAATTATGCCTTCATGTATTAAATACTGGAGTCAAGAGTGAATCTAGCATTCTCAACAAATTGGTGAAAGCGATAAATGGTATGAAAAAAACACCAACAAAATCGGGTTAAAACTCCACGAACCCACCTAAGATATTTTTTTTGCAAAATGAGGCGAAATAAAATAATTTTTGGCATAGAACCCAGTACATATACCCACAATAAGAATAGATCTAGGAAATTGAGAGTAGGCGTAAGTAGATCTAAGGAAACCTACCAAAAACCGCCGAGTGGGATCTGAAACCATGAGATTCCAGCTTCAAAACACAATGGAACGCCACTGGATCACTTCTAATTAAATTGGGAGTTATTATAAAATATTTTAGAAGGAGTAATACCAAGTTATAACCATTTTTGGGAAATAAAACAATTAAAACACCAGCTAGACAAATATCTACTTTTTATCATGTTTTTAAGCCTTGTAGTTTATCCATAATGTTAGGAAAACTATGCGCTAACCATATGTCAGCCACTACCGCAAGGATACAACTCTTATGATTGGCTTACATGGATTACAAAAAATGCACCAACCATGAAAAATATTTATATCCAACATGTGAAAAAATTGCCCTATTTCTCCTCAGCATCCACTGGTTTTGGGAAAACTGTGTGTGGTCATTTTATCCCAATTTTCATTTTTCATAATTTCCTATAGGTGTTTCATGGTTTCCTCAAAACATTAACCATCCATGAACCTAGAGAAAATTTCCAAAAAAATAATCTCCAAAATCTCACTTTGTTTTCCCATATAACTTATATACTTAAAACGAATAAATAAGGGGTTACTAACAGTAATTTGGGGTGCTATCTATGTACAAGTAGGGGTATACTTGAGGTTACACCAGGTAACCAATTTAATTTAAATGGATTCACAATTAATCATGTCAAATTTTATTATGTTATGTATTTTTTAAATATTCTACTCAATCATCGTATCCCCTTTCATTCACCAGTTCAACTTCATTACAAATATCCATTACAAATCCCCTCTCCTAGCTCATTTTTGGTTTTATCTTCCCCTCATTTCCACTCATGGTACAAGGGTTTTTTTAGGATATTTACTTACCAAAATCAAGGTAAACCATTCCCCAATAATTTTTATTTCTTTTAATTTTCATATCCTCTAATTTTCTCATCTCATTTTGAAATTTTATTCCGTTCTTTCACAAATTCATGGTGGAATAACTTCTTGGATTATGGATTATTCTTATTATATCTAATGGATTATCTCGTGTATTTTAAATTATATTTATCATTAATTTTATATTATAATATATATATATATATATATATATATATTATATAGTTTCTTATTTTAGGGAGAAATTGGATGATTTTTGGGGATTTTGAAATTGGTTCTTCTACTATGCATGATCTTTAGAGAACTTTATAAGTTATTTTATTATTTTTTACATGGAATTATAAATACATGAATTATAGAGATTATTTAAATTTGATTAATTTTCTATAAAATATTATTTAATGAATTATTTATTTTTTCAACCTTTTTTTGCCATTATTTAATGATACATGGAATTAATGATGCTTGATAGTAGTTATGGTATGTGGTTCCAACCCATAACGTGATTTCTTGGCAATGCCTAGAACATACGTACCACTTTTTGCCAAAAAAATTGATAATTATATAGAAACTCTATGTTCAAAAGTATAAATCTGGGGAATATAAATTGTATTTTGTAATTATAAATAAAGATTTTTTTTAAAAAATTATATTAAATATTTATTAGAGATGATTTATTCTTATGTCACTTATAAATAATTATTATTTTTTGATTTAATTGGTTATTTATAAGTTTTTAAACACAAATAGTTGAGGATTAACATATTGAGAATGAATAAACATAAACATTGATTTTGTTTGATTTTTTTTAAATCTATATCTGACTTTTTCCACAGGAGTTCTGGAATATGATTTTATATATTGGGTTCATAAAACATATTTCATTTTCCTAGTAATGTATTTTTGTAAATTTATACATTATACCATATTCATTGGGGGTAATTATATCCCCAAGTATATTTTTCATCATTATGTCATTTCCATATGTTATTTGACTTCCATTTCTTGGATATATTTATTGGTTTGTTCGCATTGGTATGTGATATTTGATTATGTTTTATTGATGTATTAAACACACTTTTTAATGCTGATTGGTTCTTATGCCAATCCTTTATAGGACATTTTTTTAATTAAACTCTAACCACTTTAGACTTTATTATACAATATAAAGTGAAACCATATATTTTGAAAATATCCTGGATGGGTTATAATTGAATTATCCATACATAAACGTTAGATAATGTATTTTATCAATGGAAATTCTAATTGTTTGGATTATCAAGTGAGAAAATAGTTTATAACATAATCATTTATACTTTCTATAAATATATATAAGCTATAATTTTTATATCTGGAATAGATTTTTTTTATAATGCATTGTTTGATGACATAATTTTGGATAAATACCATATTGTTGTAATGTTTTATATTTTAAAACTTTTCCTTTTAGAGAACCATTCCTCATCAATTTTTTTTATAAAAACTATTTTCCTTATTTTTAACCAACTTCAAAAATTAATGTTATAAATGTCATTCGAAAAGGGTATAAATGTGAAAATAAATGATTTCATATCCTTGATATAATTAATATTAAATTTAAATGTTTTTAATGAATTATTGATTAAAAATGGATGATTAGATCACATATTCAAATAGAGAAATGACAGTTTTTAAAAAATTTAATAATGGCTTCAGGAAAATAGATACACGAACTAATTCTTTAGTAATAGATGTTAACTATGTTAGATACATTTAATTTAGTTAAATTATATGTATTTCCAATAATTATAAATGTTTTTCTTGAGGATTACATGGTTACTACATTGTTTATCTTTTCTATACCATGTCCGTGTTATTATTTTTTATTTATATAGTTCCTTTTTTAAATTTTCATTATATTATTAAATATAAACATGTTATGTTTTTTGAGTCATTTGGAATTGAACTAGAGTGTAAATTATTTTTATGTGGAGAACATTAATATTTATCATAGATAATGATAATTTATTATTTATATTAAGTATGATGGAGAGGGTAATTATATAGAATTATAAAAGGTTCCTTGGAATAACTAATGTCAATCAGTGGTTGATGGTGGTTTGTATGGGATCATGATTCCACAAATCATTGTAACCATTTCTCTTTCCCCCTGGTATAGGATTCACAATTTACACAACTCATCATATACTATTATCATTACCAAAAAATAGGTATTTCACTTTGATAGGTTTATTCTCATTTTTCTTAGATGGGATGCATTATTCCACACCTAGTACGCCTCAGGTCCCAATTTGAAGCTCAATGTTGTCAAACCTAGGTATTTATCCTACTATTTTTGGTAGTTAACTATTTAGGAATGTATTTTTCTATAATATATTAACTAATTATTTTTACCATGTTTTCATGAATTCCTTCAAAACAATTTTTTACATATTTAAATTTGTATACATTTTCATGCATACACATCTTTATTTATCATTGAGTTAAAACAAGGATTGTAATTCCCATCTAAGTATTTCTCTCACACCCCTATTGAACACCTCAACATATATATTGTTTCAATTCATTTATTTCTAGTATATGGGTTGTTTTTCTAGTAATTGTTTTTTGATTTTGGGAACATGTGTGACGGTTTAGCAGGTTTATACTTTGGAAAATTTGGAGTATTGAGGTCTTGTTTTGTTAGATTCATTCTAATGGCCTATCAGGAATTTACTTTTGTTATCACTAGTTTTTATTTGTATGTGAATCTAAAAGTATATTTATATTTATGTTTTTAGTATTTTATAAATTTATTCATCGATATATGATCACAGTTATGATATGTTTTTTCTATATTCATTTTTATTATGTAAATGCACCTATTGATGTTCTATATACAAATATTAATTCTAGGGTCTTTTTTGAGTCACTATATATTATATAAAATTTTAAAATGTTGTTAAGTATTTGCACTAATATATTATAGCACCTGCATAACTAGTAGCCATCCAATGGGTACTAAAGAACACATTTGGGGTAGTACCATTCTGATTCATATCCCTTTAGGTAACTATGCTTCTATTGTTACAAGTATAATGTTATTAGTGTTTTGGGATTCATTGAGATTTAAATTTTTTATATATGATATATAAGGTCGATACATAGGGCATGCACCATGTTCAGGTGTAACACCCCGAGATTTTATGAAAAACATTCTTTTAATTTCATTAATGTCTTGTGTTGTACGCTACAACAAAAGGAGCTTACACAACACACATCCTTGACTTGCCTTGCATTAAACGCAACTGCGACTTTCCTCAATAGCATGTGTAGTACGCAATACCGAGTTTCGCTAAACAACGATATGCTATTAAAATATTATTAAAACTAGCTGTTATGAATAGTAATAACCACTTTTTAAAATTTTGTAAATTTTTATTTTTCAAAATGGACTTCATTTTTGGATTCTTAATATCGAAATTAGCTTAGGGTGAAATTTTGGTACATTTTAGATAACTTTCATTTTCTGATGAATAGTGAAAATTACTAAATTTTAATTAAAAACAACCTTTTTAATCAAAATAATTAATAGTGATAAATTATTAATTTTAGTGGTTTTAAAGTATATTTAGAATATATTTTTACAATTTAATACAATGTTGGTCATTGGATGTAATTCTACATTTAAACCAGACATAAACAAGTGCCAATCTTTTGATAGTTAGTATCTCTTAAGAACACGCTATTTGTTTTGACGACGGGAATTAATTTTTAAATTAATTAATGAAACTGATATGTTTTGAATTTGGTAAAATAGACATCATTTTTGAGTTCATAATATCAAATATAGCTTAGGCCTAATTTTTGGTATTTTTCTGGAAACTTTCATTTTTTGATGAATAGTGAAACCACTAAGTGGTAGTTAAAAAAATGATTTTTTCATAAAACTTAATTTTACCGCTTCTGTGAGTGGAATTTCAAAAATCCGAGAGACATGGTTGATGTTAGTAAGTAAAATGTGGTTCAATGAGATGAAAATAATTTTTGGTGAATAGTAACTTTTTACTTTTTTTTACCATGGTTAAAAGTAAATAGGGTAATTAAGGGTAAAAATGTTATTATTATTACCCTAACACATGTCCTAATTCTATTGGATAAGTGTAATTCGACCAAAAAAAACCTTAGGAATAAAATATGATCATTTAGTCCCACTTGGATTATATTAGGACATTTATTATTAATTTATTTAAAGAAGGGTTAAAATAGTTAAAATAAAAGTTTAATAAGGAAATAATTTTTAATATAGGATTATACATAAGATAAATTAGACTATAAATACTTATTATAAAGATAAAAAGATTTCCTACATAATGGTATTTTATTTGTAATTTTTAGACATTATATAATTTAATTTATTTATGACACAAAGATGATGCAGTAATTATCTTATTAATAAAATATTGACATAATTGATGTTATAAATACCCAAATAAATGTAATTTGAGACTTTTTATGAATTACAAAAATTTTATAGGTTAATGTGACATGTTAGTATTGATTTAATTAACTTTTTTCGAACTAATCATTCTGTTATGAGTTTCACAAAATTCAATTACTAAATAGTGTCAAAATTGACATAAAATAGTTTTTAAAACAAATATTATATTGTTAATTGTTATTTTATTCCTAAAAATCTAAGTTTCGGCCAAATGAATTAGATAAGGTTATATATATTAATAATAAACAACTTGGGGTTCGTTTTACTTGTTATAGTAAGTTTATTAACCTTATAGTGTAAGAACACAAGAAGACACGGTAAAAGTAAAATTATTTAACTTAATGTTAAATCTAAATGATAAGGTTAAAATACGAACCTAAACTTGTATAAATTCTATTTGATGAGAGGATTTAGACCCATCCCCACCTTAGCTTCTAAATAAATCAATTTGGAGCTATTTAAAACCGAATTTGTCTTTATAATAAAATAATATTTTTAGTTATTCCAAAGGTGCCCCTCTCCTCCCTTATAAAAGGGCACCCCCTCCCTCTCTTCCTCACACCAATTTGAGCCTTCAAGCTCGGCCAAACCCTGCCAAATTCTCTTCTCCACTTCCCTAGAAACATCCTAGAGGTTCTGGTATTCCTCAAAGACCAATTTTAGTTCCCTAAAAGGAGATCTCAAAGAGGCGCTTCAAAGAAGAGGTAATGTCCGTTACCGATTCTTTCAACATTATTTCTTCTTCCAATTATTCTTCTTAGGTTGTTTCATTATGAAGTAATAACATCACTATCACTCATATACTGATATGTTATTATAAGTATGAAACAACCCTATTTCACCATCTATCCATCCTACGGAAAACGAAATCACCGCGCGTGCGTACGTACGGAATACCGTCTCCACGTCGTGGTGAAATCTATTTTCCACCACCACCTTACTTGGATGGGTATAATGGTGTAAATAATGACTATATATGACTATTATAAAGTTATATTGATTCTGAAATGGTATACATACAGTCCAATACAATTCCACGATCATAGGAATGATATCATCACTCGTGCGTACGTACGGAATACCGTCTCCACGATGTGATGCGACTCGTTCTACATGATCTTCATTGCATAATGATTATATAAATGAATTTAATGAATGAATATGATATATATTACACTAATAAAATTCTGGAAATGAGGTATCTATAACCTAACGAGAAGAATAAGAATTTATTCGACAAAACACGCATAAGAACAAAAAGTAATAAACACCCGAATAACAAGTAGTAATGAAATATTATTAATAAGAAGCTAAGAATATGACCATATATGATATCATAACAATAAGTATGATTCTGGAATAAGTCAATAACATTATTTAAATCATTATACAGGAGGTTCAGACACTTACAAAGCAAATCGGACCTAAGGTAAGGGAAATATCACTATCTCATTTTTATCTGAGATTGCTTATACTTTGGTATTTACTGGGGTATATTTTATCATCCACATCCATGATTCCTCAATATGTAATATTGTTTCCATCCAACTACAATTTTTTAAATCCATTTTTACCTTTCGGTGAGTTTTTAGTAAAAGATATAAAAGGAATCTTTTTTCGTTTTTCATACGAGGTACTTTTTGACTTTTCCGAAAAAAGTACGAGAAAGAATGTTTTTTTAACTTATACGGCATGAATGGATTTAAAAAAAAAAATTATTTCCATGAAGCTTACTTTACAAGTTTTTAAGTTTATTTTTAATCAAACTTCTTTTAGTTTAAAATTGTATGACATGTTAAGAAAGGAAAGTGTTTTTGAAGTAGAAAGGATATTTTCCTCAAGAATGGAGTTCAAGTGTTTTATCAAAATTATTTTCCATCTAAGATAATAAAGGGTTCTGTTTCTATACCTATTATTACATGGATTTGATTATGTTGTGATGGAAATATTTTTATGAATTCCTTTACCTTATATGAATTGTTTTATGATGTCATGTTGTTTAAAAATCCCATTTTTATTACATGGGTTATGCAATGATGTATGATTTAAGATTTTGTGGCACACATAAGAATGGTATCATTATGAGATGGGTGGGAACTATATCTCCCTCCACTGCATTGGGTAAAAATTTTATATCTCATGTGATAGACATGGCTGGAACAGCAGGTTAAACCGGTTCAGTGAAGCAGGACTGAAACGAGGAATGAACTCGGTTCAGAAATGGACTTTGTCCACTAAGCTAGTCTTGGAAATGAGTCTTGACTAATAAGAAATGATTCTATATGATTATGTGTGTACGCCACAAAGTTTCATGTTTTAAGTTATGATTATTGGGATTACATTTCACTACTATGATTTATCCCATGTTATGATATTATGATCTCTTTTGCAGGATTAAGATTTCCAAAATGTTATGTTCTTATGAATATGATGTGATTGATATTTCTTTTGTTTAACCTTACTGAGCATTTGAGCTCACCCTTTTATGTTTTCTTTTCCCCAGGATATAAAGAATGGTTTTAGGTAAAAAAAAGAAGATCTTTATGGGAGATGTTGAAGATCTTTCACCACGATTAGAAGATTATATTCCGAGTTTCCAAAGACACGAAACTATTATGGTCCTTGTGTGTGTGTTTTTGTTATGTACTAAGTATTCCGAAAAAGTAATGTAATGTCCATGTATGTCAAGCTACGGGTCTATACAGTTGGTATCAGAGGAAAGGTTTAGTCAACCTTTGGAAACTAGGATGAGAGAACTTTAGTGAGATCCCTAGAGATATTTCTAAGGTATGTCTAGGGATATCCCTAAGGTTAAGTATAAGTATAGGTTATAGTCCTATAATTACGGTAACGATCTTAGAATTAAACCTAAGATGTTAGATATTGAAGGTACTCCCCCTTTATTATGTTGTTTTCCCTAGCATGATTTTTGCCTCTCACACTATTCTTTTTGGGTTTTAGACGATGGCTGGAACCCGAAGGAACCGTGTTGATCAATGCAATGGACAATGCAATGATTGTCCTCCTGAACAAACAAATGTTATGGGAGATGGAGTGCAAAATCTTATTGCTATACTTACACAAGCTATGAATCATTCTGGACTTCCAAATGAGTAGAGAAGGGAACAATATTCTATTGAGTCCTTCATGAGGCAACGCCCACCTTCTTTCAGTGGGTCTTCTAATCCACTTGTTTCTGAACAATGGATCAGTACCACTGAAAAGATATTTTCAGTTCTTCAATGTTTTGAACATGATAAAGTCATCTTAGCAGTATATCGTTTGGAAGGTGAAGCTGATCAGTGGTGGAATCTTATCAAGAATACGAGGCAAAGAGATGAAATTGAGTCCATGGAATGGGATGAGTTCAAAAACTTATTTTTCAATAAGTACTTCCCTCGTATTCTTCGAACAAATATGGAGAAGGAGTTTCTTGAACTAAAGCAAAAGGATGATGAATCTGTTGGTATATACGAAGATAATTTTGCAAGGCTTGCAAGGTATGCATATGAATTTATCATCCAACCTGAAAGTAAGGTTGATCGATTCTTCAGTGGATTAAAACCAAATCTTCGAAGGGCATTTGCTATAAGAGACTTCAGTAGCTGTGAAGAAATTGTGCGTTGTGCTATCAAGGTAGAAATGGAAGTTGGTGTTACTTATCCATCTCATAGTTTTGAAAAGAAACGAAAGATGGAGTTCAAGGAGAAATCTCAGAATAATGGTGAAAAGAAGATGAATGTTTATTTATGCTCAAAGTGTGGAAAGAAGCATGGTGGATATTGTCTTAAAGGGAGAAGTAAATGTTTCAAATGTGTAAAGGAAGGTCATCAGGAATTGGAATGCCGCAATGATGGGAAGAAGATTTCTAATGATGCAAACAAAGGAAGGGATACACAGAATGAACCTACTACACTTCAATGCTTCAAGTGCAAGGAAATGAGGCATTATGCTAATAAATGCCCTAATCCAAGGGTTAGTGATGATCGACATGAGCAACCACTTAAGGCAAAGGACAAAGGGAAGTCACATGAGATCACCATTAGCGATGTTGAATATGACAACGATGTGGTGGAATGATTAAGTGTTTTTGTAATGGGATTCCAAAATAATGTTGTATATAGTATCGTGGAATATTGGAATATTTATGTATTGGTCTATTGTGGTTTTCAATAATTTTATGGTACCGGTAACCATGGAAAGTGATTGAGATATTTTTGGAAAAAAATATGATATGCGCATAATGAAGGGAAAACGAGAAAATGAAATATTTGACAGTATTCATGAGCTCATGATTGATATAAGGACTAAGTGATATCATGGTTTGAGTATATATAATTTTGAGGATTTTGGTATGTGGAAAGTGTTAACTTTTAACTACATTCATGTTTTCACTAAGGTTCAATGGGTATTCAAGAGAATACATGATTAAGGCCTTTGAATGTTTGGAATGTGACCAACAAGACATATCTTATGATATATGGGGATCAATGATGGTATTAAATCTTTGGTAATAGTTTTCACTATATTATGAGAGTGGACTGCAGTATTATGGATAAGCCTAAATATTGGAATGGATTATGTTGGACATAAGTTAATATTGTTTAAGGATAGAAGTTTTTTCGATATTATTGATGGGATGTTATAGTAATATAGTTTTAGAAAAAGGACAACCTGCAGGACGGGCGACAGCCCATCGCGTCGGACAAGGCCATGGGAATCGAACCCACAACTGAAGTGCGACTGGCCTTTATCACCTACCACTGGCCTACAGGAAGTCCCTGTTTAGTAGAAACTAGTTTTATTATATTAAGCAGTATGATATATGAAGTATAAGTCCATTTTAGGAACCATATATCATTAATCTCACTATATATGGACTTATGTATTTTTTGAAAACTTTTCTAACCTTTTGTTTGAGACAGATGAAATGACCCATCATTCTATCACATGATCTGCTAACACATCATGAATGACAAATTCAACTTCATTTCTTTAAGAGATGAAGTGGAAATTGTCCAAAGAACTACCAACGGTGAGACTATACCAAAATAACGAAAGTATTTCTTCTAATTCCAATTTCATAAACTTTAGGGAAATGATCTTGAAAACCAAAAATGTTGTCCTAGTGCTCTTATATCTGATGAATCAGATGGTACCTTAGATCATCACAAATCTATGGCTGTGTGATTGCTGACTTTTCCATAGCCATGTTCTCTACCACTCTCCATTAGAACTTGATGGTTAGATTTTTCTTCCATATCCATATTTTCATCTATGTTCTCCTATGTGGAAACCCAGTGATGAGTTAATTTGGGTAACCGTTACATTTCATACTTCATTTTTTAAAGCCATGTTTTGGTATTCCTTTTTACGATGTGGGTTTCTATTAAACAAACTTTCCAGTATTAAACCATTTATAACCCCGATGAATTTCGAGGGCAAAATTCATTTTAAGGGGGGGTAGAATGTAACACCCCGAAATTTTATGAAAAATATTCTTTTAATTTTATTAATGTCTTGTGTTGTACGCTACACCAAAAGGAGTTTGCACAACACACATCCTTGACTTGCCTTTCATTACACGCAATCGCGACCTTCCTCGATAGCGTGTGTAGTACGCAATACCGAGTTTCACTAAACAACGATATGCTATTAAAATATTATTAAAACTAGCCGTTATGAACAGTAATAACCACTTTTTAAAATTTGGTAAATTTTTATTTTTCAAAATGGACTTTATTTTTGGATTCGGAATATCGAAATTAGCTTAGGGTGAAATTTTGGTACATTTCGGATAACTTTCATTTTCTGATGAATAGTGAAAATTACTAAATTTTAATTAAAAACAACCTTTTTAATCGAAATAATTAATAGTGATAAATTATTAATTTGAGTGGTTTTAAAGTATATTTAGAATATATTTTTACAATTTAATAAAATGTTGGTCATTGGATGTAATTCTACATTTAAACCAGACATAAACAAGTGGAAATCTTTTGATAGTTATTATCTCTTAAGAACATGCTATTTGTTTTGACGACGGGAATTAATTTTTAAATTAATTAATGAAGCTGATATGTTTTGAATTTGGTAAAATAGACATCATTTTTGATTTCATAATATCAAATATATCTTAGGCCTAATATTTGGTATTTTTCTGGAAACTTTCATTTTTTGATGAATAGTGAAACCACTAAGTGGTAGTTAAAAAAATGAATTTTTCATAAAACTTAATTTTAACGCTTCTGTGAGTGGAATTTCAAATATCCGAGAGACACGGTTGATGTTAGTAAGTAAAATGTGGTTCAATGAGATGAAAATAATTTTTGGTGAATAGTAACTTTTTACTTTTTTTTACCACGGTTAAAAGTAAATAGGGTAATTAAGGGTAAAAATGTTATTATTATTACCCTAACACATGTACTAATTCTATTGGATAAGTGTAATTCGACTAAAAACAACCTTAGGAATAAAATATGATCATTTAGGCCCACTTGGATTAGATTAGGACATTTATTATTAATTTATTTAAAGAAGGGTTAAAATAGTTAAAATCAAAGTTTAATAAGTAAATCATTTTTAATATAGGATTATACATAAGATAAATTAGACTATAAATACTCATTATAAAGCTAAAAAGATTTCCTACATAATGGTATTTTATTTTTAATTTTTAGACATTAAATAATTTAATTTATTTATGACACAAAGATGATGCAGTAATTATCTTATTAATGAAATATTGACATAATTGATGTTATAAATACCCAAATAAATTTAATTTGAGACTTTTTATGAATTCCACTAATTTATAGGTTAATGTGACATGTCAGTATTGATTTAATTAACTTTTTTTTAACTAATCATTCTGTTATGAGTTTCACAAAAATCAATTACTAAATAGTGTCAAAATTGACATAAAATAGTTTTTAAAACAAATATTATATTGTTAATTGTTCTTTTATTACTAAAAATCTAAGGTTCGGCAAAATGACTTAGATAAGGTTATATATATTAATAATAAACAACTTGGGGTTAGTTTGGCTTGTTATAGTAAGTTTATTAACCTTATAGTGTAAGAATACAAGAAGACACGGTAAAAGTAAAATTATTTAACTTAATGTTAAATATAAATGATAAGGTTAAAATAGGAACCTAAACCTGTATAAATTCTATTTGATGAGAGTATTTCGACCCATCCCCCCCTTAGGTTCAAAATAAATCAATTTAGAGCTATTTGAAACCGAATTTGGCTTTATAATAAAATAATATTTTTAGTTATTCCAAAGGTTCCCCTCTCCTCCCTTATAAAAGGGCACCCCCTCCCTCTCTTCCTCACACCACTTTGATCCTTCAAGATCATCAAAACCCTGCAAAATTATCTTATCCACTTCCCTAGAAACATCCTAGAGGTTCTGGTCTTCCTCAAAGACCAATTTTAGTGCCCTAAAAGGAGATCTCAAAGAGGCGCTTCAAAGAAGAGGTAATGTCCGTTACCGATTCTTTCAACTTTATTTCTTCTTCCACTTCTTCTTATTAGGTTGTTTCATTATGAAGTAATAACATCAGTATCACTCATATACTGATATGTTATTATAAGTATGAAACAAACCTATTTCACCATCTATCCATCCTACCAAAAACGAAACCACCGCGCGTGCGTACGTACGGAATACCATCTCCACGCCGTGGTGAAATCTATTTTCCACCACCACCTTACTTGGATGGGTATAATGGTGTAAATAATGACTATATATGACTATTATAAAGTGATATTGATTCTTAAATAATCTACATACACTCCAATACAATTCCACGATCATAGGAATGATATCATCACTCGTGCGTACGTACGAAATACCGTCTCCACGATGTGATGCGACTCATTATACATGATCTTCAATGCATAATGATTATATAAATGAATTGAATGAATGAATATGATATATATTACACTAATACCATTCTGGAAATGAGGTATCTATAACCTAAAGAGAAGAATAAGAATTTATTCGACAAAACACGCATAAGAACAAAAAGTAATAAACACCCGAATAACAAGTAGTAATGAAATATTACTAATAAGAAGCTAAGAATATGACCATATATGATATCATAACAATAATTATGATTCTGGAATAAGTCAATAACATTATTTAAATCATTATACAGGAGGTTCATACACTTACGAAGCAAATCGGACCTAAGGTAAGGGAAATATCACAATCTCATTTTTATCCGAGATTGCTTATACTTTGGAATTTACTGGGTTATATTTTATCATCCACATCCATGATTCCTCAATATGTAATATTGTTTCCATCCACCTACAATTGTTTAAATCTAATTTTACCTTTCAGTGAGTTTTTAGTAAAAGATATAAAAGGAATATTTTTTCATTTTTCGTACGAGGTACTTTTTGACTTTTTCGACAAAAGTACGAGAAAGAATGTTTTTTTAACTTATACATCATGAATGGATTTAAAAAAAAAAAATTATTTCCATGAATATTACTTTACAATTTTTCAAGTTTATTTTTAATCAAACTTCTTTTAGTTTAAAATTGTATGACATGTTAAGAAAGGAAAGTGTTTTTGAAGTAGAAAGGATATTTTCCTCAAGAATGGAGTTCAAGTGTTTTATCAAAATTATTTTCCATCTAAGATAATAAAGGGTTCTGTTTCTATCCCTATTATTACATGGATTTGATTATGTTATGATGGAAATATTTTTATGAATTCCTTTACCTTATATGAATTGTTTTATGATGTCATGTTGTTTAAGAATCCCATTTTTATTACATGGGTTATGCAATGATGTATGATTTAAGATTTTGCGGCACACATAAGAATGGTATCATTATGAGATGGGTGGGACCTATATCTCCCTCCAATTCATTGGGTAAATATTTTATATCTCATGAGATAGACATGGCTGGAATGGCAGGTTAAACCGGTTCAGTGAAGCAGGATTGAAATGAGGAATGAACTCGGTTCAGAAATGGAATTTGTCCACTAAGATAGTCTTGGAAATGAGTCTTGAATAATAAGAAATGATTCTCTATGATTATGTGTGTACGCCACAAAGTTTCATGTTTAAGTTATGATTATTGGGATTACATTTCACTACTATGATTTATCCCATGTTATGATATTATGATCTCTTTTGCAGGATTAAGATTTCCAAAATGTTATGTTCTTATGAATATGATGTGATTGATATTTCTTTTGTTTACCCTTACTGAGCATTTGAGCTCACCCTTTTATGTTTTCTTTTCCCCAGGATATAAAGAAAGGTTTTAGGTAAAAAAAGAAGATCTTTATGGGAGATGTTGAAGATCTTTTACCACGATTAGAAGATTATATTCCGAGTTTCCAAAGACACTAAACTATTACAGTCCTTGTGTGTGTGTTTTTGTTATGTACTAAGTATTCCGCAAAAGTAATGTAATGTCCATGTACATCAAGCTACGGGTCTCTACATCAGGTCTAGCCATCATGACCACAGTGGGAGCCAATGGTACCTAGGATGTCAAGGAGTTATGCCTTGGAATCATAGGCTTGAGTGAAATATTTTATTGGGTAACCTAAGTAAATGTAGATAAATATAGGAAAATGGAATATGTCTCAATATAGAACCAATTCCTATATTTTTCATGCATCATAAGGGATAGTGGCATAGTAGGACATGTGTATTTCATTTATATTTTCTTATAATACTATTTTAATATTTCTAATTAATTAAATAATATATAAATAATGTAATTAGGGTTTTTATAAATGTCTTAATAGGTGTTATTTATCTATTAAATTAACTCAGATATACACATTATCTATGATCTATTATATAATCTATTTGGAATAGTGTACATTATTGTTTTTGATTTTTTTCATTATTGATAATATATCACGTAAATTTCTAGTATTTCATTACTAATCATGCTCCTTATTTTTTATCAGTTAATGGTTTAATTATTTTCTTGGGTTTTCCGCTTCACCATGTTATATATTATTCAGTATTTTGTGATGTATCACCAAGACTGTTTTGGAATATGGATCCTAAGAAATATAATCTCTATTTTCATGTTATATATTATTCACTATTTAGTGATGTATCACCAAGACTGTTTTGGAACATGTATCACCATGTTATATATTATTCACTATTTAATGCATTGTTAAGTTAAATTTGTGATTTTTAGATGAAGCAAAATCATCGAAAAACTATTCTAAAAATAAAAATTGGATATAAAAAAAAATCAAAATATTGAAATGGTTATATTTTTAATATAGAATGTATGATTTTTTTGGAATTGTACATTGAGATATGGTTTTTAAAATATGTTATTTTAAAAAATATTTTGACATCCATTTGGAACAGTAAATTCTAATTTTGTAAAAATAAATTTCAAATTTAATGTTTTGGAAAATCTTAAAAGTACTATTTTTAATTTAAAGTGTAATTGAAGATAATATTATAAAATTTGAGATTTTTTAAATTGAACATGAATTGTTACATTAAAAAGAGGAATGATTCTATATGAAAACTATTTTCATAGTTTAATTTTTTGGGATTAATAGGAATTCTGTAATGATACTGGAATAAAAAAATATTCAATAATTATAATGGTCGGGAATTATATAAGGGATATTATAATTTTGTGGATGAAATTTTCAGGGTTATAAGTATGATATCATATTTCATGGTGGTAAATTCTAGGGGTGTTTTTCTATTACCACTATAATGGTTTGGTTTTCGGAAATATTGTCATTATGTTTTCCAATATTGGGAGGTGTCGAGAGTGATTTTATAAATTTTATATAGGTGGAAAGTTGTGTATTAACTCTATGATGTTAAAACCACTTATCATGGTAGGATTGGTGGAGTTTTTTTCCCATCATGTTTTCAAAATAAGGTCATATGAGCTAGTAATTATGGTGTTTGAAATGCCTTTTATGTGAAACACCGAATTTAATTGGTGTGGTGTTTGGAGGATTTCTTTATGTCATATAGATAAAGTATTGATGATCGTTGTCAAGGGATTAGTTTTAAGAGGAGTTTTATGTTATTCGATTAACATGTACAGATTCCCCCCACCATTGTTGATCTAGTTTCATAGGACATGGTTCCTAGATAGTATTAATTGATTTTGTTTGGGAAAATGGGGAGAGGTTTACCATGTCATGGTTTGGTATGCTATGAGAAGGGTTTCTCAATGATTTCATTGATGAAAATTGTAAATAGAAAAAATCCTACATTGGTGGGAATTGTAGTGCTTTTTCTATGCAATGTCAGGCTTGTGACCATTATTTCAAAATCAAAATGGTTGTTTCTCTATATTTGTTTTATGATTTTTGTGATATTTGAAACATTTAATGTGACTTATATACATTATAGTGATAATATTTGTGATGGTCATGCATATTTTTAACATGGATGATATTTTTATCGATGAAGAAGGGTTAACCGTTTTTAGTATTAATGATTTCATATCTCACTTTAACCAGTCCCAATACAAAAAATGGGTGAATTTTACATAGTGTGCTAGATGTTAATTTAGTTTTTATATAAATAGGTTTTGACCATCATTTTCTGTTTTAATTTTATTTCACTTGAACCCAATCTAGTTCAATGGCCTCTTTAAATTTTTTGAATCAGTCCAATTTTGTATGAATCTTTTCAATTAAGTATTGAATCATCATTTAATCGGATATCACTTTCTCATGTCACATCATTCTTTCATCTTATTTCTTATTTTAGGATGATTGAATGTGAATGTTTGGTTATATACAATTAATTATGGTATATGTTTTGATGATAAATAAGATATTTCAAGTACAATAAAGATTTTTATTGATTCACTAATTTTAAAATTTGATTCTTATGACAACTGTTTCTTAGATTCCTCATGGTATTGGATTTATATGGTTCCATCTATCTTCTAAAAATACATGTTGTTGAACTATCTTAGTTATAGTTGTTGATAATTATTATAAATTGAATGCGGGAATTTTATCAAGTTTGTTTACCCCTTATTTATTCTATGTATGATATTCTTAACAATAATTTTTTAAAGTCTTAAAAATTGATATTCAAATAATAATATAAAATATATACATGGGAATGAATATTAAAATCAGTAAATGAAGTTAAAATGATATGGAATTGTTTTGAAAAAGGAATTATACAATGAAAAGATAAAAAAAGTTAATATTGAACAATGTTTAAGGTATTATTATTCAGTTCTTATAGAATGGGAGTGTTTCTGAAGTTGATAATTTCTATTTAACTTTTTATGTAGTTGTCTTATAGTATATTCATGCGATTAATTATAATTATATTTATAAAAACCCTAATTTTTATTACACACCAAAACCTGATTTATTAAATAAAATCTTCCCTTGATACGACATAGAAGATCATGAGGTCTAGTTTTGTTGGAGATTGAAAACAATACATAACATAATAGAACATAAAACACACAAAATATTTATTTAAAACATACTTTACATGACCACTACATTCCCTCGTACTTAGCATTGCACGGGATAACCTGAGGACATGCATAAGAAAAGGGTGAGCTATAAATCCCAGTAAGGGAATAAACATTGAATAACATGAGGAATAAAATACATGTTAGACAATAGGAATATCAAATGATCCTAAGAGAAATATGAACTTAACAGCTTGATAAATCAGGATAATCATAACATGGAAATGTGACAATAACACTTAACATGGAATTAGCATGAGCCAAGGCTCATTGCACACAGAGCATGAGTAAAATATCATTGCACATGTAGCACAAGTAAAACCTATTTTAACATTAATTATCATGATTCAACTCTCATTTCAAATGATTTATCATGATTCTATACTTTACCCAATTAATTGGAGCGCTATCAAGGCGAACCCTTCTTAAACATTTCATTTCATGCATAAGTGTGCCGCATCGATTATGGAATCAATCAAAATCATAATTTATTCTATGATTAAGTAATGTGTAATAAATACATGAAATTACCATTAAATATTTATAAGTTTATAAATATTAATAAACATTATTGTGACAGGGTTGTGGTATTCAATACACAATGATCTTAGCTTGGAAAACACAGTGCAATTTCGGCAGCATAACGGCATGACATAAGGATTCATGAAAATTTTTAATGAGAGTGAAAAGGGTGTCTAGTTATATATACATAAAATTAACATCAGTGGGGTAATATATATACATGTCCCAACTAACGTAATGGAATTTAGATGCATAATATAAAAGAATTACTTGGATGTAAAAGAAAAGAGAGAAATCCCTCAAGGAATTTCGGCATGGTAACAGGTGTACATGAGAGGCATTAATGAGAGAAAAAGGGGTCTCCCATATAAATAGTAAAGTATGGGGGAGGTTAAAAATCATACCCCAACTTTTTTAATTGAATAAAAGTTCATAAAAACTTAAATAAAATTGAACAAAAATGAGAAAGGAAGAAATCCCTTACTTGGAAGTGTGATCCCAAAGGCTTGGGAGAGACATGAGAGAGGCTTCTTGGGAGCTTGAGGAAACTTGGGAGGATTATTGAGAGAGTAGGTCAAAGGTTGGTTGAACTCCAAAGGATTTTATTGAAGAGGAAGTGGGAGCTTGGGTGGGTTTATATAGAAAAGGAGAGAGAATTCTTTATTATTTAGGTTTGGGATAGCTCGCATTAAACTAATCAAAACCACAAACCAACCCATAGTTTTTTCCCATGTCTTTTGAAAAAGGGGAGTGGAAAATAATAATATATAAACCCAATGGCCTATATTCTTAAAATAATAGGGTTTCATATGTGGAGGTGAGTCACACTCTCGAGGAAAACAATTTAAAAAGACAAACTGTTTTATAAGACTTGATGGGTCCACTAAAGCATTATAAAGTAAATCAAACAAACCCAAAATCACATTATTATAATTTTAAAACATATATTGGACGAACATAATGTTTATAATATGTTATTACATCACTATTGGGTCATTATGATGTCACTAAACACATTATATATTTAAACGGTATTTAATTTTTACCCAAAAATTTGACTGTCTTAGAAAATTATCAAAAAATATACTATTGGATAATTTTGAAATCCTGATTCCAAAAATAATATTAATTTTATCTTAATAATGTTCTAAATATGTGAATTTTTAATTCTAAAATAAAAACTGATATTTATCAAAAATTCATGTGTTTTGAAAAAACAGTGTTCAAACTTTAACAAAAATTACAATTGCATTCATAAAATTATATGATCATTTATATTTATAAAAATTTATTTAATTATAATAGTATTTTATTAGAATATTATTTAATTCAGAAATACATTAATTCATCAAAATATATTTCTTAGTTTAATATTATCTAAAAATACCATCTGTGCTTTAAAATCTTTTTACAAAGTAACAATAATAAAATGAATACACATTCATTATACAAAAATAAAGTACATTGTCAAAGTTCTTGGTTATTTTTACATAACCCCTTATAACACTCCCATAAGACCTAAGGGTAAGGTGTGCGATGGTGACAAACTCTTTGGGTGGCTCGTATAACATCGTTCGGATGGTACTCTCTATTAACTACCACTTCTCCTGTATTTGGTTCTGCAAAAGATTAACGTGTTAAAGCTCAGCTTCGGCTTGGTCATGAGCGAAGCCCAATGACGCCAACTCATTTCAGAGCTCTAAAAATGGGATTCATATGGAGAAAGTCTACTGGATGAGGCCATCACTTCCTTTATCTTAGTAAATTGGATTTTAAAGCCCTATATTTATACTAATCATGTGATCACTGTTCAACGGCTATATTATTAATGTTCACAATTCGTAATGGTATTTTGAAATCCAGAAACATAAAACCATTAAATTTTATATTTTATATAACTATAATAAACATTTAATTTGATCAAGAATAATTTCCATTATTGAATGTTTGGGTCGTTAAAATCCCCCCCCCCCTAATAAATTTTACCCTAGAAATTTCCTTTTCCCACTCTAAAAGAAATATGGGTAACTCTTCTTCATCACTTCCTCTAATCCCCACGTATCTTCTTCAAACTTTTAGTTTCACCACAGTACCTTGATGAGGGGCATTGTCTTATTTATTATATCTTTTTCTCTATGATCTAAGATATTCACCAGTTTCTACTCGTAAGAAGAATCATCCTCTTGCTGTACAACCTCTGAAGAGAGTACATGTGAAGGGTCTGGTATGTACTTCCTTAAGAGAGATACATGAAAGAAATCTTTTACATTGGCCATGGTAGGTGGAAGTGCTAGTCGATAGGCCATATCCCTAACATGATCAAGACTATCGAAGGGGCCGATGTACCTAGGATAGAACTTCCCTTTCTTTGCAATCCTCATGACCTTATTCGATTTAGATATGCATAGAAATACCATGGCTCCAACATTAAACTCAAGGAATCATCAACAGTTATCTACATAACTCTTCTGTCAAATCTGTGCTACCATGATAAACTTCAAAATGGTTTTCACCTTATCCACCATTTCTTTGACTATTTCACGTCCTAGCAGCTTATGCTCACCGACTTCATCCCGACATATCGGTGTTCTGTACATATTCCCATATAGGACTTCATAAGGTTCCATTCAGACGGTCGAGTGGAAACTATTATTGTAGGAGAATTCAACCAGTGGAAGATGTTGGTCCCACCCTCCTTTGAAGTCCATAGAACATGATATTAATATATCCACTAGTGTCTGGATAGTTCGCTCAGATTGGACATCAATTTGATGATGATAGGCCATAATGAAGTTCAGTTGAGTATATAGAGCATGATGAAACCCTTACAAAAATTAGAGGTGAATCTTGGATCTTGATTAGATAAAATTTATAGTGTTACTCCATACAACCTTACCACATCTCTAATATATAACTGTACCAAATGATCCAATGACAATTCCCCCCAAATTGAAATGAAGTGTGCAGACTTTATAAGATGATCCACAACAACCCAAATTGCATTGTTGCCTTTGGATGTATTCGTAAGTCTGGTGACAATGTCCATGGTCATGTTCTCCCATTTCCATGCTGGTATGAGAAATGGTTCCATCTTCCCCTTCCACTTTTGGCCCTCTGCCTTCACATTCTGACCCACCAGGAATGTTGATGTAAACTCAGTGATCTCCAACATCATATTATCCCACCAATAATGCTCTCGGAGATCTCGATACATCTTTGGGTTTCCTAGGTAGATAGAGAAATTTGAACTATGTGCATCATCCAAAAGTTCATTATTCATCTATGGAGTTGATGAAACACATTGTCTTTTCTAAAACCTTATAATTCATTCTTCATTAAAATTTAACTCAGATGATTTCTATTTTCTGATAGCTTCCACATTCTTCTGAATTCTTACATCATCCTTTTGAGCATCCTTTAACCTTTCCAAAAGACATGGTTGAGAAATAATTTGTGAAAGGATTGATGATGTTACCTTATTTATGATTATCCTCTCCATCTTCATATAGTCTATGAAGATTGGATCCTTATCAATTCTCATCAATGGTTGAATCGTCGGGTCCTTTCTACTTAGAAAATCATCCACCTTGTTTGCTTTCACAGGGTAGTAATGGATTGAGCAGTCATAGTCTTTGATCATCTTTAACTATCTTCATCAGTGCATGTTCAACTCTTTCTATGTGAATATATACTTGAAGATTTCGTGGTTCGTATATATTTCACACTTCTCCCCAAAGAGATAACATATCAAAATTTTTAAAGAGAATATCAACGCTGCCAACTCCAAATCATCTGTTGGATAATTCTGCTCATGAACTTTCAATTGCCTTGAAGCATAGGCAATGAAATTGTCATTTTTCATCAACACACATCCAAATCCCTTCTTCAAAGCATCCCTGAATTCCACAAAATTTTCTTAACTTGTGGGTAACGTGAGCACGAGCGTAGTGATATGCCTCTTTTCTAACTCCTAGAAGATTTCTTCACATTCATCACTCCAAGTAATCTTTACTCCCTTCCGAGTAACCTTGGTAAGAGGGTTGGAAAATCAAGAAACATTTCTCACAAATAATCAATAATTTCTATCAAAACCCAATAAGATAGGGATATCCATTACCGATGTTGTCCTCGACCATCTCTCAATTTCATATGTTTTGGAGGGATCCACAGATATCCCATTGCTTGTGATTATATGTCCCAAGAATGATACCTCCTACAACCAAAACTTATACTTTTTTTACTTTGCATATAGATTCTTCTTTTTAAAGGTCTCTAGTATAGTTCTTAGATGCTCCTCATGATCCTCCATGGTTTTGGAGTATATCAGAATATCATCTATAAAGACTACCACTAATTTTTCGAGGTAATACCTAAAGATAGTTTTCATCATCTCCATGAAGATTACGGGAGCATTAGTGAGTCTAAAAGGCATTAATATGAATTTATAGTTCCCTTATCATGTATGAAAAACAGTCTTGGGGATATCTTCCTTCTTCACCCTTACATGATAATATCCCGACCGAAACTCCACCTTGGAGAAGTATTGTTCTCCACACAGCTGATTGAACAAGTCATCGATTCATGGGAGAGGATACTTGTTTTTTTGATTTTGTTAAGCTCATGATAGTCGATGCAAAGGTGCATTTATCCATATTTATTCTTGATGAAGAGGACTGGTGCACCCCATGGTAAAGCACTTGGTCATATAAACCCTTTATCCAAATTCTCCTTTAGTGTTTTCTTTAGTTCCTCAAGCACTAAAATAGCCATTCTATATGGAGTCTTAGATATTGGCAACAACCCATGTATAAGATCAACTGAGAATTCAACATTTCTTGTAGGAGGAAGGCCCAGAAATTCCTCAAGAAACACTTCATAAAATTTCCTCACAATAAGCTTGTCTTTAGGGTTGGTTGCCTCTTTAGACTCAATCATCTGAGCCAAATACGCATGCCCATAGGGCAGTAATATCCTTACATTAGATGATAGAGATTAAGAAGTTTCATCTTCCTCCATGCACTTGTATTGAATCGGGGGTCGATTCTCCACATGGAGAGTGATTTTCCTCTCATGGATATTTATGTTGGCTCTATATAATGAAATCCAATCCATACTAGGAATTGCATCAAATTCCACCAGAGGAAGAATGACGAGGTTCTCTGGGAAATTCAATCCACAGATTATGATAGGGGAGGAGTTATATTCATGGGATGTAATGATTGACCCATTTTTTATACTAAGCAACATCTTTACTTCCATGATTTTGGTGGTGTTGGGATTGTTCTAAAAAACTTTTGGGACATAAAACAATGCGTATAACCAGAGTAAAAAAGTTCGTTTGCAATTATTTAATGAACAACTAGCGTACCTGTCACCAATTCATTTTTGGGGTTCATATTGGTATTAGTGATGGAAAAATCTCTACCTTTCTGCCTTGGAGGTTTTCGGTTGCCTTCGAAAACCCTAGGCTTTGGGTACTGATTTGCATAATGCACTGGTTCTTTTCAGGTGTAGCAATGAACAACACATTGAGGTTCGAACAGAGTGTTACTCTCCTCTGTTGCATCCGTGTGTTTTTCTTGTCAGCAATTAACTGCTAGGTTCCCTTCTCTTCCACACATAAATCATTTCCTCATCCCCTTCAGGAAATTTATGAGGTGCTTCTTTCCGCACCTTTGGAAAGTGGGGTGGTAGATCTACTTAGAACCATTTGATTTATCTATCGAACCGCCAGCATTGAAGTACACCTTACGATTCTTATACCCATGATACCCCTAAGACTATCCTATCTCAATTTGGTTTTTGAGGTCACATTAGACAATTTCCTGATAGATATCAAAGTCACGGATCACCAGCGCTTTCCGTAGGATAGGTTTCTGCCCACCAAAGAAGCGGTCGACCTTTTATTTGGGGGTAACGACAAAGACGAAGGTGTATCATGAAAGCGTTGTGATGTTTTCCTCGTACGCTCCCACAGATTCTTCGTCTTTTTGATTTAGGTCAAAGAAGTCCCATTCCATCTTATGTTGGATGGTGCGCAAGAAATATTTATCGAAAAAAATCTTCCGGAAATCCTATAATTCCAACACCTCTATCTCCTCCTCAAGCTTTGTATTTCTGATCAACGTCTACCATTGATCAACTTCACCCTCCATACGATAATCATCTAGAAGAACTTTCTCTTGTTCAAAACATTGTAGGATGGAGAAGATCATTTCAATGGAGTTGATCCATTGTTCGGCGATTGAGGGATTGGATGATCCATTAAAAGTAAGAGGCCTTAGTCTCATGAAGATCTCGATAGAGAGTTTTTCTTTCTTGGGGGGGGGGGGGTTAAACGTTCCACTTGACCCATGTTTCTATTTAATTCTTGAGTTAACTAAGAGAGAAGCGTGAAAAAGCTCACGATTACTGCTCTATTTGGATTTGGCATCTCATTAGCACAATCAAAACATTGATCTTCACGTTGGTTGTTAGAAAAATTCCTCATATTACCGGCCATTGGATGTAATAAAAGGAATGATAGGTCTAACAAATAAAGGGAAATCCAAGTAAAAAACTGATGACTTAAAAATAACTTTTATTTCCATAACTTATGAATCCATAGGCTTCAATCTAGGCTATTCATGATCTACATTCTAACATATATTTTTAGGGGAATTTTTTTCATTCCCTTAAAAAGGGTTCATACTAAGCTTGTGAATTACCAAATCATATATTCCAGGAGTGCTGTAACCAAAAGTGCAGTAAGGCCCGTTTTTGTGCATTAGTTCCCATTCGAGACTATCTCAAAGCGGTGTTTTCGGGTTTGGCCCCTAAGATACATCTGTGCTAGAGCCATCTGTACCTACTCGTATCCATACAGGTTGTGTATTTTCTTGATAAACCACTTACTCAATATTCACCAATACATAGGGATGTTTTTATCATACTTATTCTTGTCTCTAATTATTCACTAGGGGTTTCTAATCATAATCCCAAAAATCACTAAACCTATCCTCTGATACCAACTATAAAAACTCTACTTTTTATTACACACTTAAACCGGATATATTACATAAAATATTCACTTGATACAACATATAATATTGATAGGTCTAGTGTATTTGGGGATTAGGAACATTAAATCATATCATAGATCATAAAACACACATCATATTTATTGAAATCTTTTTTTACATGACCATACATTTCTTCCTACATTGCATTGCATGGGATAACTTGAGATATGCATAAGAAAAGGGTGAGCTATAAAGACCAGTAAGAAAATAAACTTGGAATAACATGAGGAATATAATAAATGTCATAAAATAGGAAAATCAATGGAGAACAAGATAAACATTAACATAAAGGCAAGATAAAGCATGATAATCATAACATGGAAATGTGGCACACCACTTAACATAGAATTAGCATGAGCCAAGGCTCCTTGAAAATGGAGCATGAGTAAACCATAATTGAACATGAATCATGAGTAAAAACTCATTTCACTTGAATTATAATGATTCAACACCCATTTCACATGATGTATCATGATACTATACTTTACTCAATGCATTGGAGCGCAATCAGGGCACACCCTTCTTAAACATTTCATTTCATGCATAAGTGTGTCGCATTGATCAGGGAATCAATCAACATCGTAAGTTATTCTATGATTAGGTAATGTGGAATAAATACATGAATTTACCATTCAATTTTTATATGTGTATAAATTTTAATACCCTTGGTGGAGACATGGGTATAGTATTCACTACACAATGATCATGGCTTGGAAAAACGCGGTGCAATTTCGACAGCATAATGGCGTGACATAAAAATTCATGAAAATGGTTGATGAAATAGAAAAGGATGTCTCATAATATATACATAAAATTTTAAGTAAGGGGGTCATATAGATATATGTCCTAACAAACGTAATGGAATTTAGATGCCTAATAAAAAATAATTACTTGGATGTAAAAGAGGAGAGAGAAATCCATCAAGTAGTTTCAGCATGGTAACAGGTGTACATCAGAGGAATTAATGAGAGTAAAATGGTTCTCCCATCATACAAACATAAATAGGATAGTATTGGAGATGTGAGAAATAATCCCCCAACTTTTTTAATTGAAAACAAAAGGGCATAAAAAACTTAATGAAAATTGGACAAAATGAGAAAGGAAGAAATCCCTTACATTGAAGTGTGATCCCACAAGCTTGGGAGAGGCTTGGGAGAGGCTTGAGAGAGGCTTCATGGGAGTATGGGGAACCTTGGGAAGACTATAGATAGATTATGGAAAGGTTGTTTCTAACTCCAAAGGCTTTGAGTGAAGAGGAATTGAGAGCTTGGGTGGGTTTATATAGGAATGGAGAAGGAATTCTTTATTATTTAGGTTTGGGACACCTCACATTAAAATAATCAAAACCAAAAACATGCCCATGGTTTTTGACCATGGTTTCTTCCAAATTGGAGGGTAAAATAATATTTTTTAAGGCCAATGGACGAAAAACTTAAAATAATAGGGTTGCTTTTGTGGAGGTGAGTCACACTCTCAAGGAAAACAATTTAAAAAGACAAAATGTATTATAAGATTTGAAGGGTTCACTAAAGCTATATAAAATAGATAAAACAAACCCATAGTAACATTATTTAAATGGTAAAACATATATTGTCCGAGAATAATGTTTATAGTATTTTATTACATCACTATTGGGTCATTATGATCTCATAAAACACATTATATATTAAACGGTATTTAATTTTTTCCCAAAAAATCGATTGCCTTTGAAAATTATGAAACATTCAATGTTGGATAATTTCGATGTCCTGATTACAAAAATAATATTCATTTTATCTAAATAATTTTCTAAATATTTGAATTTTTATTTTTAAAATAGAAACCTACATTTACTAATAATTCATGGGTTTTGACAAAACAACTTTCAATCCTTAATAAAAATTACAATTACAATCAGAAAATTAAATGATCATTTATATTTCATAAAGGATAATTTAATTATAATAATATTTTATTAAAATATTATTTAATTCAAAAATCCATTAATTATTCATAATATATTTCTTAGTTGAATATTAACAAAATATACTATTTGTGCTCTATAAACTATTTACAAAGTAACAATAACAAAATGAATGAACATTCTTTATATAAAAATAATGTACATAGTCATAGTGTTAGGGAATTGTTGTGTAACCCCATATAACACATGAATTAGATCGAAGGGTAATGTGTGCGGTAGTGACAGACTATTGGGGTGGCTCGGATAACATCGCTCGGGTGGTAATCTCTATTAACATCCACGTCTCCCGTGGTCAGTTCCGCTCAAGATTAACATGTTCAATCTTGGCTTGGGATTGGTCAAGAGAAAATAACAATGACTTCACTGCCTTTCCGTGCTCCAAAAAAAGGGCTTCGTATGGGGAAGGTCTAATAGATGAGGCCATCCTTTCCATTGTCTGAGTAAATTGGTGTTTTTAAAGCCCTATATTTTTACTAATCATATGATCATTGTTCAATAGCTATATTAGCAACAGTAAAAATTCATAACGATATTTTAAAATCAGGAAACATAAAACCACTTAAGTTCACATTTTATATAACCATAATAAACATTTAATTTGATCAAGAATAATTTAAAATAATGAATGTTTGGGTTGTTACAAGATTTATTTTATCTTTCCTTTATGTATCGATTACAGTATTGAGCATAGTATTAAACAATAGGTTCCAGGTGAAGTGGAAGCGCATGATAAGAATGTACCCAAATTTAAAAATATCCATAATAAATATTAAATATGGGATCAATACGATGATGAATGTGAGTATACATATAATTGAATCAAGGATAAAAGAAAAATGAGAGAACCCAGAACTGAGAAGAGAGGATCGACATATTATTTATAATTAATTTAATAAAATTATAGAATTACCTACAAGGTGATTCTTTATTCATTGATGCGTACATCCATGGGTCTGAGATGATGCTTCATTTAAATGTAGAATACAAGTATAGAAATATTCTAGTGGTGATCCAAATGTCATCCATGTATCTTCAAATCTTGTTGAATGACTCTCCGGGTGTTAGTGCGAAAGATACATACGATTTCAATGTCTGCCTTCAATTTCATTGATAATTTCTTTCAAAGTGTTCTCCTTGTTCCGGTATAGTAGTATCTCTCTCATTCATGAGATAATTCTTGGTGAGGAAAGAGTTATCTAGGCTCATGAGGTTTTCTCTAAGGATGTTGTGCACACAATGACTGGTTAGCAGGTCGAATGAACCCTTTGCTAATTTAGATAATAATAACATAATGAGGATTTAAATGTACCTGGTAATAATAAATAATTTGCACACATATCGTTACTTAATTTATTATTCCTTGTGAAACCCCATGTCAATAATATTACCAATGCTATTATTTCCATGACATCTAACTAAATTTAACATTATATTTAAATATAATTTGACAAAACAATATTTAATATTATTTTTCACTGGACCCATGACATGGTCTCCCAAACCTCCTCAATATCTATCAGGCCTTGAATAAAGAATATTTATATATAAAATAAATATAACTACATTATTCTCTGAAAATAAATATTACATCCATAATATAATCTCCCAAATAACTAGCAACTAAAAAAATGTGATCAGGCATACTTGAATAATTACTAAACCACAACCAAGAATAATATTTTTTCAACTTCGAAGATAAATAAATTATTTACCAGATATATTTGTTACATGTATTATGTAACCCTCTTGGCCACATTCTCATTTTCATTAGGTGGGATTTCCTAAATTCAAATATTAATATCTATCAGTAGGTCAAGGAACCCAAGAGAAAGGTGTTGATGTAGCAATGACAAGTCACATCATGTGAATTTTTACCGTGTAATATAATCCATTTTCCCCGATATATCCAATAAAATGGGTAGAATGCAAGTGCCAAAAACCCTTGTGCTTGATTGATCTGTCTTTGAAATCCCGGAATTGAACATGTTTAGAGAAAACAGTGGATGTGGAAATTAATTAGGCTATATCATGTCCACAAAAGGGCCTGAGATATCTACTTTTATAGAAGTGAAAAATCTTTTCTTGCATTATTCATTAATTCAATATTACTTGTGATGCACCCAACATATCCTACATCACCATGAACATCTATCATCATAGTTTTCATCAATACATATATATGTTCATTTAATAATACCCATTAATAATAATATTAATTTATAAGTAAAAATACACATGTCTGCGGATAGAAACATCTAATGACGCTTGTGAATGTTGATTTCCTACTAGCGGGTCTTGTTGCCAGAATATCCTCCTGGATATTTCCAAGGGTGAACACCATGAGGAGGTGCCTCAAAATATCATTACTCCCAACTCTAGTAGGCTATATCATTTTTCCCTTCAAATGATACCATCCACCCATAAAACATATTTTCATGAATAGTGTAATGGAACTTCTAGGCTTTCATCAATACAGGGATCCGCTATGATCTTTTAGTGTGACAATTATATTTAGGACATTATCACATACTATGTCACACAGAAAAACAATCATGATGTGATAAAGATTTTATTAATGTTAATACAATGAATATAGGTTAATAATTAATTTCAAGGAATTTGGTTTCTTGGGCACCAACTCCAACAGACTCCCACATTCACTAGAGCACACTAGTAACAACCTTATGTCCACAAACACTCACATAATATTTATTCTTCTGCTGAGATATAATTATAATCAATGGGTCCACCATGTTCTCTTCCATGGAAACTATTCACACTCCATCGTCACCCATTTTATAGAAATCTATCAATAGGTGATACTTTTGGAGTATGTTCTTTGTTTGTTGATATAACCTTGTCACTTTTTCAAGAGACACCACTATAGTATTATAACAATACAATGTAATGGGATATTTAATTCTAGGTTCCACATCAAGATCCTATAAATGTTCCAAATCTAGATGGATTACTTGGATACATCAGAAGCCACTATATATCTAGACTCCACTATAGAATCAGCAAAAACTAGCTTCTTTGAAGTATTTTTTCTCACAGCTCTTTTATTGGGATGGAAAACATATCCTAGTTACATCTTCCAATTATTTTGATCTGTCTAAAAACCATCTTTAACATACCCTCTGATGACAAGATCATCATCTCCCCCATATACTGGGAATATACTCTTAGTTCTTCTCAGATACTTAAGGATACTCTTGATAGTATTCTAATGTTTTTCTCCTAGATATGATTGATATCTTCCTACCATGCACAATGAATAGGAACCATCTTGTCAGGTATAATAACATTGAAGTCATGATAGATCATATCGCTAAACCATATAGAATATTACTCATCCTATATTTCTTATGTTGTTTCTAAGGACACATTTTCTTTGAAAAATGTACACCATGTGACACTATAACCAATCCCCTCATGGATTTTTCCATACTAAATCTCATTCGTATCGGGTCAATGTATGTACTTTAACGTAGTAAAAGAATCCTATTGAATCTATCATGAATGATCATGATTCATAGAATGTATGTTCCCTCACCCAAGTCCTTCATGGAGAAGAACTTGTTCAACCAGTCATTTACTGACTACAAGACTAGTATGTCATTTACAATAATAAATTTATTGTCAACATACAGAACTATGATAACAACTGTATTCCCATTAAACTACTTGTTAATACGTGGCTCACATTCATTATTGATGAAACCAAATTCTCTCTTTCCTTCATCAAATCAAATGTTCCATGATCAGGATTATTTCATTAACCCATAAATGGATCTCTACAACATTCATAACCTTCTAGCATCACCTAGTGTAACAAAATCTTCTGGTTGTGTAATATAGACATCATCCAAAAGGATAATGTTAAGAAATGAAATTTTGACATCCTTCTACTAAATCACATAGTCATGGAATGATTCTATGGAAAGCATGATTCTTATGGATTTAGACATGGAAACTGTTGAAAAGGATTTTTCATAGTCAATTCCTTACCATTTTTTAAAACCTCTAGCCTCTATCATTTGTTTATAGGTACTATTGTGACGTTCCATGTCTAGTTTCTTTTTGAATAACCATTTTCACCCAACAGGCTTTACGTAAACTATTACATCGACCAGAACCCAGACATGGTTCTGATACATGGAATCCATCTCAGAATTCATAGAGGTTTATTTTATAAAATATATTACAAAATCTAAGTATCAAACAGAAAGGAAATATTTTTCACAATATATCCATGATAATTAATCATAATGTGTCCTGATATTTTTATAATTTTCTTATCTCCCACTGTAGTTAAATAGAATTTATTAAGAAGGAAATCCCTCTATATATTAAGGGGTTGATATTATTTTCATTCCATACATTATAAAAAATCTCTAAACAATGTATTACACTATATTAGGTCATAAAATTATATATTTTAAACCACATTTATTAATTATAAATCTTGTATAACACTTAAATTAAATTTAAGATTTATTCATATCTAATCTCACATTGATAATCATAGTATACATGCTAATATATTTAAATCCAAAAAATACTTCAAAATGGTTCCAAATGGTTCATAAAGACAGTGTGAATGAACTAGATCAGATAACCAGGGAGGGTCTATCCAGGTGTGTAGTCTTAGGCACACTAATCATTCATTGAGTGAATATAAATTGATACATAACTAGACTTTTTCATGGGGTTTACCCCTAGGTTAATATGGATCATAGTTGTATCCACATTCCATAACTATACAAGGTTTTTATTACAATGAAACTGCCCATTCTCATCCCTTCCAAAAATTCTTTATATCATTATATACTTATATTTATCCCTAGAGAATGTCATCAGGTTATCTTTTCTATCATATTTCATCCTAAATATGTATCCCAATGTTTATAATAAACATCTATTTATAGTAATTGTAATATCTTGAATCCAATAACCCAGAGTCATTATTTACTATATTACATTGTTACATGATATAGTGGATTACATCAATAAGGTTTTAAAATTTTTTCAGTCCTGTAAAACTAGCTACATATTTGTCTCCCATACTACCATAGAAGATAAAAATATAGAAAAAGATACTTTATTTCATCATTCAAAATCTTTTAAGTAGAAAATTTTCATATAAATTGTAAATAAAAACAAATAATGGGTGGACTCATATGCTTGGTAAGGGGAAATTATAGTTGAATCTATCATAGAATAAATAAAACATTAATAATATTTTTGTGAAAAGAATAAAATTTTCAATATAACAATGGATATAATATTGATTTTGATTATCAGATGGGTAACTAAAAAACTTTTATAATGATTTAAATTATAATTCCAAACATCATAATCTTTCCATTTTGTCGTTATGACAAAATATAATATGTAAATTGGTAATACATGTTCTAATTTCAAAATACATATTTCTCATCAGATATTATGATGCATCAATGATGTATCCTATATAAGGATTCACTTGTTCATTTCATAAGTCTAATAAATTCAAAAAAATAGATAATTGAGAAAAAAATATAATAAATAATCAATATAAAAAATCATATTGAAAATCTATAATAAAATTGGTAAATAATTTCCCTAGTTAACAATATGGTCATAAGACCTCCCAATAAATAAGGTGAATGATATTATTAGTTTATAAACTTATTAAATTATAATATTCATCATAGGATGTTGATATAGATAAAAATTTATATTAAAATAATATTAAAAAAAATAAAAAAAAATCGAGACAAATATCCATTTAATTTGATAAAATATTGTATAAAAATATCCAGAACCTTGATATAATAAATTTCATAGAAAATAATCATAGAAACATTCATAGTAATATTCGAAATATAATAATAGTTATAGTGGTGTTAAAATCCATTCTTTCAAAAAATGTAAAAATAATGGTTTACATTACACTTTTGGAAAAAACACAAAAGTACATTATTTATAAAAATGAATAAAATAATATAATTAAAACATTGAAAATAAAGTCAAATAATATTGAAAATAAAATTACATAATCATTTTATTATGGAATATATTATACTTGAAATTATTTTACGAACATGAACATGGTAGAAAATTTCCATCGACCAAATAGAAAATATGGTCTGTTCAAAATAAAAAAAATTATTTCTTGATAATATCATATACCAAAGGGAAAGAAAATAAAAAAAATTTAAACTCTATATAAATAAATGGATATCAAAGTATATGAGTATTAAAATTTAAATAACTTATAATTTCTTTCAATGTAAATTTAAAAATTCAAATACCGAATAAAAATGATATTTTAGAATAACTAGTTACCTCATTGGTAACATTAAAAAAAATTCATTAATGGTGAGAACATGATAAGTATTTTAAAAAAAATTTAATATCATTAAATTGATTATAAAACACATTCATATAGAAATTTATATATGGCATAAAATAAATCATGTGGTGAATATGGTATAGTTATCAAAGAAGGATAATTGGGAAGATATGTCCAATATCTCTAAATTCTTCTTGGTCATATGTAATATAATATTTTTTATAATAAATATATACTATTTATAAATCCTTTTTGCAACCATGTTTATATTTTTTTACTAGATATTATTCATTAATAATTTATTATTATCCAATCCCTAATAATGTTTTCGTTAAAAAAAATATTTGACTGCTAATCGTTCCCATTTACATACAATTTTTTTGTTCAAGAGTTATGGTCCTTACGCCTTGTTAAGGGTTTTAAAAACACTATAACCTTTAATATGTATTCTTTTTTAGGTTTATTCATTAAATATACACATAATCATTCTATAATAAATATTCATGAGAAATGAATTACATCATCTCATCGAGACGACATACTATATGTACACATTATTATGTATCCCTACTTCAAAAAGATGAAAATTAAATGAAATAGGTTAATTATTACTTTTACATAATCATGGTAATAATATCAATATCATACTTATTCAATACATTGGTAAAAATTTCTATCTGCATATGAAATTAATTAAAATGGAATGAAACCACTTCATGGAGACAATAGTCCATAAGTACACCTGAGAATCATAATGACATTCCAATAGATAGTAGGTATTAATTTAGATGATATAATACATTTATAGAATTTTCAAATTGTAATAATAATATTATAAATTTTTTAATTCCGTATTTATAACCACTACTGTGAGGCAGTTATGGAATATAAAATACATCTTCACATAGAGGTTATAGGTTGTACGTATACATGAGTGATGTTTTCATTTTATATAAGATAGAAAATGATATATTCAATGATTTTTATATTATAGAAAATTAATTTTATTATATTCTTTATACTAATTTTTTCATAACGTCAACTTTATATAAGAATTTAATGAGGTGGAATAATAAATATACATGAAGACACCCAGTTATGAGTTATTATTATTCTTTGTGAACCCTCCATTCACTTACACCATAATCCTCCATGAAGAAATATATTATTCATTCCAAGACCTATAGTTTAGAGATCTATATGTTTCCTTGCAAGACATTGAAATATTTGTATATATATTTCCATAGTTGGTTGATGAGACGGTGTGTGATTTCATGGTTCGTTGTGCCAAAAATTATTTTTATAAAAATATATATGTATTGTTTATTGCCTATGAAAAAAATTTAATTAAAATTTAATATGTATTAAATATAAGCTCATTTTAGAAATTACACACCACGTTTGGGTATGGAATGTGGTTTTTAAACTAGGAGCGACCTAAACTGGGTTGGCATGGGTCGTTAAGATGCTTCACTAGTTAGTGGTACATTCAATGAAATAATTAATTATTTAATTATTTAATTAATATATTTTAATGAAATTAAGTGTTCTATAAAAAGACATCAATGGATATATCTCCGGGGTAATCTGTATAAACCCTATGAGAAATCGAACGTCCTCTTTCCTCCATTAGTGGCAAGTCACATTGGACGATGATAAAACGTCCGATCTGAGTAGACCAGAATGCATGAAATGAAATAAATCTTCTACGTCAATGGTGGGTTCTTTAAATAATGAATATTGATTCAATATTCATCTAGGACACTTAAATTGTTGATTTATTCCCTTTTTATTAAATATATTAAGCATATAAATATGCGTTCTTGGATCTAGGACAATTGTGGCCAATTGCATCTTCCTATGTAAAAATCCATTATTATCATCTACTTATTTCTACCATGGATTTATGTTCTTGATTTTTTCATGAATTTTTGTCCAACATTTCATAAACATTTGGTTATGGGATTTTATCCCTCATTTACTTCACATTCTTCATCGGTTAGACCCTGCAGACCCGAATCGATATTGTCAGATTGTACTGAGCCTGATAGGATGCCCATAATAATTATGGATTGATGAAAAAGGTTTTTATCAATGAAATAAGACATTATCTAGGATGTTTTACAGTTATGGGAGATCGTTTTGACCATCAAATACTAATTCATAAATGATAGATATTTCAGGTCATGCGGCGGACTACAAGATCACAAGAAACTCAATTAGATTCGATTTTTCATCCATCGATGTGGTGGAATACACTGGCTGATGATAGATCTCTGAATTTTTACAACATATAGGACTAAAATTGAAGAAGAATACCAAATTTTATGAACAAAAATTAGATATGAAGAAACTGTGAAAACCCCAACTATATGCCATGTATAAGATTGATCACACTGTGTGTAGCCCCTTAAATGTGTCATCTAGGGGATTGGAAATTTTAATGATAGAATTTTATGTGGACCCCCTACATGTCATGTAACCCATACTTGGATGCGAACCCAATGTTGAAGATCACACTTGAAGGACTTTGTGTGGATGTACATGGCTGGGAACACAACCATGTACCTGAGTACATAGATCTGGCCGATAAAACATGGCACAGTCTTGGTTAGTCTAGACAAGTTTTGCAGTCCACCTACATGATTTGTACTACTAAATGGGGTTGTATAAATTTTATGAATATGGACACAACCACATAGTGGAGCGGGACCACGTACTATGTCAAGATCCCCACATGTTGTGTGTAACGCCCCGACTCCATCTACCCAGAGTCGCTGCGTTATTGTGTAACATTGTCATGATCACAAAGGATCAATTCTTGAAAGACCGATTAGTTTAGTAGCCTTAGAAACACTAGATACATTCATAAATATTACATTACATCATAAAGTGAAAAATCACAATAACATAGTCTCCATAGTCCACACTTCTATCCCCTTCAGACTATCCCTGTAGGTCATTCATAATATACTTTTTCACATCCTGGAAAATTAAAACATTGGAAGGGGTGAGCTTAGATGCTCAGTAAGGATAACAATATCGCGGAAGCTTTCATAAATAAACATAAACATTTAAGGAAATGTATACCTAAAAAAATCCTTTTAAACTTGAACTTCAACATAATATGGAAAAAGTAAAATGATATAATGCCATTTACTTATTCACATGGATATTCTACTGGTCGAATAATCACATGCAATATCAATAACCACTTTCATAATGATGGAATGCATAATTCCAGACTATCATAACCACGTAGCCAAGGCCTCGTGCCAAGACTACAAATATGATTTTGTCAAGGCCTTGTTCCAAGACACTAGTTTGTCTCATGAGACCTACTGATGCATCGAGGACCTATAGCGGGCTCCACCCGTCACTTATTAAGTCCAATGCATTCCTCATATGAACAGGTTTAAACATATCATAAACCATAACATAATCGTATCACATAAAACATGCATAAAGGAAACATAACATTTCCACATTTCAATCACAATATATCAATACAACACATTGATATAAAATCATTATGAAAACCATTTTCAATACCAAAATAAAAGAAAAGTAAAACATGGTATTTATTTTTCATTTTAAAAAAATGTTATGGCTTGTAGAGGAAGCCGAAACTCAAATAATAGTCACGGAGGAGGAGAAGTCGTTGTCGCCGCATATGTGTGACAAGAAAAAAATTCCTTTTTTTCATTTAGTAAAACGCTTTATATAAAAATATTCCTTTTGAATAAACTTAAAAGTCAAAGGGGTTTATACACCGTATAAATAAAATTTCTGTATAAAACAAAATATACCTCAATGAAAGGAGATTGAGATGAAGTCCTTACAAAGATCATTTTTTAAATAAAATATATCTATTATGTGTATTCACTATAATTACACATAAATAAAGTAAAAATATAAAGATAGGTCATAATAATATCATGACATAATTTGAAAGTAGGAGATTAACACAAAGAATAGAAATTGGGTTAAGAAGTTCCCTTACCTCGTGTCCGACTTGACTCGACCATTCTTTAAACTCCTGAATAATAAAACAGAGTTAATTTATAATTTCTTGAGAACCCTTTTCAAGTTTATTATTCCTTTTATATCACTAATTACCATGTTATGAACATTATGTAATTATTTATGTTAATAACGGTCGTTTTGTCGATCTTTGGTACTTGAGTCAAAAATAAAATTATTAAAATTACAAGTTGTTCATGTGGTAAAATATCCATTATATCCATAATTATATTCATGATTTATATATCATATAAATCATATATATCCAGTATATACATTCATTTATAATATTACATAACATTTAGAGGTAAGAAATGAAATGCACCATTCATGGAGATGGTAATCCGTACGTACGCATGAACGCTACTTTCATTTCTATTTTGTATTTAATGGAATAATTTATAATTATATAAAGGTATAATATAATTCCAGTATAATATAATGTATAATACCATTTACTCCATCCTTTATACATCCCACATATGACATTAACGATTCAAATCACTTTGAGGGGGCGGTAGTCCGCACTTCCTAAAATGAAAATACCGCGTTTACCCATAATGGAAACCATAAAGGTATGCCATAAATAAAAAATACAGAAACATAAGGAAAAAATAAACATATTAAATATCATATATAAATATAGTTACATCTTAATGGCCACCTTTGAAGGTGTTATATGAGTGTTGAACAATCATCGTTTCGTGAGGCAGAAATTCGCCATCCACAGAAATAGTATGTTCTTTAACCATTAGATGTAGGTGTGTGTAAGTGTAGCTCGAATACTTCTTATAAAAAAATCCTAGTATATTTAAGATACTGGTTTTGTTACAAAATAATGGAATAAAAAGAGTTTAAGGGGTTGGAGAAGCAAAATAAAACAAAATAACATAAGAGAAGACATTACCTTAAAATTGGGTAACTCTTTTTTGATTTGAGCCAAAGGCTTCCTTGGGAAGAATTATACCCAAAGTGAGGCTTATAAGAGTAAGAGAGGGAAGTTGAGAGAGTATTTTGTCAGAGGTTGGCCGAGCCAAAAGGCTTTGAAGTTGTGAGTAAGGTGGTAATGGTGGGGGCCTTTTATAAGAAGAGAGGAGGGGCACTCTTGGAAAGTCATGAAATGTTACTTTATTATATAATGAGTTTCAGATTTTAAAGGTCCCACACTAATATATTTCTAAAATAAGGTGATAAGGGTTCGAAATATACTCATAAAATAGGGTTTTTACATGTATAGGTTTTAGATTTTACATTATCTTTTCATTTTATTTAAATCGTTAATTAATGAGGTAATTGCTGCATCATCATTGTGTCATAAATAATTTAATTTATTTAATGTCTAAATATTATATAAAAAAAATATCATGATGTAGGAAATCTATTTATCTTTATAATTAATATTTATAATAAAAAATATGACTTGTATAACCCCATTTAAAAATTGTTTTAGTAAAACAACTCATGTTTGTGACATTTTTATTTTAACATTAAATAAAAAGTTTTTAATGCAATTTTCCTACCAAAGTGGATCCATGGGGTCCCCAAGTTGACCCATGGATTGTATTGGTCGTCCATGACTCATCCAATAGGGGTAGGACATGTGTCAAGGTCATTTCATATTATTATAACATTATCTTTACCTTAAATTTCACTAATTACCTTTAATTGTGATTAATTAAACTTAAAAGTTACTATTCACCAAAAAATTATTTTAATCCCATTGAACCACATTTTACTTCCTAATGACAACCATGTATGTATTATTTTTTAAAATCAAATCATAAAAGTGGTAATGTTTCATTTAAACAAAAAATTAGTTTTTTAACTACCACTTAGTGGTTTCACTATTCATCAAAAATTGAAGTTTTTCAGAATAATGCCAAAATTTCACCCTAAGCTAGAATTGATATTCTGAATTAAAAAATGATGTCTATTTTACAAAATTAAAAACATATAAGTAGCATTAATTAATTTTATAACTAATTCCCGTGGTCACAACAAATACCGTGTTTTTAAGAAACAATATATATCAAAAGATTGACAATTGTTTATGTCCAATTTCAAAGTGAAATTAATTCTAATGAACACCATTGGATAAAATGGTAAAAATATATTCTAATTATAATTTTAAACCACTCAATATTATAATTTATCACTATAAATTATTTTGATTAAAATAGTTGTTTTAAGAATTTTTCACTATTCATAAAAAATTGGAAGTTCTCAGAAAATTCAACTTAGGATAATTTCGATATTCTGAATACAAAAACGAAGTCCATTTAGAAAGATAAAATTTATAAAATTTCAAAAATTAGGTATTACTGTTCATAACAGCTACTTTGATTGGTTGTGGTGTGTGTTAGAACTTGAAATTGCGTACAACACACGCTACTGTATTATTCAAAGAGAAGTGTACCGTGGAAGCTTGGGGTGTTACATTGTGTACCTCTTGACAACATTTGAGGAAATTTTGAGGTCTCATATATCCTTATTTTTTACTCATTTTTTGTCTAAGAGTACTATATCCTGTTTTTTTTTTCTACATAGAAAAAGGTGTTTCCCTCATTTGTGTATTTTCATGTTTGATGTGGAATGTTCTGGGCATGATAATTTTTGAGGTGACGACTGATGATGGTAGTGATAAGGTTGGATAACCATAGGATTATTCCAAGTAGAACCCCCTGTAAAATAGGTTGTGGGTCACCAAAGATTAGAATGGAACCCCACATAAACATGGGTGATTTTCGTCTATAGAAACATTCCAGGTGGAATCCCCCCAGATTTACTAGGGCATGGTTCCTTAATGATTTTAGTGGAACCCCCTTATTATTCCAAGGTGTGGGACCATGACTTTTGGGTGTAACCCCATAACTAATTGGGTGAATCTCTATAGTGACTAGAGTAGAGCACCCCCACCCCCCAATAAGCATTGGTTTGGGTCCTTACATAATGAGATGAACCCCCTAGCAGCATAGAGAGAATGACCTCGTGACACAATAGTGAAACCCCCCATTGGCTTGGGGACTGGTCCTCTAAGGATAATCACAGTGGAAACCCCACTAATGTACTGGTCCATGAGTCCTCTACTTTGATTTTTTGTACTAATGATTGTGTATCATAGGGGAAATTTATTGATTGAATCATATGGTTACTCCTAGATAGTCATGTCAGATGTTCTGTTTCATTGATGGTTATTTGGAACTTTTTGGATACTCTTCTTCTCAGTTGTATGTTGAGACTTATATTCTCTTACTCTCTAATTTTTCACTCTTTTAACTGAGCATATATATATATATATACTTTTATATAAACACATTGTATTTGGTTACATTTTTTCCTTGAGAGGAAAATATGTGTGGGGTATAAATTTACTTTTGGTGTTTAGATTCTCATGATTTGATGAGTCTACTCTCCTTCTATATGTGGAAATTAATCGACGAGTTGGTGATCTTATCAATATTTTAACCCCCTTATGTTTGGATGAGGTCACCATAAATCATGGTTTGGGTTGCGCTATTCTCTTTAATTTTATCGTCCATATATAATCTTTCTGTTCTATTTGTATCTCTTACTACACCACATGAAAATTTGGGGATGTCCTATTGGTTATGTATAAACTCACCCTATAATGGGATCTCCCCATAGATGTTTTTCCTTATGTAGATGAAGGAAAATTCATTGGTGACCTTGGAAGACCTTAGGGATACCTGGTATATTAGACTACATAAGTAGGTACTAGATTGTGATTTAGGATCTAGCCTCACACAATATTATACTTTTCTACTCTTTTCATGTTGGTACTTATTTCTAGTTGGGAGTGTATTTTTTCCCTTCACTTTTTAGTTTTACTATCGTACACTTTTACACCCTAGTGGTTATTCATTATTGGTTTAATTTTTTAGATCTGTTTCATGTTTTACTATTTATCTATGATCATTAGCATTGAAATAGATGTGTGTGTTCATAATGGTACATAGGTAGAGGCCTCCACATGTTAGATATTTATTTGACACTAGTCTCCACCACTGGTCTATGGAGGTGGGCTTGGGGTAGTTGTGGATCATGCCCCTATTTTTGTCGGGTCATGAAAAATTAGTATGATATTAATTTAATGCCTATTGATTTTTTCCCTTTAAGAGTATTTGGTTTGGATTTATGGAAATAGTGTCAATATGATTCTATTGTATCTCTATGTCCAATGAAACTGGTGATTGTGTAGGCGTCCAAGATATCTATTCACTAAGACCTCCACTGCCTTCTTGTTGACATAGAATACCATGATTTTTTTGGATGGATCAATGGTACATGAATCTTATAGGATTTATCATTTGAATATCCTTCTGGATTCATCTATCAATTATTTATATATATATAAATTCTCATCTAATCATGTTCTATTTTGAAAAATCTGATGATTCCTCAGTAATGAAGTCCAACAAATATACCAATTATGATTGTGGTAAAATACGATGAGCATTGAGGAATTAGTTGAGGGTCCATCCCATAAGCCCCTTCCTCGTGGTTAGTAGGTAGGGACACATCAACCTATAGAGCAACAAATCATTCCAACAGAGCAGGTTTAGTGTACACATAAGATTACCACGCCCCATGAGTTTTATACCCAGAGGCCGTTGAGGTTAAATAGTTATCCAGATCCTCAGGAAATAGACGATTGTCTACAGTAGGTGGTCCATATCATCCAGATTGTTCATACCCAAAAGGATCTAGTGGTTGCACTAGAAGTTGTCCTCTTCCATGGTGCCACTGGGTCATAGTGGAGACATTAATTGTGCTTATTTCAGATTCAAGACGTGCCGGAGCTATAAATTATAGGGATGATAGTGAATAATTATAGATCATGGTTAAAAAACCCTATACGGAACACCCTTTACTATATCTGAGTTGACTACATCTGATCATGGATGTATGAGTATGGACTCCGTAGATATATCTGATCCATCATTATTCTTTTTTGAATCCTTGCCTATGATGATGTACTATAGAGGCCACTATTGATCATGATATTTCTATCAGATGGATTACATGTAGCTTAATCCGGTAGTGGGCATCAAATATTTGAGTCCTCTGTAGCTTCTAGATGATTCCAGACACCAGGATCTCATCATATGAGACCCAATCATGATCAAACATAGGAACATTTTCAATGTCATCACATAGTTCATGGGAATCCTATAGTGGGGTGGTGTTTTTATTGTGATGGGTGAGGTAACATGGAGCAAGACTAACTGTACAGATGTACTGAGTAGCAAAGGATGATAGGTGTTGAAATTCCATGTTATAGGTTGTGTTTTGATCATTGATATCATAAGTGAGGATAGGGTTGTCCCCAGGGAAGAGGAGTTGGATGAAGAAAATGAAGAGAAATGGGTTGTCAACAACACTATAAGATCCTTCCACCACCACCACCAGTCGGTCGACGATGCGTACATATATTGGAATTTATGGTTTATGATCTTACAGTGAACAATATGATTAATGGTATGACATATGTTTGTTATACACTTTATTTAGGATTATCATACATAGTTTCCAATCATTCCATTTTCTAAATACTCCCAGTGTGAGAGTTAGACCCCCTAGATCAGGTGCTAGCCCACCTGCTTCAGCTTGTGGTTATTACAGGGAACACATTATCTGTACCATGTATCCAATATGAGTAAAAGCAATAACTTGGTGTATAGGGGTTCTTGTGGGATCTTTAGGTCAACATGATGTTTGTATATGATATCATATTGAGTATCGATTTATTGTCTATGGTCTGACCCCAAATTTACTTTCACTGTAAACAAGTTATTTTCATATTATTGATGGGATGAGATTATACTTTTCCAGAAAAACGAGTCTCTTGGTGAGAAAAAATGGGTTCATCATGTAAGAAGAGGTTCCCATCACCAATTAATCAGAAAATATATCCATTGATTCCTAAGACAACTAAGATATATGGGTTACTTCAGTTGTGGACGAGTATATGGAATTCTTCATCGATAATATCTTGGGTCTACCTCTAAGGTGGGAAGTGGAATTTTTCATCAAATTGCATCCTGGTACCACAATGATATCTTCTAAAATGTATTATATGGATTCTACCGAGCTCATAGTGAAACAATTGCAGTTAAAGGACATTCAAGAGAATTGTTTAATCATGCCTAGTTTGTCCCTCTGAGAATCTCTATTGTTGGTAGTGACAATTTTGGATATGACATTTCTTCTTTAAGATTATTATCATCACCTGAACAATTAACTAATAAATAAAACATAGCCTTTCCATTGATTGAATACCAGCTTTACCAGTTTCAAGGTTCAAAATGGTTCTCGATGATCAATCTCATGTTTGGATACCATTTGATGAAGGTTAATGAGGTTGATATTCAAATTTTGGAATCCTGATGTTGCTACAGACATTATGAGTTTCTATTGATACTATTTGGTATGATGAATTCTCCCTTTCATTTTTATTGATATCATAAAATAGGTTTTCTATATGGAATTGTACCAGTTTTGGGGATCTTCATCTAAAACAAACTCATCTACTCTACATGAGAGGAGGAACATGGAGATAACTTGAAGATGGTTCTTAATTTTTATTGAGAGAACCAACATTATAGAAATGTTTCAATGGGATAATTTTGGATACATTAGTCTCTCTTTATAGGGAATGTTATTTCTGAACATGGTTTTGTCGTAGAACTAAAGAAACTCTATGTGGCGCTTTCATCAAAGGCACACAAGATCGTGTCATAGGTGTGGAGATTTATTTGAATGTAGGGGTACTATAAGAGGTTTATGGTAGTATTATATAGGATTGTATCCCCTTTGACTACCTAGAAATATAAAGGGATCAAATTTACCTGTTCTGAGAAGTGCTAGAGGTCCCTTTAGGTATTGAGGATGAGGTTGAAGTCTGCTCTAGTGATGAGTGTACCAGTGGGGTCCAGGAATATATAGTGTATTTTTTTTGCCTCAAGATCTATGCTCGGATACATATTGATTTATAAGTAGGATGTTATCACATGTTGGTGGATATAGTTCGGACCCAAAAAACAATAAATACGTGAATCTTTACCTAGATCTATGAGTGTTGATCTTATCCATGAGGATGTGGTAGAACTACCTTGCCGGGGATCACTTTTGGGTTTACTCATACCATCAGAGTGTTATGTAAGTCTTCACACTGAGAGCCCTGAACCTATGATAATGATTATGTATGGAGTTCATGCCGGATTATGACTATGATTTTGTCTATACTACAGGGAATATAAATTTAGTATTACCTCCCCTTTGCCGGAAGTACCCATCTAACATTGTGTTAGAAGATTAAAAGGAATTGGACTCCTTACAACTGACCATGGTGGAGTAGGTTGATATAACATTTCTACAGTCAATGGTGGTGACGTATTCTCTTCTTGATTGTGTGGGATATTACTAACATAGATACATTGACTGTGAGGTCTTGTGTGAATAGCTATTTACATGCTACTCCCTAGTTTGATATTCTAATGGAGGGAATTACATCATCTTTTTTAGGGGATGTACATCAGTTCATGTCACAATGCAGAAGAATTTGATGCATGATTCTAACTCTTCTCCAAAATATGTGAATTTTAGTGTGAAGAAAATGTATAGGATCTTCATTAGTTGTTATGGTGGTCTGACATGAGATGAAGTGAAGCTAAGTTCTTCTCTTCCCTCAAAGATTGTATCTAATTGCGATGTGTGGTTTATTTGTTGATTGTGAAGAGGGTTAAATAAGTAATTCAGGTCCCAAATAAGGATGAGTAAATCCTTTAACACCCATACCAATGGGAAGACCGATTGTATTATGCAGTTATTGGAGGACATGATGTGGTATTTCATGTAAGACATTGGTCAGACATGTGATCATATAAAAACCCGAGTTTTTGTATGAGGTGCTATTATTTTTATTTTTATTTTAATTACCTTGTTTTGACTTTATGTGAATTTTTAACTCTATCATGGGTGTTCAAGAGGTGTTTAGGTCTTCTTCGGATGCCATAACCTCTTTTTGGGCTAAAAATAACTTGGTGAATGGTTTGTGTCCGATTTTTGAATTATTAGTCTAAATAGTGCATGATGACTAAAAAGTTACAGGTTCTTAATAGATGATTTCTCATGGTTAACACAAGGTTAGTCAATAGTGTGGGGGTAACCATGCTATGTGTCTGTTGCTAGACATTGAGGTGTGTATGGTTTCCACACTGTTTGGGAAACCCTGTGGGTAAACTGTGCGACCCTGCTATTTTTAAAAAAAAAACTAAAAACCATTTTATATTTAAAACCATTTGTTTTTTTCTCCTCTACACTTATAATCCCCTCTATAGAGGTCCTTTGAGGTGCCTAACCTAGGATTTGAGCCAATTATTATCTCTGACCTCTGTTTCGATCATCGATTCTCTCATCGGATCTATAATGATATGTCCTCGATTCCTTTTTTTTAATTCTTGATTCATCAGAACAATGACTATGCTATTTGGATTTAGGATCATATTCCTTAATATTCCATTATTCATTCATTATTTAGTTTTATTACAAAAAAATATTATGAAAGAATTGATAATGGATGATTTGTCTACTACTGAGGTCAGGTTGTTTGTCTATTCCTTATTTTGGATTTTCATTGTTTTTTAGGTGTTCGTCCTTTACACTATCTCTCAGACATTCTAAAGTGGTCTCTTTTTTTAGCGAGTTCCTTTTAGTATTTGCAGTTGGACCTACTGTGGTTGACCATAGATTCTATTTTGGTGTGTTAGCAATCGTATCTTATTTCAAGGTCACTCTTGGGGTGTGCCTTCAATAAATATGCTTTTTATGTCTATTTAAACCACCGATGGGGTGTGCACTTTTTCTTTCCTAGTAATAGGAAGCCCAATAATTCCTTTATATCATGATTAGCTTGTTTAAGAGAGGTACAACCTCTTTTCTTAATGAATATCATGTTATTCCGTATCTATTTTGATAGTTTGGAATGTTAAATGTTTAATATGGGTGGGTATACCTATATGAAATGACTGATGGGTTGTTAAATAGTTTATATGGGTGGGTATGCACTTATTCTTGTAGTTGATAAATGGTTTTCATGGGTGGGTATACCCATGGATTGTGAAGGTTGATATGAGTAGGTATACTCACATTGAATGAATATTTGATTTGAATGCTTGAATTTTTGATTGAATGGTTTGATAGATGCCTTTGACTTCTCTCCATTGATTTGGAATGCTATATTTAATAGCTTGGGTTGACTCTTCTCCTTGGTTCATGATTCTATGGGATGCCTCAGGCCTTGCTACACCGTGGATTCAACTTTCTTGGGCTCCCATAGAACATTCTATTTCTATGATTCTAGGACCCCAACCAGTGCCAAACTGAATTTCCACCATGGATTCTCGTGGAACTTAATGGTATGCCTTGGACAAGATCCATGGATTCGGCCCCCATTGTCTAGATATTTTACATGGATGCCTTGGTCTACCAATGCCTTGGATCTGGACCTTGCAGTCTACATTTCACTATACGGCATGGTCATGAGATACTTGACTCCTCTATACAGCGTAGCTATTGATTTCTTGATACAGATGGATGTATGGCATGGCTGTGCGACTTTCATGTGTACTTTTTTATAGCTACTTTGTTGGGATATGACTCTCTTTTTCAGGAATCCTTGAGGGTTGTTTGGTTTTACTTACTATTATAGACTTATCTGATGGGCATACACACTTTACTCACAAACTGTTTAAACATTATGTACATTTTTAGGAATGGTGTTTTAACTACATAGACTTTGGTGATTGCCTACATGGATGTTTATGTCACACCCAGTTTGGGCCACCTTGGGGACCCAAAAATTTTATATGTTTATAGGTGATGATTGGGGAAAGAGACCTGGTACAAGTTGTTGGTAGAGGATTTGGAGCCTGTAAGCATATGAACAATCATAGGCAAGTGATGATGGGATAACTTTTTAGTCTTTTGTTCTTTTTGGGATACTTGCATTGAATTTCCATGTAATGTTCTGGCAGGATTCTAGATACTTGTACCATCTCCATCATTTTTTTTATTTGAGACACTACTTGTTTGTGTAATTATGTATTCAAATATTTCTTATCATACTTCGAGTTGTCTATTTTTTTGTTTCTCTTTCACTATTTATTATATGTTTCTCTGCTATTGTGATACTATGGTAATAAAGGAATAGTCTACCCATGGACACACATGTGCCCTCGCTTCTAGTTGGCTGCCTTTATTATTTGGGGAGATTCTCTTGAGGCCATGTGGCCAACCGAGATCGAGGAACCATATAGTGGTATCCAGGTTTGGGACGTTGCAAAGTGGTATCAAAGGTATTTATTTTCTAGTTTGAAATACATTTTTGTTAAAAATAGATAAGGAAAGGAAGAAAATGGGGTTTAATAATAATCTTTAATTGGAAGTAGCTACCCCGCAAATAGAGAAAATCCAAATATCCTCAAATTGAGTTTTGATTTTCTAGATTCTGACATTTATAGTTGGTTTAATTTCACAATTGTGTGACATAGTTTATTTCTTCTTTTACTATTGATGCAATTGTGTTTTCTATTTTAGTTGCAACCTGATAAGATGAGGGTGTTCCATCTACTGAATCATATAGAAACATTATATATAATCAAATTTCATGAATTATTCCATGCCATATTTGATGCGTTAGATATTTCATGTTGTTGTGATAGTTGTGTCTGTTTTTGTTTTAGTTGGGTGTAATATATAATGTTTTGATGACATCATTCAATCCATATAGTGTATGGGACATTATGAATTGGGAAACGATGAACCAGGGAAATGTAAATGTTAAATGAACTTGTAATCAGTATGGTTTGAATGGGAACCATGTTTTGGGTTTGTAAAGTGTTATGGGCCCTCATGGATTTATAATTTCTAACCCATAGTGGAATTTCATTGGTCACAGAATGTGAACTCGAATGGAAATGGAACATCAATGGTGAATAGAGACTTGAACTAGACCCAACTTCTTTGTGGGAAAGAGGGATAGTTTCTAGTGGTTTCATGGTTGTTATTTATACAATCTTGGATTTAGGAGACAGTTTTGGGAATGAATTTTTTCAAGGAGGGTTTTTGTTCTATCCTATGGGTTTGAGATTTATTCTTTGATGTCGACCTTTATTGAGGTGATCATTTGTCATTTTAGAGACAAGATGATAACAATACCTCTAATGGTATACCACAATGGAGGAGAGGACCATACATTAGATATGGTGAGCCATGGGATACCCATTTATCCTCTTATTGTTCCATCTGTGACACTAAAGGCTTTTTTGGACACAAGTGTTGAGGCACAATTCTTCGAGGGTTTCTTTTGTTATATATAGACTATATAGGGATCGCCACAGCCATCCTTGACTACGAATAAGATGAAATGGGTGTTCCAAATGAAGAAACCCCCTATGTTTTCATGGTATGGTAGACTACAGGCTATGGAGCTATGGCTCGATTAAACCATAGTGATTTTTGAGCATCGGTATATACCTTTGGTGTTGAGGGCCAAGCAAGATACTTACATGCTATGTGAAGCAGCAATGATCTAGTGTGATATTTTGATCCAGGATGATGGGCTACATGATATGGGTTGGGATGAATTCCAATCCCTATTTTTTTTACTAATTTTACCCCATGACTCTATGAGGATAGTGGGCTACTTAGTTCATGCATCTGGAGTAGGGTGCGATAATGGTTATGGAATAATCGGAACACTTTACAATGTTTTAGATATTTGCTCTGATGTGTCTTATAGATGATCTGTCAAGGTAGAGGCGCTTCGAGGAAGGTCTCATATATACTATAAGATATCAAGAAAATGTGTTTAGGTAGCATTATATCACTAAGATTGTGAATGGAGAGTAGATTATAGAGAGGAACCTGAGGGAACCTGGGAGTACACAATAAGGGAGTGTTGTTTCTCGCCCTAGTGGATCTACATCTTTAGGCTGGAAGCACCATTTTGAGGCTTCCCTTGAGATGAGTGATAGATAGTATGTGCGTAAAGGTAGCTTCGTATGTTTTCATCGGGCTGGTAGGTGAGGAAACTTGAGGAATCAGTATGACTATGACCCAGTAGTGTGCTGAGATTAACGTAGGATGGGGAACATGCAGTGGTATTGCAAGACTTTACCTCCACCAATGAGTGGTAGGGGGTTATCTTCAACATTAGGTTTAGGAGAAGGGTCTTCAGATCCACGTTAGGCTGGCAGCTGGAGCAGCATAGTCTGGTCTGGTCAGGGCAGTTGTGGTAGGGGCCATGGTATCTTGACACCGATTTCTCAGAGATAGCAAGTCAGATCAAATCAGGGTAGCCATGCATGGTCACGGGGCCATGGTATATACTAAACATATACAGTGCAACATGCCCGACAAGATAAATCTTATGGATAATCTATTAAGAGAGGTATGATCTTAGTATCTTCTACTATATCATCTTCTTATTTTAATACAGGTTCTTCCCACAATTTTTCATCTTCTTGAGTTGTAAAAGCCATGGACATGTTGTTTTCTTTCTGGGGGAGTTTTGATGCTAGATGAACCATTGGGAGTTAGAGTAGGTGATGCACTCTAGTGTTTGGAGTTTCCCCTTGAGGTTGGTGGGTGACACTTTATTTAGGATCTTTATGTCCTCAACATGATAGGGTTTGATGCCATTCTCAGAATGTATAGGCTTGTAGCTTATCGATTGTAGATTTACTACTATCGTATAATGGTGACTAAGACATCACCATAGGGTGCAGTGTTTATTTGTATGGGGTAATGTGATGTCCAAATGAAAAGGGCAAGAACAATGCATCTTGGGATGGGTGGGATGATAGACTAGATTTCAAGTATGTTTATGGATGATTAAGAAGTGAGTTAGGTGGACATTCATTGAGTAGTTGATCAATTTAGTGACGTCTTTCATGATGACTTTCCTAGTTTACCTCCTAAGAGAGAGGTGGATTTCTCCATAAAGATTGTGTCAGGAGCTGTGTTGATATCCATTCCTCCTTAGAGTATGGCTACGATGGAGTTATACGAGCTTAAGAGAAAGTTAGAGTACATGGAGGCGATGGGGTTTATCGGACCGAATATTGATCATCGGGATTCACCAGTTACTTTTTCAATGATGGCAGATGAAACTCGTAGACAATGATTGGATTATCAAAATCTGATAAAGCTGATGGTTAAAGCCAAATATCCATTATCGCAGATAGATTACGTATTTGATCAGCTTCGACCTGCTCGAGTGTTCTTGAAGATCGACATGAGGTCAGGATATCACCAGGTTCATGTTCGACCTACAGACATACCTTAAACATTCTTTTGTAGTAGGAATGGGTTATTTGAGTATCTATTTATGTTTATAGGTCTCATGAACAAGCCAATTGTAATCATGGAGCTGATGAACTGAGTGTTCTATATTTAATTATATTCTTTTATTGTGTTTTTTGTAAATTACATCTTGGTGTATTTTCATAATCAACATGATCATTCTAACCATATAAAGATCATTTGGAATACATTGATTAAGTATTGGTTATATGGTAATCTTGCAAAGTTCCACATTTGGATGGATCAAATTTACATATGGGGTCACATCATCTCAAAGACTGAAGTGTTAGTGGACCTACAGAAGGTGAGGGATGTAGTTTCCTGGGAACAACCCAAGAACTGTTTTGACATATGGACACCTAATAGCTGTTATTTTAGGAAACATCAACTAAGGGAATGTGAATCTCCCAATATCTCTCAATACTGATGGCACATTACGATGTGTTATATAGCAGGCCATTCTATTCACCCCTATTCTGGTTATAGGCAGGAGAGGCATCTATACTAGGACCGCATCTAATGTAAGAGAATTATGAGTAGGTTCAGTTCATTTAGAAGTAAATGGATACTGCATAGTATCATAAAAAATCACATGACAATCAACAAATAAGACCTCTAGATTTCAAGGTCAGGGATAAGATTTTCTTGCGTGTTTCACCAAGGTTGGGACATGGGCATATCAGGAGACAGGGTAAACATTCACCAAGATATTTCATGCAATTTAAGATTCTGGAGTGAGTCGGGTTGGTTTCCTATCGGTTTTAGCTACCTTAGAGGTACCAAGTCATGGACGACGTCTTCCATGTGTCTCAACTGTGTCTCTGTCTCTTATACATGTCTCGTGTTTTTTATCCCAAGGAGGATGAGTTTTAGGTAGATGTGTCTTTGAGGATCATCTAGTTCGTGTATTTGAAAGGATCATGAAGGATCTCCACGGCTGGTTAGATCCAATGTTATGGGTGGTATATAAGTACGGAATTTTATAGGATGTGACTTGGGAGAGGGAGGTCGGCGTACGTGCCCAGTGGACAGGGTTGTTCTCAGAAGAATCTTGACCACCGTTTAGAGAGAAATTCTGGGATGAACTGCTATAAGGGGGGAAGATTGTATGATCTAGGGTTTCATAAGAGGTACTATTCATTTTCTTTAAGATTTAATTTCCTTGTTATGGAATTATTCGAATGATTATCTTGATCACCAGTGTTCTAGAGGTGTAAGGGGCCTTTTTAGAGGCTAGAACCAAATTTTGGGCTAAAAATGATCTCGCACACGGTTAGTCTAAACTGCGTAGGATGTCTGAAAAAATGAAGGTTCTTAATAGAAACTTTTCACGGTTACCACATGGTTATTTAACCATGTGGGTTAACCATTCAAAGGGTCCATTTATAGATAGTTATGTGTATATAGTTTTTGTACAGTTTGGGAAACCATGCGGGAAAACCAAGAAACCATACTGTTTTGTTTTGAAAAAATAAATTATAAAACTTTTTCATTTGGAAACCATTTGTTTTTTTCTCCTCTATACACATGAACTGTTATTTGGCGCTCCATTGAGATTCCTAACCTAGGCTTATATCCACTTACTCTTTCTGACCTATGTTTTAATTGTTGACTATCTCATCATATCTACAATAGTATGTCCTCAAATCCTTTTTAGATATTCTTGATTCTTTGGAACAAAAACTGTGCTATTTGGATTTAGGATCATATGCCATAATATTATATTCTTCATTCGTTCTTATATTTTCTTCCAATCTAGGAAGAATCAAGACTTCATACTGGACAAACTATCTACTACTGAGGCTAGGTAGGTAGTTTATACATTCTTTCGGGTTTTCTTGGTGTTTTTAGGGCGTTCAACCATTACCCCATCAATCGATCATTACATAGAGGTATAATTTTTTAGAGAGTATATTTTAGTATCTATAGTTGGACCTAGTGAGGATGACCATAGGTTTTGTTTATGTGTGTTTGCACCTGTTGCTCGTTTCAAGGTCACTCGATGGGTTTGTGTTATAAAATATGCTTTTTATGCCTGTTTAAACCACTCCGGGGTGTGTTCTTGTTATTTCCTAGTTAGATAAAGCCCTATAATGTCTTAATAGATTTATTTTCTTGTTTAGGAGATGTATTTATTACTTTCATAAAAAAATATCATGTTATACCTTGTATTTTTTTTATAGTTTTTCATGTTTTATGAATAATATGGGTGGGTATAGAAATATGAAATGACTAATAGTTTATTAAATGGTTTTTATGGGAAGGTAGGCCCATATTCTTGTAGTTAATAAATGGTGTGCATTGGGGGGGGGGGGGTGTACTCATGGCTTGTTAAGGTTTAAGTGAGTGGGTATACTCACATGGAATGAATGTTTATTTTGAATGCATGATTGAATGGTTTGAAAGATTCCTTAGAATACTATCCATGGATCTGGATCACATAGACATCATGGGTTGACTCAGCCCCTTGGGTCTCGACTCCCTGGGATGACTCATGCCCTAAAACGTCGTGGATCTCGATTTCTTGGGCTCTTATAGGACTTGATATTTCTATACTCTTAGGAACCCAACCAGTGCATAACTTTGTTTCCACCAAGAATTCCCATGGAACGTGATGGGATTCCTTGGACCAACTCCATGGATCCGGCTGTCCATTGATTAGATATTTTACATGTATACCTTGGTATGCTGTCACCTAGGATCTAGACCTTGTGGTCTACATTTCACTATATGATGTGGTCATGGGATAAATGACTCCTCTATATAGTATGGATGTGGATTGCTTTATACATATGGATTTATAGAGTGGCCATGTCACTTGAATGTTTACTTGATTATTGTTGCCTTGTTAATAACTGACACTATTTTTCAGGTAGGTTTGGGTGTTGATTGGTTTTACTTACTATAGTAGACTTATGCCATGGGCATACACACTCTATGCACTACTTAATTAAACATGATCAAACTTTTGTTGGATGGATGTTAGAATTTAATAGATGTGTTTTGTTTCCTACTGGGATGTTTATCTCACACCATGTTTGGGCCACCTTAGTGACCCAAAATGATTATATGGTAACAGGTGATGATTGGGGAAAGTGACCATGTATAGGTTGTTGATATTAGCTTTAGAGAAGGTAAGCATATGACTAAGCTAATGTGGAGATGCTAGGCTATAATTTTTGTCCTTTGTTCTTTTTGGGATACTTTCATTTTACTTCCATGTACTTTTCTGGATTATTTCTCGATACTTGTACCATCTGCATCACTTTTGAATATGAGACACTAATGGTTATTAATATTATATATTTTTGTCTTTCTTTTCATACATCCAATTATATTATATTTTTTTATTCAACTATTTATTATTATTTTGAATTCTTTTGTGATACTCTAGTAATGAAGGTATAGTCTTCCAACTAACTCACCTAAGCCCTCACAGCATGTCGGTAGCCTCTGGAATTTGGGGAGATGTGCCTGAAGCCAGGTGGCCAACCAAGATTGTGGCACCATAGAGTGTAGTATGATTCTTAAACATTACAGATCATCACATAAACATTGGTATATTTTTTCTTATAACAACTACTACCACTCTATAATTGGATTGGAACTTTATGAGGCCTCAAATGAGAGACCATGTAGGTTACCCTCATGCTACCCAGAGACCAGAAGGACATATATTGTGAGACCAGATATGGTGTATGCGATGATAGATAAAGTCTAGTCCATCTATTTGTGTATAAGTATGGATATGAGTAGACATAAATCTTATATTTATCCTCTTTATAAGCCCGTAGAGTTTGAGAAGAGAGACCAACTTTCTTGAAGATTCTCCTCATAATTAAGATTTTAGAGGTTTGGATGAGGGAAATAGTTATGTTGGAGGTACATTTGGTCATTCAAGATCATGAATAGTGTTGGATAGGTTGATTACCACCTCATCGTACCCCCACAGATGGAGCGGGTTCACGACATCTTCCTTTTTTCATAACTGAGGAAATACATGCATGACCCCCTACATGTCATCGATTGGGGATAGCTGGATTTCAAGGATGGATATTTATTTTTTAAGAAACCATATTGATATAGGACTAGTATGATATGACCATACATGGACGTACTGTCCCCCTTGTTCAGGTTTTGGGTTAGCACATGAATATATAGCAGTGTTCGTGGGAGTGGGAGTGCCAAGTGAAGGCTTAGTATCCCGAGTTTTTTATTCAGTTTTTATCTTTTTAGGGTTAAAATTATTGATAGATATAATTATGTAAAGGAATTTTTTTTAATTTATAATATTTTGAAATATTTTTATATATATTTCAAGAGCTATTTGCTTATAAAAAATGTGATTCTGAGGCCCAGTGTGCCCAAAATTAATTTTATAAAACTATTATTCATATTTTATATTATGATTGTGAAACATCTTATAGAAAACCTAATAAATCTAAAATGGAATCTTGGATAATAAATAAAATACCAAAAATGATTCAGAAATGCAATGATTACCCTTGGAGGGACCTTAACTGGGTCGGCGCAGGGCATTCAGACTCTTTGCTCGTTTGCAGTATGTTTAGTAAACTAATTAATTATTCAATTATATAATTAATTAATTTTAATGAATTTTATTTTTCTGTAATAATAATTCATGGAATATTTCTCTAGGGATAACCACATAAACCCTGGAATAAATCTAGGGGTCCTCCTTTCTCCTTCGTTGGCGAATCACATCAGATGATAATGAAATTTAATATTGTACCAAACTGGGACATGACGAACACAATGACTGCTCTTAATCTTTATGAGGTACATTATTAAATGATTAACAATCCAATATTCATGTAGGACTTTCCAATTGGTGATTTACACCTTTTTATTAAATATATTGAGTAGATCTATCATTGTTCTGGGATTTGGCAAATTATGGCCAATTTCTGGTGCCCGTGTACAAAAACATAATTATATTCAACCGATTTCTTACCCCAGATTCCCTTTCATGATGTTTGGGAATTAATCTCATTCAATGATCTGTAAAAACATGGTTTGGTACTTTTATACCTCATTTTCATTTTGTTCTTCATCAATTGAAACTTGTGGTCCTAGTTCGACATTTCTTTCTGGCACTAAGACTGATCAGACCCCTAGAATTGTTAAATATCGATAAAAATGAATGAATCTAGGAAATAAGACAAGATCATAGATTTTTGTGAGGTATGTGAGATTTTTTCGACAATCACATCCTTATTACTCGACGATAAAATTTTTTGGCAGCATACGAGAATGCAAAAAACACAATACAATTTGATTTTTCGGCCATCGGAGGACTAAAATCCATTAGCTAGTGATATATCACTAAATATTAGATATTGATAGATAAAAAATAGAAGGTGATGAATATATTTGATATGTACAAATCAAATCTTATTAAATTGTGAAAGAACTAAACTATGATCCATATAAAAGTATGAACACATGGATTGTATCCCCTTAAATGTGGTGGATATTATTTCGAAAAAGTTAAGGATAGAAAAAAATATGGACCTCTTACACGCTATATACCACTTCCATATATAGGAAACCCATTTGGAATAATAAACGGGCTAGATTATATGTGGAATTACATGGAAAACTACATGGTTGTGTACCAAAGTACATAGACACAACCAACAAGACACGACCCAGACTCTGTTAGTATTGAGACACCATGTAGTTCACCTACACAATATACACTACATCATTTATTGGTAGTTGCGTGTCATCTAGGGAAACAGACATGTTGTTTATTTGGACCACATGTTGTGTGGGTCCCTTCCATTCCATGTACCCCCCTGACAGCTTTTTTGGAAAAATTAGATGTTATGTATTTTCTTGATTTGTACTTAGATTTTATCCTTTGAGTAGCATATCCTAAGTGGTTTTTCACATATAACATGACAGTTCCATTTATTATGGATTTTTTATATGATTTGGAATGTTTTGGGAATGGTTCATATTGAGTATATGCTCAAATGTGAAAGTAATTAGGTAGGATCACCAAAAGGATTCTTCATAGTGGAATCCCCTATCTGACTGGGTGCGGGTGCTCGATGATTACAGTGGAATGACACATCTATATAGACATAAGACTTTTAAATATTCATTTTGAGTGGAACCCCCTAACATACAAGGGTGTGGTTCCATGATGATCAGAGCGTAACACCCCCTGATGTATAAGGGAGTGGGCACTCAACAATTAAGCGGATCCCACTGGGGGATAGGGAATGGGACCTTGATGACAAGAGTGGAACACCCTATCATCATGGGTGTGGTTCCAATTTGTAATTACTAGCAACCCTCTATAAAAATAGGGTATGGTTACTCATGGTACTATAGTTGAACCCCCTATATACAAGGGCGCATGTCCTCTACGGTTATATAAAGAGTGGAAACCTCGGCTGATGCACTAAGGAATGAGTCCTTTACATTGAGATCGTGCCAATTAGATTATGTGTCATAATGAAAATGCATAACTTTACATACATGGTTAATCATTATAAGACGTGTGAGATGATATGTTTCATTTATTGAATTTAGGATCCATTTTCTAGTCTTCTTCCTAGGATATGATGTGAGATGGAGATACCCATAATCTCTCATTTTAGATTTTTGTGACTAAGCATATGTATATTCTTTTATATGCACACCATGGATTTTTTTAACCTCTTTACATGAGAGTTTAAGAATCATGGGGAATTCCATATGATTTTCGGGTTTAGATTCCAATTTTTTTATGAAGCTACTATATTTTTACAGGTGTTGAAGACTCAATGTGTATTTTATTTACTCAACATGTCGAGCCCTTGGTGGGTGGATGAGTTTGCTTTCACTCTTGGTTTGTGTTCATCTATTATATTTGACTGTATGTTGCTTCCAAAATCATTATATTATTGCTATATATATTATTTATCCCCCTTAAAATTTTGAATAATCTTATTGGGTATATATATAATCGACCCTACAGAGGATTTTCCCACACGTGTTCTTCCATATGCAGATGAAAGATAGGTCAATGATGACTTCAGATGTGTATAAAGATATATGGTACATATGACCAAGTACTGAGGTAAAGACATGGGATTCAAGAGCCAGGATCTCTTAGTATTTTACTTTTCCATTTTTGTTATGTTGGAAAATATTTCCAGTTGGGTGTGTATTTTTCAACATTAAATTTTAATTTTCACTATTATACTCTTATACACCTTAGAGGTTCAACATTATTAGTTTAAATTATAGATATGTTGCACATTTTAATCTTTTACTCTACAATTTTACATATATATGGTTGTGTTTGTTCATACATATACTTAGTAAATGGCCTCCTCATGTTAGATATGCCTTCGACACTGGTCGTCAGCCCTGGCCTATGGAGGCAGGCCTGTGGTAGTTTAGGCATGAGACCAAGCTTGGGTTGGGTCATGACATAGAATATGTGGGCATGTGTTTTTGGAAGTCATTTGGTTACATCATGGTTGTGATAAATGGAGTAATTTTTGTGAATAATAGTTGGGAGTATGTTCACTTTTGCAAGTAAGATGATTGGTACAGTTGTAATTATTATTAACTATTAAATATAATAATTGTATTACTAATGGAAATGTGGTACTTAATCAATTAATTTTAGAATTAATATGATAAGGGTTACAATACCATCATCCAATATGAATTAAGAAGTGATATGGTGGACTTATCATATAATTTAAATCTTGTTTAACCCGTCTTACCCTTTTACTATGGTCATAATAATTTCATAATTATTACTATTCATAATGGTGAAAAAATAAATTCACCTCATTACTAAATATAAACATCCTAATTCAAAATAATTGATACATTTTAAAAAATAAATTTTAATAATAGGAAGAAATAAATATAAATTAATTATTTAAAAAACCTAAGAAAAAAGTGTTTTTTTATAAAAATTTCTATTTAGCATAAAAATTATATTATACCAAAATTAAATATAATAATGATTCCTGTATAATTAATTAGATTATTTATATTAAAATTTATAGTAATTTTTATTAAAACAAAATAGAAAATAAAACTGTACTTTTAAATTATATGATTTCATGAAAAAAGTTAATGTTTTGAAAAAAAATCGGTACTTCTCACTATTCCCTCAAAAATTAATATTTCTGAAAATATCCTAAAAATTCACCCTAATGTAATTTATACATCCTAGATTAAAAAATAATTTATATTTTATCAAATCAAATTTTAAAATATGGGTGAATGTAATTGTACTTGATGTAATAAAAATAATAAAAATACTCTATAGAAAAAAGGTATTTTCAAAGCCTAAAATGATGTTTTTATAATACATTGTATATTGAAAACCATTAGTTAAATGATAATTTTTTTTGTTGAATTTATTGTCTAAACTAATTTATTAAAATCATTTATCAGTAGTTATTAAATTAATTAATTAATATAAAAAATATCGTACTCACATTAAAATTGTTTTTCTGAAATTAACTCTTTTTACTATCAAATAATGTAATATTTATTTATAAAAATATTATAATCAGTGTATGAATTATCATTATTTTTTATACAAGTATGAAGAATAATATTATATAATTTTAATACCCAAAAAATGGTCCATTATATGTTTAATATATATATATATATATATTAAAATAATGTTTCTAAACTATATATTTCAATGAACATGAGAATAATTAAAGTAGTACCTCTTAATTGAATTTATTGATTTCTTTATTTAATTATCTAGTAATATTATTAATTTATTATTGTAATAATGTAGTATTCACTTGATTTTGTGGATTCATGCATCATAATATATTATATATATTGTAATTATTTAATAGAAACACATACTAAATTTTCAAGGGGTTATATTCTACGACATTAAAAAAATTACATCCCCAAAATTTCAATTATTAATTACTAGTGATGATATAAACAATGAAATAATTTATAATAATATATAAACCCCAATTAAATAGGAATGACTAGGAAATTTATCATAAATATTTATTATACAATATATGTATTATTATAATATTTATAATTATGAATGGGTTTTCAAATATGTTCTATTGTGTTTTTTTACATAATTAATTTACCTTTATATTAAATTTAATAAATTTGAGAAAAATTAATTGTTCATTATTTTCTAAATTATATTTTAAAATTTTCCATTTTATTGATTATTTTAATTAGTTTTTTCTTTGGATTATAATGACGAATTACTAACAAGTATTTCAATGCACGAGGAATGAAAATCATCCTTGAATAAATCATTAGAATTAAAAAATAGAGACATGTTATTCTAAATGTATAAAAAATGATTGAAAAAAGATATAATATTATTCAATATGAATAAACATTCATTTAATGAATTAATTCATAAATTCCTGATACATAAAGAATAATAAACAAATAATATGAAAAATACTTTAAATTTTTAATTCATTATAGAAAATACTACTGGTTAAGAATATCTTATTTTATACATTATATAATAATTTTTTAAATATTAACACTAAGTAAACCCTTAAAAGTATTATTTAAAAGTTTAACATCAGTATAATATCAATTATTGAAACAATATTATATTTTTGAATATTATTAGAGATAATTTGCTATATTTTAATTACTATAAGATCCACACTATATGATTTTATTAAAATCTCCTTCCTCTGATTATTACATGATCATTCAATATATATTTTAGATATAAATCACTATGTAGATCCAAAATAAAATTTAATTATATGAAATCTTTTCATTTATGATCTAATTATATTTTACCATAATATTTTAACTTTATCCATGCCAATAGTGATTTCATAATATTGTACATTATCTCTTATCCATTCCTAAGGTAATTTTCATTTAATGATAGGGAATTCAGACATGTAGTTCCCAATATACATACAGCTCAAGCATTTAACATTTACTTTTTATTTATTAGCATGATAGCCTTTATCTTTACACATTTAACTAAATAGAATTCTTTAAAAAAACACAAGGTGTTTCATTGAAAAATTATTTCATGTTGGAAATTACACTCATCCGTTTTTCCTTTTTCCTAAATATTTTTTTACTCAGTGATCATTAATTACATTTTTAATAGATTTAATTTGAAGAAAAAAATATTATAGAAGTCCTTCTCCTCCTTATGTGTACTTGATAACAAGCCATAATATGTTAAAAACAATGAGATAGTAACACCATTCAATGGATTGGATTTATCCATGAAGAGAAACAATAAATATTACACTATAGATTCCATATATAATACATAGAAAACCTTTATAATATTTTAATGATTGATTCATTCATAGCATCTCTTTCCACTTCCTTTTTTAAAAATTTTATATTTTTCTTCATAAATCAAATCATTAATCATGAGTAATGTTTTTCCAAAAATTTCTCCTAAAAAGTATATCATTCCATACACTATATTTCCTCAGCCTCCATATTATTTTGAATCAATTTCCACTATTTATTATAATATATATTAAAAAACCTTGTCAAAAAATTACAATTCATTACATCCAAAATCATGAAATATATTTTTTATGGACTTGATCAATTCCTATTATACTACTATATTATCATTTCCAATAATGTTTTGATGTAACTTCTATATAATTTATCCCAACATCATTGTATCGTGCGGTGAAGAAATATGTTACTCCATATAGACAATATTGATTATTAGTACATTCAATTATATATTAATCATTTTCTTAGTTCCTACTACAAAAATATATATTTTCTTAGGAGGGAAATCCATATGTAGATTACATTTTTTGATATTAATTCCATTACATCAATTGGAAATCATACTTTAACAATGGAATACACATTATTATCTTATAACATTATATGATTTATATTATATTATATAACTCTAAATATAGTGTGATACTTAACATAATGTGATAATTTATATATAGATAATCACATAATCATAAGTAAAGTATCTTTATTAATATCATTATATAAATAAATTATTTTTAACATTTCATAATGAGCATGTGAGTCACTCATATCACTTTCCTTGGGAGTGTCTTTTAAGGTGTGTAACCTTAATCCCACAAATTTTTCGCTATGTGAAGATAGATTTGATACTCAACCAAAAACTTTCATGGTGTTCAAACCTATGTTCATTAGTTCCATATACTTGCACAATTTGTATTGTCTATAGAGGGATTTAATTACATAGAAACTGCACATTATTTTTTATAAAAAAACATCATGATATCATCCTATACATAAAATTTCCTTAACATCTATCATAAGGTTAGATTATCTAATTATTTATTTTATAATTATAGTTCCTATGTATCATACTAAATTTCCTTTGATTCCAAATGTAACACACTGACTCTAGTAACACAAATAATGTGTTTACATTACTACATTGGTATAAGATATAACATATTTCACCATAAATGATCGATCAGTTTAGATGTATTTGAAAAATATATATATGTCTCAAATATTATTATAGATGACAAAAAGATAGAATGAAGATAATTATTTTATCATTATTAATCCTTCAATTATTCCTTCTTCAAATTCGAGGTTACGGAATACATATAATATGAGATCCTAGATTCTCATCAAGTGAAAGAGTACAATGGATGTTATCATAGAATAAACAAAACATGAAGAATATGTCGGCGATAAAAAATAATAAAATATTTTGTATAACTAAAATCATGAAAGGTGAATACATCCATTGATGAAATTAGAAAATACATATTATCCACAATACTAAAAATAGGTATCATAGTGATTGAATTCGTAATGTTAGACATTATAATCATTCTACAATGGCCTTATTCCAGGACATAATATGTAAATAAGATAAAAATATGCCATATACTAAGATAGTTTTTCTTATGAGATCTATAGATACATCAAGGGGATATCAAATAGACATCCATATCCCTTTAATTACAATTTTCATAGCTTTCATCATATTATTGAACTGAAAAAACAGAAAATATATAATAAATAAAAACATTCATAATGAAATAACTTCCATTTGATATGTCAATATTTTAAATAGTCAACATCATGATCACTATTTATCTAGAGAAGTAAGGTGGATAGAATCATTAGAGTGTATCACCAGTAAAGCATAAGATTTATCAAATTATTTTGACTACAAAGAAAATTAATTTGAAATAATATTCAAACTACTCTATAAAAACCTGGGAAAAATAACATTTTCTTTTCATAAAATTTATTAAATCATGAATATTTATAAATTTTAATTATTATAAAAAAACCATTGAAACATGTAAAGTAAGCCTAAAATAATATAATAGTTATGATTATAGAAAAATGCATTTATTCACTAAATGTAAAAATAAATACTGTTTTAAAACTTTTTGTAAATAGTCAGAAGTACCTTATTAAGAAAAATTATTAGAATATTTCTTTTAGAAAAATTAATATATAAAAAAATATGGATGAAATGGATTCAAATAATTATTTTATAATAGAAAAAATACTATTTAAAATATATCAATAAATATGGATTTGGAAGAAAAAATTAATTGAACAAAGTGGAAATAAGTTCATCTTTTCATAAAAAACATTTACCAATTATATTAATTAAAAAAATAGGAAATTGAATGAAAAAAAATAAAATATATTGATAAAAAATGAATAATAAAATTTCTATTGCTTAAAACTTATTATCTTATCATTTTATTTAATGTAAATTTAAAAATAAAGAATCTTGAATAAAATCAAATTATAGAATATACTCTTACGACATTGGTAAAATTTGAATAAAATCATATTGGAAGGTGAGAAACTGAAAATAATTTTTTAATAAACATTTATTTTAGTAAAAATAAAAAAAATTATCCATATGAAAGATTATACACCACCCAAAAAAATACATGTTGTTAAAATGGGATAAGTCTTAATGAAAGGGAATTAATATGAGAAATCCCTTATATCAGACTTATACTAGATTGAATATGATATAATCTCATGTATAATAAATTTATTCTTACTATATATCTATATCAGAACTGCATTTGTATTTATGTTCCTGTATATTTCTTTAATAAATACTTCTTCCATGTGTTAATAATTTTTTTCTAAAACAATACATTAGTGTTTACCACTCAGTTTCTCTTACTTATTTTAGTTTGATGGTTCTTATACTTTCACATTGTTCACTATTTAATCATATCTAGATTAATAAACAACGTAAATTTATCATGTTTATATTTTCAATATACATTAAAACTATTCCAAAAATGGTTATGAAAAAATGAATTATATAATCTCATGGAGATGATAGTTTATACAAATGCCTTATTAATAATTCAATTTCTACAATGGAAAAAAAACTTAAAGAGGTAAAGGATAAATTTTAATAAATCCTAATAAAAATGTCACTATCATAATATTTAATTAAATCCATCATTATCTCTAATAATGTAAAGTGAAAATGAAAAATTGAATCACATTACTTTTTTGGGGTGGTATTCCACATGTACATATGAGAGACATTATCACCTTCCAAATATATGTAAGGGTAAGAATTTTCAGTAAATATTATCTATATAGAACCATAATTAATTAATAAAAATATTAAATATTCCATAATTAAATCTTTATATTCATTAATTTGAGGTGATAATGAAAAAAATGCATCACTATGGGGAAATTGTAGGTTATACATATGCACGAGCAATGATTTAATTTTCCATATGATGCAGAAGAATATGACAATATAAGTTTAAAATAATATAATTACATTTAATTATATTAATGAAAAATAATTTATCGTATAATATTGCTTATTAAATATTTGAAGGAGACGGAAGAATAAATAATCATGAAAATGCTCAATAAAGAGTTACACCTCTTCGTTAAGAGCCACACATTGGATAACACAATCAACATTCATTATTTTATATATTGATGTGACCATGACCTATAGAACAAGTTAAGATATTTTTGGATGGTGTTAGGGTATATTTTAGACATGATAAATTAATTAAGTGTTGTGAAGAAGAGATGAGAGGAGGATCCCTTTTTTAGGTTAGTTGATTGGTACACTTGTAATTATTCAAAACTATTAAATATCATAATTTTCATACTCATGTATAAGTGGAACATAATAAATAAAATTTAGATGATAATTTGATAATTTTTTAATCTAATAGTCCTTTTATAATTAACATGCGATTTTATGACCATATTAAAAACTAATATCCTTGGATAAGTTGTTTTACCCATTTACCATGGTGACAATATTTTTAACGTTGTTACTATTTGTAATGGAAAAATTCAAATTGCCCTCAATACAGAATTTGAACCTAAAAATTATAATTATGTTATAGATTTTAAATATTTTATTTATATATTTTTTAAAAATTAATTTTAATATAAGTTTTTAGTATGAAATGAAAACATTTTTTCGAATAATGATTTTGAAGCATAAAAATAATATTTTTCAAAAATAAAATATAATGATTATTCATATTGAATCATTTATATTATGTTCAATCAAATAGAACTAATTTTTATTTTTAATAAAATAAAAAACATTCTATGACTTTTAAAATATATTATTTAATAAAAATAAATGATAGTCTTTAAAATTAATTAAGGAATTTCACTATAAACCTAAAAATTCAATGTTTTTATAAAATATCCAAAAAATAACTCTAATATAATTTAAACTATATGATTTAAAAATTAAATTTTATTTTATAACATATAATTTATAATGTTAGAAGAATTAAATTCTAATATCATCAATCAAAAGGCGTGGACACTGTTTTTAGAAAGTGGTAATTTTTAAACCTAAAATAAATTTACTATTGTTCTATACCAATTAGAAACATTAATTGAATGTTAATTTTTTTCGTATTTTATTATATATAAATTTCAGAAAACTAATTCATAAATATTCATTAATTTAATTTATTTAGTTCAAAATATATCAATAAAATTATAATAGTATTTTTTATGAAGACTCATTTATCTTCAAATGATTTTACAATAATTTTGAAATATTTTAAGATTAGTGCATAATTGTTTTTTAATTTTTGAAAATGTTTAAAAAATACTCCTCTATAAATTTAAAAATTTCTATAATTGAATTTAACTTTTTAATTTTAAATTTATAATTACATGTTTTAAAAAAAATATTTCTATTTAGCAAATAATAATTAAAGTTCATATTAGTTGATATTACTAATTATGTTCCATTTAATTTTCGTATCATATATTTATTTTTTATTGAAATAATGTATTATTCACTTAATTTTATTTCATCTTACTTCACAATCTTTTCAACAAAGTATTTATGAAAATGAAAACATTTACAAAAAATCGTGGTTGTTCTATTCATCCAAATTAAAAAAATTATCATCGAATTTTAAGGAATTAAATTATAAGGAATATATGGATTAAGATATAAATTCAACTGAGATATCAAAATCATTATCTCTAGTAATATAGGTATATTTAAATTATCTTTTTCTTTATCCATATATTTATCATAATAAAAAATGTAATTTTGAATTGGTTTCCATATATGCACAATTGAGTTTTTTCCAAAATAAATTTATCTCCCTATTGAAATTAATGGATATAAAAAATATACATACTTGATTACTTTATATGATCTAAGTGATATTTTTACATTTAATTGGTTATATTAATCATTTTCATTATTCCTTTTTAATAAATAATATCTTAGGGGTACTTCCATTCTCGATGTAAGAAAATAAACCATTAATGAATCATATGTTTCACAAATGGAAAAAATAAATTCCACCTATCTAAACCAAAATGGGTGTCACATGATAAAGTAAAAATATCTATGAATAAAATATCTTATGATGAAGAAGTTCAATAATTCTAAAATAATCAATAATAATAACCAAATAAAATAACTAATACTTTTAATTTTAATTTCATTAAAAAAAATATTTCAACATAGATTGTTTTATACCTAATATACTAAATTAATATTATCAAAACTCAATAAAACCAAAATAATGAATTATTTCAATTTTAGGAATTAGTATAACAACCATGTTTCAAACTATATAATATATATGCATCTTATATGAAACTACTAATTGTACTCTTCTTAAATCTATATTAGAAATAAATATTTTCATTGGAAACTCATTCCTCAAAGAATTAGGGGATGATTAAATATTCCAAGAGTATAAATAATATTCTTTAGATCCAAGATATAATGAATCAACAGAAATCTTTTTGTTTATGATCAAAGCACATGTCATCGCTATATTTGGACTTCAACCTAGGTTGTAGTGATTGTAGATGATTTTACTTTATCTCTTTTAATTTACTGAGGTAAATTAACTTGATGCATGGGGAATTCAGATGAGTAGCTTCACATATCCATTAATTTGAATAAAATAAAGCTTATTTTGTTATGATCTTTATAGACTTTATCTCTGAACATTTAAAAGGTTTCCATTATAATAATGAAAAACACGTGTTTTCATTCAAAAATTATTTCATTTTGCAAATTCCGGGCTTTCATTTTTTCCACATTTCCCTTTACATAGTGATTTGGTCATTCCTTTTTTCTATTTATTTTCATTGATATTGTAGAACATAGAGTATTCTTTACTTTCCTTAAGGGTTTTTGATACCAAATGATCATATGTTGAAATGGTTTTAGAGAGTAAAATACGTCAAAGTGTTATTTTTATCCCACTAAATAAATAATAAATTTTACTCTCTACATTAAGTACATAGTCCATAGCATGCCTTTATAATATTTTAATTTTTATTCATACATAAGAATAATTTCCACATCCCTTTAAAACAAATTTAATAACTACTTTTCAAAATCAACATAATGATCAGGGGAAATTTTTTCATTAAATATCTCATTAATAGTCAACCATTTTATAACCACTATTTACTTATCCTTCCTAGTATTATGAATCACCATCCACTATTTATTAATATCTCTCCTTAAAAACAATTGCTAGAATAACCTCTTCCCATTCATTAGATACCAAATTTTGAAATTTATTTTTTATAAACACGATTCATTATTCAAATTATAATAGAGTAGTAGTCCCTATTAAATGGTGGTGGTTTATGTAGTATGATGTTGACGAGAACCATATTTTCATGTGGTGAAGAAACTTGTTACTCCATCCAAGATTACTTTTCATAATAAGTAAATATATTTCTATAATAATTTTAGCACTAACTACAGTATTATAGATATTCATTGATGGGAAGTATTTATCCAGATTACAGGTGTTGATAAACTTTCTAGTCCTTACACTATATATCATCTCTAAATAATATCACAAAATATATTATCCAATAAAAATATGAATTCTAAATCAATGTGTATAGCTATAAATGTACATTAAAACATAACATAAATAGGAATCATATACATATATAATTTCATAATCATAATATTAGTATATTTAGTAGTATCTTAACATTATAAAAATATTTTTATTTCATTCATAATGGTTCAAAAATATCATGCTAATTAATCAATGAATATCCCTCGGGAGTGACTAACTTGGTGTACAGTCTTGAACCCACTTATAAAGCATCGAGTGGAGATTGGGTTGATGCTCCATCAACCTTGATTAGGTTTTCTACCCCTAAGTCAATCTATTCCATAACCACATCCAAATTACATTATCCAAACATGTATTCCATTTCTAGGAAACAAAAAACTTTGTATCTTACCAAAAATTCATTATATCATCTTATACACTGACTTATCCATTGAGACTATCATATAATGATGTTCCATAATTTATTTTTCCCAAAATCTAGTTATAAAGGTTTATACTAAACTTTTTTGGATACAAACAAATTAACCCTAACTCCAGTACATTAGATCCAGTGTTTAATTTATAACATTAAAGTAAGAGACAAGAGATTATATAATAAAAGATCATTTAATATAGTAATCTTGAAAAAATAGATACAAAGATGTATCTTATATTACATTGGATGTTAAAATCCATACATGAAAAAAAATTCCTTCGATCTGTGAAAATCATTCAATGTTTCCTTATTCATATCCAAGTGGATGGAAAAAATTAATGTGTGAGCTCAAAATCTCAGTAAGGGAAAAAGTACAATGAAATATATCATATATTGAATAAAACAAGAAAAAATGGTAGAGATAAACAGTAATAAATTATGTAATATAATTAATATCATAAAATGGGAATATATCCCTTGTTGATATAGGAAAAATAATAATCACATGGATAATTGTAACTAGTTTCAAAATGATTAATTACATAATGATTAACATCATAATCTTTCCTTCATGGGTTTTATCAAAGAATAAATAAATAAATAGGTAATGAATATTCAAAATAAGCATGATTTTTTTCTAATGTGACCTATTGTTGTGTCAACGAGATAACTAATAGTGGGCCATATACTTTCAAATTCTATGTCTAATTAATTCATCATTTAAAATAAATTAAAAAATAAAATACATAATCAACAAACACATTAATATTAAAAAACTATCATAAAATATGTCAATATTTTCCCCAGTAAACCAATTGATTATAATCCTTATAGATAAATATTGTGGATGGTATCCTTATATTATATCCATATTAGAGAATAATATTCATCATCTAATGTGGAAATAAATAAAATTTACTTTATAATAACATTCAATGCTTTCTTTAAAAACATAATTATAATATCATTTGATACAGATAATATTTATATATTAATTTCCACTATATATAGAAAATAACATTGATTTAAAATAACCATGAAAACATGTAAATAATGTTTCAATGTGAATAATAGTTATAGAGTTGGTAACATCTATTAATTCAGTAAAAAAACAAATTACTATTTGAAACTTTTGGTAAAAAGTTGTAAGAGATTATATCAAAACAATATCTACATGGTTCCTTTAAAAACAACAAAATTAAATTAAAATATGGATTAAAATGATTTTAAATAATCATTAGATCATTTAATAGAATATTCATGAAAATATTTTAAGAAACATTACAATGGAAGAAAATTTTTGTTGACCAAAGAGGAAATATTGATATCTTTTCTTAAAAACCATTTTATAGATCGTATTAAGTACCAATTAGAGGAAACATAAAGGTAAAAAAGTTCCTAAAAATAATATAAAATTATTATAAATTAAAATTTTCTTATAATTTCCTTTAATTAATAAATTTAAACATAAATAATCTCGAGTAAAAATTAGATTTTGTGATAAAATCTTACATCTTTGGTAAAATTTGAATCAAGAGATCACTGATAGGGATAACATGAAAGGTAATTCAATAATGTGTGAATTTCATCTAATTTATGATAGAAGGCATATATACATAATTTAATACACCACAGAAAATAAAATATGTGGTGAAAATAGAAGATGTCTCAAAAAATGAAAATTGAGATGACAAATCCATTATAAAATACTTCTACATGGTTATACACACCATTATACATTATATAATAAATTTAGGATTATTATAAAAATATCAGTATGATCATTATTAGGATTTATTATACTAGATATTGTTCACTGATAATTAATTCTTATCCTTCTATTAACAATTTTTTTGTTAAAATTTTTATTTTAGTATTGAATTTTTTATTTTCCATACATGTTTTTTTATGGTTTTGGTCCTTGATCTTTTGTCGTTACTTCACCACATCGAGAATATTAAAAAAATTCTTTATAATTTTTATAAAATCAATATAATTATAAAATAATCTTATAGAAACGGTAAGGATAAATGAATTACATGTGTCTTGGAGACAGTAGTTCGTAAGTAGACATAAGAGATATTTACATTACTCTAATGGATGAAAATAAAATGAAATAGTATTAGATTATTTTTATTAAATCATAATAATAATAGAAATATCTTAATTATTCAATAAATTCATCATTATTTCAATCTATTTATTTTTTAAATGAAATATGAATCACATCTATGTGGGGGGGGGGGTTTTCTACATGTATGCGTGAAAGACATTATCACATTCTTAGAGATAAAATAGAAATAAGTTACATAATATATTATCATTAGAAAATCATAAGAATTTCGAAACAATATTATATAATGTTTATTTCCATCTCTATTACCAACTGCTTGAGGTGGTGATGAATGATTATATTCATCACAATGTGGTGACTATAGGTCATACATACGCATGAGTGATGTTTTCATTTACTATAAGATGGAAAATCGTTGATAAAGGGTTTTCCCATAAAAATAAATAAATTATTATACATAATATAATTATCATATCATTTATTCATAGTTATCAAAAAATTTATGTATGTTTAAAAATAAATTAACTTAAAAATATTCAGTTATGATTTATACAACATCTTTTAGAACACTCATTTGGATTTCACCTTAAGCCTTCTGAAAGTAGAATTTGGGTGAGTACCAGACATATAGGAAGTGGGATAGGATTTTGGAAAGGTATTTAGTTATATATTAGCCAATATAAATGGATTATGTTGTGTGAATAATTTTGGATGGGAGATTACCTTTTATATATTTGTTGAGTCTAAAACATGTTATTATTTCTAATTATTAAATGTTATAAGAATCTGACTCATGGATTAGTGGAGAATAGAAAATTACACTAATAAGATAAGGTGATATCGGTAAGAAAACTATCATCCAATAAGAATTGAGGTGATATTTTATGACATTATCAAAAACATTTAATAATGGATTACCTATTTTACCCTTTTTCCATATTGAAAATATTTTTACCATTATTTATATTCATAATGGAGAAAACTGAAGAATTCCTCATTTTTAATGTTTTGCATCTTTATTCTAAATATATGATCAATCTTTTATATTTAAATTTGTATAAGTGTTAGAAAATAATATTAATATAAGTTTCCATAAGATAATGAAAACAAGTTTTTTAATAATATTTTATGAATAAAAAACATTTGACAAAATAAAATATATTGATGATTTCTATGGAATTAATTAAAAAATATTTAATAAAATCACTCTACTATTTATTTGAAGAATAAATATATAATGGTAATTTCAAAATAAATTATTTAAATAAATAAATGTATGTTTTTCCCAACTATTAGTAGTATTCACCACTCTGTCAAAAATCAAAATATCAAGAATAAATCTAAAAAATCAAAGTACCATAACTAATACATACTGAATTAATTATTTTATTTTATTTTATTAAATAAAAATCAAATAGATGGAGGAAATTAAATTTAATATATGCACATGAAAGGTGGAAAAACTATATTTAGAATAGTTTATTCTTATAGCATAAAATGTATTTATTCCCATTAAATTCATAGAAAAAACCATTATATTGATGTTCATTTATATTATTGTATATATTATATAAAAATTTAATTAAAAACATTTATTAAAATTTAATTTATTATGATAAAAATACATTCCACCCATAAAACAATATTACTAAAAAATATATCATTTTACAACCAAATGATTTTATCTTTATTTCTAATCATTTTATAATTAATGCATAAATGATTATTAATTTTTATAAATGTATAAATAATATTATTCTATATGTTTATTAAATTTAATAAGGTAAATTATCTGTTAAATTAAACATATATAATAAAACAATGATTTTAAATCATATATTTTTCTTATTTGAAAATAATTAAGGTAGTACATATTAATTGATTTTACTAAATATGTTTTATTTAATTTTCTTGTAATACATTTAATTTTTTATGGTAATAATTCAATATTAAATTATGATTGTGGTTTCAAACATTACAAGCTATTCAACATAGTTGTTTTTTGAAAGAAAACACTTACTAAAATAATGGACTATTTTAAAACTGTTATGGTTGGGAGGTTATAAGGACTTGTTTCCTAGTTGATTTGATTGAATGAGTAATATAGTTTAAATATTTAATTTAAGTTATCTAATAGATGTATATTTTTAATTTTTGGTTCAATAGAGGTATTCTTACTAATTTTAATGTTTTATTCATACATTTTACATTTGGTGGTGGATTGTATAACTTTTTTAGAAATGGTTTGATGTTTCATACAAGGCTCATATGTCTTAGTAGGAATTAATATGGTAACCACAAAAATTTATAACTATAGGTGGAACTAGGTATCGTGTGGTATGTAATAATTACCAAATAAGAGTGGAAATGAGGGGGTGGACGGGAGGCACTACTAGGTACCTGGTGGTATTGTAAGAGGTATATGGTGTCACAAGGTCAAATGTTTTTAATGGGTATTATTTTTTATTATCCACTCCATCCATTTATCACTATAATTTAACTTATATAAGATAAATATTGGTGGGGATTTTTTAGATTTACTTTGTCACTATTTTGATATGATGAAATTGGTGTGTGATTTATTTTAAACAATTGATCATTTTTGGGAAGAAATGGAATATTTTTCTTAGTTTTTAAAATGTGGTATTTTAGTACACATGATATTATTTGAAAATTTGGAGTAATTTTTCTTGTTTATTCCTTTGGTTTAGAAAATCCTAAAATACAGAGATATTTTAATTAGTCATCTTTATTTTTGAAATCATTTTTAATAGTTTAGAAGTTTTTTTGATGTTTTCTAATGTGTGAGTTGAAGATCAATAGAATTAATTAATATCATTAATGTTTAGGGTATGCGATCTCAAACCATCAAGTGATTTTTAGGATACTCCATTTATATTTATTCCACTGGTATTACTATGCTAATGATCATTATGTACAAAAATTATTTTAAAAAATATTAATCAGATGTATTTTAATGGTATTTTGTTATGAATAGGTAACCAATTTAAATATATTTTTATATGAGTTATGTGTTGGAATTTATTTATTCTTGTATCTAATGTAATCCTTGATATGTTGTTGTGTGATTTAATTATACATTATAAATCATTGAAAAACCATGTGTGATAGTTACATGATTTAACATGAATAATCATAACTAGTGACTATTTATAAAATTTATATGACTGCATCCAACATGTTTCTTCCATATTTCCATTATTTTATTTTTATTAATAATTTATTAAAACTCATTTAATTTCATTTTGAAAAAATATATATATATATACTTTTGAGTTTTATCATATATTCATTGGTTGTAGTTATGTCCTCATGTATTTTATCACATTTAGGATGTTTTCAGAAGTTATATTAATTTCATTATATGAAAAATTAATTTTTTCAATCCAGTTTGGATAAATTATATTTAATTATATTGTGGAATGGTGTTAAACTCACTCTATTCATATGGATTGAGTTTCACACCAAATGATTATGATAAGTTATGTTTTGAAATAAATACTACACTTTGAGTCCTTTATTATATTCTAAAATGTGATATTATCTCCTTCAATTATTTCTATTATTAATCATGTGAAAATGAAATTTAATTAAAATTTTGTTAAGTGGTTTCATTAGTGGTGAGATGATTACACGGATAACTAGGTGGGGGAAACATTTTTAAATAAAAAATGTCATGTTTATAAAAATATTTATAGCTTATTATTTTCAAACAATAACAAAATTTATTTTATAAATTGTTAGGTAAGGAATTTAATTTTAATAAAAGATATTTTTTAAACCATTTATATTTTTTAAAACATGGTAATTCTTTCATCCTAAAAATAATTTTATCAAAAAATAATTTTAACACCCCTCTGAAATAATTTATTATTTTGAAAAAAATAAGTGTGGGAATGTATAGTTTACCATTTTTTATATTGTTATATCAAAATTTTAATAGTATTGCTGATGTTTTTTGTAGTAACTAATGATTTATATCACTCTTTAAAATAGTAAAGTAATTGGTGTTTTTAATTAAGCACATGGTTGAGGAAAAGAGGTTCTTAATCATAAGATGTGGTTATGAATGTAATTTTTTTCAGACATGTTACTTAGTTCATTTCAATGATTTATATAAAAATTAGCATATTTTTCCTAGGTATACTTTAGTTATTAACATTTTGGTAATTCAAACACCGGGTCTAAAGTATTATTATTGATTTTATTTGTTCTTTATTTGATTTGTCACTATATTTTTAGATAAACTTTTTCTGATTTATGAATAGTTCTGATTTTAACTATAATTTTTCTTAATTTGATAAAGGTAATTTTAATCCATTTATATATTTCATATTTATTAATTTATGTATTATATTAGTAATTACGTATATTATAATTGTATAGCTTCAAAATTTTTATTGAGGTACACCATTTTTTGATAGATATGTTGATTATATTTGGGATGTATTTTTAATTCCCAAAATCATTATTCCATTTTCAATTTTCTTATACAGAGGATTTACAATATTTCGTTTAATCATTATTACTTATTATTTTCCCCCTAAGATAGTTAAATCACATTGAATTATTTATTCTCATTTTACTGGGATAAGCCGCAATATTACCCAAAATAATTCATCTTGGATCCCAAGATGAGGCTTATATTAGGTAAAACAAAATATAGATCCTTCGAGTATATACTATATAATATTGTAGTCACAATGTAATAGTATCATATTATTTACTATTTTTTATGATTTTATAATTTCATATAAAACTAATTTTTTTAATTCTTGTATATAAATAAATGGACATTTTTATAAATACACAAATTATTAGTTGTTTAGTTGAGACACCATTAGGGGTTCTGTACTATGAATTAATTCTGACACCCTATATGGACACCTCTGTGGGAATATAGTTCTATTTTATGAATTTTAGGAATGCTGGAAGTTATTATAGTACATTATGGAGAATGATACATATTTATTTATTTATAGATGTTTTCTCATTTAGTAAAATTTAGGCACAAATATCATTTTTTTTTCAAAATTCCTACCAGGGACAATATCCATTTCATTTAGTTATGTTTAGTCTTCTACCTACTATGAAACTCTAAAAGGGTGTTTATATTTGGGATATTTATAATTATATATGCATTTATAGAGATATTTTTTTCTTATATGTTGTTTCTAGATACCTATATATTATGTGATTACTTGTAAAGATGTCTAACATACATATATTTTATATAATATTCTCAATATAATTTGGGCATAACCTATCAGAATATCAAAATAGGGTACATTTCACCCAGATCATATAATCAGAACCAGAAAGTTATTATCCATCCATTTAAATTTATATAATTCTCTTTGGGAAGTGGAAAATTTATTCATGTATTATTCAATAATAAAGGTTATTCTATATACAAGTAAGTTAACCATGTGTTTCCATGAGGCAGATAGGAATAAGGTTTGAATTATCAGTGATTTATAATGATCCTACCTTGATTTTAGAAGTCTCCAGTTACAATGTGTATTAAATTATTTGAAAAGAATAATATGGTACACGAATTCATGTTTAATTCATGAGTTTCAAAATTTATACACTGAGAGAATATGATATGTGTGACTAATGTGTAATATATATCATAAAATTAATGAGGATAGTGGGAAATGGAACATGATATCATCTATTATAGTGAACCAAAAATAAAATTTACATGAGTAAATATTTTGTGGGTCATGTGATATCCTAGAGGCATTGAATGTTGAAATAGATGATAATGAAATTATAAAGAGGATGATATTAAGAACAAACCTAGAAATAGGTATGAGATATAATATACTTAACAGAATGAAACAAGGGTGGTGGAGAGTACTGAATTGAGAAGACTCAAGAGTAATGATTCAAAAAATATGAGAATTTATAGATAATATACTAGAATAAATAGAAAATAATCATTTTATACTATAATTTTAGATTTCTTGATTTTCTAGTTTTTATTCAATTAAATTAGCTTGTTATATTGTAATAATAATGCATAATTGTGTTCACAATGGGGAATATGGAGATGCTGATAGGTTTTTATGTAGATAATCATTTTATGAATTGATTGTGAGATATTATTTGTTCTTTTTATAAATTTATTACTCTACTGAAAACTAAATATTTGAAGTGAGTTATTAAATGATGTACTGATAGAGGAAATGAAATCAATTTTAAAAAATAATAAAAAAATTTAAACAAATATAGTACCCTCAGAGATTTTTATAACAAATCAATGACTAAAAATATCCATTAATTTAAGATTAAATTACATTTCAACATATATGATCATGTATTTTAATTTTGGGGATTTTTATATCTCAATGGAGATCTTTAGAATAACGTTATTATGATAACACTAATATTTTACTATATTTTATATATTTAACAGATCATATTTCACTACTAAAACTTAAAAATTTATATCACAATAAATTACACTATATTATTCATTGAATACCCATAGAAAAATCCCCCTTATATTAATCAACTCATTTAATGAGAAAATACAGTACATGAAAACGAAACCACAAAACCCTAACACCATTTTTTATATTATTTTATATATAATTTAATTGATTTGATAAACATAAATTTCTCTTATGTAAATGACCATGTAATAACTAAATTTCTTGATGCACTAAACATATACACTATTATGAGTATTATAAATTTTGTATCTATATATACAAATAAATTAGAAAAAATCTTTACAAATTACTATGATTGTTTGGGTATGTTATGACTAAAAATATCTAAATAGGCATAATGATAATAATTAAAAATTAAAAATTATTTGATTGATCCATTGAATAACAATATAACCCTTACAAAATATCAAAATTTTTAACAATAATATTATACATATATTTTTATAATTATTTTTTTCACCATTGAAATGATATTAAAATAATTTAGACAAGATTTATTATTTTTTCATACATTTGGATGATGGTATTATTTTTATGAATGAAATTGTTTTGTGAATGTATGTAAAAAAAGTTCTCCCCGTGATATTTTATATGAAATATATATGTGGGAAATCATTCATGAAATTAGTGAAATATTCTTAATAAATTATAATGATTCAGATGGTCATTTTAGAAATTAAATATCCAAACTTCATTATTGACATTATTAATTAAAAATTCATCAAAAGGATGTTTATTTTTCATAAAGATAAAATATAATGAATTAATATTTCCTAATTCGGATTTTGAATAAATAATAATCAATTTTTTTTCTAAACAACATTGGTTATGAAGTTATTATATGCTCACACTTTTACTGATATAGACATATACTTAATTGGTTATATGTTATTTTGTATAAATTTTTTTATAGGAAATCCATTTTAATGTTGTAATGGATGTTATTTATGATTTAAAATATATTTTTTAAAATATAAAATTACAAAAAATAACTCAATTTTTCAGACACCAAAGTATTAAAATTTTTAATCTGTGACATTAAAAAAATTCACATTATGTAACATTTAATCTCTGGGAGAACTTTTTTATATTGTAAATCATTCCAATATTACTAATAATATAGTTGAAGTTTAATATAATAAATTGTAAATACAAAATTATGTTAAAAATATATGTATTTTAAATTATTTAAATTAACTATAAAATATTTTTTATGATACTTTAAAAATAGTATTATAATATAAAAGTCAAAATATATATGTGTATGAAGTATTTGAATTTAATGTATTAATTTCATAAATAAAAAAAAAGAAAAATAGTTCCAGGTGAGTATAATATTGCAGGATTCATGTTAATATATCATTAACTAAGGGATTTTGGCCATTAAAAATATATATTAATATTTAAAATATGAGTATTATGGACTAATAATAATTCTCAAAAATTCATTATATATACAATTATGACTCTAATTCAATATTTTAGATAATTTTGAATTTAATTAAACACATAATTATATTTTTTTAATATTTTATCCCTGTTGTAGAATTATCAGGTCTAGATTTCTTATGATAACAACTCTTATCATTTAAATGATTTATAATTATGGATGATTGTATTACAAATTTTATTATTATGAGGAAAATATCATTGACAAATGTATTTTATTTTCTATGGAATAATCACCATATATTAAATTGTTGTTTATGTTTTCATAATTTTAATACAATTCTCATGATTATGATTTGTTGTACATGAATATGTCACATGGGACAAGTCTTATATTTGTCAATTTATTTTTAAAAAATATTATCCAAATAATTTTATTAATGGATCCAAAATTATGTGAGACAAATTTTTGTTTTATGGATTTTAGGGGATTTTCAGCACATTGGAATTTTAATTAAATTGATAATTGGTTCACCGCATCATATTTATCACTATGCTCAATTGATTGAGTTCTTAGTTCATTCATTAGAATTTAGGATATATATATATATATATATATTCTTATTTTTAAATAAATAAGTTAATGAAAGAGGAAAAAATATAAAAGAGGGTTTTTTTTTCATAGAACCTTCTATATGAACCATAATGATGATTATCCTATATGATCAACCCTCTTATACATCTCATTTTGATATATTTTCTTTTGCTATGAAATATCATTGAGTAATGGGATTCTCATGTAATGTGCGGTTATTTATGTGAATGAGATGGATTATGATAATGTTCTAGATTTTTTCTTCACCTACATGTCTGAAATTACATATATATAGAAAATTCACATGATTACAAATTTGATAGTGGGTCATGAGGTCATCTAACAAGGGTGATATTTTTTCCTTCATTTTATTTAGGAAAAAAACCCAATCAATATTTATGAATTATTACAATTAATTAGTGTAAAATAAATAGATTCAAAATAGTGTAAACTATCATGATTGACCTTAGGGAACACCATTATTATTCGTTATAATTGTCTCGTTTAGAAGATCATAATCCATTTAGGGAATAAATTTATTATAAATTATCAGTAAAATTAATATCTGTGTACCCCAAGGTGTTTAAATAATTTTTTCTATAGAAAATACTCAATATAAAACATTATAATTGAAAAAATATAAAAACTCATATGGGACCTATTAATGGGATGGAGTGAGAAATAAAATATTCTACCTAACACAATATATTATCATTCATTACTCCATCAATAATGGTTTTCATTTGTTTGTGAAATAAAACCATATACCCTTACCTTATCTATGTAGGACCCAAAGGATAAGAAACCCACACACATGTTTTTTATTTCTTTTTAAAAAAAATAATAATGAGATTACTAGATAGATTATTGAGAAAAACTGAGATGTGTTGGTTGAATCAGTGTTTCCTTCTTCCAAAAAATATTAAAGATTTTAACCTATATTGTTGGTTAATCAATATATCTATTCAAAATTTTACACTCATTGTAACACCCCGAGATTTTATGAGAAATATTATTAATTTCAATGATGTCTTGTGTTGTACGCTACACCAAGATTATCTTGTGCTATACACAACTCCATATTATCATTAACTATATGCAAACACTATTCTAGGATTGTGTTGTATGCTAGAGAAACCTTCCTCGATAGCGTGTGTTGTACGCAATATCGAGTTTCACTAAACGAGATATTATTTTAATATTATATAAACTAGCTATTTTGAATAATAATACCCAATTTTTGAAATTTTATAAATTTTATCTTTCAAAATGGAATAAACTTTTGGATTCGGAATATCCAAATTATCCTAGGGTGAATTTTTGGTATTTTTATGAAAACATTCAATTTTTGATGAATAGTGAAAAAACCGAGTTATTGGTTAAAACCGAATTTTTATTTAAATAATAATTTATTTTATTTAAATTTATTTTTGGTCAAAATAGATACATAAAACCTATATAAGTTCAATGAAATTCATTGGAGTCATTTTATATTAATTTTAGATATATATAAATTTTATTGAACTTTTTACCATCTTTTACCCACCTCCTAGGAGAATTTGTGAATTTACAAAAACTGTAATTTTACTGCTTCTATGAGTAGAATTTCAAAAATCTGAGAGACACAGTTAATATCAGTAAGTAAAATGTGGTTCAATATGATAAAAATAATTTTTGGTGAATATTAACTTTTTACTTTTATTTACCACGGTTAAAAGTAAATAGAGTAATTTAGGGTAAAAATTATATTATTATTACCCTAACACATGTTATAATTCTATTGGTTAATTTTAATTAGACCATAAAAAACCTTAGGAATAAAATATTACCCTTTAGGTCAACTTGTATTAGATTAGAACATTAATTATTATTTTATTTAAAGAAGAGTTAAAATAGTTAAAATCAAAGTTTAATAACTAAAACATTTTTAATATAGGGTTATACATAATATAAATTAGACTATAAATATTAATTAGAAAGATAAAAATATTTCCTACATAAAGTTAGTTTATTTATATTTTTAGACATTTCATAATTAAATTTATTTATGACATAATGATGATGCAATAATTATCTTATTAATGAAATATTAACATAATTGATATTATAAATCCCCAAATAAATGTAATTTGAGACTTTTTATGAATTAAACTAATTTTATAGGTTAATATAACATATTAGGGTTAGTAATAAGAATTATTTTTGATGTAATAATTCTGTTATGAATTTAGAAAAAAACATAATACCAAATAGTGTCAAAATTGACATAAAAGTGTTTTTAAAACAAAAATTATATTATTAATTGATATAATGGAATTAAAAATATATGGAACAACCAAAAAACTTATATAATAATTTATATGACATTAATTAACCAATTTTGGTTCTATTGGTAGTTTATTGTAAGATTATTAACTATATAGTTTAAGAATACAAGAAGACACGGTAAAAGTTAAATTATTTGACTTAGAGATAATATAAATGATAAGGTTAAAATGGTAATCTAAACTTTTATAAAACCTATTGGTGGAAATTATTTCGACCCATACCCACCCTATCCTAGAAATAAGTCACTTTGGATCCATTATAAACTGAATATGAATTTATTATAATATAATATTTTCAGTTTTTTCTAAGGTGCCCCTCACCCCTCTTATAAAAGGGCACTCCCTCTTCTCTCTAATTAACACCTACAAAGCCATTTTTCACGGCCAAAACCTGCCCAAATAACCTCTCAAATGTCCTCCCTTAATCCTAGAGGCCTTAAATTTTTCAGAATTCCATCTTATGGAGCCCTTTAGATCAAATCAAAAGGAATAACCCGGAGAAGAGGTAAATATCTCACCACCTATTTCAAGTTCCTTTATTCTTCCACTTCCCCATTATTTGTTGTTTCCATTATAATATAGTAACTCGAGTATTTTCTATATAATGTGATGTTATTATAAAAATTATACAACCATATTAGTTATTTTATCCATCCTATGAATGAAAAAGTCACCACACGTGCGTACGTACAACTTACCATCTCCATGTCGTGGTGTAGTTTGTTATTCAAACATTTACTCATTTGGATGGGTATAATAATGAGTATAAATGATGTAAATAATAAATATAATATTATTATGATTATTTATATATGATATACCATCCAATTATATACTATTTTAAACTCAAAATAATGATATCATCGCTCATGTGTACGTACGGAGTACCGTCTCCACGAACGCGATGAGATTCATTTTCCATGATGAACCATTCAAGTATGATTATAAAGTATATACAATAAATAAGAATGAAAGATATCCCATAATAATGATACTGGATTCATGTACATATATGTTTCATTTACTTAATTTCATTCAATTCAATAAGGAAACAAAAATAGTGTTCATGCGTACGTACGACCTACCGTCTCCATGAATGGTGTATTTCATTCCATTTATTGATCTATCATATATATATTTATATACTGAATATATATTATTTATAAATAATGTTTTAAATTATAGAGTTAAGTAAATCAGGATACAATTAATAATATCAAGACCAAAAAATAGAAACACGTAAGATAAATGAACCGATTTTACCCCAAACACTGATTTAAAATGGAATTTACATAAGAACAGGTAATATAAAGTCATAAGTGAATCATATATGATTTCATAAATATTATTATGGTTATGTTACAAGTTAATAATATGTTTAAAACCAATATTCAAGAGACTCTAAAACATATGGAATAAATTGGATATAAGGTAAGGGATAATTTTTCAAATCTCATTTTTATCCGAGATTGCTTATAATTAAGTATTTACTGGGGTTATGTTTATCATCCGTGTCCATGATTTCTAAAAAATGTTTTAATAAAATGTTTACTATTCTTTCATTTATGTTTAAATTAACTTTTACCCTTTTTTTGACTTTTTTCCACATTTTATGGAAGGAATCTTCCCTTTGGTTACCATATAAGGTATTTTTTGACTTTTCTGGTAAAAATATGAGAAGAATGTTTATTTAAATTACATGGCGTGAATGGATTTTTATAGTTTCATAATGAATTATTTAAATCAATATTACACTACAAAATTTAATGATTATTTTCACCAAAATCCTTTTCTTTTAAAATTTCATGGCATTTTGAGAAAATAAAATGATTTTGAAGAAGAAATGATATTTACCTCAAGAATTCATTTAAAATTTTTTTATCAAAAATATTTTCCATCTATGATGACATTATTTAGTATTTTTATGTTTCACGTATAATGTATCTATTATTTACATGGTATGATTTTTCTTATGATGAAATTAAATCTATTTATTTTATATGGATTATGTTATGATGGAATGATGTTTATGAAACCCATTTTATTCTTTGGGTTATGATGAATGATTTCTATTTATTTTGTGGAACAAGTAATAATGATTTAATTATGAGATCGGTGGGACATATATCTTCATCTAATAAATTGGGTAAAGATTTATATCTCATTAGATAGACATGGATTGAATGGAAAGTTAATCCAGTTGAGTGATACTGGACTGGAACGAGCAGTGAACTCGATTCAGTAAGGGACTTTGTCCACTATGATGGTGTTTGAAGCAATTCCATGGCTACTATGGAAATTATTTCAGGTGCTTAATGGTTTCCACAATTACATGTTTTATTACCATGCTATTTTATCATGATTAATTTTCCTTTATTATCTATGCCTTATGTAATCCAATATCTATTTCACAACTCAATATCTTGATGTTTAAAATTTATGTTCAGGTTTTTATGTTCAAATGTATATGGTTTGTTTTATTTTCTCCATGCTTACCCTTACTGAGAATTTGAGCTCACCCTTTATATGTTTTCTTTTCCATAGGATATAAAGAAAGGTTTTAGGTAATAAAACAAAAGTGGAAGATCTTTATGGGAGATGTTAAAGATCATTCACCATGATTATAAGATTATGTTCTGTGTTTCCAAAGACACTAAATTATTACCGTCCATGGGTGTAATTTTTTGTTATGTTTTAAGTATTCCTAAAAATTCATGTAATGTCTATGTACATCAAGATTTGGGTCTCTACACTCACTCTCACCGATATGTAGTAAATATAAAAAAGCATAATAGCACACATTATATTTATATGTTTATCCTCTTATGTGGGTGCTTATTTCCTTAATATGATAAGTGGAATCTAATACATGGATGGTCAACTAATTTATAATGCAACTATAGTGAGGGATGGTATCATCTTTGACCTTTTAATATTTTAAAATATCATTTTCCCTCAATTATGTTATTTATATAGGATACCTTCTATTAACAATATAATTTAAACCAAAAGAATAGTTCATTATTTGAATTAAAAATTAATTCACATAAAAAATAGATATTTTTCACATTCCAATACTTCAATCATAGAAGTAAAAAAATATACACTTGATAATTAATAAAAATCACATTACTAGAAAATACTGATGATAAAAATGAGATATATCACAATGAAAAACATCGATATATAGGGATATTCATTCGTAGTAGTAACATATCTATCTATCTAAATATTTCTAAACAGTTTTTATTATTCATTGATTCATCTTGTTTTTTACACCCATACAAGATCAATTGGTTAGTTTCAAAAATTTTAATATTAGCAACTCTATGTTGTTTGGTCTATTGTTCTTTTCATCGATAAATAATTCAACTTCAAATATAAAACTATAGAGACAAATCGTATTATTTTAAAATATGAATATTTAATTTAAATTATTTCATTAAATATTAACTAAATATTTTCATTTAATTATCCAAAAAATATTTGTAGAACACATTCAAATATCTCATTTTTTTAAGAAAATAATACATATGTAATGTCTATTTAATGTTGCATATATTTTTTAATAGCATATAAGAGAATATATAATCTCATGTTAATCATATCTGGACAACATATTACTCAAATTTGAGGTCAAATAACTCTTAATTGAGTTTTAAAATCACTAAACTGATCATACATGAACTCTATATTAATCTTATATGATATTCAGACTACGTACTATCATATAACCTTTGTAATATAAAATTTATTCTTATACAATATTCAAATTATTCTTAAATGAGATCGATAAAACCACACATTTCCAAAGAAAAAATTACATATTCTTCCAAATCTTTAGATTTATCATTCATGGATAGTCAAAATTAAAATTTACCCACATATATAATGAAAACATTACAAAAACCATATTTTCACAACATAAAAAATTATTGGTTTTGTCGATGAATCTTATATCATATCAAATATAGTAAAAAAATCATCAAATTTTAATGATTCTAAAATATTGTTTATAAAAAAAAAATTCAATAATTCCATTATTAATTCTATATTCACTTGGTATTTATTAAAAAAATCAGTAACTCATATTAATCTATATGATTTATCTAGAGATAAATCTATCTAACAATACACTGTTATATAATGTATTGTTTTTTAGAGAATTTCATCTCGCTGTGATCAGAAGTTTTTAACAAATGAACATGTTTTACTCCTCCTAGATATACTCGGAATTTTATTCCCCATTGATCAATAAAATTATCTATAGATTCCTAAAACCAGATTTCACATGATTTATATACATTTTATACATTTTATAGAATATTCAAAATATCTATGTGGTAATATGAATACCCCTTATGTGAGGTCAAAATGATGAACATGTATTTTCTTATTTAGCACTTATAATATTTCCTTTAGAAATGATTTTATAAAAAAAACTATAATCAGGTTCAATTTGGGAATATAATGTTTCCTTTTGTTTCTATTTGAAATATTCTCCTAAAAAATTGATATTGGAATCCAATATTCTTATATTGATATTATTGCACTTTTTTCATGGTTTAATTAATTAATTATTAATGACTATAAAAAATTCATAATGGGTTTTCAGATTTTCCCTTTGGGTTATCAAGATTGACCTTCATCCATATCATTTTTATGAAATATTTTTAATGTGATACATAGTCATACTTCTAATAATATGAGTTTTACACTTATATTTCTTATAGTTTCACACATTTATGTTTTCCTCAAAAAAATATATGTCTAGATATTGATTTTTTCAACAATATTTCTTTCTTAATCCGAATTGGTGTAACTAAATAATTATTCCTACTCACCTATTTCATAAAAAAACCCAGGATTTACAAGATTTTTATTTATCTATGTATTATTTTAGAATATTATCCATATGATTATTTGGTATCAATCAAAGATATTATAAATAGATTTACAAGATAATCTATTTTGAGTATTTAATACTATGAGATATAGGGGGATTTCAATGGGGTTCCTCAACACATTTTAATTAACACTTTTCGGGCATCATCCTGTGTCAGGTTCATAGTAACAATAATAAGTATGGATATATTTTTAGAGACATTCATGGATAATTTGTTCAATAATTCCTTAGTGTATTTATCTTGGGATAATAAAATAGATGATAATATATCGAAATGATTATTATTGGTTTTAAAAATACTTAACAATTATGCTTCCTATATCATAAAAAATACATTTCATCAATATAAAAATTAACTATGAGATTGAATGTGTTCATCCTTTTTACATATAAATTTTTTCCAATTATAACTTTAGAGAATTTAACTTATTATGTGAAGACTTATATATTTTAATAATAGGATTAAGGGTCTTAATTTAATTTAAAAAGTGTTTTAATAAATCTATAGACCTTTTCCATTATCATAAGGGTTAAATCACCCTGGTTCCTTAATAAATACTTATTCTGCAAAATCATTATTCAATAATATATATATTTCACATAAATTTGATAGAATATATAGTGTTTTTGTATTACAACATTCAAGAAAATTATATTATCTTTATGTATTTTAATTGGTGAAATATTTTTTCATAATAATATCATTTATCTTGTGATTAATCATGGATATTTAATCTATATTGTTTTATACAAATCAAATAAATATCATTGATCTTATTTTTAATCACATAATGGGTTTCATTATATATTATTTCTTTTCAGTCTAATAAAAATATCATAGTTGGCATTATTTTCTATTTGATTGTACTCATCATTTAAAAAATGTATCCCCACATTCTATTTCATGCATATATTAATTGAATATGGATTTATATATTAAATTAATTCTTTTAAATCTTAAAATACCTTGTGTGTTCATGTATATATATAAGTGCTTTTATTTTTCCAATTATTTTTTCAGTTTCTAAATTTTTTTCAATCGTTATAGATTTTTTAATTTCAAATAAAAATATGATACTCACTTCTAGGATTTGAATCAATATTAGCTTTGTTTGATTCATTTATGTAATCCTCTCCACTCACATTTTAAAAAAATGTATTTTTTTTAGAAAAACATCTAAATGATATCTCCTACATATTAATCAAAAATGGATTTATTTTCAATTATATATTTTTCATAGTAGTCTATAATCATGGGTAACATTTTAATTATGTTTTTTTATAAATTTAATTTAAAATGTTTCCCTTGAAAATTCATTCTTTATCCCCTAATCAAATTTTCCCGGATTCAAATTTTTATCTTTATTATGAATTGACTTCCAAAAACATTAAATTATTTCTTCACGTTATTTTCTTATATCATGTCTCGTATGAAATAATAGTATATATAAAGGATAAAAAATAATTTTTATGAATGTATATAAATTTCAAAATATTTTCTCACTACAAGAACATTTAGAGTTGGAATTTATCCAATATACCTTTTCATATAACAATAAAGATTCTATTATTTCACTATACAACTATATTTATTTTGGTGTGTACAGAGTGTGGTATTTCAATACAGTTTCATATTTATTGAGGTATGATTCAAATTCATTACAAGTATATTAGTTTCCATTTTTTTAGATCTTCAATGAAAACAATCATAGCTACATTTTAATATCTATTGAAAAAATTTAATCTTTTATATTACCAATTTTTTTTCATTATATACAAAGAATAATTCATCCTTGAGAAATCATCCATAACATTTATCAAATAATGAAAAAAATTTGTTTAATTATATCTCATTATAATATAGATATTGGAATGAATCAGATCATGTGACTTAATGGAATGTATCTACACTCTATTGTGAATTCTGAATACAATATTTCCTTTTTTAAAATGTATTAAAATAATTTTTCTTTATCATTTATGTTTTCTAAAATATCTCATTTTATTATTTTTAAATTTATCATCAAAATTATTTTTCCATGATAATAATGTATTCTATTCCAAAAATTTTTCTCAACCTTCTCCCAACAATTACATAAATCATTTGTATTTCCAATCAGAAATAAATTACCAATAGTTCATATTCCCTTATTTATAACTCTTACTTCCTTCATATTTTTTAATATCCATTTTTTCTTCATATAAATAATTTCATATAAATTTTCACATGGATTAATAATAATCAAAATATTATATTTGATCATATCACTATAAAAATATTCCCAATATTTCAATTTTTGACTTTCAATAATATTAGATACCAATATTTTTTTCATTATATTATAATTTTTAAATGTAAGTGAACACCCATCATGACTTATAATTTTTTTTATGATCGCTATATTACTTTTAATTGGGGAAGAATATTCACCATAATAATTCATAAATTATCCTTTCTTATTTATTTTAAAGCAATCACAATAAAAAATTCCTTCTCAATTTTTATTTTTCCACGAGAGTAATTAACTATTTACGTATTTGTAATTGATTGGGAAATAATTTCTTATATGTGTTTATAGATATTGAAAAATTCAATTGTTTAGATGGTAATTATTTTATTTTAAGTATTTTTTGAATCCAATGTTCCTGTTTAAATTCTGAGTTTTAATTCCCCTTAATTCAAACATTCCAAGTATAAAAGGAAATGAAATAATTTACCAAAAAACATGGTCCTTATACACATTTTGTATACATAACTAAAAATAACCTATGAATATTGGTCTTCTATAACTATATGAATTTTTTTTATAAAATAATAATGTTTTCCAAGTGAAAATTGAGCTTTTTTTTTCACAAATTTAGGGATATAAATTCTCCAAAATTTCACATAAACTTATTTTAAAATCAAAATGGGTTTATCTTCATTTTCATCAATATACTCATGTCAATGTTTTGTCATTGAATTTCCACTCTTAAATGAAATAGTTTGAAAATATTTAATACTTTTTATTAAAAATATTATTATTTTCTTTAGGAAATCAGCCATGTATACTATAATGATTCAACATTCACATAAAAAACATTATTAATATGTTATCTATAATTTCTCAGGGTTCATTCAATTTAAATGAACATTTATTAAACTCTATTCAAAATGATTCAATTTATATTATACTTTCTCTCCCATTCTCTAAAAATTTTAGCTTTTTATATAAATTTAATTTTGATAATGATAAGTTCTTCAATGGATTAATATTCATTAATAAAAATCATGCCTCATTTCCCTATTTTAATAATACTTATTTTATAATCTAATTTATATCTTGAGCCTCTGATTTTGATCAAGATATAGTTCACGATCATATTTCTACATATGGTTAGTTGAGCTTCATTAATCCTTCTTACTATAGTTTGTTAATTCCAAAATTTTATTCATCATATCCAATAAATGTTTTATGGTTTTCAGGGATAAATTCATCCTCTAAATCACTATTTTATGAATAACACTCAACTTTATATTTTCCCAATAAAACTATTATATTATTTCTTGAAAATAATTTATTTTTATCAATTTATTTTTATATTTAAATGATTTATTATATTTTTTTCATCAGGAATGAGTCATATTTCTCATCATATTTAGTTAAAATATGTTTTTTCTTTGGGAAATCAACTCTAAAAAGACACATGAAACCATAACTAAATCATTTCAAGGTAATATTAACTTTGTATTTTACCATTAATTCTCTAAAATTCATTGAAATAATATTGATAGTCTTTTCACCTTTCTCATCATATTCCTTATGAACTTTAGAGTCATCAAGAGACTATTTTTTACTTTATGTGAATTCTATCCTATTTATTTCATGGAAAACAATTTCCTTCTATTATTTTGTAATAATGTATATATTATGAACCCCATCACTACATTTCAATGTAATTTCATTATACATTAAATTGTGTATTGTCTCTAATACTATATGTAAAATCCTAATATCCCAAGATATGAATTTGGACATTCAAACTCAATGGCCTCTCATAACACCTCAATTTCTCTTTTTTTGTTGAGATATGTTATTCAAATTTATGATTTATTAATTGATTAATTATTATCCCCCACATTCATATAAATACTTTTTTAAGCATCTTCTTTCTCCACTCATATGAACCTTTGAAAAAATTACCCAGAGGTCACCCATATATAAATTACTACATTAGAACCACACATCATTATGGATTTTATATGAGTTAAACTATATAATAAATATTTATCCATACTAAATTTTTTATAACCAATTAGTATTTTATGTCATTCTTCTTCATGGGTGCTACAATGATAAAATGATAAAGAGATTTGGCATCACCTCTAAAGTATAAAATATAAAATAAAAATAATAAAACATTTTGACACTCATCTAAAAAATTACAACCATCAATATCTCCAAATATTAAACAATAAATCATTAAAATAAAACTATATTGGTTCTAAATGGGGGTATCTAGACATATATTTAAACTATTTTATGATTATCCCTGGTCATTTATTCAAAATAACGATCCCTTTATTCCTATGATCATAAATATATTTTCTTCTACTCTAATAAAATTCTATAGTAAAATATAATGATTGTACTTTATCAAATAATATTTCAATAAAAAAGTTATCATGTGTGTTGTTACCAATAATCCACTAGTGTATAGTCACACTAACTAGGATCACTTTAGGGTAGGATTAGTTCATACACAGTCCCTTACCCAATCTAGGGTTCCTAATATCTATGATAACATTCCACACATTACATAAAAAATATATCTTTTTCAAAAACTTAAAAGAAAACATTGTAACTCCCATATGGGTAAAAAAATAATATAAATTAATTTACTGTTAAAAACATTGATAATAAATCAAAAATAAAAATTGATATATCTATAAAAAAATTCACATAATAGTTGAAAAATAATAATTAATACTAACCAAGAGCGTATTGGATCAACATTGATCAAAAACCTCATTTGTGGACATATTTAATCAAGAACGTTAAAATATGATCAAATTCATTCGAACTATATTAAATTTAGTAAAGAATTCGTCCTTGTTTCAATGAGGACAAATGATATTGCATATATCTTATATAATTGTCCAGTACCATCTAATGAATTCCAATAAGGTAGACATCATGAAGTATTATTTTTGGTCCCACTTGGATAATTACACTGATAGGTGGTGAATCAGGGTTTAACAGATTAAAACAAATGCCCCTTTGGATCTTGTTTTATTGTTTAAAAAACATTTCTTTCTTTCTCTCTTATTTAGAAATGTATGAACAAAAATTTAAAGCATGCACATGAGATAATAATTTTACTTGGGTCACTATCACATGATGATATCCATGGAGCATACAATGACAATGTGCTGATGTATCAAATTATAATGTCCCATATCCATATTCTTCCAAACAGTGCTATGAGCCTAGTTGGAAACATGGCCTCAAGGTATTTTCCCCAAATAATAGAGGTTTATAATTTACAATGAGGGCCTGTGTGTGATAGTGGGGAAATTATGCCTTCGTTGGCAGAGTATAACTCAACATAACAAAAAAACAATTGCAGAAGCTGTAGTACCATAAAAAAATTAAATAGTGGTATAAGGATAATAAAAATAATCATATGTCATAGAATACAAGGATGGAGTTTCATATAATATGTTCTATGAACACATTCAAAACAGGATACAATGTAGTAATAAATGGTACAAGTACCATAAGTACATAAAGGAACAAAGAATTAATAAGTATCACAAGCCTCGGCTTGGTCCCATGCTCTCCAGCTCATAAGTATCACATCAAATACTTAGTGAAGGGTTCTTACCCTTATAAAAACCTACAACAGTGTAATCTGTTTGGGAACAAAAAACAAGACCCAAATAGGCTGCGAGACTAAATATTTGTAGGCTACCACACATGATCTATACCAATCGATCAATGAATATATCTAAAAGGCTGTTTGAAATTTTGAATGTATTAATCTAGGAAGTAGTCAAATATAAATAGTACTACATGAAACAGTATCCATTTTCATTCATATCATGTTCATTAATCTATTCAACAACATTGAATTATATCATTCTCTGGATCTGGCCTAAGTCTGGAAATCCCTATAGAAAACTGATAACATCATATTCCTTAGAAGTTTATCTAAAAAAGTATGTGAAGTCAAGATCCAAGATTGTGACTTGTCTTGGTAGACACTTCATAAGATATTTAATTTAAATATTTAATTTTTAACAAAATTATTTCCATGAAATTCCTATGTTGGAATTCATGTATCACTCTAGGTGAAAATTCTAGGTGAAACCAATAATCCCATCCTGGAGAAACTCCCTAGAATCCCAGTATAACTCTTGGTGAGAACATACCATAATCCTACAATTCCATCCTAAAGAACCACTCTGGAATCCTGGTATCACTCTAGGTTTGGTTTAAATCCATTTCAACTAATCCCATCACTGGAGGTCCTATAATGAATCCCTAGGTATCACTCATGACATGTAAGAAAATACAATAGAGTCTATCCATGTCATCCCTCAACAATCCATGTTTCACATTACAAAATAAGTAAAGCCTCCTTGATCTTGACCACACCCCCCATAGCTCGCTCATGGGTTGAACATAATAGCTCGAAAAACCTAATAAGGATTTTCCTTTTGATTATTTCCATGGGTAAAGCACACAATAAGCAGCACATGTTATTTTAACTATTACAGAGCTTTAACAATAATACAATCATGTGTGTAATTAATTTAACAATACTATCAGGCAATTTAAAATGTCACAAGGCTTAAACCTAAAATATCTTTCATGGGAAAATCATTTATACAACCATATTAATTTTTAAAAATCTAAAGGCATAGAATTAAAGGCATTCCAATAGGCATCCTATCCCAAATGGCCATAAATGACCATTGAAAGGAAAACACACCCATGGGGTGGCCTTAATTCAAGGTAAAAAACCCCTAAACATGGTTTATATCATATAATCAATTATATAATCAATGATAGGAAAAATAAATGGAAAAATCAATTCTTATAATCACCCAAAAAATGGTCATGTGGAAATCCAAAACATATAATCAAATTTCAAATTATAAAAAAGAAAAAGACCACCTAACTAGTAGCTGTAAAACTCTCATCGTCTATGGTTGTCTTATAATTCAACCATGGGCAAGGTATATCTAAAAATTCAGCATAAATTCACAAACATTTATAACTAGTTAAAGAGAAAAAAATTGTGAAGAATGGCTTTATAGGAATCAAGAACTGACCGAGGGGATTCCAATGCATCAGATAGTGTTTGAATTCGAGTTTGAATGATGAATCGAGAGCATAAAATATCTCTTGCACTGATATTCATGACACCCAAGAATGGCATTCTGTCTGTTTAAAAAAAATGAGGTTTCTTCCCATTTCAGAGAAAAAGTACAAACCATTTATATGGAAGTTCCTATTTTTACAACATCCTATTCTAAGTCATAATTGAGTCTTGTCGACATCCTTATAGGGCATGTAGTGGGATGACATGGAGTATAACCCATCTTCATGTTGTGAAATAGTCTTTCAGCCAGTACATATCCTTTTCCCTTTATTTCTCATGTAAAACACAGAAATAAATGATCTGGCCTTAGGTTCTTACAAACTTTCCCCTTTGAATAATTTCTTCCATGCATTTCCCTTACATAGGTGGATAAGAAGCACCTGAGAATAACTCTGGCCACTGAGCGTTTATATCGACCTCCCACTCCCAAGACTAATCCAGTGAATGGGCGTGCTACTATGCCGGCTGTACTAGGGGAACATATCATCCTCAATGAACATTCATGCTCATATCAACTATTTTGTATATGATTATCCTCAAAAGATGCAGCAAACTAAAGCTCAACCTCTTTAAGATGAAAAGCGGGAGCTAGATCTCAAAAGTAATGTATCAACTGAGAAACATGGAAGACATCCTACATAGCAATGTACCTCAAGGGTAACTAAAAACGATAGACAACCATCCCGACTTTCACCATAATCTTGAACGGCCTAACATATCTCAGTGAATGCTTACCCTATCTCATGATCTTCTTGTGTCCCAACCTCGGTGCAACACATATGAAAACTCCATCCCTAAATATGAACTATACTGTTCCCCAATGATGATCGGCATTTGATTCATGATTAGACTTCATAGAATCCATCTTCTTCCGACTCAACTGAACCTATTATGTGGTATCCTGGACATGATGAGGTCCTAGAATAGTTTCCTCTCCTACCTCGATCATGCACAAGGGTGACCGGCTTGGTCAACTATATAAATCCTCATATTTCATGATAAGACAATTAGACTAAAAGCAATAATTATTGTAAAACTGAACCATAGGTATGTTTTTCTCCCAACCCCCCCCCCCCAAAAAAAATCTAGTACTTATGCCCAAATCATTTCCTCCAGCATTTGAATTCAGTGGTCTTTTTTATATCTTTCTAGGGGTGGTAATCCATTTTCAAAGGCACCTGTGTACCCAGCACCCTATGAATCCCACACTAGAAATGAGTGTAAACTAGGATTCCCTATCTTAAATGATAGATTATGAGACCTGATGTAGTTGTAAATCCACCTATATGTACACAATCTAATGATCATCAACACTAATGTTTTCCTTAATCGATAGGTAAAGTGAAACCATTGGGTTCTTGTCAAAAAAACTCAGATTTCATCATTAAGAGGCCACCTCTAACGTTAGAATAATCCCAAAATACATTCCCTTGAATGTTCTACAGACACTATTTGTGAAATTTCCCTTTATCTAGGTAAACCCAAACACAACTAAGCTTATATCAGCAACCTCACAACAAAGAATAGTCGAACCCAAATCTACCTCATCCAAACTGGTCACATATTCTTCCCTAAAAATACATTATAGACTTTCACACTACACCCACCTTAAACTAGAAGAGTTTTCAAACAAATTCACTCGAACAATACACGAGGAACATGAAGGATAACAAGTCAAAATATTATTGGAAGACATATCTCAGAAATTCATGACTTAGGAGGTCAGTGTGTTGAAATAGAAACATGAAACCTTCTCCCAAGGCACCACGCATCCATGAAAACACCATCAATGAAGCTAATACCTATCTCTCAGTGTCTCTCCTTTTTTAAACCATCCATATATCATTACAAAGGGTCATTCCACAACATGAGTAAGGGAAAAACCCCAATCTATCCCATTGGAATCATTACCCCTTTTCAATGAATCGCATTTGATCTAGACTATATGCCTGAGATAACCTCAGATTCATCATTCTGGAGTCCAAATAACTCACTAAGGTGTTCCATTCACCCTGTTACAAGTGAGACATTGGTACAAGGCCAAAAGTACAAAGAGGAACATTGGATGAACCCATAACTTAATCATCATGTTGGTTACATTAAGGAAAAGGGAATGCATACAGAGTCCTTCCAATTCATTCCAACACGGAAACCCATGTATCACTCATGATTAACCAAGCCTCATCAAAACCACACACCGATCATGTGACATAGAAAGAGATCATGAACTATCCCAACAACATTCAACTATAGCATGGTGTATAATAGACACTCTATTGGTGCATTCAGGATGACATCATGATAGGGGACATGCTCATCAATTAAGGGATATCACACTAAGATTATTTCAAGGATCACCTGAAAAGGATATCCCAACCACTACTCATCGACCTCCGGAATAAAACTAGGCTTCCGTTACTGAAAAATCATCGTTAAACCAACAACAATTCCTTTATCCATAGGAAATTATAGATAGCACATGATTAACCCCCAAGGTCCATCCAAGATTATTGTTACCTCACATGGGTCGCAGATAGAGATAACTACAAAAACGTCTCAGGCAAATAGAGCATCAACATGAATCAATACTCATAATCCTCAAAAGTATTCAATTAGAATCGACCATCTCTAAATTGTCGTTGATTATGATCCTTCTACCTAAAAATGTTTAAATATAACTACCATGGCACTCCCTACCTATGAGTGTCCAAGATTTCATGAAAAAGGACCAGTTGTTCTAAAACACAATACTTTATAACCAACACAAATGAATGAGTGTCATTCATTGAACCATGATCACAACATTATACCACATGGAAAGAAATCCGAAATTAAACTGATCGGCATGTCAAAACACTTGTGTCCTATAAATTCCTCCCAAGAAGTAGGAAATACATGATTCTATAATTCTCAGGTTACTCTACTTTGGAGATAACCTAAGAATATACCCAACAACTCAATCCTTAATAATTTAACCAACACAAGAGCTCATTTCAAAATTTAACACTCGACGAATACCGCATATGTCTACATACATTACCCAATTTTTACAAGAACAAACGGTGAATTTTGGGTTCTATTCATAGGATATCCAACCTATGCATCCTATTAACAGATGCCTTACATTAGAAATGGCTCAAAATCTCATAATCCTCACAACCATTCCCATAGATGATGATGTACTATGTCTCTCATCAATTAAGGAAGGGGAGGATCATGTGACCTCCTAAGCAGTTGACCATGCATAAGGCATGACTAACCCATCAAAATACCTTCCTCAATGCTTAATCCCATATCAAGGGTCAATATACAATGATAATCCATATTAACAAGAGTGACCTCCCTAAAACCAAACATCATACTTGGGACAATGTTTAATGAGCATCACCAATATCATAACGTTCGAAGCTCAAAACCATAGATATCAAAATAGGACAGGTCAACACCTTTCCCTAAGCACTCACCACTCTACCTAATCCATGGGTCCGGTTTAGTTATAAAAAAATAAGAGATAATACGAAAAACCCACTATGAAGGTTGGGTGTGGTGTAGTCGAAAACTGAGAGGCATCCTACATTTTATCCTCCAGGAAAACACGAGTGAAGGAATTATACATGGGATATATTGCTAAAAAGGCAAGGGTGGAATCTTCCATGAGACCCTTAAAAATAAAGAGAGGCATCCTATAATAGGGATCCGATAAACGATACACAATTGAGGGATCCTACAAGGGACTCCCTAGTTAAGCATGTAAGAAAAAGGCATTTGTCAGGTGATCTATATAAACAATAGGTCTTATAACCCCACAGACTATAGAGAAACATCTCGAAAAGAAAATGTTCTGAAAGTATAGGTCATGAGAGATAGATCACATCTCATCATAGATCGAATTTCTTTACTAGGTTGGTTTGAACACCAAATAGATCATTAGTGCTTTGGTCTCACTCTCAATAGACAAATAAAAATGATAACTAGAGGAAGTACCTATACCTTTATATAGACTTCCAAAACACTCATTAAGATTCATTATAATGTTTTACAGATTGAACCATCTTGATCGATGTGGAAAAATACTCACAAAGGACTACTCCTAGGCCTAAAACATAAAAAACGGGGGAAATAAGAAAAAACCCTCAAAGGGTACCAAAAGAGGAATACATGTCATATAGACACCATACACGGTTTGTTCCCTCAAGATCTCACATGGGTATGTACCTCAATCGGTATGGGTATGTAAACAAACTAGGTACACTACATTCAGGTAGTGTATATTCTGTGTACAAAAGTCTTCCCTCCTAGCCATGTACTTTTACATAGCCAATTGAACATTGGGTATGCTCGTGTAAAAGTACATGGTGTGTACCTAAAGTACACAACATGCACTGTTCAAAACCCATCATTCCGTGTTTATTCTCACATAGCCAGATACATGGTCATGTACCACACGACGTATACTCATAGTACATGGCGTGTTCTATTGAAATATTTTCTTTTTTAACAAAATAATTCATGGTGTGTGTTCATAGAACCACACATCATGTTGTCTGAGTTTCTAAATAAAATAGAGCCTGAAATTCCCTAAAACCCCCATTACTGAAAAGTAAGCTAGTGGTGTGAAAAATTTCGATCTGTGGGTCCTATATACCCCTTTAATCAATGTTTTCCATCCATATATATAGCACATCACAACTATATTCGATTTATGATAGCTGTATGATCCACCGAATTCCGATCCAAGAGGTCTCATACATTATAGGGGCCAACATTTCTCATCTATCAAAATTTAACCATATAATGTACTAATACACCTATCACAAAAGAATGTATATCTATCACAGTAGCTATCACAATAGTATGAATATCTATTATGACATCTATCACAACACCATGCTCTCAGTAATTCTCTCTAAATGACATGAAAATAATTCATGGCATGTGATCTATAACTAGTGCCAATACGATGCATGAGATGGAATACCCTCATCTCATCAGGTGGCAATGAAATATAACAACAATTATATCAATAATAATGTCACAAACATGTGTGTCACCCAATGATTAAATCGAATCAACATGAACAACTCAAAATCTAAAAATGGCAAGTCAATTCAATTTCATGTGGCTTTTCCCTGTACATAGGGTAGCTACTCCAAGACATTGGTTATTACCAAACACTATTTTCTTCCAATCCATATCTAATGATTCAAAAAATTAAGACAAAAAACAAGCCAACCTCTAATACCACTTTGTAACATCCCTAGTCTAGATGGCACCTAAGACTGCTTAGGGCCCAGTTGGCCACACGACCTCATGCACATTTCCCTAAATGATAGAGGATATTAACTAGAAGCAAGGGACTAGGTGTGATATTGGGAAAACTATTCCCTCATTAGCAGAGTATAACACAAGTAAATAATAATAGAATAATACAGGAAGCATTAATTCAATTCAATAGATGTAAACAACGGTAGAGTTATAATAACAATAACCAGATTTCATAACTGACACAGATAATGTTTCCTATTAAATGTTCTAGGATATTATTCAAAATAGGATACATTGTAGTAATACATGACATAGGTACCAAATTTTAAAAAGGGGATATGAACTCAAAAGCATGACAAGCCTCATCTTGGCCCCATTCTCTCACGCTTCCAATAAACACATCAAATACCTATGGAAGGGTTATTAACTTTATCGACACCTAAAACATTATAATCAGTTTTAGCCCAAAAACATGAACCAAACATGGTGTGAGACTGAATCCCAGAAAGAAACCACCCATGGTATGTTTCAAATAATTTAGTGAATATATATGATAGGCAGTGTACAATAGTGAAAGATATTAGCTATGAAGTACTAAAAAGTAAATAGTCTTTCATGCACTAATTTCCATTTACTATAAAGACCATCTATTTCCATATAATTTTTTAAAATTATTTGGGATTATTATTAGTCTGTGAAAATTGACAGCACGTGATTTCAAGGCCCATAATATAATTTTTTTACTTTTTTAAGGTACGTTTAGTAAATATGCAAGCGACAGTTTCTATCTTTTCAACTAGTGATCGGATTAAAAATCCAATGGCACCGTAGAATTCACAGTGTAGGAATTCTCTTAAGGGATCTTAACATTTAAAAAAAAAATATGGATGAAAAAGTTAATTTTTGGATGTTATAAAAAATAATACAATAACTAACAGTTATTTTATTTTGATTTTCAAACCGTCAAGCAACAGTGGGGGGACCGCAGTGCAATATCAAAATTTAATAAAGATACTTTTAAATGTCTTAAACCTCTCACTTATTTGGTTTTTTAATGACAACTTTTGTGTCATTAATTGACACATTAATTAAGGTAAATTAATGAGACATAATATTAAATAAAACATGGGGTATTATTCTCTTATTTAATAAAATTTTGGGCATGGGTTTTTTTAGAGCTACGAGAGGAGGCTCTGATGAAATTCCATCTACATTATTCTCCAAATAATAATGGTGATCAAGTGATGACCATTGGAGTAATCGATGGGTGATGAAGAACGCCGATGAACACCTTCATATATAGACCTTATTCATTCTCTACAGCGCCTTCCAATGAATTCAAGGTAGAGGTCTGTATTGATTTATTTAAAAGAGTATAATGAATTCATCTACCCTTGATGATATTAAATTCTTTCCATTTATAATTCTAACATAGAGGGAGAGGGCTGGATGAATAAGGTCTGGTCCCTATGCGGATCTCTTTATTTCTTGCATTATTCGTGAATGACCGACAAAAACAACAGAAATATGAAAATGGGAATCATGCAGTGATGACAACATTTCAGGAGGCCTATAGGCATAGTTAGAAAAGATAATCGACTTTTGAAACATCACCAGAGTCCCAAAGAAGCTCTTCCAGCGCAGCCATGCCACCGACCAAAGGATACAACGGTCAGCTCTCACCGGCTGTGAATGGATGATGATGCCTGAAGGTGTTGCAACAGATAGGGGCAATCGGCTGATATTTGCCACATTGACAGCGGTGGCACTCCACATAGGAATGATGTAGCTCTAAACTGTGGTGGAGGGAGGACCCGCTTCCATGGGTCCACTATTGACTGACCCACATGGACTGACCACCTAGAGTGGCACCAACAGGCACCACTAATTTGGGAAAACCTGAATAACGAAACCATTTGAGAGGGGAGTCGACCTCGTGCCCAGCTGGTGGGCTGCGCCCAACCAGTGGGCTGGGTAGGTCTAGCAGATCGGCGTGCCTTGCCAAGCAGGGTGGGGTCAGTCTATCCCTTGGCCTATTAGGCTGATCCCATGGCCCATCCCCTTTGGGTTGGGTTGGGTCGGACTCGACCTAGACCACTTATGGCCTAGTTTTGATAGAAGATCTATATATCCTAAATCGGATGTCCATTTGATGAATTGTTTATGGTACTAGAACCCTTAGGATGAGGAGGTCCATTTGAGATACTCCTCTTGGGTTTTGGAGAATGATGTAGTATGGCCAGGTTCGATCGGACTCGAGTCCAACTGGGCTCCTTACACTAAAATTCATATAATATACAGATCAGGTGTCTGATTGACGTGTCGCCTATTGCATTGGAACACTTATGGCCTAGAGGTTCATCAGGTTAATTCCTCATGGAACTTATTGGATTTTGAGGTACGACCAATGTATTGATGATTGGATCCTCTTAGGATCAATCATGCTTAGTACGAGAATGCAGTGGCTGGCTGTGACGTGAAGAATGAGTAGAGATACTTCGTGGTTTAGCAACTAGAAATCCTCTATGGGTTAACACCTTGAGATCCTCTGTGGTTCAGCACCATGTGGTCCTCTGTGGTTTAGTGCCTAGCGATACTCTATTATTCAACACCTAGGAATCCGCTTTGGGTTATCCCCTAGTGATACTATATGGGCCAGAACCTAGTGATTCTTGGTGGGTTAGAACCTAAAGATCCTCTATGGGTCAGCACCGAGCATCCTCGTGCGGTCTGGAAGAAAAATCCTTTGAATATAATTAGATGATCTAGATTAATGACTAAACATATTTATTCCTATTAATTATATTATATACCTAGTTTGAGTTATTTCTTTCCTTGTGCTTTATGATTAATATCATGCTTTGTGGTTTTTCATTTGTGAAATTTTGAGAGACCTTCGGGGGTCTCAGGGAACCTACTGGATATAGTTATACTCATCCCTGAATGGAATTTTCTCGCACATCATTGTGTATTGTGAAGATGACATATAGCTTGGATCAAGGTTTGGGTTCTAGGACCAGACGGTGCACGGAGGTGACCAGTTGACATAGAGAGTCGCAGTGATGGGTTGTACCTACCCTTCAAGTATGAACCATGGTAGATGGTCTTAGGAGCTATTTTCTTTTTTTGTTGTATTATCTTTATTAGATGTGCTTGTATAGTGGCTCCTTACTTCTAGTATACACTTCTATATTATCAGTTTTACTACGTGGTTTAATTTTTTTGTGTACCAAGTCTGTGTTTGTACAGGTTGAAAGACAATGTCCTCCAATATTCGGGATATGCCTTTTTGATTCTAGTCACTAACCCTTGGCATATGGAAGTAGGGATTGGCATAGTCATGACATGGGAGCTAGGGGACGGTTTGTGAAAATGTGTAATCAAAGGAGTTTGTCCTACCGAAGAACTAAGACTCATAAATTTTTAATGGAGAAATAGTGTTATGTGTTTTGAGTATGGTTTTCAATTTGGGGAGTCCAGTGTTAATGTGGCGGCCAACATATCTATACACCCGGACCCTGAGTTCTGATTTACAGCTCGATACATGAAAACATAGATTTTGTGTGTTTTTAAAATGTTTTATTTTGATCTATTTTATGTCATCTCAATGGGTATAACTTATTGATTGTGGCACACCTGTTTCATTACAGGATGTCACTACGTAGATATCCAACTAGGATTCCAATGAGGGATCATGATGATGGCCCATAAAGCGATGAGGAGTTAGTGTAGGGCCTTATTATAGTGATAGAACCTTCAGGAGGTGTTCCAAAAACACCACTACCCACATGGCAGAAAATTCCACTACCCCTCAAGGATACCATTCATGGCGACTGATCACATTGCCTGAGTTCTAGAGACAGAAGTCTCTGAGGTTTCAAGGCATGACAGACCCACAGGAAGCTGAGGACTGGATGGAGGTTTTGGCATGAGTTTTTTCATTTTGTTGATACACTATCAGGCCAGATGGTGATCCTATCTTTTAACCACTCTCAGGGAACCATAGGGAGATAGTGGAGCTTGATGCTCCTGAAACATGAGGAGGTGACACTCCCTTTCTTGGAATTCAAGGGAAACATCATGGAGGAGTTCTTACCAGCGACACTATGCTCCGTGCATATTAAAGAGAACTTCACTTACAGAAGGGTAGCCTAGAAGTAGCCCAGTACTCGGTGACATTCACTGACCACTCTCGCTACTCTACCAACATGGTATGGAACCTTTTCATTTGGGCTTAGACCTTTGATAAGGGTCCCTAATAAAATATCAGATCATCAATAATATATCCGAATATTCTGACGCAAGCTAGATTTCTTGAATGAGCGCTATTGGTGGAGAGATTCCTAGATGAGCAGGCACCGACGATGAGGGCCACCACTAGACAACAGGTATCTTTTTCATGTGATGTAGAATACAGGGAGATGACCCAGAGGTCCTAGTAGGACATACTATCTAGAGGATGAATTAAGATGTAGGGTCTGAGGTGCAGAGCTCATGAGAAAGAGGATTTAATAGAAGGACTAGAGTCTGTTTCTTTTAAGACGGATAGGGAAACATGGATCCTGACTATCTGAATCCCAACATGGATGATCAGAAGATGGTCAAGGGACTTTTGAGACAGTGATAGAGGTATGAGCGATGAGGTCCATAGGGTGCAAGATGTGTCATAGGAGCTGACCGAGCAGTAGGTGGTGGGTGGCAATTTGTGGTTCTACCTCCACAACCTCAAAGAGGTGCACCACGACCTTAGGGAGAAGGTGGACAGGGATGATCTCAACTTTAGGCAGTTGAGGCCTATAACCACGATACTCTAGATATGATTCAATGTACTATCTGTGTCTACTCCACCCTAGATGTAGTTCTTATAGACATAGGTTCCGATCACTCTTTCATTTCCATGACACATGTTTGGATCACAGAGATTCAAGTAGATCTATTGGATCGATACTTACAATTAAAGACTCCAACGAGATAGGATTCGACGATTATACACTGGTTCTGGCAGTGTGAGCATACTCTCCGAGGTGAGAGCTTTGGCTGCGATCTTCTAGTAGTAGCATAAAGGCCTTACGATTTCATTTTGGGTATGGGCTGGTTATCCATGGTCGATGCACAAATTGATTATTTTGGGCACAAAGTGCTATGTGACCGTGAGGATAGGACTGGGTTTTCCTTCATTGGGGAGAAGGGATCCTTTTCATCTCATTATGAAATTTCTTGGAGGAGGGTGCATCCAAACACTCATTTATTGGCTATCCTTACCCTCAGAGAAGTTGAAGAGAGGAGTCTAAGTTATACTGTAGTGGTGGACCGTTATGCTGATTTCTTTCCTGATGATGTTCTAAGATTACCTCCCCATAGGGAGGTAGAATTATACATTGACATGTATCATGGGATGACACTGATATCTAAACCAACATATCTAATTTCTCATGACGAACATTGTGAGTTGAGGGTATAGTTGGAGGACTTTTAGGGTAAGGGCCTCTTAAGGCCCAGCGTTTTCATTGTGATGCCTTTATTTTGTTCTCCAAGAACAAAGACAAAAGTTTAAGGCTTTTTGTGGATGATCAGTTCCTAATCCATGTGACCATGAAGAAAAAGTATACACATTAGAGTATTGATGAAATCTTCGAATCACTAAAGGGATCTTTTTGGTTTTCAAAGATAGTCATCATATTAGGCTATCATCAGCTCATGGTATGAGATGAGAATGTACCCAAGATGACATTCAGATGTCTGTATGGCCACTATGAGTTCTTGTCCATGCATTTCAGCAAGACCAACACCCTATTAGTATTCATGGAACTCATGAACATGATATTTATGCCTTACCTCGATCTCTTTGTGGTGGTTTTCATTGACGACATCTTTATATACTCGGAATCAGAGACGGATCAAGCTATGCATCTGTATATAGTTCTAGATACACTTCGATAGAACCAAATATATGGAAATCTCTCAAAGTGAAAATTCTGGATTTAAGAGGATAAATTTCTAGGACACGTTATCTCGGATGATGGAGTTCCAGTGGATCCAGTGAAGATAGAGGCAATGCTTTGTTTGGATCTACCAAAGAGTTTGATTGATGTGAGGAGTTTCCTAGGGTGGGATGGGTACTAATGGTGATTTGTACCTGACTTTTCAGAGTATAAGCTCAATTTTCATCTTTGAAAAATAAGGGACAACCATTCTTTTGGATAGAGAGATTCCAACAGTGTTTCAAGGAGATGACGTGGACACTAGAGAGTGCTTCCATCATGAGGCAACAAAAAGAGCGCATCAGGTATGTTGTCTACTGGGACACATCAGGTGCCGAACTAGGATGTGTCCTAAAGAAAGAGTGAGAGATTATCGCCTACATATCATGAAAGTTGAGGTAGAATGAGCAGAACTATGCTCCCCATGACCTTGAGTTAACAGCAATGGTCTTTTCCTGGAAGATGTGGCGACACTACTTGATAGGTGAATGGTTTACCATCTACTCTGATCACAAAAGTGGTAGGTATATCTTCTCACAGAAGGACCTGAACTTAAGACAGTGGAGATGAATGTAGTTGCACCAATATAATGACTTTGAGATATTCTATACTCCTTGGAAGGGGAATATGGTTGCAAACACACCAAGTAGGTGGTTTGGGTTAAATTTACTGAGTGAGGCAACAATGTAGCTTGACGCGTTGTAGTTATCCTTCATGTATAGTGATGGGGCATATTACCGCCAGTGTATATCAGTAACTCCTCCACTCTTTCAGTGAGTCAGGGAGGCATAGCTTCTATACATTGAATTAAAGGCCCGACGTGCTCAGATATCATCAGGAAGGACTCCTGAAGGATTTTTTGATGGTGGAGAGCACATCATTATTTTTAGAGGATTCACCAAAGTACCAATGATGCTAATAGAAAGGGAATTTAGGGAGTTCCACACATCCCCTTTGGCGGTACATCATAGTGTGGTGAAGATGTACTAGGACCTCTTGCGTCAATACTGGTGGCCAGGGATAAAGAAAGTAGTGGTATAGTTTGTTTCACGATGCCTCACTTGTCAGCAAGTGAAGGCTGAGAACCAGGTTCGAGTGGGATTGACTCATCCACTTGAGGTGTCAGAGTGGAAGTGGGATGAAATCTCCATGGACATCGTGACAAGGCTACCACTTACGTCTTGGGGTTGCGATCTCATCTGGGTGATCGTTGACCGACTCACCAAGTCGGCCCACTTATTACCCATCTGAGAGTAGGGATCAATAGATAGATTGGGATGCCTATATGTATAGTAGATTGTATGAATTCATAGGGGGCCATAAATGATCATTTCAGATCATGATGCTCATTTTATATCTCAGTTTTAGATGGGATTTCATGAGGTGTTTGGGACTCAGTTACTCTTGAAAACCACCTTTCACTCCCAGATAGATTGTTAGATGGAGTGGACCATATAGACATTTGAGGACAAGCTTTTTGCATGTGTCCTTGTTTTTTGGACATAGTTGGGAGGAACACCTTCCACTGGTGGAGTTTTCATAAAACAACAGTTATGACTCCACCATCATCATGACACCGTTTGATGCCTTGTACGAGTGACCATGCAGATCACCTCTATACTAGACAAACCCAGGGGAGTCAGCACTTATGGGTCCAGAGTTGGTATAGTCTACCACTAAGAATGTTCAAATCATACATGAGTGAATGAATATTTCACAAAGTGGGAAAAAGTCTTATGCCGATAGGAGTTGGAGACCCTTGAAGTTTGAGGAGGGAGACCATGTCTTCATACAGGTCTCATCCTGATGTGGATTGTAGAGGTTTGGCTAGGGCGACAAGCTATCTACAAGGTTCATCAGACCTTTCCAGATCCTCAGCAGAGAAGGAAAAGTGGTGTACCGCATAACTCTTCCCCTACAGATTAACCAGGTGAATAATGATTTCCATGTGTCGCAGTTGATGAGGAGTGTGCATGATCAATCACACATTATCAACTAGGGTGTGATAGACATTGATGAATGGGTGACATTCACAGAGTGTACATAAAAGATAGAGGATCATCAAGATTTGTTCCTCCATGGATGGTTGATTACTCTCATGCAAGATCAGTGGAAGCAGGAGAACCTCTAGGAGAGCACATGGGAGTGGGAAGATCAGATTCATGCCCAGTACCCCCATTTGATTATTTAGTTATGTTGTGGCCATCGGGGAAAAAACTACCTAATGTGGGGAAATTATAATGACCCAAAATTTCCATATAATTGTTTTAAACTATTTGTGATTATTAAAAGTCTGTGAAAATTGGAAGAACGTGATTCTATGTCCTGGAGAGCCTGGAATAGAATTTTGAACTTTTTTAAGGTATATTCAGTAAATGTGTGAGGGGTGATTTCTATCTTTTGAACTGGATATCAGATTAAAAATATTATGGAACCGTTGAATTCCTAGTGCCAAGATTCTCATATGGGAAACATAACATTGTTTGGGAAAAGTCAGATGAAAATGTTAATTTTTTTACATTAAAATTAATAATAAAATAAATAATTTTCTTTAATTTTCTTTTTAAAAACATTGGTTAATGGCGGTGGGATCACAGTGCAATGTCAGAAATTAATTAAGACTTTTTAATTTCTTGAACCTCTCATTTATTTTGATTTTTAATGACAATGTTTGTGTGTTTAATTGACTCATTAATTATGGTTAGTTAATAATCTATAATATTAAACACAACATGCTGGATTATTACCCTATTTAATCAAATAATGGGAATGGGTTTTGGGAGATCTACAAGAGGAGGATCTGGAAAAACACCAGTGACATTCCTTTCCAACGAATAATGGTGATCGAGCAATGGTCATTGAAGTATTTGATAGGTGACTGTGAACACCGACGAACACCTTCAGACACAGAGCATTCTTTTTTATCTACAGAACCTTCAAATGAATTCAAGGTTGAGGTTTGACTTGATTTATTTTTAATATTTTAATTATTTCATCTATCCTTAATGATGTTAAATTCATTCCCTATAATAATGCCTACGTGGTGTGTGTTGGATGAACGAACAAGGCTCGATCCCTCCGCTGATCTCCCTATTGTTTGCATTCATCATAAACGACTGACCAAACTGGCGGATAGACAAAACTGGGAGTTACTCATTGATGAAAGAATCCAGGGAGGTCACTAGGAACAGTTGGAAAATAAAACGGACCTCCATAGCTTTACCAAAGTCATGTGGAAGCTCCGCCAACACGGTGGTGCAGGCGAGGAGAGGAGGCAGCGGCCGGCTCTCACCCGCCGAAAAGGGATGGAAGAGCATCACAGAGGGGGTTCACGACTCTAAGCTGCGAAAAAGTGTGGACCCATGCCCATGGTTCTACTGTTAACCGATACACACAAACCGTCTTACTTGAGCAGTTCCAACTGGCATCGCTGCATTGGAAGAACACGAATGGATAGACTATTCAGGAGGGGACCTAACCCTTGCACCCAGTTGGCGAGCCACGTCCAGCCAGTGGGTCGGGTAGGTCTAGCGGCATGGCAGCCCGTGCTCAGGCGGGTGGGCCATGCCTATCATGCTGCTCAGTGGCCCAACCCTGGGGCCAACAGGCAGAGCCCACAGTCCAGCGGGCTGAGCCTGCGGCCCAGCCACTTCATGTCGGACAAGACCACGACCCAATTATGGCCCAGTTTCGATTAAAGGGATATATCTTATAAACTGTACATCTGTTTGATGTACTATCTATGGCCTCATAACCCTTAGTACGAAGCGGTTCATTGAGATACTCCACATGGGTTTTGGAGAACGCTGGAGTACAACCATGTTGGACCAGACTTGAATTTAAAAGGGCCCCTGACATTAAAATGCCTATAACATACAGACCTGACATCCAATAAGCATGCCTCATGTTTAATTGAAACCCTTATAATATTGATGTTCATCAGGTTACATCATTGTGGGAATTCGTGGTGGTTGAGGTATGACCAATGTCTTGATAAGTGGATCCTCCCGGAATCAAGCATGCTTAGTGAATGAATCTAGTGGCTGGGTGTGACATGATGAATGAATTGAAATCCTCCATGGGTCAGCACCTAGAAATCCTTCATAGTTAAGCACCAAGGGATCCTTCGTGGGTGATAAGCTAGAGATTATCTGTGGGTTCGAACGTAGAGATCCTCTATGGGCCAGCACCTAGCGATCCCCAGTGGGTCAGCACCTAGATAACCTCTGTGGGTCAGCACCTAGAAACCTTGTGCAGTCTAACAAAAAAAGCCTCTCGACAGAGTTAGATGATCTAGCTTTATGACTAGTCATCTTTATTCATGTTATTTATGTTATATACATGGTTTGAGATGGGCCTTTATTTGGTCTTTTTTAGTGAAATCATGCTTTGTGATTTTCCTTTTTTGTAATTCTGAGAGACATGCGGGGGTCTCAGGGTCCCTACTGGGTATTGTTATACTCACACCTGTAGTGGATTTTCCTACCCCTTGTTGATTATGTTGTAGACGACATACATATTTGATCAAGGTTTGGGAGCTAGGAACAGACGATGCATGGATGTGACCGGTTGACATAGAGAGCTGTAGGGGTAGTAACGGTATGTTCCCCAGGGGACGGGTCGTGACATTTATATTCATTTCATGTTAATTAATAAATCCAATTAGATAGATTTATATAAGTCTCAGGATAAATCCTAATCTCAAATATCCCTGTTTAAAATTAAACACTATATATATATATCAAAAGGATATCTATACAAGTATGTGAAGAAATGATACATGAATTTCATTGGCTTGGAAAACATATCTAAAGTCATTTAATTTAATTATTAAATTTATAACCCAAGCCTATTCAGGACATTCCTATGTTGGAATTCAAGTATCTCTAGGGGTGTAAATTCTACCAAAAACCTACAATCTCATCCTGAAAAACCTCTCTGCAATCCCTATATCACTCTATGTGAAAACCTACCAAAATCCTACATGTTTTTACCATCAAACTTCAATGGAATCCTAATATCACTCTAATTGTGGTATAAATCCATTTGAACTAATCCTATTACTGATGGTCCTATAAGGAAGCCCAAAGTATCACTCATTATATGTAACCAAAGCCAATACAGTCCATCCTTAGCATCCCTCAATGATCCATGTTTTACTCGGAAAAATTAGTAAAGCCTCCATGAGACCGACCGTTACACCCATAACTCACACTTTTCTTGAACCTGATGGACCAACCAACCTCCAAATTCTTGGCCTTTCTATTACACACATGGGTAAAACACACATCAAGAAACACATTTAATTTAAAATATTACAGGTATTTACCTATAATACAATCACGTGATTAAATCACATAAAAATAAAAACATATAATTTAAATTATAATAATCCCTGACCATTGAATATCTCACATGAGAAATTTATTTATATATGTAATTTAATTTTAAACAATTCCATGGTAGGGAATCAAAGTCATGCCGATAGGAATCCAAGTACAAAAGGCCATAAATTGTCATCCAAGGGGAAACGAACCCATGGAGTGTCTCTAATTCAAGGTAAAAAACTGTAAACATTCTTTGAATCACATAGTCATCTACCTTAACAATGATTGTAAATATAACTTTGAATAAGTCATTCAAGGAGACACCCCAAAAATGGGTTTCTAGCACTCTAGCACATATAATAAACTTGAAAAAAGGGGAAAAGCACAAGACAACCTACCTCATAGTCATACAACTCTCCTCGACCAACGTTGGCCTCTAATTCAAAATCTAATGGGGTGGATCTACAAAACAAGGATGAACCCTCTACCATCAATAACTAGTTCAAGAGAATAAATCATGAAGAAAATATCAAGAGTAATCGAGAACTAACTGAGGGCATTCCAACACATCAGATGTTGTTAGAATTGAAGTTTGGATAAAACATCTGTAGAAAAATCAACCTCTGATGTTCCTATTCATGATACCCAAGTTAGGGGTTCTATCTATCTGAATAAAATGGTGCTAAAACCTGTTTTAGCCAAAAAAAATTAAATTCAATGTACATGAAAATACACAACATTTATATTCTACATCCTCTTTTCTATTGAGCTCCTCTTCAACATCATAAATGAGTATTTCTGAAATCCTTACGCATCATGTATTGGGATTACACAGATTTTAACTCCTACTCACATTGTGTAATTTTCATGAATCTAGTACATGGAATATTTTTTTAATATTTCTCATGTTCAACCCGAAAAGAAAAGATCCAGACCATAGAGGAAGAACCATGTTCTTAAAAAATTCACTAAAAGAACATTGTTGTTTACAGATTTCATTGTAGACTCTATATCCCTCCAGGTTTACAATCAATCATGTTTGATATCTAAATAATCTCTAATCTGAGGCGTGCTCTCTACATCTTCATAAGATCCTCCTTTTCTTTCTTGAATCAACGTGTTTTACATATCTTTTAGTGTAACATAATGTTCTATATTCATCCAACTTATGAATACCCCATTGCCACAAAACTACTGGGAAATATGAACCATTCAAAAAAACTATTGGGAGTCTTTTGTGCATCTTTAATTCCTTTCAATCAATATTTATCTTTTGACTTAGAATACCACTTGTACTCTGCCCTCTTCTTACGTGCAACTTTATTCTTACACATGACTCCCTTTCCTAGGAAATTTAGATCCTAGATTATCTAGAATTGTTGAGCTACTAAAATGATGGGGTAGACCACTATTTATAGTCTCAAATGACTCTTGTATAATTATTTTATGTGTCATCTTCTTCATGTGTAAAATCTCCTCCATGTGAAAAAAATTCCATTTGACGTCTCATTTGGTGCAAAAGTCTCTATCACACAACCTCATCTTTCATAAAAATTAAATATATTTCATACACATATTTCCTTTTCTAAATTTTTATGTTCTGATCCTGTAACATTTCTTGTGTGTAACATTCCAAACCATCATTAATCATTCATGTAATGTCCTTTACCAAAAACACATTTCTCCATTCTCCTAATTTTTTTCCCAAAAAGTTGGTAAACATTGTAAAATGGAAAAACCTTGTATAATATTGTTTTTTACCACCTCCATTGCATCTATTACTATGTCTTGGATATTTTTCATAATATCTATTCAGAAATATATCTGAAACATCACAACATTCCTTGGAAACATTCTATTTCAACAAACACAATCATCCTAAAAATAATATAATGTTGCCTTAAGGGATTTTTCCCAACAATTCTTATATCACTCATTTATTTAATTACATCCAAACAGATCTAAAAAACACCCCACACTATTACATATTAATTTTTGTCTCACTTGATTCCACTCATCTTAAAGAATCCATGTAATTCTGTGTCATAAAAATCAAAATTTGTATGATCCCAATCCTATAAAAACGTAATATTTAATTTTGACGAAAAAAGGTTTCTTGATTTTAATGATTGGTAGAATGAGAATTATTAAATTTTTGGTTATGAGGAAAGTAAAGCCATGATATTTTTAAGAAATATTTTCTAAAAAAATTAATTATTTTCTTTGATTACTTGTGTTGCATTCAATACCAGGTTGAAACGTTATTCGACATAATATTACAATATTATTATTTAGAATGATAGTTCTCACACAAAACATGAATTAGAAGTAAAAAATGGGAATAAAGAAATTATGTATAATTTATGTTTATGTATATATAATAAATTAATTGGTTAGTAGTTCATTATAAACGAAAATTAAAATCATATTTTAGAAAAAGAAATATCTTTCGAAAAAATATTTTTATGCTCTTATGTATTTTTTCATTATAAATTAATTTAAAAACTATTTGTAAATTATTTTATTTAACTTAATATATAATTTACATGACAAATTTTCTTAAATTTTAAACAAATATTTTTATAATCATAGAATATGAATATTTTTAGTTTTATGAAAAAAAATGTTTTTTTCTCAAAAAATGTTTTTTTTGGAATTTTTTCACTTACATATAATTAATTCTTCCATTTTGATATATTTAATTTTATAAAATTAAATGAATATTTATAATTATTTGGTAATTTTTTTAATATTCACCTTTTGTTATTTGTTGATATGTATAGTACCATAGTAAAATTTATCACCTCGATAGTCGGTAAATCTTGTTAATCTAAATAAAAAATAATTGATGTGGATATGATGTTTCAACATAGTTCATATTCAAATAATTTAATTCCACCATTAACACTATAGTCTTAAAATTTATTTTTTAACGGAGATATTTCCATGAAATTGACTTATATATTATTTAAATCCATGAATTTTACAAAATATCACTCAGTTTTCTTTCATTATTCATTATGTGTCCACATATAAAAAAATAAGTTATCAACCAATATTAATATCCATATTTTGTACATTTAATTTATATTAATTATGGAAATTTATTTATTCTTTTTAATTTTTATATAATTTCCTTAAATTCTCATGCAATACGAAAACAATATTTATTAAATTAATAGAAAAATAATATTGATTAAATTAAAAATATTAAAAGTTCCATAATTTGAGAGATTTATAGTTTTAAACCAATTAAGTTGGTTAATATGATTTATTATTAATTTATTAAAATATTATATTCAAATTAAAACATTTTATTTATGTCATTTTATTCGAATTAAATTAATTCGGTCAAAATTGACAATAATGATAGTTTATTAAATAATATTTTTTTTAAATCATTTAAAAATCATAAAAATATTTAAATAAGAAAATTTTGTTACTAAATCTTTATTTATTTCTTAAATAGTCATTTTATGGTCCAATTATTTCCTTATAAGTAAAAATTACAACCCATTAATATTGAAAACATTCATAACATGGTATAAATTAAAATTATTTAAATAAAGGTTAATCAAAATAATAAGGTTTAAAATTCCACAAAAATTTGATAAATTATAATGGTTTATTAGATTAAAACTCTATCCTAACTTGTCTTCTAATTTATGGTTATTTGGAGTAATTTCTATTGATAATGAATTTACTATAATTTAATCCTTTTCAATATTCCATAAGTGATTCTCAACTCATTTATATATGGGAACCTCCTCCCTTACTTATTTACGTAACTTTGAGTCTTCTAGATAGACCAAGATCATAGAACTTATCCTATCATCATCCATATACACATTTTATCAGTAAATCTATTCCAAAAGAACTAGACCTATAGACTTTATTGAATATGTAAAGGTGCCATTTCAAATAAGAGGTAATCATCATAACTTAACATAATCATTATTTACTATTATTTACCTAATATAAATCTATGGTATTTTTTGTAACATAATAATTTAATTATACTCAATATAATTAAATTTTATTTTTATTATTTTTATGAAAACACTATTATACACCCTATTTCCCATAAAATAAAAATTGAAAGTATCGCTCGTACGTACGTATGGATTACTGTCTCCATATAGTGATATAATTAATTTATCATCACTATATATTAATGATTGTTATTATGATAGTATTAATTTTTATATGTAATAGTTTTGAAATAATTATACTTATATAATTATATAATCATATTTACCTTCTTACTATATAATACTTTAGTAAACTATAATGTCATTCATGGGCACGTGTGGACTACCACCCCTATGAAGCGATGTGATTTTTTATTTATATATATTTTACTCTAATTGTAATAAGGAATAAATTTATGAATAATATATATATATATATATATATAATATAATAATTATCATATAAAGGTGAATAAATATTTAAATTTATTTAGGTTCTTCTTTTGAAAAATGAAAACAATGTTCATGCGTACTTACGACCTACCATCTTCATGAATGATGTATTTCATTTTCTCGTATCAAACTATTATGGATGATTAGAAATATGAATATAATGAATATATATGATATTTAAATCAAATACATATTCTTTATATGATATAACTATGATAAATATACAAGTACCATAACTATTAAACTAATATTCTCTTGATAAACAAAAAAAAACTAACACCTAGGAAAAGAAATTTTAAAAATGAATTATTAACAAAAGGGGGTGTTGAAATTTTATAAAGGGATAATTTATTAGCATATAAGTATTTAAATGACTCTTGTGAATAATTATAATAAATTTTAATTTATAATATATGATTTTATATTTATTTTTATCAAGGTGAACTTCATGTAATGTTTTATTTGACAATGTCATAAATATTATAGATTATTTATGTTTAATTATCGGTAGGGAAATTTTATCTTATATATAAATGTTTTTTAAAAAAACTAATAATTTTTTATCTATTATACTATCATTTTATAATGTTATTTTTACAATGTTTTACTTTTGGAAAAATCGATCGTAAATAATTTTTTTGTTGTTTACCAAAAAAGGTCTTTGTGACATTTCTTAAAAAATATGGAAGGAATGTTTTTTTACTTATAATAAAGTAATGGATTTTATCAACATCGTGACTAATATTTTCAATGAATATTCCATAAAAATATAAAATGTTTATTTTCTTGATATAAACCAGCCAATGTTATATATGAACCTATCACCCATGTCAGCCTGCGATAAAGACCAAGAGGCATTATTAATCCTCCTAGGTTGGAGAAAAGTTCCAAGGAAATTAGCAGAGTAATGAAGATCATGATTTCTCCGAATATAAATTAAAAAAGATGCATAATAATAAGATAGTGTTCCAAAATAAAAAAACAAAATAGAACAACTAAACATAAACTAAAAATAAAACTGATTGAGATTTACAACCACAAAATCATCACATGACCCTATGGGTCACACTCTATTCCAGAAAACCTATATCGACCCTAGTGATTGAGACCAAGCTGGAACATACACCTGATAATAAAAAAAGAATGATGTGTAGGCATGCGTATTAATACATAGTAGTCATACCCAAATAATCTATTCCCAATACATTTACTTTAAAAAAATAGACAATAATTTTGTGTTTTAAATAAATTATATAAATCTAGCCATTACAAAAATTTCATTTAAAAAAATATCGCATTCCATTTAACACCTAATTCAATAGAATTTTTCTATTATAAATAGGACGATTCACCACTTTTTGGGGGAAAAGGGAGATAATGAAACAATGGTTGGGGATGTTCATTTTCATACAATGGAAAAGTGGGAAATCATATATATTTTTTAAAAAATATTTCTTGAAACCTTTTTAATGAACTCACCAAATTCTCTTTTTTACCAATGAAGCCACCATAAACCTTGATAAGAGACTAGGATCACACTGCCAAGGAAATTGGCTAATGGTGCTGAAATAACCATACCAGTAAAGACATCAAAATATCCCACCTAAAGACAATATAGTTCCAGAGAAAACATGGTAATAACTAAGAGATAAGAGGAAAATATGTAAGATATTATATATATGACTCATCTTGTATGCATTACTAACATTCTGACATTAATCAGCCACACACTCAGTCTTACTCTGTATGGCATAAACCAGGGGCACAACCCAAAGCATATCAATGTATATACTAAGGTCCACTAGCCATTGCATAATCTAATTTGGTGCATCAAGTGATCTCAGGAGTCCTCATAAATGTGTTAGGTTTCCATATCATATTTATAATGGGGTGTTCCAAAACAAGTCAAGAAACAAACCATACATACAATACATCATAATAGTCCAACAAACTGGCACTAACCCAACCACCCCAAGGAGTAATCACATTCCTTTAGAACGTAATCACAGAATGTAAGTACCAATCAAGGGACACTCCCATATCTATGTCAAACTATAAGGAAAAAGTGTCATTCTATGGTGATTTTTCAAACAAAACCATTTCAAAAGTTCAAATAAGGACTCAAAAAAAAACCATATATAAAACCATTTCTTGAAGAACAACTTGTACACCACTTAAAAAACACAATTTGATACACAATTTGGAAACCCAAATAATCACATCAAATATAAAACACCTTTAAAATATCCAACATGGAATTTCATCAAGAACATGGTGTGAAAAAACACAATACAATCATTTCAATAAATTAAAATCAAGCAGAAATCACCACATTTTACATCAAACATTTATTATAAAAATCATTCATAACCACATAATATTCATAAAAGAATCAAAAATCATGATATCAATGTATTCTAAAATTTGAAGTTCAATTCAATGGGATCCTACATCAAATGGTAGAGAATCAAGATGAACATGCCGACACTCGATGCCTTTGAAGAAGATAACTCCACTATTCTATTCACATACACTCATATATATATATATATGTACCCCTTAATCTAATATACATATTCCTATCTCCATAAGGTAAATTTCTATAGGATCATTTAGATATATATATATATATACCTATTTATGTTTGTGATCACCTTTAAGGAGCCATGAAATTATCTAATTAAAAAAGAGGGATTAAAAAAAATCATGAACTCTAAATAAAATTGAAGCATACAAATAGGGAAGAATAAACCAACCTCAAACCATAGAGGAAGAACAAAATGTTATTTTTCATTGGTATAAGATGTTGAAAAATGCATGAAGATGTCTTAAGAGACCCTCTACATTCCCTAAAAATGGAATACTGAAACAAAATTCATTTAACCAGTATCATAGGTTTTGAGACAAATAGGATACAGTGGGGGAGAAAAGAAAATTTCTAGAAATGAAAAGTGGAAGAATATATATATTGACAAGTTTAGTAAGAAACATGAATAAATCAAGATAATACATAGAGAGGGGAGATCATCATAAGGGGTGGAACGTGCATGACTGGAAGAAGGGGGAGGGGTGTCACTTGAGGAATGTGAAGATGGGTGAGGGTTAGTTAGGGTTTTATTTTTATTTTTATTTTTATAAATTTAATTTTTTTAATGACTCTACACACGATTTGGGACAGATGGTTTGGAAACCCATGGGACAACTTTGTGCTATCTATTATGCACCATGACCAGCACACATGAGTTGAAAGTACTTTTTTCTAAAGTGTGCGTTGACTGTGTGGCTAGATATTTAAAAAAATTGTAGAAGTCGCTGCTTGATTACCGCACGATTTAGAAATCTACCTTCCTTAACCATGCGATAAGAAATTAATTCCCAAAAAACTATTATTTAAAAGGGAAAACTCTAGAAGAAGAATAAAATTTAACAAGAACACAATTAACTAAAATGTGTCAGGTCAAGGTGTGCTGATTCTCCCCACCATGATTGTTTCTGTCCTTAGAAATTCCCAAGATATTCAGTTGATCAAGACCAATTAATTAATAAAATATATTCTTGGGAAACACCAGAAAACATGAAGACCAAAGAACCAACACTTTCTTCTGTACAAAACCTGGAACTATGAAATCACAAAATAATATATGATACCATCATCAAAAGAATCCAAAAATCCTCAGAATACATTAAATAAGACCAAATACCTCTAAATAACTACAAATAAATTACAATTAAGAGACTCACTCTAATTTAAAGACATATCAAATAGGAACACACCGACCCCTAAAATAGAAATCATTGAAGAAAAAAGTCATTTTATATTCAGGATCTACAAAAGAATTTGTTACTCGAAGCACTATCCATGTCAACCAACTACTATGATCAGGGTTGGTTATATGAAAATAAAAAAGTTCCCCAAAAAGAATGCCATGAATTTTTGTTCTTCACAAGCTCATCCCATGATGGTCTCCCCACCATATTATCACTCTAGATGAACATTTATTTCTCAATCCAGAATAACTCATTAATCCTAATGAAATATTGAAAAAAATTAGAGAAGTGAGGCATGGGAAAAAACACTACCATTCTTCGTCAACAACATTAAGAACATTACTAATACAATCTCCATTAAAAAGAGTTCCCAAAAGGCCCACAACATCATTCTATATACCCAAATGTAGGAAGCACCAAAAACTAAATTATTTACAAAAAATATTGGTATTTACAACTAAAAAATCTTCTAATGGAGCTTGCGCCAATAGTATGTTCACTCAAATGAGCTAGAAGGTTCTCCAAGAGAGTGGGTATGGATTAATGTCACATTCTCATGCCTCCATTAAAAACCCATTTAAAATGACATAATCAGCCAATGGTTTGAAAGATCATAGGTACATTATGACAGAATCATTATATTATAAGGATTAACACACTGAAAATATAACCATAACTTACTCTCATATGAATATGGTGTGATGGAACGCAACAGTCTTTTTGTAATTATTATCAACTGACCAAGAACTGCTAAACCTACTTTGACCTGAATATCCATACTTATTACATCTTCATAATCTTCAGTTTAAGAAGGTACTAGATAAAGAAATTCTGATAAGATACCCATTTCAAATATTCAAGCCTTCATAAATTCATCCCTAAAAAGGTTTAGTAGATATAGAACCATCTCGGTGAAGCTCTTATCATACCCCAATACCATTGAATCTAACTACTCAAGATAGTACAATGTTGAACCCTTCAGTATCCCCACATCATCGAGGATGTATTAAACGATGAACAATATTTTTATAAATTCCCATGAGAAATTATTCTTCAATTTGGATAGAAGTATGTATTCTCACCATTACCAACATAGGCCTTCCAACATGATGGTTACTTTCTCAATCTTGAGAGAATCATGAGATTCAATCCAAAAACAATATCCTCAACATTTTTCATCTATTCATCATGTTTCCTCTTTTTGAGCTGCCCAAATAAATGAGCTGGGATTTACTCTCAGAACCCCTGTATTATGACACCATGAAATTCTAAATTAAGAACCTTGTATTTGATCATATGTATGTCACTCATCACCAAGTGTGTAATTGAGTATAATATCCTGAGAAACTAATATATATTGACTATTTTAAATAAATTAAATATGTTTTATTGGTTTTAATTCATGAAAACCCAAGTTATCTTATGTTACATGCATGAGTGATCATCCATGATACCTTACATTACATGCAAGAAAAAGTTTCTACAAATAAAAATTTATTATTAAAATGTTCTTATTTAATATATTATGATATAACATAGCAATTATTTTTGAATTAATGAAAGTATTTACTAACTTATTTGAATGTATTGTTTATATAAATATAAAATTAATTCATGGGTTACGAACTACAAAGAAACAAAAATAAGAACCAATTAGATATAAAAAAGAAAAATTGTTATCTTCATGCTTCCAATGGATTTTTATCTTAATAAAAACAATTGTTTATAATTATAAAATTATTTTAATACAATATCTATGTTATTTATTAATTTTTTTTGGTATTCATCTATTAGGTTAGAGAGGCATAAGATAAGAACAAACTCAGTTTTACACATAAAAACCTATATATTTATATATGGAATGTTTTCCCTTTTAATGGAGAAACCATTTTAAATATGAATTTAAAAATTTTAATTGATTTAATATTTAAAAATAAAATTCTTCTTTGAAACAAAACATAATAATTGTTTTAAGGTGAATATTTTTTTTAAACATTTAATTTTCAATGAAAAGATAAAAATAATGAATATTAGTTCAGAACTATTATTTTCATCCATTTTATTGATAAGTGTTTGTTCTATATTTAATTGGTATTATATTTTAATTAGTGTATATTTTTTTAATTTAATATGATTTAAATCATTTAAATCAATTACACTTTGAAATTTATTATAAAAACATATCAAGCTATCAGAAGATTCTTCTTTAAAAACCTACATTGTTGTGCCGCCTGTGATATGAATTTTAAATTAAATTCTTCCACTTATATACTTGGAATTTGGAAAAAAATAACCAATTTCATAGAGTCATCATAATTTATAATTTCAAATGATTCAATATTTTTTTACAAATATTATTAGTGAAAATGAATAAAATTAATTAGAATTATGATGCTTAAATTAAGCATAATACAGAAATAATCCTTAACCATAAGGCCCAAAACGACATATAAATATGTCCAAGAGATTTTGGATGCCCATATTCCCTTCTTGGTTTAAAATTGAGCCATTATTGGTTCCAATTTCAATGTCAAAAATGTGTATTGAATTCCTTTGTCAAAATATTACAAGATTATCCCTTTTCCTCCACTATAAAATGTAATCCTCTCCTCCAACTACCGCACATCTCTAAAGACACTTTGGATCGACCATGATCTACCATAATTCTTCTCAACATCCCTCCCCTCATCCTATATGCATCCCCATGGGAATAAATAAATTTAAGGAATCCTTTAGTTCAAACTAAATGGAGTTACGCGACTAAGATAAATTTAAAGGGCATTCATTCAAATAGAAACACATGGTAAAATATTACGATGTCACCTTTTTACATCTATGAGAGAATTTTCATGTTCACCACTTACATATTTTTTATAGTGTATTTAATACCCCTTTTTTTATTTTATATCATTAATCATTTTATCTTCACGGTATTTTAAACTTCAATTTAATGTTATTTCTTCGTGAGTATTATGAATAAAAATGTTTCAATGTGGTTTGGGACACTTTGGAATGTTTAACAATTATTTTACTCAACAATTAATTTAATAATATTTTAATGGTACTTTCATTCAACTAAATTATATTTCCATTATACAATAAAACCATTAATTTTATCTCATTTTGTTTTTATGACAATTTTCAAGTATTATAACCATTTCCCCCTATATGGTAATCAAAAAAATTTAAAAATGAATTTTGGATAAACCAATTTTATTCATCTCTTCAGTAGGAGAACCTATTTCCTTATAAAATCATTGTTTTGTGAAAATGTTTTTTAAAATTATTTTTTAAATACATTTTCCCATTTTTTTATTTTACTAATGTTTTCAAAGGAATGTTCTTATCTTTTTTCCCAAAAAATCATTTATTAAACCTTTTTAACATGAAAAGGGAATGTTCTTTTACCTTGTAATGGATGTTTGGATTTACTCACCATCATTAATTTAAATATTACTTTTTAATGTTTAAAAGGATACTTTTAATGAATTATGTTCAAAAGTTTTTTGAAAGGAATGGTTCTTCAAAAATATTTTCTGCAACAAATGGACATTTTCCTCAATAATTTTCATTTAAAATGATCTTTTTATAATATTTTTAATCATCAACAAAAAAATTATTTGACATAACATTGGTTATGGTGTATTAATATCATTCTATTTTCTCCTGGGGATGGTTTATGATTGATTTAGACAAGGATTGAATTCACTTTTACTTCCTTGATTTATTTTAATCCCCTTGAAATATAAAATTTTCTATGATCAATTGACACTAAATTTACCCAAAATATCCATATCATTATTCATATATATGAATATTTCTTATCTATATACCATTTTTTATATAGTTTTTTGTAAGAAAAATATTTGGTTATTTGGGGAAATATTGATAAATCTGTATCGTATATTCAATATAGATATTTTCTAAAGAACCCATTTTATTTAAATGCTTTGGACATGCACTATATTGGTTGGGGACCAAATAATGCAATCCCTATGGGTTATTGACCTATAAATGAAAGCACTATGTGTTGGGGATAGGTTAATTAAATCACATCTATGCATTGTTAGTCTCATGATATGAAATTAGTTAGTCATAAACCCTTCATGTTTATTTTTGAATAGTATAGAAGACATTCAACCCAAAGACTAAACCATTTTATGAATGGTCTTGAAGGTATAAGTTTTTAGGTGACTCATAAATGACATCCATTAAGAAAGACTTTCATTTATTTAGTTTCAATTATTACCACTCCTTGAGATTTTTCATCGACATATCTATGGATACATTTATTTTTTAGTTCATTTATTAAATGGAATGTGTTTCGGTTTCTTATATTTAAATATATATTTTTTCTTATCTAGTTATTTGAATGGAATGTGTTTCCAGTTATTTAATGTTACATGTTTTTTATTCACTTACATTCCATTTATAAATTAAATGGCATGTGTGTTCAGTTATTCACATTTTAGTATTGATAGTTATAATTAATTAATTATTGCTTCCTCTATATTTTTACACTACTGGTAATTTGAGCACACCCTTATCAGGTTTCTTTCTCCATGAATCAAAGAAGAATTCTATGAAATATATGAATGTATTTACCATATTTATTATAGTTATCCTAGATGTTTTTTATTTAAAAATAATAATAATATGTTTTAATTGGTGTAGTCATTTTTAGTATAATACTCAATTATATACCTAGTTTTCCAAGACATCTAAACTCTTAGTCCTTTAGTTTTTGATTCCTTGTAATCATGCTAATACAATTGGTAGCAAACATCGGATCTAGGATATATGGGGTCAAGTCTTTACAGTTGGTATGAGAGAAAGTTTAGTAGTAGCCTTCACGACTAAGACTTAGGGAAAAATGTCTCAAGAACATAACCCAAGTATATATTTAGAGGATATGTATATAAGAACATCATAAAATTTTGGTAAGGTAGATATTATGTGGGTATTCCTAGAAAAACATCCATATATGCATATACAAGTGTGTGTGGTTCTAGTATAGATATACCTCAGATTAATAACTCTGATAAGGTGTTTTGGGCTTGAATCAGGGTAACATGGTACATTAAAAAGGGCCCTACTACCCACCTAGATACTTTTACCATATGAATCATTTTTATATTTTAGACACTACTCATTTGTGTTATTATGTATTCATATCTTTCTTATCATACTTGGAGTTTTCTATTTTTTTGTTTCTCATTCACTATTTATTATATGTTTCTCTACCACTGTGATACTATGGTAATAGAAGAATATTATCCCCGCTAACACACATGTTACATCGCTTCTAGTTGGCAGCCATTATCATTTGGGGAGATTCAATTGAGGCCATGTGGCTAACCGAGATCGAGGAACCATACAGTGGCATCTAGGTTTGGGATGTTACAAAGTGGTATCAGAGGGATTTATTTTCTAGTTAAAAATTCGTTTTTGGGAAAAATAGATATGGAAAGGAATGAAATGGGGTTTAGTAATAAATTGTACTCGGAAGTAGCTACCCCTCAAATAGAGAAAAGACAAATATCCTCAAATTGAGTTTTTATTTTCTGGATTTTGACATTTATAGTTGGTTTAATTTCACATTTGGGTGATTTAGATTATTTCTTCTATTACTATTGATGCAATTGTGGGTTCTATATCAGTTGAAACCAGATAAGATGAGGGTGTTCCATCTCATGAATCATATAGATACATTTTATATAATCACATTTCCAGAATTATGTCTTGACATATTCGATGTGTTAGATATTTCATGTTGTTGTGATAGATGTGTCTGTTTTTGTTTTAGTTGGGTGCAGTAGATAATGTTTTGATGACATCATTCAATACATATAGTGTATGGGACCTTATGAATTTGGAAATTATGAACTAGGGAAATGTAAATGTTAAATGAACCTGTAATAAGTATGGTTTTAATGGGAACCACATTTTGGGTTAGTGAAGTGTTATGGACCCTCATGGATTTATAATTTCTCACCCATGGTGGAATTTCATTGGTCACATAATGTGAACTCGAATGGAAATGGAACATCAATGGTGAATAGACACTTTAACTAGACCCAACTTCTTAGTGGGAAATATGGATCGTTTCTAGTGGTTTGATGGTTGTTCTTTATACAATCTTTGCTTTAGGAGAATGTTGTTGGATTGACTTTGTTTCTTGGATGGTTTTTGTTCTATCCAATGGGTTTGAGGTTTATTCTCTGATGTTGAACTTTATTGAGGTGAATGTTTGACATGTTAGATACAAGATGCTAATAATAATTCTAGTGGTATGCCGCAATGGAGGTGAGGACCTTAATTTTGAGATGGTGGGCCATGGGATACCCACTGATCCTCTTATAGTTCCATCTGAAACACCAGAGGCTTTTCTGGACACAATTGTTGAGGGATAGTTCTTCCAGGGTTTCTTTTGTTATATATAGACGATACATGGATCACCACAACCTTCCTTGACTATGACTAAGATGAAATGGGTGTTAAAAATGAAGAAACACCATATGTTTTCATGGTATTGTAGACTACTGGCTACGGAGTTGTGGCTCGATTCAACCATAGTGATTTTTGAGCATCTATATATGCCTTTGTTGTTGAGGTCCAAGATAGATACATACACACTATGTGAAGAAGCAATGATCTGGTTTTATGTTTTGATCCAGGATGATGGGATGCATGATATGGGTTGGGATGAATTCCAAACCCTCTTCTTTTACTACTTTTACCCCATGACTCTATGAGGAGAGTTGGCTACTCAGTTAATGTATCTGGAGTAGGGTGGGATAATGGTTATGGAATAATCAGCACACTTTACAAAGTTATAGAGTTTTACGTTAATGTATCTTACAGATGAGCTGTCAAGGTAGAGGCACTTCGTGGAAGGTCTCAGACATACGATAAGATATCAGGAAAATGTGTTCAGGCAACATTATATCACTAATATTGTGAATGGAGAGTAGATTATAGAGAGGAACCCGAGAGAAGCTGGGAGTACATAAAAGGGGAGTGTTGTTTCTCACCCCAGTGGATCTACATCTTTAGGCAGGAAGCACCCTTTTGAGGCTTCCCTTGAGATGAGTGATAGTTAGTATGTGGTTTCAGGTAGCTTCAAATGATTTCATTGGGGTGGTAGGTGAGGCAACATGAGGAATCAATACGACTATGACCTAGTAGTGTGCTGAGATTACCGTAGGATGGGGCACATGTAGAGGTATTGTAAGACCTTACCAAATCCTTTGAGTGGTAGGGGTCATCTTCAACATCAGGTTTAGGATCAAGGTCTTCCAATCTGCGTTAGGCTAGTAGCTGGAGTAGCGTAGGATGGTCAGGTCAGGGCAGTTGTGGTCGGGGCCATGGTATCCAGACACAGAGTTCTCAGATATAGCAATGCAGATCAACTTGGGGTAGCCATGCAGGGTCACAAGGCCATGGAATATACTGAACATATGCAATAAAACTTGCCCAACACGATAAAGCTTATGGACCATCTACGATGAGAGGTATTATCTTAGTATCTTCTACTATTTCATCTTCTCGTTTTAATATTGGTTCTTCTCACAGTTTTTTATCTTCTTGAGTTGTAAAATCCATGTACATGTTGTTTTCTTTTGGAGGGAGTTTTGATGCTAGACACACCATTGGGAGTTAGAACGGGTGATGTACGCTAGTGTTTGGAGTTTCCCCTTGAGGTTGTTGGGTGGCACTTTTTTTGGGATCTTTATGTCCTCAACAAGATAGGGTTTGATGCCATTCTCAGAATGTACTGTCTTGTGGCTTATCGATTGTAGATTTACTTCTATCACAGAAGGGTAATGAACACATCACCATAGGGTGAAGTGTTTATTCGTATGGGGGAATGGGATGTCCAAATGAGCAGGGCAAGACCAATACATCATGGGTTAGGTGGTATGATAGTATAGATTTTAAGTTTGTTTATGGATGATTAGGAAGTGAGTTAGGTGGACATTCATTGGGCAGTTGATCACTTCAGGGACGTCTTTCCTGATGAATTTTCTAGTTTACCTCCTAAAGGAGAGATGGATTTCTCCATAGAGATAGTGTTGGGAGCTATGTTGATATCCATTCCTCCATATTGTATGGCTACAATGGTGTTATATGACCTCAAGAGAATGTTAGAGTACTTGGAGGTGATGGGGTTTATCAGACCGAATACTGATAATCGGGATTCACTGGTTACTTTTTCAATGAAGGCAGATGAAAATCATAGACGATGATTAGATTATCAAAAACTGATGAAGCTGGTGGTTAAAACCAAATATCCATTGTCGCGGATAGATGACGTACTTGATCAGCTTCGACCAGCACAAGTGTTCTTGAAGATCGACATGAGGTCAGGATATCAGCAAGTTCATGTTCAACCTGCAGGCATATATTATACATCCTTTTGTAGTAGTTATGGGTTATTTGAGTATCTAGTTATTTTGTTTAGTCTCATGAACATGCCAATTGTATTCATGGAACTGATGAACTGAGTGTTCTATATTTACTTGGATTCTTTTATTGTGGTTTTTGTAAATGATATCTTGGTGTATTTTCACAATCAACACGATCATTCCTCCCATATAGAGATCGTTTGGAATACATTGATGAAGCATTGGTTATCTGGTAATCATTCAAAGTGCCACTTTTGGATGGATCAAATTTACATATAGGGTCACATCATCTCAAAAACAGGAGTGTTAGTGGACCTATAGAAGGTGAGGTCTGTAGTTTCCTGGGAACAGCCCAAGAACTGTTTTGACATATGGACACCAGATATCAGTTATTTTTGGGAAAAAATAGGGGAATGTGCATCCCCCAATATCCCTCAATACTGATAGCACATTACGATGCGTTATATAGTAGACCATCCATTCACCCCTATTCTGGTTAGAGGCAGGAGAGGCAACTATAATGGGATGGTGTCTAATGTAAGAGAATTATGAGCAGGTTTGGTACATTTAGAAGTAGATGGATACTGTATAGTATCATCAGAAACCACATGTAAATCACCAAAGAATACTTCTAGAGTTCAAGGTCATGGATAATATTTTCTTGCGTGTTTCATCAAGGTTGGGACATGGGCATATCAGGATACATGGAAAACATTCACCGAGATATGTCATGCAATTTAAGATTCTCAAGTGAGTCGGGTTGGTTTCCAATCAGTTTTAGCTACCTCAGAGGTACCAAGTCATGGAAAACGTCTTCCATGTGTCTCACCTATGTCTCTATCTCTTATAATTGTCTCATGTTTTTTATCCCAAGGAGGATGAGTATCTGGTAGTTTTGTCCTTTGAGGAGCATCTAGTTCGTGTATTTGAAAGTATCACGAAGGATATCTGCGGCTGGTTAGTTCCAATGTTATGGGTGGTATGTAAGTACAGACTATTATAGGATGTGACTTGGGAAAGGGAGGTCGGAGTACTTGCTCAGTGGCCAGGGGTGTTCTTAGATGAATCTTGACCACCCTTTAGAGAGAAATTCTAGGATGAATTGCTATAAGGGGGAAGATTGTATGAACTGGGGTTTCGTGGGAGGTACTATGCCTTTTCTTTAAGATTTAATTTCCTTGTTATGGACTTATTTGAATGATTATCTTGATCACCAGTGTTCTAGAGGTGTAAGTGGATTTTTTAGATGTTAGAACCAAACTTTTGGCTGAAAATGACCTAGCATACTTTTAGTCTAAACCATGCAAGATATCTGAAAAGATGAAGGTTCTTAAGGGAGACTTTTCACGGTTACCGCATGGTTATTTAACCATGTGGGTTAACCATGAAAAGGGTCCCTTTCTAGATAGTGATGTGTATATAGTTGTTTTACAGTTTGGGAAACAGTGCAGGTAAACCATGCAACCCTAATTTTTTGTTTTAAAAAAATAAATTATAAACCTTTTTCATTTGGAAACCATTTGGTTTTTTATCCTCTATACATAGGAACTATTATTTGGAGCTCCATTGAGATGACTAACCTAGGCTTAGAGCCAGTTACTCTTTCTGACCTCTCTTTCAATTTCTGATTGTCTAATCATATATACAATAGTATGTCCTTAAATCCTTTTTAGATATTCTTGATTATTTGGAACAACAACTATGCTATTTGGATTTAGGCTCATATGCCATAATATTACATTCTTCATTCGTTCTTCTATTTTCTTCCAATCTAGGATGAATCAAGACTTCATACTAGACGAACTATCTACTACCGAGGCTAGGTAGGTTGTTTATACCTTCTTTCGAGTTTTCTTGGTGATTTTTGGGAATTCAACCATTACCCCATCAATCGATCAATACATAGAGGTCTAATTTCTTAGAGAGACTATTTTAGTATCTATAGTTGGACCTAGTGAGGATGACCATAGGTTCTGTTTAGGTGTTTTGGCACCTGTTTCTCATTTCAAGGTCACTCAATGGGTTTATGTTGTAAAATATGCTTTTTATGCCTATTTAAACCACTCCTTGGGTGTGTTCTTGTTCTTTCCTAGTGAGATTAAGCCCTCTATTGTCTTGATAGATTGATTTTCTTATTTAAGAGATGTATTTCCTCCTTTATTAAAAAATATCATGTTATGCCTTGTCTTTTTTGATATTTTTTCATGTTTTATGAATAATATGGGTGGGTATACATATATGAAATGACTAATAGTTTATTAAATGGTTTGTATGGGAAGGTAGGACCATATTCTTGTAGTTAATAAATGGTTTGAAATGGGGGGTATACTCATGGCTTGTTCAGGTTTAAGTGAGTGGGTATACTCACATGGAATGAAGGAGTATTTTGAATGCATGATTGAATGGTTTGAAAGATGCCTTAGAATACTAATCGTGGATCTGGATCACATAGACACCATGGGTTGACTCGGACCCTTGGGTCTCGACTCCCTGGGATGCCTCATGCCCTAAAACGTCATGGATCTGGATTTCTTGGGCTCTCACAGGACTTGATATTTCTATACTCTTAGGACCACAACTAGTGCATAACTGTGTTTCCACCAAGAATGGCCATGGGACATGATGGGATGCCTTGGACCAACTCCTTGGATCCGGCTGTCCATTGATTAGATATTTTACACGGATGCCTTGGTATGCTGTCACCTAGGATCTAGACCTTGTGGTCTACATTTCACTATACGACGTGGTCATGGGATAACTAACTCCTTTATATAGTATGGCTGTTGATTTAATCGTACATATGGATTTATAGAGATTCCATGTAACTTGAATTTTTACTTGGTTATTGTTTCCTTGTTAAGAACTGACACTATTTTGCAGGTAGCTTTGGGGGTTGATTGGGTTTACTTACTATATTATACTTATTCTATGGGCATACACACTTTACACACTACTTGTTAAAACTTGATCGTACTTTTGTTGGATTGATGTTATAATTTAAAAGACGTGTTTTTTTGCCTACTAGGATGTTTATCTCACACCATGTTTGGGCCACCTCAGTGACCCAAACCGATTATATGGTAACAGGTGATGATTGGGTAAAGTGCCCTTGTATAGGTTTTTGATATTAGATTTTGAGAAGGGAAGAATATGACCATGCTAATGTGGTGATGCTAGTATATAATTTTGGTCCTTTTTTCTTTTTGGGATACTTTCATTTTACTTCCATGTACTTTTCTATATTCATTCTAGACACTTGTACCATCTGCATCACTTTTGTATATGAGACACTAATGTTTATTAATATTATGTATTCTTGTCTTTCTTGTCATACATCCAGTTATCTTATTTTTTTTCTTCAACTATTTATCATTTTTTTGAATTTTTTTGTGATACTCTAGTAATGAAGGTATTGTCTCCAAACTAAATCACCTAAGCCCTCAAAACATGTCGGTAGCCTCTAGAATTTGGGGAGATGTGCTTGAGGCAATGTGGCCAACCAAGATTGGGGCACCATAGAGTGGAATATGATTCTGAAGCATTATAGATCATCATATCAACATTGGTATATTTTTTTATAACAACTAATACCACTCTGTAATTGGATTGGAACTTTATGAGGCATCAAATGAGAGACCATGTAGGTTACCCTTGTGCTACCCAGAGATCAGAAAGACATATTTTGTGGGCCCAAATATGGTGTATGTGATGATAGATAAAGTCTAGTCCACCCATTTGTGTATAAGGATGGATATGAGTAGACATAAATCTAATATATATCCTCTTCATAGGCACGTAGAGTTTGAGAATAGAGACCAACATTCTTTAATATTCTCCCCATAATTAGGATTTTAGGGGTTTGGTTGGGGAAAATAGTTATGCTGGAGGTACATTGGGTCATTCATGATCATTAATAGGGTTGGATAGGTTGATTACCACCTCATCGTACCCCCACAGATGGAGACGGTGCACGACATCTTCCTTTTGTCGTAACTGAGGAAATACATGCATGACCCCCTGCATGTCATCGATTGGGGATAACTAGATTTCATGGATGAATCCATATTTGTTAAGAAACCATAGTGATATAGGACTAATAGGATATGACCATACATGGATGTACTACCCCCCTTGTTCAGGTGTTGGGTTAGCACAGGAATATGTAGGAGAGTTCCTCAGAGTGGGAGTGCCATGTAAAGGCTTAGTATCCAAAATTTTTTATTCAGTTTTTTTAGGGATAAAAATAATTATAGATAGAATTATGTAAATGAATTTTTTATACTTTATAAAATTTTGAAATATTTTTATATATATTTCAAGAGCTATTCCCTGATACAAAATGTGATTCTAAGGCCCAGTGTGCCCAGAAATAATTTTATAAAACTATTAAACATATTTTGTATTCTGATTGTGAAACATCTCAAAAAAAAACCTAATAACTATAAAATGTAATATTGGATAATAAATAAAATACCAAAAATGATTCAGAAATGCAGTGATTACCCTTATAGGGACCTTAAATGGGTCAGCGTAGGGCATTCTGACTCCTTGCTCGTTTGTAGTATGTTTAGTAAACTAATTAATTATTCAATTATTCAATTATTTAATTTAAATGAATTGTAATTTTATATAATAATAATTCATGGAATATTTCTCTAGGGATAACCACATAAACCCTAAATAAATCTAGGGGTCCTCCATTCTCCTTCATTGGCGAATCACATCAGACGATAAAAAAATTTAATATTGTACCAAATCGGGGTATGATGAACATAATGACTACTCTTAATCTTTAGGAGGTACATTATTAAATGATTGGAAATCTAATATTCAGGTTGGAATTTCCGATTGGTTATTTACACCTTTTTATTAAATATATTGAGTAGATCTATCATTGTTCTGGGATTTGGTAAATTATGGCCAACTGCCGGTGCCTGTGTTCAAAAACATAATTATATTCAACTGATTTGTAACCCCAGATTCCCTTTCATGATGTTTGGGAATGAAACTCAGTCATTGATCCACAAAAACATGGTTTGGTACTTTTATAGCTCATTTTCTTTGTATTCTTCACAAATTGAACATTGCGGTCATAGTTCGACATTTCTTTATGGAACTGAGACTGATCAGACCTCGAGAATTGTTATAAATTGATAAAAATTGATAAATCGAGAAAATAAGACCAAATCATTGATTTTTTTGAGGTATGTGAGATCTTTTTGACAATCATATCATTATTACTCGACAATAAAATTTGTTGGCAGCGTATGAGAATGCACAAAAAACAATACGATTTGATTTTTCGGCCATCAGATGACCAAAATCCATTGGATGGTGATATATCACTAAATATTATCTATTGATAGAGGAAAAATTGAAGGTGATGAATATATTTGGGGTGAACAAATTATATCTTATTAAATTGTGAAAAAACTAAACTATGCTCCATGTAAAAGTATGAACAGATGGATTATATCCCCTTAACTATGGTGGATATCATTTTGAAATAGTTAAGGATAGAATAGAATATGGACATCCTACATGCTCTGTACCCCTTCCATATATATGAAACCCATTTGGAATATTAAACGGGATAGATTATATGTGGAATTACATAGACAACTACATGGTTGTGTACCAGTGTACATAGACACAGCCAATAAGACACGACCCAGACTTGGTTAGTATTGGCACCCCATGTAGTTCACCTACACAATATATACTAATTCATGGATTAGTAGTTGTGTGTCATCTAGGGACACATACATGTTGTTTATTTAGACCACATATTGTGTGGGTCCCCTCTATTCCATGTACCCCTTTTCCCACTTTTGAGGAAAAATTAGATGTTATGTATTTTCTTGATTTGTACTTAGATTTTCTTCTCTTAGTAGCATATCCAAAGTGGTTTTTCACATATAACATGATGGTTCCATTTATTATAGATTTTTATATGATTTGGAATGTTTTGTGAATGGTGAATATTGAGTATGTGCTCAAATGTGAAAGTAATTAGGTAGGATCAGCAAAGGATTCTTCATAGTGGAATCCCCTATTAGATTGGGGGCGGGTGCTCAATGATTACAGTGGAATGCCACATCTATATAGACATAAGTCTTTTAAATATTCATTTTGAGTGGAACCCCCTGACATACAAGGGTGTGGTTCCGTGATGATCAGAGCGTAACACCCCCCGATGTATGAGGGAGTGGGCCCTCAACAATTAAGCGGATCCCACTAGGGGATAGGGAATGGGACCTTGATGGCAAGAGTGGAACACCCTATCATCATGGGTGTGGTTCCTCTTTGTAATGACTAGAAACCCTCTATAAAAATAGGGTATGGTTACTCATGGAACTATAGTGGAACACCCTATAAACAAGGGCGCAAGTCCTCTATAGTATATAAATAGTGGAAACCTCGACTGATGCACTAAGGAATGTGTCCTTTACATTGATATTGTTCCAATTAGATTATGTGTCATAATGACAAGGCATAACTTTACATACATGGTTACTCATTAGAAGACGTGTGAGATGATATATTTCATTTATTGAAATTAGGAACTATTTTCTAGTCTTCTTCCTAGGCTAAGATGTGAGATGAAGATACCCTTAATCTATCGTTTGGGATTTTTCTGACTAAGCATATGTATATTCTTCTATCTGCACACCATGGATTTTTTTTAACCTCATTACTCGAGAGTTTAATAATCATGGGGTATTCTATATGATTTTCGTGTTTATATTCCAATTTTTTGATGAATATACAATATTTTTATAGGTGGTGAAGACTCAATGTGTATTTTATTTACTCAACTTGTCGAACCCTTAGTGCTTGGATGAGTTTACTATCACTCTTGGATTGTGTTCATCTATTATATTTGACTGTATGTTGTATCTACTATCATTATATTATAGCTATATATATTATTTATCCCCCTTAAACATTTGAATAATCTTATTGTGTATATATATAATCACCCCTACATGGGCTTTTCCCACACATGTTGTTCCATATGCAGACAAAAGATAGGTCAGTGATGATTTCAGATATGTGTAGAGATATATAGTACATATTACCAAGTATGGAGGTAATGACATGGGATTCAAGAGCTAAAATATCTTAGTATTTTACTTTTTCATTTTTTGTCATGTTGGAAAACATTTCTAGTTGGGTGTGTATTTTTAAACCTTAAATTTTAATTTTCACTATTATACTCTTATACACCTTCGAGGTTTAGAAATTTTAGTTTAATTTATTGATATATTGCGCAATTTACTCTTTTACTCTATACTTTTACATATAGATGGTTGTGTTTGTTCATACATGTTCTTAGTAAAAGGCCTCCTCAAGTTAGATATGCCTTCGACACTGGTCGTCGGCCCTGGCTTATGGAGGCATGCCTATGGTAGTTTAGGCTCGAGACAAAGCTTAGGTTGTGTCATGACATAGAGGATGTGGGGATGTGTTTTTGGAAGTCATGTGGTTACATAATGGTTGTGATAAATAGAGTAATTTTTGTGAATAATAGTTGGGAGTATGTTTACTTTTTCAAGTAAGATGATTGGTATAGTTGTAATTATTATTAACTATTAAATATAATAAGTGTATTACTAATGGATATGTAGTACTTAATCAATTAGATTTAGAATTAATATGATAAGGGATAAAATATTCTCATCAAATATAAATTAAGAAGTGATATGGTGGCCTTGTCATATAATTTAAATCTTGTTTAACCAGCCTTACCCTTTTACTATGGTCATAATATTTTCATAATTATTACTATTCATAATGGTGAAAAAATAAATTCACCACATTACTAAATATAAAAATCCTGATTTAAAATAATTTATACATTTTAAAAAATAAATTTTAAGAAGCGGAAGAAATTAATATAAATTAATGTTTCAAAAAACCCAAGAAAAAAGAGTTTTTTTTATAAAAATTGCATTTTAGCATAAAAATTATATTATACCAAAATTAAATATAATAATGATCCCGGTAGAATTAATTTTATTATTTATATTAAAATGAACAGTAATTTTCATTTAAAAAATATAAAATAAAACTGTACTTTTTAATTATATGATTTCATGAAAAAAAATTTTCTTTTGAAAAAAATAGGAACTTTTTACTATTCACTCAAAAATTAATATTTCTGAAAAAAATTCTGAAAATTCACCCTAATATAATTTATACATCCTAGATTAAAAAATAATTTATTTTTTATCGAATCAAATTTTAAAATATGGGTGAAAGTTATTATACTTCCTGTGAATAAAAAGAATAAAAATACTCCATAGAAAAATGGTATTTTCAAAGGCTAAAATGATATTATTCCAATACATTGTATATTGAAAACCATTAGCTGAATTTTAAATTTTTTATTGAATTTATTGTAATTTTTTTATTAAATTCATTTATCAATAGTTATTAAATTAATTTATTAATATAAAAAATATCGTACTCACATTAATTTTTTTTTTCTAAAATTAACTCTTTTTAGAAAAAAATAATGTTATATTTATTTATAAAATATTATAATCATTGAATGAATTCTCATTATATTTTATACATGTTTGAAGAATAATATTATATAATTTAATAGTAAAAAATGGAACATTATATGTTTAATATAATATATATATATATATATATTAAAATAAGGTTTCTAAACTATATATTTTAATGAATATTAGAATAATTAAAGTAGTAACTCTTAATTGAATTTAATAATTTTTTTTATTTAAATATCAAGTAATATTATTAATTTATTATTGTAATAATATAGTATTCAATTGATTTTGGGGATTCATGCATCATAATATATTATATATATTGTAATTATTTAATTGAAACACATACTAAAATATCAAGGTGTTATATTCTACGACATTACAAAAAATGCATCCCCAAAATTTCAATTATTAATTACTTGTGAAGATATAAATAATGAAATAATTTATAATAATATATAAACCCCAATTAAATGGGAATGACTAGGAAATTTATCATAAATATTTATTTTACAATATATGTATTATTATAATATTTATAATTTTGAATGTGTTTTCAAATATGTTGTATTGTGTTTTTTTACATAATTAATTTACCTTTATATTAAATTTAATAAATTTGAGAAAAATTAATTGTTTATTATTTTCTATATTATATATTAAAAATGTCCATTTTATTGATTATTTTAATTAGTTTCTTCTTTGGATTATAATGAAGAATGACTAACAAGTATTTCAATGCACGAGAAATGAAAATCATCCTTTAATAAATCATAAGAATTAAAAAATAGAGACATGTTATTATAATTGTATAAAAAATGATTGAAAAAAGATGTAATATTATTCAATAGAAATAAAAATTCATTTAATGAATTTTCTCATAAATTCATGATACATCATGAATAATAACCAAATAATATAAAAAATACTTTAAATTTTTAATTCATTATAGACAATACTGCTAGTTAAGAATATCTTATTTTATACATTATATAATAATTTTGTAAATATTAACACTAAGGAAACCCTTAAAATTATTATTTAAAAGTATAACATCGGTATAATATCAATTATTGAAACAAGATTATATTTCTGAATATTATTAGAGATAATTTTCTCTATTTTAATTACTATAAGATCTACACTATGTGATTTTATTAGAATCTCCTTCCTCATATTATTATGGGATCATTAAATATATTTTTTAGATATAAATCACTATGTAGATCCAAAATCAAATTTAATTATATAAAATTATTTCATTTATGATCTAAGTACATTTTACCATAATAATTGAAACTTTATCCTTGGCTATAGTGATTTCATAATATTGTACATTATCTCTTATCCATTCCTAAGGTAATTTTCATTTAATGATGGGGAATCCAAACATGTAGTTCCCCATATACATACATCTCAAGCATTTATCATTTACTTTTCATTTATTAGCATGATGGACTTTATCTTTACACATTTAACTGAATATGATTCTTTATAAAAAACCCCAAATTGTTTCATTGAAAAATTATTACATGTTTGAAATTACACTCTTCAATTTTTCCTTTTTCCCAAAGTTCCTTTTACTCGGTGATCATTAGTTACATATTTAAATATATTTAATTTGAAGAAAAAAATTATAGAAGTCCTTCTCCTCCTTTGGTGTACTTGATAACATATCATAATATGTTTAAAAACAATTATATAGTAACACCCTTCGATAGATTGGATTTATCCATGAAAGGAAACAATGAATATTACACTATGTATTCTATATATAGTACATTGAATAACTTGAAAATATTTTAATGATTGATTCATTCATAGAATCTCATTCCACTTCTCTTTTTAAAATTTTTATATTTTTCTTCATAAATAAACTCATTAATCATGAATAATCTTTTTCCAATAATTTCCCATAAAAATTATATCATTCCATACACTATATTTCCTCATCCTCCGTGTTATTTTGACCAATTTCCACTATTTATTATAATATGTCGTCAAAAAATAATGTCAAAAAATTACAATTCATTGCATCAAAAATCATGAAATATCTTTTTTATTGACTTGATAAATTCCTTTTATACTACAATATTATTATTTCCAATAATTTTTTGAGGTAACTTCTATATAATTTAGTCCAACATCGTTGTATCGTGCGGTGAAGAAACATGTTACTCCATATAGACAATATTGATTATTAGCACATTCCATTATATATTAATCATTTTCCTAATTCCAACTACAATAATATATTTTTTCTTGGGAGGGAAATCCCTATGTAGATTACATTTTTTGATATTCATTCCATTACATCAATTGGTAATCATATCTAAACAATGTAATACACATTATTATCTCATAACATTATATGATATATATTATATTATATAACTCTAAATATAGTGTTATACTTAACATAAAGTGATAATTTATATGTTGATAATCACATAATCATAAGTTCAGTATCTTTATTAATATAATTTAATAATTAAATTATTTTTAACAGTTCATAATGAGCATGTAAGTCATCCAGATCACTTTCCTTGGGAGTGTCTTTTAAGGTGTGTAGCCTTAATTGCACTCATTTTTCACTATGTGAAGATGGATTTGATACTCAACCAAAAACATTGATTGTGTTCAACCCTATGTGCATTAGTGCCATATACCCACTAACTAATTTTTGTATGTAGAGGGATTTTATTACATATGAACTGCAAATTATTTTCTATAAAAAACATCATGATATCATCTTATACATAGAATTTCCTTAAAATCTATCATAAGGTTGCATTATCTAATTATTGCTTTTATAATTATAGTTCCTATGTATCATACTAAACTTCCTTTGATTCTAACTGTAACACACTGACTCTAGTAACACAAATCATTTGTTTAAATTACTACATTGGTATAAGATATAACATATTTCACCATAAAGGATCGATCAATTTAGATGTATCAGAAATATATATATATATATATATATATATATATATATATGTCTCACATATTATTATATATGACACAAAGATAGAATGAAGATAATTATTTTATCATTATAAATCCTTCAATTATTCCTTCTTCATATCCGTGGATATGGAATACATATAATGTGAGATCCTATATTCTCATCAAGTGAAAGAGTACAATGGATGTTATCATAGAATAAACAAAACATGAAGAATATGTCCGTGACAAACAATAATAAAATATTTCATATAACTAAAATCATGAAAGGTGAATACATCCATAGATGAAATTGGAAAATACATATTGTTCGTAATACTAATAATACGTATCATAGTGATGGAATTTGTATTGTTAGACATTATAATCATTCTACCATGGCCTTATTCCATGACATATTATGTAAATTCGAAAACAATATGCCATATACCAAGCTAGTTTTTATTATGAGATCTATCGATATATCATGTGGATATCAAATAGACGTCTATATCCCTTTAATTTCAAATTTCATAGCTTCCATCATATTATTGAACTGAAAAAAAGTAAATACAAAATAAATAAAAACATTCATAATGAAAAAACATCCACATGATATGTCAATATTTTAAACAGTCGACATCATTATCACTATTTATCTAGAGAAGTAAGGTGGATAGAATCATTAGAGTGTATCACTAGTAAAGCATAAGATTTATCAAATTATGTTGAAAATGGAGAAAATTCATTTAAAATGATATTCAAACTACTCTATAAAAACATGGTAAAAAACATTTTCTTTTCATAAAATTTAATAAATCATGAATATTTATAAATTTTCCTTATTATAAAATAACCATTTAAACAAGTAAAGTAAGCCTAAAATAATATAATAGTTATGATTATAGAAAAATTCATTTATTCACTAAATGTAAAAATAAATACTGATTTAATTTTTTTTTAAATAGTCAGAAGTACCTTATTAAGAAATGTTTTTAGAATATTTTTTAAAACAATTAATATATAAACAAATATAGATGAAATGGATTCAAATAATTATTTTATAATAGAAAAAATACTATTTAAAACATATCAATAAATATGGACTTGGAAGAAGAAATTAATTAAACAAAGAGGAAATAAATTCATCTTTTCTTAAAAAACATTTACCAATTATATTAATCAAAAAATAAGAAATTGAATGAAAAAACATAAAATATATAGATAAAAAATGAATAATAAAATTCTAATTTCTTAAAACATATTATCTTATCATTTTCTCTAATGTAAATATAAAAATAAACCATATTTAATAAAATCAAATTATAGAATATACTCTTAGGACATTGGTAAAATTTAAACCAAATCATATTGGAAGGTGAGAACCTGAAAATAAATTTTTAATAAACATTATTTTTAGTAAAAATAAAAATAAAAATAATCCATATGAAAGATTATACACCACCCAAAAGAATACATGTTGTTAAAATGGGTTAAGTCTCAATTAAAGGGATTTAATATGGGAAATCCATTACATCATACTTATACTTGGTTGAATATGATCTAATCTCATGTATAATAAATTTATTCTTACTATATATCTATACCAGAACTGCATTTTTATTTATGTTACTATATTTTTTTTAATAAATAATGTTTCCATATGTTAATAATTTGTTTCTAAAACAATACTTGAGTGTTTACCACTTGTTTTCTCTTACTTGTTTTGGTTTGAAGGTTCTTATACATTCAAATTGTTCACTATTTAATCATATCTAGATTAATAAACAATGTAAATTTATCATGTTTATATATTCAATATACTTTAAAACTATTCCAAAAATGGTTATGAAAAAATGAATTATATCATCTCATGGAGACGATAGTTTATACAAATGCCTTATTAAAAATACAATTTCTATAATGGATAAAAATAAAATTAAATAGGTAAAGGATTAATTTTAATGATTCCCAATAAAAATTCCACTATCATAATAATTAATTAAATCCATAATTATCTCTATCAATGTAAATTGAAAATGAAAAAATTAATCACATTACTTTTTTGGGGTGGTATTCCACAGGTACATATGAGAGATGTTATCACTTTCCAAATAGATGGAAGGGTGAGAATTTTCCCGAAATATTATCTATATGGAACCATACTGATTTAATAAAAATATTAAATATTCCATAATTACATCTTTATAATCATTAATGCGAGGTGATGATGAAAAATGAAATGCATCACTATGGGAAAATTGTAGGTTATACATATGCACAATCAATTATTTAATTTTCTATATGATGGAGAAGAATATGATAATGGAAGTTTACAATAATATAATAACATTTAATTATATTAGAGAAAAATAAGTTATCATATAATCTTTCAAATTAAATATTTGAAGGAGGTGAAAGAAGAAATAAGCATGAAAATGCTCAATAAAGAGTTACACCTCTTTGTTAAGATCCACACATTGGATAACACAATCAACATTCATTATTTTATATTTTGATGAGGCAATGACCTATATAACAAGTTAAGAGATTTTCAGATGGTATTAGGGTATATTTTAGACATGATAAATTAATTAAGTGTTGTGAAGAGGAGATGAGAGGAGGATCCCTTTTAAAGGTTAGTTGAGTGGTACACTTGTAATTATTCAAAACTATTAAATATCATAAGTTTCTTACTCACATATAAGTGGAACATAATAAATTAAATTTAGATGATAATTTGATTAATTTTTTAATCTAATAGTCCATTAATAATTAACATGATATTTTATGACCATATTAAAAACTATTAACCTTGGTTAAGTTCTTTTACCCATTTACCATGGTGAAAATATATTTAATGTTGTTACTATTCGTAATAGAAAAATTCAAATTTCCCTCAATATAAAATTTGAACCTAAAAATTATAATTATGTTACTAATTTTAAATATTTTATTTATATATGTTTTAAAAATTAATTTTAATATAAGTGTTTAATATGAAATGAAAACATTTTTTTAAATAATGACTTTGATGCATAAAAATAATATTATTCAAAGATAAAATATAATGATTATTCATATGGAATCATTTATATTATGTTCAATAAAATAGAACTTCTTTTTATTTAAAATAAAATAAAAACCATGTTATGAATTTTAAAATATATTATTTAATGAAAATAAATGATAGTATTTAAAATTAATTAAGATATTTCACTATAAACCTACAAAATCAATGTTTTTATAAAATACTAAAAAAATCACTCTAAGATAATTTAAACTATAGGATTTAAAAAGTAAATTTTATTTTATAACATATAATTTATAACGTTAAAAGAATTAAATTTTAATATCATAAAATAAATGGCGTGAATATTTTTTAGAAAGTGGTATTTTTTAAAACTAAAATGAATTTATTATTGTTCCATACCAATTAAAAAACATTAGATAAATGTTAATTTTTTTTATTTTATTATATAGAAAATTCATAAAACTAATTCATAAATATTCATTAATTTAATTTATTTTGTTAAAAATATATCAATAAAATAATAATAGTATTTTTCATAAAACTCTTCTATCTTCATATGATTTTACAATTATTTTGAAATATTTGAAGATTAAAGTATAATTGTTTTTTAATTTTTAAAAATGATTAAAAAATACTCCTCTATAACTTTAAAAATTTCTATAATTGAATTTAACATTTTAATTATAAATTTATAATTAATTTTTTTTACAATACATTTCTATTTAAAATATAATAATTAAAGTTCATATTAGTTGATATTACTAATTATGTTCCATTTAATTTTCCTATAATATATTAATTTTTTTATTGTAACAATGTATTATTCACTTAATTTTATTTCTTCTTACTTCACAATCCTTTCAATACAGTATTTATTAAAAGGAAAATGTTTACAAAAACATGTGGGTGTTCTATTCATCCAAATTAGAAAAAAAATTATCATCGAAGTTTAAATTATTACATACTAAGTAATATATGGATTAAGATGTAATTTCAACTGAGATATCAAAATCACTCTCTATAGTAATATAACTATATTTAAATTATGTTTTTCTTTATCCATGTATTTATCATAAAAAATCTTGTAATTTTGAACGGGTTTCCAAATATGCACAATTGAGTTTTTCTCAAAATAAATTTATCTCCCTATTAAAATTAAGGGATATAAAAAATATACATACAAGATTACTTTATATGATCTAAGTAATATTTTCACATTTAACTGGTTATATTAGTCATTTTTATCTTTCCTTTTTAATAAATAATGTCTTAGGGGTACTTCCATTCTCGATGTAAGAAAATAAACCATTAATGAATCATAAGATTCGCAAAAGAAACAAAATTAATTTCACCTATCTAAACCAAAATGGGTGTCACATGATAAAGTAAAAATCTTTATAAATAAATTATCTTGTGATGAAGAAATTCAATAATTCTAAAATCATCAATAATAATAACCAAAAAAATTAAATAATACTTTTAATTTTAATTTCATTAAAAAATAATAATATTTCAACATCGATTGTTTTATATATCATATACTAAATTCATTTTATCAAAACTAAATAAACCCAAAATAAAGAATTATTTAAATTTTAGGAATTAGTATAAACACAATGTTTCAAACTATATAATATATGTGCATCTTATATGAAACTACTATTTATACTCTTATTAAATATATATTAGATATAAATATTTTGATTGGAAACTAATTCCTCAAAGAATTAGGGGATGATTAAATATTCCAAGAGGATAAATAATATTCTTGTGATCCATGATATAATGAATCAATATCAATCTTTTTGTTTATGATCAAAGCACATGTCATCTCTATATTTGGACTTCATCCTAGGTTGTAATGATTGTAGATGATTTTCCTTTATCCCTTTTAATTTACTGAGGTAAATTACCTTAATTCATGGGGAATTTAGATGAGTAGCTTCACATCTCCATTCATTTGAAAAAATAAATCTTATTTTGTTATGAGCTTGATAGACTTTATCTCTGAAGTTTTAAAATGTTTCCATTCTAATAATGAAAAACCACGTGTTTTCATTCAAAAATTATATCATTTTGAAAATTCCATGCTTTCATTTTTTGTTTTTCTAAATTTCCCTTTACATAGTGATTGGGTCATTCCCTTTTTCTATTTATTTTCATTGATAACATAGAACATATAGTCTTATTTACTTGCCTTAAGGGTTTTTGATACCAAATGATCGTATGTTGAAAGTGTTTTTGAGAGTAAAATACTTAAAAGTGTTATTTTTATCGTACTAAATAAATAATAAATTTTACTCTCTACATTACGTACATAGTCTGTAGCATGCCTTTCTAATATTTTAATTTTTATTCATACATAAGAATAATTTCCATATCCCTTTGAACCAAATTTTATAACTACCTTTCAAAATAAAATAATGATCAAGGGAAATTTTTTCATTAAATTTCTCATTAATATGCTACCATTTTATAACCACTATTTACATATCCTTCGTAGTATTATGTATCATCATCCACCGTTTGTTAATATCTCTCCTTAAAAAACAATACCAAAATAACCTCTTCCCATTCATTACATACCAAATTTTGAAATTTATTTTTGATAAACACGATTCATTTTTCTAATTATAATATATTAGTAGTCCCTATTAAATAGTGGTGGTTTATGAAGTATGATGTTGACCAGCACCATATTATCATGTGTTGAAGAAACTTGTTACTCCGTCCAAGATTAATTTTCATAACAAAAACATATATTTCTATAATAATTTGTGCACCAACTACAGTATTATAGATATTTATTGAAGGGATGTAATTATCCAGATTACTGGTTTTGATGCACTTTCTAGTCCTTACAATATGTAACATCTTTAAATATTATCAGAAAATATATTATCCAATAAAAATATGAATTCTTAATCAATGTTTATATATATAAATGTACATTAAAACATAACATAAATTGGAAACATATACATAGATACTATCATAATCAAAATATTGGTATATTTAGTAGTATCTTAACATTATAAAAATAATTTTAACTCATTCATAATGGTTCAAAAATATCATGGTAATTAATCAATGAATATCCCTCGGGAGTGACTAACATGGTGTATAGTCTTGAACCCACTTATAAATCATCGAGTGTAGATTGGGTTGATGTTCCACCAACCTTGTTTAGGTTGTCTACCCCTAAGTCAATCTATTCCACAACCACATCCACATAACATTATCCAAACATGTATTCCATTTCTAGGAAACCACAAACTTTGTATCTTAACAAAACATCATTGTATAATCTTATACCCTGACTTATCCATAGAGACTATCATATAATGATATTCCATAATATATTATTTCTTAAATCTAGTTATAATAGTTTATACTAAACTTGTTTTGATACCATCAAGGTCACCCTAACTTCAGTACACTAGATCCAGTGTTTAATTTATAACATTTGAGAAAGAGACAAGAGATCATACAATAAAAGATTATTTAATATAGTAATCTCGAAAAGATAGATACAAAGATGTATCTTATATTACAATGGAGGTTAAAATCAATAAATGAAAAAAATCCCTTCGATCCTTGAAAATCATTCAATGTTTCCTTATAATATCCAAGTGGATGGAAAAAACTATTTTGTGAGCTCAAAATATCAGTAAGGTAAAGAGTAAAATGAAATATATCATATAATGAATAAAACATGAAAAAATGGTGGAGATAAACAGTAATAAATTATGTAATATAAATAATATCATGAAATGGGAATATATCCCTTGTTGACATAGGAAAAATAATAATCACATGGATAATAGTAACTAGTTTCAAAATGATTAATTACATAATGATTAACATCAAAATCCTTCCTTCATGGCCTTTATCAAAGAATAAATTAATAAATAGTAATGAATATGCCAAATAAACATGATTTTTTTTCTAATGTGACCTATTTTTGTGTCAAGGAGATAACTAATAGTGGTCCATATACTTTAAAATTCTATGTCCAATTAATTCATCATTTAAAATAAATTTAAAAATAAAATACATAATCAACAAACACATTAATACTAAAAAAACTAGCCTATAATATGTCAATATTTTCCCCAGTAAACCACTTGATTATAATACTTATAGATTAATATTGTGGATGGTATCCTTATATTATAACCATATTAGAGCATAATATTCATCCTCAAATGTTGAAATAAATAAAAATTACTTTATAAGAACATTCAGAGATTTATTTAAAAATAAAATTATAATATCATTTTATTAAAATAATATTTATATAACAATTTACACTATATTTAGAAAATAAATTTGATTTAAAATAACCATGAAAACATGTAAATGATGTTTCAATGTGAATAACAGTTATAGAGTTTGTAACATCTATTAATTCAGTAAAAAAACTAATTATTATTCAAAACTTTTGGTAAAAAGTTGTAAGAGATTATTTCAGAAAAATGACTACATAGTTCCTTTAAAAACAACCAAATTAAAGTAAAATATGGATTAAAATGACTTTAAATTATCATTAGATCATTGAAAATAATATTCATGAAAATATTTTAAGAAACATTAACATGGAAGAAATTATTTTTGACCATAGATGAAATATCTATATATTTTCAAAAATCCCATTTTATAGATCATATTAAGTACCAAATAGTGGAAAAATAAAGGGAAAAAAACTAAAAATAATATAAAAAAATATAAATTAAAATTTTCTTATAATTTATTTTAATTAATATATTTAAACGTCAATAATCTCAAGTAAAAATGAGATTTTGTGATGAAATCATACATCTTTGGTAAAATATGAATCAAGAGATCGATGATTGGGAGAATATGAAAGGTAATTGAATAACGTGTGAATTTTATCTAATTAAGGATATAAGGCATATATATGTAGTTTTATACACCACACAAGAGAAAATATGTGTTAAAAATAGAATATGTCTCAAAAATAAAAATTGAGATGAGAAATCCATTATAAAATACTTTTACATGGTTATACACACCCTAATATATTATATAATAAATTTAGAATTATTATAAAAATATCAGTCAGATCATTATTAGGATTTATTATACTAGATATTGGTCAGTGAAATTTTATTCTTATCCTTCTATAAAAATTTTTTTTGTTAATTTTTTTTTTGAGTGTTGTATTTTTTATTTTCCAAACATGTTTTTGTTTGATGGTTTTGGTCCTTGAACTTTAGTCATCACTCCACCACCTCCAGAATATTAAAAAAAATATTTATAATTTTTATAAAATCAATATAATTATAAAATAATCCTATAGAAATGGTAATGATCAATGAATTACATGTCTCATGGAGACAATAATTTGTAAGTAGACATAAAATATATTTCCATTACTCTAATGGATGAAAATAAAATGAAATAGTAAAGGATTATTTTTATCAAATCATTATAATAATAGAAATATCATAATTATTCAATAAGGACATCAGTATATCAATATATGTATTTTGTAAATGAAAAATGAATCACATCTATGTGGAGGGGGTTTTCTACATGTATGCGTGAAAGGAATTATCACATTCTTAGAGATAAAATAAAAATAAGTTAGATAAGATATTATCTTTAGAAAATCCTAAGAATTTCCAAATAATATTATATAATCATTATTTCCATCTCTATTACCAACTACTTAAGGTGGTGATGAATTATTATATTCATCATAATGTGGCGACTATAGGTCATACATATTCATGAGTGATGTTTTCATTTACTATAAGATGGAAAATGGTTGATAAAGGGTTTATTCATAAAAATAAAAAAATTATTATACATAATATAATTATCATATCATATATTCATGGTTATAGAAGATTATATGTACGTTTAAAAATAAATTAACTTGAAAATAATCAATTTTGAGTTATACATCATCATTCAGAACACTCATTTGGATTTCACCTTAAGGCTTCTTAAAGTAGAATTTTGGTGAGTACCAGACATATAGGAAGTGGGACCGGATTTTAGAAAGGCATTTAGTTTTATATTGGTAAATATAAATGGATTGTGTTATGTGAATAAGTTTGGATGGGAGATTGCCTTTTATATATTTGTTGAGTCTAAAACATGTTATTATTCCTAATTATTGAATGTTATAAGAATCTAACTCATGGATAAGTGGAGAATAGAAAATGAAACTAATAAGATAAGGTGATATGGGTAAGATACCTATCATCCAATAAGAATTGAGGTGAGATTTTATGACATTATCAAAAAAATTTATGAATGGATTACATGTTTTACCCTTTTTCAATATAGAAAATATTTTTACCATTATTAATATTCATAATGGAGAAAACTACAGAATTCCACATTTCTAATGTTTTACCTCTTTATTCTAAACATATGATCAATTTTTTATATTTAAATTTGTAGAAGTGTTAGAAAATAATATTAATATATGTGTCCATAACGTAATGAAAACATGTTTTTTTAATAATATTTTATGAATATTTTTTTTTGAAAAAATCAAATATATTGATGATTTCTATAAAATTAATTAGAAAATAATTAATAAAATAAATCTACTATTTATTTGAAACAAAAAATATATAATGGTAATTTCCAAATAAATTATTTAAATATATAAATGAAAGTTTTTACCAATAATTAGTAGTATTCACCACTCTCCCAAAAATAAATATATCAATAATAAATCCAAAAAATTAAAGTACCATAACTAATACATACTGAATTAACTATTTTATTTTATTTTATTAAATAAAATTCAAATATATGGAGGAAATTAAATTTAATATATGAACATGAAAGGCAGAAAAAATATATTTAGAATATTTTATTCTTGTAGCATAAAATGTATCTGTTCCCATTCATTTCATATAAAAACCCATTATATTGATGTTCATTTATATTATTGTATATATTATATTAAAATTTAATAATTTTTTTTAAAATTTAATTTATTATGATAAAAATTCATTCCACACATAAAACAATATTACTATAAAATAAATCATTTTACCACCAAATGATTTCATCTTTATTTCTATTCATTTGATAGTTAATGTATAAATGATTATTAATTTTTATAAATGTATAAATAATATTATTCTATATGTTTATTAAATATTATAAGGTAAATTATCTATTAAATTAAACATATATAGTAAAAAAATATTTTTAAATAAAATATTTTTGTTAATTTGAGAATAATTAAGGTAGTACAAATTAATTGATTTTACTAACTATGTTTTATTTAATTTTCTGTAATACATTTAATTTTTTATGGTAATAATTCAATATTAAATTATGATTGAGGTTTCATACATTATAAGATATTCAACATAGCTAATTTAAAAAAAAAACACTTACTAAAATAATGGACTATTTTAAAACTGTTATGGTGGGGAGGTTATAAGGAATTATTTCCTAGTTTATTTGATTGAATGATTAATCTAGTTTAAATATTAAATTTGAGTTATGTAATAGATGTATTTTTTGAATTTTTGGTTCAATAGAGGGGTTATTCTTAATTTTAAGGTTTCATTCAAACATTTTATATTTGATGGTGGATCGTATAACTTTTTTAGAAATAGTTTGATGTTTCAGATGAGGCTCATATTTCCTAGTAAGAATTAATATGGTAACCACTAAAATTTATAACTATAGGTAGAATTAGGTACCGGGTGGAAGGTAACAATTACCAAATAAGAGTGGAAATGAGGGGGTGGCTGGGAGGCTCTACTGGGTACCTCGTGGTATTGTTAGAGGTATATGATGTCACAAGGTCTAATATTTTTAATGGGTATTATTTTTTATTATCCACTCCATCCATTTATCACCTTAATTTAACTTAAATAAGATAATTATTTGTGGGGTTTTTTGGATTTAGTTTATCACTATTTTGATATGATGAAATTGGTGTGTGATTTATTTTAAACAATTGATCATTTTTGGGAAGAAATGGAATATTTGTCTTAGTTTTTAAAATGTGGTATTTTATTACATATGATATTATTTTAAAATTAGGAGTAATTTTCCTAGTTTATTCCTTTAGTTTAGAAAATCTTAAAATACAGAGATTTTTTAATAAGTCATCTTTATTATTTAAATCATTTTTAAAAGTTAAAAAGTTTTTTTGATGTTTTCTAATGTATGAGTTGAATATCAATAGAATTAATTAATATCATTAATGGTTAGGGTATGAGATCTCAAACCATCAAGTGATTTTTCGGATATTCCATTAATATTTATTCTACTGGTATTACTATGCTAATGTTCATTATGTATAAAACATATTTTAAAAAATATTAATCTTATGTATTTTAATGGTATTTTGTTAAGAATAGGTAACCATTTTAAATATATTTTCATACCAATTATGTGTTGGAATACATTTATTCTTGTCTCCAATGTAATCCTTGATATTTTTTTAGTTATTTAATTTATACCTTATAAATAATTGAACAACCATGTGTGATAGTTACATGATTTAGCATGAATAATCATAACTAGTGACTATTTATATATTTTATATGGCTGAATCCAACTTGTTTCTTCTATATTTCCATGATTTTATTTTTTATAATAATGTTTAAAACCATTTTAATTTCATTTTGAAAAAAAAATTATATACGTTTGAGTTTTATCATATATTCATTGGTTGTAGTTATGACCTCGGGTATTTTTTTTCACATTTAGGTTATTTTCAGAAGTTATATGGATTTCATTATTTGAAAAATTAATTTTTTCAATCCAGTTTGGGTAAAATATATTTAATCATATTGTGTAATGGTGTTAAACTCACTCTATTCATATGGATTGATTTTTACACCAAATTATTATGATAAGTTATGTTTTTAAATAAAGACTACACTTTGAGTCCTTTATTACATTCTAAAAAGTGATATTATCTTCTTCCATTATGACTAGAATTAATCATAAGAAAATTATCTTTAATTAAAATTTTGTTAAGTGGTTTCATTAGTGGTGAGATGATTATAGGGTTAACTAGGTGGGGAAAACATTTCTAAATCAAAAAATGTCTTGTTTATAAAAATATTTAAAGCTTATTATTTTCAAACAATAACAAAATTTATTTTATAAATTATTTGGTAAAGAATTTATTTTTAATAAAATATATATTTGAATAATTTTATATTTTTAAAAACATGGTGATTCTTTCCTCCTATAAATAATTTTATAGAAAAATAATTTTATCACCCCTCTGAAAAAATGTAATATTTAAAATAAATAAATGTGGGAAAGTATAGTTTACCATTTTTTATATTGTTATATCGACATTTTAATATTATTTATGATGTTTTTCGTAGTAACTAATGATTTATATCACTATATAAAATAGGTAAAGTAATTGATGTTTTTAATTAAGAACTTGGTTGATGATAAGAGGTTCTTAATCATAAGATGTGGGTAGGAATGTAAATTTTTTTCAGACATGTTACATAGTTCATTTCAATGATTTATAAAAAATTAGCATATTTTTCTTAGGTATACTTTAGTTATTACCTTTCCAGTAATTCAAAAACCAGTTCTAAAGTAATATTATTGATTTTATTTGTTCTTTTTTTGGTTTCTCACTATATTTTTAGACGAAAATTTTATGATTTATGAATAATTCTGATTTTAACTAGAATTTTTCTTAATTTGATTGAGGTAATTTTAATCTATTGATATATTTTATATTTATTTATTTATTTATTATATTATTAATTACATATATGATAATTGTATATCTTCAAAAATTGTACTAAGGTACACCATTTTATTGATAGATATATTGATTATATTTGGGATGTACTTTTAATTCCCATAATCATTATGCTATATTCAATTTTCGTAAATATAGGATTTACAATATTTTATTTAATCATTATTCCTTATTATTTTTCCCCTAATATAGTTAAATAACCTTGAATTATTTATTCTCATTTTATTGGGATAAGCTGCAATATTACCCTAAATAATTCATCTCGGATCCCATGATGAGGCTTAAATTAGGTAAAACCAAATATAGATCCTTTTGGTATATACTATATAATATTGTAGTCACAATGTAATAGTATCTTATTATTTACTATTTTTTATGATTTTATAATTTCATATAAAAATAATTTTTTAATTTTTGTATATAAATAAATGGACATGTTTATAAATACACCAATTATTAGTTGTTTAGTTGAGACACCATTAGGGGTAATGTACTTTGAATTAATTCTGACACCCTATATGGACACCTCTGTGGGAATAAGATTATATTTTATGAATTTTAGGAATGCTAGTAGTTAGTATAGTACATTATGGAGAATGGTAACTATTTATTTATTTATAGAAGTTTTCTCATTTCGTAACATTTATGCACAAATATCATTTTTTTCAAATTTCTTACCAGGGACAATATAAATTTTCATTTAGTTATGTTTAGTCTTCTACCAACTATGAAACTCTAAAAGGGTGTTTATATTTGGGATATTTATAGTTATATATTCATTTATAGAGATTTTTTTTATATGTTGTTTCTAGATACATATATGTTATGTTATTACTCTTAAAGATGTCTAACAAACATATATTTCATATAATATTCTCAATATAATCTGGGCGAAACCTATCATAATTTTAAAATAGGGTACATTTCACCTTGATCATATAATCAGAACCACAAAGTTATTATCAATCCATTTTATACTATATAATTATATTTGGGATGTGGATATTTTATTCATATATTATTTAATCATAAAGGTTATGGTAGATACAATAAAATTAACCATGTGTTTCCATGAGGCTGATGGGAAGAAGTTTTGAATTATCAGTGATTTATAGTGAACCTACCTTGAGTTTAGAAGTCTCCAGTTACTATGTGTATTAAATTATTTGAAAAGAATAATATGGTACATGAATTCATGTATAAGTCATGAGTATCAGTATTTATACACTGAGATAATGTGATATCTGTGACTAATGTGTAATATATATCATAAAATTGATGAGGATAATGTGAAATGAAACATGACATCATCTATTATAGTGAACCAAAAATAAAATTTACATGAGGAAATATTGTCTGGATCATGTGATATCCTAGAGGCATTGAAGGTTGAAATAGAAAAAAAATGAAATTATTAAGAGGATGATATGAAGAACACACCTAGAAATAGGTATGAGATATAATATACATAACAGAATGAAACAAGGGTGTTGGAGAGTCTTGAATTGAGAAGACTCAAGATTAAATATTCCAAAAATATGAGAATTTATAGATGACATACTAGAATAGATAGAAAATAACCATCTAATACTATGATTTTTGATTTCTTGATTCTCTGGTTTTTATTCAATTAAATTAGCTTGTTATATTGTAATAATAATGCCTAATTGTGTCCGCAATGGGGAATATGGAGATGCTGATTGGTTTTTATATAGATAATCATTGGATGAATGAATTGTGATATATAATTTGTTATTTTTATAAATTTATTACTATACTGATAACTAAATAGTTGAAGTGAGTTATTAAATGATGTAATGATGGAGGAAATATAATCTATTTTAAAAATTAATAATAAAATTCAAACAAATATAGTACCCCAGAGATTTTTTATAACTAATAAATGACTAAAAATATCCATTAATTTAGGATTAAATTACATTTCAACATATATGATCATGTAATTGAATTTTGGGGATTTTTGTATCTCAATGGAGATATTTAGAATAACATTATTAAGATAACACTAATATTTTACAATATTTGATATATTGAACAGATCATATTTAACTTCTAAAACTAAAAAATTTATATCATAATAAATTACACTCTATTATTCATTTAATACCCATAGACATGTCCCCCTTATATTAATCAACTCATTTAATGTGAAAATACAGTTCATGAAAACAAACCACACAACCCTAATGCCATTTTTATATTATTTTATATATAATTTAATTGATTTGATAAACACAAATTGGTCTTATGTAAATAACCATGTAATAACTAATTTTTTTGATTCACTAAACATGTACACTATTAGGAGTATAGTAAATTTTGTATCTATCTATACACATAAATTAAAAAAAATCTTTGAAAATTACTATGATTGTTTGGGTATATTACGACCAAAAATAACTAAATGGACGTAATGATCATAATTATAAATTATTAATTATTGTACTGATCCATGGACTGACAATATAACCCTTATATAATATCATAAATTTTAAAAATAATATTATACATATATTTTTATAATTATTTTTGTCACCGTTGAAATGATATTAAAATAATTTAGACAGGATTTATTAATTTTTTATACATTTGGATGATGGTATTATTTTTATGAATGATATTGTCTTGTGAAGGGATGTAAAAAAATTTCTCCTTGTGTAATTTAATATGAAATATACAAGTGGGAAATCATTCATGAAATTAGTGAAATATTCTTAATAAATTATAAGGATTCTGAGGGTCATTTTAGAAATTAAATATCCAAACATCATTAGTGACATTATTAATTAAAAATTCCTCAAAAATATGTTTATTTTTCATAGAGTGAAAATATAATGAAGTAATTTTCCCAGTTCTAATTTTGAATAAATAATAATAAAGTTTATTTTCTAAACGACATTGGTTATGAAGTTAATATATTCTCACACTTTTACTGATATAGATATATACTTCATTGGTTAAATGTAATGTTGTATAAATAAATTCTAGAGGAAAACCATTTTAATGTTGTAATGGATGTTATTGATGATTAAAAAAATATTTTTTAAAAAATAAAATTACATAAAATAACTCAATTTTTTGGACACCAAAGTATTAAAACTTTTAATCTGTGAAATTAAAAAAAATCACATTATATAAAAGTTAACATTTGGGGGAACTTTTTTAGAGGGTAAATCATTCCAATATTACTAATTATACAGTTGAAGTTTAATATAATACATTGTAATTCCAAAATTATGTTAAACATATATGTATTTTAAATTATTTATATTAACAATAAAATATGTTTTGTGATTATTTTAAAATTGTATTATAATATAAAAGTCAAAATATATATGTGTATGATGTATTTGAATGTAATGTATTAATTTCATAAATAAAGAAAAGAAAAATTGTTCCAAGTGAGTATAATTTTGTGGGATTCATGTTAATATATCATTACCTAAGGGAGTTTGGCCATTAAAAATCTATATTAATATTTAGAATATGAGTATTATAGACTAATAATTATTCTCAAAAAAGCATTATATATACAATTATGAATCTAATTAAATATTTTTGATAATTTAGAATTTAATTAAACACATAATTATATATTTTTTTAATATTTTATCTCTATTTTAGAATTATCAGGTATAGATTTCCTATGATTTTAACTCATATCATTTAAATGCTTTATAATTATGAATTATTATATTTATGATTTATATTTTTATGAGGAAAATATCAATGAAAAATGTATTTTATTTTCTATGGAATAATCACCCTATATTAAATTATTGTTTATGTTTTCGTAATTTTAATACAATTCTCATGATTATGATTTGTTGTACATGAATATGTCACATGGGCCAAGTCATATATTTGGCAATTTATTTTTAAAAAAAAATTATCCCAATAATTTTATTAATGGATCCAAAATTATGTGAGACCAATTTTGGTTTTATTGATTTTAGGGTATTTTCAGCACATTGGTATTTTAATTAAAATGATAATTGGTTCACCCCCTCATATTTATCATTATGATCAATTGATTGAGTTCTTAGTTCATTCATTAGAATGTAGGATATATATATATACATTCTTATTTATAAATAAATAAGTTAATGAAAGAGACAGAATATAAAAGAGTGTTTTTTCTCATAGAACCTTCTATAAGAACCATAATGACAATTATCTTATATGGTAAACCCTCTTATACATATCATTTAGATATATTTTCTTTATCTAAGAAATATCTTCGAGTAATGGGATTCTATTGTAATGTGAGGTTATGTTTGTGAATGAGATGGATTATGATAATGTTCTAGATTTTTTCTTCACCTACTTGTCTGACATTACATATATATAGGGGATTCACATGAATACAAATTTGATAGTGGATCATGAGGTCATCTAACAAGTGTGATATTTTTTTCCTTCATTTTATTTAGGAAAAAAACCCAATCAATGTTTATGAATTATAACATGTAATTATTATAAAATAACCATATTCAAAATTGTGTAAACTAGAATGATTCAACTTAGGTCACACCAATATTATTCTTCATAGTTTTCTAGTTTATAATATCATAATCTATTTAGGAATAGATTTATTATACACCATCAGGAAAATTAATATTTGTGTACCCCAAGGTGTTTAAATAATTCTTTCTACAGAAGATACTCTATATAAAACATTATAATTAAAAAAATATAAAAAATAATATGGGACCTATTAATGGGTTCGAGTGAGAAATAAAATATTCTACCTAACATAATATATTATCATTCCTTACTCCATCAATCATGGTTTGAATTTTTTTGTGAAATAAAAACATATACCCTCACCATATCTATGTAGGACCCAAAGAATAAGAAACACACACACATGTTTTTTATTTATTTTTTAAAAAATAGAAATGAGATTACTGGATAGTTTATTGAGAAACACTGAGATGTGTTGGTTGAATAAATGTTTAATTAATCCAAAAATTATTAAATAATATAACCTATATTGTTGGTTAATCCCTATATCCATTCAAAATTTTACACTCACTATAACACCCTGAGATTTTATGAGAAATATTACTAATTTCATTGATGTCTTGTGTTGTACGCTACACCAAGATTATATTGTGCTATAAGGAACTCTATATTAGCTTGCAGTATACTCAAACACTATTCTAGGATTGTGTTGCACGCTAGAGAAAAATTCCTCGATAGTGTGTTTTATACACAATACCGAGTTACACTAAACGAGATATTATTATAATATTATATAAACTAGTCGTTATAAATAGTAATACTGACTTTTTGAAATTTTATAAATTTTATCCTTCAAAATAGACATCATTTTTGGATTTGGAATATCAAAATTATCCTAGGGTGATTTTTTGGTATTTTAATGAAAACTTTCAATTTTTGATGAATAGTGAAAACACTAAGTTATTGGTTAAAACCAACTTTTTATTTAAATAATAATGTATTTTATTTAAATTTATTTTAGGTCAAAATAGATACATAAAACCTATATAAGTTCAAGGAAATTCAATAGAGTCATTTTATAATAGTTTATGATATATAACTATTTTATAGAACTTTTTACCGTCTTTTACCCACCTCCTCGGAGAATTTGAAAATATACATAAAACATAATTTTACCGCTTCTGTGAGTGGAATTTAAAAAATCCAAGAGACACAGTTTATATCACTAATTAAAACGTGGTCCAATAAAATAAAAATAATTTTTGGTGAATATTATCATTTTACTTTTATTTACCACGGTTAAATGTAAATAGGGTAATTAAGGGTAAAAATGATATTATTATTACCCTAACACATGTTCTAATTCTATTGGATAAGTTTAATTCCACCAAAAAAATCCTTAGGAATAAAATATTACCATTTAGGTGTACTTGGATTAGATTAGGACATTTATTATTATTTTATTTAAAGAAGAGTTAAAATAGTACAAATCAAAGTTTAATAACTAAAACATATTTAATATAGGGTTATTCATAAGATAAATTATACTATAAATATTCATTAGAAATATAAAAAAAATTCCTACATAATTTTATTTTATTTAAATGTTTTAGACATTAAATAATATAATTTATTAATGACACAATGATGATGTAGTAATTACCTTATTAAGGAAATATTAACATAATTGATATTATAAATACCCAAATAAATGTAATTTGAGACTGTTTATGAATTAAACTAATTTTATAGGTTAATATATCATATTAGGGTTAGTTAGATATATTTTTTTCAATGTAACAATGCTGTTATGAATATAGAAAAAACAAAATACCAAATAGTGTCAAAATTGACATAAATTTTTTTAAAACAAATATTATATTATTAATTGATATAATGTTCTTAAAAATATATGGTATTCCAAAATACTTATATAATAATTTATATGACATTAATGAACCAAATTAAGTTCTATTTGTATTTTATACTAAGATTAGTAACCATATAGTGTAAGAATACAGGAAGACACAATAAAAGTTAAATTATTTGACTTAGAGTTAAATCTAAATGATAAGTTTAAAATGGTAACCTAAACTTGTCTAAAACCTATTAGTTGAAATTATTTCGACCCATAACCACCATATCCTTAAAATAAGTCACTTTTTAACAATTATAATCTGAATATGAATTTATTATAAAATAATATTTTCAGTTTTTTCTAAGGTACCCCTCACCGCTCTTATAAAAGGGCACTCCCTCTTCTTTGTAATTCAGACCTACAAAGCCATTTTCCTTGTCAAAACCCTGCCCAAATACCCTCTCAAATATCCTACCTTAATCCTATAGTCCTTAATTTAGTCATAATGCCATCCTATAGAGCCCTTTTGATCATATCAAAAAGAATAACCCGAAGAAAAGGTAAATATCTCACCACCTATTTCAAGTTCCTTTCTGCTTCCACTTCCTCCTTATTTTTTTGTTTCCATTATAAAATAATAACTCCAGTATCTTATATATAATGGGATGTTATTATAAAATTTGAACAACCATATTAGTTATTTTATACATTTTATGAATGAAAATGTCAACACACGTGCGTACGTACGGCTTACCGTCTCCACGTCGTGGTGTAGTTTGTTATTCAAACATTTCATCATTTGGATGGGTATAATAATGAGTATAAATGATATAAATAATAAATATAATATTATTATGATTCTTTATATATGATATACTATCAAATTATATACTATTTTAATCTCAAAATAATGATATCATCGCTCGTGCGTACATACGGACTACCGTCTCCACGAACGCGATGAGATTCATTTTCCATGATTAACCATTCAAGTATGATTATAAAGTATATATAATAAATAATCAAGAAATATATTAAATAATAATGATACTAGATTTATGTACATATATGTTTCATTTACTTAATTCCATTCAATTCAATAAGGAAACAAAAATAGCGTTCATGCGTACGTACGACCTACCGTCTCCATGAACGGTGTATTTAATTCAATTTATTGATCTATTATATATATTTATATACTGAATATATATTATATATAAATCATGTTTTACATTCTTTAATTATGTAAATTAGGATATAAGTAATAATATCATGAACATAAAATCGAAACACGTATGATAAATGAACCCATTTTACCCCAAACACTGCTTTAACCTGGAATTTACATAAGAACATGTAATATAAAGTCATAAGTGAATCATATATGATATCATAAATATTATTATTGTTATGTTACAAGTTAATAATATGTTTAAACCCACTATACAAGAGACTCTAAAACATACTGAAGAAATTGGACATAAGGTAAGGGATAATTTTTCAAATATCATTTTTATCCGAGATTACTTATACGTAAGTATTTACTGGGGTTATGTTTATCATCCGTGTCCTTGATTTCTAAAAAATGTTTTCATAAAATTTTTATTATTATTCCATGTATGTTTAAATTCATTTTTACCCTTTTTGGACTTTTTTCCACATTTTATGGAAGGAATCATCACTTTGGTTACCATATAAGGTACTTTTTGGATTTTCCGGTAATAGTACGAGAAGATTGTTTTTTAACTTATACTGTGTGAATGGATTTTTACAGTTTCATAATGACTTATTTCTATGAAACTTCCTCTACAAAATTTCATGATTATTTTCAACAAAATCATTTTCCTTTAAAATTTCATGGTATTTTGAGAAAATAAAATGATTTTGAAGAAGAAAGCATATTTACATCAAGAATTCCTTTCAAATTTTTTATAAAAAATATTTTCCATCTAAGATGACATTATTTAGTATGTTTATGTTTCATGTATAATGTATCTATTATTCACATAGTTTTATTTTTCTTATGATGAAATGATATCCATTTATTTTATATGGATTATGTTGTGATGGAATGATGTTTATGAATCCCATTTTATTCTTTGGGTTATGATGAATGATTTATGTTTATTTTGTGGAACAAGTAAAAATGAAATCCTTATGAGATCGATGGGACCTATATATCCTTCTAATTAATTGGGTAAATAATTATATCTCATTAGATAGACATGGATGGAACGACAAGTTAATCTGTTTGAGTGACACCGGACTGGAACGAGGAGTGAACTCGATTCAGTAAGGGACTTTGTCCACTATGATGGTCTTGGTAGCAATGCCTTGGCTACTATAAAAATTATATCATGTGCTTAATGGTTTCCACAATTACATGTTTTATTCCCATGCTATTTTATCATGATTAATGTTCCTTTATGATCTATGCCTTACATACTGCAATATTTATTTCACAACTCAAGATCATGATGTCTAAAATTTATGTTCATGTTTTTATGTTCAAATGTATATCGTTTGTTTTATTTTCTCCATGATTACCCTTACTGAGCATTTGAGCTCACCCTTTATATGTTTTCTTTTCCCCAGGATATAAAGAAAGGTTTTAGGTGAGAAAACAAAAGTGGAAGATCTTTATGGGATATGTTGAAGATCTTTCACCATGATTAGAAGAATATGTTCTACGTTTCAAAAGACACTAAACTATTACAATCCTTGGGTGTCATTTTTTGTTATGTATTAAGTATTCCACAAAAGTCATGTAATTTCCATCTACATCAATATTTGGGACTCTACACTCACTCTCACCCATATTCATTAAGTATACAAGAGCATAATAGCACACAATATGTTTATCTGGTTCTCTTCTTATGTGGGTGCTTATTTCCATAATATGATAAGTGGAATCAAATACATGGAAGGTCCACTAATTTATAATGCAACTATAATGAGGGATGGTATCATATTTGACCTTTTAATATTTTAAAATATCATTTTTCCTTAATTATTTTATTTATATAGGATCCCTTCTATTAACAATATAATTTAAACCAAAATAATAGTTCATTATTTTAATTAAAAATTAATTCACATAAAAAATAGATATTTTTCACATTCCAATACTTCAATCATAGAAGTAAAAAAATATACACTTGATAATTAATAAAACTCACATGACTAAAAATTATTGATGATAAAAATGAGATATATCACAATGAAAAACATCAATGCATATAGATATTCAATCGTAGTAGTAACATATCTATCTATCTAAATGTTTCTAAAAACTTTTTATTATTCACTGATTCATCTTGCCTTTACACCCATCCATGATCAGTTGGTTAGTTTCCAAAATTTTAATATTAGAAACTCTATGTTGTTTGGTCTATTATTATATTCACTGATAAATAAAGTAGCTTCAAATATACAACTATAGAGACAAATCATATTAATTTAAAATATGAATATTTAATTTAAATTATTTCATTAAATATTAACTGAATATTCTCATTTAATTCTCAAAAATATTTGTAGAACTCATTAAAATTTCCCATTTTTTTAAGAAAATAATACTTACGTAATGTCTATTTAATGTTATATATCTTTTGTAATAGCATATAAGAGAATATATAATCTCATGTTAATCATATCTGGACTCCATATTACTCAAATTTGAGGACAAATAACTCTTAATTGAGTTTTAAAATCTCTAAACTGATCATAAAATAACTATATATTAATCTTTTATGATATTCAAACTACTTACTCTCATATAACCATTGTAATATAAAATTTATTCTTATACAATATTCAAATTATTCATAAATGAGATCGAGAAAACCTCACATTTACAAAGAAAAAATTACATATTCTTCCAAATCTATAGATTAATCACTCATGGATAGTAGAAATTTAAATTTACCCATATATATAATTAAAAAATTACAAAAACCATATTTTCACAACATAGAAAATTGTTGGTTTTGTCGATGACACTTACATCATATCATACAGAGTCAAAAAAATCATCAAATTTTAATGATTCTCAAATATTGTTGATAAAAATACAAAAAAAATAATTCCATTATTAATTATATATTCCCTTGGTATTTATTAAAAACATCATCAACTCGTATTAATCTATATAATTTCTCCAAAGATAAATCTATCTAACAATATACTTTTATATAATGTATTGTTTTTTAGAGAATTCATTTTGTTATGATCAGAAGTTTTCAACAAAGGAATATGTTTTACTCCTCCTCGATATACTCAAAATTTTATTCCCCATTGATCAATAAAATTATCTATAAATTCCTAAAACAATATTTCACATGATTTATATACATTATATACACTTGAAAAAAATTTCAAAATAACTATGTGGTAATATGAATACCCCTTAAGTGAGGTCAAAATGATGAACATGTATTTTCTTATTTAACACTTATAATATTTCCTTTAGAAATGATTTTATAAACAAAACTATAATTGGGTTCAATTTTGGAATATAATCTTGCCTCATGTATCTATTTGAATCATTCTTCTAAAAAATTGATATTTGAATCCAGTATTCTTATATTAAGAGTGTTACAATTTTTCCGTGGTCTAATTAATTAATTATTAACGATTATAGCAAATTCATAATGGTTTTTCTGATTTCCCCTTTGTGTTATCAAGATTGACCTTCATCTATATCATTTTTATGAAATATTTTGAAAGTGATACATATTCAGACATCTAATAATATGAGTTTCACACTTATATTTCTTATAGTTTCAACACATTTATGTTTTCCTCAGAAAAATATGTGTCTAGATATTGATTTTTTCAATAATATTTCTTTACTAATCAGAATCAGTGTAACTAAATAATTCTTCCTACTCACCTATTTCATAAACAAACCCATGATTTAAAATATTTTTATATATCTATTTATTATTTTATAATATTATCTATATGATTATTTGGTATCAATCAAAGATATTATAAATAGATTTACCAGATAAAATATTTTAAGGATTTAATACTGTGAGATCTTGCGGGATTTCAATGGGGTTCCTAAAAACATTTTAATTAACACTTTTTCAGGCATCATCCTGTGTCAGGTTCATAGTAACAATAATAAGTATGGATATATTTTTAGAGACATTCATGACTAATTTGTTTAATAATTCCTTAGTTTATTTATCTTGGGATAATAAAATAGATTATAAAATATACAAATCATTATTATTGGGTTTAAAAACAATTAAAAATTATTCTTCCTATATCATAAAAAATATATTTCATCAATATAGAAATTAACTATGAGAGTGCATGTGTTCATCCTTTTTACATATAAATTTTTTCTAATTATTCCTTAGGATGTAACGACCTGGACCCAGCCAGCCACCCGAACAGTGCCAAACGGGTCGGGTGTTACTACCTTAGGCGCACCTCCCCTAAACGCCAAAGGCTACCGACTAGCAGCGGTGGTCTGAATAGGTATAGTGGGGAGGATATACGCTATCTGAGGAAATAAAGGTACTAGTCCGAGTATAATGTCTATAAGCAGTGGAAATTAAATGACTCAGCAAACTCAAACCAGACATGTAGAGTGGAAGCATATCAAATATCAGAAAAACAATGGAAACAATATAGAACAATGGTATTTGAAAGTAAACAGAACAACATACTGAATATCACAAGCAACTATGGCTGTAAACAAACAAACATGCATCCATAGTAAGTCGTACATATGAACATGAAATAGTGCCCATGGCTAACAAAAAGTTACTATATAATAAAGTAAGCATGCTTATAAAAATAGGAAACTAAACAAGTAACTCCAACAAGACATGACCTCAAGGTCTATGACAGTCTCCATGCCAACAGCACTAAGGTCCAGCTCTTGAGGCTGACCCTCCACGTGCACAAAATTTCATAAAGTCTACACGTGTCCCGAAGGGACCATCTAGGGTGAATACAAGTCTCAGTAGGATACCACCCAAGGGTGCATACCTAATATAAGTGTTTCGACAAACATGATTATATTAGAAAAATAGTAAACAGTATAAATACTAAAAGTAAACACAAACTTCACTAGGGCTCAGCAGCCACCAAGAAGTGTCACCTACTTCAGCCAACGTCGAAATCTCTGGTCTGTAGCCCAGCACCTCGTGCCACCTAACACTATGTGTATCAAGTATCGATGTCCCGAAAGCATGCCCAACAATTGTTACCTAGCTCGGCAGCTCAACCTGCTCAAGGAACAACATCTGGAGGAACAACGATACCTTTCCTCAAATGGTTTATTATATTTTTTTAATCAGGAATGAGTCATATTTCTCATCATATTTAGTTACAATATGTTTTTACTTTGGTAAATCAACTAGAAAATGACATATACCACCATAAATAAATCATTTCAATGGAATATTAACTTTGTATATGACCATTCATTCTCTAAAATTCATTGAAATAATATTGATAATCTTTTCATCTTTATCATCATATTCTTTATCAAATTTAGAGTCATCAAGAGACTATTTTTTATTTTATGTGAAGTCTTACCTATTTATTTCATGGAAAACAATTTGCTTCTATTATTTTGAAAAAATGTATATATTATGAACCCCATAACTACATGCCAATATAATTTTTTTTATACTTTAGGTTGTGTAATGTATCTAATACTATATGTAAAATCACAATATCACAAGTTATGAATTTGGACATTCAAACTCACCCATCTATAAATTAAAACATTAGAACCACACATCATTATGGATTTTATATGAGTTAAACTATAGAATAAATATTTATCCATACTAAAATGTTTATAACCAATTAGTATTTTAAGTCATTCTTCTACATGGGTGCTACAAAGACAAAATGATAAAGAGATTTGGCATAAACTCTAAAGTATAAAATATAAAATAAAAAGAATAAAACATTATGACACTCATCTATAAAATTACAACCATCAATATCTCCAAATATTAGACTATAAATAATTGACATAAAACAGGATTGGTTCTAAATGGTGGTATCTAGACATATATTTAAACTATTTTATGATTATCCTTAGTCATTTATAAAAAATAATTATCCCTTTATTCCTATGATCATAAATATATTTTATTCTACACTAATAAATTTATATTGTAAAATATAATGATTGTACTTTATCAAATAATATTTCAATAACATATTGATCATGTGTGTTGTTCACGATAATCCAATACTCTGTAGTCACACTAACTAAGATCACTTTAGGTTAGGTTTAGTTCATACTCAGTCCCCTACCCAATCTAGGGTTCCTAATATCTATGATGACATCCCACACATTACGTAAAAAATATAACTTTTTCAAAAAATTAAAAAAAATATTGGAACTCCCATATGGGTAAAAAAATAATTTAAATTAAATTACTGTTAAAAACATTGAAAATAAATCAAAAATAAAAATGATATATTTATAAAAAAAATCACATAATAGTTCAAAAATAATAATTAGTACTAACCCTGAACGTATTAGATCAACATTGAACAAAAACCTCATTTGGGGACATATTTAATCAAGTAGGATAAAAAATGATAAAATTCATTCAAAATATATTAAATTTAGCCAAAATTTTTTCCTTGTTTCAATGAGGTCAAATGATATTGCATATATCTTCTATTATCGTCCAGTACCATCTAATTAATTTCAATAAGGTAGACATCATGCAGTATTATTTTTGGTCCCACTAGGATAAATACGTTGAGAGGGTGGTGAATTAGGGTTTAACAGATTAAAATAAATTCCCCTTTGGATCTTGTTTCGTTTTTTAAAATTTTTACTCTCTCTCTCCCTCTTATTTAGCAAAGTATGAAAAAAAATTAAAGCATTCACATGTGACAGTAATTTTACTTAGGTCACTATCACGTGGTGATGTCCAAGGAGCATACAATGGAAATATGCCGATGTATCAAATTAAAACTTCCCATATCCAAATTCTTCCAAATAGTGCTTTGAGCCTAGTTGGAAACATGGCCTCAAGGTTATCTCCCGAAATGATAGATGTTTCTAACAAACAACAAGGGCCTGTGTGTGATAGTGGGGAAACTATGCCTTCGTTGGCAGAGTATAACTCAACATTATGAAAAAACAATAGCAGAAGCTGTAGTACCATAAAAAAGAAGTAAATAGTGGTATACATATAATACAAATAATCATATGTCATAGAATATAAGGATGATGTTTCATATCTCATGTTCTATGAATATAGTCAAAAAATGACATAATATAGTAATAAATGGTACAATTACCATAAGTACATAAAGGAACAAATAAATAATAAGTATTACAAGGCTCAGCTTGGTCCCATGATCTCCTACTTATAAGTAAAACATCAAATACTTATTGAAGGGTTATTACCCTTATTGAAACCTACAATAGTGTAATCTCTTTGGGCACAAAAAACAAGACCCAAATAGATTGTGAGACTACATATTTGTAGGCTACCACACATGATCTATACAAATCTTTCAAAGAATACATCTGACAGTCTGTTTGAAATTTTGAATGTAGTAAGCTAGGAAGTAGTCAAATATAAATAGTCCTATATGAAATAGTTTCCATTTACATTCATTTCATATTCATTAATTAATTCAATAACATTGAATTATATCATTCTCTAGATCTGGCCTATGTCTGACAACCCTGATGGAAAACTAAAAACATCATATACCTTAGAAGGTTATATAAGAAAGTATGTAATGTCTAGATCCAAGATTGTGTTCTGTCTTGGTAGACACTTCAAAAGATATTTAATTTAAATATTGAATTTATAACATAATTATTTCCATGAAATTCCTATGTTGGAATTCAAGTATCACTATAGGTGAAAATTCTATATGAAACCAACAATCCCATCCTGGAGAACCTCTCTAGAATCTAAGTATCACTCTTGGGGAAAACATACCATCATCCTACAAGTTCATCCCGAAGAACCTCTCTGGAATCCTGGTATTACTCTAGGTGGGGTTTAAATCCATTTCAAATAATCCCATTACTGTAGGTCCTATACTTAATCACTAGGTATCACTCATGACATGTAAGAAAATCCAATAGATTCTATCAATGTCATCCCTCAACAATCCATGTTTCACATTAAAAAATAATTAAAGCCTCTATGATCTTGACCACTACTCCCATAGCTCACTCATGGCTTGGACATAATAGCTCGAAAAACCTCATAAGGCTTTTCCTTTTGATAATTCACATGGTTAAATAACACTATAAGAAACACATGTTATTTTAACTATTACAGGGATTTAACAATAATACCATCACATGGGTAATTCATTTAAAAAGTATATCAGGAAATTTAAATGGTCACAAGGCTTAACCCTAAAATAAATTTCATGGGAAAATCATTTATACAACCATATTAATTTTTAAAAATCTAAAGGCATGGAATTAAAGGCATTCCAATAGGCATCCTATCCCAAATGGGCGTAAATAACCATCCTAAGGAAAACACACCATGGGTGGCCTTAATTAATGGTAAAAAAACCCTACACATGGTTTATATCACATAATCAATTATATAAACAACGAATGGAAATATAAATGGAAAAATAATTTCTTATAATCACCCCAAAAATGGGCATGTGGAAATCCTAAACATATAATCATCTTTGAAATTATAAAAAATAAAAATCCCACCTAACTTGTAGCTGTAAAACTCTCATCGTCCATGGTTGTCTTATAATTCGACCATGGGCATGGTATATCTAAAAATTAAACATAAATTCACAAACATTGATAACTATTTAAAGAGAAAAGATTGTGAACAATGGATCTAGATGAATCAAGAACTGACCAAGGGGATTCATATGCATTAGATAGTGTTTGAATTTGAGTTCAAATGATGAATCAAGAGCAGAAACTATCTCTTGCACTATTATTTTTGACACCCAAGAAAGGCGTTCTGTCTGTTTTAAAAAAATGAGGTTCCTTCCTATTTTAGAAAAAAAGTATAAACCATTTATACGGAAGTTCCTATTTTTACAACTTACTCTTCCAAGTCATAATTGAGTCCTATCGACATCCTTATTGGGCATGTAGTGGGATTACATGGTGTATAACCCATAGTCTTGTTGTGAAATAGTCTTGTAGCCATTATATGTCATTTTCCCTTTATTTCTCAAGTAAAACACAGAAATAATTGATATGGACCTTAAATGAATAATTGGGTTCTTACAAACTTTACCCTTTGAAGAATTTCATCCATGGATTTCCCATACATAGGTGGATACGAAGCACCTGAGAATAACTCTGGCCACTGAGCGTTTATATCGACCTCCCACTCCTAAGTCTCATCCAGTGAATGGGCATGCTACCATAACACCCGTACTAGGGGGACATATCATCCTCAATGAACATTCATGCTCGTATCAACTATTTTGTATGTGATTATCCTCAAAGGATGCATCAACCTAAATCTCAACCTCTTCAGGATGAAAAGAGGGAGCTAGATCATAAAAGTAATGTATCAACTGATAAATGTGGAAGACATCCTGCATGGCCATGTACCTCAAGGGTAACTACAACCGATATACAACCATCCAGACTCTCTCCATAATCTCAAACGGCCTAACATATCTTAGTAATTTTTTACCCTATCTCATGATCTTCTTGTGTCCCAACCTCGGTGAAACACATAGGAAAACTCCATCCCCGAATATAAACTATATTGTTCCCCAATGATAATCGGCATTTGATTCGTGATTAGACTTCATAGAATCCATCTTATTCTGAATCAACTAAACCTTTTATGTGGTATCCTGGACATGATGAGGTCCTAACATAGTTGACTCTCCTACCTCGATCATGCACAAGGGTGATAGGCTTGGTCAACTGTATTAATCCTCATATTTCATCATATGATAAGTAGACTAAAAGCAATAATTATTGTAAAACTAAACCATATGTATGTTTTTCTCCCAAGAACCCTAAAATCTAGTACTTATGCCCGAATCATTTCTTCCAGCATTTGAATTGAGTGGTCTTTTTTGACATCTTTCTAGGGGTGGTAAGCGATTTTCAAAGGCACCTGTGTACCAAGCACCCCACGTATACCTCACTAGAAATTAGTGTTAACAGGGATTCCCTATCTTAAATGATAGATTACGAGACCCGATGTAGTTGTAAATCCACAAATATGTACACAATCCAATATTAATCAACACTAATGTTTTCCTTAATCGATAGGTAAAGTGAATCCTTTGTGGTCTTGTTAGGAAAACTCAGACGTCATCATTACAATGACACCTCCAACATTGGAATAAACCCAAAATTAATTCCCCTGAATGTTCTACAGACATGATTTTGTGAAATTTCCCTTTAACTAGGTAAACCCGAACACAACTGAGCTCATATCAGCAACCTCACAACAAAGAACAGTCGAACCAAAATCAACCTCATCCAAAATAGTCACATATTCTTCCCTCAAAATACATTGTATAATTTCACACTGTACCCTCCTTAAAATAGAAGAGTTTTCAAACTGATTCACTCAAACAATACACGAGGAACAAGAAGTATAATGAGTCAAACTATCATTAGAAGACTTATCTCAGAAATGATTGACTTAGGAGGTCAGTGTTTTGAAATATAAACATGAATCCTTCTCCCAAAGGAAACATATATCCAAAAAAAACATCATCAATGAAGCTCATACCTATCTCACAGTGACTCCCCTTTTTTAAACAATCCACATATCATTGCAAAGGGTCATTCCACAACATGAGTAAGGACAAAAACCCAATCCATCCCACTTTAATCATTACCCCTTTTCAATGAATCACATTTGATCTAGACTATATGCCTGACATAACCTCAGATTCATCATTCTGGTGTCCAAAGAACTCACTAAGGTGGTCCATTCACCCCGTTACAAGTGAGACATTGGTACAAGGCCAAAAGTACAAAGAGGAAAATTGGATGAACCCATAAACGAATGTGCCAGGTGGTTACGTTAAGTAAAAGGGAATACATACATAGTCCTTCCAAGTCATTCCTACACGGAAACCCATGTATCACTCAAGATTAACCAAGCCACATCAAAACCACACATCGATCACGCGACATAGAAAGTGGTCATGAACTATCCCAACAACATTCAACTATAGCATGGTTTATAACCGACACTCTATTGGTGCATTCGGGACAAAGTCATGATAGGGTACATGATCATATATTAAGGGATATCACACTAATATTATTTCAAGGATCACTAGAAAAGGATATCCCTACCACTACTCATCGACATCCTGAAAGAAAATCATCTTTCCTTGCTGAAAAATCGTCATTAAACCAAAAACAATTACTTTATCCACAGGAATTTATATGATAGCACCTAATTAACCCCCAAGGTCCATCCATGATCATTGTTACCTCACATGGGTCACAGATAGAGATAACTACCAAAAAATATCATGAGAAGTGAGCATTAATATGAATCAAGACTCATAATCCTAAAAAGTATTCAAGTAGAATCGACCATCTCTAAATTGTCTTTGATTATTATCCTTTTACCTAAAAAACATTTAAATATAACTACCATGGCACTCCCTACCTATGAGTGTCATATATTTCAAGAAAAAGGACCAGCTATTCTAAAACACACTACTTTATAACCAACACAAATGCATGAGTGTCATTCATTGAACCAAGATCACAACATTATACCACATGGAATGAAATCTAAAATTAAACCGACCAGCGTGTCAAAACACATGTCTCCTATAATTTCCTCCCAAGAAGTAGGAAATACATGATTCTATAATTATTAGGTTACTCTACATTAGAGATAACCTGAGAATATACACAACAACTCAATCCTTAATAATTTAACCAACACAAGAGCTCATTTTAACATTTAACACTCGACGAGTACCACATATGTCAACATACACTACCCCACGTTTAGAATAACAAACGTTGCATTTTGGTACTATTCATAGGCTATCCAAACTATGCATTCTATTAATAGATGGCATACATTAGAAATGGCTCAAAATCAAATCATCCTCACATCCATTCCCACAGATGATGATGTATTATGTCCCTCATCAATTAAGGAAGGAGAGGATCATGTGGCCTCCTAAACAGTTGACCATGACTAAGGCATAACTAACCAATCAAAAGAAGCATTCCTCAATGCTTCATCCCATATCTAGGGTCAGTATACAACGATAATCCATATAAACAAGAGTGACCTCTCGAAAACCAAACATCATACTTTGGAAAACGTTTCCTGAGCATCACCGACATCATAACGTTCGCAGCTCAAAATCATAGATATCAAAATAGGACAGGTCAACACCTTTCCCTAATCACTCACCACTCTACCTAACCCATGGATCCAGTTTAGTTATCAGACAATAAGAGATAATATGAAAAACCTACTATGATGTTTGGGTGTTGTGTAGTTGAAAACTGAGAGGCATCCTACGTTTTATCCTCCAGGAAAACATGATTGAAGGCATTCTACATGGGATATATAGCTAAAAAGGCAAGGGTGGAATCATCCATGAGACCCTCAAAAATAAGAAGAGGAATCCTATAATAGGGATCCTCTAAACGGTACACAATTGAGGGATCCAACAAGGGACTCTCTAGTTCAGCATGTAAGAAAAATGCATCACTCAGGTGATCCATATAAAAAATAGGTCTTATAGCCCTGCAGACCAGAAGGAAACATCTCGAAAAGATTTTTTTTTGAAATCATAGGTCACGAGAGATATATCACAACTCATCTCAGATCGAATGTCTTAACTAGGTTGGATTGAATAGCTAATAGATCCTTTGCGCTTTGGTCTCACTCTCAATAGACAAATAAAAATGATAACTAGAGGAAGAACCTATACCTTTAGATAGACTTCCCAAAAAACTCATTAGGATTAATCATAATGTTTTATAGGTTGAACCATCTTGATCGATGTGGAAAAATACTCACAAAGGACATTTCCTAGGCCCAAAACATAAAAACGGGGGGAAATAAGAAAAAACCCTCAAAGGGTACCAAAAGTGGAATACACGTCATATAGACACCATACACGGTTTGTTCCTTCAAGCTCTCACATGGGTATGTACCTCAATCGGTATAAGCATGTAAACACACCAGGTACACTACATTCATGTAGAGTATATTCTGTGTACAAAATAATTCCCCCATAGCCATGTACTTTTACATAGCCAAAGAAACATGGGGTATGCCTGTGTAAAAGTACATGTTGTGTACCTAAATTACGCACCATTCACTGTTCAAAAGCCATCATTCCAGGTTTATTCTCACACAGCCAGATACATGGTCATGTACCACACAACTTTTACTCATAGTACATGGCGTGTTCTATTGAAATATTTTCTTTTTAAAAAAAGAATGCATTGTGTGTGTTCATAGAACCACAAATCATGTTGTCTGAGTTTCTGAAAAAATAGACCCTGAAATTCCCTAAAACCCACATTACTAAAAAGTAAGCTAGTGGTGTGACGAATTTCAATCTGTGGGGTCCTATACTACCATTGAATGAATGTTTTCCATCCATATATATAGCACATCAAACCAATATTAAATTTATGATAGTTGTATGATCCACCGAATTCTGATCCAAGAGGGCCCATACACCATAGGGGCTAATATTTTTCATCTATCCAAATTGATCCATATAATATACTGATACACATATCACAAAATAAGGTATATCTATCATGGTAGATATCACAATAGTATGAATATATAACACGAAATCTATCACAACACCATGCTATCAGTAATTCTCTCTAAATGACATGGCAAGAATGCATGGAATATGATCTATTTCAAGTGCCAATATGATGAATGAGATTGAATACCTTCATCTCATTGGGTGGAAACAAAATATAACCACAATTATATCAATAATAATATCACAAACATGTGTGTCACCCAATGATTAAATTGAATCAACATGAACAACTCAAAATCTAAAAATGACAAGTCAATTCGATGTAATTTGGCTTTTCCATGTACATAGGGTAGCTACTCCCAGACATTGGTTATTACCAAACTCTATTTTCTTCCAATCCATATATAATGTTTCAAAACATTAAGATAAAAAAAAAGCCAACCTTTGATACCACATTGTAACATCCCTAGTCTGGATGCCACTTAAGACTACTTAGGGCCTAGTTGGTCACATGGCCTCATGGACTTTTCCCCAAACGATAGAGGATATTGAGTAGACGTGAGGGACTAGGAGTGATAGTGGGAAAAATATTCCCTCATTGGTAGAGTATAACACATGTAAATAATAATAAAACAATATAGGAAGCATTAATTCAATACAATAGATGTAAACAATGGTCGAGTGATAATACAAATAACTAGATTTCATAGCTCACAAGGATGATGTTTTCTATCAAATATTATAATAAATTATTCAAAATAGGATACATTGTTGTAATACATGACATAGGAACCAAATGTTAAAAAGGGGAAATGAACATAGAAGCATGACGAGCCTCATCATGGCTCCATGCTCTCAAGCTTCCAAGCATCACATCAAATACCTATAGAAGGGTTATTAAATTTATCGACACCTTCAAAATTATAATTAGTTTTAGCCAAAAAAACATGAACCAAACATGGTGTGAGAATAAATCCTAGTAAGAAACCACCCATGATATGTGTCATATAATTTAGTGAAAAAATATGATAGGAAGTGTACAATAGTGAAAGATGTTAGCTATAAAGTATTAAACATTAAATAGTCTTTCAAGCACTAATTTCTATTTACTATAAAGTCTAGTTATTTCCATATAATTTTTTGAAATTATTTGGGCTTATTATTTGACTATGAATATTTACAACACATGATTTCAAGGCCCATAATATAATTTTTTAATTTTTTAAGGTACGTTTACTAAATGTGAAAGTGACAGTTTCAATCCTTTGAACCGGTGCTCGGATTAAAAATTTGATGGCACCGTAGAATTCACAGTGTTGGGATTCTCTTAAGGGATTCTTAACATTTTTACAAAAAAGACGGACAAAAAAGTTATTTTTTGGATGTTACAAAAAATAATACAATAACTAACGGTTATTTTTTTTGATTTTGAAACAGTCAAGCAACAGTGGTGAGACTGCAGTGGAATATCAAAATTTAATAAAGAGACTTTTAAATGTCATAAACCTCTAACTTATTAGATTTTTAATGAAAACTTTTGTAATGTTAATTGACACATTAATTAAGGTTAATTAATGAGCCTTGATATTTAACAGAACTTGGGGTATTATTCTCCTATTTAATAAAATTTTGGGCATCTGTTTTTTGAGAGCTACGAGAGGAGGCTATGATGAAATGCCATCGACTTTATGCTCCAATGAAGAACAGTGATCTTGTGACGACCATTGGAGGAATCTATGGGTGATGAAGAACGCTGGAAAACACCTTCATAAACATACCTTATTCCTTCTCCACAGCACCTTCCAAAGAATTCATGGTAGGGGTCTATCTTGATTTATTTGTAAGAGTTTAATGAATTCATATACCCTTGATGATGTTAAATTCTTTCCATTTATAATTCTAACGCATAGGGAGAGGGCTGACTGAAAAAGGCCTGGTCCCTATGCTTATCTCTTTATTTACTGCATTATTCATGAATGACTGACCAAAACAACAGAAAGATGAAACTGGGAATCACGAAGTTATGACAACATCTCAGGAGGCCTGCAGGCATAGTCAGAAAGGAAAACGGACATCCAGAACATCACTAGAGTCCCTTGGAAGCTCTGCCAGCGCAGCCATGCCACCGACCGGAGGATGCAGCGGTCGGCTCTCACCGGCCATGAATGGACGATGACGCCCGAAGGTGTTGTAGTAGAGAGGGGAGGTCAGCTGATGCCAGTCACATTGACGACGGTCACACTCCATAGAGGAGGGTCATATCTTTAAACTGTGGCAGAGGACGGACCTGCTTCCACGGGTCCTCTATTGACTGATCCACATAGACCGACCACCTATAGTGGCGCCAACAGGCACTGCTACTTTGGAAGAACCCGAATAGCCAAACCGTTTGATAGGGGAGTTAACCCCGTGCCCAGCTGGTGGGCTGCGCCCAGCCAGCAGGCTGGGTAGGTCTAGCAGCCCAGTGGGCCTTTCCGAGAAGGGTGGGGTCGGCCTGTCCATTGGCCTAGTAGGCTGATCCCATGGCCTAGCCCCTTTGGGCTATGTTGGGTAGGACTGGACCTGGACAACTTATGACCTAGTTTTGATAGAAGAGTTATATCTCCTATACCATATGTCTGTTTGATGAGCTGTTTACGGTACTAGAACCCTTAGGACGAGGCAATCCATTTGAGATACTCCACTTGGATTTTGGAGAATGATGCAGTATGGCCAGGTTGGATCGGAGTTGAATCCAACTGGGATCATGTCACTAAAATGCCTATAACATACAGATCAGGTGTCCGATTGATGCGTCACCTGTTGCGTTGGAACACTTATGGCCTGGCTGTTCATTAGGTTAATTCAACGTGGGAATTTTTGGCTATTGCGGTATGACCAATGTATTGAGGATTGGATCCTCCCAGGATCAAGAGTTCCTAGCGAGGGAATGCAGTGGATGGCTGTGATGTGAAGAAAGATTCGCGATACTCCATGGGTCAACACCCTAGAAATCCTCTATGGGTCAGCACCTTGAGATCCTATGTGGTTCATCACTAAGTGGTCCTCAGTGTTTTTGTTCCTAGCAATACTCTATGAGTCAGCACCTAGAAATCCACTCTGGGTTATCCCCTAGCAATCCTATCTGGGTCAGAACCTAGAGATTCTTTGTGGGTGAGAACCTAGAGATCCTCTATGGGTCATCACCTAGCAACCTTGTGCGGTCTGGAAGCAAAATCCTTTCAACATAATTGGATGATCTAGCTTAATGACTAAACATCTTTATTCCTATTAATTATATCATATACCTGGTTTAAGCTGTTTCTTACCTCGTGCTTTGTAATTGAGATTATGATTGGTGGTTTTTCATTAGTGGAATTTTGAGAGACCTTCAGGGGTCACGGGGTCCCTACTGGATATAGTTATACTCACCCCTAAATGGAATTTTCTCGCACGTAATTGTGTATTGTGAAGATGACATATAGCTTGGACCATGGTTTGGGTTCTTGGACCAGATGGTGCACATGGGTGACTGGTTGACCTAGAGAGCCACAGCGACGGGTTGTACCTACCCTTCCAGTAAGAACCATGGCAGATGGTCTTAGGAGCTATTTTTTTTGTATTATCTCTATCATATGGGCTTGTATATTGGCTCCTTACTTATAGTAAAAACTTCTACATTATCAGTTTTACTACGTGGTTTAATTTTTTTGTGTACCAAGTATGTGTTTGTATAGGTTTAAAGACAATGTCTTCCAATATTTGGGATATGCCTTTTCGATTCTAGTCACCAACCATAGGCCTATGGAAGGAGGGCTCGACAAATTCATGGCACGGGTGCTGGGGGACGGTTCGTGACAATGTCTAACCAAAGGAGTTGGTCCTATCGAAGAACTAAGACTCATAAATATTTAATGGGGGCAATAGTGTTAAGTGTTTTGAGTATGGTTTTCAATTTGGGGAGTCCAGTGTTAATGCGACAACCAACATATCTATACACCCAGACCCTGAGTTCTGATTTCCGACTCGATATAAGAAAACATAGATTTTGTGTGTTTTTTGAAATTTTCTATTTTGATCTATTTTATGTCATCTCAATGGGTATAACTTATTGATTGTGGTACACCTATTTTTTTACAGGATGTCACTGCCTAGATAGCCAACTAGGATTCCAATGAGAGATCATGATGATGTCCCACCGAGTGGTGAGGCGTTAGTGTAGGGCCTTATTACAATGATAACACCTTCGGGTGGTGTACCAGAAATACCATTACCCACATGGAAGCAAATTCCACTACCCCACAAGGATACCATGCACGGAGACTGATTGTATTGCCTGAGTTCCAGAGACAAAATCTCTGAGGTTTAAAGGCATGACAGACCCACAGGCAGCTGAGGACTGGATGGAGGTTTTAGCATGAGTGTTTTTATTTTGTTGAGACACCATCAGACTAGATGGTGATCCTATCTTCGACCCACTCTCAGGGAACCAAAGGGAGATGGTGGATCCTGCTTTTCCTGACACATGAAGAGGTGAAACTCTCTTTTTTGGACTCTGAGGGCCACTTAATGGCAGAGTTCTTACCAGCGACACTATGCTTTATGTGTATTTAGGAGCTACTTCACTTACAAAAGGGTAGCCTAGAAGTAGCCCAATACTTGGCGACATTCACTAACCACTCTCGCTACTCTACAAACATGGTATCAAAACCCTTTATTCAGGGCTCAGAACTTTGATAAGGGTCCCTAATAAGATGTTATAGCATCAATAATATCTCCCAATATTCTGAGGCATGCTAGATTTCTTGATCGAGCGCTATTGGTGGAGAGCTTCCTAGATGAGCAGGCACCGACGATGAGGGCCGCCACTAGACAAAAGGTATCTTTGTCATGTGCAGTAGAATGTAGGAAAATGACCCAATGGTCCTAGAAGTATAGACCATCTAGAGGATTAATCAAGATATAGGGTATGAGGTGTGGGGCTCGTGAGGAAGAGGATGTAATCTGAGGACTAGAGTCTGTTTCTCTTGTGACGGACATGTGAACATGGATCCCGACTATCTAAATCCCAATGTGGATGATCAGAAGATGGTTGAGAGATTGATGAGATAGTGAAAGTGGTATGAGCGGTGAGGTCCACAGGGCAGCAGACATGGCATATGAGCTGACCAAGCAGCAGGCCTTGGGTGGAAATTTGAGGTTCTACCGCCACCACCTCAAAGAGGTGCACCACGACCTTAGGGAGAAGGTGGAAATGAATGATATTAGCTTTAGTTAGCTAAGGCCTATGACCATGATACTCTAGAGATGATTCATCGTACTATCTGTGTCTAATCCACCCTACCTGTAGTTCTTATAGACATAGGTTCCAATCACTCTTTCATTTCCCGGACACTTGTTTAGATCACAGATATTTAGGTAGATCAATTGGCTCAATAATTTCAATTAAAGACTCCAACGAGATAGGATTCGATGATTATACACTGGTTCTGGAAGTGTGAGCATACTCTCTGAGGTGAAATCTTTGGCTGGGATCTCCTAGTATCAACGTCAAGGCATTACGATTTCACCTTTGGTATGGGCTGAGTATCCAAGGTTGATGCACTTATTAACTATTTTAGGTGCAAAGTGCGGTGTGACTATGAGGATAGGACTGAGATTTCCTTAATTTGGTAGAAGGGATCCTTTGCATCTAATTATGGAATTTCTTGGAGGAGGGTGCATCCAAACACTCATCTGTTGGCTAGCCTTACCCTCAAAGCAGTTGACGAGAGGACTCTGAGTTATCCTATAGTGGTGGACCATTATGCTGATGTCTTTCCTGATGATGTTCTAATATTACCTCTTCATAGGGAGGTGGACTTATACATTGAATTTTATCATGGTATGAGACTGATATCTAACCCAACATATCTGATTATTCCTACTGAACTTTGTGAGTTGAGGGTAAATTTAGAGGACTTTGAGGGTAACAGGTTCATAAGGCCCAGTGGTTTTCATTGGGATGCCTCGATTTTGTTCTCCAAAAACAAATACAAAAGTTTAAGGCTTTTTTTGGACGATCTGTGCCTAATACATGTGACCATGAAGAACAAGTATACACATCTGAGGATTGATGATATCTTTAATTCACTAAAGGGAGCTTGTTGGTTTTCAAAGATAGTCATCATATTAGGCTATTATCAGCTCATGGTAGGAGATGGGGATGTTCCCAAAATTACCTTCAGATGTCTATATGGCCACTATGAGTTCTTGGGGATGCATTTCAGCATGACCAACACCCCAGTAGTAATAATGGAACTCATGAACATGATATTTATGCCTTACCTCGATCTCTTCGTGGTGGTTTTCATTAACGATGTCAGGATATACTCAGCATCAGAGGTGTATCGCGCTACACATTTGTGTATAGTTCTAGATACACTTCGGGAGAACCAAATCTATGGAAAACTCTCGATGTTCCAATTCTAGATATAATAGGATCAATTTATAGGACACATTATCTTGGATGATGGAGTCATAGTGGATCCAGTGAGGATAGAGGCAATGCTTTGTTGGGATCCACCCAAGAGTGTGACTGAGGTGAGGAGTTTCCTAGGGTGGGCTGGGTACTACTGGTGATTTGTACCTGAATTTTCTAGAGTATAAGCACAATTTTCATCTTAGAAAAATAATGGACAACCATTCATGTGGATGAAGAGATGCCAACAGTGTTTCAAGGAGCTGATGTGGAGACTAGAGAGTGCCACCATCATGAGGCTACCGGAAGACGGTGTCAGGTATGTAGTCTACTGGGACACATCAGGTGCCAAACTAGGATGTGTCCTGATGCAAGAGTGATCAGTGATTGCCTACATATGATGACATTTGAGGCATCATGAGCAGAACTATGCTACCCATGACCTTGAGTTAATAGCAGTGGTCTTTTCCTTGATGATGTGGAAACACTACTTGATAGGTGAATGGTTTATCGTGAACTTTGATCACAATATTTGAAAGTATATATTATCACAAAAGGACCTGAACCTAAGATAGTGGCGATAAATGGAGTTACACCAATTTTATGACTTTGTGATATTCTATACTCTTTGGAAGGTGAACATGTTCACAGACACACCAAGTAGGTGGTTTGGTTTAAATTTTCTATGTGAGGCAACAAAGTAGCTTGACGCGTTGTAGTTATCCTTCGTGTATAGTGATGGGGCATATTACTTCCATTCTATGTCAGTAACTCCCCCACTCTTTCAGTGAGTTTGGGAGGAATAGCTTTTGGACATTGACTAAAAGACCTAACGTGCTCAGATATCCTCAGGATGGGCTCCTGAAGGATTTTGTGAAGGTTGGGAGCATGTCATGGTTTTTAGAGGATACACCAAGGTACCAGTGATGCTAAGATAAAAGGCATTCGGGGAGTTCCACACATCTCCTTTGGCGGGACATAATAGTGTGGTGAAGATGTACTAGGACCTCTGGCGTCAATACTGGTGGCCAAGGATAAAGAAAGTAGTGGTTTTGTTTGCTTCATGATGCCTCACTTGTCAGCAAGTGAAGGCTGAGAACTAGGTTCTAGTGGGATTGACTCATCCACTTGAGGTGTCAGAGTGGAAGTGGGATAGAATCTCCATGGACTTCATGACAGGGCCAACACTTACGTTCTGGGGTAATGATTCCATCTGGGTGATCATTGACCGACTCACCTTGTCAGCCTACTTATTACCCATCCAAGAGTAGGGATCGGTAGAGGGATTGGGACGCCTCTATGTATAAGAGATTTTACGACTTCATAGGGTTCCATCAATGATCGTTTCATATCGTGACGCTCATTTTACATCTCGGTTGTATATTGGATTACATGAGGTTTTTGGGACTCAGTTACTCTTGACAACAACCTTTCACTCTTATATAGATTGTTAGATGGAGTGGACCATACAGACGTTTGGGGACAAGATTTTTGCATGTGTCCTTCATTTTTGGACATAGTTGGGTGGAACACCTTCCACTGGTGGAGTTCGCATAAAACAATAGTTATCAATCCACCATTGTCATGACACCATTTGAGGCCTTGTACGAGTGACCATGCAGATCACCTCTATACTGGACCGACCTAGGGGAGTCAAAAATTATGGGTCCAGATATGGTATAGGCTACTAGTGAGAAGGTTCAAATCATCCATGAGTGAATGAATATTTCGCAAGGCGGTAAGAAGTCTTATGCCGACATGGGTTGGAGACCTTGGAGTTTGAGGAGGGTGATCATGTCTTCATACATGTCTCATCCTGATGAGGATTGTTGAGGTTTGTTCGGGGTGACAAGCTATCTCCAAGGTTCATCAGACCTTTCCAGATCCTCTGCAGAGAAGGCGATGTGGCATACCGCCTAGCTCTTCCCCCACAGATTCACCAGGTGCATAATGATTTCTATGTGTCGTAGTTGAGGAGGTATGTGCATGATCAATCACAAATTATCAACTAGGGTGTGCTGGACATTGATGAATGGGTGACATTCACAAAGATCCCAGAAAAGATAGAGGATCAATAAGATTTGTTCCTTCATGGATGGTTGATTACTCTCATGCAAGATCGGTGGAAGCACGAGAACCTCCAGGAGAGCACATGGGAGTGGGAAGCTCATATTCGTTCTCAGTACCCCTATTTGATTCCATAGATATGTTGTGGCCTTTGTGGAAAATAATCCCTAATGTGGGGAAATTTTAATGACTCAAAATTTCCATATAATTGTTTTAAAATATTTATGATTATTACAATTCTGTGAAAATTAGCAGAAAGTGATTCCGAGTCTCGGAGAGCCTGGAATAGAATTTTGGTCTTTTTTAAGGTATATTCAGTAAATGTGTGAGGGTGGTTTCTATCTTTTAAACTAGAGACCATATTAAAAATATGATGGAACCGTTTAATTACTAGTGCCAAGATTCGCAGATTGAAGCATAACATTGTTTGGAAAAAGTCAGATGAAATGATAATTTTTTACGTTAAAAATAATAATAAAATAAATAAATGTTACTTTATTTTCTTTTTCTAAACATTGGTTAATGGCAGTGGGACCACAGTGCAATGTTAGAAATTAATTAATCCATTTAAATGTATTGAACCTCTCATTTATTTTGATTTGTAATGACAACGTTTGTGTGTTTAATTGACTCATTAATTATGTTTAGTTAATAATCCATAATATTAAACACAATATGCGGGATTATTATCCTATTTAATCAAATAATGGGCATGGGTTTTGGGAGAGCTATAAGAGGATGCTCTGAAAAAAACACCAGTAAAATTTCTCTCCAATGAAGAATGGTGATCGAGCAACGGCCTTTGCAGTATTCGATGGCCGACTGCGAACACCGATGAACACCTTCGGACACAGACCATTCTTCTTTATCTACAATGCCATCCAATGAATACAAGGTAGAGGTTTGAATTGATTTATTTAAAATATTTTAATGATTTCATCTACCATAGATGATGTTAAATTCTTTCCATGTAATAACTCTAATGTGGAGTGTGCGGGATGAACGAACAAGGCTCAATCCCTCAGCTGATCTCACTATTGTTTTCATTCTTCATAAACGACTGACCAAACTAGAGGATAGACGAATCTAGGAGTTACTCAGTGATGAAATCATTCTGGGAGGTTAGTAGGAAGAGATGGAAAATAAAACAGACCTCCATAGCATTACCAAAGGCATGTGGAAGCTCCGCCGACACGGTGGTGCCGGCGACTAGAGGTGATAGCGGCCGGCTCTCGCCCGCCGCGAAGGGAAGGAAGATCATCATAGAGGAGGGTCACGACTCTGAGCTGTGATGGAGTCTGGACCCATGCCCGTGGGTCCACTGTTGACTAGTACACACAAACCGTCTAGCTTGAGCAGTTCCAACTGGCATCGCTGCATTGGAAGAACACGAATGGATAGACTATTCAGGAGGGGGCCTGACCCTTGCACCCAGCTGGCGAGCCACGCCCGGTCAGTGGGTCGGGTAGGTCTAGCGGCATGGCGGCCCGTGCTAAGGTGGGTGGGCTAGGCCTATCGTGCTGCGCAACGGGCCATCCTCGGGGCCAACAGGAAGAGCCCACAGTCCAGCAGGCTGAGCCCGCTGCCCAGCCCCTTCAAGTCGGACAGGACCCTAACCCACTAATTGCCCAGTTTCGATTAATGTGATATATCTTGTAAACTAGTCATCTGTTTGATGTACTACCTATGGACTCATAACCCTTAGGATGAGGTAGTCCTTTGTGATACTCCACATGGGTTTTGGATAACGCTGGAGTATAGCCAAGTCGGACCAAACTCGAATTTAACAGGTCCCCCGACACTAAATGCCTATAACATACAGACCAAACATCCAAAAAACACACCTTTTGTTGAATTTAAACCCTTATAAAATTGATGTTCATCAGGTTACATCATTGTTGGAATTTGTGGTGGTTGAGGTATGACCAATGCGTTGATAAGTGGATACTCCTGGAATCAAGCGTGCTTAGTGCATGAATCTAGTGGCTGGTTGTGACATGATGAAATAATAGCAATCCTCCATGGGTATGCACCTAGAAATCCTTCATATTTAAGCACCTAGTGATCCTTCGTGGGTGATAACCTAGAGATTCTATGTGGGTCCGAACATAGCGATCCTCTAGGGGCCAGCACCTAGTGATCCTTAGTGGGTCAACACCTAGGGAACCTCTGTGGTTCAGCACCTAGTGACCTTGTGCAGTCTACCAACAAAAGCCTCTCGACAGAATTATATGATCTATCCTTATGACTTGTAATCTTTATTCATGTTCTTTAAGTTATATACATGGTTTGAGATGAGTCTTTCTTTGGGATTTGTGAGTGAAATCATGCTTTGTGTTTTTTATTTTTTGGAATAATGAGAGACATTTAGTGGTCCCAGGGTCTCTACTGGGTATATTTATACTCACCCCTACATGGGATTTTCCTGCCCCTTGTTAATTTTATTGGATACGATATACATATTTTATCAAGGTTTGGGAGATAGGACCAGATGATTCACGGATGTTACCGATTGATGTAGAGAGATGAAGTAACGAGATGTACCTACCATTCAAGTGAGATCCTTGGTGGAGAGTCTCAATAGATGTTTTCTTTTTCTCTGGCATTATCTATTTTAGTTGAGCTTCTTTACTGGCCCATAAAATTCAGTTCACACTTTTGACTTCATCAGTTTTACTACGTGGTTTACTTTTTTTTGTATCTAGTTTGTCTGTGTACCAGTTTAAAGGTGATGAATTCCCATTTTTAGGATACACCTTTTCATTTATAGTTGTCAAACACTGTAATATGGAAGGTGGGCTTGGGGTAGAAACAGTATGGGTCCCAGAGGACAGGTTGTGACATTTACATCCACTTCATGTTCATTAATAAATCCAATTAGATTGAGTTATATAAGTCTTAGGATCCAGACTAATCTAAAATATCCTTGTTTAAAATTAAACACAAAATATACCTCAAAAGGATATCTATACAAGTAAGTGAAGAAAGAATCCAATAATTTCATTGGCTTGGTAGACATATCTTAAGTCATTTCATTTAAACATTAAATTTATAACTCAAGCATATTCATGAAATTATTGTGTTGGAATTCAAGTATCTTTAGGGGTGTAAATTCTATCAGAAACCTACAATATCATCCTAAAAAACCTCTCTGCAATCCCAATATTACTCTATGTAAAAACCTACAAAAATACTACATGTTCGTCCCATCGAACCTCAATGGAATCCTAATATCACTCTAACTATGGTATAAATCCATTTCAAATAATCTTGTTACTGATGGTCCTATAAGGAAGCACCATGTATCACTAATTATATGTATCCAAAGACAATACAGTCCATCCCTTGAATCCCTCAATGGTCCATGTTTTACTCAGAAAAATAAGTAAAGCTTCCATGAGACCAACTGCTACACCCATGACTCATTCACTGCTTGAACAGGATTGCCTAACCAACCTCAAAAGTCTTGGGATTTAGATTACACACATGGGTAAACCACACAAAAATAAACACATGTAGTTTAAAATATTACAGGTATTTAATAATAATACAATCACTTGATTAATTCAAATAAAATAATGACATATATTTTAAATTATCATAAAGCCTGACCATTGAATATCTCACATGGGAAATTCATTTATATATGTAATATCATTTTAAACAATTCCATGGTTGGGAATCAAAGTCATGCCCATAGGCATCCAAGGCCAAAAGGCCATGAATTTTCATCCAAGGGAAAACGAACCCATGCAGTGTCTTTAATTCAAGGTAAACAACTTTAAACATTCTTTGAATCACATAGTTAGTTACCTTAACAATGATTGTAAATATAACATGGAATAAGTCATTCAAGGCGACACCCCAAAAATGGGTGTCTAGAACTTTGGCACATATAATGAACCTGAAAAAAGGGAAAAGCACAAGAAAACCTACCTCATAGTCGTACAAATCTCCTCATCCAACGTTGGCCTCTAATTAAAAATCTAATGGGGTAGATCTAAAAAACAAGGATACAAACTCTACCATTAATAAATAGTTCAAGATAATAAATCGTTAAGAACATATCATGATTAATCAAGAACTCACCGAGGGTATTCCAACACATTGGATGGTTTCTGAATTAATGTTTGGATAACAAATCTATAGAAAAATCAACCTCTGATGTTTCTATTCACGATACCTAAGCTAGGGGTTATGTCCATCTGAAGAAAATAGTGCTACAACTTGTTTTATCAAAAAAAAATTAAATTCCATGTACATGAAAATACACAGCATTTATATTCTACATCTTATTTTCTATTGACCTCCTCTTCAACATCATAAATGAGTATTGCCAAAATCCTTACACAACATATATTGGGATTACACAGTTTGTAACTCCTAGTCACATTGTGTAATTTTCATGAATCTAGTACATGGATTGTTTTTTCCCTATTTCACATGTTCAACCTGAAAAGAAAAGAGCCATGCCATAGAGGAAGAACCAGGTTCTTAAAAAATCCACTAAAAGAACATTTTTGTTTATAGATTTCATTGTAGACTCTCTGTCCCTCATGGTTTAATATTAATCACAGTTTGAAATATCACTGATCTCTAATCTGAGGTGTGCTCTCTACATCTTCATAGGATCCTCCATTTCTTTCTTGAATTAATGTGTTTTACATATCTTTTAGTGTACCATAATTTTTTTCTTTCATCCAACTAATGAATACCCCATTACCAAAAAACTACAGGGAAATATGAACCATTCACAAAAACTTTTTGGAGTCTTCTGTGCATATTTAATTCCTTTCAATCAATATTTATCTTTTGTCATAGAATCCCACTTGTACGCAACTCTCTTATTATGCGCAACTTATTTCTTACACATGACTCCCTTTCTTAGGAAATTTAGATCCTAGATTCTCTCGATGTGTTGAGCTACTAAAATGAGGGGGTAGCCCACTATTTATAGACTCAAATGACTCTTCTCTCATTATTTGATACATCATGTTCTTCATTTGTAAAATCTCATCCATGTGCTGAAAATTCCATTTGATGTCTCATTTGGTGCATAAGTCTCCATCACACAACCTCATCTTTCACGAAAATTAAAAATATTTCATGCACATATTTCCTTTTCCAAATTTTTATGTTCTGATCTTGTAACATGTCTTGTGTGTAACATTCCAAACCATCTTCAATCATTCATTCAACTTCTTTTACCAAAAACACATTTCTGCATTCTCCTAATTTTGTTTCCCAAAAAGTTGGTAAACATTGTAAAATGGAAATTCCTTGTATATTCTCTTTCTGTACCACCACCATTGCATCCATTACTATGTCTTGGATATTTTTCATCATATCTGTTCAGTAATTTATCCGAAACTTCACAACATTCCTTGGAAACCTGGTCTTTCAACAAACACAATGTTCCTAAAAATAATGAAATGTTACCTTAAGGGATTTTTCCCAACAATTCTTATATCACTCATATATTTAATTTCATCCAAAAAATTCTAAATAACACCCCACACTATTACATATTAATTTTTGTCTCTTTTGATTCCACTCATCTTAAAGAATCAATGTAATTTTGAGTCATAAAAATCAAAATTTCTGTGATCCCAATCCTAGATAAAAGTAATATTTAATTATGACGAAAAAAGGTTTCTTGTTTTTAATGATTGTTAGAATGAGAATTATTAAATTTTTGGTTATGGGGAAAGTAATGCTTTGATATTTTTAAGAAATATTTTTTAAAAAATTTAATTATTTTCTTTTATTACTTCTGTTGCATTCAACACCAGGTTGAGACGTTATGTGACCTACTATTACAATATTATTATTTAGAATGATAGTTCTCACATAAAACCTAGATTAGAAGTAACAAATGGGAATAAAGAAATTATGTATAAGTTATGGTTATATATATATATATAATAAATTAATTTCTTAGTAGTTCATTATAAATGAAAATTAAAAACATATTTTATAAAAAGAAATATATTTCTAAAAAATATTTTTTATGCTCTTATGTATTTTTTCATTATAAATAAATTTAAAAAACATTTTTAAATTATTTTATTTAACTTAATATATAATTTACTTGAAATATTTTTTAAACGTTAAAAAAATATTTCTATAAGCATATAATATGAATATTTTTAATTTTATGAAAAAAATTTCTCAAAAAAGGTTTTTTTATAATTTTTTTCACTTACATATAATTAATTCTTCCATTTTGATCTATTAAATTTTATAAAATTAAATGAATATTTATAATTATATGGTAATTTTTTTTAATATTCACCTTTTTTTATTTGTTGACATGTATAGTACCATGGTAAAATTTATCACCTCGGTAATGGGTAAATCTAGGTAATCTAGATTAAAAATAATTGATGTGGACATAATGGTTTCATCATATTTCATATTCAATTATTTTAATTCCACCATTAAAACCATAGGCTTAAAATTAATTTTTTTATTGGAGATATTTCTATGAAAATGACTTATATATTATTTAAATCAATGAATGTTATAAAGTTTCACTCAATTTTCTTTCATTATTCATTACATGTTCACATATAAAAAAATAAGTAATCAACCAATATTAATATCCCTATTTTGTACAATGAATTTATATTAATTATGGAAATTTATTTATTCTTTTAATTTTTATATAAATACCTTAAATTATTATGCAATACCAAACCAATATTTATTAAATTAATAGAAAAATATTATTGATTAAATTAAAAATATTAAAAGTTCCATAATTTGAGAGATTTATAGTTTTAAAAAAATTAATTAGGTTAATATGATTTATTAGTAGTGTATTAAAATATTATATTCAAATTAAAACATTATATTTATGTCATTTTATTCAAATTAAATTAATTCGGTCAAAATTGACTATAATGACAATTTATTAAATAATATTTTTTAAATCATTTTAAAAATTATAAAAATATTTAAATAAGAAAATTTTGTTACTAAATCTTCAATTATTTCTTAAATAGAGATTTTATGGTCCAATTCTGTCCTTATAAGTAAAAATTACAACCCATTAATATTGAAAACATTCATAACATGGTATAAATTAAAATTGTTTAAATAAATGTTAATCCAAATAATAAGGTTTAAAATTGGACAAAAATTTGATAAATTATAATGGTTGATTAGATTAAAACTCTATCCTAACTTATCTTCCAATTTATGGTTTTTTGGAGTAATTTATCTTGATAACGACTTTATTATAATTTAAACCTTTTCAATATTCCTTAAGTGATTCTCAACTCATTTATATATGGGAACCTCCTCCCTTACTTATTTACGTAACTTTAAGTCTTCTAGATAGACCATGATCATAGATCTTATCCTATCATCATCCCAATACACATTATATAGGTAAATCTATTCCAAAAAAACTATACCTATAGACCTTATTGAATATGTAAAGATTCCATTTCAAAGAAGAGGTAATCAGTATAACTTAACATAATCATTATCTACTATTATTTACCTAATATAAATATATGGTATTTTTTGTAACATGATAATTTAATTATACAAAATATAATTAAATTTTATTATTATTATTTTTATGAAAACACTATTATACAACCTATTTCCCATAAAATAAAAAGTGAAAGTATCGCTTGTGCGTACGTATGGATTACTATCTCCATATAGTGATATACTTATTTTATCGTCACTATATATTAATGACTGTTATTGTGATGGTATTAATTTTTATATGTAATAGTTTTGAAATAATTATACTGATATAATTATATAATCATATTTACCTTCTTACTATCTAATCATTTAGTAATCTATAATGTCATTCCTGGGCATGTGTGGACTACCACCTCTATGAAGCGATATGATTTGTTATTTATATATATTTTACTCTAATTGTAACAAGGAATAAATTTATGAATAATATATATATATATATATATGATATAATAATTATTATATAAAGGTGAATGAATATTTAAATTTATTTAGGTTCTTCTTTTGAAAAATGAAAACAATGTTCATGCGTACTTACAACCTACCATCTTCATGAATGATGTATTTCATTTTCCCATATAAAACTATTATGGATGAATAGAAATATGAATATAATGAATATATATGATATTTAAATCATATAAATATTCTTAATATGATGTACCATGATAAATATACAAGTACCATAACTAATATACTGATATTCTCTTGATAAACAAAAAAACTAACACTGAGGAAAATCAATTTTAATAAGGAATTATTGACAAGGGGGGGGGGTTGAAATTTTATAAAGGGATAATATATTGTAATATAAGTATGAAAAAGACTCATGTAAATAATTATAATAAATTTTAATTTATAATATATGATTTTATATTTATTTGTATCAAGGTGAACTTCGTGTAATGTTTTATTTAACATTGTCATCAATATTATATATTCTTTATGTTTAATTATCGGTTTGGAAATTTTTCTCTTATATATACATGTTTTCTAAAAAAAATAATAATGTTTTTTCTATTATACTATCATTATATAAAGTTATTTTTACCATGTTTTACTTTTGGAAAAATGGATCGCAAGAAATTTTCTTGTTGTTTACCAAACAAGGTCTTTGTGAAATTTCTTAAAAAAATATGGAAGGAATGTTTTTTTACTTATAAGAAAGGAATGGATTTTATCAACATCGTGACTAATATTTTCAATGAATATTCCATTAAAATTTAAAATGATTATTTTCATGATATGAACCAACCAATGTTATATCTGAACCGGTCACCCAAGGTAGCCTGCGATAAGGATCGAGAGGCATTCTTAATCCTCATAGGTTGGAGAAAAGTGACAAGCCAATTAGCAGAGTAATTGAAGATCATGATTTCTCCCAATATAAATAAAAAAAGATGCATAATAATAAGATAGCATTACAAAATAAATAAACCAAAATAGAACAACTAAACATAAACTAAAAATAAAACTGATTGAGCTTTACAACCATAAAATCACCACATGAACCTATGGGTCAAACTCTATTCTAGACAACCTATATAGGCCCTAGTGATCGAGACCAAGCTGGAACCTACACCTAAGAATAAGAAAAGAATGATGTGTAGGCATGAGTATTAAAACATAGTAGGCTACCCAAATAATCTCTTCCCAATGCATTTACTTTAAATAAATAGACAACAATTTTGTTTTTGAAATAAATTTTATAAATCTTTCCATTCCTGAAATTTCATTTTAAAAAAATCACATTCCATTTACCAACTAATTTAATTGAATTTTTCTATTCTAAATAGGATGATTCACCATTTTTTGGGGGACAAGGGAGAGAATTAAACAATGGTTGGGGATGTTCATTTTCATACAATGGAAAAGGGGGAAATCATATATATTTTTTAAAAAAAATTCTTGAAACCTTTTTAACGAACACAACACATTCTATTTTTTACCATTGAAGCCACCATAAACCATGAGAAGAGACTAGGATCACACAACTAGGGAAATTGGATAATTGTACTGAAATAACCATACCAGTAAAGACATCAAGAAATCTCACCTAAAGACTATATAGTGGCAGAGAAAATATGGGAATACATAAGAGTTGATAGGAAAATCTATAATATATTGTATATATGACTCATCTTGTATGAATTACTAACATACTGACATTAATCATACATACACTCTGTCTTACACTGCATGGCATAACCCGGAGGCTCAACCCCAAGCATGTCAATATCTATACTAAGGTCCACTAGCCATTGCATAATATAATTTGGTGCATCAAATGATCTCAGGAGTCCTCATAGTTGTGTTAGGTTTCCATATCATATTTACAATGGGGTGTTTTAAAACAAGTCAAGCAACAAACCATACATACAATACATCACAAAATTATAACAAACTGGAACTAACCCAGTCACCCCAAGGAGTAATCACTTTACTTTAAAACGTAATCACAAAATGCAAGTACCAGTAGAAGGACACTCCCATATCTCTGTTTACCAATAAATAAAAAGTGTCATTCTAAGGTGATTTTTAAAAAAAAAACCATTTCAAAAGTTCAAATAAAGACTCATATAAAAACCATATATCAAACCATTTCTTGAAGAACAACTTGTACACCACTTAACAAAACACAATTTGAAACTCAATTTGGAAACCCAAATAATCACTTCAAATAAAAAACACCTTTATAATATCCAACATGGCATTTCATCAAGAACATGGTGTGAAAAAACCCAATACAACCATGTCAATAAATTAAAATCAAGAAGAAATCACCACATTTCACATCAAAAATTTATTATAAAAATAATTAATAACTACATAACATTCATGAAAGGATAGAAAATCATTATATCAATGTATTCTAAAATTTAAATTTCAATTCAAAGGGATCCAGCATCAAATGGAAGAGAATCAAGATGAACACCTCAACACTTGATGCCTTTGAAGAAGATAACTCCACTATTCCATTCACATACACTCATATATATATATATATATATATATATATATATATATATATGTACCCCTTAATCTAATATACATATTAATATCTCTATGATGGAAATTTATACAAGATAATTTAGTTATACATATTTATATATATACCTATTTTTGTTTGTGATCACCTTTGAGGAGCCATGAAATTATCTAATTAAAAATGTGGGAACAAAAAACATCAAGAACTCTAAATAAAATTGAAGCATGCAAATAAAGAAGAATAAACCAACCTAAAACCATGGAGTAGGAAACAAAATGGACCAATGTAATTTTTCATTGGTAGAGGATGTTGAAACATGCATGAAGATGTCCTATGAGACCCTCTACATTCCCTAAACATGGAATAAAGAAACAAAATCTGTTCAAACCAATATCCTAGGGTTTGAGACAAATGGGATAACGTGGGGGAGAAATGAAACTTTTTATAACTTACCAGTGGAAGAATGTAGAGGACATACACTGACAAGTTTAGTAAGAAACAAGAATAAATCAAGATAATACATAGAGAGGGGAGCTCATCAGAAGGGGTGGAACGTGCACAACTGGAAGAAGGGGGAGGGGTGTCACTTGAGGAAGGTGAATATGGGAGATGGTTAGTTAGGGTTATATTTTTATTTTTATTTTAATAAATTTATTTTGTTTAATGACTCTACACATGATTTGGGAAAGACGATTTAGAAACCCATGTGCCAATTGTGTGCCCTCTATTATGCACCATGAGCACCACATATGAGTTGAACGTAAATTTTTATAAACTGTGCATTGACAGTGTGGTTAGATATTTCAAAAAATAGTAGAAGATTCTGCTCGATTACCACATGATTTAGAAATCTATCTTCCCTAACCATGCGATAAGAATTTCATTCCCAAAAAACTGTTATTTAAATGGAAAAACTCTCGAAGAGGAATAAAATTAAACAAGAAATCAATTAACTAAATGTATCAGGTTAAGGTGTGATGATTCTCCCCACCATGATTGTTTCTACCATTAGAAAGTCCCAAGATATTCAGTTTATCAAGACCAAGTAATTAACAAAATATATTCCAAGGAAACACCAAAAGACATGAAGACCAAAGAACCAACACTCCCTTCTATACAAAACCTGGAACTATGAAATCAAAAAATAATATATGATACCTTCATCAAAATAAGTTAAACATCCTCAGAATTCATTAAATAAGACCAAATGGCTCTAAATAACTACAAATAGGTTACAATAATGTGACTCACTCGGATTTAAAGACATCACAAATAGAAACACCCCGACCCCTAAAATAGAGATCATTGAAGAAACATGTCATGTTATATTCTGGATTTACAAAAGAATTTGTTATTCAAACCACTATCCATGTCAACCAACTACTATGATCAGGGTTGGTTATACGAAAATACGAAAGTTCCTCATAAAGAACGCTAGGAATTTGGGTTCTTCACAAGCTCATCCTGTGGTGGTCTCCCCACCATAATATCACAATAGAAGAACATTTATTTCTCAATCTAGAATAACTCTTGAATCATAATGAAATCTAGAAAAAATTCAAAGAAATGAGGCATGGGAAAAAAATACTACCATTAGTCGTAAACAACATTAAGAATATTACGAATACAATATACATTAAAACAAGTTCCAAAAAGGCCCACAACATCATTCTCTATACCCAAAATATGGAAGCACAAAAAGTAAATTATTTACAAAAAAATATTGGTATTTAAAACAAAATAAGCTTCTAATTGAGCTTCCGCCAATAGTATGTTCACTCAACTGAGCTAGAAGGTTCTCCAAGAGAGTAGGTATGGATCAATGTCACTTTATGATGCCTCCATAGAAAACCCATTTGAAACGACATAATCATCCATAGGTGTGATAGATCATAGGTAAATTATGATTGAATCATTATATTATAAGGATTACCACACTAAGAATACGGCCATATCTTACTCTCATATGAATATGGTGTGATGGAACGCAATAGTCTTTTCTAATTATTATCAACTGACCAGGAACTGCTAAACCTACTTTGACCTGAATATCCATACTTATTACTTCTTCATAATCTTCAATTTAAGAAGCCACTAGATAGAGGAATTCGGATAAGATACCCCTTTCAAATAATTATGCCTTCATAAATTCAGCTTTATAATGGTTTAGGAGATATAGAACCATCTCAGTGAAGCTCTTATCATACACCAACACCATTGAATCTACCTACTTCAGATAGTACAATGTTGACCACTTCAGTATCCCCACATCATCGGGGACGTATTAAACGATGAACAAGGTTTTTATAAATTCCCATGAGAAATTATTCTACAATTTGGATAAAAGTATGTATTCTCACCATTACCAACATAGGCCTTCCAACATACTGGTGGCTTTCTCAATATTGAGTGGTTCATGAGATTCAATCCAAAAACAATATCCTCAATATTTTTCATCCATTCATCAAATTTTCTCATTTTTATCTACCAAAATAAATGAGGCGGGTTTTACTCTCAGAACCCCTATATTATGACACCAGAAAATTCTAAATTAAGAACCTTGTATTTGATAGTATGTATGACACTCATCACCAAGTGTGTAATTGAATATAATATCCCGAGAAACTAATATATATTTACTATTTTAAATAAATTAAATACGTTATATTACTTTTAATTCATGGAAAACCAAGTTATCTTATGTTGCATGCATGAGTGACCATCCATGAAAACTTGTATTACATGAAAGACTAAGTTTCACCAAATAAAAATTTATTATTAAAATATTCTTATTTAATATAATATGATATAACATATCCATTATGTTATCATTAATGATAAAACTAACTAAATTATGGGAATGTATTGTTTATATAAATATATAATTAATTCATGGGTTACAAACTACAAAGAAACAAAAATAAGAACCAATTAGATATAAAAAAGAAAAATTGTTATCTTTATGCTTCCAATTGATTTTTATATTAATAAAAACTGTTATTTTTAATTATAAAATTATTTTAATAAAATATATATGTAATTTATTTTTTTTATATTCAACTATTTGGTTAGATAGGAATAAGATAAGAACAAACTCAATTTTACAAATAAAAACTTATATATTTATATAGGGAATGTTTTATCTTTTAATAGAGAACCAATTTTAAATATTAATTTAAAAATTTTAATTTATTTAATATTAAAAAATAAAATTCTTCTTTGAAACAAAATATAATAATTTTTTAGGGTGAATATTTATTATTTTTCTGAAACAATTAATTTTTAATGAATAGATAAAAGTAATGAATTTTAGTTCAAAACTAATATTTTCTTCAATTTTATTGATAAGTGTTTGTTCTATATTTAATTGGTTTTAAATTTTAATTTGTGTATATTTTTTTAATTTATTATGATTTAGGTAATTGAAATCAATTGCACTCATAAATTTATTATAAAAATATATCAAACTATCAAAAGATTCTACTCTAAAAACCTGCGTTGTTGTGCTGCCAGCGATATAAATTTTAAATTAAATTCTTGCACTTATATACTTGGAATTTGGAAAAAATAACTAATTTATTAGAATCATCATAATTTATATTTTAAAATAATTCCATTTTTTTGAACAATATTCTTAGTGAAAGCGATTAAAATTAATTACAATGATGATGCTTAAATTAAACTTAACAATGGAATAAACCTTAACCATAAGTCCCAAAACGACATATAAACATGTGCAAGAGATTTTGGATTCCCATATTCCCTTCTTGGTTTAAAATTGAGCCATTATTCGTTCTAATTTCAATATAAAAACGGTATATTGAATTCCTTTGTCAAAAGATTACAAGAATATCCATTTTCCTATACTATAAAAAGGCATCCTCTCCTCCAACTACCGCACATCTCTAAAGAATCTTTGGATCGACCATGATCTACCAAAATTCTTCTAAACATCCCTCCCCTAATCATATATTCATCCCCATGGGAATAATGAAATTCAAGGAAGCCTTTAGTTCAAACTAAAATGAGTTACATGACTAAGATAAATTTAAAGGACATTCATTCAAATAGAAACACATGGTAAAATATTCCCTTGTCACCTTTTTACATCTATGATATAATTGTCATGTTAACCACTTACATATTTCTTATAGTGTATTTAATACACCTTTTTTTTATATCATTAATCATTTTATCTTCATAGTATTTTAAACTTCCATTTAATGTAATTTCTTCATTAAAATTATGAATAAAAATGTTTCAAAGTGGATTGGGACACTTTGGAATGTTTAACAATTATTTTACTCACCAATGAATTTAATAATATTTTAATGGTACTTTAATTCAAGTAAATTATATTTCCATTATACAATAAAACCCTTAATTTTTTCTCCTATGGGTTTTTATGACAATATTTAAGTATTAGAACCATTTTCCACTCTTTGGTAGTAAAAAAAATTTGAAAATGAATTTTGGATAAACCAATTTTATTTATCTCTTCAGTTGGATAACCAATTTCCTTATAATATCCTTTATTTGTGAAAATATTTTTTTAAATTATTATTTAAATACATTTTAACTTATTTTTCTTTTACTAATGTTTTCAAAGGAATATTCTTATATTTTTTCCAAAAAGGAATTTATAAAACCTTTTTGACATGAAAAAGTAATGTTCTTTTAACTAGTAATGAAGGTTTGGATTTACTCACCATCATTAATTTAAATATTACTTTTCATGTTTAAAAGGATACATTTTAATGAATTTTTTTCAAAATATTTTTGAAAGGAATGGTTCTTCAAAAATATTTTCTGAAACAAAAGGATATTTTCCTCAAGAATATCTATTTAAAATGATTTTTATAGTATTTCTCATCATCAAAAAAAAAATTATTTAATATAACATGGGATATGGTGTATTGATATCATTATATTTTCTCCTTGGGATGGTTGATGATTGATTTAGACAAGGATGTAATTCACTTTTACTTCCTTGATTTATTTTTATCCCCTAGAAATAAAAAAATTTCTCTGATCAATTAACGCTAAATTTACCCAAAATATCCATATTATTATTCATAGATATGATTATTTTAGATATATATATCTTTTTTTATATAGTTTTTAGTATGAAAAATATTTGGTTATTTGGGGAAATATTGATAATCTTGTATCAAATATTCAATATAGATATTTTATAAGGATCCTGTTTGATTTAAATGCTTTTGACATGAACTATATTGGTTGGGAACCGAATAATGCAAGCCCTATGGGTTAGAGACCAATAAATGAAAACAATATGTGTTGGTAATAGGTTAATTAAATCCCATTTATTCATTGTTAGTCTCAGGATACAAAATTAGTTAGACATAAACCCTTCATGTTTTTTTGAATAGTATAGAAGACATTCAACCCAAAGATTAAACCCTATTACAAATTGTCCTGAAGGTATAGGTTTTCAGGTGCCTCATACATGACATCCCTTAAGAAAGAATTTCATTTATTAAGTTTCAATTATTACGTCTCCTGGACATTTTTCATCGACATATCTATAGAACCATTTAATTTTTAGTTCATTGATTAAATGGAATGTGTTTTAGTTTCTTATATTTCTATATATATTTTTTCTTATCTAGTTATTTTAATGGAATGTGTTTCCAGTTATTTAATGTTCCATGTTTTTTATTCACATACGTTCCATTTATTAATTAAATGGCATGTGTGTTCAGTTATTCACATTTTAGTATTGACAGTTCTAACTAATTCATTATTGTTTCCTCTATATTTTTTCACTACTTTTAATTTGATCACACCCTTATCAGCTTTCTTTCGCCATGAATCTATGAAGAATTCTATGAAATATATGAAAGTATTGACCATATTTATTATAGTTATCATAGATGTTTTTTATTTAAAAATAATAAAAATATGTTTTAATTGGTGCAGTCATTTGTAGTACAATACTCAATTATATATCTAGTTTTCTAAGACATCAAAACTCTTAGTCCTTTAGTTTTTGATTCCTTATAATCATGCTAAAACAATTGGTAGAAAACATCGGATCCATACTATACGGGGTTAGGTCTCTAGATTCGGTATGAGAGAAAGTTTAGTAGTAGCCTTCATGACTGAGACTTAGGGAAAAATAGTTTCAAGAACTTACCCCTAGTGTAGATTTGGAGGATAAGTATATAAGAACATCATAAAAATTTGGTAAGGTAGATATTATGTGGGTATTCCTAAAAAACACCTATATATGGATATAAAAGTGTGTGTTGTTCTGGTATAGATGTAACTTAGAGTAATAACTCTGATAAGGTGTTTTGGGCTTGAATCCGGGTAATGTGGTACATTAAAAAGGGTCTTACTACCCACCTAGATACGTGTACCATCTGCATCATTTTTGTATTTGAGACACTACTTGATTATGTTATTATGTATTCATATCTTTCTTATCATTCTTCGAGTTGTCTATTTTTTTTATTTCTCTTTCACTATTTATTATATGTTTCTCTGCCACTACGATAGTATGGTAATATAGGAATAGTCTCCCTACTGACAGACATGTTCCCTCGCTTCTAGTTGGCAGCCTTTATCGTTTGGGGAGATTTACTTGAGGCCATGTGGCCAACTGAGATCGAGGAACCATACAGTGGAATCCAGGTTTGGGACGTTACAAAGTGGTATCAGAGGGATTTCTTTTCTAGTTTGAAATACATTTTTGGGAAAATATATAGGGAAAGGAATGAAATGGGGTTTAATAATAAACTGTACTCAGAAGTAGCTACCTTGAAAATAGAGAAAAGACAAATATCCTCAAATTGAGTTATTATTTTCTGGATTTTGACATTTATAGTTGGTTTATTTTCACAATTGGGTGATGTAGTTTATTTCTTCTATTACTTTTGATGCAATTGTGGGTTCTATTTTAGTTGCAACCTGATAAGATGAGGGTGTTACATCTCATGAATCATATAGATACATTTTATATAATAACATTTCCTGAATTATGCCATTCCATATTCGATGTGTTAGATATTTCATGTTGTTGTGATAGTTGTGTCTGTTGTTGTTTTAGTTGGGTGTAGTAGATAATTTTTTGATGACATCATTCAATCCATATAGTGTATGGGACCTTATGAATTGGGAAATGATGAACTAGGAAAATTTAAATGTTAAATGAACATGTAATATGTATAGTTTGAATGGGAACCATGTTTTGGGTTCGTGAAGTGTTATAGGCCCTCATGGATTTATAATTTCTAACCCACGGTGGAATTTCATTGGTCACAGAATGTGAACTCGAATGGAAATGGAACATCAATGGTGAATAGAGACTTGAACTAGACCCAACTTCTTAGTGGGAAAGAGGGATGGTTTCTAGTGGTTTGAGGTTGTTCTTTATACAATCTTGGATTTTGGAGAAGGTTGTGGGATTCAATTTGTTTCTAGGAGGGTTTTGTTCTATCCAATGGGTTTCAACTTTATTCCTTGATGTTGACCATTCATGAGGCTAGCGTTTGTCATTTTAGAGACAAGATGCTAACAATACCTCTAGTGGTATGCCATAATGGTGGTGAGGACCATACTTTTGAGACGGTGTGCCATGGGATACCCGTTGACCCTCTTATAGTTCCATCTACGACACTTGAGGCCTTTTCGGACAAAACTATTGAGGCATAGTTCTTCGAGGGTTTCTTTTATTATATATAGACGATACAGGGATCATCACATCCTTCTTTGACTATTACTAAGATGAAATGGGTGTTCTAAATGAAGAAACCCCCTATGTTTTCATGGTATGGTATACTATAGGCTATGGAGCTGTGGCTTGATTCAACCATAGTGATTTTTGAGCATCTTGATATGCCTTTGGTGTTGGGGTCCATGCTAGATACTTACATTCTATGTGAAGCAACAATGATCTAGTGTGATGTTTTTATCGAGGATGATGGCCTGCATGATATGGGTTTGGATGAATTCCAAAACCTCTTATTTTACTACTTTCACCCCATGAATCTATGAGGAGGGTTGGCTACTGAGTTCATGCATCTGGATTAGGGCGCGATAATGGTTACGGAAAAATTGGCACACTTTACAAAGTTATTGAGTTTTGCTCTGATGTATCTTACAGATGAGCTGTCAATGTAGAGGCGCTTCGAAGAAGGTCTTAGAAATACTATAAGATATCAGGAAAATGCGTTCAGGTGACATTATATCACTAAGATTGTGAATGGAGAGTAGATTACAGAGAGGAACCTGAGTGAAGCTGGGAGTAAAGAATAGGGGGTGTTATTTCTCAACCCAGCGGATCTTCACCTTTAGGCAGGAAGCACCATTTTGAGGCTTCCCTTTAAATGAGTGATAGTTAGTATGTGGGTGCAGGTAGCTTCATATGTTTTCATCGGGGTGGTAGGTGAGGCAACATGAGGAATCAATACGACTGTGACCCAGTAGTGTGATGAGATTACTGCACGATGGGGCACATGCATTGTTATTTCAAGACCTTACGTACACCTATGAGTGGTAGGGGGTCATCGTCGATATCAAGTTTTGGATAAGGGTCTTCATATCCGCATCATGCTGGCAGCTGGAGCTGCATAGGCTGGTCGGGTAAGGGTAGCTGTCGTCAGAGCCATGGTATCCAGACACCGAGTTCTCAGAGATAGCAAGGTGGATCTACTCAGGGTAGCCATGAAGGGTCACAGGTCCATGGTGTATAATGAACATATGTAGTGAAACATGCCCACCAAGATAAAGCTTATGGACCATCTACAATGAGAGTTATGATCTTAGTATCTTCTACTATTGCATCTTCTCATTTTAATACAGGTTCTTTTAACAGTTTTTTATCTTCTTGAGTGGTAATATCCATGGACATGTTGTTTTCTTTCTGAGGGAGTTTTGATGCTAGACACACCATTGGGAGTTAGAACGGGTGATGTACGCTAGTGTTTGGGGTTTTCCCTTGATGTTTGTGGGTGACACTAAATTTGGAATCTGTATGTCCTCAACATGATAGGGTTTGATGCAATTCTCGGAATGTACTGTCTTGTAGCTTATCGATTGTAGATTTACTGATTTCATAGAAGGGTTACTAACACATCACCATAGGGTGCAGTGTTTATTCATATGGGGGAATGGGATGTCCAAATGAGCAGGGTAAGACCAAAGCATCGTGGGATGGGTGAGAGGATAACCTAGATTTCAAGTTTGTTTATGGATGAATAGGAAGTGAGTTAGGTGGACATTCTTTGAGTAGTTGAGCACTCCAGGGACGTGTTTCCAGATAAATTTTCTAGTTTACATCCTATGTGATAGGTGTATTTCTCCATATATAGAGTGTTGGGAGACGTGTTGATATCCATTCCTCCTTAAATTATGGTTACTATGGAGTTATATGAGCTCAAGAGAAAGTTAGAGTACTTGGAGGTGATGGGGTTTATCAGACTGAATACTGATCATCAGGATTCACCAGTTACTTTTTCAATGTAGGCATATGAAACACATAGGCGATGATTGGATTATCAAAAACTGATGAAGCTGATGGTTAAAACCCAATATCCAATATCGCAGATAGATGACATATTTGACTAGCTTCGACTAGCTCGAGTGTTCATGAAGATCGACCCGAGGTTAAGATATCACTATGTTCATGTTCGACCTCCAGACATACCTTATACATCGTTTTGTAGTAGGTATGGGTTATTTGAGTATCTAGTTATATTGTTTGGTCTCACGAACGTTCCAATTGTATTCATGGTGCTGATGAACTGAGTGTTCCATATTTACTTGGATTCTTTTATGGTGGTTTTTGTAAATGATATCTTGGTGTATTTTCACAATCAACACGATCATTGAAAAAATATAGAGATCATTTGGAATACATTGATGAATAATTGGTTATCTGGTAAGCTTACAAAGTGCCACTTTGGATGGATCAAATTTACATATGGGGTCACATAATCTCAAAGACAGAAGTGTTAGTGGACCTACAGAAGGTGAGGGATGTAGTTTCCTGGGAATAGCCCAAGAACTGTTTTGACATATGGACACCTGATAGTTGTTATTTTAGTTAAAATCAACTAGGGGAATGTGAATATCCCAATATCCCTCAATAGTAATGGCACATTATGATGAATTGTATAGTGAGCCATGCCATTCACCCCTATGCTGGTTAGAGGCAGAAGAGGCAGCTATAATGGGACCGCGTCTAATGTAAGAGAATTATGAGCAGGTTCAGTTCATTTAGAAGTATATGGATACTTCATAATATCATCATAAATCACATGTAAATCACAATAGAAGACCTATAGAGTTCAATGTCAGGGATAAGACTTTCTTGCGTGTTTCACCGAGGTTGGGGCATAGGTAGATCAGGAGATAAGGGAAGCATTCACCGAGATATGTCATGTAGTTTAAGATTCTAGTGTGAGTTGGGTTGGTTTCCTATCGGTTTTAGCTACCTCAGAGGTGCCAATTCATTGGACAACTTCTTCCATGTGTCTTAACTATGAATCTATCTCATAGACATGTATCACGTTTTTTACCCCATGGAGGATGCGTTTCGGGTAGACGTGTCCTTTGAGGAGCATCTAGTTCGTGTATTTGAAAGGATCAAGAAGGATCTTCATGACCGGTTAATTCCAATGTTATGTGTGGTATGGAAGTACGACCTTTTATAGGATGTGACTTGGGAGGGGTAGGTCGGAATACGTGCTCAGTGGCCAGGTTGTTCTCAGACTAATCCTGACCACCCTTTAGAGAGAAATTCTAGGATGAATTGCTATAAGGGGAGAAGATTGTACGAATTGGGGTTTCGTAGAAGGTACTATTCCTTGACTTTAATATTTAATTTACTTGTTATTGACTTATTTTAATGATTATCTTTATCAACAGTGTTATAGAGGTGTAAGGGGTTTTTTCGAGGCTGGAACCAAATTTTGGGCTGAAAATGACCTTGCACACAGTTAGTCTAAACCGCGAAGGATGTCTGAAAATATGAAGGTTCTTAACAGATGCTTTTCATGGTTACCGCATGGTTATTTAACCATGTGGGGGTAACCATTCAAATGGTCCCTTTCTAGATAGTGAGGTGTATATAGTTTTTGTATAGTTTGGGAAACCGTGCGGGTAAACCATGCCACCCTACAGTTTTGTTTAAAAAAAATAAATTATAAAACTTTTTCACTTGGAAACCATTTGGTTTTTTCTCCTCTATACACAGGAACAGTTATTTGGGGCTCCATTGAGATGTGTTACCTAGGATTAGATCCAGTTACTCTTCTAAACCTCTGTTTCAATTGCCGACTATCTCATCATATCTATAATAGTTTGTCCTCAAATACTTTTCAGATATTCTTGATTCTTTGTAACAACAACTATGCTATTTAGATTTAGGCTCATATGCCATAATATTCTATTCTTCATTCGTTATTCTATTTTCTTCCAATCAAAGAAGAATCAAGACTTTATACTAGATGAACTATCAACTATCGAGGCTAGGTAGGTGGTTTATACCTTTTTTCGGGTTTTCTTGGTGTTTTTAGGGCGTTCAACCATTACCCCATCAATCGATCATTACATAGAGGTCTAATTTCTTTATTGAGTCTATTTTAGTAATTATAGTTGGATCTAGTGAGGATGACCATAGGTTCTGTTTAGGTGTGTTGGCACCTGTTTCTTGTTTCAAGGTCACTTGATGGGTTCATGTTTTAAAATATGCTTTTTATGCCTGTTTAAACATCTCCTGGAGTGTTTTCTTGTTATTTCCTAGTTAGATGAAGCCCTGTAATGTCTTGATAGATTGATTTGTTTTTTTAGGATATTTCATTCCTCCTTTATTAAAAAATATAATTTTATGGCTTGTCTTTTTTGATAGTTTTTCATGTTTTATGAATAATATGGGTGGGTATACAAATATGAAATGACTAATAGTTTATTAAATGGTTTGTATGGGAAGGTATGACCATATTCTTGTAGTTAATAAATGGTTTTCATTAGGGGGTATACTCATGGATTGTTCAGGTTTAAGTGAGTGGGTATACTCACATGGAATGAATGAGTATTTTGAATGCAAGATTGAATGGTTTGAAAGATGCCTTAGAATACTATCCGTGGATCTGGATCGCATAGACACCATGGGTTGACTTGGACCCTTGGGTCTCGACTCCCTAGGATGCCTCATGCCCTAAAACGTCGTGGATCTGGATTTCTTGGGCTCTCACAGGACATGATATTTCTATACTCTTAGGACCACAACCATTTCATAACTGTGTTTCCACTAAGAATGGCCATGGGACATGATGGGATGCCTTGGACCAACTCCTTGGATCTGGTTGTCCATTGATTAGATATTTTACATGGATGCCTTGGTATGCTATCACCTAGGATCTAGACCTTGTGGTCTACGTTTCACTATATGATGTAGTCGTGGGATAACTGACTCCTCTATATAGTATGGTTGTGGATTGCTTCATACATATGGATTTATAGAGTGGCCATGTGACTTGAATGTTTACATGGTTATTTTTTCCTTGTTAAGAACTGACACTATTTAGTAGGTAGTTTTGGGGGTTTGTTGGTATTACTTACTATAGTAGACTTATGTCGTGGGCATACACACTTTACACACTACTTGTTTAAACGTGATCAAACTTTTGTTGGATTGATGTGAGAATTTAATAGACGTGTTTTGTTGCCTACTGGGATGTTTATTTCACACCATTTTTGGGCCACCTCAAAGACCCAAACTGATTATATGGTAACCGGTAATGATTGTGGGAAGTACCCTTTTATAGGATGTTGATATTGGATTTAGAGAAGGGAAGGATATGACCAAGCTAATGTGGCGTTTCTAGGATAGAATATTGGTCCTTTTTTCTTTTTGGGATACTTTCATTTTAAATCCATGTACTTTTCTGGATTCTTTCTAGACACTTGAACCATCTATATCACTTTTGTATAAGAGACACTAATGGTTATTAATATTATGTATTTTTGTTTTTCTTGTCATACATCCAGTTATCTTATATTTTTTTATTAAAATATTTTTTATTTTTTTGAATTATTTTGTGATAATATAGTAATGAAGGTATAATATCCCAACTAACTCAACTAAGCCCTCACAGCATGTTGGTAGCCTTTGGAATTTGGGGAGATTTGATTGAGACCATGTGGCCAACCATGATTGGGGAACCATATAGTGTAATTTGATTCTAAAATGTTATAGATCATCACATAAATATTGGTATTGTTTTTCTTATATTGACTAATACCTCTCTATAATTGGACTGGAACTTTATGAGGCCTCAAATGAGAGACCATGTAGTTTACCCTTGTGCCACCCAGAGATCGGAAGGAAATATTTTGAGGGGCCATATATGGTTTATGTGATGATAGATAATGTCTAGTCCATCCGTTTGTGTATAAGGATGGATCTTATTAGACATAAATCTTATATATATCCTCTTCAATGGCCCATAGAGTTTGAGAAGAGAGACCAACTTTCTTGAAGATTCTCCCCATAATTAAGATTTTAGAGGTTTGGTTGGGGACAATAGTTATGCTAGAGGTACATTGGGTCATTCATGATAATGAATATGGTTGGATAGGTTGCATACCACCTCATCGTACCCCCTCTGATGGAGAGGATGCACAACACCTTCATTTTGTCATAACTGAGGATATACATGCATGACCCCTACATGTCATTGATTAGGGATAGCTAAATTTCAAGGATGGATCCATATTTGTTAAAAAAACATATTGATATAGGACTAATAAGATATGACCCTACATGGATGTACCACCCCCCTTGTTCAGGTGTTGGTTTAGCACAAGAATATGTAGGAGAGTTCCTGGGAGTGGGAGTGCCAAGTGAAGGCTTAGTATCCTACATTTTTTATTCAATTTTTTTCTTTTTAGGGAGAAAAATAATGATAGATATAATTATTAAAAAGACTTGTTTATACTTTAAAATATTTTGAAATATTTATATATATATATTTCAGGAGCTATTAGCTGATAAAAAAATGTTATTCCGAGGCCCAGTGTGCCCAGAATTAATTTTATAAAACTATTAAACATATTTGGTATTCTGATTGTGAAACTTATTAAAGAAACCATAATAACTCTAAAATGGAATCTTGGATAACAAATACAATACCAAAAATGATTCAGAAATGCATTGATTACCCTTAGAGGGATGTTAAATGAGTCGGCACAGGTCATTCATAATCCTTGCTCATTTGTATTATGTTTAGTATGCAAATTAATTATTCAGTTATTTAATTAATTAAATTAAATGAATTTTAATTTACTATAATAATAAATCATGGAATATTTCTCTAAGGATAACCACATAAACCCTGGAATCAATCTAGGGGTCCTATTTTCTCCTTCATTGGCGAATCACATCAAATGATAATGAAATTTAATATTGTACCAAACCCGGACATAACGAACACAATGAATGCTCTTAATATTTAGGAGGTACATTATTAAATTATTAACAATAAAATATTCAAGTAGGAATTTCCAATGGGTGATTTACACCTTTTTATTAAATATATTGAGTAGATCTATCATAGTTCTGGGACTGGGAAAATTATGGCCAATTGCCAGTGACCGTGTACAAAAACATAATTATATTCAACTGATTTCTAACCCCAGATTCCCTTTCATTATTTTTGGGAATGAATCTCTGTCAATGATCCATAACAACATAGTTTGGTACTTTTATAACATATTTTCTTTGTGTTCTTTACCAATTGAACCTTGCAGTCCTAGTTCGACATTTTTTTGTGGCACCGAGACTGATCAAACCAGTAGAATTGTTACATATCGATAAAAATGGATGAATCGAGGAAATAAGACCAGATAATAGATTTTTGTGAGATATGTGAGATCTTTTTGACAATCATATCATTATTACTCAATGATAATTTTTTTGGCAGTATATGAAAATGCACAAAACACAATACGATTTGATTTTTCAGCCATCGGAGGACCAAAATCCATTGAGTGGTGATATATCACTAACTATTAGGTATTTATAGGGAAAAAATTGAAGGTGGTGACTATATTTGAGGTGTAAAAATCGGATCTTATTTAATAGTGAAAAAACTAATCTATGCTCCATGTAAAAGTATGAACACATGGATTGTATCCCCTTAACTGTGGTGGATATCATTTTGAAATAGTTTAGGATAGAAATAAATATGGACCTCTTACATGCTATGTACCCCTTATATATATAGGAAACCCATTTGGAATATTAAACTGGCTATATTATATGTGTAATTACATGGACAACTACATGGTTGTGTACTAGAGTACATAAACACAACCAACAAGACACGACCCAGACACGGTTAGTATGGAACACTATGTAGTTCACCTACACAATATATACATCATCATGGATTGGTAGTTGTGTGTTATCTAGGGACAAAGACATGTTGTTTATTTGGACCACATGTTGTGTGGGTCCCATCCATTCCATGTACCCCCTTGACCACTTTTGAGGAAAAATTAGATGTTATGTATTTTCTAGATTTGTACTTAGATTTTGTCCTCTGAGTAGCATATCCTGAGTGGTTTTTCACATATAACAAGACAGTTCCATTTATTATGGATTTTTTATATGATTTGGAATTTTTTGGGAATGGTGCATATTGAGTATATGCTCAAATGTGAAAGTAATTAGGTAGGATCACCAAAGGAGTCTTCATAGTGGAATCCCCTATCAGATTGGGTGTGAGTGCTCGATGATTAGAGTGGAACACCACATCTATATAGACATGAGTATTTTAAATATTCCTTTTCAGTGGAACCTTCTGACATGCAATGGTGTGGTTCCATGATGATCAGAGCATAACACCCCCCCCGATGTATGAGGGAGTGGGCCCTCAACAATTAAGCAGATCCCACTAGCGGATACGAAATGGGACCTTGATGACAAGAGTAGAACACCCTATCATCATGGGTGTGGTTCCTCTTTGTAATGAATAGAAACCCTCTATAAAAATAGGGTATGTTTACTCATGGAACTATAGTGGAACCCCCTATAAATAAGAGAACAAGTCCTCTGTGGTTATATAAAGAATGGAAACCTCGACGGATTCACCACAGAATGGGTCTTTTACATTGAGATTGTGCCAATTAGATTATGTGTCGTAATGAAAATGCATAACTTTACATACATGGTTACTCATTAGAAGATTTGTGAGACAATATGTTTTATTTATTGAATTTAGGAAACATTTTTTAGTCTTCTTCCTAAGCTAAGATGTGATATGGAGATACCCTTAATCTCTCGTTTGATATTTTTATGACTAAGTATATGTATATTATTCTATATGCACACCATGGATTTTTTTAACCTCTTTACTTGGAGTTTATGAATCATGGGGTATTACATATGATTTTTGTGTTTAGATTCCAATTTTTTGATTAATCTACTATATTTTTATAGGTGGTGAAGACTCAATGGGTATTTTATTTACTCAACATATCGAACCCTTGGTTATTGGATGAGTTTACTTTCACTCTTTGTTTGTGTTCATCTATTATATTTGACTGTATGTTGCAACTACTATCATTATATAATAGCTATATATATATATATTATTTAACAGCCTTAAACATTTGAAGAATCTTATTGGGTATATATATACTCACACCTACATGGGATTTTCCCATAGGTGTTGTTCCATATGAAGATGAAAGATAGGTCAGTGATGAATTCAGATGTGTGTAGAGATATATGGTACATATGACCATGTATGGAGGTAACAACATGGGATTCAAGAGCTAGAATCTCTTAGTATTCTAATTTTCCATTTTTTTATGTAGGAAAATATTTCCATTTGGGTGTGTATTTCTCAACATTAAATTTTAATTTTCACTATTATACTCTTATACACCTTAGAGGTTCAGCATTATTTGTTTAAATTATAGATATGTTTCACATTTTTATCTTTTACTCTACAGTTTTACATATAGATGGTTGTGTTTGTTCAGACATGTAATTAGTAAAATGCCTCCTCATGTTAGATATGCCTTTGACATTTGTCGTCGGCCCTGGCCTATGAAGGCAGGACTGTGGTTGTTTAGGCTCGAGACCAAGCTTTGGTTGGGTCGTGACATATAAGTTGCGGGGATGTGTTTTTGGAAGTCATTTGGTTACATCAGGGTTGTGATAAATGGAGTATTTTTTGTGAATAACAGTTGGGAGTAAGTTCACTTTTGTAAGTAAGATGATTGGTACAGTTGTAATTATTATTAACTATTAAATATAATAAGTGTATTACTAATGGATGTGTGGTACTTAATCAATTAGATTTAGAATTAATATGATAAGGGTTAAAATACCGTCATCCAATATGAATTAAGAAGTGATATGGTGGCCTTATCATATAATTTAAATCTTGTTTAACCGTCTTACCCTTTTACTATGGTCATAATATTTTCATAATTATTACTATTCATAATAGTGAAAAAATAAAATTCACATCATTACTTAATATAAACATCCTGATTCAAAATAATTGATACATTTAAAAAAAATGAAGTGGAAGAAATAAATATAAATTAATGTGTGAAAAAACATAAGAAAAAAGAGTTTTTTTTATAAAAATTTCTTTTTTAAAAAAAAAATTATATAATACCAAAATTAAATATAATAATGTTCCCTGTAGCATTAATTAGATTATTTCTATTAAAATGAATATTCATTTTTCTTAAAACAAAATAGGAAATAAAACTATACTTTAAAATTATATGATTTCATGACAAAATTTATTGTCTTGAAAAAAATTGGAACTTTTCATTATTCACTCAAAAATTGATATTTCTAAAAAAATCCTGAATATTCACCCTGATACAATTTATACAACCTAGATTAAAAAATAATTTATTTTTTGTCGAATAAAATTTTAAAATATGGGTGAATGTAATTATATTTCATGTGAATAAAAAGAATAAAAATACTCTATAGAAAAAAGGTATTTTCACAGCCTAACTCTGATAAGGTGTTATGGGCTTGAATCAGGGTAATGTGGTACATTAAAAGGGCCTTACTACCCACCTAGTTTGATAGTCACGTGGGATATGCTTAGTAAAGTCCACATTTTTGTTAACAAACACTATGAATAATTTTAACAATGAATAACCAACGTTAAACCTAAGGTTTGTTCGATTGAAGATAAGGTTTCATGATTTAGAGATCGTAAAATTTATTTTATGGAAATACCCTTGACCAAGGGAGGACCTATGAGGAAATAAGTCAATGAAGTATTTATATATTAGTTTTTTATTTAAAATCTATATAAAAAGTTTATTTAGTGATTAACATTATTTCGAAGATATCCTCTATATTTATTTTGGGAAATTATATTAATTTGGTTTTAGAAAAAACATGTATTTCAAGTGACAACCAATAAAATCCGGCAAGGTTTTGGGTCTTCAACACATGACCAAAATATGATAAGGGTTTCACACAAACCACTGGCCTACAAAATGTCCTGATTAATTTTCCATTGTTTTTATTTAATAAATATTATAAATAAATTGTAATAAAGATTCATTAGAATCAATTTTTGTTATTATAGGTTAATATCTCAACCATATTTGTTTTATAAAATATTTAAAGAAAAATAGTTAGTCTTATCACTCTTTTATGGGCCTTACGATCCCTTAAAAGTTTTTTAGTGCTTCAGACATAAAAAAATTCATTTTTGGTAATTAATTTCTAGAATTAAAGAGATGAATTAGAATGTGATCTTTGAAGAACCAAATTTTAGGATTCTTAAATGAAAATTAAAACATATCAAGTGAGAACATTTCATTATATTATTGAGTATTTAAATAATTATCCAACATTATGAAAATGACTTAGAAATAAAATGTTATCCTAATATCTTAATTTCTATTGAACAGATGGTCTTGTAAACAATCAATGAATTATGGATTTGAGGCAATCATTTTTATATTGATCATTCAACTCTCTGTGATTTATGACCTATTTTACTCCCTATAAATATTTTTCTCCTCCATTTATGTATCTCAACATACAACTGATGTTCTCTTACATAGAGACCAAGTTAAATGGTAGTCTATGTGACCTTTGTACTTACCATTCTCTCTTTTCTAGAAGAAATTTTATGACCTATTCTCATGATGTAGGATTTAAATGTTGGAAATATAAATCACTATTTTACCAATATCGAGATTAAATTGCAAGGATGTACTTTAATTAAGGCGGGGGAGAACATAACACCACAATATTCTAAATTAAAAACCTTGTATTCAATAATGAGTAATGAAATAAAATATCAAAAGAATAAATTATATATACTGTTTTTAATAAATTCAAAACATAATATATATATTGTAATTCAAAAATAACTTAGTTAGACTGTGCTATATGTAAAAGTGACTTTCTTTGATATATTGTGTTACACGCAAGACCGAGTTTCACCAAATAACAATATATTATTAAAATATTATTATTTAATATAATATGAAAAAACATAGCCATTATTTTTGAGTTTATAAATATAATTATCTTAATTATGAAAACTAATGGTGAATATTAATATAAAATGAATTCTTGGGTAACCAACTAAAGAGAATTGAAAATAAGAACCAATTAGATATGAAAAGAAATATTATTATTTTTATGCTTCCAAAGAAGTTTTATCTTAATTAAAAGAAATACTTAAAAATTAGTGACTATTTTTATGAAATATGTATAGTTCATATGATTTCAAATATTCTGGATATTCATCTCTTATGTTTGATAGTCATACGATAAGAATAAATGAAAATTTACCCATAAAACCCTCTATTTTTTGGGTAATTTTACAAAATTTTAATTAAAACCTCATTTTAAAACTCAATTTGGACTCATTAATTAATTTAATATGAAAAAACAAACATCACATTTTCAATCAACAATAATAATTATATTAGTGTCAATTTTTTATATTTTTCTAAAACATATCTTTTTTTTGTATAGATAAAAATACTATATTTTATTTCAAGACAACTTCTTCATCTAATATATTTATATGGATAAATTATAGTTTTAATTGGTTTTAAATTTCGTTAGATAATATTTCAGTCAATTAATTTATTTTAATTTATTTTAATTTATTTCACTTTGAAATTTTTTATAAAAACATTGTAAATTTTCGGACGTTTTTCCTTTAAAACCATGCATTGTTGTCCCGCATGGGGGATTAATTTTAAATTACATTCTACCACTTATGGGATTTGAACATGGAAAAATGAATTCCATATTTTTAATTATAATAATTCATATTGTCTAATAGGGCAAAATTTTATTTTTACCAAAAAAGATTAGTGAAAGTGATTAAAATTAATTACATCAATTAAGGTTATGTTTACCCTAATAAGGGACTGAACATTAACCATAAGACCCAAAACAACCTATCATATTTTCTAATAGATATTGGATGGACATATATAGAATTTATACTTCCTTGGATAAAAATTGTAACATTCTTAGAGTAACAAGTAACATGAATAATGTGCATTTAATTCCTTTTTCACAATATTACAAGAGTGCCACTTCTCATCCACTATAAATGGCCTCCCCTTACCCCACTTCCCCATCCCACTCAATAAACTTTGGCTCAAAAAATATATTACCAAATTTCTTCTCAAAATACCTCTCCTCAGCCTAGATTCCTTCCCTTGGGAAGAAATAAATCCAAAGTATCCTTAGGTTTAAGAAAAAAGGAGTTACCTGATTAAGAGGAATTTATAGGATGTTCACCTGAAAAGGAAAAAAAGGTAAGGAATTCCTATTTAACCTATTTTACATATGTGAGATAAATTTCATCTTAAATAGTTTCTTATTTTTTGTAGTGTATCTACTAACACTTTTTTATATTATGTAATTAGTCTTTTTATCTTCATGATATTTTAAACAATCATTTAATGAAATTCCATCATGATGATTATGATTTTAAATGTTTCAAAATAGTATGTGGACATTGGAATATTTAAAGATTATATTTATTTAGAATAATCATAATGATATTTCAATTGTATTTTAATTCGAGAAAATAGTATGACCATTTTTTAAAATAACATTTCAAATTCTCTCCTCTGGTTATTCATGACCATTTTCAAGTATTAGTAAAACATTCAACTCTTTGGTACTCAAAATAATTTAGAAACTTTTTTTACAAAAACCCAACATTGTTTTGCTGTTTATTTGAAAAACCTTTTTTATTATAAAAACTATGTTTAAAAAAATAATTTTTTAGAAAATGATTTGTAAAATAAATTTTTACCCTTTTTTTCATTTAGTTTTTTTTCAAATGAATCTTACTGTCGCATTCCTGACAAGGAATTTTTCAAACCATTATACTATGAAAAATGGAATGTTCATTTACCTTGTATGAAAAGTATGGATTCAATCATGAACATTTTGTTGAATCTTTCATTGATTCTATAAAATGATAATTTTTATAGTAAATATTTTAAAAAGTGATTTTCAAAGAAATGGTTCTTCAATTTTTTTCAAAACAAAAAGATATATTCCTGAAGAATGTTTTTTAATATATTATTACAGTTTTTATAGTATTAATCAACAACAACCCTTCATTTTAAATTTCATGTGATATGGAATGTTGATACCATTTTATTTATTTGAGGTGATGGTGTAGGATTTATTTGGATAATGATAATATTCAAATCTACATCCATGATTTATTTTAAACCCCTTGAAGTAATAAATTTCCTATGATTATTTGACATTTAATTACCCAAAAATATTAATATATTTATTCATGGATATGATTATTTATTGAACCATATACCTTTCTTCATATTATATTTACTTTTAAAGTTGTTTTATTATTTGGGGAAATATTGATATACCCATATTAATTATTCAATATAGATATTTTAAAAATACAATTGTTTATTTAAATGCTTTGGACATGTACTATACAGGTTGGGTACTTGTTAATTCATGCCATATGGTTTATAGACTAGTTAATGAAAGATCTACACATTGGGGAAAGCTTAATTGAAGACCCTAGATGCATCAGTAATATCATGAGATGAAATTAGTTTGTGAAAACCCCTTCAAGTTTATTTCCATGAATTATAAATGGATTTCTACCCAACAATTTAACTTTCTTATAAAAGGCCTTGACAATATAGCTTTTCCTATGCCTCAGACATGTTATCCATTAAAAATTAATATCCATCATTTAGTTGAAGTTATTTTTCATCCATGAGTTTTTTCATTGACATATCTATTTATACATTTCATTTTATTTTTATTGATTAAATATAATGTGTTTTAGTTTCCCATTATGACATATTTATTTTTCATTATCTATTTATTTTAATGGAATGTGTATCTATTTATATACCATTCCATATTTTTTTATGCACTTCTATTCATTTTATTGACTACATGTCCTGTTTGTTCAGATATTTACCTATCCATATTGAATATTGTCACTGATTAATTATTTCATGCACTATATTTTTTCTTTACTGATCATTTGAACTCACCGTTATTATGTTTCATTCCACATGAATCCATGAAAACTACTACAAAATATATTCCGGGATTTACTAGATGCATTAGATTTATCTTCAATGTTATTTATTTAGAAAGAAGAAGAATAATATTTTATAATAACTATATTCATTTGTAGTACAATATTCGTTTTTGTATATGGTTTACCATGAATACAAAAATTTTGGTACTTTTGGACTTGATTCCATGTTATTTTTTCAACGTAATTGATAGCAGACATCATCTTCAGGTTATCAGGGGACTGGTCGCTACATAGAAAACTGCTGATATTGAGGACCACCAAGATCCATATCCAAAATGGATAAACCAAACATTTAATCATGACTTGATTAACTAAAATAAATGAGATGAAAGAACCACTCTCAAATGCTTTTCAAAATCCCTTAAAACTTAATGGGGGACCTAATCAGAATACATGGAGCCCTAAATCAAATAAAAACATATCATAAATAAAAATTACATATCTCATTTTAAGTTCAATAACCCAAAATCCAAATTTAATTTCAATCAAACCCCAAAAACATCATATTAAAATAAAAAAAATAAATCTCAAAAAAAAATTGTGGTATCACATAATCTAACAATTTAAAACATTGAAATACCATACCTCATTGAAAACATTTCTAGAAAACATAATAATCCATTTGAGCCAAACACCCACCATTGGTACTCCATGAAGCCTCATATATATACATTCTCATGCTAGCTCAAAAACCCAACTCAATACCACATACATACATCCATATACATATATGTGAGCACTCATAGAAATACCAAGGTCTGAACAAAGAAAACATTATAAATTTTTAATACACATTAAAAATACCCCCAACCATTTTTAAAACCAAATCTCATCATCATTGGAAAACATTCCCAAATTAAACATTTATTTTTCAATTTCACATCTTACAAAACCTTTCAAAAAAACCCAATAAATTTTCTAGAATGACTCCCATTTTCAAAATAACCCATTTCACATTCAAAAATATTCAATTCTTTTGACATGGAAGTTTCATTTTTTATTAACCAATCACTATTTTTTTCAAAGAAAAAATCATTTTAAACAATGTATAAACCCCCCTCCCCCAAACCATCGTAAGAAAAAATTAAGTAAAAAACAAAAGCACACTACAACTCAATGGGTCAAAAATCCAAAAATATCAAATGGATAAATAACATAGAAGTAGAAAGTAGTTTTAATAATTGATGTGGCCATATGATCAGTGGAAAAAGTCTAATAAAACTCCTATCACAGAGAATCTTCAAGGACCATTACTTTAGCTCCACATGGATTTCCAGGCCCTACGTGCTCACTGATATCTCTAGTCTGACTCTCGTTTGATTTCACCAAACACCAAACAACACATAAGATACATATGAACTATCAAATACCTTACATACCCTACTAACTCATAGATTTGTATTAAATGTGTTTGCACACACTTCCTCAAACCAACACCCCATGTTTTGAAAATCCTACTCTTTCTAATTTGACATCCCAAAAAAGAAAGGGTGCCCTGAAGGTTAGGTCCTCTAAAAAACCTTGGATCTAATACCATTTTCTCACAAACAAATTGTGTTTGAACTCTAAATGGTCACTCGATTCAGCCTGTGACCTGAACAAAGAGCCATCACCAGTCCTTTTAGGATGGAGACAAGTGCCAATTTAATCAACCGAGTAATTAAGGGAAAAATTTATCCCAAAATAAATATTGAAAATTAACATAATAACATAAAATCAACCAAAAATAAATAAATAGAATTGACTAAGAAAAGATAAAATAAAAAAACTTGAAGACCCAAAACTCCATTTGACCCCATGGGTGACACTTTGATACCAACAACCAACATATCTTATGGTGATCGATGCCAAGCTTGAACTTGCACCTAAGAAAAAACATTAATTAAGTATATGTTTCAATATTAGAACTCAAAAGGGATTCCCAGGTAATCTATTTCAAATGAATTTCTTTTAATTTATGAAAAATCAATTTTGGGTATCAAATAAATTATATAAATCTTGGTTTTTAATAAATTATATTTTAAAGAAAACAAATCACAATCCATTTCTATCCAAAAATTAAAAAATTATTCTAATATAAAAGAGATGATTTCTCTTTTTAGGGAAAAAGGGGGATAAAGTAACCATTATGGGGGTGATCATTTTTATATGAGGGAAAATGGGGAATACAATTACTTTTCTGAAAATATATTTCTTAGGAACTTCTTAAGAAAAAACACATATTATTTTTTTACCAAGAAAACCCCATAAACCATGATATAATACAATAATCACAAAAAAATGGTGATGTGGTAATGGTTCTCAAGAAACCATACCAAAAAAGACATAAAAGTAATCAGAAAAATATAATTTAGTGAGAATGAAAATATAGGAATACTAATAAGCTGAAAGGAAAACCAAGAACATGTTATACATCTGACTCATCCAATAGGCTTGCATAACCCGATAACATCAATCTACTCACATAGTCATTCTTACCCTATATAGAGAAACTAAGGGTCACAATCCCAAAGTAAGGAAAATTCCATACTTAGGGTCACTAGCCGGTGCATAATCTAAACCAGTGTAGAAATTTTTCTAAGATGTCCTCATAGTTATTCAGGTTCCCTTGTAATGATCACAATGGGGTGTTCCAAAAAATGTCAAGAAAAAAACCATACATAAAATCCATCACATAATTCAAATAAATATGCACCCCCTGCCCTCAAATTAGTCTCTTGAATTTAAACCATCATCACAGAAGGGATGTCCCAAAATGAAAAAACTCCCATCTCTTTGTCAACCAACATAGAAAGAGACTCATTCTGAGGATATTTAACAATAAAACCATTTAAAATGTGCCAATCAGACAACAAATAACCTTCACATGATAAACTATTTCTTAAAGAAATACATGCATGCTACATTGAGAAATAAAAAACACACATAGAAACCCATTTATGAAACTCAAAACATCACTTCAAATATTGAACACTTTTATAAGATCCAATCTGGCATTTCGTCAAGCACCTGGTGTAAAAAAACCAATACATCAATTAAAAAATTTAAATGAATTAAAAATCGCCTAATTTAACATAGAACCTTTAATATAGAGATCATATGTAACTATTTAATATCATAATATGGTGATAAAGGCATGAAACAATACATTCATAAATTTAAAGTGTAATGAAAAGGGATCTTACCTCAAATGGAAGAGAACCAGGAAAAAAACCTCACTACTCGATGCCTTTGATGGAGTTCTCTACACATATTCACACATATACAATCCTATATATACATATATATAGACATATTAATCTAGTGTACATATTCACACCACTATGAGGTAATATTTATAAGGATTATATATATATATATACTTTACCTATGAATGTGTGTGAAAACCATTGAGGATCCATGAAATTATCTAATTAAGATTGAGAGAACAAAAAACACAAAATTATATAAATATATTTGAAATGTACAAAAGTGGGTAGAATAAACCAACCTCAAATGGTGGAAGATGAATTAAAATAGACCGAAGCACTTCACCTTTGTTGGTGGATGTCAAAACATGCATAAACATTTTCTGAGAGACCCACTTTATTCCCTAAAATAGAAGAAGGATCCAAAATCTAGTCACAATATATCCTATGTATTCATTTGAATAGGGTAGCGCAATGAGATAGAGGTAAATAAATAAAAAAATTGGAAGTAAGATGAGAAAATACCTTGGATAATTGAGCTTGATACCCAATTAAATTGGGAGAACCCATAGAGAGGGGATCTTGTCAGAATAGGGGTGGCATGTGCATAGCTAGATGAAGGGGGAGGGGTATCTGAAGAGGTAGGGTAGAGGATAAATGTTTAGATAGTGTTTTATTATTTTATTTTATTTTTACTTTAATTATAACTTACTTTTTAAAAAGTCTTTATGCCCAGTTTGGGATGACTGGTCTGGAAAATCGTGTGCCAATCGTACGCCCTCTCTGGGTACCAGGATCACCACTCACAGGTTGATAACCATATTTTCTAAACCATGAACCAACTATGCAGTTATCTCTACCAAACATTATAGAATCTGTCACTTGATTACCATATGGTTTTGTAAACCTTACGCCCTAACCGTGCGATATTTATTGCCTGCCCAAATACTCTCATTTAGAGGAAAAACCTTAAGAGGAATAAAATTAAACAGGAATTCAAAAATAAATAAAATAATATCAATGTGTTAGGTAGGGGTGTGACATTTCAAATATAGTTTTCCCTATATAATTATGTATTATTTAAAAAAGTGATTTTAAAGTGGAAGAGTTATTTTTCTCAATAATAATTAAGTGAATTTTAAAATAATTTTTTATTTAAGAGTACCTCCATTTATTTTACTTTATATTTACTAGGAATATTACCAATGGATAAAATTTATATTCTTTCCCTATAATTTTTATTTTTTTAATTAAAATACTTTAATTAAACTTGTTTTTTATGGGTTATGGTATGATAATTTTTTTATAAAACCCATTTATTTTCATGTGATATGGTTTGATGATGATTTATGATCATGTGGAAGATATATGTATGATATTTATTATATTATGGGCAAGACCTATATATCCCCCAAATACATTGGGTAAATATTGATATCTCATTAGATAAGTAGGGCTAAGTGGGGAGTGAACCTATTTCAGTAATGTATATTTTCCACCACGATAGTCTTAAGAGTACACCATGACTACTATGATTGTTTAAGGAATGAGGCCATTCCAATATTGTAATCCAAGAAAACATCCTTTAGTACTAAAGAATTTTTTTTCTATTATTTTTTAATGAAACACTTCCATTTATTATTCCAATGTTATGCTCCCGTTGATAATTTTCTTAAATTCTACTGTGGTTAAGGTCTTATGAACATCCATGATTTATTCCATGACTCAAGATTAAGATCAATTATATAAACGAGATGGTTTTAAAATGTCTATATTATATTATCATACAAATTTTCTCATGTTATTCTTATATAGTAATTGATAAAAACCTTTTTTAGATGTACTAAGCATCAATGTCCACCCTTTCTTGTGATTTCATTCACTGGGTTATGAAGATGTGTATTTGGATTTCTATGTCTAATAAGGGTGATAGTTATGATGAAATCATTGGGACGAAATGTGTATATTTTATGTACCTGTTGTTTATGTTTCCATCATTTAAAAGACACTAGACCTATATTATTCTATTAATGATCAAAATTTTATGTAATGTATATTTAAATATTTTTATGTAATATATATGTATGAAAAGTATGGTTAACTATTTTTGGTTTCATAGAAATGATTAGTTAATCATTAGAAACTAGGATGAGAAAACATTATTTATATTCCAATGGATATGTCTATGGTTAATTCAAATTATACGATAAAATCCTAATGATTTTGTAATAATTTTGAATAGCATATATTAATCAAAAGGTTTCATAGAATATTGTGTTATGATTTAGACATTATATTTTTTATTTGTCATGATTATGTAATTTCAAACCATGATCATGGTCTCTTACACGTGGATTTATAGTTTTATTTAATGGATACAATAGGAAGAAATCATGTTAATGTTTAATGTGATGGAAAATGCAACGATTTTCCTCCTGGGAAACCAAATGTCATGGTGGATAGAATGAGGAATCTTCTTTTTATGCTCTCAAAACCTTATTAATATATAAATCATACTGAGCTTCCAAATTTGAAAGGTATACAAAAATGTTTTTTTAGTCCTTCATGAAGAAACACCCATCTAATTTTAGTGGGTCTATTAATTCACCAGTCTTTGAGAAATAGATCAGTACCATTGAAAATATACTTTCTATTCTATAGTTTTGGGAACATGAGATAATTATTATTTTTTGTTTATCATGTATATATAATGTATATATATGGTGTAATTTTAGTATGAACATGATGTAATAGGGTAAAAATGACTCCATTGTGTGGGGTGAATTTAAAATATTATTTTTCAAAAAGTACATTACTCAAACTATTTGAATAAAAATGGAGAAATAAATCCTTGAGATAAAACAGAAGGATTATGAAACCTTTTATACCTATGAGGAATGTTTTACAATAGGTATTAGGTACACTTCTGGTATAATCATCTGACCTGAATGTAAGGTTGACCAATTCTTCAGTGGATTATAACCAAATATTTGAAGGGTGTTTTCCATAATGAAATTCAAAATCAATGATAAAATTATTTTATGTTCATTAAATGTTTATATTTATATTGGAGTTACACATCAATCTCATGGTTTTGGTAATAAAAGAAAAATAAAATTCAAATATAATTTTGAAAACCATTGGAGAGAAGAAGAAGAGCCTTCAATTATTATCCAAATATGAAAGGAAACATGGGGGATCATTATTAATGGAATAGGTAAATGATTCATGTGTGAAAAGAAAGTTCATCCTGTAATCCAATTCCATAGTGATATAGAGAAGTAATCTTTTTATTTAAATAGATAGAAATCTCCACAAAATTCACCAAATACACTATAGTGTTTCAAATTCACAGAGTATAGGAATTATTGTAACCATTGAAATTTTTTTAAGGAAAATGTTGATGAGCGACGTCATAAATTTAATAATACTAGATAAATTTTAAAATCTCATGAAATTACTATTTCTGAATAGGGACTTGATAACTATGTGGTGAAAGGTACACTTACTATCCACTCTATAACTAAAAATGTCTTATTTAATTCTGTATATACCAAATCATTTATATCTAATTATTTTTACAAGGGTATCATAGTATCACCTAAAAAATTTTATGTTTAGTTATTAATAAAAACATATAATTGTGTAACGATCTCATCCCCTATCTATGATTATTTGTTGGTTAAAGTTTGTGGGAATGTTTTTCCTAAAAATCATGTTATTCTTAATATAGTTTAATTAGATGTTATTTTTGGAGTGTATTGTCTTTATTTATATAAATAAAAAAATATTTATAGTAATGTAGGATAATTTTTATATTAAAACAACCTTTTATCAAGTATCAATGTGAAGAAAAAAGTGAGATTTGAGAAATATTACATAAATTTTGGGGCATTATTCCTATTAAAAAGGGGAATTGTTCTGAAGTTATTGGGGAGAAAATTAACATTACATATATTGCAATTATGATGGAATATAGTGAAGTATTTCTAGAAGAGATTCTATGTATTCCAGTAAATCATGAATCTGTGTTTTCAAAAGAACTCATACAAGATGGCAAAACTATTTCCTATAATCTATAAATAATAACCCCATCTGAGTTGCATGAATTAAAAAAACTCTTGAAGAATCTTGAATAGTGATTTATTCAGTCAAATGTATCACATTCGGGTTGAATTTTATTATTTAATAATAATAAATAAGGATCAATGAAACTCCATATTCATTATTGTGAACCTAATAAGATCTCTATTAATAAGAAGTATCATCTACTATGTATTGATAAATTGTTTGATAATATTTGTGAAGATTAGTAGATTTCTAGGAATTGTCAATATTTTGCATAATTATTGGGGGCAGGTAGACATTGGTTCCTATGATTCCCTAAACCAAACCATTCCTTTCAAGAGGCTAGTGGTTGTCCCATGTTTCTGCTAGCTATTCTCAATGATAACCAATTTTCATCCTTTAATAATATCATTTTAAATGAGGACCCTAAGAGATTGATTTTTACAGGTTTCTCATCCGGCGAGTTATCCATCAAGAAAAATTTGTGCAAGATAAGTGTTTCGGATATAGAAGATTAGTGGGGAAATTTTTTTGGTGCATGGATATTCCTTCTAAATTCATTTTCTTTTTATGGAAAGTGAGAAATAGGGCCCTAACCATGGAAGAGAAAATCCAATGCATTGGAGTGAGTATGGATTCAATTTTCTGGTGTTGTAGTGACCCCAAAAAAGAAATGGTAGACAACTTGTTCTTCGATAGTGACCAGGACATATGGGTTTGTTAGGAGTTCGGGTATTCTTTAGTTTAAATGACCGTGGAGGGGTGCGTTATATCTTCTTCAACTCGTGGTTGGTGATCACGGTCTAGAGAAGAAAGCACAATGTTTATTATAATAGCATGTTTTTTAGACAATTTTGTATCCTCTTAACTGGGGATCATTCTTTATAATGATGTGTCCCTTCTTTGGGGGGTGATGCAAGTCGGATGAGTCATTAGGGACCAGGAGGGGTTAGTTCATACAACATTATCAGTGTTTTTTGGAAAATGTAATGCTTTACAAGCCGAGTCTAAGGCCATGGTCATTGGCTTGGAGCTATGGAAACAATGAAAAATAATGCTTGAGGTGGGGGATACTATTCCTTGATCCTCTATAATTCATTTTCATGCAATGCTAGGTATCCTTGGAACATTGTGTATGTGATCAGGGTGTGTAAGATGATCATGGGTAATCAGATGGATTTTTCTCATTCATGGAGGGAGCAGAACATGGTAGCAGTTTTCATGGTGTCATTGTATTCCCAAAATCAGAGTATTTCCATATTCCTGAGTTTAGTATATTTTCCTAGTGAGGGTGTCAAATTTATTCTTAATGATGCTCTATGCTTGCACTACATTTGACCTCTGTGGTGTTTTTTCCATCTTTTTCTTCTATGATTTTAAAAATCAATAAAAATAATAATTGTCAGTCAAAGACTGGGAAGATATTGAATATCACTTCAATATTGTATTGATGTCCCTATGGAAAGAGAATTATTATACCAAATTAACCAAGTGTGAATTTTTTTTATTTGTAATGTTTCATTTATGGGTCATATAATCTCATGGTATGGCATATCAGTAGACCCATAAAAGTTTTAAGTTATTGAAAATTGGTCTACACTAACCATTGTGAATGAGATCCATAGTTTTCTTGGTTTGTCTGCATATTATAGGTTCATTGTGGATAAATGTTCGTGGACATCAAATCCACTCACCCAATTAACTCAAAAGTGTGCCATGTTTTTTAAAAGGATGAATATAAGGATTGTTTTAAGTAATTAAATAAATGTCTAGTTAGAAAAATTATTATTACAAAACCTTTTAGTTTACAATGTTTTTTAATTTATAGTAATGTATGAAAAAAATTTCTTTGAGTTTTCCTTATAAGAAATTTATGGTTATATCTTATGCCTAATGAAAATTGAAGGTCTATGAGAAAAATTTGAAAACTCGTGATTTGATGTTAACTATAGAAGTTTAAAAATTATAGATATGGATGAATTATATCTATAGAGAAATGTGTGATGTATAGGTAATCAGAAAAATCTAATGAATATTTTCATTCAATTAGATCTATACATGTTCTAGAGAAGATGGTTATAGATAATTAATGACGTTCACTGCTCAAAACATTAACAATCTTGGAAAGAAAACAAAGAGGTAGATTATTTGATTTAGAATGATTATGATACTTTTTTATGATTAGGATAAAAAAATATTCGATATTTTTGGACTTTCAAATGATGAATTCTGAAATCAAGAAGTAAGGGGAGAAATATTATCATTATAAAATAATTGATAAAAAATCTATTCACGTGATGACTAAATACAAAAAAATTAAAATATATTTGTACAAAAGGTGGTGAAAAATGTTCTTGAGATCATTCTTGAATTTGATGAAAAAATAAGGTTTATGATCCTTTTATGTGTCCCTAAAATAGTAGAATTTAAGGATCTAATGAATGAAGCTCATAGTTCTTCATTCTCTATTTATCCTAGTTGTGTGAAGATGCATATTTATTTTAAAGAGTATTTTGATGGGTTGGAATGAAGAGATATATTGAATAATATGTCTCTCAATTCATGATATTCCATGTAGTTTTGTATGAGAGAGAAAAGTCTAAGGGGATTTTACAACAATAACCCTTACTAGAAAGGAAATGGGAAAACATCACCATGGATTTTGTCATCGAGCCCCCAAAACATAAAAATTCACATATTTCTGTTTGCCTTGTAGTTGACCCCTTTAAAAAGTTGTTACAATTCATTATAAATGGAAAATATTTTTATCTTGGTAAAAATTATTGTTTATAAATTAAATAAGTGGAATTATTTCATGGTGTTCCACTAACAATTGATTATGATCAGGATTCGAGGTTTACTTTAGAGTTTTGGAAACGTCTTGAGCTGTCTCTTGATACATAATTAATTTTCAACAATTTATATCATCCATATAGATATTTTCATTATAATATAAACATTACAACTCTAGAAGACATATTAATATCTTTTCTATACAAATTTCAATGTTTTTTGTGATCATCACATTCCTTTGGGGAAAGTTTCATACAGATATGTCTTTCACTCTAACGTTTAGATGGATCCTTATGATGCCCTCTATGGTAGGAAGTGACTAACTCCAAAATTTGGAATGAAGTCAGATAATTATTGATATTGGGAACTAATATATCTAATTAAAAGGTAGAGAAGTTTAGAACCATTCAATAAAACATAATACAATCTTAGAGTCGATAAAAAAATTTATGTTGATAATAAACAAAAAGAAATAGAGTTTAATGCTGGTGATAATGTATGTCTATGAAAATCTGTCTAAAGTAGTGATATGTGATTTGGAATGAAAATAATGTTAAACCCATGGTATATTTGTCTTTTTTATATTATTGATTATATTGGTATTGTATTTGTTCAATTGACGCTTCGACCGAATCACTACCAAATTAATGATGTGTTAAATGTATCTCTTATTAGGAAGTCCAAAATTAATTCTTCCCATATACTAAACTCAGAGTTTGTACCAATGGAGAAAATATCATTCATATGAATACCAACTAGTATATATTCTAAATCGTATTGATAAATTAATATAAAACATGACCACTCACTAGGTTAATGTTTTGTGGAGGAACCACCAATTTGAGGAAGAAACATGCAAACAACATGATGTAATCAGGCAGATGTATCCTCATCACTTCATATTAGATTCAAAACATTTAACAGATAAATTAATTTTTGTGTGGTAGAATGTAACACCCCTAAATTTTTAATAAATATTCTTCTAAAATAAATTTAGTTTCATTGCTAGCTGGCATTATAAACAACACCGAGTTTAAATGAACCATGATATACAATAAAATATTATTATTTAAAATGATAGTTGTTGCCTACTCATTTGTCTAGTTGTTTTAAATATGACAATATAAATTATTAAAAAATTTATGTTTATATATTTACATAATTAATTCATTGGTTACATAATTATTATGAATGAAAATAAAAACCATTTGAAATAAAAAATAATAATTTTCATGAGAAGAGTTATTTTGAATGTAATATATTTTTAAAATAAAAATTTAAATTATTCACTATTTTTAATTATTTTAGCGAAACTTATATATTATTTATTTGATATAATTTTTTAGACATTCATAATATATTTTACTAAATATATGATAATAACAATCCATTTTAATTCTTAAAAAATGTTTTAGAAAAAATAGTATTTTTCATATTTTTTAAAAATACATTAAAATAAATTTCCTCCATTAAATGATATTGAATTATAATAAATTAATTATATATTAATAATATAGAGGATAAATTTTGGTAAATAAAACCCTTTTATTTTTGTTCTATGTTTACAGAAAACATGATAAAATTTAACAAATTGGTAAATGGTAAATCAGGTTAATCATGGTTAAAAATAATCAATAAGGATATAACATTTCATCTTAACACATATTTTATGAATTTAATTCAATACATTCCACCTTATGCATAAATATGAGTTGTATAATTGACACGTTTCCATGAAAATGACTTATATATTATTTAATTCAATGAATGTTAAAAAATGTAACTCACATTGTTTTAAATATTCATTATGTGTTCACATAGGGAAAAATCAGTTTTGAGCTAATATTAATATAAATTTTTTAAAAATGAAATTATATTTCTAATCCAAAGATATTTATTATTTTTATCTATAGTATAATTACCATAATTTTAAACACAATTCTAAAATATTTTTTATTAAAATAATCAAAAAATAAAATTAATTATATTAACAATGTCAAAATTGTCATTTTTTTATTTTGTTATTTTGTTACACTAATTTAATAGTATAATAAGAAATATTTTTGTTATTTCAAAATATTATATTATAATTCAGTTATTTTATTTATCTGTTTTAAATGAAAATAAATGTATATTATCAAAAATTTCAATATTGATATTTTATGAAAATAAAATTTAATTCGATTGTATAAAAATAATAATAATGATAAAATAATACTAGGAGGTTATTATATATTCTGAATTTTTAGAAATTTTCCGTTTATGAATATATTTCATCTTATAAGAAAATTTTTTAACCCTTTAATATTGAAAAAGTTTTCATCGTAGTTAAAATTATGATTGGTTAAATAATAGTTAATAAAAATATTAAGGTGTAAAATTACTCCAAAACATCTCTAAATTATACTTATTTAAGGTATTATAACCATATAATAACATAATTTAGATTTAATGTCTATTTTTTTAATTGGATTTAGAATGAAATTATTATAAATTATGATTTTAAAAAATTCCAAACATTCCCCCACCTCATTTATGGAAGGGAATATCATCCCTAAATTATTTACACTACATTGAACCTTCATTATCGAAAGAACTATAAATATTTCTATTCAAAACATCCTTATATAAATTCTATAGGTTCTGGTCTTCCTAATGGACCACCCTTATAGAAATTTGGTGTAAAACTAAAGGAGTCATTTCAAAGAATAGGTAATTTCCCAAACCGAACACTTTCTATTTACAATATTATTTACCTCTTATAAATCTAAAGTATTATTTATATAATAAAAACTTTATTATAAAAAATATTCAATAAATTTATTTTGATTATTAAAAAACCATTATATACCATCATTCCTATAAAATTATAGTTAAATGTATCACTCTTGTTTGCGTATGCCTTACCATATCCACATAATAATACAATTATTTTTTTCATCACTTTATTTTAAGAAAGAGTATTATGATTGGATTAATGTTTATATATCATATATTTATGATATAATTATACTTCTCTAATTATAATATCAAATATACCATCTTACTATCCAATCCTATGAAAAACGATAACGTTGTTCGTGCATACATGTGGACTACCACCTATACAACAAAATGTGATTCATTTTTAATACAAATATTAATTGGATGGTTGTAGTTATTAATTTAATATATATAAATGATATATATTATATTATAATTATATTTTAAATGTGAATTAATATTTACATTTATTATATTCCATCTGTTGAAAAATTAAATCTTTCACCATCCATACGCACGACTTACCATCTCTATTAATGGTGTAATTCATTTTTCTATCTCTAACATTTATGGAAGAATAAAAAGATATTTATAATGAATTTATATTATATGTATATTAATTTTTTTTAAGATGATGTAATAAATATAAATATACAAGGACTGAAGCTATATAACTGATATAATCATGAAAAAAGAAACAGTTAACACCCATAAATAACAATTTTAATAATAAATTATTTCCCAAAGGGGGTGTTTAATTGTTATAAAGGGGATATATATGATAAAATATGTATGGAAATGGATATATTATTGAAATATAACAAATATAAATTAATTATATAAGATTTTATAGTTATTTAGAATCATGTAAATTTCAAGGTAAGAGTTTATTTCACAACCTCATCAATATTCAAGATTGTTTATATTTAAGTCTCTATTGAAGAATATTTCTAATACCGACCATTGACTTGTAAAAAAGTTTACAAATTTCGGTAAAAATATCTAATGACTATTTACAGTCAATATTATGAAAATTTGACTGTTTACACTATGGGTTGAAAGGAATCTGATTATCATTTTCCAAACGAGGTACTTTGTGACTTTTCAGAAAAAAATACAGAAGGATTTTTTTAATTAATACAGCATGAATGGATTTTCAAAACGGCAAGACTAATATTTTTTTTGAACTATAATTTACAATCCTAAAATGTTTTTTATATGGAAATATTTTTCATACAAAATTTTGTATCTTTTTAGAAAAATAAGTGATTTCAAAATAGAAATGTTATTTTCCATAAGAATTACTCTTAGTGACCTTTCCAAATCATTTTACATATATGAAAAAAAACCTTTTATATTAAATAATAATTCCTAGGGGTATGATCTAAGGAAACCATTTTTATTATTTCTTATTATTTCTTATGATTATGGTTAAAATATGTTTTAAAAAAAATTTCATTGGTTATAATATAATGAAATGTTTATAAAACCCATTTCATTTCATGGGTTATGATATGATGAATTATTTATTATCATTTTCCTATATTTGTATTATTTTTATTATATAATACAGGGGACCTATATCTCCCTCAAATTAATTGGGTAAATATTAATATCTATTGAGATAAATTAGATTATAATGGGGAGTGGGTCTAGTTAAGTAAGGGACATCGTCCACTATGATAGTCTTGTGAGTGAACCTTGGATCCTATAGTGTCTTGGGGAGTGAACTCATTCCACTATAATATTATTTTAAATGATCATTAAATACTATGTAAATTAGTTTCTATTCATATTTTTATACCACACTACTGTGCCTTATGAAAATTTTATACTCCCCATAATCAAGTTCTTAAATTCCTTTATGATTCATGTTTTAGGAACTTCCACGAATTATATGATGGCATAATTTTAGGATCTATTATATGATTGGAATGAATTAAAAATGTTATTATCTTGTTCTCATACCCTTTTACTCTTGTTATAATTATATTATCATTGATATATCATTTTTCCCTTATAAATAATCAGATCTCACCCTTTCTTATGTTTTATTTCAAAAGGTTTTGAGAAAATAAATTAAGTATTTTATGTCTATGAAGGGTTCTATTTATGAAGAAATTGGTGGTAGAAAATGTAGATATTTTATGGATCAGTTGATTATGTACACATATTTCAAAAGGAACTATACCTATATGATTCTGACATGTATACAAATGTTATTTATTAAATATTCATCTTTTTAGATTTAGTAACTATTTTATAAAATTATGGGCTACTATAGGGAGCCACATGAGGTGGAAATAATGATGCCTAGAAAAATACTTCTATATTCAATTCCAAAAATCATATTCTTATTCCTCTATTTGTACCTTTTAAACAAGAGATGATAAAAATATTCATATTCCAATCCCATAAAATTAAAATATAGCAAATTAAATGAATAATAATTAAGATTACCTTACTAAATAACTATTTTATAAATATCATGAAGCATCATTGCCTTTATTATAATGAAAAAACATAATTTCATATAGAAATGTTGTTTATCAACATAGACATGTATATAAGTTAGGTATTTATGAGGGTAAATTTCTTTAAATAAATTCATAGAATGTAAAATTTAAATGTGTGGTGATTCTATAAAATATTAGTTCATATGAATGGATAAAAAACTATATTACTAATATAATTAGTTAGATCTTATAATGATTTAATAGATTTTATATATTTTTACAAAATTGAATATAACATAATAGGAAAAACAATTAAAGGCATGAATCACATTTTATTGCTAAAATTTCACTCGAACATATAATCTTGATCAGAAATAGATATTTTTTTAGTTACCCTGAAAAACATTTCAAAATAGTTATAATTTTATGCAATTATCATGAATAAAGGTTTTTTCAATTGGATAAAAATACAATAGTTATGAATATTGTATTAAAATATTGGTCCAAATAATAAAAATAAACCCTTCAAATAATATATTAATATTTAATAACAACTTTTTTTATATAATTTTATAGATAATATTATTGACCAATGTATCAATATGAATTTTACAAAGAAAAATTTATTATTTATATGTATATTTTAATGAATACAATCTTTTAATGGATGATACAGATGTATAACATGATGTAAAAAATATTCTATCAAGGAAATTTGAGATTTAAAATATTATCCAGGCATTATATGTGATGAAAAAAATAAATATTCATAAAAATCATATTTATTGTTAATGTGATTTTAAAAATTATATATCAGTACACTATTAAGGATATTTGGAATGGAAAATTATTTAAAAACATAGTTATAACTAAAAAATCAATAAAATGTGAAATATAATTTCTCAAAACAAATATAGAATGAATAAAAATGAATTATATTCTCTATGAATTAGTGCTTATCGGTCTAATGTATCTTTAGAGATACAACAATCAAGATTTCAACATTATTCATAAAATGTAATTTGAAAGGAATTTTTTTTCTTGATAACAAAAATAATAAAATATTATGATTTTGAATCAAAGTTGTAACCAAATATAAGTAGTTGGTAAAAAATTATACTACATTAATTGTGAGAAATCAATAATATTGATATTTAGGAACATCTACATTTTTGTGAGTATTTTTTACAGAAGATAGTAAATCAATTAACTTTTACTAATTATACAACAAATATTAATGTACATTGACTATAGTTTCTAAATTATTATAATTATCTTAGTATTTCAGAAAATATAAATAAAAAATTATAGATTCATATTGATAACATTACAATAGAATTCAAGTCAAAATGTAAAAAAACAATTAAAGGTAGTTAGATATGTGAATATAAAATAATTATTTATTAAATAAGAAATATTATAATATAGTAAAAATATATCATACTACTAAAAAATTAATAGTTTCATATTTTTATTTAAAAAAATCACTAAAAACCATCTATAGTTGTGTTTAAAATATGATTATTATGGAATTGCATTTGATTTTCATATAAAAATTCAATTTACTATTACGATTGTATTGGTTGTATTATTATGACTATTTTGAGCCATGATTATACTTTTCTAATTTTTTATCCACATTATGGAACTCACTAGTATAGTTTTTTTTGAAGAAATTTTTTTTAGATTTAAATACATTATGATTATGGATTACAGTAGAATAAAATGATTTGATATATGGAAAATTAAAAAAAATATTATAAAAAAAACATGTGACTAACTTGATTCAATAAACATAAATTAAATTATCTTTGTTGTTTTTATAGCTTCATAATAAGGTATTTAATAAATATATTTTTCTAAAATTAATATATCAAATGAGTTAGTTAACATATTATTGAATTTAATTTTTATAATTAGGATCAGAATGGCATTATAGATTAATCCATAATTAATTGAGGACAATTGTTTTTTGTTATATTTTAAGAAAATTAGATCACATTGGTATTTGAATTTAAAAGATATTTTTCCTTATAATATTTATCATTATAGCTGTTTAACATAGTTATTGGTTCCATTTTTTGAATATAAGAATTATATTTAACATTATATATATATATATTTTTTATTTTCCATTAATAAATTTAATAAAATAAATAAAAATTTCCTAGCGTTCTTTTTAAAAATGGATCCTTCTATACGAATCCTATGGTTTCTTATTCTTTAGTTTTTAATTAGACATATGTCACAATGATGTTGATTCTATTAGGATAATAAATATAACATGTAGGACTTTATGACTTCATTTAATGTAAATCTCTTATAATTTAATGTTTTTTATTTATTAGAGTAGAATTATAAGAGTTTTTAGTGTCTCTTCTTCACCTTCACATTTGACTTCACTTGAATCTATGTTTCTTATATAGTATGAGAGTTAATGGGGGGGGGGGGGGGGTCCTAAGTTCCACTTTCAAAGGCAATGAGTGTTTTATTATTTAATATAAACAAGCTACCTTGACTAATTTATTGAAATCTAACCTAAAACTATCCTAAAATAACTCAATTCAACTTAACCAATCATGTCCTAATTCCGCATAGGGTGCACCAACATTATTCATCAAATTTAATTACTTTGTAATATTATAATCTGAATTGAGAATCAAAATCTAATCCACCATCAAGATACAAATATTGGTTCACGCTAAGGTTCTATAGGAAATAATTTATCCAAAATATAAATTATATAAAAAATGATCTACCCAAAAATGAAAAAATATATTTATATCTGTTAATTTGTTAGATCAAAATAGAACATTTTTTCCTCGCATAGTTTATTCCCATTTTCAATTCTATATAGTGAGGTCTAGATTTTATTTGGGCATTAAAATAATGATCCCAAAAATTTTCCATAGAGGACTCATGAGGCAACACACGAAAAGATTTTTTATTTTTTTTATTTTTAATAATTAATATTAAAATATTTTAAATTCTATAATACATACATAATATAAATAAAAAATTAATAATATTTTTGAATTATCATTTTTAATTTATTATGTTAGTTATACAACATAGTTTTTTAAGTTATAATACAAATACCATCTTATATAAGAATATAAATAATAAAATATTGATTATAAAAATGAATTATAATAAATAATTCCTAATAGTGTCTATTATATTTAATTATTTTAGAAATGGGTTATAACATTATCAAAACGACATAGGTAAATAATTTTTTTTAAAGTAATATCTTAATTATCACATATATATATATATATATGTGGGATCATAAGATGGGATTAATAACTTTTCAATAAGACTTCATGAATTGTGGGTTATTTTAGTTTAGATCAGAAAATCCCTCTATATAAATAGGAAAATATTTAATAGGACATAATCCATAAAGATACATTCACCAATGACTTATCAAATATTATTTTTGATGTAAATTCATCTAATAAAGATATATATATATATATATATTAGATTCATGTTATAATACATCCAAACGATTAACTGAATCTCCCTTTAAATTGTCAATAATATAATATTCTCTTATAATATCTCTTGATAATCATTTAAAAATGAAGAGAAATTCCCATCTCTTACCATCATCTAATGAAATATCATAACATATGAGGCACGGTCAAAAGAACCTTTTCCAACAAAGACTCACATTATCATAAAAACAATTTTATCCTACAGTTAAAATATATCAATATCCACCACATTATTTGTGAATGGCCCAATATCAATTGTATTATATACATCATCAAAAATTTTCTTATGAATTCATTACAAAGAATATATCATATGTATATATATGGATGATAAATATAATATCCTTGATAATGTGATCATTTCCAAAAACTAGATATGAATTCCATTAAATGTAGGATAATAATAAAAGTTTGCCTCTTTGATTTCCATATTTGATGTTTGTTTGAGTGTACTTAAATAGAAATCAATATCAAGAAACATTGATCCCAATAAGACGGGATATGTCATTTTTGTATCAAACCACTCAAAACAGAATAACTGTAAATTTTAGATGTTCATGATTAGTAATATATGTTTATCTCTATCGATTAATGATACTGAAAATTTTACATGAATGATCAGACACTTTGATTCCTTAAAAACTCATAATTTTAATCACCTAGTCATTATATTAGACTCAAAATGTTAAAAAATTGACCTCTATCTTGAATTACTTATGTGTATCCCTCTATTATGTGATGGTCGATGTTATATTTGTAATGAGGATCTTTTTTTTCTTAGATTTTTATGGAAAATTATATAATGTATTGACGCATATAGATGATAACCACCTCATACATTGAACTTAACATCTATAAGAAGAAAATTAAATTTTTATTGAAAATTGAGTTGTGGTTTGGAAGTGTTGAAAAAATCCTTAGGATTATTTTGTGTACTTAGTTTGTTTCTAACTGAATGCAATACTATTAATTCATTATCAATGTCCCTTATACTATGATTTTCAATAATTTTATTTCTAACCTTCTTATTCAAATCATATGATCCATTCTAAGATAGACCAATAATGGTGATTGTTCATTATGAGGGGGTGAATTAGTGAACTCTTCATACCAATTTTACTTTTATGGTTTATCTAAAATCAACCTTGATTACATGTAGGAGTGATATCTCATCCTAATATATTTGTCACATGCCAAAAAAAAGAAATCCCAGAACTTTTAATGTATAATGTTCACCATTCCAAATGAATAGATAAATCCTTGGCATGATCCAAATAAAAAAAATAATATATCCCATAATAATCTCCATGTATATTATAATAATCATGACTTATCCATTATTATATTATAAAATAATCAATTTTTTCATCACCCAATACATGAAGATATGATGTACACCATGAATCAATCTTATTTAAATTTTCTGTTATGTATTCAACAATATCGGGATCAATACTTCTTATTTGTTGATATAATTTTCTATAAATAATATTATGTGAACCCATATCATTTCATACTAAAGAATATACATGAAACCTTATTCTCTCATAACACATTACAATATTTTCATAAACATTATTCATACATTTAATCCTCGGGGAACCCTTAATATACTTCTGATATTATTCATATATTTTCCCTTATATGATATCTTATACTCTCTTTCATTATAGTAATATCTTTAAATCATACCGCAATCAATCTCACATCCTTCTCAAAATATAAATCTTGGTTTTACATTAAAATTTTGAGTTACAATTTGATATTATAATGGCAAACTACCCATTAACATTACTCCCCAAAATCTGTGACAATAGATTAGTACATCAATTAATTTTATACATTTTCATGACCCTCTCCCACTAAATCTCATTATCAGTCATAAATGGATATGAGATTAACCCTTTAAGTTTACCTCGATATGTCTACAAGGTGGTCAGTAACACTACGAGTGTATTTCATAAGTATATGATGCATTCCCCCCATATTTAAAAGGAAAATATAATCATTCCATTAATAAACCCAATCTATATTTGAGGAAAAGTTGACATTACCCATTAGCAACTATAAATACATGAAATAAAATTTAATGAAGCAAAATATAATGAAATTGTGAGATTATAAGCTCCACTTTAGGTACCCAAATGGTAACATCATCACTCCCACACAATCTACCATTCAAAAACACATAGGAAACTTTGCTGGGGGTGAGAAATTTGAAGTAATCAATATGATCATATTTCAATGTATAACAACATCATTGTGAAATAAATGTGTTAGGATATATATATATATATATAATAAACAATGTAAGATAATATATAAGTAATAAATAGTATCATCAATATTTCATGTAATGTCTAATGATTGTCTGGCCAAAACCCTACCGACCATATCCTTCTATATGGTTCAATGTTCTCTCGTTCAAATAATTCAATCAATCAAAAAAAAATGGATATACTTACTCACATTTGATATGTGTGAGGAATCATATCTATCTACCATATTATTCTTCTAGATCCAATAATCTCTTATTAGAGTCATTCAATTAATCTGTCATATATGTTGTCATCTTATGTGGGTCAGAACTCATCCCAACCTACCAAAACCTCATATGGGGTCCCACATTAACTCATTAAAATCATTTTTTAAATTTATACTGAAATAAAATACCATATAATCATCACATCCAATGACCCATACAACTAATCACAACCATAATATGATATAATGATAATATTATTTTCAAGAATCAAATCAAATAAAATTTAAACACTTATAAATAATAATAATCAAAACAATGACTAATAATATTTAGTAGTAAAGAAATATTTCTCTATAGAAAAAAATTAATATCAATATATCTCATAGATAAGGTTTTACCACCACTAATAGGGGTTTTATCTACATACCCATTCCATTACTTGATAATAATTCATCCCATTGTCATTTTCACATCAATGAGTGCATCAAAATATATATATCTTGAAAATATAATTATTCATCATTTATCACATTCATAAAAAACCCTAAGATAAATTAAAATTTTAGTTATATAATTTAATATTGTACCAACCTTCCATATAATTTCATTATTAAGTATAATAAAATCAATGTAATTGATGATCCAGTGATTTCATTTATTTATTTAAATAGGTATAACTATTAATAGTTATGTCATCAAATTATTCTATTTATATATTCATTCATCCATCTAGGTTTTAAATATTAACATAATCATTGACCCACACATTTTATAGACTATAACTCACACATAAACTTCATCCCACAATTTATAAGGAATTACAAAACAAAACTATACATACAAGACATTATAAGTCTATATATCCAACAAAATACTATGAAACTATCACCACTCATATCTTACCAGTAAAAGAACCAACTCCTGACACTGAATATCACATAAAAACACCACTATGAATACTTATTATATACTATAATCTCACATGACTTATCTAAACAAAAACTACCACCCATGAAAGAAATATTAAACCATATACCATAAAGGACTCCAAAATATTCACTATACACCCCAATATTCAGAGCCCCATCCTAAAGAAAGGAATAACATAAATAAAATATACCCTCCTGAATTAATGATAAATATTATATCCACACAAAGCTATACTATAATTCATCCCCCACTAGATGACTAATATATAAATTAATAACAATTGTACTAATCATAACCAGCACTATAACCAACCATAAGGCAATAGTTCCCAAGAGACAAGAACCCAAAAAACAATAGCGATATACGAAATCAACATGCACCTAATGTACATAATTGAATCATCATTCATGTAAGTAACATTAATATTGGATTATCAACTGTTTATATTCCCAATCTCACGATACACTATATTTTACTAATTAAATTGTAGCATCACAATCCATCCTCTTTTACATTTCTCACACATATTCTAGCCTAATGTTTTACACATATATGTGGAATAATGCACTAATATAAATAATATAATTGGAATATAAATAAGAGAATAAATAATAGGTTATAAAACATGCTCACCATTCTAATTTTGGGTTACATTTTCATTCATGCCCCTATAAAAGATATTCTATAATAATATAATATATAATGTTATATAAATTTAATTATGGTATAATAATAAAGGTGTCTATTCAAGGGATTATATTAAGTGAGGATAAAATAAATCTTAAAAATCATAGAATAGGAGAAAAAACACATCAATTCTCTTAAAATAAACATACTTTACTGAGACAAAGGGAAGGGATTATTAAATAAATCAAGGAAACATAATGTAACCCATTCCCCCAGAACAAAAAGGGGCATGAGAGGAGTGCATGATTTAAAATTCATAAGTTAAATACAACCCATAATATCATAGAAAACAAGGATTCATGATTAAATTTTGATATAAATGTCATTTGTAAATTACACACCCCCAATTTAGGCCATCGCATCTCAACAAAACTTGTGGAGATTTTGGAGACATAGCTTGTCTGATGGAATTTCTCGGGTGGGTTGATCATTAATTTATGAAGTTGTATAATCAATCATGGATCATATGACACAATATATGGGTTTTAATCAAGATAATGAATGAATATCTACAAATTATTGTGAAGGAGTAAAAATAAAAAAGTAATGATGGTAATTACATTCATTAAATTGAAGAGGGAAACCAATAGAAGGGTTCAAGGATTTATAATGGTAACTCCGAGGATCCAAATTTTTTCAATCAACATATAATTTTTATAGGCTATAATAAACCTCTAAAACACCAAACATCATGGAATAAAAGTATCTAGACATCTAGATAATTTAATATAAGTTCTAAAGTTTCTTTAATAAGATTCATTTAACCTTAATTCAAAAGGGAATTTAGAAGCATAGATCAAAAATTTGTAAACCCACAAGGGATGAAACAATTCTCTTAAGAGAGTCCATAGAACCACAATTCCAATCACGAAGAATGTGAAACCCATATTTATAGAAAAAATCCACCAGAATATTTAATGGAATGGAGATATCACTAAAGATTACGGTTTCCTAAGTCAACAAAAATATCTGAAATATTACTTATTTAAATTGGGTAAATCCTCTTTCCCATATAATAATTATCCCATTAATAATATGTTTGATAACCTTCACAAAATTTTGTTTCCCAACACAAATGTGGTGCCTCTCAAATAATATTCATTCTAAATCCATCCGTAGAATAGAGGAACTATACTCGCAATTTTTCTTCCCACAACGACATCAAGGACTCTTCATAGAAACCACACATTCCATTTCTAAAACTCCAACACAAGCATCAAAGCACCATGAGACATCCACAATACCCACTAAAACAACTATGTGTGCCTTATTAATTTCCCATAGATAAATCTCTGATACACCAATAACACAAAATAACCATTTCACACACCTCATTTCCTTCTAAGAAATTCACCAAAAATAACCTAATACTATTCCCCCCTACATTTTGATGGTCTATAGTGAGGTAACCTCTTATAGACTCTTTGATGATGCTACACCCTTCTACATTAGCATTATCATATCCAAATTTTACACAAGTAAATAACCAACACATATTTACCTCGTAAATGGGTAAATCACTCCACATATTTTACAAAATTCAAAATGTACAGTTCACAAAAGCATAACTCCAAAATTCCTATGATCATAGACTCTTATAGGCTTAGTACTATAAACATTTTAGACCCCATAAGATTCCATATCTTGGATATACACCTCCAAAACTCTTACAAACATTCTATAGACATCCTAAATCCAAAAAATTATAATGGTAAGGTTTTAGAATAGTTTATCTCTTACATAAGAAGCCTTATAAACAATTATCATCCTTAAAAATTAAAACAAATCCCAAAAAATAGAAACTGGCCCTCAAAATAAAAATTTGGAAACATTGACCATCACATTCAATACATATCATATAATGTGCAACCAATGAATCTAAATATACATGAAAATGGGGAACCAAAATATAATTGACATGATGTGATACCTATCAAATGGGATATATGTAGAGACCCAAAGCTTGACATACATCAAAATTAGATTACTTTTGAAGAATAATTAATACATAACAAAAACAGACACCAAAGGAAAGTAATAGTTTAGTGTCTTTGGAAACTCGGAACGTAATATTCTAATCTTGGTGAAAGATCTTCAACATCTCCCATAAAGATCTTCCCCTTTTGTTTTCTTACCTAAAACCATTCTTTAAATCCTGGGGACGAGAAACCATATAAAGGGTGATATCAAATTCTCAGTAAGGTTAAGATTAGAGAATATAAAACAATCCATAAACATTTGAATGTAAAAACTTGAACATAAAATCTAAACATCAAAATCATGAGTAACGACAAAAATCATGGAAGTACACAAGGTATAGATCATAAAGGAAAATTAGTCATGATAAAATATCATGGGAATAAAACATGTAATTGTGGAATCCATTAAGCACGTGATATGATTTCCATAGTAGCCAAGGCATTACTTCCAAGACCATATTAGTGGACAAAGTCCCTTTTCAGAATCGAGTTCACTCCTCGTTCCAGTCCTGTATTACTGAACCGGATTAACTTACCATTCCATCCATGTCTATCTCATGAGATATAAATCTTTACCCAATGCATTGGAGGGAAATATAAGTCCCATCCATCTCATAATGAAATCATTCTTACTTGTGCCAGAAAATAAACATAATTCATTCATTATAACCCAAAGAATAAAATGGGTTTCATAAAAATCATCCCATCATAACCTAATCCATATAAAAAAATGGATATAATTTCATAATAAGAAAAGTGAAACCATGTAAATCATAGAGACATTATACATGAAACATACACATATGAAATAATGTCATCATATATGGAAAATGGTTTTGATAAAACACTTGAAATGAATTCTTAAAGAAAATATCCTTTCTTTTTCAAAATCATTTTCTTTTCACAAAATGCCATGCAATTATCAAAGGAAAGTATTTTGTTGAAAATAATCATGAAATATTGTGGAGGAAGTTTCATGAAAATTAGGATTTATGAAACCATAAAAATCCATTCATGCTGTATAAGTTAAAAAAACATTCTCCTCGTACTTTTGTCGAAAATGTCAAAAAGTACCTTGTATGGTAAACAAAAAAAAAAGATTCCTTCCATACGATGTGGTAAAGGTAAGAAAAGGGTAAAAATGTCTTTAAACATACATGGAAAGAAATTAAACATTTTATGAAAACATTTTGAGAACATATGGACATGGATAATAAACATAACCCCCAATAAATACTTACAAATAAAAAATCTCGGATAAGAATGAGATTGGAATAATTATCCCTTACCTTTGGTCCGATATGCTTCGTACGTATCCGAACATCCTGTATAATTATTTAAATAATGTCATTGACTTATTAAAAAATCATATTCATTGTTATGATATCATATATGGTCCACTTATGACTTTATATTACCCGTTCATTTGTAAATTTCATGTTAAAGCAGTGTTTTGTGTAAAACGTTTTATTTATCGTACGTGTTTGGACTTGTTGTTCTTGATATTATTACTACTTATATCATGATTTAATTACTTCAATAATGTAAATAATTATATATATATCATATATATTTAGTATATATATATATATAATATAGATAAATGAAATGAAATACACCGTTCATAGAGACGGTAGACCGTATGTATGCATGGACACTGTTTTCTTTTCCTTATTGACTTGAATGGAAGTAAGTAGATGAAATATATATATATATATATATGAATACATAAATCCAATAGCTTAATTATGTCATATATTTCATTATTATTCATTATATATACTTTATAATCATTCTTGAATGGTTAATCATGGAAAATGAATCTCATCGCGTTCGTGGAGACGGTAGTCCGTACGTACGCACGAGCGATGATATCATTCCCATGATCGTGGAATTGTAATGAAGTGTATTAATAATATTATATAATCAATATAACATTAAAATAACAATATATTTTTATTTATTACACCATTATACCCATCCAAGTAACGTGGTGGTCGAAAACATATTACACCACGACGTGGAGACGGTATTCCGTACGTACGCACGCGCGGTGATTTCGTTTTCCATAGGATGGATAAGAGGTGAAATAGGGTTGTTTCATATTTATAATAAAATATCATTATATAAGTAATACTGATGTTATTACATTATAATGAGACAACTAAAGAAGAAGAAGTTGAAGAAGAATGAAACTTGAGAGAATTAGAAGAAGAGATTACCTCTTCTTCGATGCACCTCCTTTAAGCGTCCTCTTATAGAAGAAGAGTTGGTCTTTTGAGAAGACAAGAACCTACAGAATGTTTCTAAAGATGTGGAGAAGATAAATGGACAGGGTTTGGTCAAGCTTCAAGGCTCAAAAGGGTGTTAAGAGAAGAGGGAAGAGGTGCCCTTTTTATGAGGGAGGAGAGGGGCACCTTTGGAAAAAACTCATAATATTATTCTATAATAAAGTTATATATGGTATATAATAGCTCTAAATTGATTTATTTCGAAGATAAAGTGGGGATGTGTCGAAATACTCTCAACCAATAGATCTTATAGAAGTTTAGGTTACAATTTTAACCTTATCATTTAGATTTAACTCTAAGTTAAATAATTTTACTTTTATGGTCTCTTCTTGTTTTCTTACACTATAAGGTTAATAAACTTACTATAAAAATCCAAACGGACCCCAAGTTGTTTATTATTAATATATATAACCTTATATAAGTCATTTGGATGAATAGTAGATTTTTAGGAATAAAATAACAGGTAATAATATAATATTTGTTTTAAAAACTATTTTATGTCAATTTTGACACTATTTGGTAATTGATTTTTGTGAAAATCATAACAGAATTACTAATTCAAACAAAATTACTTAAATCAATACTATCATGTCATATTAACCAAGAAAATTAGTTAAATTCATAAAAAGTCTTAAATTACATTTATTTGGGTATTTATATCATCAATTATGTCAATATTTTATTAATAAGATAATTACTTCATCATTATTATATCATAAATAAATTAAATTATTTATGTCTAAAAATTATAAATAAAATACCATTATGTAGGAAATCATTTTATATTTCTAATGAATATTTATAGTCTAATTTATCTTATTTATAACCCTATATTAAAAATGTTTTAGTTATTAAACTTTGATTTTAACTATTTTAACTATTCTTTAAATAAAATAATATTAAATGTCGTAATCTAATCCAAGTGGACCTAAATGGTCATATTTTATTCCTAAGGTATGTTTTTGGTCGAATTAAACTTATTAAATAGAATTAAGACATGTGTTAGGGTAATAATAATATCATTTTTACCCGTAATTATCATATTTACTTTTAACCATGGCAAATAAAAGAAAAACGTTACTATTCAAAAAAATTATTTTCATCACATTGAACCACATTTTAGTCCTTGATATTAACCGTGTCTCTTGGATTTTTGAAATTCCACTCACAGAAGTGGTAAAATTATGTTTTATGTGAATTTCTAAATTCTCCTAGGAGGTGGGTAAAAGACGGTGAAAAGTTCAATAAAATTTTTATACATCTAAAATTATTATAAAATGATTCCAATGAATTAAATTAAACTTATATAGGTATTATTTAACAATTTTGACCTAAAATAAATTTAAATAAATAAATAATTATTTAAATAAAAAGTTGGTTTTTAAATAGTAACCAAGTGTTTTCACTATTCATCAAAAATTGAATGTTTTCAGAAAAATACCAAAATTTCACCCTATACTAATTCCGATATTCCGAATACAAAAATAAAGTCCATTTTGAAAAATAAAATTTCAAAAAGTGGGTATTACTATTCATAATGGCTAGTTTATATAACATATCGTTGTTTAGTGAAACTCGGTATTGCGTACGACGCAAGCTATCGAGGAAGGTCACGATTGCATGTAATGAAAGCCAAGTCTAGGATGCATGTAGTGAAAGCTCCTTTTGGTGTATCGTACAACACAATACATCAATAAAATTAAAAAGAACATTTTTCATAAAATCTCGGGGTGTTACATTCTACCCCCCTTAAAATGAATTTCTCCCTCGAAATTCATCGGGTTATAAATGGTTTACTACTAGAAAGTTTCTTTAATAAAAAACCACATCGTAAAAAGGAATAACAAAACCAATCTTTAAAAACTAAAGTATGAAACGTAACTGTTACCCAAATTAACTAATCACTAGGTTTCCACATAGAAGAACATAGGTTGAAATATGTATAAGGAAGAAAAATCTAACCATAAAGTTCTGATGGAGAGTGGTAGAGAACATGACTATGAAAACGCCAACAATCACAAAGCCATAAATTTGTGATGATCTAAGGTACCATTTGATTCATCGGATATAAGGTCATTAGGACAACATTTTTGGTTTTTAATATCATTTCCATAAAGATGAAAATTTTGAATTAGAAGAAATACTTACTTGATTTTGGTACAATCTCACCGTTGGTTGTTCCTTGGACAATTTCCACTTCATCTCTTAAAGAAATGAAGTTAAATTTTTCATTCATGATGTGTTAGTAGATCATGCTATATAATGATAGGTCATTCCATCTTTCTCAAACATAAGTTAGCAAAAGTTATATACATAAGTCCATCTATGGTGAGATTAATCGGATATGGTTCTAAAATGGACTTCTACTTCATCTATCATCCTGCATAATAAAATAAAACTAGTTTCTATTAACCAGGGACTTTTTGTAGGCCAGTGGTAGGAAATAAAGGCCTATCACACTTCAGTTGTGGGTTCTATTCCCACAGCCTTGTCCGACGTGACGGGTTGTCGCCCATCCTGCAGGTTATCTTTTCTTCAAAAAATACATTATTATAACTTTCCATCAATAATATCAGAAATTTTCTAGCCTTAAACAATACTAACATATGTCCACATTAATCCATTACCATCTTTAGGCTTATCCAAAATACTGCTGTCCAATCTCATATTATAGTGAAAATGATTACCAGAGAGTTGATATAAAAAGCATGTTAATACCATCGTTGATCCCCATATATCATAAGATATGTCTTGTTAGTAAAATTCAAAACATTCAAAGGCCTTAATCATGTATTATCTTGAAAAATGAATACCCATTGAACCATAGTGAAAACATGAGTGCTTTCAAAAGTTAACTCTTTCCACATACCAATCCCAAAATTCTGTATACTCCAACCATGATATCACTTAGTCCTTATAACAATCAAGAGCTCATGAATACTATCAAACATATTATTTCCTTCTAATCCATTCATTATGTTCATATCATCTTCTTTACAAAAATATCTGAATAACCTTTCATGCTTACCAGTACCGTTCAACATATACTTTCAAATACTTTAGGAAAAACAATAGTGTAACAATCCTTAGATGTTTCTTTATTCCATAGTACCATTAAATTACCTATACAACATAACTCTTGATAAACATACAATCATTCCACTACCTTCTTTTACCATTGACCAAGCTTCAACACTTATTTCATCTCATATATCATTTGTAGTCTCCTCATCATCATCCACATAAATACTACCCATATGACCATGATAATTCTCTTCATGAGATTTTCCCTTAGGGCATTGGTTTGCATAATTCCCATAAATTCCACATTTAAAAAATCTAATCATTGTTGATGTTGTAGCAATACCATTTTCCTTATCCATGGTGTTAACTGAACCTTTTCCTTTGCACTTACTGGATTTGTGTCACTGTTTTCTGAACCCAAAGCATCTTCCAGTTCCTTTGAAACATTCTCCTTATTGCCTCTTCTAACAGGATTTACATGACAGAAAGTGAACTTTCCTTCCTCTATGATCATCATGAAACTCCATCTTTCTCTTATTATCTGAGTCGGGAAACTTACCAAAGTTGAGATTATTGATCATATTATGAGATTTCTGATTAGGCATAATAAATATGTTTCACCTTCCAAATCCCATTTCATTTTCTTGATCAGGATGAATATCATTCCATTGTCCATCATATTCTCCATTATCGAGAATCTTCATGTTTCTAGCCATTTTCTAAAACCCAAAAAGAATGTGAGAGGAAAAAACCATTCTAGGTAAAAAAACACAATAAAGGGGGATTACATTCCATATCTAACATCTTAGGTTAAATTCTAATATCGTTACCATAATTCTAGGACTATAACCTATACTTATACTTAACCTTAGGGACATACCTAGACATACCGTAGAAATATCTCTAGGAATCTCACTAAAGTTTTCGCATTAATTTTGTGGAATAATTAATACATAATAAAAACAAACACCAAAGGACTGTAATAGTTTTGTGTCTTTGGAAACTTGCAACGTAATCTTCTAATCTTGGTGAAAGATCTTCAAAATCTCCCATAAAGATCTTCCCCTTTTGTTTTCTTACCTAAAACCTTTCTTTAAATTCTAGGGAAAAGAAAACATATAAAGGGTGATCTCAAATGATCAGTAAGGTTTAGCATAGAGAACATAAAACAATACAAATACATTAGAATGCAAAAACTTAAACATAAAATCTAAACATCAAAATCATGAGCAACGACAATAATCTTGAAAGTACACAAGGCATAGATCATAAATGAAAATTATTCATGATAAACTAGAATGGGAATAAAACATGTAATTGTGGAATCTATTAAGCACATGATATAATTTACATAGTATCCAAGGCATTACTGCCAAGACCATCTTAGTGGAAAATATCCCTTTTCTGAATCGAGTTCACTCCTCCTTCCAGTCATGTATTACTGAACCGGATTAACTTACCATTCCATCCATGCCTATATCATGAGATATAAATCATTACCCAATGAATTGGAGGGAGATATAGGTCTCACCCATCTCATAATTAAATCATTCATACTTGTGCCACAAAATAAATATAATTCAATCATCATAACCCAAAGAATAAAATGGTATTCATAAACATCATCCCATCATAACGTAATCCATATAAAACTAATGGATATCATTTCATAATAAGAAAAGTGAAACCATTTAAATAATAGAGAAATTATACTTGAAACATACACATATGAAATAATTTCATCTTATATCGAAAATGGTTTTGACAAAACACTTGAAATGAATTCTTGAAGAAAATATCCTTTCTTTTTCAAAATCATTTTCTTTTAACAAAATGCCAAGAAATTTTCAAAGGAAAGGGTTTTGTTGAAAATAATCATGAAATAGTGTGGAGGAAGTTTCATGAAAATTAGGCTTTATGAAACCGTAAAAATATGTTCATGACGTATAAGTTAAAAAAACATTCTCCTCGTACTTTTGTCAGAAAAGTCAAAAATTACCTCATATGGTAAACAAAAGAAAGATTCCTTCCATACGATGTGGTAAAAGTAATAAAAGGGTAAAAATGTCTTTAAACATACATGGAAGGAAAGTAAACATTTTATGAAAACATTTTGAGAACATATGGACATGGATAATAAACATAACCCCCAGTAAATACTTACAAATAAACAATCTCGGATAAGAATGAGATTGGAATAATTATCCCTTGCCTTAGGTCCGATATGCTTTGTACGTATCTGAACCTCCTGTATAATGATTTAAATAATTTCATTTACTTATTACAGAATCATATTCATTGTCATGATATCATATATGGTTAAATTATGACTTAATATTACCCGTTCTTTTGTAAATTTCATGTTAAAGCAGCATTTTGGGTAAAATGTTTTATTTATCGTATGTGTTTGGACTTGTTGTTGTTGATATTATTACTACTTATATCATGATTTAATTACTTACAAAATGTAAATCATGATATATATATCATATATATTCAGTATATATATATATATATAATATAGATAACTGAAATGAAATACACCGTTTATGGAGATGGTAGGCCGTATGTACGCATAAGCGCTGTTTTCTTTTCCTTATTGACTTGAATGGAAGTAAGTAGATTAAATAAATAAATATATATATATATATATATATGTATGTATAAATAAATCCATTAGCTTCATTATGTATTATATTTCATTATTATTCATTATATTTACTTTATAATCATTCTTGAATGGTTAATCATGGAAAATGAATCTCATCGCGTTCGTGGAGACGGTTGTCCGTACGTACGCACGAGCGATGATATCATTCCCATGATCGTGGAATTTTATTGAAGTTTATGTATAATATTATAGAATCAGTATCACTTTAGATAACCATATATAGTAATTTATTTACACCCTTATACCCATCCAAGTAAGGTGGTGGTCGAAAAAAGATTACACCACGGCGTGGAGACGGTATTCCATACGTATGCACGCGCGGTGATTTCGTTTTCTGTAGGATGGATAGAAGGTGAAATAGGTTTGTTTAATATTTATAATAACATATCAGTATATAAGTAATACCGATGTTATTACTTTATAATGATACAACTAGTGAAGAATAAGTCGATGAAGAAAGAAACTTGAGAGAATCAGAAGAAGAGATTACCTCTTATTCGATGCACCTCCTTTAAGATTCCTCTTATGGAAGTAGAGTTGGTATTTTGAGAAGACCAGAACCTACAGAATGTTTCTAGGGAAGTATAGTAGAGAAATGGGTAGGGTTTGTCCGAGATTCAATGCCAAAAGGGTGTGAAGAGAATATGGAAGGGGTGCCCTTTTTATAAGGGAGGAGAGGAGCACCTTTGGAAAAACTCAAAATATTATTTCCTAATAAAGTCATATTCGGTTAATAATAGCTCCAAATTGATTTATTTCGAAGCTAAAGTTGGGATGGGTCAAAAGCCTCTCAACCAATAGATTTTAGACAAGTTCAGGTTAAAATGTTAACCTTATCATTTAGATTAAACTCTATGTTAAATAATTTTACTTTTACCGTGTCTTCTTGTTTTCTTACACTATAAGGTTAATAAACTTACAATAACAAGAAAAATGAACCCCAAGTTGTTTATTATTAATATATATAACCTTATAAAAGTCATTTGGCCGAACCATAGTTTTTTAGAAATAAAATAACAATTAATAATATAATATTTGTTTTAAAAACTATTTTATGTCAATTTTGACACTATTTGGTAATTGATTTTTGTGAAAATCATAACAGAATGATTAGTTCAAAAAAAGTTAATTAAATCAGTAATAACATATCATATTAACCAATAAATTTATTTCAATTCATAAAAAGTCTCAAATTACTTTTATTTGGGTATTTTTAACATCAATTATGTCAATATTTCATTAATAAGATAATTATTGCATCATCATTGTGTCATAAATAAATTATATTATTTAATGTATAAAAATTATAAATAAAATAAAATTATTTAGGAAATATTTTTAGAACTCTAATGAATATTTATAGTTGAATTTATCTTATATATAACCCTATATTAAAAATTTGTTAGTTATTAAACTTTGATTTTAACTATTTTAACTATTCCTTAAATAAAATAATATTAAATGTCCTAATCTAATCCAAGTGGACCTAAATGGTAATATTTTATTCCTAAGGTTGTTTTTGGTCTAATTACACTTATCCAATAGAATTAGGACATGTGTTTGGGTAATAATAATATCATTTTTACCCTTAATAACCCTATTTACTTTTAACCGTGGTAAATAAATGTAAAAAGTTACTATTCACCAAAAATTATTTTCATCTCATTGAACCACATTTTAGTCCTTGATATTAACCATGTCTCTCGGATTTTCGAAATTCTACTCACAATTGCGGTAAAATTATGTTTTATTTGAATTTCTAAATTCTCCTAGGAGGTGGGTAAAAGACGGTGAAAAGTTGAATAAAATTTTTATATATCTAAAATTATTATAAAATGACTCCAATGAATTACATTGAACTTATATATGTATTATGTATCAATTTTTACCTAAAATAAATTTCAATAAAATAAATAATTATTTAAATAAAAAGTTGGTTTTTAAATAGTAACTGAGTGTTTTCACTATTCATTTAAAGTTTTCTGAAAAATACCAAAATTTCACCTTAGTCTAATTTCGATATTCCGAATCCAAATATGAAGTCCATTTTGAAAAATAAAATTTCAAAAAGTGGGTATTACTATTTATAACGGCTAGTTTATATAACATATCGTTGTTTAGTGAAACTCGGTATTGCGTATGACGCAAGCTATCGAAGAAGGTCGCGATTGCTTGTATTGCAAGCTAGGTTAGGGATGCATGTAGTGCAAGATCCTTTTGGTGTAGCGTAAAACACAAGACATCAATAAAATTAAAAAGAATATTTTTTATAAAATCTCAGGGTGTTACAATATACACACTACCAACACTACTTTAGGACATGCTTCACCTCTCAAACCACATCTAAATACCCATTGATAACTGAAATGCATGAAAACCCTCAAGAAAATACCATAGATGATACCATGTGAAATTAAAATTTGAATACATAAGCTCACAATATATGTATAATTTCATGCTATTCAATCCCCAGTCTTGAATCTGCACAATAACTCTCAATGATCACCTAAATATCCTCTTCTATGGGACTTGAGTACAAAAAACCAAAACATTTAGCTAATCTCTTCTAAAGAAAAATGAGGAATATTTTTTATTGATATCTACCTGTACATGTGAAGTAAAATCTTTTTTTAATATTTCATGATGTAGTATCCATGGTATCTCATCCATGTTTTACCACTTCAATTTCTACCACATTCAAGCCACCCTAAAAAATAATTCGATGGATAAAAGATCTCAAAATTTATCTAGGGTCCTTTCCAACTCAAAGTAGACCTAAATCGCTTTTAAAAATTATATAGAAAACAATATAGATGATCTTCTAAGAAATATAAATTATTATAGCTGATGAAAATTTAGTAAATAATCATTTTATGATTGTTCTTTCTCCTCCGCTCATAAAATCTCTCACTGAAATTTTGATGATATATATTTTAATCAATATCAAACAAAAAGATTATCAAAAATCACATGAATCATGATAACATCAAAGAGGTAATAATATCAAGAAGTAAAACATATTCACTAGACACAAATCCACTATCCAATATTCCCATTATACTCACATCACACCACCCCCACATAAAAAAAGAAATGAATGATGTTATTGCTATAAAAAATTTCTAACTATACTATTTTCATTCTCCACACCTTCAACACCATAAATTATATCCTCGTAATATAAATTAATCATTAACAACCACATTCTACACATATAACCTTATAAAAATAAAATCAAGGATATTAATAATAATATAAAAAATATTCCATTCCATGAAATTTTATAATGGAATAATCAATTAATTAAAAAATCAACAATGCATCTTTAAGAAAATAATATTATCGAAACATAATCTGAGAAACATTAATTTATTCATAATATAATGTACAATTTAAATTAACTACATCATTTCATGGGTCAGTCATGGTGAAATAATATTCATACTCTCATATGATGAGATATTTATTATAATTTCCTTATATTAATTATCCAATAACATCCTAACATGAGCATTTAAAATTATATATAATTATAATTTGATTCACCACCAGAAATAACGATTTAATATAATAAATAGAATTTAAATACATAATAATATATAGATAACAATTTCCTCAAGTCATTCCTAATATAGAGTAAACCGCAATTTACATGTCATATATCATAAAATTATTCCTTAAAAATAAATTATATAATTTATCAATCCTAAATAGACTATCTATGTTAAATATTTTTAATATAACAAATTACATATAAATTTAATCATAAAACATTAATTCCATCTAATCAAATTATGTAATAGGTATGATTTTCTGAATTTCATTAAATCATACATGATAAGTATTATTATTTCATAACTATATCATGAATTATAATTTAGTGGACTCATTTGTACATTTTAAATTCAATTTTGATAGAATTATGAAATCATAAGTTCGACAATTCATATTAATGATATTTTATTTTAGGAAACATTATATTTCTAAACATTTTTTAAATAATTTATATTAGACCCTTGAATAGATTTAATCATTAAGTAATAGTTTCATTTTTAATTGGATCATTTTACAAAAAATGAACAATCCTAGGAAATAAAATCCTAAAAACTGATTCATTATTAGAGGAAACATATTATCATTCTAAATTCATTAATGAAAAATAATATCTTTAATTTTTATCATGATCCAATAGGTTCATTAGTTTACATAAATCAACCCTTAATTAATTTCTAAATATTGCATACCATGGGGTAAAATTATCCAAAGATATGATCATATGAAGAAATGATTATATCTAGTATTATTAAATATAATAATAAATATTATACCAAATAAACATAGGTTTTCATAAATAAATACACAATTCATAATTAAATATCTATATCCAAAAATAGATTGAAACCTATTATATTAATGCATGAACACTTCATAAATTTCCTACCCAAGAATCATTGACTTTTCACATAAACAAGCTTAGTCGAATGTCCGGGTCTATAAATTGGATCACAAGGGGCCATGATACTTGTGTCTTATCCACTCTCCAAGGAATTATGGTTCTAGAATCATTCAAATGGAATCTTAAATATATTTTACCTATCCATTTCCCCATGTGAATCATAGGTTATGGTTTAATGACACTATTTCCCTACTACCCACTAAAAACTAGTTCTTTTTTTAACTGAAAACTCTATCATATATCTCATAAAAATTATATGGTAAAAATATTTTATTGACATACACCATTGAACACCCTTACTTATTGATATAGGAGATGAATGTTATCTCTTATGCCTACCTATAGTAATCCATGGGATGGAGACTAGCACTAAGGTTATCAGTCGAAAGTATTGGAGTCATTACCTAGTAAATTTTTAGGAAAATATAATCAATACAAAAATAAAAAACGTATAAATAAGTACAAATATTATCATTTCCAAATCCTGACATCCACTAAATGAAACAAAAATTTATACAATAATAGATAATTCTATATTGATCTTTTTTTATCTATTTAATCTAATTGAATAGCAGCTTCATCATTTTCAAGTGATCTATCATCCAAAAAACACAATAAACACTATTGTGGGGTGATAAAAATAGATCAATCAATTGGATAATTTCTTAGAAAATAAGAATATCCAAGTCAAATCAATGTGCTGGGATAATTGTTTTTTTGTAGAAATGGGTTTTGGACATTAGTTTTTTTATTTTTATAATAGATTAATTAATAGTATGGTTGGAAGATATATTATATATATTGTTTATTAGATATTATTGTAACTTAAATAAACAATAATCTTTTATGTTACCAATTATAAAAAACCACCATATAAAACCATCATATAATATAATATCAACTTACATTTTACTTATTTTACAAAAATAACCAAAGTAAAATTAATATTTTTTAAAAAATATATTTAATATGAATATTTACAAACCTATAGTAGATTAATATATAGCATAAAATTTAGAAAATATCAGCACAATTTAATTCTATAAAAAAATATTTACATTACAACTTTTCTTATATTAAAAAACATTACAATTTAGAATTTTAAAAAAAGTAAATTAAAAATATAGAAAAACTAAAACTGAATCAACCATTAAAACTAACCCATATATTCTCACAAAAAGTTATTTAGATCATTCATATTATAATTTCAAGGTTCATAAAAAAGATAAAAATTAATAATAAATTATTCAACATGTATTATAATTATTATAATAAGATAAAAATTGAGAGATTATAATTAAATAATTCCTTGTAATATTTTGTATTCTTTTATGTTTTAATTATATCATATATAAATTTCAAAACATAATATCTATATTTGATTACTCCATGTTGATGTTATTTCTATGTCAAAATTAATTATTAATTGAAAATAATATCTTAAGCATTTACAAAATTATAGTACTTAAAAATGACTTCATATATGCACACAAATATTTTATCTTTTTCATTCTATTTAATATTGAATTTCTATATCAATCCCTTTCCCTGTTTGAAAATGAAGAAAATTTAATAAAATGAAAAATAAATCTATATATAACTACAAAAATAAGAAATCTTACATCTCTAATATTTCTATAAATGTTTCTCAAGCATCATCAAGAATGGAGAATAATGAGTACGGTTTCGTAACCTGTCTATAAAAAACATAAAATGTACAGTTGAGTCTAATATTCAATAATATAATATATGTTTTTATTTAATTTAGAGAAATAAAAAATTATAAAATTTCTATTTCATCCCTATCAAGATAAGGAATCATCCAAATAAATTTCCTTCATTCCAAAATCATTTAAAAATATATAATTCTTTCATTATCATTCAATGTCTTTATTATTAGTGAAATTATGGTTTGGGACTAATAATCTATTCAAATATTTCATTTCATAATTGATTTGGATTTTATAAATATTCTAAATAAATATCCTATGTATTAATTTAGATCCAATTGATATAATTGAAATAAATATTATACTCATATTATAATGATAAAATCTTATATCAATGTGATTCCCAATATCCCTACAGTTACGAGGATTATGATATATCTTTTACAAGTAATAAAAACCATATCATGCACTTAAATTTCTCCACATATTAGAATCCTATAAAAATATGACAACAAAACTGCAGTTATTGATAATTTAGAATGTCCTCCAGAAAAAGTAGTATGTTAACTCTAAGGGGAACGAAAAAGTTTTCTATTTATATACAACATATCTTGAACTATAATTTATTCCAACAGAATAAAAATATAAAAATATATTCAATTAAATTTAACACCACTGTGAAATAAAGGATAAAATATAGGCATACTTAGGTAGTATGTTATCTGAAATGTCTAGATAGACAGTGTAAAAAATGTCTAAAAGTACTATAACTATAGAAACCTCATATTTAGGTAATATTAATCAAGAAATGTGTCAATGATATCCTATATCATTACCCTATGTGTAGAGACCCGAAGCTTGACGTACATTGACATTATATTACATTTGCGGAATACTTAGTACAAAAAAAACACATACGCAAGGATCGTAATAGTTTAGTGTCTTTGGAAACTCGGAACGTAATCTTCTAATCGTGGTGAAATATCTTCAACATCTCCCATAAAGATCTTTTTTTTATACCTAAAACCTTTCTTTATATCCTAGGGAAAAGAAAACATAAAAGGGTGAGCTCAAATGCTCAGTAAGGGTAAACAAAAGAAATATCAATCACATCATATACATAAGCACATAACTTTTGGAAATCTTAACCTGCAAAAGAGATCATAATTTCATAACATGGGGTAAATCATGGCAGTGAAATGTAATCACAATAATCATAACTTAAAACATGAAACTTTGTTGCATTCACACATAATCATAGAGAATCATTTCTTGTTATTCAAGACTCATTGCCAAGACTATCTTAGTGGACAAAGTCCCTTTCTGAGCCGAGTCACCCTCGTTTCAGTCCTGTTTCACTGAACCGGTATAACCTACCATTCCAGCCATGTCTATCTCATGAGATATAAAATCTTTAACCAATGCATTGGAGGGAGATATAGGTCCCACCCATCTCATAATGATACCATTCTTATGTGTGCCACAAAATCATAAATCATACATCATAGCATAACCCATGAAATAAAATGGGATTCTTAAACATCATGTCATCATAACATAATCCATAAAAAATTGATATCATTTCATCATAAGAAAATTGAATCCATTTAAATCATAGAGAAATTTTACTTGAAACACACACATATGAAATAATGTCATCTTAGATGTAAAATTGTTTTGACAAAACACTTGAAATGAATTCTTGAGGAAAATATCCTTTCTTCTTTAAAATCATGTTCTTTTCACAAAATTCCATGAAATTTTAAAAGAAAGGGGTTTTATTGAAAATAATCATGCAATCTTGTAGAGGAAGCTTCTTTAAAATGAGGCGTTATGAAACCGTAAAAATCCGTTCATTCCGTATAAGTTAAAAATAACATTCTCCTCGTACTTTTGTCGGAAAAGTCAAAAAAGTACCTCGTACGAAAAACGACAAAATATTCCTTTCATATCTTTTACTAAAAACACACCGAAGGGTAAAATTGGATTTAAACCATTTTAGGTGGATGTAAATAATATGTCATATCGAGGAAACATGAATTTGGATGATAAAATGCACCCCAGTAAATGCCAATGTATAAACAATCTCGGATAAAAATGAGATTGTGATATTTCCCTTACCTTAGGTCTGATTTGCTTCGTAAGTGTCCGAACCTCCTGTATAATGATTTAAATAATGTCATTGACTTATTCCAGAATCATACTAATTGTTATGATATCATATATGGTTCACTTATGACTTTATTTTACCCGTTCTTTTGTAAATTCCATGTTAAAGAGCGTTTTGGGTAAAATTGTTTCATTTATCGTCGGTGTTTGGACTTGTTGTTCTTGACATTATTATTACTTATATCATGATTTAATTAATTCCAGAATATAAAAAATGATTTATATATCATATATATTCAGTATATATATATATAATAGATAGATAAATGAAATAAAACACACCGTTCATGGAGACGGTAGTCCGTACGTACTCATGAACGTTTTTTTCCTTTCCTTATTGTCTTAAATGGAAGTAAGTAGATGACATACATATATACATAAATACAGTAGCTTTATAATCTAATATATTTCATTATTATTGCTTATATATACTTTATAATCATTCTTAAATGGTTAACATGGAGAATGAATCTCATCGCGTCGTGGAGACGGTAGTCCGTACGTACGCACGAGCGATGATATCGTTCTCATGATCGTGAACTTGTGTTGAAGTGTATGTATAATATTTCAGTATCAATATCACTTTATAATAATCATATATAGTTACTGATTACACCATTATACCCATCCAATTAAGGTGGTGGCAGAAAATAGATTACACCACGGCGTGGAGACGGTATTCCGTACGTACGCACGCATGGTGATTTCCTTTTTCCGTAGGATGGATAGAAGGTTAATTAGAGTTGTTTCATATTTATAATAACATATCAGTATATAATAAATACTGATGTTATTACTTTATCATGAAACAACTAAAGTTGAAGAAGAAATAAATTGAAAAAGATCGGTAATGGATATTACCTCTTTTTGACGCGCCTTCACTTAACCTCCACTTAAAGAACTAAGGATGGTCTTTGAAGAAGACCAGGGCCTATAGGATGATACTAGGGAAGTGGAGAAGAGATTTTGGCAGGGGTTGTCCGAGCTTGAATGCTCAAATTGGTGTGAGGAGGAGAGGGAGGAGGTGCCCTTTTATAAGGGAGGAGAGGGGTACCTTTGGAATAACTAAAAATATTATTTTATTATAAAGTCAAGTTCGGTTTTAAATAGCTCCAAATTGATATATTTCGAAGATAAGGTGGGGATGGGTCGAAATCCTCTCATCCAATAGAATTTAGACAAGTTTAGGTTCCTATTTTAACCTTATCATTTAGATTTAACATTAAGTTAAATAATTGTACTTTTACCGTGTCTTCTTGTGTTCTTACACTATAAGGTTAATAAACTTACTATAAGAAGCCAAACGAGCCCCAAGTTGCTTATTAGGAATATATATAACCTTATCCAAGTCATTTTGCCGAACCTTAGATTTTTAGGAATAAAATAACAATTAATAATATAATATTTGTTTTAAAAACTATTTTATGTCTATTTTGACACTATTTAGTAATTGATTTTTGTGAAAATCATAACAGAATGATAAGTTCGAAAAAAGTTAATTAAATCAATAATAACATGTCATATTAACCTAGAAAATTAGTGGAATTCATAAAAAGTCTCAAATTATATTTATTTGGGTATTTATGACATCAATTATGTCAATATTTCTTTAATAAGATAATTAATACATCATCATTGTGTCATAAATAAATTAAATTATTTAATGTCTAAAAATTACAAATAAACTACCATTATGTAGGAATTTTTTTAGCTTTCTAATGAATATTTATAGTCGAATTTAGCTTATGTATAACCCCATATTAAAAATGTTTTAGTAAATAAACTTTGATTTTACCTCTTTTAACCCTTCTTTAAATAAATTAATAATAAATGTCCTAATCTAATCCAAGTGGGCCTAAATGGTCATATTTTATTCCTATGTTTGTTTTTGGTCGAATTACACTTGTCCAATAGAATTAGGACATGTGTTAGGGTAATAATAATATCATTTCTACCCTTAATTACCCTATTTACTTTTTACCGTGGTAAAAAAAAGTAAAAAGTTACTATTCACCAAAAATTATTTTCATCTCATTGAACCACATTTTAGTCCTTGATATTAACCGTGTCTCTCGGATTTTCGAAATTCCATTCACAGAAGCGGTAAAATTAAGTTTTATGAAAAATTCAGTTTTTTTAACTACCACACATAGTGGTTTCACTATTCATCAAAAATTGAAAGTTTTCAGAAAAATACCAAAATTTCTTCCTAGGCTAATTTCGATATTCCGAATCCAAAAATGAATTCCATTTTGAAAAATAAAATTTACAAAATTTCAAAAAGTGGTTACTACTATTCATAACGGCTAGTTTTAATAATATTTTAATAGCATATTGTTGTTTAGTGAAACTCGTTATTGCGTACTACACACGCTATCGAGGAAGGTCGTGATTGCGTGTAATGCAAGGAAAGTCAAGGATGCGTGTTGTGAAAGCTCCTTTTGGTGTAGTGTACAACACAAGACATTAGTGAAATTAAAAAGAATATTTTTCATAAAATCTTAGGCTGTTACATTCTACCCCCCTTAAAATGAATTTCGCCCTCGAAATTAATCGGGGTTATAAATGGTTTACTATTCGAAATTTTCTTTAATAGAAACCCACATCGTAAAAAGGAATACCAAAACCAATATTTAAAAACGAAAGTATGAAATGTAACGGTTACCCAAATAAACTAATCACTGGGTTTCCACATAGGTGAAAATATGGATATGGAAGAAAAATCTAACCATCATGTTCTGATGGAGAGTGGTAGAGAACATGGCTATGGAAAATTAAACAATCACAAATCCATAAATTTGTGACGATCTAAGGTACCATCTGATTAATCAGATATAAGAGCACTAGGACAACATTTTTGGTTTTCAAGATCGTTTCCCTAAAGTTGAAGAGTTTGAATTTGAATAAATACTTACTTTATTTTGGTACAATCTCACTATTGTTCGTGCCTTGAACAATTTCTACTTCATCTCTTAAATAAATGAAGTTGAATTTGTTATTCGTGAAGTGTTAGCAGATCATGTGATAGAATGACGGGTCATTCCATCTGTTTCAAACAAAAGGTTAGCAAAAGTTATTAAATATACATAAGTCATTCTATAGTGAGATTAATCATATATGGTTCCTAAAATGGACTTATACTTCATATATCATACTGCTTAATATAATAAAACTAGTTTCTAATAAACAGGGACTTCCTGTAGGCCAGTGGTAGGCGATAAAGGCTAGTCGCACTTCGGTTGTGGGTTCGATTCCCACAGCCTTGTCCAACGCGATGGGTTGTTGCCCGTCCTGCAGGTTTTCCTTCTGCTAAAGCTATATTACTATAACATCCCATCAATAATATCGAAAAACGTTTTATCCTAACTTATGTCCAACATAATCCATTCTAATCTTTAGGCTTATCTAAAATACTTCGGTCCAAGCTCATAGTATAAAGAAAATGATTACTTGAAATGTCACAGAACAATCACGTGAATGCCATCATTTATCCCCCATATATCATAAGATATATCTTGTTGGTCAAATGTGAATACCTTAATCATGTATTCTCTTGAAGAATGAATACCTATTGAACCTTAGTGAAAACATGAATGTAGTTAAAAGTTAACACTTTCCACATACCAAAATCCAAAAATTCTATATACTCAAACCATGATATAACCTTCTCCTTATATCAGTCATTAGCTCATGAATACTATCAAACATTTAATTTTCTCCTTATCCCTTCATTATGCGCATATCATCTACATTCCAAAAATATCTGAATAACCTTTCATGGATACTGGCAACATTAATCATACACTTTCAAAACTCAAGGAAAGACAACAGTGTAACAATCCATAGATGTCTCTTTATTCCATAGTAGCATGAGATTACTTATACAACATTAAACCATTGACCGAGCTTCAACAATTCTTTCATCTCACATATCATTTTTAGTCTCTTCATCATCATCCACATAAATACTACCCATACGACCATACTGATTCTCTTTATGAGACTTTCCCTTAGGGAATTGGTTTGCATAATGCTCGTACATTCCACATTTAAAACATTTAACCATTGTTGATGTCGTAGCAATACCATTATCCTCATCCCTGGTATTAACTGAACCTTTTCCTTTGCACTTACTGGCTTTGTGTCCTTTTCCACACCCAAAGCATCTTCCAGTTCCTTTGAAACATTCTCCTTGATGCCTCCTCCCACATGATTTACATAGGGGAAATTGAACTTTCTTTCCTCTATGATCATCATGAAACTCCATCTTTCTCTTATTAGCCGAGTCAGGAAACTTACCAAATTTTACTTTATTGATCATATTATGAGATTGCTGATTCGGCATAATAATGATGTTTGGACTTCCAAATCCCATTTCATTTGGTTGCTTATGAAGAATATCATTCCATTGTCCATCATATCCTCCATTATCGTGAATCATCTTGTTTCCAGCCATTTTCTAAAACCCAAAAAGAATAGTGTGAGAGGAAAAAATCATAATAAAGGGGGAGTAACTTCAATATCTAACATCTTTGGTTTAATATAATTTCGTTACCATAGTTCTAGGACTATATCCTATACGTATACTTATCCTTAGGGACATCCCTAGACATACCTTAGAAATATCTCTAGGGATCTCACTAACGTTTTCGCATCCTAGTTTCCAAAGGTTGACTAAACCTTTCCTCTGATACCAACTGTAGAGACCCGAAGCTTGAAGTACATTGACATTACATTACATTTGCGGAATACTTAGTACATAACAAAAACACACACGCAGGGATCGTAATAGTTTAGTGTATTTGGAAACTCAGAACGTAATCTTCTAATCGTGGTGAAAGATCTTCAACATCTCCCATAAATATCTTCTTTTTTTTATACCTAAAAACTTTCTTTATATCCTGGGGAAAAGAAAACATAAAAGGGTGAGCTCGAATGCTCAGTAATGGTAAACAAAAGAAATATCAATCACATCATATACATAAGCACATAACTTTTGGAAATCTTAACCTGCAAAAGAGATCATAATTTCATAACATGGGGTAAATCATGACAGTGAAATGTAATCACAATAATCATAACTTAAAACATGAAACTTTGTGACATTCACACATAATCATAGAGAATCATTTCTTGTTAGTCAAGACTCACTGCGAAGACTATCTTAGTGGACAAAGTCCCTTTCTGAACCGAGTCACCCTCGTTTCAGTCCTGTTTCACTGAACCGGTATAACCTACCATTCCAGCTATGTCTATCTCATGAGATATAAAATCTTTACCCAATGCATTGGAGGGAGATATAGGTCCCACCCATCTCATAATGATACCATTCTTATGTGTGCCACAAAATCATAAATCATACATCATAGCATAACCCATGAAATAAAATGGGATTCTTAAACATCATGCCATCATAACATAATCCATAAACAATTGATATCATTTCATCATAAGAAAATTGAATCCATTTAAATCATAGAGAAATTTTACTTGAAACATACACATATGAAATAATGTCATCGTAGATGTAAAATAGTTTTGACAAAACACTTGAAATGAATTCTTGAGGAAAATATCCTTTCTTATTTAAAATCATGTTCTTTTCACAAAATTCCATGAAATTTTAAAAGAATGGGGTTTTATTGAAAATAATCATGCAATCTTGTAGAGGAACCTTCTTGAAAATGAGGTGTTATGAAACCGTAAAAATCCGTTCACGCCGTATAAGTTAAAAATAAAATTCTCCTCGTACTTTTGTCGGAAAAGTCAAAAAGTACCTCGTACAAAAAACGACAAAAGATTCCTTTCATATCTTTTACTAAAAACACACCGATGGGTAAAATTGGATTTAAACCATTGTAGGTGGATGTAAATAATATGTCATATCGAGGAAACATGAATGTGGATGATAAAATGCACCCTAGTAAATGCCAATGTATAAACAATCTCGGATAAAAATGAGATTGTGATATTTCCCTTACCTAAGGTCCGATTTGCTTCGTAAGTGTCCGAACCTCCTGTATAATGATTTAAATAATGTCATTGACTTATTCCAGAATCATACTAATTGTTATGATATCATATATGGTTCACTTATGACTTTATTTTACCCGTTCTTTTGTAAATTCCATGTTAAAGAGCGTTTTGGGTAAAATTGTTTCATTTATCGTAGGTGTTTGGACTTGTTGTTCTTGACATTATTATTACTTATATCATGATTTAATTACTTCCAGAATATAAAAAATGATTTATATATCATATATATTCAGTATATATATATATATATAATAGATAGATAAATGAAATGAAACACACCGTTCATGGAGACGGTAGTCCGTACGTACGCATGAACATTGTTTTCCTTTATTTATTGTCTTAAATGGAAGTAAGTAGATGACATACATATATACATAAATCCAGTAGCTTTATAATGTCATATATTTCATTATTATTGCTTATATATACTTTATAATCATTCTTAAATGGTTAACATGGAGAATGAATCTCATCGCGTCGTGGAGACGGTAGTCCGTACGTACGCATGAGCGATGATATCGTTCTCATGATCGTGAACTTGTGTTTAAGTGTATGTATACTATTTCAGTATCAATATCACTTTATAATAATCATATATAGTTACTTATTACACCATTATACCCATCCAATTAATGTGGTGGCAGAAAATAGATTACACCACGGCGTGGAGACGGTATTCCGTACGTACGCACGCGCGGTGATTTCCTTTTTCCGTAGGATGGATAGAAGGTTAATTAGAGTTGTTTCATATTTATAATAACATATCAGTATATAAGAAATACTTATGTTATTACTTTATCATGAAACAACTAAAGTTGAAGAAGAAATAAATTGAAAAAGATCGGTAATGGATATTACCTCTTTTTGACGCGCCTTCACTTAACCTCCACTTAAAGAACTAAGGATGGTCTTTGAAGAAGACCAGGACCTCTAGGATGATACTAGGGAAGTGGAGAAGAGATTTTGGCAGGGTTTGGCCGATCTTGAATGATCAAATTAGTGTGAGGAGGAGAGGGAGGAGGTGCCCTTTTATAAGGGAGGAGAGGGGTACCTTTGGAATAACTAAAAATATTATTTTATTATAAAGTCAAGTTCGGTTTTAAATAGCTCCAAATTGATATATTTCGAAGCTAAGGTGGGTATGGGTCGAAATCCTCTCATCCAATAGAATTTAGACAAGTTTAGGTTCCTATTTTAACCTTATCATTTAGATTTAACATTAAGTTAAATAATTGTACTTTTACCGTGTCTTCTTGTGTTCTTACACTATAAGGTTAATAAACTTACTATAAGAAGCCAAACGAGCCCCAAGTTGCTTATTAGGAATATATATAACCTTATCCAAGTCATTTTGCCAAACCTTAGATTTTTAGGAATAAAATAACAATTAATAATATAATATTTGTTTTAAAAACTATTTTATGTCAATTTTGACACTATTTAGTAATTGATTTTTGTGAAAATCATAACAGAATGATAAGTTCGAAAAAAGTTAATTAAATCAATAATAACATGTCATATTAACCTAGAAAATTAGTGGAATTCATAAAAAGTCTCAAATTATATTTATTTGGGTATTTATGACATCAATTATGTCAATATTTCTTTAATAAGATAATTAATACATCATCGTTGTGTCATAAATAAATTAAATTATTTAATGTCTAAAAATTACAAATAAACTACCATTATGTAGGAATTTTTTTAGCTTTCTAATGAATATTTATAGTCGAATTTAGCTTATGTATAACCCCATATTAAAAATGTTTTAGTAAATAAACTTTGATTTTACCTCTTTTAACCCTTCTTTAAATAAATTAATAATAAATGTCCTAATCTAATCCAAGTGGGCCTAAATGGTCATATTTTATTCCTATGTTTGTTTTTGGTCGAATTACACTTGTCCAATAGAATTAGGACATGTGTTAGGGTAATAATAATATCATTTCTACCCTTAATTACCCTATTTACTTTTTACCGTGGTAAAAAAAAAGTAAAAAGTTACTATTCACCAAAAATTATTTTCATCTCATTGAACCACATTTTAGTCCTTGATATTAACCGTGTCTCTCGGATTTTCGAAATTCCAGTCACAGAAGCGGTAAAATTAAGTTTTATGAAAAATTCAGTTTTTTTATCTACCACACATAGTGGTTTCACTATTCATCAAAAATTGAAAGTTTTCAGAAAAATACCAAAATTTCTCCCTAGGCTAATTTCGATATTCCGAATCCAAAAATGAATTCCATTTTGAAAAATAAAATTTACAAAATTTCAAAAAGTGGTTACTACTATTCATAACGGCTAGTTTTAATAATATTTTAATAGCATATTGTTGTTTAGTGAAACTCGTTATTGCGTACTACACACGCTATCGAGGAAGGTCGCGATTGCGTGTAATGCAAGGAAAGTCAAGGATGCGTGTTGTGAAAGCTCCTTTTGGTGTAGCGTACAACACAAGACATTAGTGAAATTAAAAAGAATATTTTTCATAAAATCTTAGGCTGTTACATTCTACCCCCCTTAAAATGAATTTCGCCCTCGAAATTCATCGAGGTTATAAATGGTTTACTATTTGAAATTTTCTTTAATAGAAACCCACATCGTAAAAAGGAATACCAAAACCAATCTTTAAAAACGAAAGTATGAAACGTAACGGTTACCCAAATAAACTAATCACTGGGTTTCCACATAGGTGAAAATATGGATATGGAAGAAAAATCTAACCATCATGTTCTGATGGAGAGTGGTAGAGAACATGGCTATGGAAAATCCAACAATCACAAATCCATAAATTTGTGACGATCTAAGGTACCATCTGATTAATCAGATATAAGAGCACTAGGACAACATTTTTGGTTTTCAAGATCGTTTCCCTAAAGTTGAAGAGTTTGAATTTGAATTAATACTTACTTTATTTTGGTACAATCTCACTGTTGTTCGTGCCTTGAACAATTTCTACTTCATCTCTTAAATAAATGAAGTTGAATTTGTTATTTGTGAAGTGTTAGCAGATCATGTGATAGAATGACGGGTCATTCCATCTGTTTCAAACAAAAGGTTAACAAAAGTTATTAAATATACACAAGTCATTCTATAGTGACATTAATCATATATGGTTCCTAAAATGGACTTATACTTCATATATCATACTACTTAATATAATAAAACTAGTTTTTACTAAACAGGGACTTCCTGTAGGCCAGTGGTAGGCGATAAAGGCCAGTCGCACTTCGGTTGTGGGTTCGATTCCCACAGCCTTTTCCGACGCGATGGGTTGTCGCCCGTCCTGCAGGTTGTCCTTTTTCTAAAGCTATATTACTATAACATCCCATCAATAATATCGAAAAACGTTTTATCCTAACTTATGTCCAACATAATCCATTCTAATCTTTAGGCTTATCTAAAATACTTCGGTCCAAGCTCATAGTATAAAGAAAATGATTACTTGAAATGTCACAGAACAATCACGTGAATGCCATCATTTATCCCCCATATATCATAAGATATATCTTGTTGGTCAAATGTGAATACCTTAATCATGTATTCTCTTGAAGAATGAATACTCATTGAACCTTAGTGAAAACATGAATGCAGTTAAAAGTTAACACTTTCCACATACCAAAATCCAAAAATTCTATATACTCAAACCATGATATAACCTTCTCCTTATATCAGTCATGAGCTCATGAATACTATCAAACATTTAATTTTCTCCTTATCCCTTCATTATGTTCATATCATCTACATTCCAAAAATATCTGAATAACCTTTCATGGATACTGGCAACATTAATCATACACTTTCAAAACTCAAGGAAAGACAACAGTGTAACAATCCATAGATGTCTCTTTATTCCATAGTAGCATGAGATTACTTATACAACATTAAACCATTGACCGAGCTTCAACAATTCTTTCATCTCACATATCTTTTTTAGTCTCTTCATCATCATCCACATAAATACTACCCATACGACCATACTGATTCTCTTCATGAGACTTTCCCTTAGGGCATTGGTTTGCATAATGCCCGTACATTCCACATTTAAAACATTTAACCATTGTTGATGTCGTAGCAATACCATTATCCTTATCCCTGGTGTTAACTGAACCTTTTCCTTTGCACTTACTGGCTTTGTGTCCTTCTTTTCCACACCCAAAGCATCTTCCAGTTCCTTTGAAACATTCTCCTTGATGCCTCTTCCCACATGATTTACATAGGGGAAATTGAACTTTCTTTCCTCTATGATCATCATGAAACTCCATCTTTCTCTTATTAGCCGAGTCAGGAAACTTACCAAATTTTACTTTATTGATCATATTATGAGATTTCTGATTCGGCATAATAATGATGTTTGGACTTCCAAATCCCATTTCATTTGGTTTCTCATGAAGAATATCATTCCATTGTCCATCATATCCTCCATTATCGTGAATCATCTTGTTTCCAGCCATTTTCTAAAACCCAAAAAGAATAGTGTGAGAGGGAAAAATCATAATAAAGGGGGAGTAACTTCAATATCTAACATGTTTGGTTTAATCTAATTTCATTACCACAGTTCTAGGACTATATCCTATACGTATACTTATCCTTAGGGACATCCCTAGACATACCTTAGAAATATCTCTAGGGATCTCACTAACGTTTTTGCATCCTAGTTTCCAATGGTTGACTAAACCTTTCCTCTGATACCAACTGTAGAGACCTGAAGCTTTATATACATTTACATTACATTACATTTGCGGAATACTTAGTACATAACAAAAACACACACGCAAGGATCGTAATAGTTTAGTGTCTTTGGAAACTCGAAACGTAATCTTCTAATCGTGGTGAAAGATCTTCAACATCTCCCATAAAGATCTTCTTTTTTTTATACCTAAAACCTTTCTTTATATCCTGGGGAAAAGAAAACATAAAAGGGTGATCTCAAATGCTCAGTAAGGGTAAACAAAAGATATATCAATCACATCATATACATAAGCACATAACTTTTGGAAATCTTAACCTGCAAAAGAGATCATAATTTCATAACATGGGGTAAATCATGGCAGTGAAATGTAATCACAATAATCATAACTTAAAACTGTTGTACCTCTCGTACCCCTCGTGGTTTAATTTTCATGATCACAATCACTTTCTTTTTTATCTAATCTTGTTTTAAGTGTTTGTGTTGATAGGCAAAAGGTTTCCAAGGAATTGGGCCAAGAAGGACTGAAAGTGGACTGATTTCAGTCCACCGGCCAACCGGTGGATGACCACCGGCCAGCCTATGGAGCCTGGACAGAAGGCATCCCCTCTGTCCAGACCACCAGCCAACCGGTGTCCCACCACCGGCCAGCCGGTGGAACCCAGACAGGCCGGACAGCTACTGTCTCAGCACCGGCCAACCGGTGGCCTCCTCACCGGCCAGCCGGTGGTGCCCAGACAGAAGTCCTCTCCATTTTTCCAAGCACCGGCCAACCGGTGGCTCAGCACCGGTCAGCCGGTGGAGCCAGTCAAACTAGCCGTTGGGCTTTGACCAGGCTTGTCCACTTGACTCCCAACGGCTCCGAAGGCCTCTCCAACGGGCTCTGAAGACCCCCAAAGGCCATTTGAGGGTTCCCCCTCTATAAATAAAGGACTAGGAAGCCCCAGAAACGTAACAAAGCCCACGGTAGCCCACGGGAACATTGTTCGATCATTTGGCGAACCTCCGGCACATTTCCTTCAAGGATCCCCATTTTCTCCAACTCATTTCCACATCCAAGTAGCACCACCATAGAAGCTTGGGAGCGCTCTTCATCGACTCCAATCAATCCAATTGGCGCCCAAGACTTCTCCACATTACGGTTTTTCATTATTTATCATTTTGAGCATGAATTTGGGTTTGTGCCTACAAACCCCTCTTTCTCTCATCTTTCCTTCATTTGGGTTTTCACACCACCTTCAAGGTGTGAAGAGGTTAGTCAAGCCTTCCCTTTAAAAGGCTTGAGTCATAGGTGAGCTAGCCTTCACCTGTAAGAAGGATAGTGGGTTCTTGCTCAACCATTAAAAGCAAGTGGGTTCTTGCTCAACCATTAAAAGCAAGCTGTAATAGGTTCTATACTACCTTAAAGTCTAGTGGGTTTCTTGCTAAAACCATTAAAAAGCAAGCGGTAGTAAATATCTCAATGGTTGAGTTGGGAGCGGAGACGTAGGCTTTGGTTTAAGCCGAACTCCGTTATCAAGTTTTGTGTCTTGCCTCTTTTATTTCCACTGCACCTTTAACTTTGTTTTAAATTCTTAATTATTTTTTAAAAGGCAATTCACCCCCCCTCTTTCCATCACTTCTCCGCCCAACAATTGGTATCAGAGGATAAATTTGAGTAATACCCTAACCGGTTTCAAATTCAAGATCTTTTGTGATGGCTTCAACTTCTTTCGCCCCCGAAGGTTATTCATTGGGTCGTGCTCCATTCTTTGATGGAACCGACTATTCTTATTGGAAAACCCGCATGACCACCTTTCTTAGAAGTATAGGTTATCCTATTTATAGAATTGTCATGCATGGTTATTCTCTTTATTCTCCCGATGAATCCAAATGGACTCAAGCCGATATTAAAAATTTCGAGCTTGATGGCAAAGCAATGAACGCTCTTCATTGCGGCCTTGATCGTAATGAATTCAATCGAGTTTCCACATGCACCTCATCTCATGAAATCTAGAAACTATTGGAGGTTACCCATGAGGGGACCAACAAAGTTAAGGATGCTCGATTGGATATGTATCGTCAATATTTTGAAAGTTTCACCATGCACCCACACGAAAATATTACTGAAATGTTTACACGTTTTACTGATATTTGCAATGGGAGAAAGTCCCTTGGTGATGATGTGTCTGCAGAAATGATGGTCAAGAAGATCCTTTGGATCTTACCAAGCACATGGGCACCGAAAGTGACGGCAATCCAAGAAGCAAAAGATGTCAAGAAAATGCCAGTCGAAGAGCTCATCGGATCTCTCATGACCTACGAGATCACCATGAGGAGGCAAGATGAAAAGGAATGCAATCTCATCAAAACTCCAAAGAACATCGCCTTCAAAGTTCAAAAAGAAGAAAGCTCCTCCTCCTCATCGTCTTCCTCTTCAAGCGACGATTCAGAAATGGAGAATCTTGCCCGCAAAATGCACAAATTCATGAAGAAGCACAAGAAGGAGAAATCCCGCAAGGCTCAACCCAACGAAAAATCCGAGCCCGAGGTAACATGTTACGGGTGTGGCAAGAAAGGCCATTACAAGCCCGATTGTCCACTCAACAAGAAAAAGGCCAAGCAAAAGGAAAAGAAGAAGGCATTCAAGGCCACATGGAGTGATAGCTCCACATCCTCCTCCTCCTCCTCAAGTGACAACGGTAAAAAATGCCTAATGGCATTCCATGAGGTAACCTCTTCCGACTCCTCTTCCTCTAGTTCTTCCAATTCTCTCAATCATTTATCTTATGAGGATCTCCAACATGCGAGAGATCAATTGGAGGAAGGTTTTCACGAGCTTTCTTCCAAATTCATTGCTTTAAAAAAGAATTTCAAAAAACATTCTTCCGAAAAGGATCAACTTCTCAAAGAGAAGGAAGAGTTGTCCCTCAAGATCCAAAACTTTCCCGATGTTGATTCTATGGAATCAACAATCAAGGATTTAAGGGAATCCCTTGCCAAATTCACCCAAGGTGAAAAAAATTTAACCAAATTGCTAGGTTCCCAATGCGTATCTAGAACCACCCAAGGGCTTGGCTATTCCAAGCAAGCTTCCTCTTCCCATGCTCCAACTATTTTTGTAAGGGGGAGCTCCCAATATAAATTTTTCAACTATTGTAAAAACCCGGGCACTTAATTTATGAGTGCAATTGCAAAAATGCCCAGTATGGAAGGCCCAAAACTTTTTTCTTTAATGATGAATTTCATAGGACAAGACCCGCCACTAGACAAGTATGGATTGAAAAATCCCTTTTAGCGAGTCTCTCCGGGCCAAAATTTGTCTCGGTTTCAAAATCCTCTCCCCGGTGATTTGTTGTTTTTATTTAGGGGGAGTTAGGATCGTTTAAGCCTTTTTTTTTCATTTTCAAAACTTTCATTTTCAAAACCTTCAATTCAAAACTTTCATTTTTAAATCTTTCAATTCAAATCTCAAAAATTTCAATTGGTTTAAAAAAACTCTATCTTGTTTTTCAATCCTTTCCCTCAATCGAGTTTTATGCCCCGTGCTATTTTGATAATCACAAAGGGGGAGAAATTCTTGGTTGATTGGGGGAGAAATCTTTCTCTCATGCTTTGCTTTACTTTTCAATTTATCCTTAAAGCATGCCTTTCATTTCAGTCTTTTACATTGTTTGTTTTGGTGATTGTGATCATCAAAATAGGGGGAGATTGTTGTACCTCTCGTACCCCTCATGGTTTAATTTTCATGATCACAATCACTCTCTTTTTTATCTAATCTTGTTTTAAGTGTTTGTGTTGATAGGCAAACAGTTGCCAAGGAATTGGGCCAAGAAGGACTGAAAGTGGACTGATTTCAGTCCACCGGCCGACCGGTGGATGACCACCGGGCAGCCGATGGAGCCTGGACAGAAGGCATCCCCTCTGTCCAGACCACCGGCCAACCGGTGTCCCACCACCGGCCAGCCGGTGGAACCCAGATAGGCCGGACAACTACTGTCTCAGCACCGGCCAACCGGTGGCCTCCTCACCGGCCAGCCGGTGGTGCCCAGACAGAAGTCCTCTCCATTTTTCCAAGCACCGGCCAACCGGTGGCTCAGCACCGGTCAGCCGGTGGAGCCAGTCAAACTAGTCGTTGGGCTTTGACCAGGCTTGTCCACTTGACTCCCAACGGCTCCGAAGGCCTCTCCAACGGCTCCGAAGACCCCAAAGGCCATTTGAGGGTTCCCCCCTCTATAAATAAAGGACTAGGAAGCCCCGGAAACATAACAAAGCCCACGGTAGCCCACGGGAACATTGTTCGATCATTTGGCGAACCTCCGACACATTTCCTTCAAGGATCCCCATTTTCTCCAACTCATTTCCACATCCAAGGAGCACCACCATAGAATCTTGGGAGTGCTCTTCATCAACTCCAATCAATCCATTTGGCGCCCAAGACTTCTCCACATTACGGTTTTTCATTATTTATCATTTTGAGCATCAATTTCGGTTTGTGCCTACAAACCCCTCTTTCTCTCATCTTTCCTTCATTTGGGTTTTCACACCACCTTCAAGGTGTGAAGAGGTTAGTCAAGCCTTCCCTTTAAAAGGCTTGAGTCATAGGTGAGCTATCCTTCACCTGTAAGAAGGCTAGTGGGTTCTTGCTCAACCATTAAAAGCAAGTGGGTTCTTGCTCAACCATTAAAAGCAAGCTGTAATAGGTTCTAGACTACCTTAAAGTCTAGTGGGTTTCTTGCTAAAACCATTAAAAAGAAAGCGGTAGTAAATCTCTCAACGGTTGAGTTGGGAGTGGAGACGTAGGCTTTGGTTTAAGCCGAACTCCGTTATCAAGTTTTGTGTCTTGCCTCTTTTATTTTCGCTGCACCTTTAACTTTGTTTTAAATTCTTAATTATTTTTTAAAAGGCAATTCACCCCCCTCTTGCCATCACTTCTCCGCCCAACAAAAACATGAAACTTTGTGTCATTCACACATAATCATAGAGAATAATTTCTTGTTAGTCAAGACTCATTTCCAAGACTATCTTAGTGGACAAAGTCCCTTTCTGAACCGAGTCACCCCCGTTTCAGTCCTGTTTCACTGAACCGGTATAACCTACCATTCCAGCCATGTCTATCTCATGAGATATAAAATCTTTACCCAATGCATTGGAGGTAGATATAGGTCCCACCCATCTCATAATGATACCATTCTTATGTGTGCCACAAAATCATAAATCATACATCATAGCATAACACATGAAATAAAATAGGATTCTTAAACATTATGCCATCATAACATAATCCATAAACAATTGATATCATTTCATCATAAGAAAATTGAATCCATTTAAATCATAGAGAAATTTTACTTGAAACATACACATATGAAATAATGTCATCTTAGATGTAAAATAGTTTTGACAAAACACTTGAAATGAATTCTTGAGGAAAATATCCTTTCTTCTTTAAAATCATGTTCTTTTCACAAAATTCCATGCAATTTTAAAAGAAAGGGGTTTTATTGAAAATAATCATGCAATCTTGTAGAGGAAGATTCTTTAAAATGAGGTGTTATGAAACCGTAAAAATCCGTTCACGCCGTATAAGTTAAAAATAACATTCTCCTCGTACTTTTGTCGAAAAAGTCAAAAAAGTACCTCGTACGAAAAATGACAAAATAATCCTTTCATATCTTTTACTAAAAACTAACCGAAGGGTAAAATTGGATTTAAACCATTGTAGGTGGATGTAAATAATATGTCATATCGAAGAAACATGAATGTGGATGATAAAATGCACCCCAGTAAATGCCAATGTATAAACAATCTCGGATAAAAATGAGATTGTGATATTTCCCTTACCTTAGGTCTGATTTGCTTCGTAAGTGTCCGAACCTCCTGTATAATGATTTAAATAATGTCATTTACTTATTCCAGAATCATACTAATTGTTATGATATCATATATGGTTCACTTATGACTTTATTTTACCCATTCTTTTGTAAATTCCATGTTAAAGAGCGTTTTGGGTAAAATTGTTTCATTTATCGTAGGTGTTTGGACTTGTTGTTCTTGACATTATTATTACTTATATCATGATTTACTTACTTCCAGAATATAAAAAATGATTTATATATCATATATATTCAGTATATATATATATATAATAGATAGATAAATGAAATGAAACACACCGTTCATGGAGACGGTAGTCCGTACGTACGCATGAACCTTGTTTTCCTTTATTTATTGTCTTAAATGGAAGTAAGTAGATGACATACATATATACATAAATCCAGTAGCTTTATAATGTCATATAGTTCATTATTATTGCTTATATATACTTTATAATCATTCTTAAATGGTTAACATGGAGAATGAATCTCATCGCGTCGTGGAGACGGTAGTCCGTACGTACGCATGAGCGATGATATCGTTCTCATGATCGTGAACTTGTGTTTAAGTGTATGTATACTATTTAAGTATCAATATCACTTTATAATAATCATATATAGTTACTTATTACACCATTATACCCATCCAATTAAGGTGGTGGCAGAAAATAGATTACACCACGGCGTGGAGACGGTATTCCGTACGTACGCACGCGCGGTGATTTCCTTTTTCCGTAGGATGGATAGAAGGTTAATTAGAGTTGTTTCATATTTATAATAACATATCAGTATATAAGAAATACTTATGTTATTACTTTATCATGAAACAACTAAAGTTGAAGAAGAAATAAATTGAAAAAGATCGGTAATGGATATTACCTCTTTTTGACACGCCTTCACTTAACCTCCACTTAAAGAACTAAGGATGGTCTTTGAAGAAGACCAGGACCTCTAGTATGATACTAGGGAAGTGGAGAAGAGATTTTGGCAGGGGTTGGCCGAGCTTGAATGATCAAATTGGTGTGAGGAGGAGAGGGAGGAGGTGCCCTTTTATAAGGGAGGAGAGGGGTACCTTTGGAATAACTAAAAATATTATTTTATTATAAAGTCAAGTTCGGTTTTAAATAGCTCCAAATTGATATATTTCGAAGCTAAGGTGGGGATGGGTCTAAATACTCTCATCCAATAGAATTTAGACAAGTTTAGGTTCCTATTTTAACCTTATCATTTAGATTTAACATTAAGTTAAATAATTGTACTTTTACCATGTCTTCTTGTTTTCTTACACTATAAGGTTAATAAAATTACTATAAGAAGCCAAACGAGCCCCAAGTTGTTTATTATGAATATATATAACCTTATCTAAGTCATTTGGCCGAACCTTAGATTTTTAGGAATAAAATAACAATTAATAATATAATATTGGTTTTAAAAACTATTTTATGTCAATTTTGACACTATTTAGTAATTGATTTTTGTGAAAATCATAACAGAATGATAAGTTCGAACAAAGTTAATTAAATGAATACTAACATGTCATATTAAACTAGAAAATTAGTGGAATTCATAAAAAGTCTCAAATTATATTTATTTGGGTATTTATAACATCAATTATGTCAATATTTCATTAATAAGATAATTACTGGATCATCGTTGTGTCATAAATAAATTAAATTATTTAATGTCTAAAAATTAAAAATAAAATATAATTATGTAGGAAAGATTTTTATCTTTCTAATTAATATTTATAGTCGAATTTAGCTTATGTATAACCCCATATTAAAAATGCTTTAGTAAATAAACTTTGATTTTACCTCTTTTAACCCTTCTTTAAATAAATTAATAATAAATGTCCTAATCTAATCCAACTGGGCCTAAATGGTCATATTTTATTCCTATTTTTGTTTTTGGTCGAATTACACTTGTACAATAGAATTAGGACATGTGTTAGGGTAATAATAATATCATTTCTACCCTTAATTACCCTATTTACTTTTTACCGTGGTAAAAAAAAGTAAAAAGTTACTATTCACCAAAAATTATTTTCATCTCATTGAATCACATTTTAGTCCTTGATATTAACCGTGTCTCTCGGATTTTTGAAATTCCACTCACAGAAGTGGTAAAATTAAGTTTTATGAAAAATTCTGTTTTTTTAACTACCACTTAGTGGTTTCACTATTCATCAAAAATTGAAAGTTTTCAGAAAAATACCAAAATTTCACCCTAGGCTAATTTCGATATTCCGAATCCAAAAATGAATTCCATTTTGAAAAATAAAATTTGTAAAATTTCAAAAAGTGGTTACTACTATTCATAACGGCTAGTTTTAATAATATTTTAATAGCATATTGTTGTTTAGTGAAACTCATTATTGCATACTACACATGCTATCGAGGAAGGTCGCGATTGCGTGTAATGCAAGGCAAGTCAAGGATGCGTGTTGTGCAAGCTCCTTTTGGTGTAGCATACAACACAAGACATTAGTGAAATTAAAAAGAATATTTTTCATAAAATCTTGGGCTGTTACACTATGTTCAACTATATCTATTTTATAATGATTTTGGTTATCCCCAATATAATATATGATCTGATGTAAGACTTCAACTATTATTCAGTGTACCTCTCTCTTTATGTTTTCTTAATCCATTTAAATTGTGTAATAAAGCCCTATTCTTGTCACTGAATACTATTTCTATATTACTCGGTCACTAGGGTAGGGTATCTAGAAATATCTATCAGTTTCATATATCAACAAATAAGATTATGTTCCAATCGACGTCTTGTATATTCCATGAACTAGTTGGTGGTTTCCTAGTAGCATAGATTAGCTATAGGAATCCCACTATCCATCCGGTGAGACTGACTACTTAGTTGGTGGAATTCAGAAAGAATGGGGTCCCTATATAGATCCCACCATCCATCTGATGGAGTTCCTAAATCTATATCTATACTTCCATGCACTATTGTCTATTTAGTGGTATCAACTGTATTTTCGGTTGTATCAGGCTGGGAAAAAATTATGAGGCACATAACCATATTTTTCCCTTTGAAAACCCCATTAAAGTCTCTAAAACCCATATTCATACCATAAAAAATTTGTTAAGGTTTCATTATGGATTATTTGTCTTCACTAATTCCAATATTCGACTCCTTTATCTATTTCTTGATTTGAATACCTGAATCAGTGAGGATTTCATTAAATTAGTGAATTTATCAAATTTTTCACTTGAATATTATTATTATTCCAACATTGATTTGGTGCATATATCATTTTCAATATAAGATCAATGTGTTTTTCATTAATAAATCAATTTGATATTCCTAATACCATTAATTATTTTTAGGTATGTGTTCCAATACATCTCTCTATTGCTTATTTTGGTTTTTCTAGTATGTGCGACATGCACGATCGCACCGAAACATCATGTTTGTGACCTCTATTAAATTTAATTCTATTGGATGAATTTAATTGTTATTCTTATACCTCCCAAATATCAAATTAGGGTCAATAAATAATTTTACATAGTCTTGTTTCCACACAAGAGGTGTTCCCACCCTTGACAATGGATTGGAACAAGAGATTTGGGACCTAGAATAAAGTAACCAAATAGGGAAATTGGTTATAAAATTAAACAATTAATTAATATATTATTTAATTAAAGTATGTGGATATTAATTTCATAATTGGTATAAAAATAGATAAGGGAATAATGGCTTGAAAACATATTTACATGATTATTTTTCAATAAGTAAATAGGTTTTTTTGTAATAATAAGTATATTTTTCATAATTACTATGTGAATTGGTAACTTGAAATGACAATGGTTGATGTAATGTAGTAGAATTTAGCAATAAAATTTGAAATCGTTATTAATTAATGTATTTTTATTATTTTAAAATGTAATGTATATATGGTGATTTTATATTAGTTATCTTTTTCTTACTTCCTAAGGGAGAGATGTGTGTTGGATTCATGCCTGAGAAAAACCTTCTTTGTTAATATTTGTATTAGGGTTAGATGCAAGATATTATAATTCATAATGGTGAGATACATTGATATATCATGAATGTGGGTCATATATGTGTATATTTTATGCCTAACGAAATGATTCTATATTGTTTGAGGCATATGGAAAATTTGTAGGATCACTTGATGTTTGAGGGTGATTTTCTTTGTCCCTTGTTGTATGTGGTCATGATAAAAAGTATTTTATAAATCACATGGGTGATTTTGGAAAAACTTACATGGTTTACCTTTATTATTATTTTCCATGGGTTGAAAGTATAGAGAAATTTATCATAATGTAAAAGCATTTTTTTACTGACCCCGAGTATCAACTAAGAGTTTGAGGGTCGAGAGGTTTACTTTGAGGTTCTGTATTAATTTTTGAATTAATTATCATGTTAATCATACATTTTTATTAATTATTTATGAAATTGGAATAGTATAAATACCATTTGGGTGGCCTATTGAATTTTACTCATACCCTATTTAGGCCTCTGTTTGGTACCTGGGAAGGCATCGTGGGTGTAGGAATGGACAGGTTCAAGGGTCCCTATTTTTGATTATTTCTTTCTTTCTTAATGGGAGTAGTTTGTAGAAATTATAATTAAGAGGTTGTTCTGGACTAGTGTTGAGAGTATTTATTTTGTGTATTTATTTTATTTTTTCATGTATGACAATTAGAAATACATTTAGATTGAAATACTATGAGGAATAACATGGTTCATTGTATTTAGATTAGTTTTTATTTTTCCTGTTAATAAATTTGAATTGTTTTGAAGTGATTAATTTTTCATGTTTTTATTTTTATATTATTATATACTATATGTTATAATCTCCCCATTATAAATATTGGACACTATTTTCTAGTCAGAAGTCTCTAGCATATGGGGAAACATTTTTGAAGACATAAAGTGTATACTATCGATCATATAAGAGAGAACTAGGCTGGGGATGTTACATACCATATGTTATAATATGGAAATGATGATCCTTAATATATAACTCATAGTCAATGGGAAACTGTGTAGGAGGAGGTGTAGGGTTGGTATATATAGGAAGTGGTGGGGAAGAGCTATTTTGAGCCAAAATATATCTCCAATGATCATAAAATGATGATTTTACTGATGATCATATCCTATACTCCATTATCTCATCCATATTTTAAAGATTATATTATAAAGAATATATTTTCATTTACATTCATCATCCCTAAAAAACTGGTAAAAAATGAACCAATAATATTTTAATTGACGCACCCACCTCATATCTTCTTATTCTACCTGGGTGTTAATGATTTTTGAATGATGTAGCCAAAATATCCTCCTAACTATCGAGAATGAAGGGGCCCTCTGTAGTCTACTCCCCATGTTCTTCTTGTATAGAATATTTCAAAGAAATATTATTGAATGAAAAAATATAAAGCATTTAAAAAACAATATAACTTCTAAGAATATTATCATATATAGCCTATAAAAGTTCTATAATATATATTCCCTCCTTCTCCATTAATTTTTTTTTCTAGTTTTGATGTCTATCTCGGGGGGGGGGGATCTCTATTGATCCCAAAAATCATGGCTCTTGTTTTTTTAAAATTTTAATCCATGATTTTTTATTCGAAAAATAAATATTCTACGTGAGATGAAGTATGTTATTATACGTTTTTCTTATTGGATCACCTAATGTAATCATTTGAGTTCCTATTAATTAAGGGTAACCAAATCATTAATATTCTCATTTTTAGTCATTATACAGGAAAATTAAAAACACTATCATTTAACTTATGATAAATTATTATTATTTTATACCATAGATAAATTGATTTAATATAACTTCATCTATCAAATGCTATTTTTCACATATTTTTTCGTTCTTTTCTTAAACAAAAAAAATGAAATCTGGAGTAACGGTGATTTTAAAATCCCACCATATAATATCATAAAAAGGCAGTTATTCTATAATTCATTATTATTAGGTAAATAATATTAAATCTAATGATAACGGGTTATGTAACCTATATTATTAAAAATAATTTGTGATAAATAATATATTATTATGTGAGATTACATAAACGACCTCCCGTAACTAAACTACTGCCCTGTTATTGACACTTTTATATTTAGAAATTAAAATTCATTCATTCTATTGATCTAAAATAGATGTATAAATCCTAAATTGTTTTGAATTTGGACCCCTAGAATTACCATTCTCATCACACTCAAGAGATTCCCTTTAATCCTAGCTATAAGAATGTTCTAATTTTAGAAAACATGTTCTACCACAATCACCCAACGTGGAAGCCTTATATTTCCTTGTGGAAATAAGAGTGTAATGTTCAAATGTATAAGTATGAACCATAGTAAAACTATATATTGTTTCCTTATAATAGAAAAATTTGAATCAACTGTTTGATATGAACTTATCCTATAAATCTTATAAAAACCGATTTGTAAAATATTGTGCAAATCTAAATCTTACATGTAATGTAAAAAATAATATGTACCGACAAAAACTAGACTATACTAAATTCATTTTTATTTATCTTAATTAAATTAGTTAACTAAAATAAAAAAATATTGAAAACAATTATTAAACATGAAAAGATAGATAAATGATAACAAATCCAGAAAGTATTATACAAATCAAACTTCTATATAGAAATTTGGATAAAAATTTAAAAATGCTATAAAATTCTAAAATAAACTACATAAACTCGTTATTATATGGGTTCGAGTAGTTAAAAATAATGCTAAAAAATATGTAATAAATTTATGGAACATGAAATGTTATATATAAAAGAAATGTAAAATATTATAAAAATCCAAATTTTAGAAATAAATTTTATAAAAATTATAAAATGTTACATATAAAATAAAACTAAACCAAAAAATATTTTTATCCAATCCTTTAGAGAAGTTATAATTATAAATAATAATAAAAATAATAATGCGATGTAAAATGATATTGATAATTGTAATGACCCAGAAATTCCGTGGAATTTTTTTTCTTAAATCCGTAGGAATTTTATGTGTCCGCGAAAATTGACGGCCCGTGATTCCGAGGCGCAGTGTGCTCGGAATCAATTTCTAAATTTTTGTTATGGTACGTTCAGTAAACGTACGAGTGATATATTATAACATTTAAACCGATGCTCGGAATTGAAATATGAGGGAACCATTGAACTCACAACGCTGATATTCACTTAAAAAGACTTTCACTTTGACGGTAGTGAGTCGAAGATAGAAGTTAGTTTTTGGGTTTTCTTTTAGAAAATAATAAAATAATGTGCCCAACACTTTATTTTATTTAAGACACTAATTGGTGTGTGTTGGTTAAAACCTCCTCATGGAGGTTGGTGGTGGGACCACCGCACCTTAACCTCCCATCAGGGGTTATGGGGGTGGGGACCACTCGAACTCAACCTCCCATGAGAAGATTAATGTGGTGGGGAAAACCCGGTCTATTAACCCCTTAAACTCCCCATTAATGTAGAGAAACCCACACGATCTAATTAATATGGGGGAGGCTCTTCAACTCCCCTTTGTTAACATTGCGACAACTCTCATCAATTAATTAGGTGAAGCCTATCTAATAAATTAATTCTCAATCTGAATTCGTGCCAACGACTAAAATAAAAGACAATATATTATTTATTTTGGATTAGAATCTTTTATTTGGTGGAACATTGGAAGAGAAGAGATAGGGAGAAATGATCCAAACGAAGAATGAAGAACGCTCCACCAATGAAGAACGCCGATCCTCTTTGACTTTTTCCCCGGACGCTTACCGACGTGGAGCGTCTTCCACAAGCTGATGCAACTTCGGATTGGAAGTGCTTGGCAGACGCGACAAATTACCATCCTCTTCATCTTCTTCAGGAAACTTCATCAATGAATGACGGGCATCCAACCAAGGTAAGGGGTTTACATTGAGTAGTATACCTTTATTTTTAACATATTCGTTTGAAAAGAATCGATGCAAAGGTTTGTGATAAATTAGTGTTCATCTTTCTCCTTTGATGAACAAATTGCTATCACCTCTAAACGTTGAGGGTGCAGGCCAAACTAACATGGCGCGACTCCTTCCGCCGATCGTTTGTGAGGTTTTTCGGCATGGCGATGAGGCAACAGTGATGAAGGGGAAAAAACAAACGATGCGTGACCCACGACCTCCTCGAATCGCGCCACCCCTGCGGCGCCCCGATGCTCCTGACCAAACACAACCGGACCGCGTCGGCCCGAGCCGCGCCGAACCGGCCATCCCAACCTGCCAGCAGCCTCTCGTGCGCCCCACAGGCCTGCTGGTGCCCTACCCTGTGCCTCGCGCGGCCTGCCTGGAGCCCCGTGCGGCCTGCCCGGCGCCCCGTCGGCATGCCCTCGCCTTACCCGGCACCCCGCCAACCTACCGGCGTCCTGCCCGGCGCCCCGCCGGCCTGCCCGCACCCTGCCCGTGCCCCACCCGTCCTCCCGGTGCCCTGCATGTGCCCCGCGCGGCCTCCTGACACTATTCATGTGCCTCGCGCGGCCTCCCGGTTCCCTACCTGTGCCCCGCGTGGCCTCCCTGCGCGCCCTGCCCGGTGACCCGCCGACCTACCCAGTGCCCAGACGGCCTGCCCAGTGCCCATCCAGCCTGCCCGGCGCCCAGCCGGCCTGCCCACACCACGTCGGACACCCCGATCCCCGCATGGCCTCCTGGTACCCTGTCGATGCCCTGCCATCCTCTAGGTCGAACCGCCCCCACAGTCTGTTGGGACGGGCCCGACTGACCTGGCTGAACCTAGTAAGATGAACTGCCCAATGGGCTGAGTCAGACCCAGCGGGTCTAACCGGGTCGGCCCTGTCTGGGTTGGGATGAGTCGGTACGACAGGGTCAGACTGGGCCCAGGGCCATTACCAACCCTTTACTTTCTTTGGCCATATCATTGTCACCAGGAGTCCATTTAATGAACCATTGGTGGCACTAGTATTCATGGAATTTGAAGGTCCCTTTGAGTATACCCTACTAGAGTGTGGGGTAATGTTGGGATATGGTCAGGTTGGATCGTACATGAATCAAACCTGGCCTCGGGGACTAAAAATCTTATATCTCACAAACTCTGTGTTCGATTGACGCAACATCTATTGCGTTGAGACCCATATGATGAGGCAGACATTTGAGATACATCTACGTGGGAATTTGTGACAATTGGAGTATCGACATGTAGCTCATGGAGCGGACCCCCTGGAGACCAGCAAGTAGAGTATGGAGATCTAGTAGCTAGCCGAGACCTGACGACTGCTTGACTGATTCAACTTGGAGTGTTTTGACTAGCCTAGTGGGGATTGCCCAGTATTTGGCAGAAAAACCATGGCGAAGAAGCACATGGTAGTTGGCAGGATACCCACAGTTCTTGATAGGAGGAGTACCTCTACAAGATATTAGAGGGAGAACCTGGAAGTTGGCGGCAGACCCATAATGCGGAGCGTCTCTGTGTGAGTGTGACAGACCCACGGTACTCAACAAGAGGAGTACCTCAGTAGTCCAAGGTTAGTGGGAAGTGCCTGGTAGTTGGCAGCATGCCCATAGTACTCGACAGAGGAGGAGTTATCCAACAACTGTGGTTTCGATAATAAAAATCCTGGTTGAGCTGAGTCAGTAACATTTGAGTTTACCTCATGATTTATATTGATTACTTGATAACTTTGGTATATGTATGGAATATACCTATGCGTGGTTATCTATTGTTTTCATACTTTTTGGTTTACACTTGTTCGATTTTTGTGAGACCTTGAGGGTCTTGGGGTCCCTAATGATTATCGTTATACTCACCCTAACATGAGCTATGCATGCACCTCGTTGTGTTGGATATAGATGACGGATAATGCTGATTGAGGTCGAGAGTAGCAGGACTGGACAGTACCCAGAGGTGGACCTCACGGCGAGTCGGTACAAGGAGGAGACTGACAGACGTGGAGTGTTGAGGAGGCTATCTATACCTACCCTTCATGTAGGATCCGTGGCGGATGATCTAGGAGCTTCATTACACCTTTCAGCTATTTTTATACCCTTTATGTTGTACTTGTACTTTACAGTAGGACTTGTATTTCTGGCCCCTTTGATTTTTAACACTCCTTTTGTATACAGTTTTACTTAGTGTTTTTCTTCCAAAATATACTCTGTTGTGTGTGTTTATAATTTATAATGGAAATTCCTTCCCAATTTTTGGGATTTATGCCTTTGGTGCCAGTATCGAGCCCCTAGCCTATGAAAGGCGGGCTAGGGGTAGTCACGAAATGGGTCCCGAGGACAGGTCATGAGAAATTGGTATCAGAGGAGTCAGTTATTCCTCAGAACTCAAAACTCTAATATTTTCTGTGAAGTAATAGTGTTAGGGGTACTGAGTGTGGTTTTTAGTTCAGGGAGTCCAGTGTTGGTGCGACGGCTGATGTATCGATGCAAAATGACACTGACTACTGATTTATGACTAAGTGCACAAAAACACTAATTGCGTGTGAGTTTTCAAAAGTTTCATTTACGTCAGCTCAATTAGGTCAGCTCACCGGGTATAATCTTTTTATCATGTCACATTTATTTATTTCAAGATGCCTCCCCATGGACAACCAGCGAGAATCTCGAGAGTTTCATAGGTAGATAGCCCACCATGCGATGATGCCTTGTTGTAGGGCCCTCTTCAAGTGGAGGCACTAGCGGTACCACTACTAATTGGACCACCGCTGCCACCATCCCTAGCAGCATATGATGCATGCTACTGGAGCGCATTGCACGTGTTCCAGTGCTAGTGGCCGCCCAGGTTCAGGGGAGAGACGGACCCGCACACAGCTAAGGATTGCCTGGAGGTTGTGGTGAGAGTCTTCATACTAGTAGGGACACCAGCCGACTTCATGGTGATCCTTTCTTCCGACCTTCTACAGGTAGTAGTAGGCAGATGGTGGAGTCCGATTCTCTAGGTGTAAGATGAGATGATGCTACTCTAGGTAGAATTTGAGAGCCTGTTTTGGGCAGAATTTGTCCCAGCCACCCAACGTGATGTGAAAATACAGAAGCAACTCCATCTACAACAGTGTAGCATGACGGTGGCACAGTACTCAGTGAGGTTCACTGACCTCTCATGCTACTCCATAGATATGGTACGAAACCCATTATTCAGGGCCTAGACCTTCGAGCATGGACTCAAGTGGGAGATCAGAGCTCCAATTATAAGGCCCCAGCATTAAATGTTACTTAATCTTGAGTTATTACAAGATTACACATTGAGGATCTTCTCAGGTTTAGAGTTTTAGATAATTAGATCATGAAACTTGCATTACAGTCCACATTTAAACAAAGTGGTTACACAAAAGACAGTATTCATTCTTCCCATCAACAGAAACATATTTAAAATAAAACATGGATTCTTTCTTGACACATCCTTGACACTATCATCACATCATGTACCTTTCCCTTGACCTGTGAAAAACATTTCAAAAACTTGGGATGAGTATAAAAAGCTCAGTAAGGGTTATAAAAAATATGGAAAGGAAACATGAGTTCATATATACATAAGAATGAAATCAAACTTTACCCATAAAACATAGGCACTTTAACATACCTCATCAAATCATGAATAAATCATAGAAATCATAAGACATAAAAGGTAACTTGAGGCATTCATAACTTTCTTACGTAGGGAGTAACCCTCTTGGTTACGTTTGGAATACCCACCACAGTATATTCCCTCAATCTCTTCGGAGAAACCTTAATGTTTCACTCATTCGCAATACCCAATGCATTGGAGAGCTATATCAGGCTCACCCGCCCTTAGTTTATCACGGAACCACCCGTCTTCATAACAATTCCCAAGAACCTCAACATAATCGTATCACATAAAACATGCATAAAGGAAACATAACATTTCCACCTTTCAATCACAAGTTATCAATACAACACATTGATATAAAAACATTATGAAAACCATTTTCAATACCAAAATAAAAGAAAAGTAAAACATGGTTTTAATTTTTCTTTTAAAAAGAAGGTATGGCTTGTAGAAGAAGCCTAAACTCAAATAATGGTCACGGAGGCGGAGAAGTTGTTGTCGCCGCATACGTACGACAAAAACATTCCCTTTTGTCGTTTAGTAAAACGATTCATATAAAAATAGATTCCTTTTTGGATAAACATAAAAGTAAAAGGGGTTTATACACCGTATAAAATAAGGTTGTGTATAAAACAAAATATGCCTCAATGTATGGAGATTGAGACGAAGTCCCTTACAAAGACGATATCCTTGGTTTACGGATAAATCAATTACATAATTATGTGTGACAAACAAATACACCAAACATAAGTGGATATTAAGTGTAAAATAATCAAAGGTCATTCACACATATTCAAAGGATGACATATTCAAAAACTACATGTTGAACCCAAAGAAATCGAAATTGGGTTAAGAAGTTCCCTTGACAGCCTAACGACGTCACATCAAAATGAGTTGATGAGAGATAAAAAAAGGGTATCTCATCACTTGGACATAAAATTTACATCAATAAGGATATATGAGAACATATCCCAACATAACAATATGTAAATTAAGAGACCCAACAAAATAAGTCTTTTAAAAAGAGGAGGGTGAAAGGTTCCCTTACCGACTTGGGTATCTTTCAAAACATACACCCCATGAAAGAAGGACAATAAATCATTGATGTAAATAATCATAAAAGAAATTATATTACAGAAACAGTAGAATAATGGGAAGTACATACACCACTCAAAGGAAATTTTGTCAAGTGTAGCATAAATCTCACGGGAATAAAAGTGAGATGAAAAATCCCTTACGAAAACTCGGCAGCCTAACGGCGCCACATACAACTTACAGAAATGGATTGATGAGATCAAATAGGGTATCTCATCATATTAACATAAAGTTTATAGAAAGATGAATATAAAAGAACATCCCCCAACATAACAAAGAGGAGCTTAAAATAAGTGACATAAAGGAGAGTACTTAAAAAGAAAGAGAGAGGTCAGATCTCTTACGAAAATTCGGCAGCCTAACGGCACCACTCAAAACCTCCAAAATGGATTGATGAGAGAGAATAGGGTCTCTCATCACATGAACATAAAAATTATAGTAATATTAATATAAAATAATATCCCAATAACAAGAAAGATGATCTTTAAAAGGAATGACATAAAAGAGTGTACTTAAAAAGAAAGAGAGGAGTAGGATCCCTTACCTCAAGTCCAACTTGTCTTGTTCGTTTCTTTATATTCCTGAATAATAAACTTTGTTCAATTAATAATTTCCTAAGTACCTCCTTTAGAGATTATTATTCAGTTAATATCACATATTATAATGTTATAATAATTGTTTAATAATGTTAGTTCATATCAGATGTTTTTCCCGATGTTTGGTACATGAGTCAAAAATGAACTTGTTTGAAAAAAGATTTCCCATGTAGTTATAAGTAAATAATTTCCAGAATATTATTAATCATTAAAATATAATATATATCCACTAAATATTCATTTTATACTATTCCATATCATTTGGAGATAAAAAACGAAAAGCACCGTTCATGGAGACGGTAGGCCGTACGTACGCATGAACGCTACTTTCATTTTTTTGTCATATTAATGGAATTAAAAAAAATGAGATATATATATATTTTATAATTACAGAATGATATCCATAATTTAGATGTAATATATTACATATATATCCATTATATATATGTACTTATAATATTACATAACATTTTGAGATAAGAAATGAAATGTACCGTTCATGCAGACGGTAAGCCGTACGTACACATGAACGCTACTTCCATTTCTATTTCATATTTAATGGAATTAAAACATAATGATACATAATAGTATTTTAATTCCAGTATGGTATCATATATAATATCATTAAATATATCCTTTATACGTACCACATATGATATTAACGAATCAAATCACTTTGAGGGGGCGGTAGTCCGCACTTCCTAAAATGAAGATATCGCGTATACCCATAATGGAAGCCATAAAAGGTATACCATAAATGAAAAATACAGAAGCTTAAGGAAAACATAAACATATTACATATCATATATAAATATAGTTTCATCTTAATGGCCACCTTTTAAGGTGTTAAAAGAATGTTGAACAATCATTGTTTCGGGAGGCAGAAATTCGCCATCCACAGAAACAGTATGTTCTTTAACCATTAGATGTAGGTGTGTGTAAGTGTAGCTCGAATCCTTTTTATAACAACATCCTAGTATATTAAAGATACTGTAGTTGTTACAAAAGAAATGAATAAAAAGAGTTTAGGGGGTTGGAGAAGCAAAATAAAACAAAAGGACTCAAGGGAAGATATTACCTTAAAATCGGGTAACTCCCTTTGGTTTGAGCTCAAAGGTTTCCTTGGTAAGGATTCTGCCCAATGTGAGACTTCAAGGAGTTAGAGAGGGATGTGGAGACACAAAATGGGCAGAGGTTGGCCGATACAAAGGCTTTGGAAGTGTGGATAAGGAGGTAGAGATGGTGGAATTTTATAAGAGGAGAGGAAGGGCACTCTTGGAAAGGTATAAAATGTAACTTTATTTTCAAATGGGTTTCGGATTTTAATGGTCCCAAATTGAAGTGTTTTGAGGATTAGGTGATAAGGGTTCGAAATCCACCCATCCAATAGGTTTTGGACATGTGTAGGTCTTATATTTTACATTATCTTTCCATTTTATTTAAATCCTTTATTAATGAGGTAATCGCTGCATCATCATGATGTCATAAATAATTTAATAAATTTAATGTCTAAAAAATAATAAAAAAATATCATGATGTAGAAATCTTTTTACCTTTATAATGAATATTTATAGTCCAAAATATCATTTATGTAGACGAAAATAAGAATATTTTACTTAGGTGATACATTCTTTGTTACATTTAACATTCTTTAAAAATAAAAAGATAAAAAGTCACTTTCTCACAAAAGTGATTGCATGGGCCCCCCAAGTTTGGCACAAGGAATCCCATGGTCGGCCATGAGACAACCAGTAGCCTTAGGACACTTTTTTTGGTCATTTTGTATTATTATGATATTATTTTATTATCTTTAACTACCTGATTACTCATTAATCAAGATAATTAAAGATAGTTACCGTCGTTACTATTCATAATGTCCAAAAACAAAAGAATCTTAATTACATAATTTGGAACTTCTGATTAAAAATATGTAATCCATTTTACCAAATTCCAAACACATAATTTTCAATAATTAATTTAAAAAAACTTCCCGTTGTCAAAACAAATAGCGGGTTTTTTAGAAACAATATTTATGAAACGTTTTGCACTTGTTTATGCCCAATTAAAAAGTGAAATTAATCCCAATGACCATCATTGGATTACATGGTAAAAATATATTCTAATTAAACTTTAAAACAAATTAAAAAGATAATGTAACCATATAATTAAATTATATGAAAAAGCAGTTTGGATGTAAAATACAGTATTTTTTTACTATTCATTAATAAATGAACATTGTCAGAAAAATACCAAAAATTAACCCAATGTAAATTTCAATGTCCCAATCATAAATAATTTGTTTATTTTGAAAAATAGAGCTCATAAAATTGTCAAAAGTTCGATTTAAAAATGGTTTTGCATCAAAAGGGTAGTAAAACAATCTTTAAAAAAAATACTAGTGTATTCAATGATTAAGATTGGATTCATTTGTATTTTAAGCCTCTAAAATTTATTGGATAAAAGTAAAAACATTTAACAAACATGTTTAATCATAAATTAGTTATTTATATTCATTCCTGTCAATAGAACGACTATGTGTTAACTACCATTTAAAATAATATTATTTTATTATTAGAGTGCAACGTATGATTTCAAAGGAACTTGTTATTGCATATTGGGTACGTCATCGAGCATAGCATTCCCTTTAAAGTAATATTAATATTTTATTCACAAATATGGATAAATGTGAAAATGTCATACTTTTTATTTACCTAGGGTGTTACATCCTTCCCCTGTTTTGGGAATTGCGTCCTCGCAATTATAAAACTGGGCTTGGAAACATCATTGAAATCCCACATCGGAACAAGAGTAGGTAAAACAATCATTTCAAAATAAAGAAAGATAAGTATAGAGGTCACCCGAGTTAACCCATACTAGGATTCCATGTAGGAAAACATGGACATGGAGGAGAAAACATGGACATGGAGGAGAAAACATAGGGTCATGTTCTGATGGAGAGTGATAGAAAACATGTTTTGGAGAAAGTTAACCATAAGAAAATCACAAACTTGTGATGGGTTAAACGGTATTCGATTCCCCACTAAGAAAAGTTAATAGACAACATTTTTGTTTTAAGTTACTTCTTATTGAGGAATTTATTCATAAGAAAACATAATTACTTATCATGCTGACTTTAAAATTTTATTAGATTTATTACACAAACTCATACTTTCCCCAAAAGAGGAGTATTTAGGAAGACTTGTTCACATTAAGAGTACTATAATCAACTTCTAGAGAATCACCTAATACATAAAAGAGAACTATATACTTCCCATGTCTTTAGACTTTAACCAAAACCAAAACCAAAAAGGTTAGTACAAGATCAGATAATCCAGAAAAGGATAACCCCTTTATAAAAAAGAAAATCTATTCTTAATCTCCAAAATTTGTCCAACAAAACCCAATGTTCAATGAGGACCATTCGATAAAAAATTTGTCCATAAAATTCTTCAAAGTAAACCAAACTAAGATTTAAACCCAAATATTTGAAGGTTTTAGTCACATAGTCTTCCATGTTAAATCATAACATTTATCTCTAAACAACATCAGTTTCTCTTAAAGTCTTGTATTGAAAAGTAATTAACCTAATCACATATCCTCCATGATAGGTTATTATATTTCCATAGATAACCCAAAATCAACTTACTCTTAATTCATAAAATCATCTAACTAAAAAGAATCAGTCAAACTAACCTGGGACTTCACGTAGTCTAGTGGTAGGCGATAAATACCAGTTGCACTTTGGTTGTGGGTTCGATTCCCGCAGCTTTGTCCGACGCAACAGGTTGTCACACGGTCTGCGTGTTGTCCTTTTTCCAAAACTATATAATTCTCAAATAATTCCCCAAAAAGAGATAAAATCATCAAAAATAACCATAAAATCATTTGACCTCAATTTTATCTCATGCCTTTCACTTCCATCATAACATATAGTAACCCATAATTACCTCAAAACTAAGGATCATATAAACCCAAATGGTTCTTTATAACTATGTCCACAAAATAATAGATAACTATTCCTTGAATAAAATTTTCATATATTAAACATCAGGGTTACACATACTATAAAAAGTCTTCTAATGTAACCCCATCATCAAAAGAGACTTAATACTCTTACGAATTTAACCATAACTCTTGAAGCCCTTATATGTTGACTTCTTACTCATTCAACATTCTTCATGATCCATTAACCATTCCTTTCCAACTTATTTTGAAATACTTCTTTCTTACAAACAAAATTATGATTCATATCCTAAGATTCAAAAATAGGAAAACAATAGTTATGAAATAATCCATACCTTTGATTGGTCATTGTCAGTTTCTTCATCCTCAATTGGAATGGCATTAGGTATTGGTAAATGAACATTTGTACGATCTTGGTGATCCCATTCACGAAACTTCTTTATAGGACACGTGTTTGCATAATGACCATGCACACCACATTTAAAATATTCAATTGATCCCTCAGAAAGAAATTCTTTCCCTTTCCTCGAGTCAACTAGATGCTTCCTTTTTCCATGGCAGGTTCTTGCTTTATGACCTTCATTTACACATCTATAGCATATTTATGTCCCTTTGAAACATTTTCCAAGGTGTTTCTTTCCACATCTTTGACACATAGGTTTTTGAACACACTTACCTTTATGATTATTACCTGTACTTACGTAGGGATTTGTTTCTCGCATATATGATGACTTAGAGAAATCACCAAGGTTTAGGTGGTCAATCATGACTCCAGATAGTTGGTTGAGGATAATCACAAGAGCTCTCATTGCATCTCCCATATCATTCAGTTGCTTGCTCAAAAAACTGTCACAGTTTCCTTCACATCCACTGTTACTTTGGTGCCTGCTAGATCCATCCATTTAGTAAAACCAAAAAGGTCTGTGTGAGTATATCAACAAAACCATAATTTACTAATGAGGAAGATAAACACTAAGATATACTTACTCATTCACTTTAGCTAAAACTAGGACTCTTTCTGAATTCCTAACCATTATGGTAATTTCACTTATGCTTAAAGAATACCCTAACCTCTAAAGTTATCTAAACCGACCTTTGATACCAACTATAAGGCCCCAGCCTTAAACCTTACTTAATCTTGAGTTATTACAAGATTACACAATGAGGATCTTTTCAGGTTTAGAGTTTTAGAGAATTAGATCATGAAACTTGCATTACATTCCACATTTAAACAAAGTGGTTACATAAAAGACAGTATTCATTCTTCCCATCAATGGAAACATATTTAAAATAAAACATGGATTCTTTCTTGACACATCTTTGACACTATCATAACATCATGTACATTTCCCTTGACCTGTGAAAAACATTTCAAAAACTTGGGATGAGCATAAAAAACTTAGTAAGGGTTATAAAAAATATGGAAAGGAAACATGAGTTCATATATACATAAGAATGAAATCATAATTTACCCATAAAACATAGGAACTTTAACATACCTCATAAAATCATGAATAAATCATAGAAGTCATAAGACATAAAAGGTAACTTGAGGCATTCATAACTTTCTTACGTAGGGAGTAACCCTCTTGGTTACGTTTGGAATACCCACCACAGTATATTCCCGAAATCTCTTCGGAGAAACCTTAACGTTTCACTCCTTCACGTTACCCAATGCATTGGAGAGCTATATCGGTCTCACCCGCCATTAGTTTATCACAGAACCACCCGTCTTCATAACAATTCCCAAGAACCTCAACATAATCGTATCAAATAAAACATGCATAAATGAAACATAACATTTCCACCTTTCAATCACAAGTTATCAATACAACAAATTGATATAAAAACATTATGATTACCATTTTCAATACCAAAATAAAATAAAAGTAAAACATGGTTTTTATTTTTCTTTTAAAAAGAAGGTATGGCCTGTAGAAGAAGCCGAAACTCAAATAATGGTCACGGAGGCGGAGAAGTCGTTGTCGCCACATACGTACGACAAAAACATTCCCTTTTTTCGTTTAGTAAAACGCTTCGTATAAAAAGAGATTCCTTTTTTGATAAACATAAAATTCAAAGGGGTTTATACACCGTATAAAATAAGGTTGTGTATAAAACAAAATATGCCTCAATGAATGGAGATTGAGACGAAGACCCTTACAAAGACGGTATCCTTGGTTTAAGGATAAATCAATTACATAATTATGTGTGACAAACGAATACACAAAATATAAGTGGATATTAAGTGTAAAATAATCAAAGGTCATTCACACATATTCAAAGGATGACATATTCAATAACTACATGTTGAACCCAAAGAAATCGAAATTGGGTTAAGAAGTTCCCTTGACAGCCTAACGACGTCACATCAAAATGAGTTGATGAGAGATAAAGAAAGGGTATATCATCACTTGGACATAAAATTTACATCAATAAAGATCTATGAGAACATATCCCAACATAAAAATATGTAAATTAAAAGACCCAACAAAATAAGTCTTTTAAAAAGAGGAGGGTGAAAGGTTCCCTTACCGACTTGGGTATCTTTCAAAACATACACCCCATGAAAGAAAGACAATACATCATTGATGTAAATACTCATAAACGAAAGTATATTAAACAAATAGTAGAATAATTGGCAATAAATAAACCACTCAAAGGAAATTGTGGAAAATGCAGCATAGATCTCACGAGAATAAAAGTGAGATGAAAAATCCCTTAGGAAAACTCGGCAGCCTAACGGCGCCACATTCAACTTACAGAAATGGATTGATGAGATCAAATAGGGAATCTCATCATATTAAAATAAAGTTTATAGAAAGAGGAATATAAAATAACATCCCCCAACATAACAAATAGGATCTTAAAAGAAGTGACATAAAGGGGAGTACTTAAAAATAAAGAGAGAGGTTAGATCTCTTACGAAAATTCGGCAGCCTAACAGCGCCACTCAAAACTTCCAAAATGAATTTATGAGAGAGAATAGGGTCTCTCATCACATGAAAATAAAAATTACAGTAAGATTAATATAAAAGAACATACCAATAACAAGAAATATGATCTTTAAAAGGAATGTCATAAAAGAGTGTACTTAAAAAGAAAGAGAGGAGTAGGATCCCTTACCTCAAGTCCAACTTGTCTTGTTCGTTTCTTTATATTCCTGAATAATAAACTTTGGTCAATTAATAATTGCCTAAGTACCTCCTTTAGAGATTATTATTCAGTTAATATCACATATTATAATGTTATAATAATTGTTTAATAATGTTAGTTCATATCAGACGTTTTTGCTGATGTTTGGTACATGAGTAAAAAATGAACTTGTTTGAAAAAAGATTGACCATGTAGTTATAAGTAAATAATTTCCAGAATAGTATTAATGATTAAAATATAATATTTATCTAGTAAATATTCATTTTATACTATTCCATATCATTTGGAGATAAAAAACGAAAAGCACCGTTCATGGAGACGGTAGGCCGTACGTACGCATGAACACTACTTTCATTTTTTGTCATATTAATGGAATTAAAACAAAATGAGATATATATATATGTTATAATTACATAATTATATCCATAATTTAGATGTAATATATTACATATATATCCATTATATATATGTACTTATAATATTACATAACATTTTTAGATAAGAAATGAAATGTACCGTTCATGTAGACGGTAAGCCGTATGTACGCATGAACGCTACTTCCATTTCTATTTCATATTTAATGGAATTAAAACATAATGATACATCATAGTATTTTAATTCCAGTATGGTATCATATATAATATCATTAAATATATCCTTTATACGTACCACATATGGTATTAACGAATCAAATCACTTTGAGGGGGCGGTAGTCCGCACTTCCTAAAATGAAGATATCGCATATACCCATAAGGGAAGCCATAAAGGTATGCCATAAATGAAAAATACAGAAGATTAAGGAAAACATAAACATATTATATATCATATATAAATATAGTGTCATCTTAATGGCCACCTTTTAAGGTGTTAAAAGAATGTTGAACAATCATCGTTTCGGGAGGCAGAAATTCGCCATCCACAGAAACAATATGTTCTTTAACCATTATATGTAGGTGTGTGTAAGTGTAGCTCGAATACTTATTATTAAAACATCCTAGTATATTGAAGATACTGGAGTTGTTACAAAGTAAATGAATAAAAATAGTTTAGGGGTTGGAGAAGAAAAATAAAACAAAAGGACTCAAGGGAAGACATTACCTTAAAATCGGGTAACTCCCTTTGGTTTGAGCTCAAAGGCTTCCTTGGGAAGGATTCTACCCAAATTGAGGCTTCAAGGAGTTATAGAGGGATGTGGAGAGACAAAATGGGCAGAGGTTGTCTGGGCCAAAGGCTTTGGAAGTGTGGGTAAGGAGGTAGAGGTGGGGGCCTTTTATAAGAGGAGAGGAGGGGCACTCTTGGAAAGGTATAAAATGTAACTTTATTTTCAAATGAGTTTCGGATTTTAATGGTCCCACATTGATGTGTTTCGAGGATAAGGTGATAAGGGTTCGAAATCCACCCATCCAATAGGTTTTGGACATGTGTAGGTCTTATATTTTACATTATCTTTCCATTTTATTTAAATCCTTTATTAATGAGGTAATCGCTGCATCATCATGCTGTCATAAATAATTTAATAAATTTAATGTCTAAAAAATTATAAAAAAAATTTCATGATGTAGGAAATATTTTTATATTTATAATGAATATTTATAGTCCAAAATATCATTTATTTCGACGAAAATAAAAATATTTTACTTAGGTGATACATTCTTTGTTACATTTAACATTCTTTAAAAATAAAAAGATAAAAAGCCACTTTCTCACAAAAATGATTCCATGGGGCCCCCAAGTTTGGCACAAGGCATCCCATGTTCGACCATGAGACAACCAATCACCTTAGGACACATGTTTTGCTCATTTTGTATTATTATGATATTATTTTATTATCTTTAACTACCCGATTACTCATTAATCAAGATAATTAAAGATAATTACCGTCGTTACTATTCATAATGTCCAAAAACAAAAGAGTCTTAATTACATAATTTGGACCTTCTGATTCCAAATATACAATCCATTTTACCAAAGTCCAAACACATAATTTGCAATAATTAATTTAAAAAAACTTCCTGTTGTCAAAACAAATAACGGGTTTTTTAGAAACAATATTTATGAAAAGTTTTGCACTTGTTTATGCCCAATTAAAAAGTGAAATTAATCCCAATGAAAATAATTGGATTACATGGTAAAAATATATTCTAATTAAACTTTAAAACAAATTAAAAAGATAATGTAACCATATAATTAAATTATATGAAAAAGCAGTTTTGATGTAAAATGCAGTATTTTTTACTATTCATAGAAAAATGAACATTGTCAGAAAAATACCAAAAATTAACCCAATGTAAATTTCAATGTCCCAATCATAAATCATATGTTTATTTTGAAAAATAGAGCTCATAAAATTGTCAAAAGTTTGATTTAAAAATGGTTTTCCATCAAAAGGGTAGTAAAACAATCTTTTAAAAAAATACTAGTGTATTTAATGCTTAAGATTGGATTCATTTGTATTTTAAGCCTCTAAAATTTATTGGATAAAAGTAAAAACATTTAACAAACATGTTTAATCATAAATTAGTTATTTATATTCATTCCTGTCAATACAACGACTATGTGTTAACTACCATTTAAAATAATATTATTTTATTATTAGAGTGCAACATATGATTTCAAAGGAACTTGTTGTTGCATATTGGGTACACCATCGAGCATAGCGTTCCCTTTAAAGTAATATTAATATTTTATTCACAAATATGGATAAATGTGAAAATGTCATACTCTTTATTTACCTGGGGTGTTACACCGATGATCTCACTCAACATCCAGATGTAGGTGGGGGTTCTAGAGAGAGCCCTCCTGGTGAAGAGTTTCCTTGCTGAGTAGTCTCCAACAGCGAGTCCCACTAGTAGTCATCATGTATCAAAATCTTCTGTAGCTGGTAGTAGACAGATGATGCAGAGGTCCAAGAGGACTAGACCCATGGGTGGAAAACTACACGACTCAGAATTAGTTGGGTGGGGCACCCAATGTGGAGGTAGATCCAGTCATGCCAAAAGAGGACAATGTTACTCATGTAGCGGGCATGGTCACATGGATCGTGACTGTCCGACCCACCATTCAGATGATCAATAGACGGTCGAAGGACCGCCCAAGAAGTGACAGAGATTCGATCAAGGTGATCTTCAGGGAGCAGGCGGGCGTGGCAGAGGAGCTGGTTGTACAGGTGGCAGTGGATGATGTTTTGAGGTTTTACCACCACCACCACTAGGAGGTCCACCCTGACCGTAGGGAGTAGGTGGATAAGGGAGAGTTCAGCTCCAGACAGCTGAGGCTTAGGATCATGGTGCTCCAGAGATGATCTGAGGTATGATCTGTGTCTAATCCACCATAGCTGCAGTTCATATAGACGTAGATTCTAGTAACTATTTCATTTCCACCACCCTCATTCAGAGCTCAGAGATTCCGACAGAGCCGTTGGATCGATCCTTATGGCTACTTACTCCTACGGGAGCATACATGATGATTACAGACTAGTTCTAGTTGTGTGAGATTACTCTAGGAGGTGAGAGCTTTGGCTGTGATCTCCTCGTAGTGGCGTCGAGGCCTTATGACGTCATCTTGTGTATGGACTGGTTATCTACAGCCCATGCTCGCATTGACTGTATTAGGTGCAAAGTGTGGTGTGTCTGCATGGGTGGGACATAGTTCACCATCACCAGTGAGTAGGGAGCCTTTTCAGCATAGGAAATACATACTCGGAGGAGGGTGCAGCTGATCACTCATCAGTTGACATGCCTTACCCTTAGAGCAGTTGATATAGCGAGTATGAGAAATCCTATAGTGGTGGCCCAGTATGTGGATGTTTTCACTGATGATGTTCTAGGACTACCTCCTCCTAAATAGGTGGAATTCTATATTGAACTGTACCCAGGGACATAACCGATATCTACTCCATCATATCAGATGGCTTCCACTGATCTTCGTGAGCTGTGGGTACAACTTGAGGACTTGTAGGGGAAGGGATTCATCATGCCCAGTGTTTCTCCCTAGGCAGCCCTGATTCTATTCTCTAAGAAGGCGAATGGTGGCTTGAGGCTTTGTGTCGACTACCATCTCCTAAACTCGGTGACCATGAAGAACAAGTACCCACTCTTGATGATTGATGAATTCTTTGATCAGCTGAAGGAAGCATGATAGTTCTTGAAGATAGACCTCATATCAGATTATCACCAGCATAGAGTTCGAGATGAGGATTTTCAAGAAGATGATCTTCAGATGTCAGTACGACCACTAAGAGTTCTAGGTTATGCCTTTCGTCTTAACCAATGCTCCAACAGTGTTCATGGGACTCATGAATAGGATCTTCCAGCCATATCTCTATCGCTTTGTTGTAGTCTTCATCGACAACATTTTGATCTACTCGACTACTAATGAGGAGCATGCCTACCATTTGCGAGTAGTACTTGAAACCCTCCAAGATCACCAGCTTTATGGAAAGTTCTCTATGTGCTAGTTTTGGATTCAGGAGGCTCACTTTTTGGGACATGTCATCTCGGAGGCTGGAGATGCAGTGGATGCAGCGAAGAATGAGGTCGTACTTTCTTGGGAGCCACCCAGGAGTGTGACAGAGGTACAAAGTTTCCTACGTTTGGATGGGTACTACAGAAGGATCGTAATAGACTTCTCCAGAGTTGCATTACCACTATCATCCATGATGAAGAAGGTTGAACCCTTCTTATGGTCATAGATATGCCACCAGATCTTTCAGGATCTGAGTCAGAGGCTAACTAGTGCCACCATCTTGAGGCTTCTAGAGGAAGGCATATGGTACGTAGTCTACTGCGACACATCAGGGACCGAACTCAGGTGTGTCCTGATGTAGGAGTGAGCAGTGATCTCATATGGTTCTCAGTAGCTAAGATAGAATGAGCAAAACTATGCTACCCATGACATGGATTTAGCAGCAGTAGTCTTCGCCTTGAAGATGTGGTGACACATTCTTATGGGAAAACATTTTTACCGTATAATCTGATCACATGGGTCTCAGGTATATATTTTCTCAGAAGGACCTGAACCTAAGACAACGATGTTGGATTGAGTTCCTCCAAGACTATGACTTTGAGAGAGTCTATACTCCTAGTAAGGGGAATGTTTTTGCAGATGCACTCACCAGGAGAACTAGTATACAACTGCTAGGTGAGGCGACATAGAAGCTATCTACTTCAAAGATAACCTTAGGGGGTAGAGATGGAGCAGCCTTTCTACAGTCACTTTTAGTGACTCCCCAACTTCTTCAGTGAGTTAGGGAGGCGAAACATGGAGATACTAACTGTGAGACATGACGTGCTCTGATATCCATTAGGTAGGCACTTGATGGATTTTCTGAAGGCGGGGAGCACGCCATCATAATAATAGGACGTACCTAGGTATTATTATCACTTCAGAAGGAAGTGTTGAGGGAGTTCCACACTTCCCCTCTAGTGGTACATGCTGGAGTGGCGAAGATGTACCAGGACCTTTGACGACAGCACTGGTGGACAGGTATGAAGAACGCAGTAGTGGATTTTGTCTCTCGATGCCTTACTTGTCAGCAAGTGAAGGCAGGGCACCAAGTACCAGCATGCTTGGTTTAGCCTTTAGAGTTCCCAATGTGAAAGTGGGATGGGATATCTAGGGACTTAGTGATGGGTCATCCACGTACATCCAGGGGTCATGACTTGATTTGGGTGATTTTCAACCCACTCACCAAGTCGGCCCACATACTACCGATCCGATAGTAGGGTTAAGTAGGGAGATTTGGATGTCTCTACGTACAGGATATTGTGTGACTACATGGAGTAAGTTCTTATATTGTCTCAGACCATGACGCATGGTTTTCTTCTTGGATATGGAAGGGGTTGTAGGAGGATTTCGGGATGTAGCTACGTCTGAGCACTACCTTCCATCCTCAGACGGATGGTCAGACTGAGAGGACCATTCAGACCCTCGAGGACATGTTGCGGGCTTGTGTTCTTGATTTCGGTCGCAGTTGGGAGTATCAGTTACCTTTGGTGGAGTTTTTCTACAATAACAGCTTTCACTCTACCATAGGGATGACCCCTTTTGAGGAGTTTCATGGGCGACCTTGTAGATCACCCTTCTGCAGGACAGACCCCGGGGAGTCAGCATCGGTGGGACCAGAGATGGTATGAGCTACCACAGAGAAGCTGAAAATCATCCAGGAGAGGATAAAGAATGCACAAAACAGGCATAAGGCATATGCTGATAGGAGACGGAGACCTCTAGAGTTCGAGGATGGCAACAATGTCTTACTATGGGTCTCATATTGTTGAGGTCTACGTAGATTTAGACGAGGTGGAAAATATCTCCGAGATTCATCGGACCATTTTAGGTCCTCAGTAGAGTTGGTGAGGTGGCTTACCGCTTAGATCTTCCACCTCAGTTGCACCGGGTGCATGATGTCTTCCACGTATCTCAGCTAAGGAGATACGTGCACGACCCTTCTCACATCATAGACCATGGAGAGCTGGACATCGATGATGGGGTGTCTTTTACAGAGGTTCTATTGGAGATTGAGGACCGACAGGAGTGGGTCCTACGTGTATGGTCGATACCTCGGGTGTGCATTCATTGAAAAAACGGGGACCTCCCAAAGAGTACATGGGAGCGGGAGGCTCAGATGCGTGCTCAATAACACCATTTGTTCCCTTAGTTTGAGTTGTATCTTACGGGGACGTAAAGCCCTGAGTTGGGGAGAACGTAAAGACCCAAAAACCCCATTATATTTTTTTTCTTAAATCCATAGGAATTTTATGAGTCCGTGAAAATTGACGGTGCATGATTTCGAGTCCCGGTGTGCCCAGAATCAATTTCTGAAGTTTTGTTTGGATACGTTTAGTAAACGTACGGGCAAGATTTTATAACATTTGAACCGGTTCACGAAATTGAAATCCAAGGGCACCATTGAACTCACAACGCCATTATTTGCTTAAGAAGACTTTAAATTCGACGGTAGTGAGTCGAGGATAGATGTTAGTTTTTGGGTTTCCATAAAAAAAATTAATGTGCCCTACAATTTATTTTATTTAAGCCTCTGTTTAGTGTGTGGTGGTTAAAAACTCCTCATGGATTTTGATGGTGTGACCACCCCTCCTTAACCTCCCATGAGAGGTTATGGTGATGGGGCCCACCAGAAATCAATATCCCATGATAGGATTAATGTGGTGGGGACCACCTGGGCTCTTAACCCGTTAAAATCTCCATTAAAGTGGAGAAACCCAAAAGCTCCAATTAATATGGGGTAGCCCCTTAACTCCCCTTTATTAAATTTGTGACAACTCTCATCAATTAATTAGGTGGAACCTATCTAATTAATTAATTATTCATTTGAATTCATGCCAATGACTAAAATAATAGTCAATATATTATTTCTTTTGGGTTGGCATCTTTCATTTGGTGGAACTTTGTATGAGGAGAGCTAGGGAGAAAAGCTCCCAACGAAGAACGAAGAATGCTCCACCGACAAAGAATGTCGATCCTCTTCTATTTCTTCCCCGGACACCTACCGATGTGGAGCGTCTTCCACGATGTGAGAAAACTCAGGTTTGGAAGTGCTTGGTGGATGCAACGAATGAACATCCTTTTAGTCTTCTTCTTGAAACTCTGTCATCGAATGACAAACTACCAAAAAAGGCAGGGGGTTTATTTTAGTAGTATTCCTTTCTTTTCCTCATCTTTATTTGAAAGGAATCGATGAAAAGGTTTTTAATAAATTGTTGTTCATCATTCCCCTTTGATGAACCAACTGTTATCGCCTCTAAACACATAGGTTGAAGGCCAAAATATCATGGCCTGATTCCCTCAGCTGATCTTTTGTGATGTTTCTTTGGCATGGCGATGTGGCAACGACAAAGAAGGCGGAAACAAAAAAGTCTGCGCGACCCGCGACCTCCGAGAATCGCGCCACCCTGCGGCGCCCCGATGCTCTCGGTCGAATGCCGTCAGCCCACACTACACCGATCTACACCAAACCACCCGGTTCGGCCTGCCCGCGGCCTCCCGCATGCCCCGACGGCCTGCCCGCGCCCTGCCCGCGCCCTGCCCGGCTTTCCGCGCGGCATGCCTGGCACCATGCACGGCCTTCCTGGCGGCATGCCAGCCTGCCAGCACCCTGCCAACGCACTCCTCGATGCCCCGCCGGCCTTCCCATGCCCTGCATGCGCCCCACGCTGCCTCCCGGGGCCCTGCATGTGCCCCGTGCGGCCTCCCGGCGCTCTGCCTGCGCCCCATGCGACCTCCCTTGCGCCCTCACTCACGCCCCGCCGGCCTACCCCACACAAAAACGGCTTTCCCGGCACCATGTTGGCCTGCCCTGAGCCCCGTGCGGCCTGCCTGTGCCTTGCTCGGTGCCCCGCCAGCTTGCCCGTGCCCCACGCGGCCTCCCGGTGCCCTGCGGACTTCTAGGCGGAACCGCCCCCGCAATCCGTTGGGCCGGACCCAGCGGACCAGACCGAACCTAGTGGGTTAACCCGCCCAACAGTCCGAGTTAGACCTAGTGGGTCTGACCGGGATGGCCAAGTCTGTTTTGGGATGAGTCGTTCCGACCGGGTCAGACCAGGCCCAGGCCCATTACCGACCCTTTACTTTACTTGGCCATATCTTTGGCATCAGACTTCCATTTAACAAAACGTCAGTGGTCCTGGTATTCTTGGAATGTGACGATCCCTTTTAGTATACCCCAATAGAGTTCGGGGTAATGCTGAAATACAGTCAGGTTGTATCATACACGAATCCAACTGGGCCCCTGGGACTAAAAAGATTATAACTCACAGACCGAGTGTTCGATTGACGAGTCGTCTATTTCATTGAGACCCCTATGATGAGGCGGACCTTTGAGATACTTCTACGTGGGAATTTGTGACTGTTGGAGTATCGACCTATAGCTTGTGTAGTGGACCTTCTAGACACGAGAGAGAGGATTATGTAGACCTAGTAGCTGGCTGAGACCAAACGACTGCTTGACTGATTCGACTCGTAGTGTCTCAACTAGATCAGTGGGGAGCACGTGGTTGTTGGTGGCAGACCCATGGAGGAGGAGCGCCTGGGAGTTTGCGGTAGACCACAGTACTAAATAGGAGGAGTACCTCTGCAGGCTGTTAGGGGGGTGCCTGGTTGTTGGCAGCAGAACCACACTGGGGATCACCACTGTGTGAGTGAAGCAGACCCAAAATACTCGATAGGAGGAGTACCTCATTAGTCCAAGGTTAGTGGGAAGCGCCAAGTAGTTGGCGGTAGGCCCACTATACTAGAAAGAGGAGGTGTTCTCCAGCAGCCGTGATTTTGATAATAAAAATCATGGTTGAACTGAGTCAGTAACTTTTGAGTTTACCTCATGATTGTGACAGATTACGTGATCACTTAGATATATTTATGGGCATATACCTAAGTGTGGTTATCTGTTATTTTCTTACATTTTTGTTTATACTTGTTGGATTTTGTGAGACCTTGAGGGTCTCAGGGTCCCTACTGAGTATCTTTATACTCAACCCTGAATGGGCTAGGCCCGTACCTCATTGTGTTGGATGCAGAAGACGGACAATGCTGTCTGAGGCCGAGAGTAGCAGGACTGGACGGTACATAGAGATGGACCTCACGACCAGTTGTTACACAGAGGATACTGACTGACGTGGAGTGCTGAAGAGGATATATATACCTACCCTTTAGGTAGGATCCCTGGCGAACGATCTAGGAGCTCCTTTACACCTTTCAGCTATTTTTGGCCCCTTTCTGTTGTGCTTCTACTTTATAGTTGGGCTTGTATTTCCAGCCCCTTTACTTTTCAGCACTCCTTTTGTATACAATTTTACTTAGTTTTTTTCTTCCATCTTATACTCTATTGTGTGTGTTTATAATTTATAAACGAAATTCCTTCCCAGTTTTATAGATTAACGCCTTTGATTCTAGTCGCTAGCCCCTGGTCTATGGAAAGCAGGTTTGGGGTCGTCATGGCACGGGTCCCAAGGACGGTTCATGACAATAATAGAAAATAAACATGAGTAATTTTTTTCAAAATCCAATAGTTACATATGAAACATAATAATTGAGGAATGATACACACAAAAAATATCATATCAAAAAACTAATTTACCATATATGTTGAAATACGTGACTTAAATAAAAAATTAAAATTATAAATTGTATATCTAACATTCTGAATATTTTTAAATTCAAATAAAAATTACATATTCAAAACATTTAACATTATAAGATTAAAAAATATATAATTTCTCATATTTATTATTCATGATCATTTACATTGAGACAATCCATGCCTATAGTGTTGTCATTAATATCCTCTGATAATTCTTATATAAAAGTATAGATCAAACATAATTCATCATTATCATCAATTTTATTATCACCATTGTATTGATTTCTAATTTAAAAATGATAAACCTCTACACATTTTATGGATTAAGAACTCAAAAAAAATTTCAAGCATTTGCATAACGAAAGGGCCATATATGCATTCCTATCTATTTATAATTACTAGTGTCGTATAGAATTCACTTTTTTTAATAGTTTTTTATTGAAACCCTATTTATAGTTTAACACAAGAACTCAAAATATAATAGATCTAATATCCCAATTTTCATCAATAACTCTATGTTGTTAACATGATTTATAAATTAGTTGTTCGTCTATTTACCATGAAAACCCAATTTCATTAACGAAAACAAAAACACATCTATTTTAATCTGAATATTGTTTCTTGATATTTGGTATAAAATTTATATCCATTAATTTCATACTAAGACCATGTAATAATATTTAAACTAATTACTCCTAATAACCCTCTCAATGTTTATGATGTATATAATCTACCATGAACAATTTCTTTAAACCATCAAAAAAATTATGTTCATCTAATTACCATTTATAGTTCCTCTTTGGATAACATTGTTTAACCACATTTATATGTGATGTTATATATGGTAGAGTATTATATATTTCATTTAAGATATATAAATATGACTTCTCTATTTGTTCACCTATTAATAGATTTATATTTATTCCAAAGATCCCCTACCCCAAAACTAACATATCTATGATAAGATATACACAGACTACCATGCTTTACTGAAAACATGTATTCTAAAAAAAATTCTTCCACCTCCACAGAAACATAATTCTCAGAATTAGATGATCCTGTTTAATATTTCTTCTTAACATACCACATTATTATTTTCCAATACCCTTCTAAAATAAACATCCAAAATGGATATAATTGTTTTCTTATCTATCACATTAAATAGTCTATTAAATAAACTATGATATAAAAAACGATAATATAGTGTAAAGTTGAAGCCCAAAATTTATATAGACTATATTATTAATGAATTTTTTTAAAAAATTCATATTTTATCACATCGTTAAAATGGAATTAAAAAAATTACACACCCTGATGATATTCAATATGACATGTGTGGGGAGTATTATAAGAAATTAAACTACTATGATATAATATACATAATATTACAATAATTATATTTCTTGTTATTTTAATCAAATAATTTAGTGAAATGAAATTTTTAACATTTTAATAACAACCATAAGGAATATTGATTCCATGGAGTCACTAAAAAATTGAATTTATTGTCATGTGATAATGTGTGATAAGATAAAATAAATAATGTTCATTTTAATTTTATGACTAGGAGAAAACTCCAAAAGTATTCCCATTGTTAGTAAATAAAATAGTACATTAAATCCATATTTTTCAATGAATTAATATCTAACAGTGTTCCAATCAGAATATCACAAATATTCTTCTCTACATTAATAACATTAATGTTATGAATGATCTCATGATATCTATATTATAGATGAATGGAAAATATTTATTATTAATTTCATATATTTCTATCATTATTGGGTCATTATTTCTTTCAAAATATGACAAAGGTTTTTCCATCTCTCTCAAAATATTGTTATGTTTACAAAATATTTAGATAAATATAAAATTAATTTATGTTTTTAAATGAATTTTTAAAATGTTAAATAACAGTTCTTCATAGATAATAATATTAGATGGCCTATGTAAATTGTTTTCTTCCCATGCTCTAGTTTATAAAATTAGGCCACTTATTCACTAGTTTTAAATTATTTATAACCTTAAACACTATATATAGAAATATTTATTTATGTTGGGATGTCATTTATATTGAACATAATAATTTCATTAAATTGAAATTATTATTTTAAATAAAATTATAATCTATAATAAATTCCTCTATAAGAGTTTCAAATTATTAATTAATGATGACAAGTAAAAATTGATATCATTTTTGGTTTATTTGATCCGAAAATCACTGCACTCAAGAAGATATATGTCTAATTCATACAAAATTTTGGAGATAAATTATAAGTTACATATATAATGGGCCATGAAATAAGTTTTCTTATAAGTCTATAATATAGATTCATTCCATTTTTCCACATCTCAAGTCTAATATTTATATTTTTTTTCCAAATTTAGGAAATTAATGATCATTTTTATTAAATTATGGATAATATTTTGTATGTTGTAATTTTATATTAGATATTCCGTCAATTTGTATTCCCAATTGACATTTTTCATAATTTTTATTTGAAAAGATAAATTTTAATAGTGCTATTATAGAAAGGTAATAAGTATCCTTAGTAAGATTCTTAGAAGTTTGAATAATATATAATTAAATGTTTTGTTTTGTTTTTAAACTATATCACGATGTCACATATTCTGGGAACTATGAATGGACTTTGTATTCCTTACAATAAAAAACATATTAATTGTTGAATAAATGTATCTTCTTTCACCGTAATCCCATATGGAATAATATTTCATTACTCTATAATTTGAATCTGCACAATTTTGATCTTCATAAAGTATGTATTTAAATAACAGTTGCAATTATATAAAACTCTTATCAAACCATACTTTCCTAGATTTCCATATCATCAATCATATCAATTTTCATAAAATGATGAATTCCATACAAACTAGATACAATGGGTTTCTAGCATCCCCCTATAATAATAACATTAAATGTGTTTTTAAAATTCACTACACTTCAATATCCCGAATCATTTCTTAAATTTGATCAAAAAATTAAATTTTAAAAATCTTCATCATAATTAAATATTGAATTATAACCAATTTTTATATCCCCAATATATTTAATGTGACTCATATTAAAACAATTTCAAATTAAATGATTTCTTATTTCAATATTTTATAGTATTGATAGATTTAACCATTTACATCATAGAAAAAAAATTGACCATTTTTTGGAACATTGTTTTGGTGAACTCAAAAAAATCATCAACCACATATTAAAATTCATAAAATTTCTATAAATGAGTAATAAAATACTTTTCATTATCATCTATAACAAATTTCGAGTGTTAAATATATTTTTAACTTTTATGAAATGTAATTTTAAATTTACCTTATAAATAAGAATATGAAAAATCACATTATATTTCACAAATAAAAGAAACAAAAAAATCATAAATAAAAATTTTAATTTGGTATTTTTTAATTATAACCGTTCAAAAAATAAAAATAAAAGTGATAATGGTACAAAATTAAATGACATATATTTTTTGAGAGAGGTTTACAACTAATAAATATTTCATTATTTTAACTATGTAATTAGGTTAATATCAACCCATTATTTTCCTAACAAATACGTGAATACCATAATAAAATTTCCATAATTTGTGATTTATTAAAATAGATATTATTTTCTTGATGATATTAATTCATTTTAAAGAAAATAAATGATTTAAAATCATTAAAATTGTTGAAAATTTTGTGTCTCATATTCTATGACTTAGGGATGGCGCCTTTTATGAAAGTTATGTCTCAGAGTAAAATTAAGTGTTCAATGGCTAAATATATGATGTATAGAATAATGTACTATAAAATTGGAGGATTTCTCTAAGAAAAATATCACCAAATCATTAAAAAATCAAGAAAATTTGTCTAAAAATGAAATAAAGCATGAATAAAATCCACTACACATTACTAAAATAGTATATAACTCATGTAAAAAATTATTGACTAAAAATAAAGTGTAATAAGATTTTACACAATATAATATATGTATATTGAAAAATGTGATATAGGGTAAATCTATATTAAATCTTAACATGGATCTTTGTAATAAAAAATAAAATGTTGGTTAAAATAAATATAACATTAACATCATATATGATAACGATAAAATATTACCTAATTAAAGGAATTTTAAATTTTTTTTTCTATCCATGTTAAGAAAAAAGATACTCCATAATCAATACGGAATATTCATTGATATAATAGAAAACAAAAAACAATATTCAAAAAAGAAAAAAAAAAGAAATAACAGCTGGAGAAGGTGACCGTGGGTGATAATGATGGAGGCTGATGGTAATTGCGGACACAGCTGGAAGATATCAAAGGATGGAGTTTCAAGGAAGATGGGTTGGGGTTTGGTTAAAATAAAATATTCAATAGAAACTGAAATAAAACAAAATTTCATGATTGAAAATTAATGATATTTATTTTTAAATCATTCATTTTATAACAAACATAAATATATGAATAAATGGTTTTTTGCATCTATTATTTTATTATAAATATAAGATAAAAATTATAATATTGGTTATAAATAAATAATGGTGTACATGTGTCATTTAAAATAGTTATTATACTAATGAGATAAGTTTGGAAATAACTAATAAGTACAGTATGAAGAAAAACGGTTGTCATAAATATATAGAATTTCCTGTAATGTGGGATGGGACATAGAACTACTTACACCAACACCCTAAAGGGAAAAAAATTACCATTAGTATAAATTAATCAATCCACTATATTTATATATTAAGTAACCTATGATATGGTTCTAGCTTTATCCCATCTTACCCCAACCACCCATGGGTTACAGTGTTTTCTTCTTAGCATCAACTATTAATGTCAACATATAATGTCACATATAATTTTGTGGGGGCCTCAGAAATTCCTACCCCAACCACCTACATGCTCCAATATTATATCCTTGGAATCAATCTATAAAAAATATATGAAAATAAAAACCTCATATTCATTAAATCCACCACACTTTGTGGCCCATAATAACCACAACTGACATAACCATGATATTAGTTTCAATGAATACATCAAATCATATATAAAATCATAAAATTAAAAATAACAAAAATAATTACTAATAGCATTTAATATTTAAGAAATATGTTGTCCAGGGTGATCATAAAATATTTTTATACCATGTGATATAAAAAACATGGTAGTAATATAACCAACATGTATGTGTTATACTTCACTAACAAAGATGTTGTATACAAACCAATTACACTACATGATTATAATTCATCATGATTATATTTATACATATCTAAGGGGTTCAGAATCAATGTATATTAACAACATAATTATTCATCTCTCATCACATTGAAAACTAAAATTCAATGATAGATTGCTTATTTAGTTACTTAATTTAGAATCTTACTAACTATCAAAATAATGTATTTATTAAATATATGATAAGAACAATCATTTTTATTCAAGATACCATATCATTTGTTTATTTATTAAGAATGACATTTATTAATTAGTTTAATTAATTATACCATTTATTTATTCATTCATCTATTTCGGTTTTTTATATTAATTCAAACTTCATGATTATGTATCACACTTTAACCTCAACCCATAATTTTTAAGAAAAAACCAATCCAAACATACCATTTTTGAACTATATAAGTTCATATATCTAATAAAATAATAAGAAAAAACCCCTACATAAGTACTACCTCTAATCAAAACAACTCCCAATATATAATCTCAAAAAAAAATCATCCTTACTTTTACCTATTCAAGGATATTATCCCACATAACGTACCTAAAACTGTATAAAGTTCCATAAAGCAAACACAAAACCATCTCCCCTAAAGTACACCAAGATCCTCACTGTACAACACATGGTTCAAGGCATTATCCTAATGAAATAAAAGATATATAATTAATATTCCCTCTAAAAAGGTTGGCCAATATTATACCCTCACCAATATAGACAACAATCTAACACTCATTAAATGGTCAAAATATAAAGTAAATTACTATGATACTTATCATTACTGGCACTAAACCCCACCATAAGATAGAACATGGTCTTATAAAACCCTATATATATCCCAAAACAATTGTAACTCCATTTATATAATTGATCAAGCATTCATATTAGTAATATTATTTTCATCTTAAATAACATTCATATTCCCATTATCAGGATACACTCTATTTCATTTATTCAATTAAAGATTATAATTCCATACTTTTTCCATTTCACATACATAATATAGCCAAATTTATCCACATTTATGTAGTAATATACTGAAATATAAATCCCCTGATAAATATATCAATAAGGGAATAAATAAGAAGTTACACAATGTGCTCACCATACCACTATTGGGTTATATTCTCATTCATTATTCTATATATAGCATCAATAAAAAAAATATAATTAAAATTATAAAATCATAGTACTAGTATAAAAAATAAATAAATAAATAAAAAATAGAATTATACTAAGGAAGGTGAAAATAAATATCAAAAATCACATAAGAGGAAAAATATTTCATCACCTTCCTTGAGAACAAACCAATATAACCGAGCCCAAGGTAAGGGATTATTATATATAATAGAGGAATAATAAATTAACTCATTACCTTAAGAGAAAAAGGGCTCAATGCAAGGGAATGATATAAAATGAATAAGTTATACCGAATCCCTCCCCCAGACCAACAAATTTTTTAGAGAGAAGTATGATTTAAATTTCATATGATAAATACCACCCCTACCCTAGAACAAATCATCTCCATAACCCATAAGGATAGAGTAGTGGCTTATGCTAATGCACTGATATTTTTGTATTAATTTCTAATTAGAGATATATTATTATTATTTTCACATGGATTTCCAGACAAGGATGAATCATTATAAATTTTAGTAATTAGGAAAATTATAATATAGGATTAAAATTGGTGAGAATATATAAAATTAAACATATTATACAAATATTTATATATATAAAATAAATGTAATCAATAAGAATAATTATTTCTTATGAAGACCAATTATCTAATATTGTAAGGGAGGAAGGATCACACGATTTTTCCTCTGACCATGCCCAATAAAAACTTTATCAAGTGCAACATGAGTACAATTTGTTTTGGGTGAATTTAAAGACCATGAAAATTGATATGGTATTCGTACTAACTGATTCACCACCCTTGAAAACCACCACTACCTATCTTACCCTTATATATTATGTAGATGTTGTGAGTGGATTTTTTAGTACTTTATATAATGATATAAACATATAAGTATTAATAAATTAAATTTTATATTAATACATGTGTTTTATACCATTTATATTTTTCTAATGTTTATTTATAAAGAATCATATTTTGTAAATAAATATTATTTCACTGAATATAAATGTATTGATTAAATTAAATTATTTAAAAAATAATAATCAAACATAATGAATAAAATCATTTAAGATCTATTTTTTAAAGAATAGATTTTCTTAATATATTGGTTATTTTAAAATTGATTAACCATATTGGCCACTAGAAGAGGATTATACTAAATTTTCCCTTCTAAAAATAATTATATAAACACCTATTTCAAATTATTAATTAATATAAAATAATATTGAGAACACATTAATAGACTAAATTATATTCTATTTAAATTATGTTTTTATTTACATGTGAAATTTATCATATCCTAAAAGTTATTTTTTTATTATAGATATCACTTTTGGATTCTTTTTAATAAAATTATATGTTTTAAATGTTTAATATTTTTGTGAGAAGGCTAATTTTTCTTCTGAATAGTAAAAAAATTTACAAATACTAAGAATTTCTTAACATCATGATGATATAATAATGAAAAAAAATTATGCAACAATTTTTTGTATAAAATTATGTAATTAATAACTAAAATTATATATTTAAAAATATTATTTTTAAATTATAGACATATATATGTAATTTTTTATCCTAAGTTAAATTTCGTTAAAAAAATTATACATTTATTATTCTGGAATTAATTTTTACCACTTTTATAAATTTTATATTATAAAATAGTTTACATATTTTTATTCAGAATAAAATATTATTAAGTAAGGTAAATTTTATTGTTTTCATAAAAATATATTATTATGTTTAAAAATGAGTTATTATGGGAAAACTAATTTTTTGTAAAACATAATATTAATGGGAAATAGAAAAAATTTACTCAAACAATATCCATTATTTTCTTGGATAAAATCTAAATCATCCAAAAATTTCCCCACTCCATTATTGATCTTTTTTGGGTCACTTTCCAAAAATAGCTCACTAATTATTTCAAAAATTTCACTCCTCTCACATATACAAGGATCCCTTTACCAACCCACTTAATAACACACAAAAATCCAACTATTTTGTCTACACTATACCAAAATCCATCTCCAATATTACTATATATGTCATAAAGGTCCTTAATTCATCAAAGGATCACCATTCAAATTGCATAATCCAATTATAAAATTATTCTCCAATGATTGAGGTGGATAATGAGCTGTCGTTGAAGTCAATAGTTATGGAAAATATTTTTCTTGTTTAAATATTATTTCTTGGAGAAATATATATATATTCATCAATTTTATATGGTGTATATACTACCATATTTATTCATTTTATCATATCTTTTATGAAATTCGATGAATTTACAATTTTATCACATGTTCTTATTTTATGAGGTTTTGATTCATGTGATATTAATGTCATAAGGTATTTTGAAATCCAATTTCTGCATTTTAAAAAATATAATTATTTTTATTAAACCTGAAAGTTTAATGCTTATATTAATACACCAAAATATTACATTATATATTAATTTTATCTTCCTCTATTAGTAAAATTAATTTCTTAATTCAAATCACATTTTTTAATGAATTATTTCACATAAAGGTAAAATATTGTTATGAATAATTCCCATCGTTTCCAATAAGACATTTTTATTCATTAATACTATTTTAATTATCTCCAATATTCTACATTCTTATTTAATTATCTGAATATTTTTTTCTTTTTTATATCTTTATATTTCTATTTGTCACTTTTCAAAAATAATATTTTATACTATTTTTATGATATTGGATTAAAAAAAATATTTTTAATATTGAATATGTTTTTTAATAAATGATTTCATATTTTATTTTCTATTCCTAATTTTCTCTAGATGAATATAATATATTTTCAAGTTTATATGTTTGATAATTTTTCTAAAATATTTTTGAAATCAATTCAAGTCAAATTCTCAAAAGAAACGTTATAAATTGGTCCATGAAATTTTATTGTCGATAATATTTCAAAATATTATCAAAAATATTTTAATGATTTCAAATACATTATCTTATTTACCCCCAATGTATATATCTATTTTTGAGTAATTTTCCATCACTCACCCACTAAATTTCCATATGAAAAACTTCTATAGGGTTATTGAATTTTTTTTCAACTGATGAAACATTTGAAGTCATTTTTTTTACAACACATGGAAATGTTAAGAAACCCATTTTATTTCTGTATATTATTTATGATATGTTATATGATTGATTTTATGTAGCACTCTTGTGTAAGCATTATTATTATGTACTGTTTGGTGTCTTATATTTCCATCCAATTCATTCTTAAAGATTATAAATATCATGAGATGGTTATATGAATAATTCATTGATGTTTGATCCACTATGGGAATCAGGATATAATGTATGCTCCACTGTGTTATGAGAATCAGGTATTGATTCATGATCTACTATTTTATTGGAATTAAGTAGTGATTTATTATCTACTATTTTATAGGAATATGGTAGTTATTTCTACTCCACTGTGTTATGGAAATTAGATGGTAATGCATGCTCTACTATGTTATGAATTTATTTGTTCATGCTTGTGAAATGTTTTTATATTCATTTATTATGATCCATGTCTCAAATTTTTATATAATGTATTTTCACACCTATAGAACGGTATATGTTTTATAATTTGAGATCACATGTCCTCCTATTATGCTGTGTGGGAAACTGTTATTATTCCATCTTCCTTTTCATCATACCTTTCTCATGTTTCATGTTTTCTCATAATATTATACTATAAACCTTTATTAATCATTGATATGTTTTCTCTACTAAGAATTTGTGCTCACTCATTTCTTAAGTTTTCCATTCCTTGGGTTATGGGGATATATATAACCTAGGATATGACTATAAGAGGTCCAGTAATATTTGATTATGGAGAAATGTTAACAACTATATTTTTTTTGATGAAAATATCCAAAAACAATAAACCATTATGTTGATGTATTATTCAATCATAATTACATCTAATTTTTATATTATATAAATATTTGTAAGTTTCAATTGACTCATCATAGATTGTATTAAAGATGGATAATATTATTTTTTTACCATCAGATCCAAGGGTAAGGATTTAGGGATTCTAAGTTGGTATCAGGGTATGGCTTAGTTTTTTTTCTAATAGATTAGTTTTTTTGGGTGTTAAAAATAAATAAATTCAATAAAAACCTAAAGGATCATTCTAAATTTAAGAACACATAATAAATATTAGGTATAGAGTGTGTTCTTTCATGGTAATTGTATGCTTATTTTTATACTACTATGTTTATACATTCTCTTGAAAAGATATTCGATGGGTAATAAACCTGAAGAAGGTTTGTTGGGTATTAAATTCATCATCACTCAGTGAATTACATTTGAGCTTTACTCCACAAGTCGTTACACCCTCCTAGGGGATATTATTTTGTGATTCACATGACCTTTCTAAACTATTATGGATGATCTAAATGATATTTTGGGATCTAATGTGAAAATATATGTTTAGAAAATCTAATATGATATGGTCATGGATATCATTGATTTAAGCTTATTGATTTATGAGGTATGACCATCATTTATGAGTAACTCTTTATATGTTCATGATTTCTTTATATACAATTATGAATTTCAGTATTCTAATACATTTTTTTAATATAATGGTTAAATACCTATGGAAATGAGTTAACAATGGATTTGGGGTGATATGAAATCATTTTCCCAAATATATTCCAAATGAGATGGGATTTAGGGTAAAAAATACAATAGTTTTTCTCACAAAACTATCTCAGGAAATTAATAGTAACACAAAACATGTTGAGATATTAAATTCACTAAGGAAGGATGAACTTTATATCATGTCTTTTATATAGAAACTTACAACCTCATTTTGTAGATATTTTAAATCACTAATCACCATGAAATGGATCAATAAAATAGTGAATATATATCCAGTACGACAATTTATGAACCATGAGCAGTCTATTTTAGTTTTCTACCATTTGGAAGGTAATGTTAACAAATGGAGTACTACCATATGGAGAATAATAGAGAATTTCACTCTATAATATGTGATGAATTCCTAAAAATATTACTCACTAAATATTTTTTCAAAACACAAGTTATTAAAATGGAGAGATTTGAAAGAGTTTAAACAAAAAGAGGATCATTTAGTCGGTACATATAATGGAAACTTCACGAGACAAAAGATGTACACCTCTAGTTTTCTTACTGACCCCTAAATAATGATTGAGTGAATATCAAGTAGAGTAAAACTAATCCTTAGAATGTAATTTTCTATAATATACTTTATTATCAATGGTAAAACTTGTTAACGTGCAATTAAGTTAAGAATCGAATATAGGGCCTCATATTATTCTGAAAAAAAAAGAAATTATGATTGAGTTTCATAGAAATTATAATGAAACTTTACATTGGTAATGAAATTATAATCACATAATTGATAGAAATTAGAGAATAAATGCCTATGTGATTGTCTAAAACGAATAAAAATATGATTTACATGCAGTTTATTAAGCCTTCACACACAAAATAGTATGTGAAATTCAAAGATAAAATATAAGAGAAAATGGTACAAACAAATTCTCCACTGACACATTACTGATTCAAAAGAAAATATTTTAATAATCATTTAAATATATTCCAAAACCCTAATGATAGAAATGATAATAGCCTTGATGATCCTTCATGTTCCAGTGATATGGAAGATCCTATAGAATGACTACCACTATAGTGGGTTATGATATTTAAGGTACACAAATCCATCACACCAGATTAGTTTATGTATTATTAGATTATTTTTCTATTCACTATAGTATATCATGGAATAATTATAATAGAATCTCTTAATTAATAATGAATTATCAGATAAAATATCTAGTTGTGTGACTATTTCATCAGATATTAATGTTTTTTGTAATGTTCTTCATGAAAATGTTATTATTGTTGATTTATATTAATTAAATAAAACATTATAATTAAATTGGATATCTCTGAAAATATTATATATTTATTAAAAATAAACCTTTAATCATATATTAGTTCAAGGATAACTTTTAACTCTACAATAAAATTATTTCTTTTACATAAGCCTCAACACCAAATCATGAGGGGTTTGTATCTCAAAATATTTTCAGTAAACTCAATATTATTTTCATACCAATTATTTTTCCTAATTGTACCCAAGTTATAATGTTTAAAATGTCATTAGAAATTCTATCTTAGGTCATGACCATATTTCAGATTCCACTAGTTATTTTCATTAGTTATTGATAACTATAATTATGATGATGCAAATTTTTTATGGGGAAGAATGTAATAACCTAATATTTTGTAGTTATTTTACAAGTAAATAACTATTATTTTGAATAACTTGTATAACACCCAATGCTATACTAATATTAACAGTGATACATTTTGTTAAATATAATTGTCCTAATATAGTCAATAAATTAGTAGGTATAAATAACCACATTATTTAATATATATATTTATATAAAGAATAATGAATATAATAAATCTGTATAATTTTTATTTATGATTTTATTTTATTTGAGAATTTAAGGGAGGTAGTGTCATCAGGAATTTCCATAGGGAAATCCCATCAAGTTTGTCTTGAGAAAAAGCGATTTTGGGAGAATTTTACACTCATGTAAACTGTAATGACCTATGGTATTCATATATAAATACAACATCATATTTTAGTAATATTCAATGCATTTTTGAAATACATGATCAAGAACTATATTTTTTAGTGTACTTAGAATCTAGGTAAACAAAATTCTTATTTAAAAAATGATCTTGAACACCTATAATAAAAATATTACCCTTTTCATATCTTTGTAAAAATACCATACTTAAAATCATTCATCGTAACATGGGTAAGAGAGATACAAGATAGGTTTATATCACATGCTCAGTAAGGGTACAAATGGTAGATATCACCGTATAACCATATAAAAGTAATGGATAAAAAGGGTATGTGATTTTGAACATAACATACAAAGTTCATACAAAACCAAACATAGATCATAAACATGAGTCATGGAAAAAGTATTATAATTACAAAAAATAAAACATTAATAATACTTCTAAACCATCATAATTCATGATCTATAAGCTTCTGTCATAATTTTTTCGAAACAATAGAGTATAGAAACCATCTCATTTTTTTATGTTAACTACTAAGACCATCAAACATAGTCGATTAGGGCTTATCACACGATTCCCATTGTGGATCAAGCCTATATCCCTATTTACTATTATGGATCAAACCTGGAAAACTATTTCTCATTGTTATATGATGAGATATAAAGATTTACTGAATGTTTTGGGGGTGATATAGGTCACACCCATCCTTAGTTATGGCATGACCACTGTCCTTGGTTATAATGTACCAACCATCATTGGTTATAATGTTACAAAATTCCTTGGTCATAACATAACCTAAATTCCTTGGTTATAACATAACTACTTTCCTTGGTTATAATGTGACCACTATTACATTATGAAAATAATATATAATTTTTCCACAAGATCATAAAATATTCATCATATCAAAACCCACAAAACAAAAAGGTTCTCATAAACATTACATCATAATATAATCCATAGAAAGGAAATGTGTTCCATAATCATCACGTCAATTCATCATAAAAAACATATTGAAAATGATAATATTTTATAAAAATATCATCATCACAATAATAAACCATCCATATATAGAATAAGTATGGTACAATTGGATCATATCCCTAGTAAATAATAAGTGACATCAAAGGATGTCATCTTATAAGAAAAATGATTTAGAAAAATCAACTGGAATATTTATTGAGAAAAATAAACATTACATATTAAAAATAAGTTTTTAAAATTAAATTAAAAAAATAATTTCATTTAAATATAAACTTGAAACAGTTAAAGTAATATTTAAATCTTTTATTGGTTATAGTGGGGAAATATTTTGTTCATGCCATACATGATAAATAAAATATTAATTTTGCATTTTGGTAAAAGAAAAAAGATAATTATTTGGAAAATGAAAAATTTTTTTGTTATAAATTTTTATAAAAATTAAAACATGGGTAAAAATTACTTTAAACCATTATTTTATAATATTAAAAACATTATTTAATTTTTTTTACAAAACATGGATATCGAAGAATATGGTTTTTTGAACTTAAAGAGAAATGGATATGATTATTACTAAAAGCAATATTTTTGTATCATTAATCCTTTTAGAGGGGAAAATGAAATGAAATATTTTATTTTCTATCAATAATGATATTTGAATAAAATAAATACAGTTTTTGGGTGGTAGGTCAAAATACATCAAAATTGGAAGAGTAACATTAAAAATCATGTTAAATAATGCGATTGTAACCTTTGAGATTTAACACTTCGATGTCTTCTGAATTATAAGTCCCATTATAAGGAAAAACATTACATGGATATTTATATCAAATAATTATAAAGTTAATGATCATTAAACACATTCATTCATAGTTTGTAATCCACACAAAATAAACATGGGGTGTTAAAGTTATGGGTCCTACATAAATAAAATTGATATGAAAATCTCTTATCGTAAGTATCAACTTTTTCACACGCATTTGAATATCTTATAAAATTAATGTATTTTTAATATATATATATATACATATTAAATAACCATAATAATGTTATCATTTAATAAATTATTTAATTATGAAATTATATTAACTTTTTATGGGAATCTCCTTGATAAATCTTGTTTAGAGTAATAACTATTTTGTTCTTTATGTATTATTTGGTTTGGTATTATTTTTTTGTTTACATTGATATTAATTCCATAATATTGAAAATTTTAATCATTATATAAATATCATATATATTCATTCAATGTTTTTTAAGGTTATCAATTAATGTTATAGATAGAAAATGAATTTAATCATTCAATAAGATGAGATGTCACATGTATGGACAAATATTGTTTAAAAATTCTCCATGGATTAAATGAATTAAATTTAAATAACATATTACATCTATATAATCATTATTATTTCATATATATCATGTAATTTTATTAAAACTATCCTTACCTTCCGTGATAATCGTATGTGAAGAATGAATCAAATCACCTCACGGGGCGGTAGTCTGTCATCCACACGAGACTCCTTATTATATTCCCATGTAATTGAAATTAAGTACTTATATGTGGTATTGTAATGATAAAGGTATAATTATATCATAAATATAATATTTATATTTTAAATTTATCATTATATCTGTCTATGAGAGGTAAAGATAGAAAATGAACTACATCAGTCCCCAAAGCGGCAGTCTGCAATACTCACGGTCGATGACTTTGTTACCCATTTGATGAAAGAGGAAATGGATGTTATTTATTCCATTTTCATATTAAAATTTCATTATATGTTATATACATATGTTATTATACTAGTATATTTGATGTAAATTTTATCAATATAGAAGAACAAAAAAATTAAAATGCATGGTTAAGGACTATATCCCTTTTAGAGAACCCCTTTAGGTTAAATAGTAATCCTTCATTAGAGACATTACATGTAAAAATAAGGAGAATATGATTTTTTTGGATTAAAAGAATATATTTGGGTAGTTATATTTAGATCCATGTTTTTCCATGTGATAATAGTAGAGTTGAGGTGGTTCCCTTTTATAAGTGGGGTAGTGGTCAGACGTGGTATTTTTGAAAGGAAAAAAGTGTACCCATGTTTTAAACATTCCACAATGCCCATGAATGAGCCATTATCTGATTTTAGAGGTGATAACTATAAAATATGTCCATAAAATGGGATTTATACATGGTTTTATAGAATTTACACATTATATTTTTAGTTTAACCATTGGTAAACATATTTTAACATTAACCACGTTAATTAATTTTTACTATTTTTAATAATCATTTTTACAAACTATAAAGATGAAATTATTATATAATATTAATAATTATAAAAAAAATATAGAATATATTTTTTTAAACTCTATTTATAGAATTAGTAATATTTTATTTGAAATTTAACCAGCAGACACAATGAGAAAATTGTTTTATAAAGAGAAAATTTTCATAATTATAGAATGTTATATTATAAAAAGTAAACATAAATTTTATTCCAAGGAAATAAATTCATTTAATAATAACATAATTGATATAATTTTACATTTAAAACTTTTTTAAAAAAAATATTAACCATATAAATTATTTAAATGAAGACTTTATTTTCAATAAAAAACCCAAAAGTTTTATCTATTCGTTGAAAAATTTATATTTTAGAAAATTCTAAAAAAATATAGTATTTTTAAAATAATTTATTAATTTTATTAATTTTATTTTTTCATATAATATTTTTAAATTTTTTAAAAATTATTTATAAAATAAGTGTGTTAAAATTGATAAAAAAAGTTTTCATGGAAAACAATTTTTCAAGGAAAATATGATTTTATATTAACTCGATGATTATTAACTCCATGAATTTTACTATTCATTATATGAATTTAAATTAATGTATATAGTTATATAACATTTAAAATTAATTTATAAAACTCATATTTAGGAGTTATTATAGTCACTGAAAAGAGAAAAACATTATACACTTAGAAGATTCCTTTAGAGACAATATGTTTTTATGTATAAAACCTATTTACACAAAAAATAGTAAACATACAGATCCGAGAGAAATTATTTATATTATTATAAAAAATGGTTTACATTTCACATTATTATCAATTAAAAAGTATAATCATAATTTCAATTATATGATATAATTATATTAAATGACTGTATTTTCAAAAAAAATGTTATTTTCCCTATTAGTACAATAATATCAGGAAATTTTGAAAAATGTAACACAAGAAAATTTTGATGTACTAATTTTAAAAATGGTACAATTTTTATAATATAAAATATTTATTATTTTTATAAACTAATTTTTATCCACGCATAAATATAAGAAAAATTTAAATGGAATACATTTTTGAAGAATAAAATGAATTTTATTATAAAATTGTGTTCTTATTTTATAAGAATTAATCAAAACATTTTTATTGATTAGGAATTGTATATATATATTTCACAATGTGGTTTATTAAAAAAAACAATGTAATTTAATCTATCTAATATTTTAAATTTATTTTCAAAAATATATATTTTATAAAATCTTGGGGCCTTACATTCAACCCCCCCCAATTAAAAATAATTGTCCTCGTAATTTGAATTTCATGTCAGTAATAAAGTGTTTCATATTTATAATTTCCACTATACTAAAACATCAATTTATAATGGTTTATAAAACTTTCTATTATAAATAATGGGAAATAGAAATATGTATGACATTTGGGATGAAAGATAATTAGGTTTTCAAATAGAAATACATTAGTGGGATGTGCATATGTGGATATAGAATAAAAGTATTTTCAGTAGATAATAAATCACAAGAAGGTGAATAGTCCTTATAAATTTAATGACAAAAAACCTAAACCTAATAGGTGAGAAAGACACCATAAATTAATCATAAATGAAATAAATATGAAAAAAAATTTGTCTCAAGAAAATGTATCCTAATGTTGATGGAATATTTACTCTCAATATATATAACATTAGATAATAACATTACCTGATGTTATTCTATTTCATAATAACAATCTAATAATTTGTTTTTTATTTGATGCATTTCCACTAAATATCTTACTCCATAAAGTTAATATGAATCTTTCATTCCTTAATCACTAATGGATCATAAGAATCATAAAATAATGATAACTCATTTTTTAAATCTCATGTTATTCTCTAAACCAAATTGGTTATCATAGGTTATCCAATATCGATAAATATTAATATGGTGAAATAAAATATTTTTCTTTAAAACCTCATATAAAGTTCAATATAAACAATTTGATAAATGGATAATCATATGACCCAACCAAAATTAAAAAATTTAAAGAAGTCCATTAAATTTTCCAAAATAAAATTAACATTAATCCCTTAAATATAATAAAGTATCTTTTAATTATCACATGGAAAATATATGAATACTATGGTCATATATTTCTTAGAAACACTTTAATGGCCATAATTACCACAAAACATTATTTATAACATACATTCAACCCCATCCCATTATTAAATCATCCATAACTGGATATGTTCCATAAATTAAACAATATTGTGAAATCAAAAGATGATATCGTTATAAATGTTTGCAAAAAATCATTAATTACTTCCATGTTTATCAATACAATCCAATTTACATTATCCATATCAAAATATCATAAATCAAACTAAGCAAAATTTTCTCAACATTAGAACTATATTTTTGGTTATCTTCCCTTAACCATTGCTTTTCAATATAATATCATCATTACATTAAATATCATGTTTATGTTATCGATCCCATTTAACATATTATTTTAAATACATAATGTACAAATTATATAGAATAATCCTTATATATATTTCCTGATATTCAAAAAAATCAGGGATTCTAATATATATACACTTCAATCATTCTACTTCACTATTAAATCATAGAATCTGATTCATCATATATTCCTTAATACCTTATTTATTTAATATTTCATTCTAGGTTCCTTCATCTTCAATAGAAATCCCATTACTTGTATGATATTTATAATACATGTATTTATCTTTTTTCACTAGGACAATAATTTTTATAATTTACATGCCTTCCACATTTAATATTTTAGCTACTAATGATTCCTTAAGGAGACCATTATTCTCATCCATTATTTCAACTGTATTTTTCATTTTCCCTTATAATTATTTATTATATTCCTTTCTTCTACACACATAAAAAATCTTTTCATTATTTTTATTTTATTCCTTTGATTTATTTTTTCTATATTTCGGAAATATAGGAATATAATAAATTTTATTTGTAGGGTCTCCACCACCCATGCTCTGAATAAACTATATCATTATCTTCCATGGTGAGTCCTATAGTTGGATAATATTCAAGTTGTTAATAAAATATCATGATAAATTATTAATCATGATTAAAATATCTGTTGTAATAGTAATTATCCCATTTTTTTCTCATCAAAACATTATATATCACATTCAATATTAAACCAGTTACTTTTTGATCAGAACATTGATTAAAACCAAAAATCATAGTGGGATCAACAATATTTATTATTGTAAAGAAAATAATCATGAAAAAATATTTATAATACATCTAAATTATTACACCTTTTTAATATAAAACACATTAGGTTTACCATAGCCCATCCATTATCATTATCTATTTGAATTGTTCAAGATGGTTTATGAAGAGTTTGTGGATTTCTAAAGCATATCCCCCAGGAGTATAAAATCGGATGTGAAACAAGGAAATTTGTTATCTCGTAGGTGATGATTAACTCCAACTCAATGTTTCCATTTCAGAGTTTTTAATGCTTTGTATATTCTTTCTTTATCCACATCCAATTATATTATCTCTATAGGGATGTAATATCTTGGAAACTACTCACTCAATCATTCATCCAAATTTCTGGATATATTCCTATACATTGGAAGTTCTTTATAATTATCTTTTGATATATCCTTATACTTAACCATAAGGATATCACTAATGTTTATAACCCTTGATTTTGAAGCATAATAAAACCAATTATTTATACAAACTATATTGACCCAGATGTTTGATTCATAAATATAACATCCTTTTACATGAATATTAAACATATTTCACAAATACATACCTAGTGAACATAATTGTTTAGTGTATTTGAAGATCAAATAAATATTGTAATTTAATGAATGATATTCATCATAAACTATAAATATCATCCACTTTTTTACTATTCATAAAACATCCCTACGTAAAACAATACGTCATAACCTGGGGAAAGGGAACCTAAGAAATGGTGTGATTATATTATCTTTAATGGAAAATGTATAAGATATCATTATATTATCATTTGAATGCATATTATAAGAAAATGGGTATGATATTATAAAAATAACTTCAAAAATACATACCCAACCATTCATAGATGATAAAATTGATTCATTACATAATTCATTATCATTCCAAAACAAGTGATTCACAAGTGTATAAAATCATCATCATTCCTAAACCAAAATATCATTTCATAAATGCACGAAACAAACCGAGGTAAATAACTATTTCATTTTTCAATGTTAACTAAGGACACCAATAACCATATTTGATCTGTCCTCATCAGATATTTCCCATTGTGGATTAAACCCATCGACCTATTTCCCATTATAGATAAATCCCATTGTATTACTTCACATTGTGGATCAAGACCTTCAACTTATTTATCATTATTATCTGATGAGATATAAATATTTACCCAAATAATTGGGGTGAAATTTTAGTCACACCCATATTTTTTTTAAAATGTGACCACTATCCTGGGTTATAATGTAACCACCATCCTTGATTATAACATAACCATTATCATGTGTTATAACGTAACAACTGCCCATGGTTATAATGTAACCACAATCACATAATGAAACTCATATATAATTTTTGTATTATATAATAAAAATAACTTCATAACATAAACCGTGAAAATACAAGGGTCTTATAAACATTCTGTCATAGCATAACTCATATGAAGGAAAAGGGTCTCATATTCATCTCATGATTTCATCATACCCTAACCCATGTAAATAATGTATGCTTTATACAAATCACATAATAATGATCATAAAAATTCTTGAGAAATAATAATTATGGTACAATAGTATCATATCCCTTTAAAATCGTAAGTAACATCAAAAGAAGTCATAATTGAAGGGAAATGATTTTGAAAAATCAATTATTACATCTATTGAGAAAAAAATAGACATTAGACATTGAAAATAACTTTTCAAAACTATAATATCGAAAAGATTAAAATCCTCTAATTTTAAGAAAAAAATTTACAATCATATTAATGGATATTTAATCCATTGATTAATGATAATGAAGTAAAATTATGTTCATTTTATACAAGTTATAATAGAAATTCATTTAACATTTTAGAAATATCAAAAATTGTTTTTTTTGAAAATTAATTGAATATTCATTATGAATCACTTTTAAAAAATTAATACATTGTTAAAAATTATATTAAAATAATATTGGAGAATAATGAAAAGTTTCATTAAATTATTTTTATAAAACATGGACTAAATGTAAAAATGTTTTTTCGACTAAAAAAGAAATGGATAATTATTTACAACAGATTATTATTTTGGTCTATTTAATTGTTTAAGTAAGGAAAATAAAAGGAAAGATATTATTTTACATTAATAACCAATTTAAAAGAAAATAAATTATTTTTTAAGAGGTAGATCATAAGTTCTCATCTTTGGAAGAATATCATAAATAATCGCGTTAAACAATGAAATCAAAATAGTAAATATTTACCACTATGGTATCTATTGAATAAGAAGTCTCATGAAAGAAATAAAATTATATTGATATTTATATTCTATAATTATCAGTATAATGACCATAAAATATTTTCATGTGTAGAATATAAAATAAAACAATAAGTGGTGTATAAGTTATATTTCCAACAAAAATTAAAGTGATATGAAAATCTATTACCTTAAGTGTTGACTTACTTCATAGATGGTAGATTATATTTTATAATAAATATATGTTTATTAATATATATTAATTTACCATACTGATATTTTTATTTCATACATGTCTTACTTATGACCTTTTATGTTTCGTTTAGTCGCAATTCCATGTTAAAATCATGTTTCTCGTAATAACGGTTTGGTTTTTCATGTATGTTTTGGTTTTTTATTTTTGTTTCATGTACATTGATTATGTTTAAAAAATATCAGTAATTTTAAACATGATATAAATAAAATATATATTCCTTAAATTTTTATTTATAGTAATCCATTAATTTTAGATATTGAAAATGTAATTTGCAGTTTATGGATATGGTAGGTCATATGTACGCCTGAGCAATGTTTCCATTTTCTCAATGGATGAAATAAAATAAATGTAAATAATATATTACCACTAAATAATAATTTTAATTTTAAATATATCATATATATTCTTTAAACTATCCTTATTACCTTTCATATAGAGATTATCTGAATAATGAATTACATAGCTTGCAAGGTGGTTTTCAATCATACACATGAGTGACGTTGTCAAATTACAATGAAATGGAATGTAATAAGTTATATGTGATATTATAATTTAATAAGTATAATTATTTCATATAAATTATTTAAATATATTAAATCTATATTTATATATATATTAGTGAGAGGTGGTGAAGGAAAAAAAACTATATCGGTTCATGAGGTGGCAATATGATGTTCGAAAGATCGACAATTTTACATCCTACTTGATGGAATAAAAGATGGATGTAGGAAATATCATTACCATAATAATATATAAATATATGGTAGATATTGGTATAATTATATCATTATGTTTTGAGGATTATTTTAAGGCGTTATAGAAATAAATAAAATAAAAAATGGATGGTTAATGACCATACATGTTATTCAGAGAGCCCGTTTAGGTTTAAAAAAATCCTTATTATGAGGCTTTATTTATTAAAATAGGGAATCTCAGATGACTGGAGTGATTCAATTAATGTATTTGGGATTTTCATATACCAAACAAATCTTTTTGTAAGTGTGAAGAGGATAGGTATGGGGCACCCTTTTACAAGTGTGGGACATGACACACTTAGAATTTTGGAAAATTAAAAAGTGTAAACATGCATTAAAATGAAAAAATAATCCAAAATAAATATTTCTAAAATATTATAGTTCAAATTTTAATAATACTTCCATAGAATTATTTTTTTTTGATTTTTTGGTTATTTTACCCTTTATCATTTTTGTTTACCCTACCCTTGGTAAAATCATTTTAACTATAACCATGGTAAATAATTTTTAAGGTTTTTACAATTAAGTTTTAACAAAAAATGACATTATTATATAATATAATTTGTTCTGATTACAAATATTGAATAAATTTCTCTAAATTATAATTTGATTAGTGGAAAAATTTAATTTAAAAATAAACCTATATAACTGATTTTACAGAAACATTCTAAAGAGAAATTTTCTATACATATAAAATGTTTTAATATAAAAAAACAATATTAATTTAAATAAAATGAAATAAATTGTTTTAAAAATAAAATAACTCAACGGATCTTACTTTCCAAAAGAATTAAAAAAAATAAACTTATAAATTATTTAATCGATAAGAATGTTTTCAATAAAAACATATATTTTCCCAATTCATCAAATAATAAATGTTTTCATAAAATTATCAGAAAATTATTAAAAGATAATTTTAATATTTTGATTTAAAAAGTAATTTTTTAAATAATATTTCTTATATTTTAAAAAACAAATTATAAAATATGGTCAAAATTGTGTTCAAATGGTTTCCGTGAAAATACAAATTTCAAATATAAAAGTTATAATTATATAAACTATATGAATAGTAATCTTCCTTATGTTAATTTAAATTAATATATTAATTTATATAATATTTAAACTTCATTTATAACATTATTAATTAGGTGTTTTTTTAGTTATTTAAAATTATAAATCATTATACACATAAAAACAGTATTTGGAAAAAAGTGTTTTTATGTATAAAATTTGTTTGTTACCAAAAATATAAAAATTTCTGAACCTAATGAATTTTTTATATAATAATAAATAAAATTAATCATATTTAAATATATTTATAAATTCAAAATACTATTGAAAATTAAATAAAATTGTTTAATGAAAGAAAATGATAGTATTTAGAAAAATAACATTTTAAATAGCAAACTAATCAATTCAAAAATTTCTAGAATCTCACAGTATGATAATTTTGATATCATATTTTAAAAAAAATATATATTTTTTATAAATTAATCGTTCTATAATTGGTATAAAAAATATCAATGAAATAAATAAATAAATATTGTTAATAAATAAACATGTGTTTGAAACATAAAATAACTTCTGCTGAAAAATGTATGTTTTTTTCATAAGCATAAATCAATAAATATGTATTAATTAAGATGTATACATATGTTTCATAAAGTGTTTAAATAAAATAGAGATTTTTATATAACCCAAGATATAGATGAAATTTTATTTATTTTAAAGAAAATCATGAAATCTATGGGTGTTACCATAATCACCATAAGACCCAATGTTAGTTGTGCCACCTCCTACGACAACCATCACATATTATCTTACCTTTATATATTATGAGGTTGTTTTAAGAGGAATTTAATGAATATGTCTAGATGATATGAAATTAAATTATTAATATAATTAATTTTATATAAACACGTTTTTATACCCTTGGTATTTTAATAAAATTTATCATTAATGAATTAATTTAACCAAATAATTCATCTGTTAAATAATATATATTCCTTGATGAAATTCAAATAATAATTATTATAAAAATTAGTCAAAATTAATGAATAAAATCATTACATGTGTGCATTTCAAAGAAATATATTTTCTATATATTTTATATTTTATCTTAATAAACTAAATTGATCACATTTAAAGGATTATTCTAAATGTTACATTGTCTAAAAAATTTATAAACTTTTTTATTATATTAATTGATATGAAATATTGTTATGAAAAATTATTGATTTTTAAAGAGAAATTTTCTCTAAAAATTTTCATTCCATATAATTTTTTTTATTTAAATCTTAAATTAATCATATATAGAATATTATTATCATAAAATTAATTTATTTTTTTGTATTCACATCAAAATTAAACAGAGGTTGACATTTTCTTATTTCTCTAAAAATGATTGATTTTTATGTGAATAGTACAAAATACTATTTCAACAAATATTGTGACTTTTATGACATCATTACAATATATGAATGAGTTAAATTATAAAACCATTTTAAATAAAAAAATATTTATTTAAATAGTATAATTAGTCATTTTAAAATATTATTTGTAATATATAAACATATATTTTAAATTTTTTTAACTAGAGTTATATTTATTATAAAATTGTTTTTATTATTATATATTAATTATTTCAGTATTAATTTTTATCAATTTCAGAAATTATGTAATATAAAATTTACTTCATATTATTAAAAAATGTAGCCAAATTTTGGTAATAAGGTAAATTTTATTTTTGGTTATAAAAATAATTTACCAATGATAAAAATGAATTCACTTTGTAGAAGTAAAAAATGGTAAAAGTTAAATTATGAGAAAAAGGCCTAAAATATCTTTAATAGTTTCCTCTATTATGTATATGATAGTTTTATCAAATAATAAATTAACCTTATCTATTATTTTCTACTTTTCAAGTCACTTTAATTGAATATTTCAAGTTGTATTACAAAAAATGCCCCTACTCTTAGTTATAAAGGGATCACTTCACCACCTCACCCCTATTTACACCAAAAGACCAACAGTTTACGAAAATCAGAAAAAATATATCCCTAAAACTATTCGACATGTTCTACAGGTCCACCAATCATTAAAAGATAACTCTTTAAAGGCATAATCTGAATTTCAAATTTTTTTTCTAATGAGTGATGATGTTAATGAATAGTAGTGGAATTTTGGATTTGTTGTATGGGTATCTAACTATTTTTTCTTTAATAAAAATGCAATATACTCTGTAGTTTTTTATTATTGTGTATATTATAACCTATATAATAATTCTATTGTACCTTTACATAAATTTGAGTAATTTTAAAAACCATCACAAGCACCCTTTTTCATTGTTTTTCTATTCAATTGTTAACAAATCGATATGGGATCTTGAAAACCCTGGTCTCTTTTATTAGATTTATAATGATTATTCATGAACTAATTTATTCTAATATTTATTTTTTACACCCTAATATTATATTAAACTTACTTTTCTATTCATATCAATGGAAAATTAAAATTAATTCAGATATCCTTCCATAAATAATTTCTTTATCTTGTTAATAATATTTCACATCCTTTCCAATAAAAATGTTTTATTCCATGTCAATATTATTTCTTTCCACCAATTTTATTTTATATTTTAAAATCTAAATATGTTTTATTTCATACAATATTCATATTCATCATCACCCCTTTATAAAAAGAAAAGTTATTACTCTGTTTATGATGTGGGGTTAAATAAAGGTATTTTGAATATTGGAATGTGTTTTTCTTTCTTAAATCACATGTTTTAACATCCTATCACATTTTATTCAAAAAATATTTTTCTATTTGATGATATATTACTGATAGTTCTTTTTAAATAATGTTTGAAAAAAATTTCATGTAAAATTCAAGAATTAAATATTATAAAGTGACATTTAAAATTGTTTTTATAATGCTTGAAATGTTTTTTAAAAACAATTTTTTTTTTATTTTTGATGTTTTTATTTATATAAAAAATGTATATATTCTTTGGAGTAATTTTTCATGAATATCCTTCTAAATAAATATGTTAAAAAAACTTTTTGGTGACTTAGTTAGTAAATTCATCGCTATAATAACCTGGAGTCAAAAGATACTTTATTAAATTCGTACAAGATATATGGAATTATATTACAAGGGCTGAATAGTTTATTAGTCGTGGAATACTAGATACATATGTGAGTTCTATATTAAATTGTAATGTCAAAAATATATAACTAATTCATGAAATGTTTTTCTTACTTTAATTATATCCACGAATGTATTCATCGTTGAATTCATAGAACCCTAGAGAAATAGAAACATATGAAGGGAGAAATCAAAAAATAAATATGTGGATAGGTATATAGTAATCAGTCATATAAAGAATGCATTATATGTAACATTTAATAATAAACAAACAATACCTATAATCATTATCTAATTCTTGAAAAAAACCCATGGATAACATAGAAATGAAAATAATAACATGGTTAAATATAAATGAATTAATTTTGATGGACTATATAATGTCATACATCATGATCAATACCTTCAATGACTCAACCAAAAAAATATTATTTCTATCATGTTCATAACAAATACATCATTCTGGTTTTAAGGCTATATCCATGAAATAATACTTCTATTTAGTATCATTACATTAAGTACCCAAACCATTTGAATCATGATACCAACCAATGCAGTGAGGGTTTATAAAATATAGGTCCCCAAAAGCAACTTATTTAAGTAAAATAAATTAACTATTTGAATATATGAATAATAATTCCATGCATAATCCACTTTACTTTATAAAAAACAAATTAAAATTTACTTATATAAAATGTTAACACCTATACCCATATTAATCAGAGGAATAACATGATCATAACCCAACCATTGTAAACAATAAAAATTATAATATTTATTAAGGGAAATAATATATAATAATGGATGGGTAATGAATAATTATCCATAAATGTTTTTAGATATATGGATTATCATCATTTTCATTTTCAATGGATCAATGTTGATATGTAACTGTAAGAATGTTCTTGATATAATGTGATGTTCCCATTGAAAATAAATTAAGTTAATATAGTGTTTAATAGTAATTTTAAATTTCATATCAATATAATATATAAATTTATTTCAATATTTTTAAATGTATTGATACTAGATAAATTTTTAGAAAAATATTCATTATATTTTGAAAAAGAATGGGAAATATTCAAAAAAAACTCCCAAGAGTGTTTAGTCATGTGTGTAGTCTTAGACTCACTGATCATGCTTCAAGAAAATATTGATTTGATACTCAATAATCTTTTTTAGGTTATTTATCATTTTGGAATATATTAAATTTATATATCTACATTCTATTATCTAATCGAATATACAATTATTGGGAAACTTTTCAGAATTTTTCTTTACTAAAAAAATATAATGGTTTTTATACTACAGAATTATTTGAGATTTATAATGGTTTTGGTATCTCATGTGTTAAAAGAAAATGAAAGAGTTATAATGAAATAGACTCAAAAATATATTTAAATTCAAATTCTATAACAAAAAAATAAAACCATGATAATTTATAAACCGCTTGAAGGAGACAAGAAGTGAGTAAAAATCATATCTCATTGGATCATGTTTGAGATACGAAAACCCTTATGGAAATTTTTAAATTCCAAAAAAACATTTTATTATCTATATAACAAAAATAACTGTCACAAAAATATTTTTGAAACATACCCTTAAACATTTCTTTAATTCCTATTAATTTATCTGAAATTCATTTGTTTGTAATAGTTTGTTATCATCATTTAATGTTATAGGGTATGGTTTTATGTTTCGTAATAGTTTTTTAAGGGAATTTTCTATTATTTTTTTGGATTCAAAGTTATTTATTTGGATAAAAGTCAATATATAATAATATTATATTTAATCAATCATTAATTCCCATATTATTAATATTAAAAACATATATATTTTTTCATAAAAATTGAAATTATGATGAATTGGTTGTGGAAAGTCTAACGATCAAAAGAGGATATATCGATAAAGATATTAAATATTAATAGAACAATTAAATAATCACTAAAACAAATTAAAAACATAATTATTAAATTATATTTTAATTATTTAATATTTTTTTATTATTTACAATTAAACCATTATAACGCCATTCACGTAGGGGGTAAAACATAACCGAACATGAGTGCATTATAATGATTTAATGAGTAAGGAATTTTTTGTATTTATGTAAAATATAACTTTTAAAGAGGTTAAAATTTGTAATAAATACAATATATATTCATTAAATTCATTATTATAACCACACATTAATGGTGGTGATAAAAATTGAATTTCATTGTTGATGGAGGTTATTATCAGGACATTCAGATGATTAATGTTTCCATTTTTCAATGATTGTGTTGTAATGAATTTATATGATAAATTATCCTTTAGTAATGATAATTTTGAAATTGAAAATATATTCATTCCTAAAATCCATCTTTTTTTAAACATGTAGTGGCAGTGAAGAAAAACCCACCACGTCTCTTCGTAGAGGAGGTATTTTGCAGATATACACAATCCATAAAATTTTGATTTTCATTTTGTATGTTCAAGATTGAATAATGGTTAATCCATTAATATAACAAAATTTTAGTTTATTAATAATAATAATTTAGTTATTTAGGGGAGTTATGGGAAATTATATAATGATAACATTAAGAAAAACAGCTTAAGAAATAAAAAATACTCTAGTTGATAGCATCTGATTTCTCTTAGAAATATCATTGGAAATAGAGGTCGTATGTTAAAGAATTGAGAATATAGGATTAATAAAATAGGAGTGGATTCATGTAGGATATAATTTTCAGTTTTTCATGAAGAAATTATAAGTAATAATTGTATCATGGAGTGGTAAAAGTGACCCCTATTTATATGCAAAGAAAACAGAATTATTTAAATACCCATTAACTTTTTCAATGAATGAATGACACTATTAAAGGATCAATAGTTCTCAAGAAGAAAATTATAATTTTTTTGGTCATCTAATTTTTTTAAATCCTCTAAGATTCATTTATAAACATTTTCTAAACATTTTTCAGGCCTTTTACACTTATATTTTTTACTTTTAACATTTTTTGTTTTTTTTGTGCTAAATATTTTTTACCTAAATATTTTACAGTTAATTCCTATAAATATATATTATTAGATAATTTTTATAAATATATTAAAAATGATATCCATTTTAACGTATAATATTTATAATATTTATATTTTTAACTTATAAAAATAGAAAATGGTTATTTCTATTGTGAAAGAGTATGTATTGTGTTATAATGTTCCAGATATAATTATTTTATAGTCATGTTGTGTGTCGGGTGTTAAATTATTCCCCACATAAATAATTTTATCCTCAAAATTTTATATAAATTGGATCATAAAAAATTGGGTAATTATTATTCTTTTCCTATTCTGATTACTATGTTTTCTCCTCTAACTTTTGATTTCTCCAAAGCACTTTCCACAGTCAAGTAATTTAATTCCACCAAACCTTTTCTCTAGGGTCAATAATTTGTGGAGGATGTTTATTATAATACATGTTAGGTTCTAAATATATTCTCTTAGTATTTAGTATATGATATTTTTTTGGTATATACATCCTCAAAAATAAAACATAGAAAATTTTATACGCTTAATAGTGCTTCGGTGGCATAGTGAGAACACTGATTGCAAATAAAATTATGTCCAAAATTTTCAAAGGGTCAATGTAAATAGGGTGTATTTTCCCCTTTTCAAATTCTTTATAATTCCATTCCATTGAGATATATTTAACAATAAATAATCCCCCTCTTGAAATTCCAAATAATTTATCTAATTATATAATTAGCTCTTATACATTATTTGTTCTATGTTAATGTGATCCTGAATAGTTATCAATTTCATTATTTTCTACTCAGAAAGGTCTAGGACTACTAGAATTACCCCTCCAACATAATACCAAAAAGTTGGAGTATGAAACATTATCCCCTATAATTCTTCATAAAATGACATCTTGATACCTTAATGGTGGTAATTATTATATAGTAATTTAACCAAGGGTAGATATTGATCCAACATGCCTTGAATGTTAAGAGAGTATGACCTTATCATGTATTATAAATTATGAAGAGTTAGTTCCTACTACCCATCAGTATGAGGGTGGTAGCCGGTGCTCAAGTGTATCTCGAAGATGATATCATCCTGAAGGCCCCTGATAATTTTAAATGTAAAACCAAGGGTCAATATTAGATAAAATATATAGAGATTCACTATGATTTATCACTAATTAATTGATATAGATTCATTCAAAAAATTTGTGGGGTTAATGTTCCATTATATATATATAATGTACATAATTACTAAGGAAATCTATAATGATCAATATAAAATTATTCTTTTTAGGAGTTTTTAGAACTCCAGTGACAATGACTATTTTAATATTATCTCACAAATAAAAAACCCCAAGCTAATAAAACATAAATTATACATTAATATAATTATTTTAATAATATATCTAACAAAATTCACATAACTTGATGAACTAATGGTTTAGTTCCTTAGATATTAGCTACATAAAAATTTTATTTTACAACACTTGAAATTTTTTCCCTATATCTATGATTGTCTATTTAATTTAAAGACATATCACATGAAATAATCACCTTTATAAAACATGTAATGGAAATATCATAAATGGGGGTGATTATAAAATTAGTTACTGAAATATAACCTTAAAACTCATAAACAACTAGATGGAATTCCAATATCAAAGGACCACCCTTTAAGGTCTTCCTAATATTTTCAAAGGAGTTGTTTAAAGGAATAAAAATCATAAAGAAATATTGTTAAATTTTATAGTTAAGGTAAGGGAGTCTATCAATTCTTTACATGATACATATTCTACAATCACCACATTTTTTTGTACATAATACACTATGAAAAAATTATATCATACATTAAATAAAATTATAGGGATCTAAAAATCCATCTCATGTTATTTTTTTCATAGTTCCTTAGTTTAACTATAAATAAAGAAAACTGTATTATGAAATATCTTCTTTATTTTATTGGATTTATAATTATTCTTCTTGAACTAATATATTCTATGATTGGTTATTTTAACCCTAGTACTTTATTATATGTTAATTTCTCTTCCACGCTATGGATATTTACAATTAACTCAAATATCCTTCTATAGTGAGTTTATTTCTTATAAAATTATCATCTTTAAGATTTTTCCCATGATTTATAATAATCCATTTTTCTCCTATGTCTACATTATTTCATCCCTATTTTTTTATTTGTTTATAATAAAAATATGTGTTATTGTATTTAATATTTATATTTAAAATCATCATTTTTAAAAAATAAATAGTATTACTCACTTTATGATATGGGATAAAAAATTTATTTTTAATATTGGAAAATTTTTTCCTTCTAAGATCACATGTTTTATATTCCAATGACATTTCCTCCAATAAATCATCATGTGTTCTCATGTTTCTATTATTAAAATTTTAGAAAAAATAACTTTCAAAAATGTATTTCGTGTCAAATTCCCTATAGAATCATTATGATGTGACATGTGACAATAGTTTTTCAATAATTTTTAAAAATTTTAATGAAAATATTTTTATTATTTTTAGGTAATTTAATATTTACACACAAAATATACATCTCATTTAAAGTAATGCATCCTGAATGACCTTCTAAATTGTGTTGTGATATTATTTTTTTGGGTGATTGATTTATTAAATCAAGGTCTCTTATAACCTAGAGTCATAGGTTACTTTATTACATTGGTTCTTGATATATGGAATCACATCACAAGGACATAGTAGTTTAGAAGCCATGGTATAAAAGATACATACTTTATTTCTATATTATATTGTAAAATCAAAATACCGAATAATAAATTCATTAAAATTTCTTGTTCACCTTATTACATCCCTAAATTTATTCACAGTTTACTTCATCATAACTTGGGGAAATATAAAAATGAGAATAGTGATCTCAAATACTCAATAAAGATAATGAACAAAATAACCTATAATAAAAGTCAGACATATAATGTATGAGGGAATAATAAAAAAACCTGATGTATAATTAATATATTAGTCATGAAAAATATTCATGTATAATATATTAATAAAAATATTTACATGGTTTACAATAGATAAATTCATGGTGATGGAATGTATAATGTTGTATATTTTGATATTTACCATCAAGGCCTCATCCAGGACACTAGTTTTTCTATCTGGTTCAAAATAAAGACATGATTATTTTTATAAAGGATATATCCATGGCATCATTGTTTTATTTGGTAGGCATACTCTAAATTCCAAAACATTTTGAAATGTGAGACAAACTAATACATCATTTGTTTATAAAATTTCAGTCCCAGTATTTTTCTTCTTTATTTTTAATACATCAACTATGTGAATGTTATGAATAATAATTCCATGCATGATCAACCTTCCAACATAAAAATTTATATTGTAATAGGATTATATGAAATATCAATACTTTTATTCGTTCCAATAAATTTTATAACATTATCATTACTATTCTTGAGGAGGAAACTGAATGGTTAAATAATAAATATCAAAGTGTTTCCTATGGAACCACATCAATAATCGTAAATGATTAATCAATTGTTATCAATATAAATAAGTAATTATTTAGACTTTTAACATTTTCTTTTTTAATTTAATAATGTAACTCACTTGGTGAATATCAAATAGTTATAATATTCATGATTAAATGGATATTAACCTTGCTAAATTATTTATTATTACATAATGGTGAAGTGTAATTTCAAAATTATTGGATAGAAATAAAATGTATTAATTTATTTCAATATTTTTTAGTGTTAGGATACCATATTAAGGGAAAAAAATTAATATTTTTTAGGAGTGTATGAATTAGGTAATTAATATCACTGGGGAGTGTCTATTCATGTATGTGGTCATAGGCCCGCTGATCATGATTTGAGAGAAGATTTCATTTATACTCAATCATATTTTTAAAGAGATTATGAATCATTTAAACTATTCTATATCTTAAAATTCCATACATTATCTATACAAGTATGTAATTATTGGGAAATATTGGACACTTTTACTTCAACAAAACATTAGGATGGTTTTTCCTCTATAGAAATGTTTAGGTTTTATAATGATTTTTGTAACTCCTGTAAAAACAAACATGAAGTATTGATAATGATTTAGAATAATAAATCCATTTAAATTCATTTTAAATATTAAAGAAAATACATCCATGAAAATTTATACACCACACAAATTATATAATAGGTGAATACAAATATTATATTAGTGTATCAAATTTGAGATGTAGAAACCCTTACCCTAATTCCCAAATTCCGTGATAGTTTATGAATATTATATATATCCAAAATAAAATTCTAAAAAATGAATCCTCATCCAAAGATACATCCTATATTGAGATTCACATATTAAGAATACATTTTTTAGTTATTGTTTATTTTCATCATCGGATGTTGTTGGTATTGTGTTTTTTTACTAGATTTGTAAAGGTTGTGTAATTTTTTTATAGATTTAAATTTATTCATTAATATTTTATTCAATATATGATAATATCTTAATTTAAATATTTCATATGTTTCATTTTCATTATTTTAAATTCATTGATATAATTTATAAAAAAAATAGAAATTGGGATAATCAGATTTCATGATGTATAACGATCGAAAGATGATGTATCAATAAACATGTTAAATATAAAAAAGTTACATAAAAAGTAATTAAAATATCACATATAAATTATTATTAAATTTTATTATAATTATATAATATTCCTTACTCATTTATGATATAAACATTTTAACATCGTTCACGTAGGTGGTAAAACTAACTCGAACACAAGTGTGTTATAATTACTTTTTGAGTAAGGAATTGGTTTTATGTTCTAAAAATATAAATTTTGTTGAATATTAAATAAGTCTTAAATATCATATAAATTCAATAAATTTATTTTTATAACCCTACATTATTAGTGGTGATGATAAATGGATTTCATCATTTGGGGAGGTGGTAGTTAGCATATTCTCACAATTAACATTTCCATTTTTCAATTAATTGAATGGATAAAGATATATAATAAATTAGAATTTAAGAATAATAATTTTTCCATATTAAATATATTCATTTTTAAAATTCATAATTTTTTCCATCCCTATGAGGTGGTGATGAAAAAAGAACCATATTATTTTGTAGAGGAGGTAGTTCGAATATACAAAAGATCGATGTTGTTTTTTTAGTTGATAGAATCAATTGAATAATGGTTGATAGATTAATATAATAAAATTTTAGTATATTGAAAATAATAATTTCAATATATAATGATTTCTATAAAAAAATAAGAGGAATATTAATAATAAAATATTTGGGCTAAAAAAATATCACATTAACAACTTCATGTTTCTCCTACAAATACACTTTGATATGGAGATGTTGAGTTAACTAATTGAGTCTAGTGGCATAATAAATTGTGATTGGATTGTATAAAAATATAAATGGATAATTTTCAGGATGAAATTATAAATAATATCTCTATAATGAAGTGGAAAAAGTGATAACCTTTTATAAGCAAATAATATGAGTTTTTTTGTAAATTTTTATTAAATATTCAAAGATAGTATGACACTATTCGAAGTTCAATGGATAAATTGTGTAAAATAATAATAAAAATGGAAATATATTTTTGATAGATCCTTTAAAATTTATTTATACACGTGTTATAGACAATTTTCAATCCTTTCAATCTTATGCTTTTCTCTTTTACCATTTTCTATTTTTACCGTGGTAATTAGTTTTACACATAAATTAATAAATTTTAATGTCTAAATATAAAGTTGTTCATATTACATAATTTTTATATGAATATTTTAAATATGGGATTTATTTTATCACAAAATAATTATTGAATTTATAAATTTATATTATAAACATAGATAATAGTTATATTAATTATGATAGAGTGTGCATTCTATGATAATTTTCTGGATATAGTGATTACCTACTCTTATTGGTTAATGGGTATTATATTATCCCCCCCCGCATAAATAATTAAATAATTTAAATTCTATATAAATTATATCATAATAAAATGTACATAATTATTTATCATTCTTTATTATGTTTCGCATATTGCATCCTCCAACTTTCTATTCTTCCAAAGCTCGCTCATCAATTGAGTTATCTGATTCCAAAAGACATTCTATTTAGGGTCATGAATTTTTTTGAAGTTCTCCATTCTCTTAAAAATAAATTATCAATTATATTCCCTTAGTTCTTCTCACATGAATTGGTTTTATTTTATACTTCCTCAATAATTAAACATAGAAACTTGTTTCACTATAGCGATGTTAGGTGGCATAGTGAGACGATTGGCCAAAAATCCAATTATTTCTAAACATTTCAAATGACCGATGTACCTAGGATTTAGTTTCATCTTTTTTCTAAACCATATAACTCTTTTTAATGGAGATACATTTAATAATTCATGATCACTATCTAGAAATTACAAATCCTTTTTATGATTATCTATATATCTCTTATGTATTCTTTGAGCCATAATAATGTGATTTTGAATAGTTCTCACTTTCGTTGTATTCTGCTCAACAAATTATATTAATAAATAACTTATTAAAATATCATGATGGCATATATGATAATTATAAAATATTATAAGAAAATATAATATCAAAAAAATAATTGATTAGTCATAAAAGTTATGGAATTTCCCAAAATTCAACTCAATAATCATAAAACAAGTAAGCATGTCATAACAATGTAAAATATTCAAAAAGAAGTTATATAATGAAAACATGGAATATCATAAAAAGAAACATCATCTTGTAAATATAAAATAACTTTAAAAACAACTTGGAGATTTAAAACAACCATAATTATATAAACACATTTGTGAGAAAACTCATTATTACAATACATATTTGAACAAACCAATTATGTCCATGACTAAAAAAATATAGAAAACTCAATATACCCATGCATATGTGAAAAAAATCATTATTTAATCAGCTGAATTCATCATGGGATATAAACATAATATAATTCATTCTAAGGTCATACAGAAACCCACTCGGCATCATGTTACATATGTCTTCCACTAAAAATCATTCATCATCATATCATAATGAACACATGGAAAAAATTAAATTTATTAGACATTTTAAAAAAATAATGTAACATAAACATAATAAATCATTTTTTATAAAAAATATAACTCCACAAAAAGTAATCATATCATAATAAAATATATAGGTTGATCAAACATAACTTCTGAATAGATATACCTTTGAGGAAAAATGGATACAAAAAATAGGGGATCTGACAATAACATGTAATCATTGTTATAAAAATATGATTTATAATTTTCATTTGAAATTTTTTTTGAGAATTGAATGAGAATATTTTTGAATTACATATTATAAATATTTACAAATAATAGATGCTTAATAATTAAATAAATATATATATATATATATGATGATTATAAATCAGGAGTGGTAAATAATGAAAATACATTCCTTTATTAAGTTAGTCATTTTTAATAAAATCCCATACTAGAGAAACATTGAAAGACATTAATTTCATAAAATTGATCATGGAAAATATCAAGAATATAAAAATTAAAAAAAATATGAATTTATTTAAAGAAAATTGTTTCTATATGAAAATATATATGTGAAGGAAAATATTCATTGGTAAGAATATAATTTATTCTTACCAACGTTACACTTTTATTTCAAAACAATATTGTATCTAATAAGGTTTCATTGATTTGGATAAGTAGATTAACCATTAAAAAATATAATATTCTAGGTATAATATGTTAATGTCATGATCAAATAATTTGGGAAAATTATATTAATGTAAGAAAAACATAGACCCAATGAATTCAAAATTGAGTCAATGAAACCCGGACATTACATTTCATATTAGTGGATCAGACCTTAACAATATTTAAAAAAATATAATAATTACATATTTTATAGCCTTATTTATATACATTTACTTTTTTATACTTAACTTATTACCATTTAATAGAAATATTTTAGTTAATTATGACATATTATTACAATCGAGTGTATTTAATATTTTACTATTTTAGGAACATTTATAATATCAATATTGACCCCAATTAAATGTTATTTATAATTATTGTATATTTTAAATTACAATAATATATCATTTTAATTTATTTACAATTTTTATTGTCTCATTACAAATGTTTTTTAGTTACAATTCTAGAAAATCGAACCGGTGTCGGTTAATGTTTGTAATTTTAGTAATAAAAGATAATGCTTTACTAATATGTTAAATACATAATATAACCTTTCAATAGCCATAATAAATCATTATTATATAATAATTTTTTTATAATATTAGTATATATATTCCCATAGTCATCTATGATAGTGTTTTATTACATTATTCAAGAAGGCTAATTCAGCAACCCAAACATAAACATAACATAATTAATATATATTTTATGGCTATAAATATGGTTTATTTTGGAACAAAATAATTATTATAAAATAATAATTTTATTTTATTGTGTTTTTGAATCATATATTGACATATTATAGTATATAATATGGAACATCTATGGAAAATGAGACATGTTACTTTATGGGGGATGTAATATGCACAATGCACGGTAAATATTTTCATTTTCCAAAGAAAGAGAGGGGATTAAATTGGATATTAATTTTTCAATAAATATTAATGATTATATTATATATATATATATAATATTTTTCAATTCAATTTTTACAAAATGTGATGTGAGGAACTGGTGAAAAATGGAATATGTTACTTTATGGAGTTTGTACTCTATACCAACACATAATGGTTGTTTTTTTTGTTTTCTAAGTGGATGGAATAGAAAAAATGATGTTTCTCCATTAATATAATAATAAATAAGTATAACAATGATAGTTAGGTTTTTATATTTCTAATCCTAGGTTGGTTTTGGAACTAGATGATGAAGGAGAAAATGATAATGATTAATTAATACTAACTTTGGGAACATGAACTTTCTCTTGAAAGAAACCTTTGAAATTAAGGGCATTAGATAACTTATGTTGAACTGGAGATTTATAATTTGAATGAGAATTTTATGAGTGTAAACTTTTTTTTTGTGTTCAAATAAATTTAGTAGGCTATTTTTATCTTTGAGTGGGTGTAATTGGCGACATTTTATATGTGAATAAAATGGAACTCTTGTGAATACCCATTATTTTCCTTTAATAAAATGACACTATTCAAGGCTTAATAGTTCAAAAAGAAAGAAAAAATTAATTTTTTGGTTAGATAAGTTTTATAAATCCTCAAATATAAATTAAAAAAAAAACATTAAACATGTCACAATCCATTTATCTTTAGGTTTTTACATTTTGCCATTTTCATTTTCTTAACTAAGAAACTACTTTCTTACTAACTTATATACTATTAATAAAAAAAATAAAATAACCCATCTTTAAAATATGAGTGATATTAAAGTATATTTAATCTCTATATAATATAATAAAATTTCTATATAAGATAAAATTAACTTTTAAATTATAATATTTTATATATAAATTTTCTTTATAGAAAAATGATGTATTCAACATTATATGTTCTTACTATTATTTATATTTGGTTACCAATTATATGTTTAATAATATAATAATATATATTTTTTATAATAATATTGTTTTAATTGGTTAAAATATGATAATTTTCATCAATTAGATGACATTTTCACAATATTCATAAAAAACATTAAAAATAATAGTTTAACCATTTTCACTGTAATTTGTTTTAATCTTACATATATTTTTTTACAAGAAATATTATTATCCTTTTTAAATTATTTATACCAAATGATTCATAATATTTATTAAATTTTACCAAATAAAATTTATAATGGTGGGAAAAATTAATTTTCGAATTATCAATATTAATGTGTGAAAAGTGTTTTTGGAAAAAGTGTATCTCCAAGAACAAAATGAAAATTGTTTTATTTTACATTTTATATAGTTTTTATAAGGTGGTTACTTATATTGATACCCAAAAAATTAATGGATATTATATATTGTGATTATTTAATAACTTTATTAAGTTAACATGGTCTTTATTTTTATTTAGTATGGCATGAAAGACCAATTACTCAAATGGAGTTTAATTAAGGAAAAAGAATTTACTAAAATCATGGTCTGTAACAACATTCAATTTTATATCCGGATAGGTTTCATGAATTCTTTAGGATCATTCATTCATCCTTTAACTGTTTCCATACCTATAATATAGACACATATTGTATGTTTTTTAAATTCATTCTATCCTATAAGAATTTTTCTCTTAAATTAATGTACATATTTATACTACTAGTATGTATAGAAAAATTTGAGCTATGTGATTCATATATTAACTCTATTTTTATCTCAGATATGGATAGAACACAATGTTTCTTTTCAAACATTAACATGATATCTTTATATTAAATTAATATTACTCTCCCTTCATTCATTCCTTTCACTATCTTTGGAAACCCAACATCTTAATGTTTGAAATAATATACCCAATATAGTAAATATGGATTAGAAATCATTTGTAAATGGAGTGATGTTTTTTATTCTATAATGATTACCATATCCAACAATACTAACTCCATCAATATATGATCTTTTTTGTCCTCATTTTTTTCTTTACTCATTGACCATTATTTCTTAAATAATTATCCACATTTTTTATTTTCACTAAATTATATTGTATCAAGAAATCCTTTTCATGAGTATTTGTAGACATGTATTTTTTATCTTATTGAAACCCCATTATGTAAAAAATTATTTGAAAGTTTATTGAAATCTAAAAATATCACCTCTCTCACCAAATATATTGTGTATACATATCTTCAAATAGATGATTATTGCTTCTAACAGAAGATCATGAGTGTAATAGTATTTCTCATGGATCTTTAAAAGTATTTATGCATGAAAAACAATTATACCATTTTTCATAATGAGATATCTTAGTCCATTCATCAATGCATCACTATATATTGTAAATACATTATTTATTAATGGAAGATTCTGTAATGGTGAATAGACCATTTTATTATTTTTCTCCACAAAACATTATTCACATTCAATTTTCCATGTGGATTTTACCCCTTTCATTGTTAAAAATGTTAACATATCATCAAATTGATAACAAATATGAAAAAATCCTCAATAGTAACCTATTGAGACAAAGAAACTAATATTTTAGTTTTATTATATAGTGTATATTATTATGTGACTACCATCATATTTAAAGGATCAACAATTATTCCATTCTAAGATACAATATTATCAAAAAGACATCATGAAGCTAAAATCAAAACATATTATATTTACCATAAATTTTATTTTCTTTGATAGTCTCAATAATAATTTTCAAATGACTTTCATGCTCCCCATTAAATTTAGAGTCTTTCAATATATCATCAATTAATACAACTATGATATAATCAAGATAATTTACGAATACTCTTCTTATCATAACCATAAACATGAAGGGTTCGTAATAAAATCCAAAGGTAATCACTATGAACTCATGATGTTCATACCATGTATGAAACAAAGCCTTGGATATATTATCCTTCTTTACGCATAATTAGCTATATCCCGAGAAAATTTAGATCAACAAGAAATATTGATCTCCCATGAGTATATGAAATAAGTCATCAATGTGTGGGAGATGATAATTATTCATTATATCAATGAAATGTATCTTCCAATAATCGATTCACAACCTTCGAGATCAATCATATTTCACAATAAAATAATAAGATATCACAAATATAAAACACCATGGATTATTAATCCCTTATAACATAGATCTTATGGTTTTTTTCTCATATACATTAATTCCACTGGGTTCATTCTTTTGGGATTCCTAGATATCGGTAAAACATCAAGTACCAGTTCAATATTAATATATACATAACACCCAATTGAATGACTGGTAAATTATTCTCCAAAGACATCGATATATTCATATAATGTAGGTATATCCTCCTTTATTTAGTTTTCCTAACCATCTATATGTTTCATCACCATTTCATCTGCAAGTATTTCATTAGGGTGTGAAACTAGATGTGGATCAATGTATGAATTATATAATGAGGCCTCTCCCGAAAATAAAAAAACTCAGTTACATATATAAAAATCCTAATCTCTTTCCGAAGGAAATATTTTTTCATTATATTTGAAAATCCAATTCATGCCTAGGATAATGTCAAAGTCAACCATATGTATTTTAATCAATTTTCTATATAGGTGAAGATGGTGTATCATATTGGGAAATTACTGACATACCATCATAATAATAATATATTTATTCAATGTCTTGATTGAAAACACATTTATTAGGGTTTTGAGAAATATTTTAATATTATCAACAAATAAGTTTAAAATAAAATAGTGTGAAGATAATTAATCTAATAAATAATTAGATACTTTTTATTTTATGATTAATTTACCCATTATAACCTTATCGTGGTCATTGATTTTAGTTTTGGTAATTACATAAACATTTCTTTGTACCCTATGCCTCTTCAGAGGTGGATTCCCTTGATGTAGGGGGTATTAGATAGAATAATTACCTAAATTCTGGAAATTAAATGAAAATATATTAATGGATTCCTTCTTTCTCTTCCATTTACGAGTTATATTTCCCTTATCCCTGACCTTTTAACAAACTCTCATGTCCATTAAGAATGTACCACGATGTTTCTTTCCACAATTATCTCATGTTGATCATCCCATTATTCCCTTATTCTATATTCCCACACTTCTTTATCCATTTTTATTTGTCATCCCCTTTTTATAAAAGATTCATTTTAAAAAGTAACACAATTTAGTTATTTTTTCATGATTGATCATGATATTTTATCATTATATGAAGAAAAATATTGGGATATTAGTGACCATAGAGGCTCAACTTTAACCCACCATACAAATGGTTGGTCATACATACCTATTTTTGTAGGTAGTCAGCAGAATGCCTAGATAATTCGATCAATTAACATAATAGTCAGTAGCACTCTCCATTTCATTAAGCCTCATAATCAATAATTTCTTTTCCATACCGGCTCATTTCTCTTGAAGGAAGAATTTATCAATGAATATACTATGAATGTATTCCATTCCTTCTTTTATATATGATCCACCTCCTTAGTATTTTTAATTAGTGACCACCAAGGATAAACATCCTGACATAGATGATAAACATCCAGGAAAACATTCTCTATTTCATTTCTTCCTAATGAATTAAATATCACTTCTTTGGACAAGATCCATTATTCAGTTATAGAGAAATCATTGGATATATTGAATGATGAATTTTCCCTAATGATGTTTTCATTAATTGTTACACCATGTCGTGGATTAGTAGATTTATTTATATGGGAATGATTATTAGACCGATCTTAATTCAATGACCCTAATATACAATATTTTTCTTAGTTTAAACATCAGCCATGTTGATTTTATTTCAGAGGGAATCACTTACATTGATCATGGGTGTTGATAATATTTACATTTCTCCCATTGGCATCCATCTATAAAAAAATGTAATATACATAATTAGCTTATAAAATAATGAATTTTGGGACATAAAAATACTTATTTAATTAAAATCTATCAAGAATACTCTAGGTTTATCATTATTATTATGATTGATATCTTCTTCTAAATTCTAGTTCCCATGGTTCTAAATAATATTCCTTAAATACCAGTAGTAATTTCCTAGCACCATAAACTAGAAGAAGGTTGTTAATTTATTTCAATGATATAAAATACAAGCAATGACATCCCAAATGACTATACTATTTAGTAGTATTGGGAGAATATATACATACAAGATTTCAATATTACTTTTGAAAATAGAAAATATTATATAAATAATCATGAAACATTCATATTATATTTTCTGAATATATGATTTTATTTATAATTCACTTCTTAGTACCCTAAGATATGGAAATATAAGTATAGTGACTTCAAATTCTCAGTAAAGGTATAAATATATTAGGAGATATTATAATAGGATTACACATAATGGAAGAGTTAATAATCAATAAACCTGCCATATAATGAATATCCTATGAATGGAAAATAACCATGGATATAATATAAATGGGTATAATCAAATGGATATCAATTTAAAAATTTATGGTGAGGGAATAGATAATGTTATACATAGTGACCATTAACGTCAATGCCTTATAAAAACACATTTATTTCAATCATTTTCACAACAAATACAACATTCTTATCATCAAGGAAACACCATACACATCTTGTATAAAGACCTGGAAATCCCATGAATTTTTTTTATTAAATACACGGGAATTTTATGAATCCTCAGTTTCTAATGGAACCTGATTTCGAGGCTTGGTGTGCCCAGAATAATTTTCTGAAGTTTTGTTTGGATACGTTCAGTAGACGTACGAGCATGATTTTATACCTTTTTAACCGGTGCTCCGAATTGAAATCTAATGACACCAGTGAACTTGCAGCACTGGTATTCACTTATGGAGAACATTACTGCAGTTGAATTTTATATAGGTTGGAAGTTATTTTTGGGGGTTTTCTAATTTAAATAAATAAAAATATAATTCACATATTTTTATGTGGGTGGTCGTTAAATCCACCAAAGGGAAGGTGGAAGTGGGGCCCACCATCCACATAATATCCCATGGGAGGATATTGTGTGGTGGGGCCCACACGACCACAAACCCCTCAACTCCTCATTGAAACTCTTGAAAACCCCCATTGATGTAGGTTAAGCCCTCTACTTTCCAACATCCTTTTTAATTTTGAAAACTCTCCATCTCCCACTTTCTCTCATTTAATTGCCAGCGCTATTAATTAATTAATTGAGCTCCACAATTAATTAATTAATTTGAGTGTTTGAATTTTGAAAACAATTTTCCAACATTAAATAAGTGAATCTATTCATTTATTTGGGGCTGGCATAATCGCTGGAGAGCTTGGGAGTATTGGTGGAGCCTTGGAGAAATAGAGAGAGCTTTCTTCCAACAAAGAACGTCGTCTCCAACGAAGAACGAAAACATGTCTCCTTCCTTTCCAATCAGGGAAAGCAAGGGAAGACGCCAGCCATGAAGAACATCGCCAACGACAATGAATCTCCCTCCGATGTTGATGAAACGATGTCCGTCTTCCGTGACACCGTCTTCCACGACTTCAACAACATTCTTAAATCTAGGTAGGTGATTTTATTTAATTTTAAATGAATAAAATTATATCCTACTTTCTTCGATGTTTACATTGGTTTGATGGTGGAAAATTGACGTCACCTAACGTGGAGGGTGAGGGCTGAACAAACACAGACCAATGACCCTCCGTTGAATCCCGTTTGGTTAACATCGGAGGCATAGCCGAAAGGGCGTGGTGCCGTCGCACCACGCCGGAGAAGAACCGTGATGGAGGAGGTGGTGCGGCACTATCGCGCCACATAGAGAGAAGCAGGATTGCGGAGCTGTCACGCCGCGGTAGAGGTGTGGAGGCGGCCGGCTAAACCGGCCACTGTGGAGCCGGTCCATGGGACCACCAGCAGGCCCGCTGCAAGACCGCGGCACCCGAAGGCACTGCGTGGAGGGTGACCGCGGGCCGCAACTATGGGATGCTCAGTTAGAGAAACCGGTTGGATGCCTGCTAGGCGGGCTGAAGGACAGCGGTGCCCTTCGGCATCGTGCGGCGAAGAATGCGGCCCACTCTGTGGGCCGCTCTACTGGGCGAAACAGTCGACTGCCTGCTGGCCGGGCTGGAAGACCGCGTCGCCACCTGGCACAGCGTGGGGAGAACCGCGGCCCACTATATGGGCCGCTTGTGCCAAATAGAACTGGCCGGAAATGGCCGACCGAGCAGAGGAGGGGCGGTGCCGCCGGGCAAACTGAACGGGCCCTCAATGCGGGCCGGGTCCGCGTGTGGGCCACGCCCCACCGGGCCGGTCTGACCCCCAAACTAGGTCATACCCACTGGGCTAGGTCTGCGGGTGGGTTGTACTCCACCAGGCCAGGCCGACCCTCAGCTGGATCAGACCTGCCGAACTAGGTCGGGTCGACCCGCCACCCCCTTGGGCTTGACGGTTCGGACCCTTCTTTGCTTAAACGCGAATATCTCCTAGACCGCACATCCGATCGACGTTCCCTCTACGGAATTAGGACCCTCGCGACTAGGCGGTCCTTTTTCGAAACTCTATGTGAGTTTTGGACGACATTGGAAAACGTCCATGTTTGGAACAAGTGTAAATCCAACCGGGCCCCTTGAGCGGAAATGCTAATAACTCAAAGACCGGGCGTCCGATTGATGCGTCGTCTGTCGCATTGGGGTTTTTTATGACGAGACAGAACTACAGGTTACATAAACTCAGGAATTCATGGTAGTTGATGTATCATCACTTTTCTCAAGGAGCGGACCATCCTGGAATTGCGCGTGATGTGTGCGGGAACCCTAGAGCTGGCTGGGACAACTACTTTATCAGAATCCTATGTGGATTTTACATAATTATTATTGTATCATAATCCTATGTGGGTTTGACAATGATGAATATGGTACCGGAATCCTACGTGGGTTTGGTAGTTCTGACTTCTGTTCCTGTATCTTTTGTGTGTCTGACAGAGTAGCTAGTGTTGTATCCTGTGTGCGTCTGACAACTTAGCTGGTCCTGTATCCTGTGTGGGTCTGATAGCTTATATGAATTAGTTATTACATATGTTCATCTCTATCTCTATACGAATGATGTATACCTGTGTGAGATGATTCTTATCTTTCAATCATTATCATTGATATGATTGACTTTACTTCCTGTGTGGACTGGGTTGTGATTGGGCTCGAGAGTTGGAGTAAGGCTGTGACTGGTAACCTAGGTATTTGTATGGTCATCTACCTAAGTTGGGTTGGTTGATACTTCGTGATTTTATCTTACTACTATGGTATATCCTTTCTGGATTCTGGGAGACCTTCGGGGGTCTCAGGGTCCCCTACTGAGTATCGTTATACTCACCCCTACACGGGCTATGCCCGCATATCATTGTGTTGGTTGCAGATGATAGATAGCACTGATCAAGGCAGATGGTTGTATAGATGGATGGTACCCGGACGTGGACTACTTGGCGAGACGTACTTAGAGCGGACAGATGGAGCTGGGGTGCTGAGGAGGCCACCTGTACTCACCCTTCAGGTGGGATTCCCGGAGGACGACTCAGTAGTTTCTGTTTACCTTTCTATAGTTGTACTAGCTTTACAGTTGTTGTACATACTGTTGGGTTTTTATTTCTATCACCTTTCCATTCAACACTTACTTTTGTATACAGTTTTACTTAGTGTTTACATTCAGTTGCGTACTCTGTTTCTTGTGTTTAGGTTGTGTGTGTGTTATAGGATAAAAGGAAATGCCTTCCCTTTATATAGGGATTACGCCTTTGGTGATAGTCTCTAGCCACTGGCCTATGGAAGGCAGGCTTGGGGAAGTCACGGCGCAGGCCCCGAGGATGGATCATGACAAATTGGTATCAGATGAGTTGGTTCTACCGCAGAACTTGGACTCTAATTCTTTAAACAGCAATAGTGTTAAGTGTTTTGGGTGTGATTATCATTTTAGCGAAACCGGTGTTGGTGCGGTGGCCTGAAGTATCCATACACTAGGACTCTGACATCTGATCTCTGACCTAGTGCAAGAAAACACTGATTGCGTGTGTGTTTCCTTTGAAAAATTTTCATAGTGATTAAATTGTGTCACTTGACCAGGTATACTATTTTAACTGTGGCGAACCTTTTTCTTTTTAGGATGGACCGACGAAGGTAGACAACTAGGGTTCCGAGTTACGTACGAGATGGTAGCCCACGAGCGATGAGGCATCGGTGTAGGGCCCCATCACAGTAGCGGTACCAGCAGTACCACTACCCGCTGGGCCACTAATTCCACCAGCTCTAGAGAAGAGACTGCACGCCGCCTGAGTGCATTGCATGAGTTCCAGCACCCGAGGCCGCCCAGGTTCTGAGGAGAGACTGACCCAAAGGCAGCTGAGTATTGGATAGAGGCTATCAGGAGAGTTTTCAGATTGATAGGGACACCAGCCGACCTCATGGTGATCCATGCCGTGAGTCACCTGCATGTAGAAACAGTCAGATGGTGGAGCCTAATAATCCTAGTGCATGACAAGGAATCATTACATTGGACAGACTTCGAGAGTCTTTTTCACTCAGAGTTTGTTCCAGGCACCCTTCGTGCTGTGCGGATTCAGGAGTTACTTCATCTGCAGCATAGAAGCATTACAGTAGCTCAGTACTCAGCGAGGGTCACTGAACTCTCACGCTACTCCACGGATATGGTATGAGAACCGTTCCTCAAGGACCAGACCTTTGATTAGGGACTTAGGCATGAGATTAGGGCTTTGACGATTACCCTCAGCATTCTGACGTAGGTGGGGGTGCTGGAGCGAGCCCTTGTAGTGGAGAGTTTTCTCCCTGAGCAGTCACCAGGGGCAAGACCCACCATAGGCTGACACATAGTGGACTCATATGCAGCCGACAATAGGTAGATGACGCATAGGTCTAAGAAGACCAAGCCATCAGGTGGGAGACCCCAAGATACAGGTTCGGTTGTGCAGGGCACATGGGACAGAGCCAGTTATATGAGGAGAAAGCAGTGCTATCAATGCGGAGGGTCGGGCCACGTGGCTCGAGACTGCCTGACCCGCCGTACAGATATGCATCAGACAGTAGAGGGACCTCCCAGGCAGAGGAATAGGTTTGACCGTGGTGTTACTCAGGGAGTGGGAGGACGTGGCAGAGGAGCTGGCCGAACAGTGGGTGGTGGATGACATTTTGCGGCTCTACCACCACCACCACTAGGAGGTCCACCCTGACCACAGGGAGATGGCAGACATAGGCGAGCTCAGCTCCAGAAATTCGAGGCCTACAACCATGGAGTTCCTGAGATTATTCGAGGTACTGTCTGTGTCTACTCCACCCTTGCTGCAGTACTTATAGAAATATGTGCGAGTAATTCATTTACTTCCACTTCCCTCGTTTAAAGCTCATAGATTCCGGTGAAACTTTTGTCTTAATCCTTACAGTTGGAGACTCCTGCGGGAGAAGACTTGACGATTAAGCACTGGTTATAGTAGTGTGAGATTACTCAAGGAGGTTATAGCTTCGACTGGGATCTTCTTGTAGCGGCATCAAGGCCCTACGACATCATCTTGAGAATGGACTGGTTATCCAAAGTTCATGCTCAGACTCATTGTATTAACTGTAAAGTGCGGTGTATCTGCACAGATGGGACCTGGTTCACCTTCACTAGAGAGAAGGGAGTATATGCAGCATAGGATGGTCTTACGCCGAGGATGGGGCAGCCGATCACACATCAGTTGTCTAGTCTCATCCATGGAGCGGTTGATGTGAGGAGTCTGAGTTTTCCTGTTGTGGTGGATCAGTACGCGGATGTTTTCCCTGACGACCTTCCAAGAATACCTCCTCGAAGATTGGTTGACTTCTACATTGACTTGTACCGTGAGACATCACTGATATCTACTCTAGCATATTGGAAGGCACCTGTTGTGCTTCGTGAGCTGTGGGTATAGCTGGAGGACTTGTAGGGGAAGGGATTTATCTGACCCAGTGTTTCACCCAAGGCATCACCGATTTTGTTCACCATGAAGCCATATGGGAGCTTGTGACTGTGTGTCGGCTATCTTCGCTTGAATCAGGTGACCATGAAGAACAAGTACCCACTCCCAAGGATTGACAACATCTTTGATTAGCTCAAAGGAGAAAGATAGTTCTCAAAGATAGAACTCAGGTCAAGCTATCACCAGCTTAGAGTTTGAGATGAGGATGTGTAGAAGATGGCCTTTAGGTGTTGGTATGGACACTCCTGGTTCTTGGTTATGCCCTTCGGCATAACCAATGCTTCAGAAGTGTTCATGAGTCTCATAAACAGGATCTTCCAGACATACCTCGATCCCTTTGTCATAGTCTTCATCGACAAAATACTGATTTACTCTACTATTGAGGAGGATCACGCCTACCATTTGGAGGTAGTACTGGATACACTCCTAGAGCACCAGCTTTATGGTATGCTCTCGAAGTGACAGTTCGGGATTCGAGAGGTTCACTTTCTAGGACACGTCATCTCGGAGGTTGAAGTTGCAGTGTCTCCATTGAAGATTGAGGCAGTAATTTCATGGGAGCCACTCATGAGTGTGACGGAGGTTCCGAGATTTCTGGGACTGGTTGGGTACTATTAGAGATTTTTTCTATACTTTTCCAGAGTTGCAGCACTGCTTTCATCATTGACGAAGAAGGGGAAACACTTCATGTGGTCAGATAGATGCCAGTAGAGCTTTTAGGAGCTGAGGCAGAGGTTGAACAGTGTGCCCATCTTGAGGCTACTGAAGGATGGCATAGGGTACTTAGTTTACTGTGACACATTGGGTACCGGACTCGGGTGTGCCCTAATACAGGAGCGACTAGTGATCGCATATGGTTCACGGCAGTTGAGACAGCACGAGTAGAACTACGCTACCCAGGACCTAGAGTTATAAGCAGTTGTCTTCACCTTGAAGATGTGGTGACACTATCTGATGGGCGAGCATTTTACAGTCTATTCTGAGCACCAGAGTCTCAGGCATTTCTTCTCACAGAGGGAACTGAACCTGAGACAGAGGTTATAGATCGAGATCCTCCAGGATTATGACTTCGAGATAGTCTATAATCCTTGTAAGGGGAATGTTTTAGCAGATGATCTCAGTAGGATATCAGGCATTCAGCTTCTAGGAGAGGCGATGAAGCTGCTGGCTGCGTTGCAGATAAACTTTGTGGATTAAGATGGAGATGCCTTTCTACAGTCTATCACAATCACTCATCCACTCCTTCAGTGAGTTAGAGAGGCACAACATGGTGACATTGACTATGAGACATGATGTGGTCAGATATCCTTAGGGCAGGCACCTGATGGATTTTCTGAAGGTGGGGAGAAAATCATCCTATTCAGAGGACGTACCGTGATATCAGTTTCACTATAGGAGGAGGTGTTGATGGAGTTCCACACTTCCCCACTATCGGTGCATCAAGGAGTGGAAAAGATATACCAGGACTTTAGACGAGAGCTCTGGTGGCCGTGTATAAAGAAGGATGTAGTAGAGATTGTCTCACGATGCCTCACTTGTCAGCTAGTGATGTCGGAGCACCAGGTTCTAACAGGCTTGGTTCATCCCCTAGAGGTCCCATAGTGGAAGTGGGACGAGATATCTATGGATTTTGTGACAGGACTCCCACACACATTTAGAGGACATGACTCTATCTAGGTGATTGTCGACCAAATCACCAAGCTGGACCACTTCCTACCGATCAGAGAGTAGGGCTCAGTAGAGAGCATGGGATGCCTCTATATACGAGAGATCGTACAGATTCCTGTTGTGCCATCGACGATTGTCTCTGAACATGATGCACACTTTACTTCCCAGCTTTGGAAGGGGTTGCAGGAGGTTTTTGGGACACAGCTTTGCTTGAGCACCGCCTTCCATCCTTATACGGATGTCCAGACCATGCAGACCATCCAGTCACTCGATGACATGCTTTGGGATTGTGTCCTTTACTTTAGTTTCAGTTGGGAGGATCAATTACCCTTGGTGGAGTTTGCATACAACAATAGCTACCACTCCACCATCGGGAAGACACCTTACGAGGCACTGTACGGACGACCATGCAGATCACCTTTGTGCTGGACTATCCCAGGGGAGTCAGCACTTGTAGGACCAGAGATGGTTCCGGATATGATAGAGAAGGTGGAGATCAACCAGGAGCTGATGAAGACTTCACAGAGCAGACAGAAGTCCTATGCTGATAGGGGACGGAGACCACTGGTGTTTTAGGATGGTGACCACGTCTTCATACATGTCTCACCTCGGCGAGGTCTACAGAGATTTGGCCAAGGTGGAAAGTTATCTCTTCAATTCATTGGACCATTCAGTTCCTCAACATATTAGGTAAGGCGGCTTACCGCCTTTCCCTTTCACCTTAGTTGCATCGTTTTCACAACGTCTTCCACGTATCTCAGCTAAGGAGATGCGTCCATGACCCATCCCACATCATCGTCCATGGGGAGGTGGACATCGATGATGGGGCGACATTCATGGAGGTCCCAGTGGAGATCAAGGATCGACAGGAGAGGTTCCTACGAGGACGGTCAATTCCTCTGGTGTACATTTTCTGGCAGCACGGGAACCTCCAGGTGAGCACATGGGAGCGGGAGGCTCAGATGCGTGCTCAGTACCCATGTTTGTTCTTTTAGTGTGTGTTGTAGCTTATGGAGACATAAAGCCCTGAAGTGGGGAGAATGTAAAGACTCAAAAATCCCGCGGAATTTTTTTTCTTAAATTAATGGGAATTTTACGAGTCTACAGTTTCTGACGGCACCCGATTCTGAGGCCCGGTGTTCCCGGAATAATTTTCTGATATTTTTTTCGGGTACGTTCAATAGACGTACGAGCGGGGTTTTATATCTTTTGAACTGGTGCTCAGAATTGAAATCTGAGGACACCGATGAACTCGCATCACTGGTATTCACTTAATGACACCTTTATCGCAGTTGTGTTTTTTACAGGTTGGATGTAATTTTTGGGGTTTTCAAATCTAAATAAATAAAAATGTGATTCACATATTTTTATGTGGTTGGTGGTTAAATCCTCCAAAGGGAAGTTGGAAGTGGGGCCCACCCCCCTCATAACCTCCCATGGGAGGATATTGTGTGGTGGAGCCCACACTAACACAAACCCCTCAATTCCACCTTGGAACTCTTGAAACCCTCCATTGATGTGGGATAAACCCTCCACGTTCAACATCCCTGTTTAATTTTGAAAACTCTCCACCTCCCACTTTCTCTCACTAATTTTCCAATACTATTAATTAATTAATTGAGATCCACAATTAATTAATTAATTTGAGTGTTTCAATTTTGAAAACCTTATGCCAACTTTATATAAGTGAAGATATTCTTTTATTTGGAGTTGGCATAATCGTTGGAGAGCTTGGGAGTATTGGTGGAGGCTTGGAGAAATAGGGAGAGATTTTTTCCAACAAAGAACACCATCTCCACCAAAGAACGATGACACATCTCCTTCCTTTCTAATCAGGGCAATCAAGGGAAGACTCCGCCAGTGAAGAATGTCACCAACGACAACAACTCTCCCTCCGACGTTGACGGAATGACGTCCATATTTTGTGACACCATCTTCCGCGACTTTGACAATGTTATTGAATCAAGGTAGAGGATTTTGTTTAATTTCAAATGAATAAAATTATATCCTCTATTCTTCTATGTTTACTTCGGTTTGACAGTGGCAAATTGATATCACCTAATGTGGAGGGCGCGACCCGACGACCCTCTGTTAAATCTCATTTGGTTGACATCAGTTATGGAGCCGAAAGGATGTGGTGTCATCTCAACATGTCGGAGATGAACCGAAAGGGCGGAGGTGGCGGGGTTCCATCACGCCGCAAAGAGTGCAACATGACCATGACGCCATCACACCGCGATGGAGGTGCGGAGGCGGTCGGCTAAACTGGCCGCTGTGGAGCCGGTCCGCGAGATAACTGGCCATACAATCTGGCCAACCCCCAAGAAGACCACGACACCTGTAGGTTCCGCATGGAGAGAGACCACGGCCCGAAACTGCAGGCCGGTCGGCTGGAGCAACCGGAAGTGCTTAAGGACTGTGGCGCTTGTCGGCGCCGCGCGGAGCAGGCTGCGACCCACTGTGCGGGCCGCTCTGCTGGGTGAACAGGCCGGCCGCCTGCCGACCGGCCTGGAAGACCGCGGCGCCGCATGGGGAGAACCACGGACCGCTATGTGGGATGCTCGCACCAGATAGAACTGGCTGGCTACAGCCGGCCGGGCAGAGGAGGGGCAGCGTCGCCGAGTAAACTGAACGGGATCACAGCTCGGGTCTGGTCTGCGGGTGGGCCGCGCCACACCAGGCCAGGTCGACCACCCAACCGTCTCAGACACACCAGGCTGAGTCCATGGGTGGTCCGTGCTCCATAGGGATGGGCCGACCCCCATCCGGGTCAGAACCACTGAACCGGGTCGGGCCGACCCGCCAGCCCACTGGGCTTGACGGGCCGGACCCGACTTCTCTTAAACACAAATATCTCCTAGACCGCGCATCAGATCGATGTGTCGTCTATGGCAATGGGACCCTCGTGATGACGTGGTTCTTTTTTGATACTCTAACTGAGTTTTGGAGAACTTTGGAAAATGGAAATGTTTGGACCGAGCGTAAATCCAACTAGGCCCCTAGATGGAAATGCTAATAACTCTCAGAGCGGGTGTCTGATTGACGCGCCGTCTGTCGCGTTGGGTTCCTTATGATGAGACAGAACTAAAGGTTACATCAACCCCAAGACTTCATGGTAGTTGATTTATCATCACTTGTCTTGAGGATCAGACCTTCCTGGAATCGAGCGTGCTATGTGCGGGAACCCTGGAGCTCACTGTGACAACTACTGTTCAAGAATCCTATGTGGGTTCCACAGTGATAATTCTTGTACCAGAATCCTCAATGGGTTCGACAATGATTAGTAATGTACCAGAATACTACATGGGTTCGGTAGTTATGACTTCTGTTCCTGTATCCTGTGTGGGTCCGACAGAGTAGATGGTCCTGTATCCTGTGTGGGTCTGACAACTTAGTTGGTCCTGTATCACGTGTGAGTCTGACTACTTAGATGAATCAGTGATTACATATGATCATATCTATCTCTATATAAAATATGTATACCTATCTAAGTTGAGTATTGTCTTTAAATCATTATCATTGTTGTGATTGACTTTACTTCGTGTGTGGACTAGGTTGTGATTGGGCTCGAGAGTTGGAGTCGGGTTGTGACTAGTAACATAGGTATATATTTGGGAATATACCTAAGTAGGGTTGGTTGATACTTCATGATTGTATTTTCTACTGTGTTCTATCCTTAGTGGATTATGGGAGACCTTCGGGGGACTTGGGGTCCCCTACTATGTATCGTTATACTCACCCCTGCATGGGCTATGCCCGCACATCGTTGTGTTGGTTGCAGACGGCTGACACCACTGATCGATGCAGATGGTTGTAGAGCTGGATGGTACTTGGAGGCGGACCACTTGGCGAGATGTACTCGGATTGGACGGATGGACCTAGGGTGCTGAGGAGGCCATCTGTACCCACCCGTCGGGTGGGATTCCCAGAGGACAACTCAGTAGTTGTTGTTTACCTATCTGCAGTTTTACTAGCTTTACAGTTGTTGTAATTACTGTTGGTATTTTATTTTCAGCCCCTTTTCTTTCAGAACATACTTTTGTATACAGTTTTACTTGTGTTTACAATCAGTTCTGTACTCTGCTGCTAGATTTCAGGCTGTGTGTGTTACACGATAAAAGGCAATGCCTTCCCTTTTTATAGGGATTACGCCTTTGGTGCTAGTTTCCAGCCCCTGGTCTATGGAAGACGGTTATGGGGTAGTCACAGCATGGGCCCGGAGGATGGGTCGTGACATAATGTTTTCATTGGGTAGGCTAAAACAAAATTGCCAGACCTTTTTTCTCATGATACTAACTGATGCATCGAGGGGATATATAATCCCAAACCCCAACTTTTACTTCTTTATGTCCAATTCGTTTATTATATTAATGATATGAATATAATTCGTATGGATAATCATATTTATTTAATAATAATCTCTATTTATAGAAAACTATATAAAAATAAATTATTTTTCCAATGATAAAAAAATGGATGACATGATCATAACACATCCATATAAAGAAAGTGGATGGTTAAAAATTAAATTTCTTAATGGTACATAATGAACCTTGGCCATAACCAGTGATATGAAATAAATAGTATTTAATATAAAAATATTATACATTTTGAGTATCATAATTTCTTTTCTTAATGTAATTATGTTCCTCACTATTCGAATATCCAACCATAGGAATATTATTGACGAAATGGAAAGTGCCATTTTCAATGAAATAATGATATGATATTGGGAAAAGGTACATTAAAAGGGATGGGTTATCAATAAAAGATATTAACTGAGTTTAATAGTTTTTAATAGAACTAGATCACAAAAAATGTAAGAAAATCATCAATTATGGTTGGTAATAGTGTGTGAATTATGTAAAGCATATCCCCAATGAGTGTCTATACTAGTGTGAATTCTTTTTCACGTTGATCATATAATGAGTAATGATAGAGTTTATATTCATTCACTATTCTTCAAGGTGATTACCGATAAGAACATCTATTATACGACCAGATCCACTTTCTATAATCCATTTAGGGATGTAATTATTGGGAAACCATGTACACCTAAGTAATGAATACAAACCATATCTCAATGAATCAAGATTAAGATTTGGAAACCCTAACCTTAATTCCCAAATTCATTGAATGTTTTTGAATAAACTTTCTTTTAAAAATAAATATATTAAAAACATATATCACAACCTTATGCATATATATAATTTTTTAATATTTAGGATTACAAATTTATTAGTTAATTATAATTTATTTTCATAATCGAATAGTGTTTTTTTGGTTATTTCTTTTGTACTATCTTTGTAACAGTGATGTCAAACATTTTTTACAGATTCAAATATCTTCATTTTGATATTATTAAAGATAAAATAATGTTTTTAATGATTCCTTAGATTAAAAACATGGATATAATTTTTATAAAATAGAAATTGCAATGAACTGGTTTCGGAATGATTAATGATTGAAATGTGATATATAAATAAAAAGATAAATATTAATAAAAATATTGAATATTTATTAAAAATATTAAATAAATAATTATTACATTATATTATAATTATATAATATTCTTTCTTCTTTTATGACATAAACATTATAACATTATTCACATCAGGGGTATAACCAAACTGAATGGGAGAATGTTATAATGATTTATTATAAAAATGATTGCTTTTATTTATATATAATATAACTTTTAAATAATATTAAACATGTCATAAATATCATATATCAACTTTAAATTAATTTTTATAACAATCCATGATGGGAAGTGATGAAAAATGGAATTATTCATTTGTGGAGGTGGTAGTCCACACGTTCTCATGATTAACATTTATATTACTCAATAAATTAGATGAAATGAATTTATATGATAAATTATAAATTTAAAAAACATAATTTTATTATAGGAAAAATATTTATTCAGAAAATGTATCATTTTTTCCGGGATTCATATGTAGTGATGAAAAAACTCACATAAATTCATGGAGGTGATTGTTTGTACAAACACATGATCAATGTTTTTTGTTTTTATTAGTGGATAGAAATGATTAACAAATGGTTTGTCCATTAACGAAATAAAATTTTATGGTCTTAAAATTAATTAATTATTTATATTATTTTTTATAGAAATGTTTTACAAAATTATTATAAATAAAAAATGGATAAAAAGTACGAAATACTCACGCTAAGAATAAAATACTTCTCAAAGAAATATCCTAGGAAATAGATGCCTTTGGAAAACTAATTCATAAAAATGGATTATTAAAAAATGATGGTATTATTATAGGATAATAATGGAATAGATATTGATTACAATTAAATGGAATAACTTTATTATTAAGTGACAAATGAGATCTACATTTATTAGTTAAGAAAATGAATTTTTTAAAAATACACATTACATTTTCAATGATAGCATGACACTATTCAAGGGTCAGTAACTAAAAAGTAAAAAAATATTAATTTTGGGTTGATTTAAGGTTATTAAATACTCTAAAATTAATTTTAATACATTTTTAATATATATTTCAATCCATTACTTATAGATTATTTTTTCCATTTTTTACCATGGTAAATAATTTTTTACCGTGTTATTTAATTTTGTACCTAAGTTTGTTGAATTTAATGCATAAAATATTTGAATCGTATTATATAATTCAAAAAATAAAATTTCAATAATTTATAAATTTATATTTTAAACAGAAATAAAGTCTCTTTCTATTGTGATAGAGTTCCATTTGTGCGATAAGTTTCAAGATATAGTGTTAATCAACTATAGTTGGGTATTATGTTTTATAAATTATTTTAAAACAAAATTATAGCATGATGTAATATTATTTTATACCTCTTGTGAATTTACCAAATAAATTTTCTTTCCATGGGTTCTTCTTGATATAATATATGACTTATTTTACGTTGCGAACATATGTGTGGACTATCATTATTTGATGGGTGTGGACTAAAATCATTCTCAAATCCACTCATGGAGGTTATATATCTCATTATTTCATTAAGGAAATCAGGTATGGTTTTTCAATACACTATGATATAGGAAATATATATTTATTCCTACTATACAATTTTATTAAAATCATGTAGTGTTGTCTACTCTACTATGTTTTAAGAATCTGGTAGTGATGTTTAGTCGATTTTGTTATTTGAATTAGATAATATTACGTCCTCTAATAACTTATGAAATTTTAATCCTACTCTTATACCATTTTTTTATTCTTATATTATTCTCTATGTATAATTTTTGGTATCTAATATTTTCACAATATAATGTAATGGTACATGTTCGTTTTCATTTGAGAATATATATCCTTTTATTATTACTTGTGGAAATCTCTTATTATTCATTTTTTCCATTACTCATCTGATATTTGTATCATGTTCATGTTTTCCCACATAATAATGAACTAACCCTTTATATCATATTGATGTGTTTCTACCTTACGGAGTGATTGAGATCATCCATTTCTTATATTTTCAATTCCCTAGGACATGATGATGAGAATAACTGAGGATTTGTTTATAAGTGGATCTAGTATTTTTTTGATTATATCTAAATATTTATAATGATATTTTTATGTAGCTTATATCAGAATATAATAAAATATTGGTTTATGGGATATTTTTACCAGTTGTGATTTTTATGGTTTATATTCTATAAATAATTGTATGTTTGGCCTACTTTTTCATACCTTCTATCAAAGCTTGACATTAATGTACTCTATTTATCTCAATATCTAAGAGTGAAAATATAAGGTTTCATAACTTGTATTAGATAATTGTTTATTTACATCAAAGGATTAGTTGACTTGTTATTGTTGATTAGTAAAGGAGTACATTACTGACAACCCTATAGAAAATTATATATTTTGGACCACATCCAAAATTTTGGTAGAGTATATATATTTTTATTTCAAAGAAATAAAATCAATGTATGGATGTTAATACATCGATGTAGACTCTAGTATAGTTGTTCCTAGTGGTAATAAACAATAAAATGGATGGTTGGGTATTAACAAAATATTCACTTTCGGTATCAAAATTGGGCCTAATTTCCCACCTAGTTAGAATCACTTTGGGGAAATAATTTGGTGTTTTACATGAAATTTATGAAAAATTATAGAGTATTTAAATAGAGTTTTAAGATTTAATATTTATCTTGTTGTTTATAGAAATTTTATGAATCTCAAAGGATTGAGTTGGATTTGTTATTATTATGTGATGTCAATTCCATGCATGTAGTATTTTTCACAATAAGATAGATTTTATTTTCTTGAAATATAATCATTAGTTATTATGTTGGAATCATTTTCATATCAAATATAATGGAGTGATTATGGAAATTTGGAAGTAAAATAGATAATTTACAGGGAGACTATATGTTTAAAATAAGGGGAAAATGAATACTAGAGACGGAACATGAGGACCATTCATGGGAATAAGTCAAGGTTTTTTAATGTTTCCAACCTATGAAAGACCACATCTTCATCAATTATAATCATGAAAATAAATAATAAACTAGGTGAAACCATTCCCATAGAATATGGTTTTTTGAATAAGAGCATTTCCAATATAGAAATATATAAAATGACCATAATATAGTAGCCACTATAGTAGAATTTTGGAGAACTTTTTTAAAATAGTTAAGGCTAATTTGGAATAAAGAAAGTTGTGGTGTAAAATTTTTGAGATTAAAATAACTTTAACTACAAAATGGAGTGTGTCATGTCCCAATGGAATTGTCCCTAAGAAAAATTAATAGAAAGTTAAAATGGTTGTGATCATGTTCAAAGTGAATTGTTTTGTTAAAAAATTCTAGTTCAATGAAGGCCAACATGGGATGATCTATGCCACAGAGTGTGGGGAATTTATCAAGGAGGATCCATTTACAACATGGGGAATCCTGTTATGGGAGTGGTAGTGTCTATTAGTGGTTGTTGTCATCATATGTATATGAAATCAAAAAATATTCAACAAATTATAACCTTTCTATAGAAATTGGTTTTTTAGGTTTAAATTAATAATGTTTTTTCACCATGTCATTGTGAAAGGTATTTCTATTGGTGATTTTCATATTTCTAAATAAATGATCATAGAAATTCATGGACCAGTCTAAATTGGTTTCATAATCATGTGTCTTCATTTTAGACCGTGATTCTATCTTGTTGTGAATGAGTTTGAAATATTCATGGGGTGAATTAATTAAGAATTAATTCTAACTAAAAAAATAAAGAAACACATTCAACTCAAAGAAGATATTCAGTGGATTTTGGTTATTGAATTCACGAATAAAATATGTGAAGATTTGGGTGGTTTAAAAATCTATAATGACGACGAATGGTTTCCTCTTATTGGTAACATTACCTACATATTTTATAAAAGGGGTATTGAATATAAGTTTAAGGGAGACAGATACAAGAACATATGGATATCATGTTATCAGAGGAAAAAGAAGTTCCAGGTGAGGGGCTGGAATTAAGAATGAGTTGGAACCTATTGAAGACAAATCCAAAGAATAAGAAGGAATTTTAGTTCTGTAAAAATTGAAGAGGATTCATGTATAAACTATGGAATAAGACAATGCTACAATTGGAATAATTCAAAAATTTTGAACAATCATCCCAAATGGATATTAACATTTCATCTATTCATGCCTAAGGTTGAACACATGAGAAGTCCCAGGTGAACTGTGCACCAATATCATTCTTTCATCACTCCCTTTAATCTTATACAAATTTAATAGTAATCTTAATATTGAAAACAATGACATGCCTCTCCAAGTTGGAATTAATATTCTTCACCATTTTGATAAGTATACAAAGCATGAAAATACTTCTTTCCTTATAGTGAATAAACATGAATTTCAAGAAAATAACTCTAATACCAAATATAATTTTGATATCCTTACAATAAGAGAAATATCAAAGGGAATTCAAGGTAACATGATGATATATATTTGAAATTTAGAGAGAAGATTCACTGGAAGAAAAAGAACACCCAACCATAGATGAATTGGAGAATATAATCATTATATATTGTCAACTGGAATTTTTCATCTACTATAAAATGTGTGTTTGAAACAGCTTCTGATGCACACATTTGAATTAATCTTTTTGAACAATGTTGATTTGGAAAACTGAATGAGGGGAGGTAGATCTATGAGTATCTATAAATTATAAAATTATTACTATAATTATTATTGACTAACACCTCACAATGATGATCAAAATTATCTTTGTTTCTATTTTTTTATTATATGAAATCTATTAAAAACATTATTTATCTATATAGACTTTATACAGATGGATTTATTTTAAAATTTCGGAATAAATGTCTCTTCTTACCTAATTATAATTTTTTTGAATATGTCTTGTTTATGTAGTGGTCTTAGGTGTTGGGTTATACAAACTGAGTAATATAAATTGACAATGAAACTACTTCACATGACTCACACTACACCAAAATTTTGAATCAATGAATTGGACTTGTAAAATAAAATAAATTTCTAAATTACACAAAGACATATAATTACATTACTTTGAAATAAAAAACCTAGATTTATGACATGGATATTTACAAGTCAAAATGACCAAATCCCTATTTAGTGGAAAAGATGAAGGAACAAAATATATTCTTGAAAAAACTAATAATGATGTGTACAGATCATTCCATATCAATGAAATTCATGGGTACTCATATTTCATAACTTTTACATTTTTTTAGTAGATAAATATTGGTATTATTAATGAGGTATAAATATGATACATTTAGATATTCGATTAATAATATAAAGAAGATGATAACCAGATCGATGTAATGATTAAGAAACTTTTCACAGAACATGGTGTAGAATTCCATAATCATCACTTCATTGATTATTTATAAGTGTTTTGGATTCTATCTAAACTAATTCCTCCTTATGCACCTTAGATAAAAAAAATTATAAGAAAAAGGAAGAAATGCACTATATTAGACATGATGATATAATGATGATTCATGTGAGTATTTCATTATCCAATGGGGATACATGTTACAAACATAATTATTAATTCTATGACAAGTTCCAACTAATGTGGAAGTTCCATAAAAGTTTTTCTATGAAAAGAAACCCATGTTATCATTATTATATGATTAGGGTTGTAAATCATTTTTTATGTACTATTTAGGTAATAAACACTACACCATGAGCCACAAAGTGTACTATAGTTGGATATTCGAAGGAAAAAAAGGGATACTTCCTATACAATCCTTTAGATAAAAATTTCATGGTTGGAAAACATCTCCCATTATATGAAAATGATTGTATCACTAAAATAGATTATATGGGAGATAAAAACCTAAATAAAGTCCATTCCCAAGATACAAAATAGTTTTTAGATGAACAGATTCCAAAAAATGTCACAACCCGTCCCTTGGGGCCCGTATCTTGACTACCCCAAGCCCGCCATCCATAGGCCAGGGGCTGACGACTAGAACCAAAGGCGTAACTCCCTAAAAACTAGGAAGGCATTACCTTTATAAATTGTAAACACACTCAACCAGAGAACAAGTGGAAGCAAACACTAAGAAAAGCAGGAAAACAAGTGTGATAAAAGTAGAAAGGGGCCAGAAATACAAGCCCAATAGAATAGTATAGCTACAATTGAAAAAAAGTACAACTGAAAAGACAAACAACAGAATAGGGAAGCAGCTCCTCGATCATCCTCCGGGTTCCTACCAGAAGGGTAGGTACATATGTCCTCCTTAGTACTCTACGTCCATCTGTCCACTCCGTGTTCTGTCACGCTGAGTGTCCACCTCCGGGTACCGTCCAGTCCTCGTACGCTCTGACTCAGTTAGCACTGTCCATCGTCTGCATCCAACACAGTGAGGTGCAGGCATAGCCCATATAGGGGTGAGTATAACGATACTCAGTAGGGACCCCAAGACCCTCACGGTCTCACTAAAACCAAAAAGGATAAATTACAATGAAATATCACAACAGATAACCTTTACTTAATTATATGCCCATACATATACCTAAGTTATCAAGTAACCCATCTCAATCATGAGGAAAACACAATTGTCATTGACTCATCTCAAACTAGGATTTTTATTCATGATGTCGAAATCATGGCTAATGGATAACTCCTCCTCTGCCGAGCGCAGTAGTCCTGTCATGACTCCGAGGTGCTACTCACTACCCTTAGACTACTAAGATACTCCTCCTCCGTCAAGTACAGTGGGTCTGCCACCACAACACAGTAGTGCTCCCCGCCATGGGTCTGCCGCCCCAACACAGTAGCACACCCCCTAATAGCCTACAGAGGTACTCCTCCTATCGAGTAGCATGGGTCTGCCGCCCCAACACAGTAGCAATCACCACCATGGGTCCACCTCCCCTACACAGTAGTGCTCCCTACTAGGCTAGTCATGTCACTCCGAAATGAATCGGACAAGCAGTCATCAGGTCCCAGCCAGCTACTAGGTCTTCGTACTCTGTATACTGGTCTTTGGGAGGATCTTCTCTACGATCTACTAGCTGGCACTCCATGTGTCACGAAGTCACACAAGGAAGTATCTCAAAGAACCGCCTCATCATAGGGATCTCAACGCAACAGATAGCGCGTCAATCAGACGCCCGGTCTATGAGTTATTAACATTTCTGTTCTAGTGGCCTTGTTGGTTTCGTGTATGAACCAACCCGACTGTATCTCAACTGTACCCCGAACTCCCATGGGGTACACTCAAAGAAACCGTTTGTCAACGAGATTACCAAAATCACTGACGGTTCGTCAAATGGACGTCTGGTCTGAGAGTTATTGGATTTTCCATTCTTGGGGCCCGGTTGGATTTCTGGTACAATCCAACCCAGCCATACTCCAACTGTTTCCAAACCTCGAGTGGAGTGTGAAAAAAAACCGTCTCATCATAAAGAAATTCAACATAGTTGATGAAATGTTAGTCGGATGTCCGGTTCTCATGTTATAAGCGTTTTCGCTCCCAGGGCCCAGTTGGTTTCATGTTCAAACCAACCCGACCGTACTTCAAACGACATCGGTTAACCAAACCGGTCACACCGTTGCGATCCATATGGAATTTAACATCAGATGGTCTATGATTTTTTCCAAAATAGATAGGCGGTGAAAAAGTTTCATTTCACTACAACACACGCGAACCGGGCCTCATGGGGACCACTCCTCGACCTCGACATAAATATCCATAATTGGTCTTGAAATATCCGTCTTAATTTCAAGGTCACAACTTTGCCGACGGTTCTTCATTCCGACACCGTATGAGGGAGATATGTTAGATACAATATCCCTTAACAATAATAATATTATTATCATTGGGTGTTTCATGGACTTGATCCATGAACCAAAATTTACTATCGAACATTAGACTTGAATCGACCATCTTAATGACAAGGTCATGTCACCGCTGACGACCAGTTAATCGGACGTTGCATTCATGAGTTATGGTGGGTCGGAGATTTAATAATAATACTAAATCTATTATTTTTTCGAGTGCTTCTGATACCAGATCTGAAAACATGAAAATGACATCCAATATAGGACTCAGAATGTCTGTCTCGGAATCTAGGTCACACTGCCGCAGACGGTTCATGAAATCGAGGTCGCACGAAGGTATTGCTGGTGAAAAAGTGTTTTTCATCAAAAATAATAATAACAATATTCTATTGTTATTATTAATTGTTTATTTATTTATATATTTCCTTAACTCCAAAAAAACATTCAATACACATTCCATTTACCTCTTGCGCACCAGAATCAATCACCTCTCCCTTATCCCTTTTTTCTCTTTATTTTATTTCCCAAATCTATCTCTCTCCAATATAATTCTTCATCGTCAATTTTCTCATGCTCCAACCCCAAAACAGTTCCTGCAACATGTAAACCCTAGCCGCCAACTCATTTCGCACCCACTACATCCACAGGAACCACCGCCGCCTCCAGGCGGCCGGTCTGTGCCAGCCCCTGCGCCCTTCCGCGGGCCACCAGAGTCGCTCCGGTGGTCCGTTTTAGCTTCCATCTGCGCCTACAGCCTTCTTAGGTCGTGCTATTTATTGAAATGGCTTCAGAACAATGTTTCCCTTCTGTTCATCCGTCGCCAAAAATTCCACGCAACATGAACAAGTTGGCGGTGGGTCCAGACTTGTTCGTGAGCCCGTACCCACCGCGTTAGTGCTTCAAACAATCACGCAACAATTAATCGCCCAACATTGAGGGTATAATTAACATAAATATAATTATACAAAAACAACCCCTACCTCTAAATTGACATCACACGTCATCGATCCGTGGATGATGAGCATCGCGGTAGTCTGGTGTCGTGGAAGAAAGATGTTTTCCCACCAACGTTGGTGTAGGAGTTGTTGTCGTAGGTGACGCCTCACGAGAGAGGTGTCTTCTCCATTGAAGCGGAGGAAGAAGGAGATAGGAGAAATCATGGAGCGTTCTTCGCTAATAGAGTATGACATTCATTGACTGAGGAGTTCTTTGTATGGAGAAGAACACTTTTCCTTTCTAATTCTCCAGAGCTTTCCCATGCTTTCCACAACACAACCAAGGCCTCCCAAAATAATAGCTAATACTATTATTTTATTCACACACCAATTACAAAATTCAAACTCTAATTAATTAATTGTAAAATCCCATTTAATTAATTAAAATGTGTTGGCAATCTAAATGGGAAGAAGGTGGAGTGTCACATCAAAATAGGGGAATTAATGGGGAGTTGGCACATTAAATGGAAGCTCAAAGGTTCAAGGGGGGTTAAAGGGGGGGGGGTTAGGTGCTAATGTGGGACCCACCAAATGTTATCCTCCCATGGGAGGTTATGTGGGAGTGGGTTCCACCACCAACCAACCTTTTTAGATATAAACCACCAACAAAATAAAATTTATATAAGACATAAATTTTATTTCGTTTAATAAAATTCCCCAAATTATAACTTTCAACCCGTATAAAATGCAACTGCGGTAAAGGTCCCCTTAAGCGAATATCGGTGCTGCATGTTCATTGGTTTCTTCAGATTTCAATTCTGAGCACCTGTTCAAATGATAGATAAACCCGTACATGCGTTTACTGAACATACCTAAACAAAGCTGTATAAATTGATTCCAGGCACATCGGGCCTCAGAATCAAGTGCCGTCAGAAACTGCGGACTCGTAAAATTCCAAGGTATTTAATAAAAAAAGTTCCTTGAAATTCTTGGGTCCATAAATTACTCCCACCTTAGGGATTTATGTCCCCGTAATGCTTCAACACACACTAGGGAAAACTAAAGAGGTATTGAGCACGCATCTGAGGCTCCCGCTCCCCTATGATCTCCTGGAGGTTCCCGTGCTGCCAGAAAAAGCTCACTAGAAGAATAAAACATCCTTATAGGATCCTCTCCTGTTGAACATCAATTTCTATTGTATCCTCTGTAAATTTCACCCCATCATCGATGTACAGCTCCCCGTGATCGATGATGTGGGATGGTTTGTGCACGTATCTTCTCAACTAAGATACGTGGAAGACGTCGTGCACCCAATGCAACTGTAGTGGAAAGGCCAAGCAGTAAGACACCTCGCCTACCCTGCTGAGGACCTGGAAAGGTTCGATAAACCTTGGAGACATCTTTCCGCCTTGGCCAAATATCCATAGACCCCGTTGAGGTGAGACCCATAGGAAGACGTGGTCTCCATCCTTGAACTCGAGAGGTATCCATCTCCTATCATCTTAAGACTTTTAACTATTTTGTGTGGTCTTCATCCACTCCTGGATGATCTTCACCTTCTCCAATGTAGCTTGTACCATATCTAGTTGGTAGTAATTTGGCCGACTTGGTATGTCAGTCGACGATCACCCTTATTTTCCTACGATCTGTAAGAGCTGCTAAGATTTTTCCTTTGCTGAAAAGAGAAGTCTGGTCTCATCCCCTTGATGAACCATGCCCATTGCCTAATACAGTCCATCTTGACATGAATAGTACTAATTCGTGCCATGGACAATGTCGTAAGGCCTCGACGCTACTACCAAAATATTGAACCGTTACTCTCACCTTCAAGGGTCAAGTCACACTGTCAGCATCAGTGTGCGGTCACTGGGTCTCCTCTAGTAGGAATATCAAAAGTGAGGGTCAAGTCAACAGTTTAAACAAGAACCTCTTAGCACCCAAAAGTGATGGAAAGAAAATTCCACAAGTACAGATGTCTTTTATTACTACAACTCGAAGTATAAAGACATAAATCAAACACAACAATGATAACATGGAAACTAGAAGCACCAAGAACAATGGCATCCATGTCTGGAACTAGTTCCACTCATGTCCACCTACTTCCAAAGCTCCATATTCATATGCTTTAGCTGCCTAAAGATGTGATCTCCTATATCCTCTCGTTCCCTGCGGTCGGGCAGGACCTCCTGGTGTTGGTGGTGGACACACCTCAAACCGTCGTACACCACCAGTTGTATGGAAAGCTCCTCTTCCTTGGTCTCCTTATTCTTGCAGTCTGCCTCGATCGAAACTCTGCCTCTACCTGGGAGGTGATTCTTCTAATTACTGATCATCTGCATGGTGGGTCGGACAGTCACGAGCTATGTGACCCTGTCCTCCGCATGAGTAACACAACCCGATAAGTCTAGCACTGTATCCACCCTAGGTGCCCAGCACTACTGACCCTGAGTCATGCAGTCGACCACCTGTAGGTCTGGTCCTCTTGGACCTCTGCATCATCTGTCTACTGTTAGCTGCAGAAGACTCTGCTGCATGTCGGCTAGTACTGGGTCCCACTGCTGTAGACTGGTCATCAAGGAAACTCTCAACTAAGATGGCTCGCTCCAACACCACCGTCTGTGTTGGGATGCTGTGGGAGACAACTGAAATTCTAATCTCTCTCCTAAATCCCTGCTCAAAGGTCCGGGCCCTGAAGAATGGGTCCCATACTATATCGATGGAGTAGTGTGAGAGGTTGGTGAACCTCGCTGAGTATTGCGCCACCATCATGCTAACCTACTAAAGATGCAGTAGCTCAAATATACGCACCGCTTGATGGGTGGCTGGTACAAACTCCACCTGGAACAGGCTCTCGAAGTCTTCCCATAGAAGTGTCGTCTCATCATGCATCTGGAGCATCAAGCTCCACCATCTTCTTGCTGCTTCCTGATGGAGATTGGCAGCATGGATCACCATAAAGTCTTCTAGTGTCCCTACTAGCCTGAAGTCTCTTATAATAGCCTCCAGCCAATCCTCAGCCGCCTATGGGTCCGTCTCTCCCCAGATAATGGGTGGCCTCTGGCACTGGAACTCGTGCAGCGCGCTCAAGCGGCGTGCATCGCCTACTACTGGGGCTTGTTTCATCAGTGGACCAATGGGTGGTAGTACCCCTGGTGTCTCCGCTGTTGCCTCAACTAGATGAGGGCCCTGTACTGAGGCCACGTCACTTAGCGGCCTGTTAGTATGTACAACTCTCGGGGCTCTAACTGGTTGTCTGTGGGGAGGCATCCTGAAAGAAATAGACTATACCTGGTGAGCTGACCTAGTTTGAGATGACCTAAATAAAAATTTTTAAAACACACATGCAATCAGTGTTTTCTTACACTGAGTCAGAAATCAAAAATCAGCATCCTGGTGTATGGATGCATCGGCCACCGCACCAACACTGGACTCCCTGAACTGAAAACCAAACTTGGTACGCATAACATTATTTCTTTATAGAAAAGAAAATATAAGTATCCTATGTTCTATGGAAGAACCTCCCTCTGATACCAATTTTCCACGACCCATCCCCCGGGGCCCATATTGTGACTACCCCAAGCCCGCCTTCCATAGGCCAGTGGCTAGTGACTAGCACCAAAGGCATAACTCTCTACAAACTGGGAAGGCATTGCCTTTATAAATCGTAAACACACTCAAACAGAGAACAAGAGGAAGAAAACACTTTTTAAATCAGTAAAACAAGTGTGATGAAAGTACAAAGGGTCTAGAAATACAAGCCCTAACAGAAAGGTACTACTACAACTGAAAAAAGTACAACTAAAAAGAAAAATAGTTGAATGGTGAAGCAGCTCATAGATCGTCCTCCGGGTTTATAAAATAAGGGTTAGTATAGATGTCCTCCTCATCACTCCACATCTATCAGTCCGCTCTGTGTGTCGTCTCTCCGAGTGTCCACCTTTGGGTACTGTACAGTCCTCGTACACTCTACCTCGGTCAGCGATGTCTGTCATCTGCATCCAACATAACGTGGTTCGGGCAAATCCCGTGCAGGGGTGAGTATAATGATACTTAGTAGGGACCATGAGACCCTGAAGGTCTCACTAAAACCAACATGGATAAGCCACAATGAAATATCTCAACAGATAACCTTTACTTAGGTATATTCCCATACATATACCTATGTTATCAAGTAACCCATCTCAATCATGAGAAAAACACAAAGGTCATTGACTCAGATCAAACCAGGATTTTTATTCACGATGTTGAAATCACGGATACTGGAGAACTCCTCCTTTGTCAAGCACAGTATTCTTGTCACGACTCTGAGGTGCTACTCACTAACCTTAGACCACTAAGGTACTCCTCCTCTGTCGAGTACCGTGGGTCTACCACCCCAACATAGTAGTGCTCCCGGCCATGGGTTTGTCGCCCCAACATAGTAGCGCTCCCCCTAATAGCCTATAGAGGTACTCCTCCTGTCAAGTACTACGAGTCTGCCGCCCCAACATAGTAGTGCTCTCTGCCATAGGTGCGCCGCCCCAACACAGTAGCGCTCCCCACTGGGCTAGTCAAGTCACTCCGAAATGAATCGTACAAGCAGTCATCAGGTCTCAACCAGCTACTAGGTCACCGTACTCTGTTTTCTCGTCTCTGTGAGCGTCCACTCCACAAGATACTGGTCAACACTCCAAGTGTCACAAAGTCCCCAATATAAGTATCTCAAAGAACTGCCCCGTTATAGGGATCTCAACGCAACAGATGACGCGTCAATCGGATGCGCAGTCTATGAGTTATTAGCATTTCTATTCCAAGGGCCCGGTTGGTTTTGTGTATGAACCAACCCGATCGTATCTCAACTATACCTTGAACTCCCATGGGGTATATTCAAATGAATTTTTTCTAAAATGGATTACCAACACCGCTAACGGTTCGTCAAACATATGTTCGGTCTGAGGGTTATTGGCTTTTCCGTTCTAGGGGCCTGGTCGGATTTCTGGTACAATCCAACCTGGCTATACTCCAACTGCGTCCAAACCTCGAGTGGATTTTTCAAAAAGAACAGTCTCATCAAATGAAATCCAACATAGTTGACGGCACGTCAATCGAGTGTCATGTTCTCAAGTTATAACCATTTCCGCTCTGAGGGCCCGGTTGGTTTCAGGTTCGAACCAACCCAATCATACTTCAAACGACACAAGTTAACAAAAACGGTCACACTGTTGCGATCCATATGGAAAAGCACATGAGATGGACTACCCATTTGTCCAAAACAAATAGCCAGTGAAAAAGTTTCATTTCATCACAACACGCGCGAGCCGGGCCTCATAAGGCCCACTCCTCGACCTCGACATAAATATCTATCATTGTTCTTGAAACATCTGTCTTAATTTCAAGGTCGCAACGTCAGAGACGGTTCATCATTCTGACACCGTATGAGGGAGATATGTTGGATACAAGATCCCGTAATAATAATAATAATATTATCATTGGGTGATTCGTGGACCCGAGCCACAAACCAGAATTTAGTATCGAACATTAGACTTGAATCGACCATCTTAAAGACAGGGTCACTTCGCCGCTGATGGCTAGTTAATTGGACTTCACATGCAGGAGTTATGGTGGGTCAGAGATTTAATAATAATATTAAATCTATTATTTTTCCGAGTGCTTTGGGTAACCGATCCAAAAACCCGAAAAAGACATCCAATATTGGACTCGGAATGTATGTTTCAGGATCTGGGTCTTACTACCACAGATGGTTCTTGAAACCGAGGTCGCACGAAGGAGTTGCTTGTGAAAAACTGTTTTATCAACAAAAGTAATAATAACAATATTTTATTGTTATTATTAATTGTTTATTTTTTTAATCTTTCCTTAACTACAAAAAAAAAACAATCAATACACGTTCCATTTCCCCCTTGCGTGCCGGAATCAATCAACTCTCCCTTATCCCTTCTTTTCCCTTTATTTTATTTCCCAAATCTCTCTCTCTCCAATCTTATTCTTCATCTTAAATTTTCTCACGCTCCATCCCCAAAACAGTGCCTCCAACATGTAATCCCTAGCCGATAGCTCATTTCCCACATGCTGCATCCACAGGAACCGTCGTCGCCTCCAGGCGGTCGGCCAGTGCCGGCCGCCGCGCCGGCACCCCGCGCCGCCACACCCTTCCGCGGGACACCAGAGTTGCTTCGGTGGTCCGTTTTAGCTTCCTTCTACGCCTACGGCCTTCTCAGGTCACACTCTTCATTGTGAGGGCTTCATAACAACGTTTCCCTTCCGTTCATCCATCACCATACATTCCACGCAACACAAACAAGTTAGTGGTGGCTCAAGACTTGTTCGTTAACACATACCCACCGTGTTAGTGGTTCAAACAATCACGCAACAATTAATCCCCCAACATTGATGGTATAATTCACATAAATATAATTATTAAAAAAAACCGCTACCTCAAAATTGACATCGCACGTTGTCGAGCCGTGGAAGAGGAGCGTCGCAGTAGTCAGGCGTCGTGGAAGAACAATGTTTTTCCACAAACATTGGTGTAGGAGTTGTTGTCGTAGGTGACACATCTCACGAGCAGTGTCTTCTCCCTTGACATGGACGAAGAGGGAGATAAGAGAAATCGTGGAGTGTTCTTCATTGAGAGTGTATGACGTTCATCGACGAAGGTGTTCTTTTTCGGGAGAAGAACACTTTTATTTTCTAATTCTACAAAGCTTTCCCATGTTTTCCCCAACATAACCAATGCCTCCCAAAATAATAGCTAATGCTATTATTTTATTCACACACCAATTACTAAATTCAAAATCTAAATAATTAATTGGAAAATCCCATTTAATTAATTAAAATGTGTTGTAAATCATAATGGGAGGAAGGTGGAGTGTCACAACTAAAGAGGGGAATTAAAGGGGAGTTTGCACATTAAATGGAAGTTCAAAGGTTCAAGGGGGGTTAAAGTGGCGTTAGGTGCTCGTGTGGGCCCCACCACATGTTATCCTCCCATGGGAGGTTATGTGGGTGTGGGATCCACCACCAACCACCCTTTGGAGATATAAACCTCCAACAAAAAAAAATTTATATAAGACATAAAATTTATTTAGTTTAATAAAATTTCCCAAATTATAAACTTCAACCCGCATAAAACACAACTGTGGTAAAAGTCCCCTTATGCGAATACCGGCGCTTTGAGTACATCGGAGTCCTCAGATTTCAATTCTGAGCAGCAGTTCAAAAGCAAGAAAAACCTGCACGTGCCGTTTACTTATGTAGCCGAAATAAACTTCTGAAATTGATTCTGGGCACACCGGGTCTCAGCATCAGGCGCCATCAGAAACTACGGACTCATAAAATTCCAAGGTATTTAAGAAAAAATTTTCCTTGAAATTTCTAGGTATTTACATTAAAAATCCACTTGAAAGAAGATATTACATATACATAAGTACAACGGGGGTGTAAAAGGGAGGTTAAAGAACTATAATGGTTTGTTTTTATAGTCATTGAGGAAGGTGAATCATTATTAGTTGATAATAATAATAGTCTAACGTTAAATTATATAATAATGGAAAACATTTTTCCTAGTGGGAAGAATCCATGAATTTTGAAATGTAATCCATGTAACAAAACCATGTCTCTATTTTTGTGAATACTATAGTGGATGTAAATCCTATTAGTTACAAATATTTATTCATGGGTAAATTGAATATGGATTGATAAGTTATTGTAGAAAAGGAATGAATGATTTCAAAAGAGTTCAATCAGCATCAAGGCATATACTATGAAAAAATATTTTAACCATTTTCAATGTTGAAACCCATTATAATTGTACTTTCCATTGAGGCCTTTCATGACTATGAGTGCGACGACCCAAAATTTTATTAATGAAAACTCCTCTTGATCTAATTAAATGTCTTATTATGTATAATTGATATATAAAACATATAGAATTCCTTGGTTTTATGTTTTCATATTTTAAAATAAAATTAATAATTGTTACCATTCCGAATATATCCACTTAATAGTGATCACATGATTAGTATGAATATAGTGCTTTGAAAAATAAAATTTACTCAAAAAAATGGTTTGATGGCCTCATCCAGTATAATTTCTCGATACGAAGCCCATGTTTCGGATCACATAAAGGAGGTAGCATCACTGGTATTCACTCTTAACCATTCCCAAAATAATCCTTAACACATTAATCTTGAACAAAATTACATGTGGGATAAGTGGGAGATAATAGATATTTCCACCCAAATGATGATATTCGCGCCACCCCAAGAGTCTATCACCATCTCAATCCTTAACATTAGGTCTTAAGAGAGTGTTATACAGGGTTATGTAAAAAGACCCAAGAACTATGATTATGTGCATTATTGTTTTGTATAAAGAATATACCTTCATTTTATTATTGTTACTTTGTAAAAAATTTTTAAGCACAAATAGTATTTGTAATTAAAATTCAATTATGAAATCTATTTTGATAAATTAATGGTTTTTTGAATTAAATAACATTTTAATAAAATATTATTACTAAATTAATTTTTATTAAATATAAATTATCATATTTTTTTATTAATACTATAGTTATTTTTATTAAGGTTTGAAAGATGTGTTTGTAAAAACCTATGAATTTTTTATAAATTTCTATTTTGATTTGGAAATTTAAAGTTCAATTTTTTAGAAAATTATTCACAAAAAAATGAATATTATTTTTGATTTTAGATGTCAAAATTATCAAACGGTGGATTTTTCATAATTTTCAAAGACAACCATATTTTTGAGTAAAAACTAAATATCATTTAAATATATAATGTGTTTTATGGAATCATAATGAATAAATAGTCATGTAATAAAATATTATAAAAGGTATTTTCTTCCAATATATGTTTTCACTTTAATATAATTTCATTTCATAATTGTTTGATTAATTTTATGGTGCCTTACTAAACTCTCCAAAACTTATAAAGTATTTGAACATTTTTAAATTAATTCCTTAAGAATGTTACTCACCTCCACACAATAAAGCCTAATATATTAATAGTTTCATCCATTTTAATTATGACATAATTTTTTCCACTCCACATTTATAACAAACCATGGTTAAAAACCATGGGAGGGTTTGTGATTTTTATTAGTTTAATTTGTGGTGTCTAAAACCTAAATAATAAATAATTCCCTCTTCATTCCTATATAAACCCACTCAATTTCCTATTCCAATTCACTCAAAACCATTGTATCTCAATAAACCTAGTCCCTCATCTCTCTAAAATCCTCCCATGGCACCCCAATCACCCAATAATCGTCTCTCAAGCCTCACCCAAGCTTTTGGGATCACTCTTCCATTTAAGTGATCATCACTTTCTTTCCATCCTTATTTATATCCATGTTTCCTTATATTGTTATGCATTTTATTTTCATTTAAAAATGTTGGTTTATGATATATCACCTATACTAAAATTAATTCATTATGTTTGAGTGATTATATAACCCTTTCTCTATCATTATTTACTCTCATATACACTCGTTACCATGCCGAAATTCAGTGATCGATTTATTACTTTCTCATTTTTGTCCAAATTTATTTACGTTGTTATAACCAATTACATTAAATTAAAAATGTTGAAGAATGATTTTCTTTCTACCCCATACTCCCCTTTTAAATTTTAATGATTATAGACCTCTTTCTCTTTCATTAATTCCTCCCATGTACACCTGTTACCATGCCAAAATTACATAAGGAATATCTCTCCCCCAATTTAGATTTAAGTAATTAATTTTTATTATGAATATTAATTCCACTGAATATGTTCATGTATTATGTTACATAACCCCATTGATATCCATTTAATGTATAAATTATGAGATATCCATTTCTCTCTCATTAACCCATTGTACTCTTTCTATTTGATGTCGTTATTCTTATAAAGTTAAACCTACATTTCACATTCCAAAATCATTGTGTAAGTGAATACCATACCCATTTATCTATCATGGGTATTCACCTTTATGAACATATACTTTTTGATTGAGGAATTACATTTATGTATTATAGATCACTTATTCATGGAATTAATTATGATGTTTAATGAATCCATGGGGCACACTTATGCATGAAATTAAATGTTTATAAAGGGTGCACCCTGATATTTCTCCAATGCATTGGGTAAAGAGTAGTATCCTGATACATAATGTTAAATGTGGTTTTACTCATCCTAATTCAAGTGAAATGAGGGTTTACCCATGATAATTCAAGTGAAATGATGGTTTACTCTTCTACATGTGCAATGATCCTTGGCTCATGCTAATATCATGTTAAATGTTCTTTCCACACTTCCATGTTATGATAATCATGTTGTATCATGCCTTTTGGTTAATATTTATCTTATGATAAATTGATATACCTATTTCCTAACATGTACTATATACTTCATGTTTTACCTTTTTTACTCCCTTACTATGTTTTATATCTCACCCTTTTATTATGCATTTCCTCAGTTTATCCCATGTAATGCTAAGTACGAAGGAATGTTGTGGTAATGTAAAAGATGTTTTTAATAAGGATGTTGTGTTTTATGTTCTATGTTGTTATGTAAAGTTAATAATTTCAAAATACACTAGACCTATCGATCCTCAGAGCTATCTTAAGTTAATTTCCATCAAATAAATCATGTTTATGTTTTTAATAAATAGCAGGGTTGTTATAGTTGGTATCAGAGGATAGATTTAGTTATTTGCAGGATTAGGATTATAAAACACTAGTGAATGCCTTAGGTATAATACAAAGTATAATAAAATCATCCCTATATTTTGGTGAGTATAGAGTAAGTTGTTTATCACTAAAATACATCCCTTTCTGGATAAAAACAAGTAGAGGTTGCTCTGGCATAGATGTATCTACGAGTAAAACCTGAAAACACAGCTTTGAGCTACACTCGAATGGGAGATGGTTCATGAAAACAAGAATTGTTACACTCTTGGTTATGAAACTCCCAGGAGATATGCTTTGGTAAATTTATAAACATATTATGAACCATAGTTAAAAGAATAAAAAAAATCCCCTATGAATATATATTGGGAAGTAGATCATGGATAACATAGATTGAAGCATATAAATTCATATGTTAAGGAAATAAATGTAATTTATAAGTCATCCATTTATGTCTTTGGATTCACTTTTATGTTTTACCCCTAACTTTCCTTCTATTCCATACAATGTACAATAATAGGATGACTCATCCTAACAACTGATGTCAAGATCAATGTAAAGTCTATTCTAATGAGATACTCAATCCGATGGGAGCAGAAATCACAAATATTGTCATGATACTCTCTCATTTAACTCTTGTTTTGAATAAAAACATGGGTCAAGAGGAACATCCACCCACCCTCCTAAGAAAGACCAATCTATAATCGAGAGCTTCACGAGACAATGACCTCCTACTTTTAATTTATCATCTGATCCCTCAATCACTGAAACATTGATCAACTCCATTGAGAATATCTTCTCATTCCTTCAATATTCTGAACAAGAGAAGGTTCTCATGGATGCTTGTTGTATAGAGGGTGAAGTTGATCAATGGTGGACATTGATAAAAAATATTAATTCTTCATAAGAGATCAAGGCATTGTAATAGATGAATTTTTGAAAAATGTTTTCGATAAATATTCCCCTCACAACCTCTAATGTAAGATGGAAAGGGGCTTCCTTAACCTCATGAAAAAAGTCGATGAATAAATTGGATCGTATGAGAATAAAATCACAAGGCTTGCATGATACGCCTCCATCTTCATCATTACCCTCGAATACAAGGTTGAATTCTCCTTTGGTGGTCTAAAACCTAGCCTATGGAAAGCCCTGGAAATCCACGACACAGATAGATATGAAAAAATTGTCTGATGTTCCTTCAATATCTGAAAGGAGGTCATAGAATGTCAGTGTTATCATAAGGATATGAAGAAAAATTGGACATTAATTTTTGTGGTCTGATGGATAAATCCAATGGTTCTATGAAATTTCAGCACCCCACTTTCCAAAGGTTTGGAAAAAAGAACCCTAAAAATTACTTGAAGGGGATGAGAAAATACTTTAGCTATGGAAGGGAAGGGAACCTGTCCATTATCTGTAGACAAAAAATACTTGTTATTGCGACAGAGGAGAGGAACTCTCCATCGACCATAAACGCATTGTTCATTACTTGAAATACAATGAACCAGAGCACTTTTCCAAACCAGTTCCCAAATCCAAGGGTTTTTTGAGGAAACCAACAACCTCCAATGTAGAAAGGGTGATATTTTGTTATCAATATTGCTGATGAGAACCCCAACAATAAATTTGTGACAAGTTTTCTAGTTATTAATTAAATAATATCGAACATACTTTTTGATTCTAGTTCTATACATTATTTTATATCCATAAAGTTTAGTAGAACAATCCCAACACCACCTCAAGTCCTGGAAGTTAAGATGTCAATGAAAATAGAAAATGGTTCAATCATTACATCCCATGAATATTACACCAACCCCATCACAATTTTTTTTACTTCGTAGAAAACCTTATCATACTCCCTCTAGTGGAATTTAATGAAATTATTGTCATGGATTGGCTTTTCTATATAGAGCCAACATAAATTATTGTGGGGGGGAAATCACTAACTATATTGTGAATCGACCCCCAATTAATTACAAGTAAAAAGAGGAGTCTAAATCTTAATTATAACCATCATATCAAGCATTTATATTACTTCCCTATGAGAACAGATATCATTCATGGACGATTTAGATTGAGGAAGGAACTATCCTCAAAGGCATGTGTATTGTGAGGGAATTTTCTAAAGTGTTTCCCGAGGAATTTCGTGGTCTTCCTCCTAGAAGAGATGTTGAATTCTTGATTGATCTTATATCGGGGGAATTTCCAATATTCTAGACTCTATATAGAATGGTTTTTGTAGAGATTAAGGAGCTAAAGAAACAACTATATAAGAATCTAGATAAAGGGTTTATATGCCCATGTGTGTCACCATGGGGTGCACCAGTCTTATTTATCAAGAAGAAGGATGGGACAATGCACCTTTGAAATGATTATCGTTAGCTCAACAAAACCACGATAGAGAATAAGTATCCTCTTCACATAATTTATAACTTGTTCGATTAGCTATGTGGAGCACAACACTTCTTCATGGTGGATTTGTGGTTGGAAATTACCATGTATGGGTAAAGAAATAGGATATCCCCAAGACGTCTTTTCGTACAAGGTACATGCACTGTGAATTTATAGAAATGCCTATCTAAATCACTAATGATCCAACAATATTCATGGACTTAATGAATAGATTCATTAGAGATTACCTCAAAAAAAAATTAGTTGTCTTTATAGATGATATTATAATATACTCCAAAACCAAGGGGGAGCATGAGGTGCATCTAAGCACTATACTAGAGACCTTGTGAAAGGAGAAGATCTATGAAAAGTATAGTAAGTTTGAAATTTGTTTGAATGACGTATCATTCTTGGGCCATATCATCTCAAGAAGTGGGATATCTATGGATCCCTCCAAGATAGATGCAATTGAGGGATGAGTGAGACAACATTGGTGACTAATATACATACTTTCCTAGGGTTAGCTGGATATTATCAGCGATTTGTGATAAATTTTTCAAAATTTTCAAACCCTCATAGAAATCCAAATCAGAAGGGAGTAATGTTTACATAGAATGATGAATGAAAAGGTAGATTCAAGTAGTTGAAAATAAGGCTTATCACTGTGCCCATGCTCAAACTACCCATATGTAGAGAAAATCTTGTGTTATTCAGTGATTCTTTGAAGAAGGTCATGGGATATGTGTTGATTAAAAAAGACAAATTTTTTACCTATACTTCATGTCAATTGAATGTTCATGTGAAAAAACTACCCAAAACTTGATCTAGATTTGGTTGTAGTAATCTTCAAATTGAAACATTGGGGCCATTACCTATTTGGGGAGAAGTGTGAAATATATACGGACAACAAAATCCTCAAGTATATATTCACATAGAAAGAGTTGGATATATACCAAATAAGATGCTTAGAGCTAATCAAATACTATGACTGCTCAATCCATTACCACCCTAGGAAACTGAAAAAGGTGGTGGATGCTGTAATTAGAAAGGTCTTGGTGATTCTATAAATGATGACAATTTAAAAGGATCCAATCTTCTAGATATGATGAAGATGGACATGGGAATCATAAATAAGGAAAAATAATCAATCCTTTCAATATTATTGGTCAACCATCATTTTTGGAAAGGTTAAAGGATTATCGAAAGAATGATGTTGGAATTCAGAAGAATATGGAAACTATCATAAAATTTAAATCCTTAGAGTTTATTGTTAATGAAGAAAAAATTGTGATATTTGTGACAAGACTATGTGTTCCATCAAATTCAGAGTTAAAGAATGAACTTTTAGATGATGCACATAGTTAGAATTTCTCCATTCACTTATGAAACCGAAATATGTATCGAGATCTCCGAGAGAATTATTGGTGGGATAACATGAATTTAGAGATCCCTGAGTATACATGAAATTTCCTGGTGTGTCAGTAAGTGAAGGAAGAGAGGCATAATTTTAAGGGGATGATGTGACCATTACCCATGCCAACAAAAAATTGGAGAACATCACAATAGACATTGTCAATGGACTTATGAAGACATCTAAAGGAAACAATTCTATCTTGGTTGTTGTGGATCGTCTTACATATATTGCACACATAATTTAAATTAAAAAGGATTTCTCATTGGATCAATTGGAACAGGAATACATCAGATAAGTGGTAAGGATTTATAGAGTTATTCTATATATTGTATAGGATCATGATCTAAGATACACCTATATGTTATGGGAGAGTCTCCATGCTCTAAATATTGAGCTGAACTTCTATATTTCTTATCATCCTCCAATAGAAAACCAATCTGAGTGTACTATCCAAACACTTGAGGACATGATGAGATTATGTTAAATAGACTTCTAATGAGTATGGTATCAATTCTTCATATGGTTGAGTTCTATTAAATGAATAGTTTCCACTCATGCATCAAAATTGATCCTTATGAATCCCTTTATGGGAAGAGGTGTAGAACACAGACATGATGGGATGAAGTTTGGGAGAATAAACTCCTAGGTCAAGAAATGGTCAGAAAAAATGGTGGAGAAGGTTAAAACCATCCAAGATCAAATTAATTATACTCAATGTCAACAAAATAGTTATGATCAGAATCATTGACGATACCTAGAGTGTAATGTTGGATATATGGTATTCTTCCACAAATCACCATGGAAGATATTTATGAGATTTGCGAAGAGGGGAAAACATATTCTAAGTTACATCGGCTCTTTTGAGATATGTCATTGCATTGGAGTAGTGGAAAATCGACTGGCAGTCCCACCAATCCTATGTCAATTACATGATATATTCCATGTTTCACTCTTGAGGATGTATGTACCTAACCTATCTCACATACTTAATCCAGAGGTTGTACCATTGGAGAATGACATATACTACGAAGAGAAGTCGGTGAGGATATTTTATTTTATGAAATAATTTCTACAAAATAAGGCAATTCCCTTTATCAAGGTGTTGTGGAGGAACCACAATTTTGATGATGGAATGTGGGAATCAGAGAAAGTGATGAAGTAGAGTTACCCTCATTTGGTTTAGTGTAAGAAAAATAAATTTCAAGGGATAAATTTCTTAATGGGGGAAGATTGTAATGACCCAAATATTTATTAATGAAAATTACTCATGATCTAATTAAATGTATTATTATGTAAAATGGTTATATAAAACAAATACACTTCCATGGTTTTAGGTTTTTTATTTTTAAAATTCTGTTAATAATTTTTACCATTTCTAGTATAGTCATAGTGAAGTGATCACATGATTAGTATAAATATAGGGCTTTACCAAATCCAAATTACATAGACAAAGGAAGTGTTGGCCTCATCCAATAGAATATCTCTAAATGAATCCCATTTTTTGGAGATTGGAAAGGAGATATATTCAATGGGATTTTCTCTTCACCAAGCTAAATTCGAGCTTCAAAATGTTAAGATTGAATGAAATCACTTATGGGGGAAGTGGAAGTAAATAGATATTTCCACCTGAGCGATGATATCCAAGCCACCCCAGGAGTCTTTCACCATAAAAAACCTTACCCTTAGGTCTTATGTGGGTGTTATAATGGGTTATGTAACAAGACCCTAGCACTATTATTATATACATTTTTTATAAGTAATATACATTCATTTTATTATTGTTACATTGTTATTGATATTTAAGGAACAAATAGTATTGGTAGTTAATTTTAAATTAAGAAAGCTATTATAGTAAATTAATAGATTTTTGAATTAAATAAAATTTTAACAAAATATTATTACTAAATTACTTTTCATTAAATATAAATGATCATATAATTTTGTTATGAATACAATTGTAATTTATTTATGTTTTGAAAGTTGTTTTTCTCAAAACCAATAATTTTTTGATAAATGTAGGTTTTTAATTTAGAAGTGAAAATTCAAATATTTAAAAAATTATTTAGATAAAATCAATATTATTTTTGGATTCTAGATATATAAATTATCTATTGGTGAATTTTTCATAATTTCCTAAGACAGTTGAATTTTTGGTTAAAAATTAAATATCGTATAAATATATAATCTGTTTTATCACAAAATAATGGCACAATAGTGATTTAATAAAATACTATAAAAGGTATTTGATGCCAATATATGTCTTAACTTGAAAATATTATTATTTTATATTTGTTTGAATAATTTTATGGGGCCTCAGTGTACCCTCCAAGACTTATAAGATATTATAAAATTTTAAAATGACTTCATAGTGAGTGTGACTCACCTCCACATAAGAAAGCCTAATATTTTAATTTGTTATGAAATTGACCATATAATATTATTTTTTACACTCCAATTTGAAAAAACCCTTGGAAAAAAACCATGGTATGGTTTGTGGTTTTGATTAGTTCAATGTGTGGTATCCAAAACCCAGATAAAATAGAATTCTATATCCTTTCCTATATAAACCCACTCAATCTCCCATTATTCATCACCCAAAACCATTGGATCTCAACTATACTCATCCATACCTTCTATATAATCCTCCCAGGTCTCCCTAAGCTCCCAAAATCCTCTCTAAATTGTCTCACTAGATTTTGAGATCACACTTCTATGTAAGGGATCCTCACTTTCATTCCTTTTTTATTTATGTTCAAGTTACCTTATATTGTTATGCCCATTTATTTTCAATCAATGATTTTGGGGTATGATTTAAAACCTCCCCTATACATCCCTCCTTATGTTTTAATTATTATATATCATGTTATCTCTCATTAATTCCTCCAATGTGCACCTGTTACTGTTCCGAAATTCTGTAAGGTATTTCTTCCTTTCTCATTTTATTCCAAATTTCTTTACAATGTAATAGCCTTTTATTTTCAATTATAAATTTTAGGGTTGGATTTATCACCTCTCTAATACATCCCTTCTTATCTTTGAATGATGAGATACTCTTTTATCTCTCATTAATTCATCCCATGTACACCTGTTACAACGCTGAAATTCCGTAAGGACATTCTCTCACCTCATTTACATTCAAGAAATTATTTTATATTAGGCATATAAATTCCCTTACATATGTTAGGATATTAGGTTACATGACCCCATTACTATCCATTTAATTTATAAATGATGAGATACACATTTCCCTCTCATTAACCACTGTACAATTTCTATTTGATGTCATTATGCTACTGAAGATACACCAAATTTTCCCATACCAAAATCTTCGTATAAGTGAACACCATACACATTTTTCTATAAAGGGTATTCACCTTTATGAACATGTATTTTTTTTGATTGAGGACGTAAATTTATGTATTCAACTTATCTTATTTTTGGAATAAATTATGATTTTTTATAAATCCATGTTGTATGATTCATGTGTCAAACTTATGCATAAAATGAAATGTTTATAAAGGGTGTGCCCGGATAGTGCTCGAACGCATTGGGTAAAGTGTCATATCATGATACATAAAGTTAAATAAGGGTTTACTCATGGACATTCAAGTAATATTATGTTTTACTCATTCTAATTCATGTACAATTAGGGTTCACTCATTCTCTATATTCAATGTGCCTTAGGTTATTGTAATATCATGATAAATGTTGTCTCCACGCTTCCTTCTTTTGATAATCATGATACATCATGCCTATATGTTCGTTTATCTCTTATGCTCCTTTGATATGCCTGTTTCCTAAAACCTACTATGTTATTTATGTTATTCCTTATTTACTTTCTTACTGGGCTTCATAGCTCACCCTTTTCTTATGCATGTCCTCAGGTTATCCAATGCAATTCTAAGTACAATGTAATTTTGTGCTTTGTAAAAGAAGTTTTCAATAAAGTTGTTGTGTTTTATCTTATAAGTGGTTATGTAATGTTCATAATTTAACAAGACACTAAACCTCTCAATCCTCAAATTTATCATAAGTACATGTTTATGTAATAAATCCTGTTAATGTGTGTTATAAAGAGTATGGTTTTTATAATGAGATTTAGAAAATCTATATAAAAATATTTTCTTAATAGAAACCTTCAGAAAGAAGTCAATATGAAATAGAATGAATTGTTTGTTACTCTAATGTTTGTTTTTAGGGTTTCTAAATTTAAATATCCATTTATGGATTAAATATACAATCTAGGTCATATAACATTAATTTTGGTGTGTACATAATAGTATTTGGAATCTTATTGAAAGAATGTGATCCATGTGTCTGTAAGTGGATAAATGGGAGTTTATTTATTTCAATAATAGTTTATGTTGATGAAATACTACTTATTATAATAAAAATACTAGTCTTATATATTATTAAATCATGGTTGAATAATTTCTATTTCATTAATGTCTTAGGTGAGTAAGAATTCATTCTTGTGATCAATATTCATCATCATAGATCCAAGATGATGATTTTTCAAAGTGTGTGTATATATACACACACACAAGATACTAACCACGATCTGTATCGAACAAAGAAATAGGATATTGTCTTCATTGTATCATGGAATCCTCTTTCTAGAAAATTTTTTCCTTTGGAAGATGAGGATGCACAAATATTTGAAAGGGTTTCATATACAGGAACAACTCGGTTGGTCAAGTAAAATATATTATGTTATAAGAGAGATGTTACCTACACCTTGAATGAAGTAGGATGATATTAAGATGACCTCACTAACATCAATTGGATCGAAGATAATTCTTTTTTAAGTATTCGAGTCATTATAAAGAAAATTTTCTTAGTCGATGGGGGATATGAGGAAATATTCATCCAAGGATATGTAGATTCCAGTTTCCAAACAGATTAAGGAAACCTGAAATCAGAAACGGGGTATATCTTCACATTTAATGGTGCTGTTGTGAGATGGAAGAGATCAATGCAAGGTATGGTCATAGATTATATAGTATATAATAAATATATAATTGATTTTTTTATATTTAAATAAATCATGTGGATATGTAACTTCACCATATAGATTATCATTTTAAATATTAGTAATGATATTATAACACTTTATTGTGATAATACTACAACAGTGTATCTCTCTAATGTTTTGAGCTTACATTAGCAGATTATGTACATATTTTAGAAGTGTCATATCTTGAAGGATTTGTATAAAATAGGTGAATTCATAAAAAATATAATATCCCAAAAAGATAATTTGGGAGACCCCTTGTCTAAATCTGTGACTCAAAAGAATAATGATCAAAATGTGAGGTCTAGAAGACTGAAAGATTTAATTTTTTTCTCATATCCAAATGGGAGTTTTTTGGATTTGGTGTTCTATAACAAAATATTTACATATTTTATCACATTGATGTTTTATTATTTTAATGTTAATAAAACATATTATTATATATTTTACGTTTTTCTATGTTTCTTTAATGTAATAATTAAATAATGTATATTTCTGATTAATATGGTCATATAAGATCATATTTATGATGACCACATTAAAATTTGGGGATGATACTATTAAATATTTTTCTACAATCATAAAATGCCCAGTGGTACGTAACATAGAATTTGGACTTTCAGGTATGAGTACTCATAAGAGGCTGATTCTTTTTATATGATGTCCTCACATGGTAATCTCTAATATGTGATACTATGAGAATAGACCTATCAGTATGAATTTCACATGTTTTGGGGTCATCAGTTATTCCTATCTATGATCATCTATAATTCTCCCCAATCATTAAGATTATTATTAATTCATGTTATGAAACAGACAGATAAATATATAATTTAAAACATGATGATAATAGTTCATTATAAATTTGGATACATTTGGTGCGTCATGAATGACATGTTATTGATGAACAAAAGGAGGAAGTATTTTTATCATCCATTTTTATGGATTTTTATATCTCAAAAGTTTGACCAGAATAGAAGCTTCATGTTATATTCCATTGCCATGGAGTAATAATGTGTTCATTTTAGATTTCCAAAGAAAGTAATATCCAACAAATAGGTTGATGAAACATATGTGAAACTTCTTGATTATATATTATGATAAAGGGAATATATTACATATTTACCATTTATATGTGGTTGTTTACATTAAAACATTATGTCTATTCTCTTGGGTGTCTTGTCCTAAAGAAAGATAGAGATTTTGAGGAATAGGAAATCCAGGCTAATAAAAATATGAAATAATCATAGAGGGTAACAAAATAAGTGTTTATATTTAAATTTATTATATTATATTTCACATTAAATAATATTAATAAGTATAATTATTAATACATAAAAATAAATTTATTCAATTTTTATCCATATTTAATATTCCTATGGAAATCAATAATTATATATCCATTAAAAAATATTTTTCAAACTACAGATATATTTAATAAATATATTATTATTAGATTTTGAATATAATATTTGTCTTTTTATTGATGAATGTAATATTTAATAAATTATTTATTTTTGTTATTTAATATATGTTGAGGGGTTATAGTGGGCCATAATTGTTTCTGGTGAGGAATCTTTATTCACAATCTAGTAGATAATATTTATAATTGTGTGAGATAGCACATGATATTAGATAAAAATATTATTATTTTATTTATATGGAATTGAGTATGGTAATGATTATTATATTATTTAAGTGAAGTTGCACAATTAATTAATATTTTAACCTAATACCTTACACTTTTAATATACGGTTATGTCTACTATGTAGGGGTAATTATAATTTTAGATTCATTGCACAGAATGAAATTCCCTCTCCATTCTCCTCCTCTCTTCCTCACAAGAAAAATATGTTAATGAGGGATTCATTTAGGCTTTATGGATCCAAATGTGATAAAAACAATGTATGATAAATGATTCATCAAGCTAGCACCCCAAAATCATTTTGAATCACTTGGAGACCAAAGGAACCCTAGTGGATCACTTCTATGGGGATTATACACATGGATACTTACAACATAAGAAAGGCAATATAGAAAAAGGTTTTGCGATGGTTAATATATACAAAAGATAGAGTTCTATGATGAAATAAATGATAATTATAATCATAAATAATTCGATTAAAAATTTAATTTCAAATATCCTTTTTGGTTCCATGTTTTAATTTTTTCAATACCTGGAGGGAAACAAATTTTAAGCATAGGTTTCATGGAATGTACAATATTTCTCATGATAAAGAAAATAAAAAAACCCATTTAGGTTCATTTCACTCACCATAGAACATCCACTGATCCTAAGAACATCCAGTGGTTCTAGAGATGTCATGTTACAAATATATAATTATTTATTTGAATATTGATCAATATTTTCAATAGTGGTTAGACATTGATTTAATGAATTTTATGTTCTTATTCAATTTTAATTAAAGAGTTATTGAAATTTTAATTATAATAATTCAATGTTTCACAATATTTTATTACTAAGATCATATAAAGAAATAGTCGAGATTCCATTGATGACTGTTGAGGATTCTAGAAAGATATCATGGGATTAGATGACATGTACCAAGAGTACACACCATGTTCCCAAGTTCACTAAACCTATCCAGGGAAAAGAATAGACAATGAGCCAAGAAGTAAATACACCTGGTGTATTTATTTTAAATTGCGTGTAATCTGGACCAACCTAGATCATGGAATGTTAGATTATGTGTCTCATACCTATAGTATATGTAATGTATTCTACATGGATTAATCATGAAATTCACAAAATCTGTGTGGTCATATACATGGTTAAAACAACTTGAGACTAAAAACATGGGGAATTAATGAAATAGAGGATGTTTAGTTATGTTATAAATAATGGATTAAATTATTTACCACTTCGAAAGAAAATGTTAATCTATTTGGTGATATAGGAAGACCTAGGAAATGCAAGATAATTATTATGTTAGTGGATTTTACGCATCGTGTAGACTGGTATCTGATGAACTTGTTGAGTGGTTCTGTGGGTTGTATAGAAAAACATAAATCATATCACATGTAATACAACTCATTATTATACACTATTTAATCTTCTAATATACACACTAAAGACACAAGTGAGTATGTATGTCACACAGAATGACAGATACACTATGTATAACTAGATTTTATTTTCCATGTAATCTAGTTAAACTACATACTGAATCCCCTAGAGTGTACCTTTGGTACAAGATGATCTTGGTACATGGCATGTAACTCATAAGTGAGCACAATTTATTCTCCATGTAAAGGAATTAATTAAATTATATTAAATCACTAACTTCATCATTATAACCTTATTATACTGATTGTGATCTATTTTTTATGAAAATTTAATAACGATTTTGAAGAATTGTTAAATCCCCAATTAATTTATATTAATTATCTATGATTATTGGTTCTTCGATTTATTTTTCATAAATGAATTAATTATGGTTATCTCGAAGATAACTTATATTCTTATTAAGTTAAAAGTGACTTGTTTAATTTTTTTATTTTTTAATTAATGAAACATTATTTTATTAATAATAAATATTGAATATAAATTCATGTAACACATTTTACATATTCATATTCCATGGTTGTGTATAACTATTCATTATATTGACCAAATTCCTAATTATGTGTTTGATTTGTTTAATTTTATTTAATTCAATACGTGGTTTCTGATTATGAATTATTAAATTAAATAGGGTGGTATATGTGTTATCGCTCCCTCTATTATTTAATACCATCATGTCCAAGTTTATTTATATAATCCCTCTTAATAATTTTCTTCCAATTACTTTAGTGTGAGATATAAATACTTGAATAAATTGAGTATACCATGGAACATAAAGGAGGTTCAATATAGAATCAATATGCTTCCAACCCATGTTATACATAGGTTGAATGTTTGAGCTGAACTCATGTGAAGACTGAAATAAGGAGTTTTCCCAAATGTCATAGGTTGAATTATTGTCCAATCAATAAATCAAATATGATATAAACTCATGAGTGGGTCATTTATTTCTTTTTATACTATCATTCGTAGACATTATTTTTCTTATGGATGAAAGACCATGATCACATATATAAATGAATTAACGTGATGTCGTGGAACTAAAATAAATGGATTATGTTTAAATGTTTTATAAAATATTCTTATTCAAAAGAGTAATATCAAATAAATATTAATAAGACTTGTAAAATAAAAAACAATAAAAAATATGCATAATCAAAAAAACACCTCAATTTAATATTATTTCATTAAGCCTTCCATAATTTTAATTAAGGTGAAGCCATAGATAAGGTGTTGATTAGGCCACCATCGGGGGAACATCTATTTATCAGTAAGTATTAACAATGATAGTAGGTAATCTTTACCATATATGTATTGGGTCTAATTTCCTTCATCTATCTAATAAAAATTTATATGTAAGTGTTAGAGAAATCCCAATTGACGTCTTGGGATTTGGGAGTCCACTCAATAGATTAAAGAATTGAAATCCCACCATTGTAAATAATTCCAACGTAAATAATTTCATATAATGTTCATTCCTTGTTCTTTGATTATGTAAAAAATTAAATATATATTAATTCTACTATAATGTCTTAACATATAGGTGATTTTATGTTCATTGGTGAGGGAAGTTGAGACTTGGTAAAATAGTGGGAGACATCATAGAAATAAATTATTTATGTCTCACAATAATTGTAATCAACAAAATTACTAATAATATACTTTTTTTAATTGTAGACTGAATGGAAATTTCATCATCCACCATATCCTGATGATCAATAATTGATAAAAAAAATCTTCACATGGGAAGTATCTTCTGAGAGTGACCTTCGGGTTATATTACTCCATGAACCGAAATCTTATGTGATTGAATCCCCATTAACTAATCTTTTTTATGAAGGATTCAAATGATGAAAAGTTTCCTACTTATGAAAAAGGTATTTTATAGTCATGGTTGATGTTTAATGATTGACGCTATTATCTCTATCTTGAGAAACCATGATCTATCACAAAAAACATGGATATTTATAGCCTGATAAAGCATCAACGTGGCCTTTAACATGAAAGATAAACAAAATAATGGTTTAAGGATTCCAACTATCTGTTTTAGATTAATATTGTAAATGGTAAACTAACTGGTCCTGACATAATAAAGCACATTTTTTCCACTGAATCCTTGAGGATGCAGGGTTTAAACACCCTAATGAATTGTACACTAATCTCATTCTTTCATCATTACCTGCTAGATTCTCTAGTGTTATTGTTAATTTTAATATGAATAAAACTCAAAAATATCTCCAATATCTAATTAATCTTCTCCTCCGAGTTTATAAGGATATGAAAAGTGAAAATATATTCATCCTTATAGTCAATAAACAGAATGTTCAAGTGAAGAACTCTAGGTCCAAATCTTTTTCGTAATTCCATTCCAAGAAGAAAATGTACAAGGCGTAAGAAAGGAAACATGATGATACCTATTTCACATGTGGTATGATGGGATACTAGAAGAAACATTGCATTCATCCAAAGAAGCATTGTGAAGATTCAAGTAAATTTGTTATCAATTGTAATTTATCTCTTTCAAAAAATTTAGTACTAGATGTAGCTTTTGGTTCTCAGATATGTATTCAAATATAGAAAACATGTATATTTATAAAACATTACTAAGGGGAGGTAGATCTACAATAAGTCAATGGATCTAGACTTTTTGTTGTAGATATTGGGGACTATATCCTCACATTTTTAACTAGAATGAACATGTTTTTGAATGGTTTTTATTATGTGACATATATTATAAAAACATTATTTATGGTAATTAAACCTAACATAGGAATAGATAATGATAATGATAACACTTCAGATGTAGCTTTTGGTTTTTATGTATTGAAATACATGAAAAATGTAATGATAATAGATAATGATAACACTTCAGATGAATTATAGCAAACCTACCATAGGAATCACCATCTAGGTCATGTAAATGATGATAATTTAACTAAATTACACAATTCAGAATATTTATATTCCATTAATCAAAATAAAATGGTGTATGTCACTAATTTATACAAGGAAAAGTGACCCAATCCCTATTAAGAGGAAAAGTTTAAAGGGATAATGAGATTATTTAATTAGTTTATAAGGGTGTGGGTATATCATTTCCAATTTAAGGGGCTTGTACTCATACTTAATAACTTTTAGAGATGATATTAGTAGATAATGTTATTTACACTTGGTAACCTATAATTTTTATTCCTCTAAATGATTCAAGTAATATAAGTGAGAGTGGGATAGAGAAAGACTTTGATGATGTCAAGGCTCATGATAAACCACTATTAGCATAATAATAGATTCCACAAATCCATATAGAAGATGATTTTATAGAGATTCAACTATATCATAAGATTATATGAGAGGGTATAGAATAAAATATATGTGTATTTCTAGTCACTAAGGATTTTTACACATTATTAGTATACAATAAAGATCTCTAACATATAAGGCAGTAGTAAATGGAAAAGATGTTGCTATGTAGAAAGAATATAATGACTCTGAAATGTATTCCATGTACCAAAACCATGTTTTGATTGAGTGGATCCTCAAGTATATGTAAATCCATTTTGTTTCAAATGGTTATTTTAGAAGAAATTATACACTGATGGATATTTTAGTACCTATATGTCATAAAATGTTTAAAAGGGGTTAAAATTGTATCAAAACATGGAATATGATGAAACCTTTTCACATTTATCAGTAATTAAATTCATTATAATTATAATATATATCATGTCTTTCTATGACTATGATATTTCATAAATGGGTTATAAAATATCATTGTTTAATGAGAGCATGTATGGAGATTTATATTTGACACAACATGTAGGGTTTGTGACTCAAAATGATTCCAACAAGTTTTATAAATTAGATAGATTCATTTATGTATTAAATGAAGCATGCAGGTCATAGAATATTCATTTTTATGTGGCTATAATGGAATTTCGTTTTAAAAAGAATGAATGTGACCCTATTTTCTAGAACGGTTTAGAAGTAGTTCATCCATATTCATAATATTTTATATCGGTGACATATTACTTATTGGAAACTAAATACCAACCACATAGTTTGTTAAATCCCTTTTTACTAAATTCTTCTCCATGAAGGACCTAGGTGAGTCATAATATATTCTCGAGATCAAGATCCATTGTCGTAAATTTAAGCGTTTACTCATCCTATGTCAAGGTATATATATATTGACAGATACTAAATAAGTTCAGTATGGAACAATCCACAGGGGGTGTTGCTAATGTCACGTGCCATTCATCTTTCCCAGAAAATGTCTCATATGAAACACAATGAAAGAAGAAAGAATGGTATGGATTCCATAAGTAGTGATGATTTAGCCATTCTTGTATGTAATGTTACGTTCTTGGCCAAATTATTCATACACCTTGATTGTAGTGTCTAGATATTATGTTAACACATGTGACTTCTATTGGATGGTAGTCAAAAATTTACTTCTGTATATGATGTTTACTAAGTTTGTGTTCATGGTATATAGAAGAGATTATGAAGTATTAATCATAGGATATATAGATGATAGTTTCCAAATATATCATGATGATCTAAAATCAAAAATGGGATAGATGTTAACATTTAATGGAGGTTTTATGATTTGGAATAGCTCAAATCATGTTGTGGTATCAGATTATAGAAAACATTCTGAGTATTTTACAGCTTTTGAAGAAAATAAATAAGCATTTAAGATAAAGAAATTCATTTAAGGGTTGAATTTTGTACCATGTAATAAATATCCAATCACATTTTATTTTGATACTACTAAAGTGGTGGCTCTCATCAAAGTGTCAAGGTCAGATCAGAAGAAGAAGCACAAACATTGTGTGTCTCGTCTATAGAGAGACTTTTCAAAAATATGTGATGTCGCAATGAGTAGAATGACCATGTAACAAAATTAGGTGGACCCCTTGAATAAATACTTAACACAGATGAAACCTTATCATAATGCGAGGTCTACTAAACAGAAAGTCATATTCATTTAGCGCTAATTCATTTGCGATTTTTTCAGAGTGGTTAATCTTCAACATACTGATTAGTATTTTTTCCTTATATATTTGAATATATTAATATTAATAAAACATATTATTGAATATTATTTATTGTTATTTATAAATTTAATATCATAATGTACTTAAATATCTATTACATTGATAAGGTCATAATAGTTCCCCATCGTGGTGAGAACCTTGAAGCTAAACAATTATGTTCTCAAATATAGTTATGTTGTTGGATAACATACATTGATGGGGAACATTATATATATAAAATATGGTCTGAGTACATGAATGTGGATGAATTTTCTTCAAATTAAATCAAAACATTGTAATCTCAATTATGGGGGATTATGACAATAGACCTACCAGTATGAATTACAATTTTTTTGGTGTTATCAAATATTCATATCTGTGAGATTGTTTAATGGTCCTCAAACATTAAAATTATTATTAATTCTTGTTATGAATCACTCAATTAGATTTATTTCATAATACATGAAGATAATAGTTCATGAATAATTTTGTTACACTGTATGTGTCCCATGTGACATATTATTAATGAAAATGTCGAGGAAGGAGTTTTCCCTTCTATCTTTATGGAAGTTGATTTTGTTTACATTTTATTGGAATAAAATCATTGCATTTAATTACATGGTCATTGAATAACTAGGTGATTATTTCAAATATTCAAGGAGATACATATCCAATATATAGGTTCATGACACATATGTGAAACTTTCATAATGAGATATTGAGGAAAATGGAATATATTACACATGGAGAATTTGTATGTGGTTATCAGGATTATGACATTATGTTATATATATTGGGTTCCATGACCCATTTCTATAAAATACTCTTGTAAATTAAGAAAACCAACCTAACTCCTATGATAAATAATCCTAGAGGGTATTACTTTAATTATCTCCATCGATCATGATTAAATTCTATTTGAATTTAATTATTGGAATAAATATTATTATCAGTTGTGAGAAGTAATTTTGTTTAGGTTTTATTTAATTATAATATTTGGAAGGTAAAAAATTATTATTTATTCATAAATAAATAATTCTCAAAATTTCCTAAATATTTAAAATATATATATTCATTAAATTTTGAATAAAATATTAATTTTATTTATTGATGCAGAAAATAATTAATTTAAATTCATTTGATTTTTCAGTAAATACCGAAGAGCTGGAGTGTACCATGATCATGTCTAGTGATGAATATTTATTTACATGTTGGTAAATAATATTTATCATCTAGTAAGTTAGAGCATACTATAAAACAATAATAATAATATTACAATTATTATTTTATGGAATGGGGTTTATAATGATTATTATGTTATTTAATCATTTGTACCCAATTAAATAATATTTTATTATAACCCTAGCTCTATATATATAAATGGTTATGTCTATTGTGTATTTAATTTTAGGAACCCACTCTTCTAGATTCAGTACTGAAATATTTTTTGTATTATTTTTAAATAGAAAATAAGAAAATAAATAGTAAATTTTACAATTGATAACCTTTTCCAGTCTAGGTTCTGGAGGATTTGACCAAAACATACATACATTAAATAAGAGTTAACAAAAATACATATAAAATAAATAATTGGATTTATCTTCACTTTCACCTTAAAATTCTTTTGAACATCTATGTAATCCTATGTTTTTAAAACAAACATGGGATTAGTATAAAAATCTTCGTAATGGACATAAGAATACGGGATGAAACCATTAGTCCATGAATACTTATAAACATATGAAATCATTTTCACAAATATATACTTCTCACCCATATATAATATCATTCGAAGAATTGGATTTCCATTAAACATTAGAGAACATTTATAAAACCATAAATGATTATTATGGAATTACATACATATATTTTAAACCTTGTGGATACATTATGATTTTTAACCCTTCCAACTACCATACAATGTAACCCTTATAACAACATTAAAGTGTATCCATCACAGTTACACTTGGGGGAACCATATTTCTGACCTCAAACTTACACATACCAAATTAATTTTAAGGATATATAGTTCCTATAGTTCTCATAAAAAAATCCCATTTACCATAACATAATCATAAGACATTGACACTTTCATAAACACATGTGTTTCTTATGTTCTAAAAATAAAAATTTTAAAGATGATTTTTAAAGAAGAGTCCCTTAAATATACCATATCATTGAAGAGTGAATTAACAAAATGAAGGGAATATATAAACTAACTGAAAATACACAATAAAAAACATATTATCATTTCATGAATAATATTAGTACCACATAATTAATGAATTATATGTTTAACCCAAATAATGGAAATTGGTATACGATTTCCCTTACCTCGGGTTCGTCTGACTTAAAACATGTTTATACCTCCTATATAATTGTTAAAAGAGTGTTAATATTTTACAAAAACATATCCATATTTATAAAACATTATATGATCATTTAATAACATCATTTGACCCATTTATTAATAATATTTTTTCATTTCCATTGCCTCTAGTGTCGGCTTTACATAATTTTCAAGGTGAGTTTGTAAAGGTTTTTCTTGAAGAATGGAAGTGAACTCTATAAGAGAAATGAGATGTCATTAATATGTTAATATAATACTAAATTATGTCATAAATCATTATTTTATCATTTATGTTGACGAATCATTAGACAAAACATTATTTTTGTTAGGATCATTTTGGCATTTCATCGATAATCATGAACTTCTTATATTGTATACATTTAATATTCTGAATATAAGTTCATTATATAACATAAGAGAGATCATATAATTCAATTTAGAAACTTTTTCAACCATAAAATGGTTTTACAAAACTTTTTTATGGAATTAATGGAAATTGAAGACGCATCATCCATGATGGTGGTAAATCGACACATCCCAGAATGTGATTTCATCTTCTGAATATGATGAAGAGGAGAGGAAGCATGATGATTAAATTTTCCATTAACATGATAAAAATACAATAATGTATATAATATTGGAGATTTTATTCCTCTTATATTAGGGAGGGGAATGTACTAAAGAAAAATAAAATGAATTGGAAATAAAGCATAGAAAAATGAAGGTGAATTTTTACCTCTTTATCTCTTCTCTTTGAGATCCTCCTTAAGGCCTTTGGTTTTGGCCTTTTGGTGAGACCAGAAAGACTTTGACGTGGGGAAGAGACTTGCGAAGTGTATTCAGAATAATTTTTGGAAATTATCAATGCATGAGAGGTGTGAGAAGAAGAGGATGGTGAGGGTGTTATTTATAGTGGAGGAGAGGAGGGGTATTCCATTATTTTAATCATTTGTTTAATATTTTCACTCAATACTATGAATAGTTTTGATAAATGTGGCCAAAAATAGTTAATAGAGTATGTTTTTTAGAACCAATTGACATTTACATCGTTCATGACTCAAGCATGATGTAGAAATTCATTTATTTTCCATATTTTGTAAATTATCAAATTTCTATATTCACAAAAAATTCATGTATTTCATAAAAATCTAAAAAAATTACCCAAAACATATTTCAACATTTATAATTTAAAAATAAAATCTAACTTATCAAAATAATTTTATAAAGAAATAATTTAATTTTTGAATAAAACCATAATTTATTCAAAAAATAAAATTTTTAAAACTATATCTCATTTTCTAACAAAATGAAAAATTAATCAGGGTGTCATTCAATTAAATTATAACCATAAGAAAATAAAACAATAAATTCTAATCTAATATTATTTAAATAAATTTTCAGTTCAATTATTAAATTTATTATAAAAGTGTAATTAAATATTTTTGACCCACTAAATATACTGATACTTATATAATGATCATTATGTAACTTATAGTATTCTATATTATTATACATTTATTGGTGATGTTATTATTCATTTTTTTCAATTTATATTCATAAGGGTCATATAACAATTCATAAGGTTATGCTACTACTCACAAGGGTTTGTTACTACTCACCAAAAATTATTTTTTTCATATAAAAATCTAAATATCTTACTGATTGCAACTTTATATACTAGATATTAAAAATTCAAATCAAAGAAGTAGAAAAATTATGGTTAATTTCTTGTCTATAAATTCCCTATAGTACTCAGTGGTTCATTAAATCACATATCATTTCCTTTTAAAATCTTAGGATGACACATTATCCCCCCATTATATGAATTGTGCCTTCGTAATTTGTTCATTGTACTTATAATTTTCAATTTACATATTGATAATATGAAAAAATATTTTCTTATGTGTACATAATTAACTAGAAGTTCATAAGGAAACCTTGTCTCATTGAGTTTTGTAAAAAAAGACAATGCCTAAACACCAAAGTTGTCTAGACCGCTCCTTTGATACATACTATAAATCCATGAATGCACTCTTCCGGATTAAGTTCTAAATTTTTTGTGTATTTTGTTATAAGAGACGACCAAAAAATACATCGTATATTTTACAATCGAGGATTTTTTCTGGCCTAGGATTTGGAAAATTAGATAACGAATTACGAACATTAAATTGGAGATTCATAAATAATTTCAAAATAACAAATTGGATTTATCTATAATATAACCTTAACTATACTTTGAACGTCTGAGGATTCATATTGATAAATTGTTTTAAAAAATGGGATGACAATTAAAATTTCAATAAGGGATATAAAAATAAGTAATAGATATTTAGTCAATGAATACATATAAACATATGAAATAATTTTCATAAATACATACATCTCTCCCATATATACATACATTGTGAAGCATGATTTTTAAATAAAAATATAGAGAACATATATAAAACCATAAATTTATATTGGGTTTTTACATACTTATATTATAACCCCTGCAGATACCTTTTGATTTTTAACCCTCACGATAACCGTACAATGTAACCCTCCTGACTACCTTATGGTGTAACTATCGTAGTTACACTTGAAGTAACCATATGTATGGCCTTCAATATACACATAACAAATCAATTAGAGGGGGATATAGGTCCCAGACTTCTTATAAAAAATGAACCATACTGAGTACATAATTATATAACATGAACACTATCATAAAAACATTTCTTTCCAATTTTCTATAAATTGAAATTTAAAGGAGAATTTTTATAGAAGAGTCCCTTAAATATACGATATCATTGAAGAGTGAATTAATAAAAAATAAAGGAATATATAAAATAACTTGAAATAAAAATTACACAACATATTTTCATTTCATGAATAATCTTATAAACACAAAATTAATAAATTATAAGTTTAATCAAAATAAAGGAAATTGTTGTAAGATTTTCCAAACCTCGGGTTCTTCTTACTTATAACTTATTTAAACCTACTATATAATTTCTAAAAAAGTGTAAATATTTTATAGAAACATATAAATATTTATGACAAATTATATGATAATTTTTTAACATCATTCGACCTATATATTAATAACATTTGGTTATTTCTATTGTCTCTTGTGTGTGCTTTACATGATTTTAATAGTGTGTTTATAAATTATTTTATTATCGAATGGAAGGGAAACTCTTGAAGTGAAATGGTATGTCATTAATATGATAATATAATACTTAATGATATCATTATTCATTTTTTATCGTTTATGGTGAGGAATCATTATATAAAACATTAATGATGTTTTGATCATTTTTGCATTTCTTCGATAATTATGAACATGTTACATCGTATACCTTTAATATTATGCTTATAATTTAATAATAGAACATAAGAGAGTTCATATTATACAATTAAAAATATGTTTCAACCATTTAAATGATTTTACAACAATATTTTAATGAATTAATTGAAATTGAAAACACATTGTCCATGAAGGCAGTAAATCGACACATCAGAGATGGTGATTTTATTTTTTGAATATGATGAAGAGGAGAAGTAGGATGATTATTAAATTTCCCAAAAACATGATAAAAATCTAGAATGTATATAATAATAGATATTTTATTCCTCTTATATAATGGAAAGGGAATATAATATAGGAAAATAAAAGGAATTGGAAAGAAAACACAAAACAAATGAAGGTGGATTTTTATCTTTGGATCATTTCTCCTTAAGATCCTCTTTAAGGCTTTTGGTTTTGACCATTTTGTCAGACCATAAGGTCTATGAAGTGGGTAAGGGCCTTGGGATATGTATGTAGAAGAATTTAAGAATTTATCAAAGCTTTAGAGGTGTGAGAGGAAGAGGGTGGTGTGGGTTGTATTTATAGTGGGGGAGACGAGGGGTTTTCCATTATTTTTATCATTCTTTTAATAGTTTTTCTCAATACTATGAATAGTCTTGATATTTGTGACCAAAAATAGTAAATAGGGCCTATGAGTTAGAACCAATGGACATTTACATCATTCATGACTCAAGCATGATGCATAAATTCATTTATTTAGCATATTTGGTTAATTATCAAATTTCACTATTCACTATTAATTCAAATATTTCATAAAATATCCCAAAAATTCACCCTGAGGATTATTTAAAATTTATAATTCAAAATTAAACTACATTTTATCAAAATGAATTTCTAAAAAAAATTAATTTAAATTTTGAATAAAATCATAATCTATTCGAAAAACAACAAATTTGAATCTATAAGTCATTTTATAACACATTGAAAAATTAATCAGGGTGTCATAAAATTATCTTATAACCATAAGAAAATAAAATAATAATTTATTATTAAATTTTAGGAAAATATATTTTCATTTAAATTATTAAATTAATCATAAAAGTGTAATTAAATATTTATGACCCAACTAATATACAAACACTTATATAATTATCATATAGTCACATATAAGATTATATATTATTCTGCATTTGTTTGTGGGGTTACTATTCATTTTTTCAATTTTATATTCATAAGGGTTGTATTACAATTCATAAGGGTGTGCCACTATTCATAAGTGTATTTCACTACTCATAAGGGAATGTTACTATTCACCCAAAATTATGTTTGTCCTATCAGACTCCAAATATCATACTAATTGCAACCTTGTATATCAGATTCTCTAAATTCTAATCATAGTAGTGGAAACAGTATGATTAATTTCTAAACTATAAATGTCACACAGTACTCAATAGTTTATTTAAGCACATATCATATCCTTTTAAAATTATAGGATGTCACATACTCCCCCATTAAATGAATTATTTCCTTGTAATTCATTCATTGTACTTATAATTTTTTATTTACATATAGATTATCAATAAAAACTATTTTCTTATTTGTACATAATTATCTAGAAGATAAAAATTTAACATTTTTTTCATTGATTTTTCTAAAAAAAGACAACTTCTAATATCCAAAGTTGCCTAGACCGCTCCTTTGATACCAACTATAAAGCCCTGACCCCACTCTTCCAGATTCAGTACTAAATTTTTTTGTGTATTTTTTTATAAGATAAAATAGAAAAATACACTGTATATTTTACAATCTAGGACCTTTTCTCATCTAGGATCTAGAGGATTAGATAACAAATTACGTACATTGAATTAGAGTGTCATAAATAAGAAAAAAATAACTAATTGTATTCATATGAAATTTCACCTTAACTATCCTTTTAACTTCTAAATAATCCAATGAAAAATAATTTTAAAAAACATGGGTTGAGAATGAAAATTTCAATAAGGGGTATAAAAATAAGGAACATATAATTATTCCATGAATACTTATAAACAAAGGAAATCATTTTCATAATGACATAATTCCCTCCCATATATACATACATTGTAAAACATGATATTTAAATAAGAAAATAAAGAACATATATAAAACCATAAATTAATATTGGATAATTAATTACTTATATTGTATCCCATGCGGCTACCTTATGATTTTTAACCCTCACGACTACCTTACAATGTAACCATCCCGACTACCTTATGCTGTAACTATCACAGTTACACTTGGAGTAACCATACATCTGGCCTCCAACTTACACATACCCAATTAATTAGAGGTAGATATAGGACCCACCATTATTATAAAAAAATGAACAAGAACCACTACATAATAATACAACATGAACACTTTCATAAAAACATTTATTTTATATTTTCTTTCAATAGAAATTTAAAAGAAGATTTTTATAGAATATTTCTTTACATATACCATATCAATGATGAGTGAATTAATAAAAATAGGAATATGTAAACTAACTCAAAATACACATTATGCAACATTTTTCATTTCAAAAATAATCTTCGTACCACATAATTAATGAATTAGAAGTCTAATCCATATAATGGTAATTGGTATAAGATTTTTCATACCTCAGGTTTGTCTTACATTAAACTTGATTAAACATCCTTTATAATTGTTAAAAGAGTGTTAACATTTTAAAAAATGATATCCATATTTATAAAACCTTATATGATCATTTTATAACATCATTCAACCCATTTATTTACAATATTTTGTTATTTCCATTATCTTTGGTGTGTGCTTTACATGATTTTCATAGTGAGTTCGTAAAGGTGGTTCTTATCGAATAGAAGTGAAACTATAGAAGTGAAATGAGATTTAATTAATATGTTAATATAATACTAAATTATAACATTAATCATTTTTATCATTTATGGTGATGAATCACTAGATAAAACAATAATGATATTTTGATCATTTAGGCGTTTCATTGATAATCATGAGCTTGTTACATCATATACCTTTAATATTATTCATATAAGTTCATTATAGAACATAAGAGAGTTTATATCAAACAATTTAAAATCTTTTTCAACCATTAAAATGGTTTTACAACCAGATTTTAATGAATTAATTTAAATTGAAAACACATCGTCCATAAAGGTTGTAAATCGACACATCATAGACTATGATTTTATTTTTTGAATATGACGAAGAGGAGAGGAAGAATGATGATTAAATTTTCCATATACCTGATAAAAAACCAGAATGTATATAATAATACATATTTTATTCATATTCTAATTGGGGAAGGGAATATAATATAGGAAAAGAAAACGAATTGGAAAGAAAACACAAAAAAATGAAGGATGGTTTTTACCTCTTAATATCTTCCCCTTTAAATCCTCCTTAAGGCATTTGGTTTTGGTCTTTTGGTAAGAAAATAAAGTCATAGAAGTGTTTAATGGACTTGGGAAGTTAATTTGTAAGAATTTAGGATGTTATAAAAGCCTGAGAGGTGTGATAGGAAGAGGGTGGTGTGGGTGGTATTTATAATGGTGGAGAGGAGGCGTTTTCCATTATTTTTATCATTTGTTTAATAGTTTTGCTCAATACTATGAATAGTCTTGATAATTATGAACAAATATAGTAAATATGGCATGTTATTTAGAACAAATGGACATTTACATCATTAATTACTCAAGCATGATGTATAAATTTATTTATTTTGCATATTTGGTTAGTTATCAGATTTCACTATTCACCATTAATTCAAATATTTCCGAAAAATCCCAAAAATTAACCCTAACCATTTTTTGACATTTATAATTCAAAAATATACTCCTTTTTGTCAAAATAATTTTCTAATAAAATTTAATATAATTTTTGAATAAAATCATAATTTATTCAAAAAATAACAAATAACAAATTTGTTATTTTATAACACATTGAAAAATTAATCAGGGTGTCATGAAATTAACTTATAACTATAAGAAAATAAAACAATAATTTATGATTAAATTTTATGAAAATAGATTTTCATTTAAATTATTAATTTAATCATTAAAGTGTAATTAAATATTTATGGCCTAACAAATATACAAACACTTATATAATGATCATATTATCACTTATAAGATTCCATATTATTATACATTTATTGGTGAGGTTACTATTCATTTATTCAATTTTTTATTCATAAGGGTCACATTACAATACAAAAGGGTATGCAACTATTTATAAGGGTATTTTACTATTCATAAGGGAATGTCACTATTCCCTAAAAATTAATTTTGTCTTATAAAAATCCAAATATCTTACTGATCGCAGCCTTGTATGTCGGATTTTTGAAATTCAAATCCCCAAAGTGGAATTTTTTTTTGTTTATGTCTAGACTATAAATAGTTCATAATACTCAGTAGTTCATTTAAGCACATAGGATTTCCTTTTAAAATCTTAAGATGTCACATTATCCCCCCATTAAATTAATTTTTCCCTCACAATTTGTTCATTGTAATTATAATTATTAATTTACAAAATGATAATCACGAAAAACTATTTTCTTTATCTCATTGATTTTTCTAAAAAATGACAACGTCTAATCTCCAAAGTTGTCTAAACTGATCCTCTGATACATCCTATAAATCCTTGAAACCACTCTTCAAGATTTAGTACTAAAATTTTCTAGGTATTTTTTCATAAGATAAAACAGAGAAATAAACCATTTATTTTACAATCGAGGACCTTTTCTGGTCTAGGATTGTGAAGATTAGATAAAAATTTACATACATTAAATTAGAGATTCATAAATAATTACAAAATAAATCATTGGATTCATCTAAAATTTATCTTTATCTATTGATTGAACTTATAAATAATCCTATGAAAAATCATTTTAACAACATGATATGTGCCTTAAAATTTCAGTAATGGATATAAACATAAATAATAAACAATTAATCCATGAATACATATAAACATATGAAATCATTTTCATAAAGACATACATCTCTCCCATATATACATACATTGTCAAATATGATATTTACATAAAACATAGATAATATAAATAAAACCATGAAGGTATATTGGTTAATTACTCACTTATATTGTAACCCTTACGACTACCTTATGATTTTTAACCATCGCAGCTACCTTATAATGTAACCCTTCCGACTACCTTATGGGGTAACTGTCGTAGTTACACATGGACTAACCATACATTTGGCCTTCAACATACACATACCAAATAAATTAGAGGGTGCTATAGGTCCCACCATTCTTATAAAAAATGAACAAGAACCATTACATAATAATATAACATGAAAACTATCATAAAAACATTTGTTTTGAATTTTCTATAAATATAAATTTGAAAGAGGATTTTTATGGAAAAGTCCCCTACAATTACCATATCATTGATTAGTTAATTTATAAAATTAAAGGAATATTTAAACTAACTAAAAATACACATTACACAACATATTTACATTTCACAAATAATCTTAGTACCACATAATTAATGAATTAGAAGTTGAACCTAAATAATGGAAATTTGTATAAGATTTCCCTTACCTTAGGTTCATCTTAATTAAACGTCATTAAACCTCATATATAATTATTGATATAGTGTTAATATTTTACATAAGCATGTACATATTTATAAAACCTTATATAATCATTTTATAACATCATTTGACCCATTTATTAAAAATATTTTATTATTTCCATTGTCTCGGGTGTGTGCTTTACATGATTTTCATGGTGAGTTCATAAAAGCGTTTCTTGTCCAATAGATTTGAAACTCCAAAATTGAAATTATATGTCATTAATATGTTATTATAATACTAAACAATATCATTAATCATTTTCTTGTCATTTATTGTGATGAATAATTTAACAAAACATTAATGATGTTTTGATCATTTTGGCGATTCCTCGATATTCACGAACTTCTTAAATCATATACCATTAATATTATTCATATAAGATCATTATAAAACAAAAGAGAGTTCACATCCTTAAATTTAAAAAAATATACCAATAAAATCGTTTTAAAATAGTATTTGAATGAATTAATGGAAATTGAATCCATGTTGTCCATGATGTCAGTAAATCAGCACATTAGAGACGATGATTTTATTTTTTTGAATATGATGAAGAGGGGAAGAAGAATGATGATTAATGTTTCCAAAAACATGATAAAAATCCAGAATATTTATAATAATCAAGATTTTATTTCACTTCAATAATGGGATAGTAATATAATATTTGAAAACAAAAGGAATTGGAATGAAAACACAAAAACTGAAGGAGGATTTTTACCTCTTGATCTCTTCTCCTTGACATCCTTTTTAAGGCATTTGGTTTTGTCCATTTCGTGATACCAGAAGGTATTTGTTTTGAGGAAGGGATTTGTGAAGCTTATTTGAAAGAATTTAAGAAATTATCAATGCTTTAGAGGTGTGATAAGAAGATGGTGGTGAGGTTGGTATTTATAGTGGAGGAGACGAGGGGTTTTCCATTATTTTAATCATTAGTTTAATATTTTTTTCTCAATACAATGAATATTATTGATACATGTGACCAAAAATAGTAAATATGCCATGTGAGTTATGACCAATGGACCTTTACATCATTCATGACTCAAGCATGATGCAGAATTTCTTTTATTTAGCATATTTTGTAAATTATCAAATTTCACTATTCATAAAAAAATCATGTATTTTAGAAAAATCCCAAAATTCCACCCTAACCATTTTTAGAAATTTATAATTAAAAAATAAACTCCATTTTATCAAAATAATTTTTTAAAAAATTAATTTAATTTTCGAATAAAATCATACTTTATTCGAAAAATAACATTTTTAAAACTACAACTCATTTTATAACACATTGAAAAATTAATCAGGGTGTCATAAGATTACCTTATAACCATCATAAAATAAAACAATAATTTATCATTATATTTTATGAAAATAGATTTTCATTTAAATTGTTAAATTAATCTTAAAAGTGTAATTAAATATTTATGTCCCACCAAATATACCAATAGTTATATAATGACCATATTATCACTTATAGGATCCCATATTATTATACATTTATTAATGCAGTTACTATTCATAATTTCAATTTTATATTCATATGGGTACTATTACAACTCATAAGGGTATGCTACTATTCATAAGGGTATTTTAGTATTCATAAAAATATGTTATTATTCACCCAAAATTATGTTTGTTCTATCAGAATCCAAATATCTTACTGATTGCAACCTTATATGTCGGATATTAGAAATTCAAATCACAGAAGTAGTAAACCTATGATTAGTGTCTAGACTATAAATGTCACATAGTACTCACTAGTTCATTTAAGCACATAACATTTCCTTTTAAAATCTTAGGATGTCACATTATCCCCAATTAAATGAATTGTGACCTCAAAATTCGTTCATTGTACTTTCAACTTTGAATTTACATATTGATAATCAATAAAATTATTTTCTTATGTGTGCATAATTAACTAGAAGTTCAAAAGTAAATATTGTCACATTTATTTTTCTAAAAAAAGACAATGTCTAATAACCAAAGTTGTCTAGACCTCTCCTTTGATACCGACTATAAAGTCCCGAACCAACTCTTCCGGATTTATTACGAAAATTTTCTGTGAAATTTTTTAAGAGAAAACAGAAAAATACACCATATATTTTACAATCAAGGACCTTTTCATGTCTATGATATAGATTATTAGATAAAAAATTACATAGATTAAATTAGAGTTTCATAAACAATAACAAAATAACTAATTGGATTCATCTTCAATTTTTCCTTAACTATCCTTTGATCTTATAATTAATCCTATGAAAATTAATTTTAAAAACATAGTATGAGCATTAAAAGATTAGTAAGGGATATAAAAATAAGTGATAAAAATTTAGTCCATGAATTCTTATATACATATGAAATCATTTTCATAAAGACATACATGTCTCCCATATATACACACATTGTGAGACATGAGATTTAAATAAAAAATAGAGAACATATATAAAACCGTAATGGTATATTGGGTAATTAAATACTTATATTTTAACCCTTGCGGCTACCTTATGATTTTTAACCCTCATTGAAACCTTACAATGTAACCCTCCCGAGTACCTTATGGTGTAACTATCGCAGTTACACTTGGAGTAACCTTACATCTAGCCTTCAACATAAACATACCCAATTAATTATAGGTAGATATAGGTCCCACCGTACTTATAAAAATTTAACAAGAACCATTAAATAATAATATAATATGAACACTTTCATAAAAATAATTGTTTTGAATTTTTTATAAATAGAAATTTATTATAGGATTTTTATACAACCGTCCCTTACATATACCATGTCATTGAAGTGTGAATTAATAAAATTAAAGAAACATATAAACTCACTATAATTAAAAAGTATAAAACATAATATAATCAATATTCATTTCAAAAATAAAAATAGTACCACGTAATTAATGATGTAGAAGGTTAACCCAATGAATCGAAATTGTGTTAAGATTTCCCTTACCTCAGGTTCATCATATAAAAAAGTTGTTTAAACCACCTGTATAATGTTTAAAAGAGTTTAAATAATTTAAAGAAACATATTCATGTTTATAAAACCATATATAATCATTTAATAACATCATTCGACCCATTACATAATAATATTTATTTATTTCGATTTCCTTGGGTGCGTAGTTTAGATGATTTCTGTGGTCGGTTCATAAAATATTTCCATTTCGAATGGAAGAGAAACTCAAGAAGTGAAATGAGTTGTTATCATTTTTTTCCATAATTTTAACTTATACTATTAATAATCTTTTTATCATATTTGGAAATGAATCATTAGATAAATCATTAATTATGTTTAGATCATTACGACATTTCTTCAAAAACCACAAACTGGTCATGCCATATACCATAAATATTTTTCATATAAGAAAAATATAGACCATAAGTAAGTATGTTAAATAAAACTAAAAACCTGTTTCATCAATTAAAATGGTTTAAGAACAAATTCTTAAGGATGTTATGGAAATTGAATACACAACATTCATGATGTCAGCAAATCGACACATTGTGGATGGTGTTTTTATTTTTAGAGTAAGTGGAAGAGGAGAAGAAGAATGATGACTAATTTTTCCATAAACATGATAAAATTTCAGTATATACATAATAATATATCTTTAATTCCTCTTGTACAAGTCTATAAGAATATAATATAGGAAAATAAAAGGAATTGAAAAGAAAACACAATAAAATGAAAGAGGATTTTTTTGACATTCGGATCTCTTCTCCTTGAGATCCTTCTTAAGGCCTTTGGTTTTCGGTTTTGGTGAGACAATAAGATATTGAAATAAGGGAAGGGATTTAGGAAGGTTATTTGGAATAATCTATAAAATTATCAAATCTTCAGAGGTGTGAGAGGAAGAGGGGGTGATGGTGGTATTTATAGTGGAGGAGAGGAGGGATTTTCCACTATTTTTATCATTAGTTTAATATTTTTTTCAAGAACATGAATAGTGTTGATTCTTGAAACCAAAAATAGTAGATAGTGCATGTGATTTTGAACCAATATCCATTTATATCAGAAATGACTCGATCATGATGCATAATTTCATTTATTTATCATATTTGGTAAGTTATCAAATTTCACTATTCACCAAAAATTCATGTATTTCAAAAAAATTCTCAAAAAATTACACCTAAAATTGTTTTTATGTGTATATTTAAAAATTTAACTTAATTTTATCAAAATATTTTTCTGAATATTTTTAAAATAATTTTTAAATAAAATCATAATTTACTCAAAAAATAACAATTTTAAACCAATAACTCATTTTATAAAACATAGAAAAATTAATCATGGTCTTATAAGTCCTTCTTATAAATATAAAACAATAAAATAATAATTTATCATTACCTTTTATGAAAACAAATGTTCATTTAAATTCTTAAATTAATCATAAAAGTGAATGTAAATATTTATGACCTAGCAAAAATACCAACACTTATATAATGAGCATATTGTCACTTATAAGATTTCTCTTTTTATTATAAATTTATATGTGAGGTTACTATTAATTTGGAATATATTCTATTCATAAGAGTAATAATACTATTCATTAGGGTATGTTACTATTATTTTTTGTATGCTTTATTTCATAATGGGTATGTTACTATTCACCAAAAATTATGTTTTTCTTGTGAGAGTCCAAATATCATAGTAATTTCAACCAGGTATGTTGGATTTTAGAAATTCAAATCACAGAAGCCGAAAAATTATGATTGATGATTGACTATAAATTCCACACTGTACACGTCAATTCATTTAAGAAAATATTATTTTCTTTTAAAATATCATGACATTATAGTGTATGGTTAATTGTGATTTGAGAATTATTGTGCCCAATGAAATTATCTCTCTATTTAACCTCCCCTCTTTATCTCAAGAAGAATAAGTGCTAGAGTGATCCCCTCATGCTCGAAGGAAATTGAATCAATCATCTTGAATAATGAAAGACAATTTAATCATTGTGCCATCACTATGAAATAAATTGTCCTCAATCAAAGATAAAATTAGTAGGTTTAGATCATTACTACATGGAATCTATATTTGGATCCTCATAGAAAAATGAAGGTATTACAAAAAATGGTTTTCATATTGTCAATATCTAAATTGGGGAAAGTTACATGCTGAGGTAATTGTTTCTCCAGATTATAAATATATAAAGTATACATTTATAATGAAAATATACTCTCTGGTTATGTGTTTTATTTATGTAAATATTCAATGAAAAATTTCATTTGTCATGGAATTCACATCATGTAAAATATTTTTAACAGTCTATTGAATTAAACAAACCCTTATGGTTTATTTCACCCAACATAGTGCTTTCACTATGCTAGGAACATTCAGGTTGTGTCAAAACAGTCATTTTTAAATTTATAACTATTTATTTGAATGTTGATCTTTATTCACAATAGTGGTTATACATTCATTCCAAGAATAATTCATTATTTAATCCATTCTAACTGACATGTTTTCAGCATTTTAATTATCATTGTCCAGTGTTTCATTTTCTTAATATACTTTAAACAAATAAAGAGTGACTGAAGATTTCATTGTGATGTGTTGAGGGTTCGGGCCATTTGACATGGTAGTGCATGGCATGTTTCTAGAGTATATGTTTTCTACCCATGTCCACTTCCCCTGGATGTGTCATGGGATACCAAACATGCCATGTAGTTGCAACACTAGATGAATTCATTTCACACCACATATAGATCAGATTATCATGGAACATGGAAAGAAAAATTACATAGTGTTCTGTTTGCATACATGATGTGTAGTAAACAATATTTAGTTATAAAATTTGATCATATTATTTTGGACGTATAAATAATCAAAACAATGTGAGATTGACATCCCTGAGAAATAAAGGCATAGAAAACGTGGATCCAGTGTATGTGGGATGTAGTACATTATTTCCCACGACTGAAGTACACACCGATCCATTTGGAAAGGCAATAGTACAAACTACATGGGTGATGCACAATGTGTAGTTGGCTTTTTCACAATCTGTAGTCCCGTGTCTGAAGAACACAGTAGGTTCTTTGGTGGCATGCATAGGAAAATAACTTTGAGACTATCGGTCATGTATCTCTTTATTGAATGGAGTGTAATTATCTAAGATATAGGTTGAATACCTAGGAATGTATCATGGTCACATGAAAAGAGAGATACATGGAAGATAGCTTGGTCGTACATGTCATTTATTATAGCCGAGGTGCACGTTGAAGACCCTAGAACGTAACTGAGGTACAAGAAAATCGACATATATAGCATATAGTTAGGGAGTATAAATCATGTCTTTTCCCAATAGAGGATATAATTAAATTGAATTAAATTTATAATTGAATAATTAAAAAACTATTATACTGATTGGAACATTATTTCGTTGAAATTTTAATAATGGTTCTAAAGAATTATTAAATTATCAATTATTTTATAGTAATTATCTATGATTATTGTTATGTTTTTTATTTTCATTTAATTCATTAATGATGGGTATCTCAATGAAAATACATGTCATGACCCGTCCTCTGAAACCGTGCAGTGACTACCCCATGCCCGCCTTCCATTGGCCAGGGGCTGGCAACTTGAAATGATAGGCATATCCCCTAAACCGGGAAGGCATTGCCTTTATAACCTGTAAACACGCAACCAAGCACACAGAAAGATAAAAACACAAGTAAACAGTATAGTAAAAACAGTGTGTATTGTTTGAAAAAAGGTCCAAAATACAAGCCCAACTAGAAAGTATAAGAGAACTGAAAAGTACAAGTAAACGGAAATAGCTCCTGTGAACACCTACCAAGGATCCTACCTAAAGGGTAGGTACAACTCTCTAACGGTCATCTCTATGGTACACCTTGTCTAATTTCCACCTCGGAGGTACCTCTAATCCTAGTACTCTAATCCTTAGTCAGCACTATCCATCGTCTGCACCAAACACAACAAGGTGTGGGTGTATCCCACGTAAGGGTGAGTTTAACGATACTCAATAGGGACCCCAAGACCCCAGAAGGTCTCTAAAAATCCACAAAGGATAAAACACAATTCATGGAAACAACATTCAACCCTACTTAGTTATATTCCCATACATATACCTAATTTTTCAAGTATTCCCATCTCATTCATGAAGAATCACAAGTCCCAACTCATTTGCTCAAAGCTTAACTATTCCACGAAGGAAAGAATACCAAAAAGGTAACACCACAATGGTAGATACCACAATGTTAATGCCACATAGAAGAATACCCCAAAGGTATCACCATGATGGTTAGTACCACAAAAGGAAAAACCACACAGAAGAATACCACAACGGTATCACCACAAAGTAAAGTACCACTCAGGTACGCCACTCATAAGAATACCACAAAGCTATCACCATGAAGGAATGGACCACATAGGTACGCCACACAAAAGATTACCACAAAGGTATCACCCCGAAGGTATGTACAAAAATGGTAACACCGCACCGAATAATACCACAAAGTTATCACCATAAAGGAAAGTACCACACTAGTATGCCACACAGACGCATACCACAAAGGTATCACCACGATGGAATGTACCACATAGCTACACCACATAGAATAGTACCACAAAGGTATCACCATGAAGGTAAGTACCACAAAGGTAACACCACGTAGAAGAATACAACAAAGGTATCACCACAAAGTAATTTACCACACAATTAATCCACATAGAAGAATACCACAAAGGTATCATCATGAAGGTAAGGATCACAAAGGTAATGCCACATAGATGAATACCACAAAGGTATCACCATGAAAGAAAGTACAACATAGGTACGCCACATAGAAGAATATCACAAAGGTATCACCACAAAGGTATGGAATCAGCTCACACCAGGTATAACATAGGCATAGTAACAAAGATGATCATATATAATTACTAAACCATCTTACTTTGTTAAGAGGCAGACCCACGAAGGATCCTAAATCATAAAACCCATGTAGGATCCTAAATCATCAAACCCACATAGGATCCTAGTACATCATCAAACCCACATAAGTTCCTAGTATAGTAGACCCACATAGAATCCTACAGTAATCCCATGTGGATTCCTAGAGCAGATCCAAGTGGGACTTTCCAACACAAACCAACAAAGGATCCCATGGAAAGACCCCCATAGGATCCATCTCTCATGTTACAGCCAACTATAGGGTTCTCACACTAAGCTCAATTGATTCCGAGAGGATCCGTTCCGCAATCCAAAGGTCAATACTCCAACATCCACAAAGTCCCATGAATATGTATTCCAAAGGACCGCTACATAAAATGGTTATCAAGGCAACAGACGTTGCATAAATCAAATGCTAGGTCTGTAAGTTATTGGCCTTTTAGTCCCGAGGGTCCAGTTGGATTTGTGTTCGAACCAACCCAGTCATACCCCAACATAATTTAGAACCCCAGTGGGGAATAACAAAATGTTCGTCTCTCTCTATGTTTTCTAATGCCACTAACGGTTCATCAAATGAATGCATGTAGCTCAAGATATAGCCGAAAGAGTGAAAAGGGTCCAAGTTAGCCCAGGTCCATTCTGACCCAGTCAGACTATCCCGGCCCGACCCGGGTTCGATCCTAGGTCTGGCCCAACCCGCCGGAGTGGCCCAGCCCATGAAGGTAGCTTGTAGTGGCGGCCCGCAGTGTGGCGGCTCGTGGTGAGCGGCCCGCAGGGTCATGGCTGGCCGGATGGCCAGCCACCTCCACGCGGTGCGTGACTAGTCACCCTCCCTTCATCTCTGCAACACAAGGTCGCATATCTTACATGCTGGGTGGTGCGGACGCACGCCGCCATCCCCTCTATGAGGCCGGCTAGAGTGATGGCCACCGCCCTTGCTCTGCTGCGGCCGATGGGCCGCGACCCTTCTCTAGCAATGTGGTTGCGCCACCGCCATCTTCACGGCTGGCCGTGGTGCCGACCTCCACTCCTGAATCCCACAGGTGCCAATCGCCAGCACCGGTTTCTATCCTCCTCCATCACGATGATCACCTAAAAAACTTCAATGGTTGCGGAGAGGTCGGGCCATGTTCGTTTGGCCCGCACCATCCGTGTTAGAGAGCTAGCAAGTGGCTCAAAATTCTTGAATCACGAAGAATATAAAGAATGGGTAAGGGGTGTATTCAAAACAAAAAACCCTACAAGATACCCTGCAACATCCTATGAAAAAGGCAAAAGAATCATAGGTCAACCTATTAGTCAGTTGACCCGCATTCTTCGTATAAATTCAAGAAAGGGGAAGAGGAAAATCAAAAACACACAAACGAAATAACCCCATACCTCATGTTCTTTGGAGAACATCCACATTTGATGAAGTGTCATTGTTCGTCGTCCACACAACAAACCTCCAACAACGCCGCTCGATCATCTTTCTTCATTTCGTGGTTCATGTTTTCTCATCACCACCCGATGGAACCGGCTCCGTCCTCCAAGTGTTGGGTGTTACATTACATTATCATAGTTTCGTCACTTCTGAAGTCATGCCAATTCATCCCCCCAAGCTCTATATAAATAGGAGAGGGGGAAGTTGTGAAACGCTTATGGAATTAATGGAATCCTATTAATTAGGAACCTTCCTAATTCCCCAATGATGCAGTTACTTATAATGAATGTTCATGCCATTGATTGACTTCACACGTCGTTGGTCCCACGTTTCTACTTGTCCATTGGAGGAATAGACTAAAAATAAAATAATAAAGTTATTTTATTTATTCTATTAAATTTTCCAAAAACTATTTTTTTCTGGATTTGCTGTGTTCGAAGTGAAGGTCTTCTTAAGCGAATATCGGTGCTGTGAGTTCAATGGTGTCCTCAGATTTCAATTCCAAGCATTGGTTCAAAAGTTACAAAATTATACTTTCACATTTACTAAATGTACCTGAAAAAATGTTCGAAAAATTATTAACAGTCACCCTCGACCCATGTTGGTCTATCGTTTACCTAAAGTATTGTTTTCAGCACCAAATCAATTTCCCTAAATTATAACTAGTATAGTGTGAAATTACAAGATTGATCAACATGGAAGTAGTATTAGCATTTTATGTACCTTGATTTGAAACCACATAAGGGGAGATGCTGAATTTAAATACGATTGGTTGGATCATGGTACATATCTCAAAAGATAACTAATTACTTGGACATTTCTAATTCACTACGAATCAAACTTGAAATCTGAAAATTACTTAAAACTGGATTTTATATTTTAATGTAAATGTGTCGGGGCTGGAAATTCATGTGGGATGTTAAAACTTATTCCTTATTGTGTTGTGTTGTTCATAATAACCCACATTTATGGGTTTCATTTGTGTTAGAACCCCCTTGGTCCGGTGAGTTTCTATCAAGTCGGTAGGCATCAATCCTTTGGTCTGGAAATTGATTTCTACTGACTAGTAATTTATTAACCTCCCTATAAAAATGACAAGTATATCCAATTCTCATGGATATACTTACCATAATTCTCCCAAAGATCCTCGAAACCATTCATGGTCCGATATGGGGTTTCTAGCGAAATATGAAATGGATGTTGGGAGAATTAGGTGAGAAACAATGAACAAACACAATAATAGAGAAATTGGTTCTAACGAACCCACATTTTCCCCAGCCCCAACATGAGGGGGGGGGGTTAGCTAATCATAATGAAAGGATAATAAAATTACCAGGATTCATCAAAGAGTTCATTACAATAGAAAAATATAATAATCCGAAGTAAAATAGAATTCCATGAACCAGTGCCTCTCCCCAAAACCTTTCTTCCCCCTCAGACATTCTCCCCCTTTCCAGCCTCCCCCCAAGTCTTCTTGGTCAGAAAAAAGATTTTTCTAGTTGTCCAAAGGTAGGTAGAAACGGGAACCCCAAGTCAAGGAGTGGGTGAAAAGTGAAAATGAAAAAAGACGAAGGTTGTAGTGGTCCGCACAGTTTCAGCACACGGTTTGGTAGGCTGTGCACAAACCGTGTGGATGCTACTGTCTCAAATCCATGAGCCACACGGTTTTCCTGGATGGGCTGCATGGTTTGGGTAGGCCGTGCACCAACCGTGCAGATTCTACTGTATCAAATCCTTGAGCCGCACAGTTCTCCCGGATGGGCCGCACGGTTTGGGACGGTTGTACGCCAACTGTGCAAATGCTAGAGTAAATGATATCTTCTCCAACATGGTTTGAACACGGTCTGGATAACTAGGTGGAGACTATGCGGTTTTCCTTTTTCATTTGAAATTCCTGAATTCTCTCATCTTTCATGTCTAGTGCCTGATCCAGGTGACTCCATTCCATCATAGTCATGGGAAAAGGGTCCATAAGCCTCAAAGCGACATGTAGAAATATCATAGATTATACCAATTATATTAATATGAACATTGAACTAATTATAGTTAAAAATTATAGCATTCATACTTCATGGCTTCCCAATTCTATGAAGTTATCCAATAAAGTATACATAATCCAAAATAGTCAACCTTTCATTCATAAATCAATTTTCCTAAAAATTGAGTTTTCCCTTCTTCAATAAATGAGAGTGGATACCTCCATTTTCATCTCATTATACACTCAGATTAGTTAGGCACAGGTTTCTTCATCACCAATTAGCGAGCTACCACTTTTATAGGTCATGCACACTCATTGACTTGCCTGATTTGGTACATGATGAAAGGTCATCAAAATTATTGGGCATGCCTTTCCATATATCAAAATATTTTTTATTCTTTGTAGTGGAATGAGATACTAACATAAAATGTTTCCCAATATTCTCATGTTAACACATGATGAAAATGTTTGAGCAAGTTAATAGTTCATGTCACTAAGACCGCGTAATATCCACTACTGCAGCGATAATAATTCCCAAAATGCCACCTCTCCATATGCACAATTTGAATTCCATTTTAAGGGGTTCTTCAATCTTAATTACTCCATTACAAAAATCATTTTTAAACAAACTATTTTTCTAAATGAATGGATAAATGCTCTTTTTCCAGTATTACAAGTTTTATTCACATCACAAACTAGGTTCGAAAATCCGGACATATTATCCATTTTCAGAGATAATTTCCAGAATTCATTTTTATCTAAATGATATAAACCCATGACATCTATAATATCTCTTTAGAAACACCTAATAAAACATCCTACCCCAAGTACTTGGGCAAGAAATCATTCAAATTGGGGTGCCAAATAATGGCGCCCTGCCCCACACGTAAAGCTGAGAACCATTCCCCTTGAAGGTAATAAAGTAGAGAAGGGTGGGTAAAGAAGCATGAAAAGGGAGGGTAATAATGAAGATCAAAAAATAGTGTAAAAGTGAAAAACTCCCCTGTAATGTTGGAAAAGTGTGTAAATTAGGTGGTGTGTGTGATCTCGACAAGCGGAAAGGTGGCTGGCATGGAACTGATGAAAATTCATGTTGGTGAGAGAAAGGAACCATACAAGTAAAGAAGGAAAAAAAAATAGTATTAGCGGTAGGGAAAGAAAATAATAGCACAAAGTCACACCCAGCAGTAAAAACATCACACCATAAATGAAGGTACATAACAGGGATAAGGGCATAGAAAATGAAAGATGTAATAAAGCATGCAACGACAGCCCGTCAGGGAGTAGATGGATCAAAAATGAATGCTCGAGCGGCGACGTCCCAGATCGGATTAGCGGTAGGTGGTGGTAGTCCACGGGATCAGCACGAGTAGAGGTGGTAGAGGGCTCGCCCGTCGAGGCACCGACTCCTGACATATAGTAGGAGGGAAGTTTGTCGGGCACAACTTCATACATGGTGGGAGGATGATGATCAGCCAAGATAAGGCCTTCCACCACCTTGCATGTCCGCTCAAGCTGCCAGTGGAACATAGAGTACTGGTCCTACTACCACTTCCAGAAGAGCTTGGGGTCAACGTATGGTGTTCCTTGGAGGGTGGGGTAGGATGGATTGGGAGGGTAAAATTGTGGGGGCATGGATGGGTGAGAGGGGGCACCAAGAGTGTCAGGGTTCCCCTGGGATGTGGAATGGTGGGAAACAACAGTCTCGGCATGGTGCTCCGCTGCAGCTGGGCCCACTGGTGGAGGTGCAGCTGGTGCGGCCTCGGGAACAACCTGCATAAGTAATCAGACACCGTCTATCTCCAGCATCCACATCCGGAAGAGACGAGTGATATCAAAGAAGGGTGCCACTGGTGGTTCCACAAATTATGCAGGATCAAACTCAAGGTGCAACTAATCTTCCAGGAGAGTAATGAATGGTCCACCAAAAACATAATCCTTTGGGTTGGCAAACATTATCTTCCAATACTGGTTGAAGAGGTAGGCAATATTGATGTTGATTCCCATCACCATGGAGTTAAAAATCAGTAGGTCCTAATTGATCATCGTTCCTTCACTATTAGACCGGCCTATAAAGCAGGTGGTAATAATTAGATGAAGGACCCGGTGGATGGGGTTAATGAATCTGGAATCTTTGGAAGTCTGTGGTATGTATGGGGCCTCCGTGGAAATGTTGGACCATAAAATCCAGGTCGAGGTTGGGTCCCACACAAATGGGACTAGAAAATAAGCATCACTCCATAAGTTGTCGCTATCATACAGTCCAATGGAGGTGTTGAACACACTTAGCCTAAGGTTGTGCCGCCGGTTCATTAATTGGAAAGTGAAATCATCAGCATCTTCAATTGTAAATCCCAACTCATCCTCATTGTATCACTCACGGTAATGATTAGTAGCCCCAAATTTTTAGACGAGCTCTTTATAAACTGGCTTCTAGACTTTTAAATATTGGGTATTATTTCCCCAGGAAATATGCATCTGGATCTCATCATTAATGGCCAAGGAGGAATGTTTTTCTACGATAAACTCATGATGGGGACCGATGTCACGGTTCAAAATGGTGCGGTAGCACATGAGATCATCTTTCATAGTGAACTTAACTTGTGGGCCATGGAAGGATCCTGAGCTGGAGCCCTGGGCTCTCCTGGAGGCAGACATGATAGGTTAAGGTTTGGTTTTGGGCACCTGCAAAATAAATCACATACAATGATAGCATACAATCACTACGAGTATGGATGAAAATTGAAATTTAAGAAATGAAAAACTATACAAATTTCTAAGGCAAATCCCAAATGTGGAAATGAAGGTTTTGAAAATATGTGTTCATTGGGAAATCGTCGGTGTACATTTGGGGGATAAAGAAAAAATGGGAAAAAAAACTAAGAGAAGAAGAATTAATGGACACAAATAGAGAAGAAGAAACAGAATTAAAAATAAGAATAGGGGGAAATCGGCTAAACTCTAAGGAAAGAGAGGGAAAAGGAAATAAAAAAAAGAAAGAAGAAAGAAGAAGAAGAAGGACGAAGAAGAAGAATAAAGAAGAAGAAGTGCAGAAGAATACCTTGGAGGGGGAGAGGGAAGGAGAACCTAGTTGGATGAAGAAGAATAAGAAGTAGGAGAGGAGGAATCACATGGGTGGAGCAGGGGAGGTGCACTGATTGGAAGAGGGGGGGGGGGGTTGAGGTTTTATGAAATTTTAGGGTTTAACTGGCCACACGGTTTAGGGCACACAGTTTGTGCATGGTTTGGAAGACCATGCACCAAATGTGTGGTAGGTTCTACCTGATAAAATATTGAACATTTTCCCTTTTTGAACCATAAACACACCCTTGAAATTAAAATCTTTGGCACCCCCTAAATGAGATAAAATAATTTGATATTTTCTATAAGAAGTGTAAGACTTTCATTAACGAAATTCAATATGATACCTTGACTTGTAGTGAGACTTCCACACTATACCACACAAGAATAAAAAAACACACTATCATGCAGTCCTTAGCACACACAAACATATAAATTATTGGAACAAAAAAATTCTGAATATTGGGTAACCTCCCGGTCCATGCTACGTTTAAAGTCTCAAGCCCGACTAACCTTGGTCTTTAGTTACCCCAATTTAACGGTGGAAATGGATCCCACCATGTCATACATGCTAACTAAGGCTTAAAGTGCTGCCTATTAACCTTGAACATTCGACCATCTGTGCTGGTCACTTCCACCACTCCATGGTGGAAAACAGAAATCACCATAACTTGTCCCCACCAACAGGATGTCAACTTACTGGGAATAAATTTCAGACAATAATTAAAAAGTAAGATTTTATCACCTAGCTGGAAGGATTTACGGGAGATTATATGGTCATGGACAACCTTAGTCTTCTCCTTATAAAGTTATTCATTCTCATAGGCCTCCCACCTTATCTCGTCAAGATCGGTTAACAGGAATTTCCACTTTTCTTACACATCCTTGAGATTATAATTTAGGGCCTTGATAGACCAATAAATATTTTTCTCCATCTCCACTGGAAAATGGCAGGGATTCCCATAGATAAGTCGGAAAGGTGACATACCCAATGGTGTTTTGAAAGCTGTGCGGTAGGCCCATAATGCTTCATCTAATTTCCTGGACCAATCCTTTATTGATGCGCCTACTGTTTTCTCCAATATTTTCTTTAACTATCGGTTTGACACCTCCACCTAACCACTGGATTGAGGGTGGTAAGTTGTCCCTTTTTTGTACTTGGCCCCATACTTTAAGAGCACATTTCTCATGAGATTTTTGTCCAAAATGTGTATCGTGGTTGCTAATCATCACCTGTAGGGTCTTAAACCGACTGAAAATATCTTTCTTTAGAAATGTGACAACAACCATAGCTGTATTATGAGTCTTTGTCCCTGCTTATACTCACCTGGAAATATAATCTACACATACTAGAATGTACGTGTTCCTAAAGGATGGGGGAAACGGCCTCATAATGTCGATTCCACATACATCAAAAACTTCAACCTCAAGTATTGGGTGTTGCGGCATCACCAAACGATGGCCCAAATTGCCCATCCACTAGCATTGTTCATAATAAGAGACAAAATGATGATTTTCCTTATGCATGGATGCCCAGAAAAATCCCAATTGTAAAACCTTTGTTACTTTTCGATCTAGACCATGATATCCTCCTGCTGGAGAAGAGTGACAAGAATTCCAAAAAACCTTCGATCTCCTCATCCGGGACACAGCGGTGGATTACCCCATCTCCAGATGAGCAGAAGAGCAGGGGGTCTTCCCAGAAATACCTCTTTACCTCTCACAAAAAAATCTTCATATGCAGAGATGATATGTCCGGGTGGATAACTCCTATGTCTATGTAATTTTCAAGGACGGTGAACCATGGCTGAGGTGGTATGCCAATGGAAAATAGATGCTTATCGGGGAAGTCTTCCTTGATCTCCTTGTCTTCTTCTCTCCCTATGTGAGGTAGTTCCAACCGGGAGAGATGATCACTCAACACATTCTCACTGCCCTTCTTGTCTTTAATTTACTAATCTAACTCCTCGAAGAGGAGCACACAATGGATAAGTCATGGTTTGGCACCCATATTGATCAGAAAATACTTTTGTGAGGCATGGTCTATGTAGACCACATCTTTAGGAAGCACCAAGCAGGGACATAATCTGTCAAATGCAAAAAACACGACCAACATTTCTTTCTCTGTGGTGGTGTAATTTTTTTATGCTTCATTTAATGCTCATCTGGCATAATAGATCAATCTAAAAATATTATCTCGCCGTTGCCCAAGCACTGCCCCCAAGGCGTAATCGCTCGCATCACACATAATTTTAAACTGATCCTCCATATTCAGAGCGATCATGACAGGGGCAGCGACCAATTTTTCCTTCCGAATTTGGAAGGTCGTAATAGATTTATCATCAAACTCAAAAAATACATCGTTGGATTGTAGGTTGGTTAAGGGATGAGCGATCTTGGAGAATTCATAGAAAAACCTTCGATAAAAACCTGCATGCCCCAAAATTCTATGAATCGCTCAGACTGATACGTGAATGGGAAGCTTTGAGATAACCTCTATTTTAGCCGGACCTACCAGAATTCCTTTCATCGAGATCATATAACCTATCACAATTCTATATTGGACCATAAAATGGAACTTCTCCCAATTGAGAACCAGATTGGTATGCTTACATCTCTCAAGAACTAGCTCCAAATTCTTTAAGAATGTATTGAATGACTTCTCGTATATTGAGAAGTCAACCATGAAAACCTCCAGAATATGCTCCACCATATCCTAGAATATGGATAACATGAACCTCTGAAATGTGGCTGGAGCGTTGCACATATCGAATGACATTCAGCGGTAGGCAAAGGTTCCATAAGGACACGTAAAAGTACTCTTTTTTATCCCCTGGGGCAATAGAGATTTGGTTATATCCCAAATAACATATAAGAAATATTAACATTAATTCCCTGCCAATCTTTCTAGCATTTGAACAATTAATGGATGAGGGAAATGATCTTTCTTGGTTTCATCATTCAACTTCCTGTAATTGACACAAACCCTCCATCGAGTAACTTTTCAGGTAGGTATGAGCTCATTTTTATTCATTGGTCACTATCGTGATGCCTCCCTTTTTAGGCACCACCTAAAGAGGACTCACCACGGGCTGTCAGAGATGGGTTATATAATCTCAACATTGATTAATTTAATCACCTCTTTCTTGACAGCTTCTTTCATGGGGGTGGGGGGGGGGGGGGGTTAGTTTTCGTTGTGGTTGGCGAGATTATTTTTCTCCTTCCTTCATAAGTACCTCGTGGGTGCAGACCATGGGTCTCATACTGTTATGTTCAGTGACCGTCCATCCAATGGAATGTTTCTGCCTACAAAGGACATGTAGAAGAGCCTCCTCTTGATCTCTTGAGAGCGAGGCATTTAGGATCACCATCAATGTATGACCCTCTCTCAAATAGCCATATTTCAATAAGGAGGGGAGAGGTTTCAACTTGAGCAGGGGAGCCTGGAAGGTACAATCGGTTCAACCCCGGGTTGCTCTAATAAATCTGGTACAATCGCCCTTCGCCAGTAATGGATGCCTTGGCCTTCAATAAAGCTTAATTCCTCCTGGTTTTCATCAGGTTGTTCTTCCTCCAGAACGGGTTCGGTTCTGAATGAATAATATTGTATATCATCTTAATCTAGGCCTAATCACTCAACCGTTGTTGTCAAAGCACAAAAATCCTATTGCTCTATCTGTGAAACCTATTTTACAACCTTCAGGACGTTGTAGGAAACCTTCTCATCACCATCACTAAAGATCATCTCACCTTGATGCACATCAATTAACACCTTCCCAGTAGCCAGGAATGGTCTTCCAAGAATTAAAGGTTCCTCTTGGCCTTCTTCCATGTTAAGGATAATGAAATCCACTGGAAGAATTATCTTCCCCACTTTAACAAACATGTCATCCAACAACCCCATGATTACTAGAATGATCAGCTAGCTATAGTTCCACTCGGGTTGGCTTGAGATCGTTCAGTCATAACTTCTTGAATACTCTGAAAGGGAATTAAATTAACACTCATCGCCAAATCACAAAGGGCTTTTCCAAACTCACAAGGTCTAATAGTGCATGGGATAGTAAAACTTTCCGGATCTTGGAGCTTGGGGGGGAGATTATGTTGGACCACCGCTGAGCATTCCATGTTCAGGGGAATGGTGCCAAAGACTTCCATCTTCCTTTTATTTGAAAGGATTTCTTTCATAAAATTCACGTAGGTGGTTATTTGAGTTAATGCCTCTCCCACGGGGATATTGATATGCTGATTCCGGAAGACTTCCATGAACATGGAAAATTAATGGTTTAGATTCTGTTGTTTCATCCTTGCAAAAAATTCAAGGGAGGTTCATACATGTTAATCACTTCTTTGCCCTAATACTGTGGGACTTCCGGTTCTTTATCCAGCTCATGATTTGAGGATGTTTCATCATCTGCAACTTCCCCATCCAAGGAGAATGTGGATTGATTTGATGGTGTAACACCCTGATGGAAGGTTACCTTCAACATTAGATCTTTCATGCTGCAGATAATATCAATATTCGACTCCTCCTGTGGATTTTTTGCAGTGTTTCCCGATAGTGTATCGGGATATATGCGAGAAAGATGATTGGAATGCTTCCTGATCTAGTTCTCGAGGCTTCAATTTTACGCCTCCTCATTTTAAAACCGTGGTTTAGTAGTAGTTATAAATTTAGACATCATTTCCTCCAACCATGAGGGAGGTTACTACTGCGGTTTTCAAGATACTTGTGGGAGAGGTGGTTGTCGTAAAGGTTGACCAGGATGAGGGTTTTGACATCCTTGCTTCAGATATGCACCTTATTGAAATTGGTTTCCCTATTGCTTCCTCGGATATAGAGTTTGAAACTGTTGTTTCTTGTAACCAAGTGGCCCTTGGGGGGGGGATGAGGATTTTTAGGTAGATTCCCCTAACTGATACTTCAATTCTCTTTCCACCCCTAGTTTTGGTATTAAGGATAGTTGTTGGGTCCTTTATTCTGTGTAACATAATTTACCTCACTGGTAGAGGCTCCCGCACTTACCCCTGGGCACTTTCCCATAACATGGTTGTCACTGCAATCACTACATGCTGGTGGACTGATAGCTTGAACTTAATATATATGTTTTAAATTCAAAGTGTTGATATTCTTTGAGACGTCATCGAGTTGAGCCCCAAGAATGGTGGTGGAATAAATATTATGCATGCCTTTTTTTTAGTTCCCCGCTCAGAATTCCACTGAAAACTATTGGCTAACTTGCCTTCCAACAATTAAAAAATATCTTCAGGGGACTTCCTCATGACTATCCCTCCAACAGCTGCATCAACCATATACTTTTTATTAGTTGTAAGACCTCCATAGAATGTCTTGACTAGCATCCACAATGGCAGTCTGTGGTGTGGGAATTTCCGAATCATCTCCTCAAAATATTCCCACAACTCCTACAAAGATTCTAAGTCATTATATTGGAAGTAATGAATTTCATTCTGTAAGGTGAACATCTTAGAGGGAGGCAAGTATTTTGATAAAAAGGCTTGGGCCAATGCCTCCTAGGTAAGAATAGATCTATGAGGTATCCCCTTGATCCGGTTCTTTGCCTTATCCCTTAATGAGAATGGAAACAGCCTAAGGTGTATTTCATCCTCTGACACTATGTGATATTGGAAAGTGTCACATATTTCTAAAAAGTTGGAGAGGTGAGCATTGTGGTCTTCACTCGACAAGCCGCCGAACTGAACTGTATTTTGAATTAACTTCATTATTGCCATCTTGATCTCAAAATGTTGGGCCTGCACCGGTGGTCTTACTATTCCAGTTTTTGCTCCCTGAATGGAGGGTAATCTGTATTTCATAAGAGTACGACATGGAGGAATCGGTTACTGAGATTCATGGGGAATGAACTATTGTTTCTCTTGAGGATAATTAGCCTGCTGGTGCTGAGGTAAAAAAGGGATGCTTCTCCTTTGGAATATATTTTCATGGCTGTGGTAGCCTAAACCCCGGTACAAATTGAGCTGGTGGCCATTGTTGGTTCCTCGACAGGTATTCCATATAAGACCCCTGGTTGATTCAAATGCTGCTCTACCTCGCCACCTAGTGGTGGATTTCCTTCAATGACGAATGGTTGCCCAACTCCTTGGACAACCCCCGGGTTTTCCTCATACTGCACCAATTGGTCATTTTCATTGTGATCACCCATAAGTGCATGATGTCGTCTGGACAATGTTATTTCAATTTCTAGATCTATTTAGTGTAACTCCGATGACTCGGCAATCTGAGAACGAGTGACCTGGCCACTCATATACCTATAGGCATAAACAACACAAACAACACATCCAATATAAAAGTGACAAAATAATGAAAAACAGAAATGAGATTATGAAAATAATTATAATAATAATAATAATTATTTTTATATTTTTTTTAGAAAATTTTAAATTATTGGTTTTCATTCAACAACTCAAATTCAATTAACAAAAATGACACCCACTGTACAAAAACTGTGCCAAAATTTGGTTTGTCATTTACCTGAAGTATTGTTTTCAGCAACAAAATAATTTCCCTAACTTGTATCTAGTATAGTTTGCAAGTATGGGATCGATCCATAGGGAAGCAGTATTGGTGTTTTATATATATTGATTTGAAACCACTTAAGTGGAGATGATTAATTTAAATACGATTGGTTGTATCAAGGTACAGATCTCAAAAATAACTAATTAAGTGGACTTTTCTAATTCACTACGAATCAAACATGAAAACAAAATATTAGTTGAAATTGGATTTTGGATTTTAATGAAAATTTGATGGGGATGGACATTCATGTGGGAAGGTAATCCTTATTCCCTATTGTGTTGTTTTGTTCATAATAACCCACATTTTTGGGTTTCATTTGTGTCAGAACTCCCTTGGTCTGGTGAGTTCCGATCATGTCGGTTGGAATCATTCCATTGGTCTGGAAAATGATTTTTACTGACTCTTAATTTTGGAACCACCCTCTAGAAACAACAATTATATCCAATGGTCATGGATATAATTTTCGTAATTCTCCCAAAGGTCCCTGGAATCTCCATTCTTGGTCTGATATGGGGTTTCCAGCGAAATAAGAAATGGATGTTGGGAGAATTAGCCGAGAAACATTGAACAAACACAATAATGAAGAAATTGGTTCTAACAAACCCAGATTTTCCCCATCCCCAACACAGGTGGGTTTAGATACTCATAATGAAAATGATATGAAACTTACTAAGATTCATCAGAGAGTTCGTTACAACAAAAAAATAGAATAATCGAATGTACAACAGAATTACAAGAACCAGTGCCTCTCCAAAAAACCTTCCATATCCCTTAACCTTTCTCCCCCTTTCCACCCCCAAGTATTCTTGGTTAGAAAAGAGATTTTTCCAGTTGTCCAAAAGCAGGTAGAAAAGGGAACCCCAGGTCATGGAGTGTGTGAAAAGTGAAAAATAAAAAAGAGGAAGGATGTAGTTGTCTGCACGGTTTGGGTGCATGGTTTGGTAGACCATGTGAAAATCGTCCGGATGCTACTATCTCAAATCCTTGAGCCATATGGTTTTTATGGATGGGACGCATGGTTTGGTCAGGCCGTGTGCAAACCATGAAGATGCTACTATCTCAAATCCTTGAGTAGCACAATATTTCTAGATGGGTCGCACGGTTTAGGAAGGTCATGCGCCAACCGTACGGATGATACTGTCATTTGTATCTTTTCCAGCATGGTTTTCACATGGTTTGGATAATTTTGTGGAGACTATGTAGGTTTCCTTTGTCATTTTAAATTCCTGAATTCGCCTATCCTTCCTGTCTAGTGCTTGATCTGGGTGACTCCATTCTGGCCTATTCAGGGGAAAAGGGTCCATAAGCCTCCAATTCCCTTATGAATCTCCAAACTTCATAGACTCTATGATTTATCTTCTAGTGACCAAAAAACAAATAACAAGGTACATAAAAAATGTGAAATTCATTCACAACTATCCACAAATACCATTTTATAGATATTAAACCAAGTAGAAATTTCTTATGCACATTAGTGCATCACACGCTGGTCAAGGTTAGGCTCTGCCTACATGACACCCACCCAAAACAACCCAACCGTACTCACAGATTTCCAATCTGAGTTACCATTTATGAGTCATGAATTTTATAATAAAATAATTTGTCACAAAATTATTTTATTTACGGCTAGAAACTAACTTTCATTGGTGGCCCACGCCGGCCAAAGTCATTATTTTCCTAAATAAAGCATACCCTCACAAGTTCTGTAGTTGTCTCATATTTTCAATCTAATTTACCCTTAGTGAGTTATAAGCATTTGAAAAATAAAATAATTTATTTAATTATTTTATTTATGAATATTCCATTTTTTGGGTTTTATCACAGGAGGCCTGCACCGACCAAACTTATGTCGCGCCTTTGGTAAACCCGCCATTCTGAACGCAAATGTGCCCTCAAATTTCTATTCCAGACAACTGTTTTTGAGTTATTAATATTTTTCATGAAAAATGATTACATGCGCTAATTAAAGCATAATAAAACTTTGACGAATCATTCCAAGCACTCAGGGCCTCAGAATCACATGATGTCAGATTTTGCGATCTCGTAATAATTCCATATAATTAAAACAATTATACAGAATTTCTAGGATATTAAATTCTCCCCACATTAGGGATTTACATCCATGAAAGCCAAAAAATAAAATAACCAAAAGAGGGTATTGATCATGAATCTGAGCCTCCCACTCCCATGTTCTCTCCTGGAGGTTACCGTGTTGCCACAAAAAGTGCACCAGAGGTATCGACTGCCCATGAAGGACCCTCTATGATCAATCCTCAAACTCTACTAGAACCTTTGTAAATTTCATCAAATCATCGAAGTCCATATCGTTGTGGTCGATTATGTGGAGTGGGTCATGCACCGATCTCCTCAGCTCAGATATGTGGAAGACGTCTTGCACCCTCTCCAACTGTGGTGGAAGAGCTGAGCGGTATGCTACCTTGCCTATCCTCCGATGTATCAGAAAAGTACAAATAAACCACGATGATAAATTAATGCCTCGGACAAATCATTGTAGTCCCTGTCGAGGAGAGACTCAAAAAAATACGTGGTTCCCCTCCTGAAACTCCATGGGTTTTCATATCTTATCGACATAAGAATTCTACCAACTTTGTGCAGTCTTCACTTGCTGACAAGTGAGACATCATGATACAATCTATGCCACTTCTTCCTTCATCTCGGGCCATCAATACTGAGGTTGGAGGTCCTAATACATATTCACCACACTAGGATGTACCATCAGAGGAGACGTTTGGGATGCCCTCAATAACTCCTCCTATAGCGCTACTGGTACTATGGTACGTCCTCTAAAGATGACAATGTGTTCCCCACCTTTAAGAAATCCATCAGCTGCCAGCCCTATGGATAACTAAGAAAGTCGAGCCTCTCAGTTAATGCCCCTAAGCTACCCCCCCCCCCCAACTTGTTGAAGGAGTGGGGGAGTGACAGTCATAAACTAGAGGTAAGGAGCTTAATCTCTATCCATGAAGGATATCTGTAGCACGTCTAGTTACTGTGACGCCTCACTCACCAGTTGTAGACCAAAACTCCTACTGAGTGCATCTGCTACCATGTCTCCCTTCCCTAGAGTATAAAATATTACAAAGTCATAGTATTGGAGGGACTCTATCCCATCTTCTGGGAAACTAAAAACCCAAAACTTCTACTGGCATGGGGTTAATGTTGGCCAACTCACGAGTGATCAGCCGCACCCTCCTATGCAAGAGTTTATCCTGTGCTGCCTGGGTTTTTCTTTTTCTCCAACCAAGGAAACCCCCATTCCAAAATTGTAGATAAACCACAACATTTTTTCATTATACAGTCAATCTGAGTATGAACTGTGGATTTCTAGTCCATAACCAAACTAACATCATAAGTCCTCGATGTAGCCACCAAGAGGTTCCAACTGAAACTCTCAGCTCAAGGGTCAGATGAAACCTTCGACATGAGTGTGATTATCGGGTCTCCTCCAAATGGGATCTTTGGACATGAGGGTAAAGTCAATAGTTTAACAACAATCTCTAGTTTGTGGAAAGATTCATGAATGAAAAGAATGATCAGTGCCTATTTATATTAATACAGAAGCTGGTAGTAGACACAAACCATACCACAAATCATTCCTAGAGCCCTTGGGTCGCACTCCTTGACCGCATGTAGAAACTCCCTCCTCTTTCCTCCAACTCCCTAAGCCTGGTGGGAACCACATAGGGTGGTGGTTGTAACTTGTTGAAAGTACACCACCTCAGGCATCCCTCCAAGTTCTTCTCCCAGGTCTTCAGCCCTGAAAATTATTATATCCCAATCACATCCTCTTCTTGAAACATTTTACACACACAAGTCTCTGAGACCGGTTCTCGTTTCCTTCATTCCGTATGCTAACATTAACTGGTCATATCCACTCATCCAAATAACATTCAACCACAAAGGTTCTTTCTAGCACCCTAATATAAGTAGGAAAACATAGAAAAATAGTGCTAGCTCAGATGTCCCTAAAGACACCAAGATCAGAGGTCCCAGCCCTGAAGAACTACCTGTACTATATTCATCGAGTACCTATGATAGGTTGTACACCTCGATGTACACTCAGTGACTAACATGTCATCCTGTTAAAGTTGTAGAAGCCCTAGGGAAATCTCAGCCACCTCCCCAAGCCAGTCCTCAACCACCTATGGGTTAGGCTCACCTCGGAACCTAAGGGGTATCTGATGCTGGTACATGTGTAAGGCACTAAAATTATATGTGTCCTCAACTAGTACCACCAGTTGTAACTACTGACCAACGGGCAGTGATATAGATGGCATACTACCTGAAGGCACCATATTGGGCAACATTCCACATACCGAAGCCTCATCACTATATAGACCATCCACATGGTCACTCACCAGAAAAGAATAGTTTCTAAGATCACCATCTGCTCTACTGGTGACTCAACATGGTGGAAAACTCTAGCAATTGCCTCCATCCATCCCTTAGCCATGTGGGAATCTGTCTCGTCTCAAAACCTCAGAGGCCTATGTTGCTGGAACTCATGCAACACCATCAGTCGGCATGAACCATCTGCTAGTGCGGCTGGTGGTAACTACTTCCCAATGGGTGGTGGTGTTGCAGGTACACCACCAGAAGGTTCCAACACAGTAAGAGGGCCCTGCACCAGATCCTCATCACTCGGTGGGCCGTCATCGTGTACTCTATCAGGAATCCTACTTGGATGTCTATATGGCGACATCCTGATAAAAAATAGGTGTTCCACATTCATTAAGTTATACCCATTGAGTTGAATCAATAAAAATCAAAACAAAATCTTTTCAAAAACACACATAATTAGTGTTTTTGTGAAATCTATCAGAAATTAGAATTCAGGGTCCTGGTGTATGGATACGTCAGCCATCGCACCAACACTGGACACCCCGATTTGAAAACCACACTGATAGCACTTAACACTAGTGCCACACAGAAAAGATCAGATTCCTAGTTCTTCTGTAGAACCAAACTCCTATGATACCAATTTGTCACGACCCATCCCCCAGGGCTTGTTTTATGACTACCCTAAGCACGCCTTCTATAGGGAAGGGGCTAGAGACTAGCACAGAAAGACGTATTCCCTAAACCGGGAAGGCATTACCTTTATAACCAGTAAACACGCATCCAAGCCCGCAGCAAGTTACAAACACAAGTAATATATATAGTAAAAAGAGTGTGTACAATATGTAAAAGGGTTCAGTATAAAATCCCAACTGGAAAGTACAAGAAAACTGAAATGTACAAGTTAACTGAAACAGTTTCTGTGAACACCGGATAAAGATCCTACCTGAATGGTAGGAACAACTCTCGAATGGTTGTCTCTGTGGTACGCCTTGTCTAATATCCCCCTCTGAGCTACCTCCAGCCCCGGTACTCTCATCCTCAGTTAGTGATGTTCATCATCTGCACTAAACACAACAAGGTGCGGGCGTAGCCCGTGCATGGATGAGTATAATGATACCCAATAGGGACCCTGAGACCCCAAAAGGTCTCTCGAAATCCACAAAGGATAATCCAAAAAGCATAGAAACAACACACAACCCTTCTTAGGTATATTCCCATACATATTCCTATGTTATCAAGTATACTCACCTCATTCATGAGGAAGTAGAAGGGCCAACTCACTTGCTCAAATCTCAACTGTTTCATAAAGGAAAGAATACCACGAAGGTAACACCACAAAGGTTTGTAAAATAGAGGTAACACCACAAAGAAGAATACTAGAAAGGTATCACCATGAAGGAAATTACCTAAAAGTCAACACCACATAGTAGAATACCACAAAGGTATCACCGCGAAGGAAAGTACCACAGAGGTATGCCACATAGAAGAATAACACAAAGGTATCACCACAAAGGAAAGTACCACACAATTACGCCAGAAAGAAGAATACCAAAAAGGTATAACCACGAAGGTAAGTACCAAAAAGGTAACACCACATAAGAAAAATACCACAATGGTATCACCACGAAGGAAAGTACCACATAGGAATGCCACACAGAAGAATACCACAGAGGTATCACACTGAAGGATTGTACCACACAGGTATGCCCCATAGAAGAATAACACAAAGGTATCACCACGAAGGGAAGTACCAGAAAGGTAAATCCACACATGAATAATACCACAAAAGAATCACCATAAAGGAATGTACCACACAGGTAGGACACACAGAAGAATACCACAAAGGTATCACCATGAAGGTAAGGACTACAAAGGTAACCCTTCATAGAAGAATACCACAAATGTATCACCATGAAGGAAATAACCACACAAGTACACCACACAAAATAATACCACAAAGGTATCCTCAAGAAGGTAAGGACTCAGATCACACCAAGTATAACATAGGTACGGTAGCAAAGATGATCAGATATAATTACTGAATCATCTTACTTTTTTAATAGATAGACCCATGAAGGATCCTAAATCGTCAGACCCACGTAGGATCCTAAATCATCAGACCCACATAGGATCCTAGTACATCATTAGACCCACATAGCTTCCTAGTACAACAGACCCATGTAGAATCCTAGAGTAGTCCCATGTGGATTCCTAGAGTGGATCAAAGTGAGACTCGCAAAGACAGACCCATAAAGTATCCCATGAACATACCCACATAGGATCTCTTTCTCATGATACAGCCAGCTACAGGGATCCTGCACTAAGCCGGCTTTATTATGGGAGGATCTACTTTTTAAGCCATTGGTCGATACTCCCACTGCCACGATGTCCAATGAAGATTTATCCCAAAGGACCTCCACGTAAAAGGGGTCTTAACGCAATAAAATGTTCACCAATCGGACGCTCGGTCCATAAGTTATTGTCCTTTTAGTCCCAAGGTCCCTGTTGGATTCATGTACGATCTAACCCATCCATACCCCACCTTAATTTAAAACACAAGTGGGGTATACCAAATGTTCTGTCTAACTCCAAGGTTTTTTTTCACCGCTGATGGTTTGTCAAACGAATCCTCGTAGCTCAAGATATGGTTGAAAGAGAGAAAAGGGTCGAAGTTGGCCTGGGTCCGGTCCGACCCGATCGGATCAACCCGGCCTGGGTTGACCCGTCACAGTTCGGGCCGACCCAACCCGACCTGTAACGTCCCAGTTCCGGAAGGAACCTAGAGGTGCCCTGTACCTGATTGGTCACATGGCCTTAAGCACATTTCCCAGGATGCCAGAGGCTATAGATTAGCAGCAAGGGACTCGACTATGATAGTGGGGAATCTATGCCCTCATTGGTAGAGTACACAGTGGATGAAAAACAATATACAATATCGGAAGTAGTAATAATCCATACAAAAGAAATCAGCATAAGACTAAAACTAAGAACAACTCGAGCACGTATATAAAAATGATTCATGATACATATGTCTAGGAAATAAGCCAAACAAGTCACAATGCTGGAAGAAAAATAGTACCAAATCAAAGTACAAAATAAAAAATTACAGCACCTCAGCATCTCAAGCATATGGTTGGTCCCATGCACTCCAGCTCCATAGCATTTCAAGTACCAAAAGTAGAAGGGAGCTTTCCATTATCTATACCTGCAGCAAAAAATCTGTTTGAGCCCAAAAGCATGGCCCAAACAGGGTGTGAGACTAAATCATAGTATTCATCCACCCCAAGATCTGTGCCAAACAGTCAGTGATTATATGGAAGGTAAAAGTACAAAAGTAGTAAAGAGGAACATGATGAACAATAAATAAAGGAAAAAAATGGCTAACCATAAGCTATGCACAAATACGTAACCCTCTGGGATGTACTCACTACCATCCCCTCTAGTCTTACCTAACAAGTACCGACAACCCTCTAGGCAGTTCACTCACCCTAACCTCTCTGGTTTGTTCATATGAAAATTTATGATTCTCTGAAGTATCTCACTCGATCAATCAACCTTATAGTCTAAGGTAGTCAAGGACTCTCCGAGGATGCGCATAAGGTAAATATCCCTCATAGCCCAAAGGTCATGAGAATCTCTGAGGATTCTTACTCAGTCAATTCCTCTTATTTCCCCTGGTCGTTCACAGACTCTCTGAGGAATCTCACTCTGTCAATTCCTCTTATAGCCTGTAGTGGTTCAAGGTAATTCAAGTAAAACAAAGACTCTCTGAGGAAGCTCACTTGGTATATCCCATTTTAGTCTATAATGCTCAATGAATCTCTAAGGAAGCTCACTCATTCTATCCCTATATAGCTTATAATGTCCCAAAGGCTCTCTAAGGAAGATCACTCAGTCTATCCACTTATAGTCTATAACACCAGGTTCTCACGACCACGGGTGTGTCAATGCATAGTAATGCTATTAGGCCAAAGTAAACCAACATAACTACATGGCTAACCAATCTACAACATCTCAAGCATGTCAGAAAACAAAACTCCATCCTAGGACCATAAGGCATGGAAAACAAGTAAACAACCAAAAGCTAAATAGGACCTAATAGTCGTAAATTTTGAGTCAATAAGGTTGTCCTTATGACTTTTCCATTCCATCTTGTTTTGAAAATCACAAACATGTTATACTTAATCAAATAGATATTTTAATTCTATATGGAAAATTTCCATCCCAAAAGAATTTACCCGGACCATATTTTCATTTCTCATATCAATATGTTTCTTATGTATAAAAGTCGGATTCATATGCAAAGCCTCAGAATAAAATAATACTTAGATATCAAGCATTCTGTTTTAGGATCCAAATTCTATATATGAACTCTAATGAAGTTCCATTCCAAATTCTTGATATGAACTCTAATGAAGTTCAATTATGAATTCTGCATACGAACTCTAATGAAGTTCCATTCTGAATTCTGGATACGAACTCTAATGAAGTTCCATTCCGAATTCTGGATACGAACTCTAATGAAGTTCCAATCTGAATTATGGAAAAGAACTCTCATAAATTCCACACCAAATTCTGGATACGAACTCTCAAAACATTCTACTCCGAATTCTGGATACAAACTCTCACAAAGTTTAACTTTGAATTATGGATACGAACATTAATGAGTTTGACTCCGAACTTCTACTAGTACGACTCTAAACTTTTATGAGTTCGACTCTGAACTCTGTATGTTCAGATTCTGAATTCTAGTGAAACTAGACTCTAAATTTCCTTAGAATGCCAGAATCCAGATTTCTACAGAATTCAGGTTCCGAATTCCTACAAAAAAGAATCTGAATATCCCTTTATTATAGACTTCGAATTCCATTTTTGTTAGACTCTGAAGTCTTGTTTTCTTACATTATTAACATCAGTTTTTACTTATGCTTATAATTTTTTCATTAAAAAATGATTTCATGCTTTCAGTTATAGACTAACCATTGGTTGAGTGGCACATGTATAGGTCCCTCCAAATTTCAAGGAGAAATATGAACAATGGATGAGGGAGTCGACCATTGGAGCTTCGCCTATAAATAGAAGCTCATTTAAACATGCTCAAATATTTTTGGAATTTCGGTTCTCAGAACATCCTTAAGTGATTTCTAGAGATAGAGGCTCTTATCAAATCTCAAGATTCGTGCAGAAATATTGAATTGCATGTTCAAAATTTTCCTTGTGAAGACTTTCTTTGTGAGACTCCGATTGTTTCTGATTACAATCAAGGGCTTCCGGGGATAGGAAGACAGAGGTTCCAACACCTTGAAGTCGAGGGCTTCTATGCTAAGGAAGACAGAGGTTCCAACTACCTGATTGTTGAGGTCTTGTGGGTATTTTCAAGACAGACTCCGATCATCGTATTGAGGGCTTACCCTGGTGTGGGTAAGATAGATTTTCTTGAAAGTATAAATCAATGGACCTTTATCCAAGATTGTTGGATACCCTTCTCTTTGGGTTAAAAGAGTTATTGTTTGTTACTTGTAGTTTTACTACATGTTTTTCCACTGCATTTTTTATTTCTAAGGAATGTATAGATTTCTTATACTTCTTTATTTGTAGTCTGATATAGTTAGATTCTATATGTTTTAAGGTATAATCTTCATCTTTAGCTAAAAATTTCCTTAGGGAATCTTTAAAAGATAAAATTCACCCCCTTGTATCATTGTATCTCATTGAACTTATTTGATCCTACATTTGGTATCACAGAGTATATCATACTCAGTGTTATACCATCCTAACAAATGGTATGAGAGGGAGGTTTCCAATCTGAATTTATTTCATGGTTATATTCAGAAGAGATTTCTCAGATTTCCTTTTTCAGATCCATATTTTCATATTCATATTTCCGGATTCATATTTCTCGGAATCTCTTTTTTGGACTCATAGTTCCGATTCACTTTTACTTAGAGATACAATTTTTCTTTCTTAGAATATTTTCTCTTGTTAACAAACTTAAACTTGTAACAAGTTTGTGTGCCAATTAATTTCTTAAGAATGGCATGTTTGAATGTTTGATCCATTGAAAACCTAAATCTTACAAGACCACCAATATTTGATGGTAATGATTATGAATATTGGGGAGATCGTATGAAGACATTAATTATCAATACTAGAGTAAATAATTTTTTTATACTTACCGTTGGTAACAAAATTCCTGATAAAGAAATATGTGCTTTTACTAATCAAGAAAAGCATGAATACCAACTCAATTATAAGGTATGAACTACTTTACTTTGTTCAATGTCTAGAAACATATATAGCTGAATTTCTTCTTATGAAACAGCTAACTGTATATGGAAGAAACTTGAGGTTACACACTTTGGTACATCTAAAGTGATTGAGACTAGAAGAGCTATGCTTAGAGCTGAGTATCATGGTTTCAATTTTCCTTTTGGAGAACCAATTTGTAAGGTGCAACAGATATTTATGACCATTGTGAATGGTTTACAATAAATGGGATAGAATGGTCTAGATGATGAAGCCCTTGTTAAAAAGATTATGGACATCATGCAGAATGAGTGGGAATCAAAGAGGACTGCAATTGATGGGAATAGAAAGGTTACTCAGATTTCCCTTAATGAGCTGTTTGGAACTCTTCTTCAACATAAGACTAGAATGAATAGGGATGCTAACAACATAAAGAAGAATAATGAAAATGGTAGTGTTGCTTTTACTACTACTTCAAATCACATGAAAGCTAAGACTCCTGAAAGAATTACTAGATCCAAGCCTAATAATGTTATTATCCAATCAGAATCTAGTGAGAGTGAAGTCTCAGAAAATGAGTTAGCTAATCTTGCTCGAAGGATGAAAAAGATAGCTAGACAGAGAAATTTCCAATCCAAATACAAAAAAGAAGGAATGGAAAGATAAGAAAGATCCAGAGGTCACATGCTATAAATGAAAAAGAAGTGGACACATCAAACCTGATTTTCCCATGCTCAAAAGAAAGGAAAGAAAAGAGAGGATTTCTGAAAGGAACATGAATAAGTATTACAAGTCCAATGCTAAGAATTTTCTGAAAGCTAATGACACCTAGAGTGCCAGTGGTGGTGACTCTTCAGATGAATCTTCTGATTATGAATCTTTTGGACAGAATAATCTTGGTTTTATATCCAAACTACCTATTGATAATCATTGATTTTTGGATAATGTATACAATGCTGAATCCTTGAACAATGTTTCTTTGAATGCTAATGATAGTAAATATTATAACTCTTCGGATGAAGAATCTTCTTCTGATGAAGAAAATACTTTACCTACCTATGAAGAAGTTTCTTGGTTTACTGAACTTCTTGAGATTGAGAACTCAAAACTCATGAAAAAGATTGATAAGGAAAACTCTAGTAATATCATTCTTACAAAGGAAATATCAGATCTTTCTAAAGATCTTGATAAGAGAAATACTCATTTTGAAATTATTTCAAAAAATCTTGAAGAACTATGTTCTGAGAAGAATAAACTTTCAAAAGATCTAGAAAACATAATTTCTAAGAAAGATGTCTTCGAGACTAGCTCTAGTTCAAATTATTTTGAAGAGAATAACTTTGTTATAAAACTAAAACCTGAAATATTTTCTTTGAGGAAGTGTTTGTCAAACTTTACCCTAGGTAATGATAATTTTGATAAAATTTATTCACAAATTTGACCTCGAAGGAATACTTCCTGTTTTAGTTACACAAGTGCTAAACCGATTTTTAGTGACAACTAATTTGTTCCACAAAGTGCCCCATTTTGAAAAAAGTGTCAATGTGGTGGTCACTGGGCAAATAATTTTTCATTACACAAAACCCAATCTTTAGGATTTCATAAATCTTATTTTTCTATGATGATGTGGGTACCTAAAATTTTACATTCTAGAATTTCCGGATCCAAGAATGTCTGGATTCCGAAACCTAACATTTTTATTATTTTTAGGAAAACATGGAAAGTACCAACAACAATACATGGTACATGGATAGTGGATGTTCTCGGCATATGACTGGTAACAAAATCTATTTCTAAAATATTATCAATATGAAAGGAGGAAAAGTAACTTTTAGAGATAATCCTCAGTGAGAAATTATTGGTATAGGTAACATCATTCTTCTTGGAGGAACATTGATTTCAATTGTTTTGTTTGTTATGGATCTTAAGCACAAACTCATCTGCATAAGTCAATTATGTGATGAAGGCTACCTTTTGAATTTTAGGAATGATAAGTTCTTAGTACACAATTCTAAGGAAGAGTTTATTCTTTCTGCCCATAGGCAAGAGAATGTTTACACACTAAACTTCGAAGGCCTTAGGAGCCACGACTTACCTTGACTAAGTGCAATGGAACATCACTCTTGGTTATGGCATCGAAGGTTAGGACATTATAACTTCAGAAACTTATGTCAAATTTCTAAGAAAGGTTTAGTTAAGGATCTACTGGAGCTTAGATTTTATTCTTCAAAAAGTTTGTGACCCTTGTCAATATGGAAAGAAACATAAATCAAGTTTTAAATGAATTGGTGAAGCCTCACATGGATATTTTTGATCCTACACAAACTGGAAGCATTGGGGGCAAGTATTATATATTTTTCTTAGTTGATTATTACACTATATTTACATGGGTCTATTTTCTAGTAAAGAAATCTAAAGATTTTTATTATTTCAAAAGTTTTAGAGACAAGTCAAAAATGAGAAAAGACTTCCATTGAAAACTATTCATAGTGATCATGAAGGAGAATTTCAAAATTATGATTTTGAAACTTTTTGTAGTAGAAAAGATATTATTAATAACTTCTCAACACCCAGAACACCTCAACAAAATGGTATTGTTGTAAGAAGAAATAGAATTCTTCAAGAGATAACTAGAACCATGTAGAGTGAGTATTCTGTTGCCAATCATTTTTGGGCTGAAGCTATAAGTACTACTTGTTATACTATAAATAGAGTTTTGATTAGACATTTTCTTAATAAAACTCTTTATGAGTTATGGAATGGTATAAAACCTAGACCTTAATACTTTAAGGTTTTTGGTTGCAAGGTATTCATTCTGAATACTAATGATAACTTACACAAATTCGCACCAAAATATGATGAAGGAATTTTTTTAGGCTACTCCATGACTTATGAGGCTTATACAGTTTATAATAAAAACACTTGCACTGTTGAAGAGAAAGTACATGTCAAATTTGATGAAACTGATCCTTTTGATTTCAAACAACCCCAAACTACATCATTGGATGTGTTTTTAAAAACAGATTATTAACCTTTGATAGAAAACCCTTCGGATAAGGAATATGTTCAAGAAGATAATTCTGAAACATTTACCCCGGAAGCTTTTCTACTCTATGTTGATGAACGGGTTTTACAAAACCCAAACCAGCCGTTTCTAAAGAATCATCCCAGTAATAGTATCATTGGTGATGTGAATCAACTCGCAAGGACTAGAAGTTCCTTAAAAAATGAAGTAGAAAATCTAGAATTCCTTTCCCAATTGGAACAAAAAAGAACTGATGAAGCTTTAGGTAATGATGATTGGATAAAAGTCATGTAAGATGAACTAAATGAATTCGAATGGAATAAAGTCAGGATCCTAGTGTAAAGACCTAAGGAAACTTCTGTTATTGGAGTAAAATGGGTCTTCAGAAATAAGTGTGATGAAAATGGAATCATCCTTAGAAATAAAGCTAGATTGGTTGCCAAAGTCTATAATCAACAAGAAGGAATAAACTATGAAGAAACCTATTCTCCAGTCACTAGACTTGAATCTATTCGTATCTTACTCGCCTTTGCAACATTATTCAATTTCAAACTTTTCAAATGGATGTGAAATGTTCTTTCCTTAATGGTTATTTTCAAGAAGAAGTTTTTGTTGAACATCCTCCTTGTTTTGAAGATACAAATATCCTAATCATGTTTTTAGACTTACCAATGCTTTGTATAAACTTAAACAAGCCCCTCGATCTTGATATGATAGACTTACATGATTTTTTCTTCAAAATAACTATGTTAAGGAAAATGTAGATCCAAACCTTTTTATAATGAAAGATACGAAAAATGTTTTGATTGTTTAAATTTATGTTGATGACATTATATTTGGTTCAAATCAATAATCTTTAACTGATTTCTTTGAGGATCTAATGAAATCAGAGTTAGAAATGAGTTTGATGGGTGAGTTAACCTTTTTCCTTGGATTTCAAATTTCTCAAAAACAGAAGGAATCAACATATCTCAACATAATTATATTAAAGACCTTCTTAAAAAGTATGGATATGACAATACTAAGAGTATATGTACTCATATTGGTACCTCAAACACATTTGATCTTGATGAAGGTGGGAAACCAGTAGATCAAAAATCTTTTAGAGGTGTGGTAGGAAGTCTACTTTACTTGACATCTAGTCATCAAGACATAATGTTTTTAGTATTCTTATGTCAAAGATAACAATCCAATCGTAAGGAATCTCATTTAAAGGCAGTGAAAATAATTTTTTTCTACTTAAAAGGAACCATGGATTTAGGACTATTTTACAATTCTAGAAATGATTTTGTTTTAAAATATTTTTCGGATGTTGACATCGGTGGTTGTAAAATGGATAGAAAGAGTACATACAAAACTTTTCATTTCTTAGGAGATTCATTAGTTTCTTAGTCTTGTAAGAAGCAACACTCAGTAGCACTCTCCACTGCTGAAGCTGAATATATAGCAGCTATAAATTGTTGTGCTTAAGTGTTGTGGATGCAACACACACTCACAAATTATTTCCAGAGTTTTACAAAAACACAATCTTTCTGTGATAACACAACTTCTGTTTCCCTTAGTAGAAACCCTTCACATCACGCTCGTGAAATGCAAATAGATATTCGGCATCACTTTCTTAGGTATCACACACTTAAAGGAGATATCATTTTTTAGTTTTTCATAACACAAGATCAACTTGCTGATGTTTTCAAAAAATCATTACCCTCCGATAGATTTGAATACATTAAACATAAGTTAGGAATGATAACCTTAAGGTAATATGCATTAATTAACTTGTTGTTCAACTATTCTCCTTACAGTAATAAACTCCTTTTTATAGGGGGAGTACATTTGTTTGTCTATCCTTTCAAAAAAAATTCATCGTAATGAGTGTTTCGAAATTTTCGTATTAAAGTTTTCGTACTAGAAATTTTCATAATGATATTTTCATACTAGAAATTTTTGTAATGAAATTTTCATACTAGAAATTTTTGTAATGATATTGTCGTACTGGAAATTTTCGAAATGAAATTTTTGTACTTGAAGTTTTCGTAATGAAGTTTTCATACTGCAAATTTTCGTAATGAACTTTTCATACTGGAGATTTTCGTAATGAAGTTTTTCATACTCGAAATATTCATACTAAGAATTTTCGTAATGGAAATTTTTGTAATAAGAATTTTTGTAATGAGAATTTTCGTAATGATAATTTTCGTAATGAGAATTTTCATAATAGGAATTTTAATACTCATATTTTTTTTCATAGTGAGTTCTTCGTAATGAGTTTTTCATAGTCAAATTTTCTTCAAGAAGAATATTACCTATTATGAATAAACTTCCTAGCCAATCCGAAAGGTATGACATCCTTTCTTAAGTTTTCATTATCATTTTTAGTTGTAGGTAGTTTCATTTTCTTATAAAAAATATCAGATTTTCTTCTTCAATCCGATTTTTTTTTGAAAAAAATCCTCAAAAGATCAGATTGAAGATTTCCTTGATAATATGATTTCAATCGTCAGATCAGATCAGAGAAATTCTCAACTGTTATATTTCTTTTGGAAGTTCAAATGTTAGCTCCATTGCCTATATAAAGGGAACCCTCTTTTGTGTCCCACATCTCTCTCCAAGACCTCATGTGTTGAAGATCTGCATCAGTTCTTAAAGGCTATTCTGAATCTTTAAGTGCTCCTCCATTCCGAATGTCTATAGAATCCACTTCCCAAGATATGTATACCATGAAGCCAATTTCAAAATGGCAAGTGTACAGAGAAAGACATGTCCATCCTAACTTTTACATGTACGATTCTATCATCTCTAAGAACATCAAGATGAATGGTTGGGAAGATGTATGAGTATCCAAGATAGGTGTTCAAGATGCGGTCTATCCAGAGTTACCTATAGAGTTCTATAAATTAGCAAGCTTCTATGAGGAAGAGGGACGCGAAAATTTTTCTTTCAAGTCTTATTGGAAGACATACAAACATACTTACACCAAGGCAGCAAGCTTGGTGGGCCTCACATATGATGAAGAAGCTGAATTTTTCTGACATAAACTTCCGGATATACAAGGCAGTTTTGTTAAGATGAAGGCCTCAGAGTGTCTTGGGCTTCATGATGTAAAGATAGCCAAGATTTCTCATCTATCTTCTAGTAATTGGATTCTTCAGTTGTGGGTACAAGTTTTCTCGGTTATGAGAAAGAGTGAGAAAGATACCCTGAAGAAAAGTGATATATATTTCTTAGACTTCTTGGTGAATCTAAGAAAAATCATTCTGAAGAGGCATGTTCTTGTGATGATCAAGAACATAAAAAAAGGAAATTTGAGAGCCCAAATCATCATGTACCCTGCCTTACTATCAAAGCTGATAGTTCGGTGTCTAGATTCATTCAAGATTTCATGTAAGAATAAGGTTCTGAATTGCAAGGTTATGCTTGTAAGTGATGTTACCATGAAAAGGATGAATATGGCCTATTCCATGGAAACATGAGAGTTTTATAATTTTCCAGAGGAAGAGGCTGAAACCAATCTGGAAAATATAGAAAAATATGATCCAGTGAAGAAGATTAGTAAGAAGAGGAAATTGAAATAAGTGGTTGCTGAAGACAAGACTCCCAAATCTAAGGAAACCCAATCCGCACCTCCCAAGACGAAGAAACAGAAATCATATCCAGATGAGGTAGCTGCTAAATGGAGAGAAGATAAGGAGAAAATCTATGAAGAGGATCCACAGTTCAGATTGGACCCTGCTGAGGATAAGGCTTTAAGAGAAAAAGCTTCAGATGAGTTAGAGAAACTGGCCAAAGAGAGGAAGATGAAGAAAAATATCTCGGAAGTTGAAGTTGTACAATCCCTTTTGAAAGCCACAGAGGTATCCTATAAGAATATTCCCGTTCCGGAATCTTTTCTGGTTCAAACATTACCAGAGACTCCAGGAAAAAATTACTTCACTCTGTAAAATTCTAAAGGGACACAAGTTTTTGAAGAAGTAGAGAAACCAGCTGGTGATGATGCAGAGGAAGAAGTTGTTGAATAAGAAGAAGATGTAGAAGAAGGAAGTGATGATCTGGATGAATTGGATAAACAAGTTTAGTATTATCAAGAAAATTCTGAATCCTCAAATATTTTCTCTCAGGGAAAGGGATATGAGAAAGATTCTATGGCAGATGATGATAAAGAGGAAGAAAATGAGAATGAATCATCTGATGAAGTAAGCTATGAGAATCATTTTCTTAATGAAGGAGCAGAGAAGGAGAAACCAAATGAAGATAATATTGTTCAAGTATCTGAATAAGAGGATGAATCTCTTGATGAGAAAGTTCCGAAAGTTAATAAGGTGAAGCAAGTTCTTATGGAAACCCCAACAAAAAAATCATTAGGAAGAAAAAAGTTGGTGGTTCTTCTAGAAGAATGCTTGTGTACATTGAAGAAGAAAAATCTCCAAGCATGGTTTCTGATTCCGAATCATCATCACTAGGTCATGATTTTGTTGTTGAATATTTAAAGAAGTTTGTGGAAACAATTCCGATCATTCCCACCATAGACTCCAGGTGCTAGATACTTCAACACAGTCTGAATCAGAAGTCAGAATCCTTAACTATGGTGATGGATAATTGTGTGATGATTGAAGTAGATAATAGAAACTTCCTTATCAATTAAGATGTTCACAAGAAAATCATGCACCAAAATCACTTTGTGGTCTGAGAAAGTTGATGATGACTTGGCTGAGTTTGATCATTTTCAAAATGAACTTAAATATGCTTTTGTTATAGAGGATTCCAAGATTACGAATCTTGAGGAAAAGTTGACCCTTGAGAAAAATTCTCGAAATGAACAAGTGACGGACTTGAATGGGAAGGTTAACTCTCTTTCTCAAAATTTTAATAGGGATAGAGATCTCCGGATTGAGCTCAAAGAAAAGCTTGTAAAGCAATATAAAGTTTTTAAGGAACAGTATGAGGCCCGGAAAGCTCAAGATGAAAGGATAAAAGCTTTGGGGTAGCAAGTTGAGGAGGACCAGTAATACATGAAGATGCTAAAAACACTGTTGAATAAGTTAATTCCTAAGAAAAAAGAGGACAAATAGACAAATCCGATTTTTTGTGGTAATGCCTTTCCTTGTAAAAATTCTTTCAACTCTAATGAAATCTCTGGTCGGTTGTATCTTGTGTTATCTTTACTAATGTTTCATGTACATTATAATTTTTTCCATTCCCTTAATATGTTTTTGAAAATAAAAGGGGGGGGGGAAGGAAAAATAATTACTCAAAAGAAGGGGAAAGAAAAATTTCTAAGTCAAGAACCATCCCTATGTAAGGGGGAGCTTATCTAAGGGAGAGTTTCTCATTACGAAGTTTTTCATTCCCATGATAATGAAAACTGCATTCCATAAATCCAGAATACAATCCTTAGGGTTCCAAAGCCTAATGGGGAGTTAGTTGTATTCATCATCATCTATGAACAAAGGGAGATAAGTTTTAATTTCAAAGTCTAAAGAAATTTTTTCTAAGAGCTTATATTCTTTTTTGAAAGGTTGTTTGTTCTTTCCAAAAAGGGGGAGATTGTTGAGTCAATATGGTTTTTCTTATGAATTTTCCATTCCTCATTGTTTTCAAAATCACAAAAACCTTATACTTAATCAAATCGATATTTTAGTTCTATATGGAAAATTTACTTCCCAAAGGAATTTACCCCTACCATATTTTCATTTCTCATAAAAATATTTTTCTTATGTATAAAAGTTGGATTCATATCCAAAACCTCATAATCAAATAATACTTAGATATGAAGAATTCTATTTTAGGAACCAAATTCTGGATACGAACTCTAATTAAGTTCCATTCCGAATTCTGGATACGAACTCTAATGAAGTTCCATTCCAAATTCTGGATACGAACTCTAATAAAGATCCACTCTGAATTCCAGATAAGAACTCTCATAAAGTTCCACTCTGAATTCTATATACGAACTCTCATAAATTTCTACTCTGAATTCTGGATAATAACTCTCAAAAAGATCAACTCCGAATTATGGATACAAACTTTAATGAGTTCGACTCCGAACATCTACTTGTTCGACTCTGAACTCTGTGAGTTCAGATTCTGAATTCTAGTGAAACTAGACACTGAATTTCCTTAGAAATTTAGAATCTAGATTTCTATGGAATTCAGGTTATGAATTCTTACAAAACAGAATCCGAATATCTCTTTATTATAGACTCCGAATTCCATTTTGGTTAGACTTCAAACTCTTGTTTTCTTACATTCCGAACTTCAGTTTTTACTTATTCTTATACCTGTTTCATTCAAAAATGTCGTGCTTTTAGTTATAGACTAACCGTTGGTTGAATGAGACGTGTATAGGTCCCTCTGAATTTCAAGGTGAAATATGACCATTATGGGAGGGAGCCGACCATTGGAGCTTCACTATAAATAAGATCTCATTTGAACATGCTCACAACTTCTTGGAATTTCGGTGCTCAGAACTTCCTGAAGTTATTTCTATAGAGAGAGGCTCTTATCAACACTCAAGCTTCGTGCATAAAGTTTGAACAACTTGTTCAAACTTTTCCTTGTGCATATTTTCTTTGTGATACTCTGATTTTTGTTGATAACAATTGAGGGCTTCCGGGGATAGGAAGACAGAGGTTCCAACACCTTGAAGTTGAGGGATTCTTTTCTGAGGAAGACAGAGTTGTAGACTACCTAATAGTTGAGGGCTTGCAGGGATATCAAGACAGACTCTGGTCATCATATCGAGGGCTTACCCTGGTGTGGGTAAGATAGACTTGGTCGAATATATAAATCAAGGGACCTTTATCCATGGTTGTTGGATACCCATCTATATTGGTTAAAAGTGTTATTGTTTGTTACTTGTAGTTTTACTACTTCTTTTTCCACTGCATTTTGTATTTCTAAGGAATGTATAAATTTCTTATACTTCCTTACTTGTACTCTGATATAGTTATATTCTATACGATTTAAGGTAGAATCTTCATCATTAACTAAAAATTTCCTTAGGGAATTTTTAAAAGGTACAATTCACCACCCCTCTTGTATCTTTGTATCTCATTGTACTTATTTGATAATACGTTTGGTATCACAGATTATATCATACTCAGAGTTATACCATCCTAACAGAAAACACAACAAGGCATGATAAAAACACATCCAAAGCATAGAAATCACCCCAATTAATATCCAAATTACCTCTACACAGGCATACAAGCGTGCACGTAAAAGAAAAGGGGTAAAGCGGTAAACGCACAATACCTTGTTCAAGGGTATTGGTGGAATTACCACATAATACTCAAAGAAATCAAATGGAAAGGCACAAACTACCTACCTCGGGTATAGAAGATCAATATACTTGTACCATGAAAATTAAATCTACTTGGAACATCGTAGATCTAAAAAAACATCCAAAACGTTCAACCCACAATAACTTGGAAAAGAAGAGGAATTGGAAAACAAGTACCATTTAGAAGAGAGAACTCACTGATGTGATTCCAATGCAATTAATGGTGGTCGAATCAGAGGAAGGACAGAGGATTGGGGGCTCATTGAAGATCCCTGGATGCTCGGCGCTCTTGGATGAATGAAACCTAGAAAGAGTGGTTTCTATCGATCAAAACCGACCCCGGTGCATTTAATGAAAAAAATAAAGTAAACAACCTGTACATTTGGAGTACACATCATGTACTTGCCTTTTCCGTACTCCACATTAAGCGGACTCCACATCACCCCCACGACCGTGTGTGTGGCCAGGACATGGCCAGCACATGACCTCCTACGACAACGAAGTACATGGCATGTACTCACAAAGTACATGGTGTGAACTTTAAAAAATTCCAGGAACACCTATTTCCTCAAAAACTCTAGAAACAAGGAAAAATATACCTGAACTAAGATCCAGGTTCTTACAAACTTCCCCCCTTAAATAAATTCATCCCTGAATTTCCCTAGCGTGGCGTAGAAGAAGAAACCCTGAACAGTTACGGCCACAGTGATCGTACATCAACACCCCCTCCCAAGTCTCATACTGTACTTGCCCATGCTTCCATAGCACTCGTACCAGAGGAATCGACCGACCTTTAAGAACCTTTTTACAATGATCGACAATCTGGATATGATACTCCTCAAATGATGCATCTACTTCGAGCTCAACCTCCTCAGGTTAAAAAACATGAGACGAGTCCGAAATGTAACGTCAGTGCCGTGAGATGTGAAAAACATCATGCATTGCTCGGTACCTTTGCGGTAACTGCAACCGATAGGAAACCGGCCTAACTCTCTCTAACACATCATACGCCCCGACATACCTCGGCGAAATCTTACCTTGTGTCCTAATCCTCTTGTGTCCCAACCTTGGTGTGACCCATAGAAAAACATGATCCACAACCTCGAAATATAGAGGTTGTCTCTGCTGATCATCATAAGACTTCTGACGAGACTGCAAAATAACCATCCTCTTCCGAATCAAATGTATCTGCTATGTTGTCTCCTTGAAAAGATGAGGTCCCTGTAAAGATGCCTCTCCTGCCTCTAGCCAACATAAGGGTGATCGATATGGCCTACTATACAAAGCCTCATAAGGTTCCATTTGAATAGTTCCTTGAAAACTATTGTTGTAGGAAAAATCAACAAAAGGTATATGCTTCTCCCAAGAACCTCCAAAATTCAGAATGTAAGCTCAAAGCATATCCTCAAGCAGCTGAATCATACACTCAGATTGGCCATCTATCTGGGGGTGGTAAGTTGTGCTCAAAAGAACCTCTGTACGCAAAGATTTCTGTAGCCCCTGCCAGACCCATGAAGTAAAATAGAAATCCCTTTCTGAAACAATGGAGTGTGAAACTCCATGAAGACGTACAATCACTTGGATGTAAAACCGCACCAGCTTATCAACACTGAATGTCTTATTTATTGTCAAGAAGTGAGAAAACTTCACAAGACTGTCAATGAAAACCCAAAATATGTCATTCCCCCGAGGAGACCTTGGCAACCCAGTCATGAAGTCCATCGTGACGTCATTCCACCTCCTCTCGGGAATGGGTAACAGCTACAAAATCCCTGTTGGTCGCTGATGCTCTTCCTTCACCTGTTGACACGTGGAACACTTCATGACTTAACAAAAAATGTGCCTCTTCATTCCTTTCCACCAATACTGATGCTATAGATCACGATACATCTTGGTGACACTAGGATGAACTACCCAAACTGTGGAATGAAAGTCCCGCATCAGCTCCTCGCATATATCTGCTAGCACCCATCAGCACCCCTAGAAATGTATGATCTCACCCTCACCTATGGTCCATCCAAGAATATGGTCCTCTCCTAACACACTCTCCCTTAAGAGTAGGTCCTCAGAATCTGATAGCTGCCTCATTCGTACCCAATCAAGAAGTGTAGAGGTAACAACTATAGAAGATATAAAAGTATGCCCCTGTCTATTGTGCTCCTACAAATACATCTCAAAGAATAGAGACATAAGCTTCCACTCGCTGTTGGACTTCTGAACTCCCTAGATCTGAGTCCTCCTGCTCAACACATCAGCCACTGCATTGCCTTTCCCCGATATGTTGGAATGCTCAAAGTCAAAAGACTAAAGGTACTCAACCCACCTTCACTGTCTCAAATTCAGATCACGCTGAGTGAAGATATTCTTGAGACTCTTGTGGTTGGTAAAAACCTCAAAGTGCTCTCCAAGAATATTAATGTCTCCAACAACGTAAGGTATGAACAACCACTGCCAACTCCAGATCATGTGTTGGGTGGTTCTTCTCATGTGGCCTCAACGGCCGATACCCATACGCAACGACTCCATCTCCCTGCATAAGAACATCTCCCAGCCTAATACCTGACGCATCACAATAAACAGTATAGATCTTTCCCGACTCTGGCAAGACTAGTATCAGTGCGGAATTAAACATCTATTTCATCTCCTGAAAGGATGACTTACAAGAATAAGACCATAAAAACTTTGTACCCTTCTTAGTCAGACCCATCAACGGTGCTGCTGAGCATGAAAATTCATGTATAAAATGTATGTAGTAATCATCCATCCCAAGAAAACACTATAGCTCAAAGATGTTCTTCGGCTTCTCCCAGGAAACTACAACTCTCACTTTCTTAGTGTCTACCGATACTCCTTTCTTTGAAATAACGTGACCTAAGAAGTGAATATGGACCATCCAAAAGTGGCACTTTGAGATCATAACATATAACTAATGCTCCCTCAGTGTACTCAAAATGATCTCAAGATAGGTAGCATGGTCGTATAGAGTGTGAGAGTACACCAAGATATCATCCACGAAAACAACCATGAAGGAATCCAAGTATGGATAGAACACTCGGTTCATTAGTGCCATGAAAACCGCTGGCGCATTCGTTAGACCGAACGACTTAACCATATACTCGTATAGACCACACCTGCTTCGGAAGGCTATGAGAGGTATATCAGATGGTCTAATGCACAACTGATGATAACTGGACCTCAAGTCAATCTTTTATAACACTCGTGCTCCTCGAAGATGATCAAAGAGATCATAAATACTTGGAAAGGGATATTAGTTCTTGACTATCAACTGGTTCATCTTCCGATAGTCCACACAAATCCTAAGGGTACCGTCTAACTTCTTTGCAAACAAGACCGGTGGACCCCAAGGAGAAGTACTGGGTCAGATAAAACCCTTGGCCTACAACACCTCCAATTGTCTCTTGATCTCTTGCAAATCTTGTGTATGCATCTTATAAGGAGGAATGGACAACGGTGCCATTCCTGGAACAATCACAATAGAAAAGTCTACCTCACACTATAAAGGAAAACCTAAAAAGTCCTATAAAAAGAAATATCTAAAACAATACACCATTGGAGGAAAGTGTAACTATGATGTCCCCTGGTCATCCAGATAATGACTGGATATCTGTGTTGTAACCCCTCTTAACCCATGATGCTCTGGACCTCCTCTACTTGCCTGGACATTCCACTCACCCTTGTGAAGAAAAGGTCCACCCTCTAGTGATATGAAACTTACCCTACAACGATAGAATTAAATAGCTGCCTGGAAGGAATCTAACTGGTTCATTTTGAAAATAAAATCATAAAATTTCATCTCTAAGAATTAAAGTTCCCATAGGAAGTGACACCCACCAACATCTATAGGGAAGTGCTTGAACTGACGTACACTAGCCATCATAGTCCCCAATAGTGTGTCAAGTGTCCAGATGTCGGCAGAAGAAAAGATGCAGAGACCAAGACTCTCCACAACAGTGACAGATATAAATCTATGGGTAGCACCAGTATCAAAAAGTGCTGAAGATAAAACTGATGCTACTAAGATCTTACCTCGAAATGTAGAAGGTCATGGATCCTGCTCTTGTTGGGTCAGCTCCACTACAAAAGTCTAGCCTTCCCTACGGCCCTGTGACCCTACCTGACCACTCAGATCTGATCCACTCTTCTGTCGCGGGTATCATGGTGACTGACCACCATGGCCACATCCTCCACCTTAGCTCGAATGGCTGGAAGAACTCCAATTCCTAGACTGATGAGAAACTGGTGATGCTTCTCCTGAATGTGGGGTCATAGAAGAACCCCTTCCACTAGCTACAGGTGAGATGATCTGACAAAAATGCGGAAGATGGCCCATCTTTCCGCAAGATAGGCACTCTATCGGGTCTCTCTATCATTGAGGCCTAGTATTCCCACTCCTCCCGGATTGGTAACATACTACTTGGCTACCTGAAGATACATCCTTCCTACTCTGATCTCCTTGAGTAGACTTCCTGTGACGCTTCCTGCTATTAGTAGGAGGAACACTAACTCTGGAAGTTGAACTGCCATGGCTCACTACTCAAGAATCCCTTAGATTGCGCTTAGTGATCAGTGCCTAGTTAACAATCGAGGATATCTAAGTCAACCTGATGATGTTCACTTGTGATCGGATGTCATGCCTTAGACCATCCTTGATCTTCTGCACAAGGAACATATCATAACCTCCTAGAATAGGTGTGAAACAATGTATCTCAATAAAGAGATATGAGTACTCTATAACAGAAATAATAACCTCATCCGGAATCATAAACTCGTGGGCTCGATCGGCCCACAAGTTCTCCGGGTAGAAGTAATCGTAGAAGATGCACCAAAACTCATACCAAGTCATTCTCTGCTGGCGTCTTGACTGTGAGATCACCACCCACCACCTCTTGGCAGAGTCTTGGAGCATATAGGTAGCATGTTTCACCCTCTTCTCAAGAGGCACCTCCAGATGCTCAAATATTTTCAACATGGCCTCTAGCCATGATTCTACAGCCTGGGGCCCTCCATCCCCTGAGAATGTAAGAGGATGATGCGGCTGAAAAACCAGCGTCAATTAATCCATTGACGGGGCAGGAGAAGACGCTCCCTGAAAAGTCTACATCATCCACAGAATGCCTTCCCTGAACTGTGCATCAGCATTGGTGCCAGGTACAACGGCTGGTGCTAAGGCTGGAACAATAGGAGGATTTGTTAGAAGTCCCTAATCAGCCATATCCGGTGTCTGATCACCGTCTATCATCCAGTGTATAACCGGAGGACATCTCGATGACATGACTCTGCAAGTTCAAGAACACACCTTAGATCATGATATCAAGGACTAAAAACCAGGAGTGTTAGAATGGAACTGAGGGAAGAAAAGAATCATTTTTTAAAAAGCATGACTACACGGCGTGTACATTTCCTACACGACATGTTCTCTAAAGTCATTCACATGGGTGTTTACTCTTTCCCTAACTGGTCATGTGACACCCAAAACACACGGTGTGTTCTCCAAACACACAACATGTAATTGAATCCTCTTCCCCTGCCCAGGTCCTTGTACATGGTAAAGCCACACGGCTCTCCCAAGATAAGAATACATGATGTGTTTAAGGTATACACGGTGTGTACTGGATAAGCTTCACCGACCCATATTATTAGTGACATTGCCTATGAACCCAGGTTACACTATACTGTGTGTTCCAGATAGACATGGTGTGTATTTGAAGAGACTCTACCAGCCAGTGTTGTTAGCTATAGAGCTGGGTACCTTGGTTAGGATACACGGCGTGCTAATATGGTACACGGTGTGTTCCCAGAAGAATCTCCCCATCCTGTATCTCTGCCCACATGGCCTAAGACACGGTTAGAGACTACACGACGTGAACTTTTGAAAAACAGTTTCTTCCCGAATAGAAGAACAGAGGGCATGTAGTAAAGACTACATGGCATGTATTCCGGGTTTACCCAGAAATTAAGCCTTAGAAACTACTCTGGAGCCCAGAAAAAACAATGAAAAAAGTGTTATGGTGCCAAATTCGGATCTGTTAGAGCCCCTAGTCCCCACGAATCGAAGGCTGGAATCTCATACATGTCATAATAAGGAAACAAACAGATGATCCACCAAATTATAGTCCATGAGGTCCCATAACACCTCAAGAACCAATGTTTGGCATTAACCAAAACAAAGCACTACACAACAATGCCCTATCAAAATGTAGGTAACTTTATTAAAGTATCTATCACAACAACATGCATATTCTACACAACATCTATCACAACATCATAAAATTGCTAATGCATCCAGGATTGCACGGTAAGAATGAATGACATGCGATTTCTAGTAAGTGCCTATATGATGCATGAGATGGAATACCCTCATCTCATCGGGTTGTGATAGAAATAGAACCTCAAAAACAACAATTGTAACCGCACAAGACAAGTGAATCACCAAAAAGGTGACACAAAATCCACTGTAAAATTGCAAACCAGTAAAATTGCACTAAACGAGGTAGTATGGCTTTTCCCTATACACGACTTAGCTACTCCCGGGCACAACTCATTACCAAGTACCTATTCCGTCCTATCCCTAGATAATGGCTCCAAACAGTAAATCAAGAGAAAAAAACCCTCTGATACCACTTTGTAACATCCTGGTTCTAGAAGCCACCCAGAGGCCCCCCGTACCCGGTTGGTCACATGTCATCAAGTGCATTTCCCCGAATTCCAGAGGCTTCCAACTAGTAGCAAGGGCCTTGGGTGTGATTGTGGTTAAACTATGCCCTCATTGGTAGAGTACACAGTGGATGAGAAACAATATACAATAGCAGAAGAAGTAATAATCCATACAAAAGCAATCAGAAGAAGACTAAAAGTTAGAACAACTAGAGCTCGTATATATAAATGATGAATGAAACATATGTCTAGGAAAGCAGCCAAACAAGTCAAATGATGGAATACCAATAGTACCAAACCAAAGTACCAAAAAATATAAACAGCTCCTCGGTATCACAAGAATATGCTTGGTCCCATGTTCTCCCGCTCCAAAGCCTGTCAAGTACCTGAAGTAGAAGGGAGATTGACCATATCTATAATTGCAACAATATAATCTGTTTGGGCCCAAAAGCATGACCCAAATAGGTTGTGATACTAAATCACAGTAGGCAACCACACCAAGATCTATGCCAAATAGTAAGTGAATATATGGCAGGTAAAAGTACAGAAGAAGTAAACAGGAACATGCTGAATAGTAAACAATGGGAAACAACGACTAACAAGCAGCTATGCACAAATAGTTAACCCTCAAGGAAGTACTCACCGCCATCCCCTCTGGTCCTACCTAACAAGTACCAACAACCCTCTGGGCAGTAAAATCATCCTAACCCTTTTGGTTTGGACATACGAAAAGTTAAGACACTCTGAGGAAGCTCACTCGGTCAATTCCACTTATATTCTAAGGTAGCCAGGGAATCTCTGAGGAATCACACAAGGTCAACTCCCCTTATAGCCCCAAGGTCAAGAGACTTTCTAAGGAATCTTACTCGATCAATTACCCTTATAACACAAGGTCGTTCACAAACTCTCTAAGGAAGCTCACTCGATCAATTCCTCTTATAGCCTGGAGTGGTTCAAGGTAATTCAAGTAAAACATAGACTCTCTGAGGAAGCTCACTCGGGCTATCCCCTTATAGTCTTTAAAGCTTAATGACTCTTTGAGGAAGCTCACTCATTCTATCACCCTATAGTCTATAATGCCCCAAAGACTCTCTGAGAAAGATCACTCGGTCTATCCTCTTATAGTCTATAACACCAGGTTCTCACATCCTCGTGAAAGTCAATGCATAATAATGATATAAGGCCAAAGTAAACCTACAATACTACTTGGATAACCAGTCTTCAACATCTCAAGCATGTTATAAAACAAAACTCTATCATAGGACCACAAGGCTTGGAAAACAGGTAAACAACCAAAGGCTTAACAAGACCAAACGGTCCTAAACACAACAAGGCATGAGTAAAACACATCCAAAGCATATAAATCAACCCAATTAATATCCAAATTACCTATACATAGGCATAAAAGCATGGAAGGAAAACAACATGGGTAAAACTGTAAACATGAAATACACCATTGAAGGGTATTGGTGGAATTTTCACATAATACTCAAAGACATCGAACGGAAAGCCACAAACCACCTACCTCGAGTTTAGTTGAACAATATACATGATCAAAGATGCTTGAATCTGCATGAAACCTCATAGATCTAATAAAACGTCCAAAACATTCAACCCACGATAACTTGGAAATGAAGAGGAATAGAAAGAAAAGGCTCAAGCATAAGAGAGAACCCACCGATGCGATTCTAACACAATCAACAGTGCTTGAATCGGAGGACTGACAGAGTATCGGGGGATTATCAATGTTTTGTGGATGCGTGATGCTCTTGGACGAAAAAAACCTAGAAGGAGTGGTTTCTATCTGTCAGACGCTACCCTAATGGGTTTAATGAAAAAAAAAACAAAGTACACGTCATGTACTTTTGGAGTACATGGCATTTACTCACCTTTTCTGTACTCCACATTAAGCGGCCTCCACATCACCCCACACGACCGTTTGTGTGGCTAGGACATGGCCAGCACACGGCCTCCTGTGACAATGAAGTACATGTCATGTTCTCACAATGTATATGGCGTGTACATCATGAATTTCTAGAAATTACTCTTTTCTAAAAAACTCTAGAAACAAGGAAAAACATACCTAAAGGGAGATCCATGTTCTTACATGACCTGGGTCCGATTCGAGGTCTGGCTCGGCCCGCGGTGTGGCGGCCCGCAGTGCGATGGCCTGTGGGGCAGCGGCCTATGGTGGCGTGGTGGGCCGGACGACAAGCAACTTCCGCATGATGCAGTCACGCACCACGCCTTCTCTGGAGGCCAGATCGGCCGGCTTCCCTCCCTTCGTCGTCATGGCACACGGTTGCGACTCTTGCATATCATATGGCACAGACGTGCTCCACCGTCCCCTTTGTGTGGATGGCCAGAGGGCCGGCTACCACTCTTGCTCCGCTGTGATCATTGTGCCATGACCCTTCTATGGTGGCACAGTTACATTGGTGCCATCTTCACATCTGGCCGTGCTGCTGGCCGCTGCTCCCAAATCCCACTGGTGCCAATCACCACTACCAGTCATCATCATCCTCCATTGTGAAGAACACATCAAAAACCTCAAAGGTTGTGGAGAGGTCGGGACATGTTCATTTGGCCCGCACCGTCCATGTTAGAGTGGTAGAAACCATCTCATAATTTATGAATCACAAATACTGTCAAGGACAGGTAAGGGGCTATTCAAAACAACAAACCCTACAAGATACCTTATAGCATCCTCACGCAAAGATGAAAGAACCACGGGTAAACCCGTTACTTGGTTGACCCATGTTCTTCGTATAAATGCAAGAAGTGGGAAGAGGAAAATCAAAATTGCACAATCAAAGTAACCCCTACCTCATTTTTGTAGGAGAGCATCCACAATTGAGGAAGTGTTGACATTCGTCGTCCACGCAACAAACCTCCAACGACGCCGCTCTATCATCTTTCTTCGGTTCCTGGTTCGGGGTTGCTCATCATTGCCCCCTGGAACTGGCTCCAACCTCCAAGTGTTGGGCATCGCGACACTTTACCAGAGCTTCGTCGCTTGGTGAAGTCATGACAATTCATCCCCCCAATCTCCATAAAAATAAGAGAGGGGAAGGGTGTGCAACATTCATGGAATTAATGGATGACCATTAATTAGGAACCTTCCAAATTTCCTAATGGTTCAGTTACTTTTAATAAAAGGTCAATCCATTGATTGACTTGACACGTCACTAGTCCCACATTGTCTCTTTTCCATTGGAGGAATAGAATAAAAATAAAATATTGATGTTATTTTATTTTATTTATTCTATTAAAAGTTCCAGAAAACTAACTTTTTCTCCAGACCTACTGCTGTTGAAGTAAAGGTCTCCTTAAGAAAATATTGGCGTATCATGTTCAACGATGTCCTCAGATTTCAATTCTGATCAATGGTTCAAAAGTTACAAAACTATGCTTGCACATTTACTGAATGTACCCAAAAAATGTTTGGAAAATTATTAACAGTCACCCTCAACCAATACCGGTTGAGTTTAGGCTCTGCCTAAGTTAAAAAAGCCCGAAAGAACCCAATGGTACTCTCGGATTTCCAAAACGAGTTACCATTTAAATGTAATTAATTTTAAAATAAAACAATTTGTCACTTAATTATTTTATTTACGGCCAAAAACTTACTTTCAATGGTGGCCCACATCATCCGAAGTTAGTATTTTCATAAATAAAGAATACCCTCATGAGTTAAGCAGTTGTCTTAGATTTTCATTCGGAGTTACCTTTTGTTAGTTATAAGCATTTGAAAAATAAAATAATTTATTTAATTATTTTATTTCTAATTATGCCATTTTTCGGTTTTCTCAAATGAGACCTGCGCCGACCAAACTTAAGTTTCACCAAGGGTAAACACGCCATTTTAAATGCAACGGTGCCCTTAGATTTATGATCCGGGTAACTGTTTAAGATTTATTCCACTTTTTTCTGGAAAACTGCGTACTCATGCTAATTAAAGCGCAAAAAAACATCGACGGATCATTCCGGGCACTCCGGGCCTCGGAATCATGTGCCGTCAGATTTTGCGGTCTCGTAATAATTCGATATAATTAAAAAAATATACATAATTTCTGAGACATTACAATAAAAATGGTCATTAAGATAAGATTGATTTAATTATTTAATAAATTAATTAATCAAAATTGGATTATCTTGACAATAATGAATGAATATTAATAAATTTTATCCTATTTTTTATTGGCTTATTAGTTACTTGTGTTTGACCATTCATGATCTCAACCCAATACCTATGTATGAATTTGTTTAATATACTGTAATTTTTTGTGTGGATTATGAATTATTAATTACTAAGTTAAATATGATTCATTTTTTTTCTTCTCACCCACTTTTATTTTGTTAGACCTCTGTGTCCAAGGATATTTGATTAACCCCCTTTAACAAATCTTTTGGTTCCCCTCACATTAGTATGAGTTGTAATTAGTTTTAATTAATGAATATTCAAAACTCTTGTTGAGGTTGTCCAAGAATGATCCAAGATGATGCCAACCCTAATGATACATGGGTTGACAGTGGAGATAAAACTCATGCTAGGACTGGAACAAGGCGTATTACCTTGGGTCATAGGTGGAATTATGATACGATATATAAATAAATTGTTAGATAAGATTCTCTGAATAATGTGTATTTATTTATTTGTTGAAATATTATACATTGTATATTTTATTAGTTCAATATAATGATCACATAAATAAATGAATTATTTTACAAAGATGGAATTAAAATAAATGGATTTTAGAAAATGTTTTAGAAAAAAAGGTTAATTATTTAATTAAGATCCAATTAATATTTACAAGATATGAAAAGGATAAAACATGATAAAATTCAGACATAATGAAACAAAATCCCTCAATTTTATATTAATTCATTAAGACATTTTTCATCTAAATTATGATGAACCCATAGTTATCGTGTTGATTCAACGTCCATCGGGGGATCTATTAATTTTTGGAAAGTATTATCTAAGATTGTGTGACGAATTAATGAAATTTCAATTTGTTTCAATAGACTCTATATCTCAAATAAAAATTTATAGGCATGTATGAAAAAAATCTTAGTTTTGATTTCTAGATTGGGCATTCCACTCCACAGATCTAGGATCAGCAAGCTCAAAGTTAGAATGGTCGCCAACCAAAATACTTTTATTAATTTTCATGGTCTATATTTGGATTACGAGAATGGAAATATGGATCCATTATGCTAGAATTACATATGTTATTGGGTATTATGACATCAATTATGAGGATTGTTGAGACCTAGAAAAATAATGAGAGACATTAAAAATTAATATATTACATATCACATAAATTTTAATAATGTAAATTGAAAATAATCTTCTCATTTTGTAGAGACCGGAAGCCTGACGTACATGTACATTACATTACTTTTTCGGAATACTTAGTACATTACAAAAACACACACACACAAGGATCGTAATAGTTTAGTGTCTTTGGAAACTCGGAATATAATCTTCTAATCGTGATGAAAGATCTTCAACATCTCCCATAAATATCTTCCTTTTTTTTACCTAAAACCTTTCTTTATATCCTGGGGAAAAGAAAACATAAAAGGGTGAGCTCAAATGCTCAGTAAGGGTAAACAAAATAAATATCAATGACATCATATTAATAAGAACATAACATTTTGGAAATCTTAACCTGCAAAAGAGAGCATAATTTCATAACATGGGATAAATCATAGTAGTGAAATGAAATCCCAATAATCATAACTTAAAACATGAAACATTGTGGCATACACACATAATCATAGAGAATCATATCTTATTAGTCAAGACTCATTGCCAAGACTATCTTAGTGGACAAAGTCCCTTTCTGAACCGAGTCACCCTCGTTTCAGTCCTATTTCACTAAACCGGTATAACCTACCATTCTAGCCATGTCTATCTCATGAGATATAAAATCTTTACCCAATGCATTGGAGGGAGATATAGGTCCCACCCATCTCATAATGATACCATTCTTATGTGTTCCCAAAATCATAAATCATACATCATTGCATAACCCATGTAATAAAAATGGGATTCTTAAACAACATGAAATCATAAAAAAATTCATATAAGGTAAAGGAATTCATAAAAATAATTCCATCACAACATAATCAAATCAATGTAATAATAGGGATAGAAACAGAAGCCTATATTATCTTAGATGGAAAATAATTTTGATAAAACACTTGAACTCCATTCTTGAGGAAAATATCCTTTCTACTTCAAAAACATTTTCCTTTCTTAACATGTCTTACAATTTTAAACTAAACGAAGTTTATTAAAAATAAACTTGAAAACTTGTAAAGGAAGCTTCTTGGAAATAATGTTTTAAAAATCCATTTATGTCGTATAAGTTAAAAAACATTCTTCTCGTACTTTTGTCATAATGGTCAAAAAGTACCTCGTACGAAAAACGACAAAAGATTCCTTTCATATCCTTTACTAAAAACTCACCGAAGGGTAAAACGGATTTAAACAATTTTGGGTGGATGGAAATAATATTACATATTGATGAAACATGGATGTGGATGATAAAATACTCCCCAGTAAATTTCAAAGTATAAACAATCTCAGATAAAAATTGAGATTGCGAGATTTTCCCTTACCTTAGGTCCGTTTTGCTTCGTAAGTGTCCGAACCTCCTGTATAATGATTTAAATAATGTTATTGACTTATTCCAGAATCATACTTATTTTTATGATATCATATATGGTCATATTATTAGTTTCTTAGTAGTAATATTTCATTGCTACTTGTTATTCAGATGTTTATAAATTTTTGTTCTTATGTGTGTCTTGTCGAATAAATTCTTATTCTTCTCTTTAGGTTATAGATACCTTATTTACAGAATGGTATTAGTGTAATATATATCATATTCATTCATTCAATTCATTTATATGATCATTATGAAATGAAGATCATGTAGAACGAGTCGCATCACATCGTGGAGACGGTATTCCGTACGTATGCACGAGTGATGATATCGTTTATATGATCATGGAATTGTATTGGAGTGTATGTATACTATTTCAGAATCAATATCACTTTATAATAGTCATATATAGTCATTATTTACACCATTATACCCATCCAAGTAAAGTGGTGGTGGAAAATAGATTACACCACGGCGTGGAGACGGTATTCCGTACGTACGCACGCGCGGTGATTTCGTTTTCCGTAGGATGGATAGATGGTGAAATAGGATTGTTTCATACTTATAATAACATATAAGTATATTAGTGATACGGATGTTATTACTTCATAATGAAACAACCTAAGAAGAAGAAGTGGAAGAAGAAATAAAGGTGAAAGAATTGGTAACGGAAATTACCTCTTCTTTGAAGCGCCTCTTTGAGACCTCCTCTTAGGGCACTAATATTGGTCTTTGAGGAAGCCCAGAACCTCTAGGATGTTTCTAGGGAAGTGGAGAAGAGAATTTGGCAGGGGTTGGCCGAGCTTGAAGGCTCAAAGTTGTGTGAGGAAGAGAGGGAGGAGGTGCCCTTTTATAAGGGAGGAGAGGGGCTCCTTTGGAAAAACTAAAAATATTATTTTATTATAAAGTCAAGTTCGGTTTTAAATAGCTCCAAATTGATTTATTTCAAGGCTAAGGTGGGGATGGGTCGAAATCCTCTCATCCAATAGAATTTAGACAAGTTTAGGTCCCTATTTTAACCTTATCATTTAGATTTAACATTAAGTTAAATAATTTTACTTTTACCATGTCTTCTTGTGTTCTTATATTATAAGGTTAATAAACTTACTATAAGAAGCCAAACGAACCCCAAATTGTTTATTATTAATATATATAACCTCATATAAGTCATGTGGCCGAAACTTAGATTTTTAGGAATAAAATAACAATTAATAATATAATATTTGTTTTAAAAACTATTTTATGTCAATTTTGACACTATTTAGTAATTGATTTTTTTTTGAAAATCATAACAGAATGATAAGTTCGAACAAAGTTAATTAAATCAATACTAACATGTCATATTAACCTAGAAGATTAGTGTAATTCATAAAAAGTCTTAAATTACATTTATTTTCGTATTTATAACATCAATTATGTCAATATTTCATTAATAAGATAATTACTGCATCATCGTTGTGTCATAAATAAATTGACTTATTTAATGTCTCAAAATTACAAATAAAATACCATTATGTAGGAAAACTTTTTGCATTCTAATGAATATTTATAGTCAAATTTATCTTATGTATAACCCCATATTAAAAATGTTTTAGTAAATAAACTTTGATTTTAACTCTTTTAACCCTTCTTTAAATAAATTAATAATAAATGTCCTAATCTAATCCAAGTAGGCCTAAATGGTCATATTATATTCCTAGGGTTGTTTTTAGTCGAATTACACTTTTCCAATAGAATAAGGACATGTGTTAGGGTAATAATAATATCATTTTTACCCTTAATTACCCTATTTACTTTTAACCGTGGTAAATAAAAGTAAAAAGTTACTATTCACCAAAAATTATTTTCATCTCATTGAACCACATTTTACTTACTGACATCAACCGTGTCTCTCGGATTTTTGAAATTCCACTCACAGAAGCGGTAAAATTAAGTTTAATGAAAAATTCAGTTCTTTTTAACTACCACTTAGTGGTTTCACTATTCATCAAAAATTGAATGTTTTCAGAAAAATACCAAAAATTATGCCTAAGCTATATTTGATATTACAAACTCAAAAATGATTTCTATTTTACCAAATTCAAAACATATCAGTTGCATTAATTAATTTAAAAATTAATTCCCGTCATCAAAATAAAAGGCGTGTTTTTAAGAGATAATAACTATCAAAAGATTGACACTTGTTTATAACTGGTTTAAATGTGAAATTACATCCAATGACCAACATTGTATTAAATTGTAAAAATATATTCTAAATATAATTTAAAACCACTAAAATTAATAATTTATCACTATTAATTATTTCGATTGAAAAAGTTGTTTTTAATTAAAATTTAGTAATTTCCACTATTCATCAAAATATGAATGTTATCCGAAAATTACCAAATTTTCACCCTAAGCTAATTTCGATATTCCGAATCCAAAAATGAAGTCCATTTTGAAAAATAAAATTTACAAAATTTCAAAAAGTGGTTATTACTATTCATAACGGCTAGTTTTAACAATAGCATATCGTTGTTTAGTGAAACTTGGTATTGCGTACTACACACACTATCAAGGAAGGTCACGATTGCATGTAATGAAAGGCAAGTCAAGGATGCGTGTTGTGCAATATCCTTTTGGTGTAGCGTACAACACATGACATTAATGAAATTAAAAAGAATATTTTTCATAAAATCTCGGGGTGTTACATTCTACCCCCCTTAAAATGAATTTCGCCCTCGAAATTCGTCAGGGTTATAAATGGTTTACTATTCGAAAGTTTCTTTAATCAAAACCCACATCGTAAAAAGGAATACCAAAACCAATCTTTAAAAACAAAAGTATGAAATGTAACGGTTACCCAAATAAACTAATCACTGGGTTTCTACATCGGTGAAAATATGGATATGGAAGAGAAATCTAACCATCATGTTCTGATGGAGAGTGGTAGAGAACATGGCTATGGAAAAGCTAGCAATCAAAAAGCCATAAATTTGTGACGATCTAAGGTACCATCTGATTAATCAGATATAAGAGCACTAGGATAACATTTTTGGTTTTCAAGATCATTTCCCTAAAGTTGAAGAATTTGAATTAGAATAAATACTTACTTTATTTTGGTACAATCTCACTGTTGTTCGTGCCTTGAACAATTTCCACTTCATCTCTTAAATAAATGAATTTGAATTTGTTATTCGTGAAGTGTTAGCAGATCATGTGATAGAATGACGGGTCATTCCATCTGTCTCAAACAAAAGGTTAGCAAAAGTTATTAAATATACATAAGCCATTCTATAGTGAGATTAATCATATATGGTTCCTAAAATGGACTTATACTTCATATATCATACTGCTTAATATAATAAAACTAGTTTCTACTAAACAGGGACTTCCTGTAGGCCAGTGGTAGGCGATAAAGGCCAGTCGCACTTCGGTTGTGGGTTCGATTCCCACAGCCTTGTCCGACGCGATGGGCTGTCTCCCGTCCTGCAGGTTGTCCTTTTTCTAAAACTATATTACTATAACATCCCATCAATAATATCGAAAAAAACTTCTATCCTTAAACAATACTAACTTATGTCCAACATAATCCATTCCAATCTTTAGGCTTATCCATAATACTGCAGTCCACTCTCATAACATAGTGAAAACGATTACCAGAGATTTAATACCATCGTTGATCCCCATATATCATAAGATATGTTTTGTCGGTCACATTCCAAACATTCAAAGTCCTTAATCATATATTCTCTTGAATACCCATTGAACCTTAGTGAAAACATGAATGCAGTTAAAAGTTAACACCTTCCACATACCAAAATCCTCAAAATTCTATATACTCAAACCATGATATCACTTAGTCCTTATATCAATCATGAGCTCATGAATACTGTCAAATATTTAATTTTCTCGTTTTCCCTTCATTATGCGCATATCATTATTTTTCCAAAAATATCTCAATCACTTTCCATGGTTACCGGTACCATAAAATTATTGAATACCACAATAGAACAATACATAAATATTCCAATATTCCATGATACAACATTATTTTAGAATCCCATTACATAAACACTTAATCATTCCACCACATCGTTGTCATATTCAACATCACCAATAGTGATCGCATGTGAATTCCCTTTGTCCTTTGCCTTAAGTGGTTTCTCATGTTGATCATCACTAACCCTTGGATTAGGGCATTTATTAGCATAATGCCCCATTTCCTTGCACTTGAAGCATTGAAGTGTTGGTGGTGCGTTCTCTATAGTCTTTTCTTTATTCACATCATTAGAAACCCTTTTTCCATTACATCGACACTCAGCTGCTCGATGACCTTCTTTTCCACACTTAAAACATTTTCTAGTCCCTTTAAGACAATCTCCACCATGCTTCTTTCCACACTTTGTGCATAAGGAAACATTCATATTCTTTACACCATTATTCTGAGATTTCTCCTTGAACTCTATCTTTCGTTTCTTGTCAAAACCATGAGATGGATATGTAACACCAACTTCCATTTCTACCTTGATAGCACAACACACAATTTCTTCATAGCTACTGAACTCTCTTATAGCGAATTCCCTTCGAAGACTTGGTTTTAAGCCACTGAAAAATCGATCAACTTTACTTTCAGGTTGGATGATAATGCCAGATGCATACCTTGCAAGTCTTGTAAAATTCGCTTCGTATATACCAACAGATTCATCATCCTTCTGCTTCAGCTCAAGAAACTCCTTTTCCATCTTTGTTCGAAGAATACGAGGGAAGTACTTACTGAAAAACAAGTTCTTTAACTCGTCCCATTCCATGGACTAAATTTCATCTCTTGGCCTCATATTCTTGATAAGATTCCACCATTGATCAGCTTCACCTTCCAAACGATATACTGCTAAGCTGACATTATCATGTTCAGAACATTGAAGAACTAAAAATATCTTTTCAGTGGTACTGATCCATAGTTCAGCAACAAGTGGATCGGAAGTCCCACTGAAAGATGGTGGACGTTGCCTCATGAAGGACTCAATAGAATATTGTTCCCTTCTCTACTCATTTGGATGTCCATAATGATTCATAGCTTGTGTAAGTATGACAATAAGATTTTGAACTCCATCTCCCATAACATTTGTTTGTTCAATAGGGAAATCATTGCATTGTCCATTTCATTGATCAACACGGTTCCTTCAGGTTCCAGCCATCGTCTAAAACCCAAAAAGAATAGTGTGAGAGGCAAAAATCCTTCTAGGTAAAACAACATAGTAAAGGGGGAGCTCCCTCAATATCTAACATCTTAGGTTAAATTCTAAGATCGTTACCATAGTTCTAGGACTATATCCTGTACGTATACTTATACTTAGGGACATCCCTAGACATACCTTAGAAATATCTCTAGGGATCTCACTAACCTTTTCGCATCCTAGTTTCAAAGGTTGACTAAACTTTTCCTCTGATACCAACTGTAGAGACCCGAATCCTGACGTACATGTACATTACATTACTTTTGCGGAATACTTAGTACATTACAAAAACATACACACAAGGATCGTAATAGTTTAGTGTCTTTGGAAACTCGGAATATAATCTTCTAATCGTGGTGAAAGATCTTCAACATCTCCCATAAAGATCTTCCTTTTTTTTACCTAAAACCTTTCTTTATATCCTGGGGAAAAGAAAACATAAAAGGGTGAGCTCAAATGCTCAGTAAGGGTAAACAAAATAAATATCAATCACATCATATTCATAAGAACATAACATTTTGGAAATATTAACCTACAAAAGAGAGCATAATTTCATAACATGGGATAAATCATAGTAGTGAAATGAAATCCCAATAATCATAACTTAAAACATGAAACATTGTGGCCTACACACATAATCATAGATAATCATATCTTATTAGTCAAGACTCATTTCCAAGACTATCTTAGTGGACAAAGTCCCTTTCTGAACCGAGTCACCCTTGTTTCAGTCCTATTTCACTGAACCGGTAAAACCTACCATTCCAGCCATGTCTATCTCATGAGATATAAAATCTTTATCCAATGCATTGGAGGGAGATATAGGTCCCACCCATCTCATAATGATACCATTCTTATGCGTTCCACAAAATCATAAATCATACATCATTGCATAACCCATGTAATAAAAATGGGATTCTTAAACAACATGACATCATAAAACAATTCATATAAGGTAAAGGAATTCATAAAAATAATTCCATCACAACATAATCAAATCAATGTAATAATAGGGACATAAATATAAGCCTATATTATCTTAGATGGAAAATAATTTTGATAAAACACTTGAACTCCATTCTTGAGGAAAATATCCTTTCTACTTCAAAAACATTTTCCTTTCTTAACATGTCTTACAATTTTAAACTAAACAAATTTTATTAAAAATAAACTTGAAAACTTGTAAAGGAAGCTTCTTGGAAATAATGTTTTAAAAATCCATTTATGTCGTATAAGTTAAAAAAACATTCTTCTCGTACTTTTGTCGGAAAGGTCAAAAAGTACCTCGTACGGAAAACGACAAAAGATTCCTTTCATATCCTTACTAAAAACTCACTGAAGGGTAAAACGGATTTAAACAATTTTGGGTGGATGGAAATAATATTACATATTGATGAAACATGGATGTGGATGATAAAATACACCCCAGTAAATTTCAAAGTATAAACAATCTCGGATAAAAATTGAGATTGCGAGATTTTCCCTTACCTTGGGTCTGTTTTGCTTCATAAGTGTCCGAACCTCCTGTATAATGATTTAAATAATGTTATTGACTTATTCCATAATCATACTTATTTTTATGATATCATATATGGTCATATTCTTAGTTTCTTAGTAGTAATATTTCATTGCTACTTGTTATTCGGATGTTTATAACTTTTTGTTCTTATGCGTGTCTTGTCGAATAAATTCTTATTCTTCTCTTTAGGTCATAGATAACTTATTTCCAGAATGGTATTAGTGTAATATATATCATATTCATTCATTCAATTCATTTATATAATCATTATGAAATGAAGATCATGTAGAACGAGCCGCATCACATCGTGGAGACGGTATTCCGTACGTACGCACGAGTGATGATATCATTCCTATGATCATGGAATTGTATTGGAGTGTATGTATACTATTTCAGAATCAATATCACTTTATAATAGTCATATATAGTCATTATTTACACCATTATACCCATCCAAGTAAAGTGGTGGTGGAAAATAGATTACACCACGGCGCGGAGACGGTATTCCGTACGTACGCACGCGCGGTGATTTTGTTTTCCGTAGGATGGATAGATGGTGAAATAGGATTGTTTCATACTTATAATAACATATCAGTATATGAGTGATACTGATGTTATTACTTCATAATGAAACAACCTAAGAAGAAGAAGTGGAAGAGGAAATAAAGGTGAAAGAATTAGTAACGGAAATTACCTCTTCTTTGAAGCGCCTCTTTGAGACCTCCTCTTAGGGCACTAATATTGGTCTTTGAGGAAGAACGGAACCTCTAGGATGTTTCTAGGGAATTGGATAAAAGAATTTGTCAGGGGTTGGCCGAGATTGAAGGCTCAAAGTTGTGTGAGGAAGAGAGGGAGGAGGTGCCCTTTTATAAGGGAGGAGAGGGGCTCCTTTGGAAAAACTGAAAATATTATTTTATTATAAAGTCAAGTTCGGTTTTAAATAGCTCCAAATTAATTTATTTCAAGGCTAAGGTGGGGATGGGTCGAAATCCTCTCATCCAGTAGAATTTAGACAAGTTTAGGTTCCTATTTTAACCTTATCATTTAGATTTAACATTAAGTTAAATAATTTTACTTTTACCATGTCTTCTTGTGTTCTTATACTATAAGGTTAATAAACTTACTATAAGAAGCCAAACGAACCCCAAATTGTTTATTATTAATATATATAACCTTATCTAAGTAATTTGGCCGAACCTTATATTTTTAGGAATAAAATAACAATTAATAATATAATATTTGTTTTAAAAACTATTTTATGTCAATTTTGACACTATTTAGTAATTGCTTTTTTTTGAAAATCATAACAGAATGATAAGTTCGAACAAAGTTAATTAAATAAATAATAACATGTTATATTAACCTAGAAAATTAGTGTAATTCATAAAAAGTCTTAAATTACATTTATTTTGGTATTTATAACATCAATTATGTCAATATTTCATTAATAAGATAATTACTGCATCATCGTTGTGTCATAAATAAATTAACTTATTTAATATCTCAAAATTACAAATAAAATACCATTATGTAGGAAACCTTTTTAGCTTTCTAATTAATATTTATAGTCGAATTTATCTTATGTATAACCCCATATTAAAAATGTTTTAGTAAATAAACTTTGATTTTAACTCTTTTAACCCTTCTTTAAATAAATTAATAATAAATGTCCTAATCTAATCCAAGTAGGCCTAAATGGTCATATTTTATTTCTAGGGTTGTTTTTAGTCGAATTACACTTGTCCAATAGAATTAGGACATGTGTTAGGGTAATAATAATATCATTTTTACCCTTAATTACCCTATTTACTTTAAACCGTGGTAAATAAAAGTAAAAAGTTACTATTCACCAAAAATTATTTTCATCTCATTGAACCACATTTTACTTACTGACATCAACCGTGTCTCTCGGATTTTTGAAATTCCACTCACAGAAGCGGTAAAATTATGTTTTATGAAAAATTCAGTTTTTTTAACTACCACTTAGTGGTTTCACTATTCATCAAAAATTGAATGTTTTCAGAAAAATACCAAAAATTATGCCTAAGCTATATTTGATATTACAAACTCAAAAATGATTTCTATTTTACCAAATTCAAAACATATCAGTTGCATTAATTAATTTAAAAATTAATTCCCGTCGTCAAAACAAAAGGCGTGTTTTTAAGAGATAATAACTATCAAAAGATTGACACTTGTTTATAACTGGTTTAAATGTGAAATTACATCCAATGACCAACATTGTATTAAATTGTAAAAATATATTCTAAATATAATTTAAAACCACTAAAATTAATAATTTATCACTATTAATTATTTCGATTGAAAAAGTTGTTTTTAATTAAAATTTAGTAATTTCCACTATTCATCAAAATATGAAAGTTATCCGAAAATTACCAAAATTTCACCCTAAGCTAATTTCATTATTCCGAATCCAAAAATGAAGTCCATTTTGAAAAATAAAATTTACAAAATTTCTAAAAGTGGTTATTACTATTTATAGCGGCTAGTTTTAATAATAGCATATCGTTGTTTAGTGAAACTTGGTATTGCGTACTACACACGCTATCAAGGAAGGTCGCGATTGCATGTAATGAAAGGAAAGTCAAGGATGCGTGTTGTGCAAGATCCTTTTGGTGTAGCGTACAACACATGACATTAATGAAATTAAAAAGAATATTTTTCATAAAATCTCGGGGTGTTACATTCTACCCCCCTTAAAATGAATTTCGCCCTCGAAATTCGTCGGGGTTATAAATGGTTTAATATTCGAAAGTTTCTTTAATCAAAACACACATCGTAAAAAGGAATACCAAAACCAATATTTAAAAACAAAAGTATGAAACGTAACGGTTACCCAAATAAACTAATCACTGGGTTTCTACATCGGTGAAAATATGGAAATGGAAGAGAAATCTAACCATCATGTTCTGATGGAGAGTGGTAGAGAACATGGCTATGGAAAAGCTAGCAATCACAAAGCCATAAATTTGTGATGATATAAGATACCATCTGATTAATCAGATATAAGAGCACTAGGACAACATTTTTGGTTTTCAAGATCGTTTCCCTAAAGTTGAAGAATTTGAATTAGAATAAATACTTACTTTATTTTGGTAAAATCTCACTGTTGTTCGTGCCTTAAACAATTTCCACTTCATCTCTTAAATAAATGAAGTCGAATTTGTTATTCGTGAAGTGTTAGCAGATCATGTGATAGAATGACGGGTCATTCCATCTGTCTCAAACAAAAGGTTAGCAAAAGTTATTAAATATACATAAGTCATTCTATAGTGAGATTAATCATATATGGTTCCTAAAATGGACTTATACTTCATATATCATACTGCTTAATATAATAAAACTATCTTCTACTAAACAGGGACTTCCTGTAGGCCAGTGGTAGGCGATAAAGGCCAGTCGCACTTCGGTTGTGGGTTCGATTCCCACAGCCTTGTCCGACGCGATGGGATGTCGCCCGTCCTGCAGGTTGTCCTTTTTCTAAAACTATATTACTATAACATCCCATCAATAATATCGAAAAAACTTCTATCCTTAAACAATATTAACTTATGTCCAACATAATCCATTCCAATATTTAGGCTTATCCATAATACTGCAGTCCACTCTCATAATATAGTGAAAACTATTACCAAAGATTTAATACCATCATTGATCCCCATATATCATAAGATATGTCTTGTTGGTCACATTCCAAACATTCAAAGGCCTTAATCATGTATTCTCTTGAATACCCATTGAACCTTAGTGAAAACATGAATGTAGTTAAAAGTTAACACTTTCCACATACCAAAATCCTCAAAATTCTATATACTCAAACCATGATATCACTTAGTCCTTATATCAATCATGAGCTCATGAATACTGTCAAATATTTCATTTTCTCGTTTTCCCTTCATTATGCGCATATCATATTTTTTTCCAAAAATATCTCAATCACTTTCCATGGTTACCGGTACCATAAAATTATTGAAAACCACAATAGACCAATACATAAATATTCCAATATTCCATGATACAACATTATTTTGGAATCCCATTACATAAACACTTAATCATTCCACCACATCGTTGTCATATTCAACATCACCAATAGTGATCACATGTGAATTCCCTTTGTCCTTTGCCTTAAGTGGTTGCTCATGTTGATCATCACTAACCCTTGGATTAGGGCATTTATTAGCATAATGCCCCATTTCCTTGCACTTGAAGCACTGAAGTGTTGGTGGTGCGTTCTCTATAGTCTTTTCTTTATTCACATCATTAGAAACCATTTTTCCATTACATTGACACTCAGCTGTTCGATGACCTTCTTTTCCACACTTTAAACATTTTCTAGTCCCTTTAAGACAATCTCCACCATGCTTCTTTCCACACTTTGTGCATAAGGAAACATTCATATTCTTTTCACCATTATTCTGAGATTTCACCTTGAACTCTATCTTTCGTTTCTTGTCAAAACCATGAGATGGATATGTAACACCAACTTCCATTTCTACCTTGATAGCACAACGCACAATTTCTTCATAGCTACTGAAGTCTCTTGTAACTAATCCCCTTCGAAGACTTGGTTTTAAGCCACTGAAAAATCGATCAACTTTACATTCAGGTTGGATGATAATGCCAGATGAATACCTTGCAAGTCTTGTAAAATTCGCTTCGTATATACCAACAGATTCATCATCCTTCTGCTTCAGCTCAAGAAACTCCTTTTCTATCTTTGTTCGAAGAATACGAGGGAAGTACTTACTGAAAAACAAGTTCTTGAACTCGTCCCATTCCATGGACTCAATTTCATCTCTTGGCCTCGTATTCTTGATAATATTCCACCATTGATCAGCTTCACCTTCCAAACGATATACTGATAAGATGACTTTATCATGTTCAGAACATTGAAGAACTGAAAATATCTTTTCAGTGGTACTGATCTACTGTTTAGCAACAAGTGGATCGGAAGTCCCACTGAAATATGGTGGACGTTGCCTCATGAAGGACTCAATAGAATATTGTTCCCTTCTCTGCTCATTTGGAAGTCCAGAATGATTCATAGCTTGTGTAAGTATAGCAATAAGATTTTGCACTCCATCTCCCATAACATTTGTTTGTTCAGGAGGGCAATCATTGCATTGTCCATTGCATTGATCAACACGGTTCCTTCGGGTTCCAGCCATCGTCTAAAACCCAAAAAGAATAGTGTGAGAGGTAAAAATCATGCTAGGTAAAACAACATAGTAAAGGGGGATCACCCTCAATATCTAACATCTTAGGTTAAATTCTAAGATCGTTAACGTAGTTCTAGGACTATATCCTATACGTATACTTATACTTAGGGACATCCCTAGACATACCTTAGAAATATCTCTAGGGATCTCACTAACGTTTTCATATCCTAGTTTCCAAAGGTTGACAAAACCTTTCCTCTGATACCAACTATAGAGACCCGAATCCTGACGTACATGTACATTACATTACTTTTGTGGAATACTTAGTACACTACAAAAACACACACACAAGGATCGTAATAGTTTAGTGTCTTTGGAAACTCGGAATATAATCTTCTAATCGTGGTGAAATATCTTCAACATCTCCCATAAAAATCTTCCTTTTTTTACCTAAAACCTTTCTTTATATCCTGGGGAAAAGAAAACATAAAAGGGTGAGCTCAAATGCTCAGTAAGGGTAAACAAATTAAATATCAATCACATCATATTCATAAGAACATAACATTTTGGAAATCTTAACCTGTAAAAGAGAGCATAATTTCATAACATGGGATAAATCATAGTAGTGAAATGAAATCCCAATAATCATAACTTAAAACATGACACATTGTGGCATACACACATAATCATAGAGAATCATATCTTATTAGTCAAGACTCATTTCCAAGACTATCTTAGTGGACAAAGTCCCTTTCTGAACCGAGTCACCCTCGTTTCAGTCCTATTTCACTGAACCGGTATAACCTACCATTCCAGCCATGTCTATCTCATGAGATATAAAATCTTTACCCAATGCATTGGAGGGAGATATAGGTCCCACCCATCTCATAATGATACCATTCTTATGTGTGCTCCAAAATCATAAATCATACATCATTGCATAACCCATGTAATAAAAATGGGATTCTTAAACAACATGACATCATAAAACAATTCATATAAGGTAAAGGAATTCATAAAAATAATTCCATCACAACATAATCAAATCAATGTAATAATAGGGATAGAAACATAAGCCTATATTATCTTAGATGGAAAATAATTTTGATAAAACACTTGAACTCCATTCTTGAGGAAAATATCCTTTCTACTTCAAAAACATTTTCCTTTCTTAACATGTCTTACAATTTTAAACTAAACGAAGTTTATTAAAAATAAACTTGAAAACATGTAAATGAATCTTCTTGGAAATAATGTTTTAAAAATCCATTTATGTCGTATAAGTTAAAAAACATTCTTCTCGTACTTTTGTCGGAAAGGTCAAAAAGTACCTCGTACGAAAAACGACAAAATATTCCTTTCATATCCTTTACTAAAAACTCACCGAAGGGTAAAAAAGGATTTAAACAATTTTGGGTGGATGGATATAATATTACATATTGATGAAACATGGATGTGGATGATAAAATACACCCTAGTAAATTTCAAAGTATAAACAATCTCGGATAAAAATTGAGATTGCGAGATTTTCCCTTACCTTAGGTCCGTTTTGCTTCATAAGTGTCCAAACCTCCTGTATAATGATTTAAATAATTTTATTGACTTATTCCAGAATCATACTTATTTTTATGATATCATATATGGTCATATTATTAGTTTCTTAGTAGTAATATTTCATTGCTACTTGTTATTCGGATGTTTATAAATTTTTGTTCTTATGCGTATATTGTCGAATAAATTCTTATTCTTCTCTTTAGGTTATAGATACCTTATTTCCAGAATGGTATTAGTGTTATATATATCATATTCATTCATTCAATTCATTTATATAATAATTATGAAATGAAGATCATGTAGAACGAGTCGCATCACATCGTGGAGATGGTATTCCGTACATACGCACGAGTGATGATATCGTTCCTATGATCATGGAATTGTATTGGAGTGTATGTATACTATTTCAGAATCAATATCACTTTATAATAGTCATATATAGTCATTATTTACACCATTATACCCATCCAAGTAAAGTGGTGGTGGAAAATAGATTACACCACGGCGTGGAGACGGTATTCCGTACGTATGCACGCGCGGTGATTTCGTTTTCCGTAGGATGGATAGATGGTGAAATAGGATTGTTTCATACTTATAATAACATATCAGTATATTAGTGATACTGATTTTATTACTTCATAATGAAAAAACCTAAGAAGAAGAAGTGGAAGAAGAAATAAAGGTGAAAGAATTGGTAATGGAAATTACCTCTTCTTTGAAGCGCCTCTTTGAGACCTCCTCTTAGGGCACTAATATTGGTCTTTGCGGAAGACCATAACCTCTAGGATGTTTCTAGGGAAGTGGAGAAGATAATTTGGCAGGGGTTGGATGAGCTTGAAGGCTCAAATTTGTGTGAGGAAGAGAGGGAGGAGGTGCCCTTTTATAAGGGAGGAGAGGGGCTCCTTTGGAAAAACTAAAAATATTATTTTATTATAAAGTCAAGTTCGGTTTTAAATAGCTCAAAATTAATTTATTTCAAGGCTAAGGTGGGGATGGGTCGAAATCCTCTCATCCAATAGAATTTATACAAGTTTAGGTTCCTATTTTAACCTTATCATTTAGATTTAACATTAAGTTAAATAATTTTACTTTTACCATGTCTTCTTGTGTTCTTATACTATAAGGTTAATAAACTTACTATAAGAAGCCAAACAAACCCCAAATTGTTTATTAGTAATATATATAACCTTATATAAGTCATTTGGCCGAACCATAGATTTTTAGGAATAAAATAACAATTAATAATATAATATTTGTTTTAAAAACTATTTTATGTCAATTTTGACACTATTTAGTAATTGATTTTTTTTAAAATCATAACAGAATGATAAGTTCTAAAAAAGTTAATTAAATCAATACTAACATGTCATATTAACCTATAAAATTAGTGGAATTCATAAAAAATCTTAAATTACATTTATTTTGGTATTTATAACATCAATTATGTCAATATTTCATTAATAAGATAATTACTGCATCATCGTTGTGTCATAAATAAATTAAATTATTTAATGTCTAGAAATTACAAATAAAATACCATTATGTAGGAAATCGTTTTAGCTTTCTAATGAATATTTATAGTCGAATTTATCTTATTTATAACCCCATATTAAAAATGTTTTAGTAAATAAACTTTAATTTTTACTCTTTTAACCCTTCTTTAAATAAATTAATAATAAATGTCCTAATCTAATCCAAGTAGGCCTAAATGGTCCTATTTTATTCCTAGGGTTGTTTTTGGTCTAATTACATTTGTCCAATAGAATTAGGACATGTGTTAGGGTAATAATAATATCAATTTTACCCTTAATTACCCTATTTACTTTTAACCGTGGTAAATAAAAGTAAAAAGTTACTATTCACCAAAAATTATTTTCATCTCATTGAACCACATTTTACTTACTAACATCAACCGTGTCTCTCAGATTTTTGAAATTACACTCACAGAAGCGGTAAAATTAAGTTTTATGAAAAATTCAGTTTTTTTTAACTACCACTTAGCGGTTTCACTATTCATCAAAAATTGAATGTTTTCAGAAAAATACCAAAAATTTGGCCTAAGCTATATTTGATATTACAAACTCAAAAATTATTTCTATTTTACCAAATTCAAAACATATCAGTTGCATTAATTAATTTAACAATTAATTCCCGTCGTCAAAACAAAAGGCGTGTTTTTAAGAGATAATAACTATCAAAAGATTGACCCTTGTTTATAACTGGTTTAAATGTGAAATTACATCCAATGACCAACATTGTATTAAATTGTAAAAATTTATTCTAAATATAATTTAAAACCACTAAAATTAATAATTTATCACTATTAATTATTTCGATTGAAAAAGTTGTTTTTAATTAAAATTTAGTAATTTCCACTATTCATCAAAATATGAAAGTTATCCGAAAATTACCAAAATTTCACCCTAAGCTAATTTCAATATTCCGAATCCAAAAATGAAGTCCATTTTGAAAAATAAAATTTTCAAAATTTCAAAAAGTGGTTATTACTATTCATAACGGCTAGTTTTAATAATAGCATATTGTTGTTTAGTGAAACTTGGTATTGCGTACTACACACGCTATCAAGGAAGGTCGCGATTGCATGTAATGAAAGGCAAGTCAAGGATTCATGTTGTGCAAGCTCCTTTTGGTGTAGCGTACAACACATGACATTAATGAAATTAAAAAAAATATTTTTCATAAAATCTCGGGGTGTTACACATTTATTATTGTAGAATTATTAGAAACTTCTTTATCCACACTAACCATAGGATCAACACTAGAGAAATACCATCTCCTCATTTTTAGTAACTTCTAGGAGTGTTTCCAACAATTCCATGTTGTGTTGGGAAATGAATGAAAATATTATATACTATAATACTCATTTGTTAATCCACTTATGAAGGAGGAAAGTGAGGAAGAGTTACTTTCCATTGAAAAATGATTTAATGACATGGTCAGTGTTCAATTTTCTGATTTTTTAATCTATGTAATGGTAAATTATAATGTCCCAATATAACATGGTTTGTATAGAATGTTCAAGCGACTATATGATATTATCCAGGAGTGATATATGGTAGAAATATTTGTGATATCCAATTCACTTTTTCATTGTAAACTTGTGGAGTGTGTGCCAGCTAGGCATCACAAGTTCGGGATCATTGGATACATGAAGCTCCTATAGGTTATATGTGTTAAAATCATTGATAAATTTTCCATAAATATAATCATTTCATCATTCCATCAAGATTATTCATAATTATTTTTAATTTTATTATGAACGACATTGAGAAGTCTTTCCAAGATATACTTACTCTTATTCACAATGTTGATAAGTAGCATGAAAACCCTTCCTACCTTTTAGTGAGTAAACATAAAGCCTGAGTGATGATCTCCAATCCCAAGGATTATTCAAAATACCCATCCATGAAGAGATATATAACTATATTTTCATGAAAAAATGATGATATCTATTTCAAATATGGGAATAAGTTCCACTGAAATAAAAATTATACCCATCCAAAGAAGTGAGGGGAAGATTGTGATGCATTTTTTATCGATGGAAATATATCTATTTATAAATATTAGTTTTTTGATACAGATTCAGGAGCTTATAAATGTATTAAAATGAATAAAAAAGTAGATTAAGATGAATTGATTGAGGTTAGGTAGAACTTATATAAACCTATATAGATAATATTGTTTTGTAGTAAGAGGGTACAACCACCTCATATTGTCGATTGGAATTATTTTGGTTTTAAATGGTTGTTATTTTGGATTATCTAATATAAAAACATTATTTCTATATTTACAGATTATATTGATGTGTTTATTTTAAAATATGGATATTATGATTCGTCTTTTAAAAAAATTGAATTTATTTTTGTGAGGAATGTTTAAATAACATTCTTTATTTTCTGGATGATATAAATAAAGTAATTTAAATCAATAACAAAACTATATCACATTAATCGTACCAAACACATATTTGGAATCACCATATATGACATGTAAATGAAAATAATTTGAATAAATTTCATAAATATGGTTATTTAGATTATTTGAACTATAACAATTATTTTAGTATCATGCATGTTTACACAGAAAAGTTACCAGACCCCATTTGGTGTAAAATGTGAATGGTCTAAAGTTCTTCTCATGTTATTTCATACTGATGTGTGTGGACTGTCCCTGGATGAATTAAGGGGTGGGTACTCATTCATCATATGTTTTACTCATATTTTTTAGATGTTGAATTTTCATCTTGAGGAGGCATATGTAAAACTCCTTTGAGTGATTGAATGAACACAATAATGAAGTTGATATCCATCACGGTAAGAAGATTCAAAACTATTAATAGAATATATGGTGAATATATTAATCTTGTCTTCATTTATTTATCTCAAGAGTTTGATATTCAATATTAACTAACTCCTCCTTTATACCATTGTAGAATGGTTTATGTTAATGGATAAGACATATCCTGTTGAACAAGATGAGATAAATAATAATTCATTCGACTATTCCATTATATTATTTGGGATATGCATTTAAAATAGTAGAACACATACTAAATAGAGATCCAACTAAATATTTAGATGATATTTCATACCAATTAGTGAATGGAAAGAAATATGTTATTTTTACATATAGGTACGGGGTTGTGAAGAATTTTTGAAGTCCTGTTCAGATAAAAAACATACAGTTCATGTCATAAAATGTAATTTTAAGGATATCACAAGGAAATAAGGGGATACTACCTACACAATCCATCTGGTTAAATGGTGTTGGTTGATATACATCCCACATTCCTTGATAAGGATCATATATCTAAAAATGGTACTGGGACAGACATTGACATCAATGAAGTACAAGATCCTAATAAACTAGAGAAATCACAATAATACACTCCACAAATCCCTATTTAAGAAGTTTTTATATTGACATAAGTACTATATGAGAGATCAAGATATGTTAGAGACCAAATACTATATAGTTTTCCAGATAATAGGGATGGTGAATCATTATGAGTTGATAAGAATGATCTTCTAATAGACAAGGAAGTAGTATGTGAAAGAGATGCTGCCATGTTTTAAAAGGCCATGAATTTTAAAATGGATTCTAGGTATCAAAACCAAATATAGATTTCATTGGATTATATGGTGTATTAAAATACCATTTGTTGTAAGTCGGTATTCAAGAAGAAACTGAAAATTTATAGAAAAGTCAGTACCTGTAAGTCTCAACTAGTTGATAAGGGGTTTAAATAGTGTCAAAACATTGACTATAATGAAATATCTTCACCAAATAAAATTATAAAATCCATTATAATTCTACATTTCATTTCTGAATTACAAGACTATAAGATTTGTAAATGTATGTAAAAATAGAATTTTTAAATGGGAACTATCAAAATGATGTTTATATGACACAACCTGAAGTTTTTCTAACTCCAAAGGATGATTTTTTTTTTCAAAATTAAGAAGATCCACATATTGAGTAATGAAAAAAATTCATGTCATAACAAATTAATTTTGAGGAGGTCGTAATGGAATTTTGTTTTGCAAACAAATAATTTGAGCCTTGTGTATATAAGTAGTTTTGTGGGGGTATAGTTGTTTTCATAATTATTTATTTCAATGACATAGTAATTATTGTAAACAAAATACTAATATTGAATTATATTAAATATTGTTTGATTAAATGAATCTCCACAAAAGACATAGGTGAGGTAGCATACATTATTTGGATCACGACCCATCCTAATAGACCCAATAGATTATTTTACCTATGTTAAGGCATATATATTCATATGATAACAAATAAATTATGCATGGAACAATACAAGGGGTGTTGTTTCCAATGTTAAAGGGAATTCATCTTTCTATGAAATTGTATCCTTAAACCCCCAAGGAATGGAGGATAACAGAATGGATTCTAGACACATAAGTGATTGTCTCATTTATATATGTTATGATATGTGTTAGGTTATATGTTGACTATGACTTGAGTGTATTTGTTAGACATGAAGCTGACCAAGGAGTCCACCATTGTATGGAATTCAAGACAATCCTTAAGTATCTGAGGCATTTAGATGATATGTTCTTGGTCAAGGGAGGATATAATGAAGTAGTCATCATAGGATATTCCTAACCTATTTTCCAAATAGATCAATAAGATATGAAATTAAAAATATGATACAACTTCACTTGTAATGGAGATTTTGTGAGATTCAATATCCAATATAGGTTGTCGATATAGATTCTATAATAGATTCAGAGTATATTGCACCATAAAATGTAGCTAATGAAGTGGTGTTCATATTAAATTTATTCCAAGGGCTTGACATGCTACCAAAATTTAAAGATCTTATCACACTTATTGTGATAATATAGGATGTTTGGTTCTCACCAAAGAGTTTAGGACACATAAGCGGATAAAGAATATTCGTTGGAAGTATCATCCCTCATGGTTTTTTTCTCAGAAATTTGAATTCAATGTGAGAAGAATATCCCATCAACACAATATGTTTAACCCCTTTTATAAATCCTTAGATAAATAGAAACAATATCATTATCTGAGGCATTAAAAACTGAATGTTGTAGGTAGTTGACTCAAGTCAAAGCAGGAGTTCGTTAGAGTTGGTGTTCGACGGGGAATTGTTTTTACATTAATTTCATATAAATTTTAATATATACATAATAATAAAAAACGAAACTTATTATATATTTTTCTTTGTTCTATATGACATTATTTTAATAATTTTATTTAGTATTTGTGTCATTGATAAGGTCATATTAGTTCCTTGATGTGATGAAAACCATCAAGTTGAATTAAAATATTCTTAAATATTGTTTTTTGTCAGGTATCATAATATCATGGGGAACATAATATGTACACTATCATATGTGATTACTTATAAGAGGATGAGGATTCCTTTCATGAATTCTACAATTGCTAATCTCCAGAATGGGAGATCTAGATAACATAACCTCCTGTAAGAATTCCATCTATTTTAGTGTCATTGAATATCCTTATATTATATCATGTGTAATAGTCCTTATAAATTAATATTATTATTAATGAATGCCACAACATTGGTAATTATATGTATTTAGTAATTCATGATGATAATTTTTCATGGTTATGTTGGATAGGTTGGGTGCGTCATTAATGAAAAGTTATTAATGAATATGTCAAAGAATGATTTTTCTATCTGTCTTTATTAATGTTGAAGTCTCGTACCTTTTATTTGAATAGAACTATCACATTGAATTCCCTTTTCAGGGTTTAATGAGATCTTTATTTTAGAAATTAAATGAAATATATATCAAGTATATAGGTTGATAACATTGAATTACAAACATTTTGACGAGATATTGAGAAAAATGGAATTTATTTCCGGGTGATCACTTTTATGTGTTCATCGATGTTTTGACATTTAATTATCTCTATTTGGTGTATTGACCCATTTCTAGATAATAATCATAGGATTTTGTGAATTCCACTAAATACCATCAAGAATGAATCCTTGGGGGTCACACACTAAGTGTTTTTGTTGATCTCGATTAGATTCTATTTGAATTTAATTATTTGAATAATTATTTTTCTAATATAAAGGAGTGATTGTATTCAATATTTAATGATTTATTATATTCACAAAGTATTATATAAGTATTTATTCATTACTAAATAATTTATTAAATTATGTTAATATTTAATAAATATTTATTCACTAAATTGTGAATAAAATATATTTTTTAATTTTTAGAAATAAATATTTATTCTAGTATTCAATAAATACATAGGATTTGGAGTAGACCAAGATCTTGTCTCATGATTAATAGTGATTCATAATTTGGTAAATAGTATTTATCATTGTGAAAGTTAATGCATACCATAAAATAATAATACTAATAATAATAATAATATTTTATGACTTGGGGTTTGATAATGAATATTATATTATTTATGGGTTGGTAAACAATTAACTAATTTCACAAAATAAACCTTATCTCTATAAATAGATGGTTTTGTTTTATTATGTATGGTTAATCCAGATTTGACCAACATTGTGCAAATTGGAAGTATCTATCCATTCATCCTCTTGTCTTACTCTCAAGAAAGAGAAGCGATATAGATATTCCAGAAATATTGGAGGAACTAGAGCTGATCAACATAATCAAAACAAGAAAATTATAACACCATTTACAAACCCAAAAATAAATTTCTATCACTCCAAGATCAAAGGAGAAAATTTTGATCACAACTAGAGGGATTCTATACATGGATTATTACTGTGCAACAAAGGTAATTTGGAAACATGATTTTAGATGACTAACATATACTTTAGAAAACATTCCATGATGATGTAACCATTTATTTTGATCATAATTAAATTTATTACATATTTGACATGAAAATATCTTCATTTTTTATGGAGTATCATTATGTCAATATTCTATAGAATAATTGCATTGTTCATAGCTTTAACATCCAGTAAGCAATTAAAAGTTATCCACTGAATCGATAAAACATTTATGGTTTATTACCCAACATGGAATATTCATGGTTCCTAGGTCCTTCAATTTATAGATAAATCCTTCTTTTATATTTATTAATTAATAATAAATCATCTAGTGATATTTTATTTTCATAATATGATATTGCTGGTTCTAGTTGTTTTTTTGTAATAGATTTGTAAACGTGGTGTCAATTTTTTTATGGACTCAAAATTAATAATTAAGGGATTTAAAAATAATTAGTAATAAATTATTTAATTATTAATTATGTAAAATTATCATTAGGTTTAATACAATGATATTTTTTTATATATTGAAATTACGATGAGATGGTTTTACACTTTTCTAGGATCGAAAGATGATATATAAATAAATATGTTGAATATGAATAAAACCCTTAAAAGTTTTTATTAAAACACAAATATTAAATCATTATTAGGTGATATTAAATTTATATAATATTTCTTATTCATTAATTATATGAAAATTATATCATCACTGATATAGGTTGTAAAACTAAACCGAACAAGAGTGTGTTATAAATATTTAATGGGTAAATATTTTTTTTATAAAATTTAAAATATAACTCTTAAAAAATAAAAAAAGGTAAAAATATCATATATATATATATATATAAAATACATTAATTAATATAACTATATAGTATTTATGGTGATAGAAAATGGAATTCATCATTTGTGGAGGTCGTAGTTTGTACATTCCGACAATTAATGTTTCCATTTCACAATGAAAGTGATTGAATGAAATAATATGATAAATTGTTATTTTCGAATAAAAATTGTGATATATTAAATATATTCATTCATAAAATTTGTCTTTCTTACCAACCCTAAGTTGTGGTAATAAAACTGATCCACATCTCTTTTTGGGATGTGATAGTCTCAACGTATACATGATCGATGTTGGTTTATTTTCCTTAGTGAACAAAAAGGATTGAAAAATGACATATAAATTAAAATAATAAGTTTTTATTATATTTATAATAATAATTTAATCATATTAGTGACTCTTGAAATTTTTTGGATGGGGGATATTAAGTAGAAAATACTATGGATTAATAAATACTCACATTAAGAACTTTAGGTTCATCTTTGAAGTATCCATGGAAATGGAGGCTTTAGGTCAACTGATTAAGGTGATAAGTTGAATAAAATATGAGATTGTTATTTGAGGATAAATATTGAATTTATTTATTATCAAATTTTATGGTATATTCTTACAATCAAGTGTTTTAATATATCCTCTTTTTTATGTGTAGAAAATTTAATTTTTGTAAAAAAACATTACTTTTACAATAATAGAATGAAACTATTCAAGAATTATTGGAACCAAAGTATTATGTAGTGAATATTTAGTGATATAATGGTACTAAATCATATACCATTAATTTATACATATTATTTAAATATTTTTCCATCATTTTATTCAATTTTCGTTCTTTTATAATTATTTATTTTTACCATGGAGATTAATTATTTTACCTAAATGGTTTTCTTTTAATTTTTAAAAAATATATTTTGTTACATAATTTGAAAAGAAAATATATTAAATATGATAGAATTTTTCTTGAATGACATTTCTAGTATATATAAATTTATCTTATAAATATAAATAATAGTTATTTATATAATGATATAGTGTGAATTCTGTGGTAATATTTTGGTTTATAGTGTTAACATCCTCCTGTTGGGTATTGGGTTTTTTCCCCAATATAAATAATCTCATCCTTATAATTTGATGTTAATCAGATCATAAATAAATGTGGTTAATTATTTATCATTTTTTCTTATGGTTCCAATATTGCCTACTTTAACTTTTTTACTTTACCATAGTAATTACCCAAACTCTGTTATATTATCCTATAAAACATTCCCTCTATGATCAAGTATTTGGGTACGTTATTCATTATAAGAAACTTAATTTTACAATTCTATTCTCTTAGTGGTGAGTAAATTTAATAGTTTCATTATGTACTTCCTCATCAATGAACCATGTAATTTTTTTACACTTTATATAGGTTAGGTGGCATAGATATATAGTATGAAACATATCCAATTATTTCCAAAATATAAAATTACTGGGGTACCTTGAATTTAGATTCATATTTTTTATAATCCTTATAACCCCCTTCCATAAAGATACCATTAATTATACATGATCCCCCTCTTGAAATCCAATATCCTTTATCTGTCTATTTTTATAGCTCTTAAGAATGATTTGGGCCGCATTCATGTGATTTTGACTAGTTTTTATATTAGTTTTTTCTTCTCAACAAGGTCCAAGAGAACTGTCTTCCTTTCTCTAACCTCATCCCCCAAAAAATATATAACAGCTCTTCCCATACAATTATTCATAACATGGATTCTTGATATATGAATGAAGGTTATTATTATATAAAAATTATACCAAGGGTCTATATTTATCATGTATACCATCGAATTCCTGATATTATTACCTTATCATTACTTTTAATTTCTAAATAGTACATTTAGACTACCCCTGTGTTAGATGGTTATAATCAGTTCTCTAATATATCTCGATGTTGAGAACCTCATAACAGATCCTCTAAAATATTGATGTGAACCATGTATATAGATTAGATACAATTTATAGACGTGGACTATAAGTATCACTACTTCTTTTATATACATTCATTAAAGACAATTTATGGTTAATTCCTCCATTATTTCAATAAAATAAGCATACTTGGTATGGAAATCCCTAATGACCCATATGACATTAAATTTTTTGGTGACATCAAAACTCTAATGAAAAGGTCAATTTTAAAATTTCTCATCCTTAAAATAAATCCATTCAAGTAATAAATTAAACAATACATTTGTTTTTTTATTTGGAATAATAAATTTAGCCAATAGGCATACAACATGAGGTCTACAAGGTTTATTGTATTAGAAATCTCCTACTTAAACATTTCAGTGTACAATTATTGAAAACATTTCTCTTTAATATCAATACCCTATCCCCATTTCTAGACATCTCATATTATATAATTATCTTCAAAACATGGGTAATGAAAAAATTATAAAGTGTTCACCTACAAATTTTAGCAATGGAAGAAAATATCATAATATTGCAGATAATAAACATGAATGAGAACATGAGTGGGTAAATATATTACTTAAAGATCATGAAAACAAGTATTATATTTATAAAATAATTCAAATAATTATAGGATCCAACAAATATAATTTATTAAGATTAAAAGTAATTATCTATCTCAAAATAAAACTCAATATTCATAAAAAATGTGAGCATGTCCTAAGAGTGTATAATATTCTAAAAATAAGTTATAACATGAAAACATGAAATATAATGAGAATGAAAATAATCTTGTAAATATGTCATCACATTATAAAAAACATTTAAATTTAGAACAACCATAATCATAAGAAAACCCATGTGAGATAACTCATTATTCCAACACATATGAGAATGCACAAATTTTGTACATGCCTGGAAAATTGAGCAAACATGTTATGCACACGCATGTTTGGATAAACTCATTATGTACACACTTGAAAATATTATTTTATATAAACATAAACCAACACATTAGCGGGTTATATAAGATCTTACATTACATTATCATTACATATGTTCACTACTACAAATCAATGATCCCTGTATCTTAAAAACCCATTGAAAAAAATAGGTTTCTTAAAATTTTTGAAAAAAATATCACATAACATACACTAATGAAATCATAAGATATAAAAAATATCATTTTACAAAAGAAATAGAATAGTAATAAAATATATAGTGTGATCAAAACATCACATTAGGGGAGAAAAAACATATAGGAAAACTAAAGGAGAAAATACAAAAGATTCAACATAACCAATTAAAAATTGATATAAAAGATTACGGAACATTCTATTAAAAAATATAATGGTAAGAGAACAATTTTTATATCCTTATTATAAATATTAAAAATATTATATTTTATAATAAAAAATGAATAAATATTATAAATATGAAGTTTTAAAAAATTAAAATAAATGCCTTCATTAAGATATTTAGGTCACATTAATAAAAAACCAACTTGAAGAATCTATGAAAGAATATAATTTCAAAAATTAGGTAGTGGAAAATAACTAGAATATAAAATTTATTACATATTTTTTTCTATGATGAAATAAATTTATGTAGGGAAAGCGTAGACAAGGAAGAAAAAATCCATTGTAAAAAGGGGTGTTATTCATACAAACATTACAATATTATTTATTAAATATTTTTATCAGAGAAGAATATATTGATGATGACAAGTAATTTCCCAATATTATAATTGTATATAACATATAAAATATTCAGAGTTTTGTATTAATTATGCACGTAAAATTATAATCATGTTACAAATATTATTCCCCCAACAAATCAAAAATTGAATCGATGAATCCCTTACATAAAAAATAAACTTTGTAAATAAAACTCCAACCTCACATAAAACATAAATAAATTTATTTATTACCAATTTTAGAATATTATTTATATTTATTTCCATTTATATGCTTCACTTATAACCATTTATGGAAAATAGTTTAATAAATTAGGGGTTATATTTACAATCGAGTATTAGTAATTTTTAAGTGTTTCACATGTGTTTATAATGTAGATTCTAATCCCCATTAATTGATATTATTATTATAATACCAATATGATTTAAATTAATGTAATTTATATTTTTCATATATTTATCAAGTTCTTATCTCATTACAATTTTTCTTTTGATTTCTTTTATATTGAATCACTGTTGGAATAATTTGGTAATTTTATTGATAGAATATTATTCATTAAAAACAAATTAAATAAATTATATAACCTTTAAATAACCATAAAAATAATTTTTTTATTAATTTATAATAATATTATTATTTATGTTCTCCCAAACATCAATGATTTATTTTTATATCATTTTTCTTGTTGGTTGTTAGACCATTCAAAACAAGAACATACCGTAATTATAAAATGATTATGGTAATAAAAGTTGTTTCTTGGGGAATAAAAAATTAATTACAGAAGAATAATATTAAAATATATATATTTTTAAATTTTTAACCACATATGAAAATATTTAATTAAATTATAAAGAAATTATATGGAATATGATAGAGGTTACTTGGTGGAAGTCGTACTCTGCACAACTGTTGGTAAAATTTTTCATTTCTTATCAAATGAGAGGGAGTAAATGTGGATTTCAATTTTACTCAAATTAATCATACTTATATTGTATATATAATTTTTTTTTAATTTCAATCATTATAACTAGTTAATTGTGGTAGTGGGTAAAAATGGACGACATTGATATGTAAAGATAAAAGTTCATATAAACATGTAATCGATGATCCTTTATTTTTCTATGTGGATGGAAATGAATAAATGAGGTTCATTACATTAATGAAATAAAACATGATAATACTAATGATACTAAGGTTATTATATTAATATTTATAAGGTATTTTTGGATGATAAATTTTCAAAATAAAAGGATAAGGATTATGTAAAACTAAAATTGGGTCCGTGACCTTTCCCTTTGAAGACGCCTTTTGAAATTAATGGAATATGATAACATATATTGACCAGGATATATATATATATATATAGTTAAATGGATGTTATGGAGTGGATAATTAGTGAAGTGTTAATGAAATTTATATGTCTTTTTAAAAATATTATAGGTTGTAAATGATCCAATTTTATAAGTGATGAAAAGGGAACTATTGTGAACACCCAATAATTTTCAACAATTAATTGACACTATTCAATGTTAAATGGTTTTAAAATTGAAAAATAATGGAGTGTGTTATCATATATGGCCTATAAATCCTCATCCATTAATTTTTAAACATGTTTTTAACATGTTTCAATCCATTTTCCAGTAGGTTTTTACATTTCAAAAGTTTCATTTTTTTACCTATATAACTACTTATTTACTAAATAATATATTTTTTACAAAAAATATAAAATAACCCATATTATAAATATTAGTGTTTTCATACTAAATTTAATATCCATTAAATATAATTAAATTTCCAAATAAATTAAAACTAACCTTAAAATCATAATCTTTTTTATATTGAAAAACTCATTTTAATTATAAAGGGATGTTTTAAAATATATATGATATTAATATTATTAGTATTTATTAACAAGTAAATGATAATTAATGTAATTATATATGTGGTAAGACAAAATATTATATTCATTATTTAAAATATTTTTAATTTAATTCATTAGATAATTTTTATACAATAGTAAATAAATAAATAATTGTAAATAATAGTTTCACCATTATCTCTATGATTAAAATTCATATTTTTAATCTTTATTTTATACCCAAAAAATTATCCTTTTTACATCATTTTTAGATAATTATTCTAAATATAGATTATATTTACCAAAAAATCAAAATCTGATAAAAAATTAATTTTTTAATTAACACAATTAATACAATGAAATCAATTTTATAAAAATTTGTATCTAAAAGAATAGAATTTTTTTTAATTTTAAAATATTAAATTATTTTTATAGTATTTAATTATATTTATACCAGTGAATTCAATATCAATAATAAAGTTTTAATATTTAATAAATGTTTTAAGGTTACATGATTTTCATTATTGATATGTATTTTATTCAAGACAAGCTACTCACCTGGTATTTAATTAAGGATATGTTTTTAAAAAATATTTTATTAAAACTCTACATTATTAAAGAGATAAGTTACATGAATCCTTTTAGATTTTTAATTTCATCCTTTACCTCATGGAATTCCAAGTATCTAAACACATAGTCTTCAATTAACTGCTTCATTCAATCCCACCACAAATGTTCTTTTAATTTTTTTTACAACATTGTGCTACTGGGGTGTATAGAGAAATTTGAGGTATGTGAATTATATAGTATAACCATTTTTATCAGGTATGGATTAAATATAAAGTATCTCTCAAAGAAATAACATGTCACCTTCATATAAAATATTTATTAATCTCACATCATTCTGGACGTTAATTATCCTTGTGAAACAATAATCTTCATGGTAAATGTTATATAACTTCTCTAGTAAATAAGGTTTGGAAATAATTTTGGAAAGAAGTTATTTTTTCACTTCCTTAAGGACTTGTATATCCAAATTTATTAACCACATGAATATAAGATCCTGGTTTATCCAAAAAATTTAGTACTCTAGGATCGTTCTGACTTAATGTTTTAATAAATTTTTTTACTTTACTGGGGTAGCAGTATATTCGGAGATAATTATAATTGACTTGTTATAGTAAAATCCTTACTCTCTTGTTGAGAACCTTTTGTGTAAAAAAATTGAAACACTTTTGATCCATATAAATTTCACACCTCTCCCCAAAGCAATAATTCATCTATATCATTAATGAAATGATTACACCTTCTAACTAATGATAGTGATTTAAATTTTTTTCATAGACCTTCAATTATCTTAGCAAATAAGGAACCAAAAAAACATTTTCATAAGGGAAAAATCCCATAATTTCATTAATACATCACTCTATATTACAAATCCCTATTTTCTTAATGGTAGATCCAATGTGTTTATATGGACCAATCTCTTCATTAGCTCCTAAAAAATTATAACATCCCTTTTAACAAGTGAATTTTAAACCTTTACATGTAAAATTGGTTATCTGGTTAGCTAATCAAGAAACATTTTGAAAAAATCATCTATAGTAAGCTGTTATTCCAAGTAAACTATATATCTAAGTTATATTACTTAGTGTGGGATATTCATTTATTAACTTAGTCATTGAAGGATCAACTTTTAATAAATACATAGAGACAATAAAAAAAAATAAGTGAAGCATCATAGAGCCAAAAATCCATAATTACTTAATTTACCATATAATTTATTTAATCTAAGAGTCTTATGAATGATTCAAAATTTACTCTCAGGTTTCCCAAATATTTTAGAGTTCATTAATATATCATAAATTAATAACACTATGAAATCATCATGTTAATCCTTTAATATTATTTTTATCATATCCAAAAAAATAGTCGGTGAATTATTCAATCAAAATGGAAACATTATAAATTCATAATGTACATACGATGTATGAAATTTATCCTTTGATATATCACCATTATTAACCCTTATTTATTAATAACAATAGCGATGATAGGTCACTGAGAAATATATATCTCCCTATATTTTATCAAATAAGTCATAAATTCATTATAGAGTATACTTATTCTTTATCTTAATATCATTTATCTCTCTATAATAGACATGTAACCTCAGAGATCCATAATTCATCTTAACATAAATAATATGGTCTCTCAAGGTGAAAAACATGGAAAAACTAATCCCTTATCACAAAAATATTTCATTCGATTATTCATATTCACTAATTCCACTAGGACTAATCTATATAGATTAATTTATATTAGTTAATAAATTGGGATGATTTCAATGGAGAACTACAATTCACATATAGGTATATGACTATGTAATTATTTATAAAACACGTCAATGAATTCATGTATAATAGTTACAAACTCCTTTATAAAGTTTACCATTCCAAACATGGGTTGTGGATAATTATCTACTTTATAGATTTTTTTGTGGTGGCCTACTATAATATGATCTAGGTACGAATCATATAATGATTCCTCGCCTCAAAATATAAAACACTGTATTACCCCATTATAAATCGTAATCTCCTTATATTAGAATTTTTTTTGATAATTTAAATTCCATTCCAAACATATGATAATGTCAATGTCAGCCATATATATGATAATAAATTTTTTTAGTTAGGGTAAATATATTCATTATAATTGAGACTAATTGAAATACACTCACTATAAAAATATTTCCATTTGGTGTCTTCATTGAAAAAAAAATTCATGGTGTTGGTTAATAATTTAATATTAACAATAAATAATAATCATATAAAATATTATGATTATATAGACACAGATAAATAATTAAATAGCTTTGATTTTATGGTCAATGTTTTTATTATCAAATCATTTTTATGTTCTACTTTAGTGGTTTCAGTTAAATATGCTTAACCTTACTCCTCGCACCCCTTCTGAGTTGGGTTCCATTGAAAATAGGGGTATCTATTCAAGTAATTTTCCACATGTTTACATTTAAAGAAAATCATATTAGTGACTTCCTTATTAACCGTGCATTCATGAGACAAATGGTAAAAATCTAAACACTTATAACAAAATCTTGTTCCCTTTAAGAATGTCCCGGGGCATTTCATAAAAAATTTACCACATATTAGACCTCCCATATTTCTCTTGTTCTCAATTACCATATTTCTTATTCCATGTTTCTCATTCATCATATTTTTATCTCTCCTTCATTTTAAAATTTTACACTTTGATATTTATTAATTTGGTCATAGTGGAATTTGATGATGCATCATTATACGATGAACAATATTGAGAGACTAGTGCCTATCATATACTCAGTTTAGGCACATAAAAATAATGGCATATCATATATTACGGTTTACGTAAGTTGTTAGAAACATGCCTAAAAATATTGTAAAATTATCCTAATAAAAAACAATACTCTCTTATTTATTCTTCATCAAATAAATTTATTTACTTTTTAGGTAAAATCATTTTTGTCAATGGACGTATATATAAAAAATCATCACCTCTAAATTTTTTAATTAAATGTTTTATATCAAATATCTTTTATTATTATCCTTAATTTGTTACCTCCTTTTAATGGAATCTCCCCTTATATGATAAACTTTCATGAAAACTTTCTCCTTTTATTCCATCCCAAGGGAAGTAATATCTTCTCTATGAAATTGATATATTTTTTAGATAACAATGGATCAATCACCGCCCTTGAATTATTGATATTGTTATCCAATGAATTATTTGATCATTTTGGCACCATGTTGTGGATTGGTAAGTTTATTTATAAGGAAGATTTTATGTTTCCTAATAGAAGTCAACATCCATAATATTTCCATAATATAGTTAGTTTCAACGACATCTATGTTGACTTGATCTGGAGTAAAATCGCTATATTTATTACTAATGATAATATGATTTTTTCTACCATTAAAGACCATATTTATGAAATTCAGTATACATAATATTGTTATAAAATTATGAATATACGAATATAAAAATCCTTATGAAATGAAAAGATATCAGGATACCTAAGGGTTTATAATAATTCATGTGACTGTTTTGTTCTTCTAAAATCTAGTTCCCAGGGATCAAACTAAAATTCCTTTTATTCCAATATGAACATCCCAACTCTAGTTACCTTGAGTCAGTAATTAATTATTACACTGGTACTATATACTAGGAAACAAATAAAAAATCATCGAATAGTTTATCCATATTTGCAGACTAGATATATACATGATTTTCATATAAAATAATAAAATAAATATACGATATAAAAATATCTTGGAATTTTGTTTTTCCATTTAGTTAATCCATGTATTTATTCATAGTTAAAGTTTTGGTACCCATGGAAATGGGAATGTGTGAAGGGTGATATCAAATTCTTAGAAGAGTATAAGAGTACCGGAAGCTATCATAATGGGAATACACATTATAGTAAAGTTATTATTAAATATAGTTTTTGTATAATAAATTTCATGAAATGAAAAAAATAAATTGATAGAATATCAATGGAAATAATCACATGGATAATAATAAACCAATTCATGGTGACATAAACAAAATTATAAATATATTGAGATTTACTATCATGGCCTCAGCCAAGAAATTATTATTTTTATCACGGTCATAAAAAAATAATCATTATTATCATCAAGACCACATACAAGAAATCATGGTTGCATTAGCTAGGAATACACCAAATACCCATACATGTTGACTCATGAGACCAACTGAGGCATCAAGGGGCTATATAATCACTGGGCCCAAATATCACTTCATAAAGACAAGTTAATTCACCATATGAATTATATGATTAAAAATACCATTCATAATAAAATGTACATCATAATAATCCATATTTTAATAATAATATATAAAACATCAATAAATTTTCCCATGTTAACAAAAAAGACAACTTCATCAAAATCCATCCAGAGAAAAAATAAGGGTGGTTAAAAAAATACATATCATAATGTTTCCTAAAGAACCCCATCCATAATCAGAGATAATAAGTCAATAGTTTTCTATATAAAAATATTAGAAATATGAAATATCAACATTTACCTTTATAACTAAATAATGTGTCTCTCTATGGGAGTATTCAACCATTTGAATATACATGATGTATTGGAAAGTACCCATATCAAATAAAAGAATACAATAATGTAAAAAAGGTTACATTAAAAGTGGTGGGTTGAAAATTGAAGATATTAATTGAGTTCATTAGTTTTCAATGGTATGATACAATACAAATGGTAGAAAAATACATTATTTTTTTTGATATGGGTACTTTCCATGTGTGTATTCTTAGTCCTATAAATCATGTACTAAGTGAAGATCAAGGTTATATTTAATCATCTTTTATCAATGTCATTACCACAAGTTTGATCTATTCTAAAACTATATCCAACTACAAGTCTCTAAACATGTATATAATTACTATGAAACTATGAAAAAATTTGTGGTGATAAAAAATCATATATCAATGAATAAAAATTGATATGTAGAAAAACTTATGATAATACATGATTTTTTTGAATGTTATTGAAGTTACTGTATAATATAAATAACTATTTTGAAAAAATATTTCAGATCCTTATAAATATCTATAAACTAAATTGATATTAATTTACTAAAAATAAATTAGTTTGTTATAGTTTATTTTCATCATCGGTTATTGTTGGATTTAGTGTTTTTTGTACTAGCTTGGTAAAGGTGGTGTCAAATATTTTTTAAGGATTCATAGTTCATAATTTAATGATTAATAAGGTTGAAATAATAATTTTTTTAATTATTCATTAACTCAAATATTCATTAGTTGAACTAAATGGATATAGTTTGGTAAAAATATAAATTATGAAGAACTATTTTCGATTTGTTTATGGAGTAAGAAATACTCACACTAAGAACATGATATTTGTCTTCGAAATATACTTGGAAATAGAATCCATATGATAACTAATTAAAACCAAAGTATTATTTAACTATTATAGAATTATTATTAGAGAAACATGGCATAGTTTCATGATGATTTTTAATAGAATTTGTGGAGTATGAAGTAGTGCAACAGATCCATTTATATGAGTGAAAAATAGAATTTTTTAAAATACCCATTACATTTTCCATAATTGTTTGACACTATTCAAGTTTCAATTTCACTAAATTGTTCAATAACTAATTTTGGGTGATTAATGATCAATGAAGTCACTACCATTCATTTTTAATACTTTTTAAAATAAATTTATAACCTTTTACTTGTATATTTTTTAATTTTACCATTTTTTATCATGGTAATTATTTATTTACTAAGATATTTAATTTTTATCCAATGTATTTTACATTTCATATATAAGGAAATTTAACTTTTTAATAAATTTAGACCTCCTAATTCTAAAAATTAGAACCAATTTATAAACTAATATTTCTAGAATTTATAATGTTAACTTCTAATCATTTTAAGCACACTTTTAATTTTGAAAGAGTTTCAATTGTGTGGTAATTTTTTGGATATAGTGTCTACCTAATCTAGTTGGGTCATAGGTATTATAGAATTTTGGTTATCAATTTGTCTATCTCTTAAATTAATTTGTGTTATAATTCCAAAAAATGTTACATAATCCATTTTCATTCCTTGGTTTCTTCTTGATATGATATATAATTGACTTTATGTTGAATAAATGTTTATGTATTATCATTTTTACTGGGTGGGGTCCAATACATCACTATGATGAATTTATTGAGGTTATTTATCCCATGATATATTAATGGGAATTGAATATGAATTATCTATAAACTATGTGAATCAAGAAGTGATTCATACAATACAATGTTATGGGGATTAGAATGTGATGCTTACTCAACTATGTTATTGAAAATGGGTAGTGAATAATACTCCAATATTTTATAGGAATTAGGTATTAGTGTCTTCAATATTGTGAAGTGGTAATCATATAGTGATTCATTATCCTTTATCATGTGATTTTATAGGTCTATCATCATTTTAAATTTATAAATGTTTATTTCATTTTATATATATCATGTTTATTATCTTGGGGTTCCACACACTTATGAAATGAAACATGTTTGATCATTTGAGAATTTATATCCTCCTATTATACTTTTTGGACATCTTTTATTATTTTGATTTCCTTTGTTCATCTAATAGTTCTCTCATGTTCACGTTTGCTTATATTATTATGATATGAACCTTTTTACTCATTGATGCATTTCTCCCATGTTGAGTCTTTGAGATTATACCATCATTATTTATTCAATTATAAAAATTATTAAAATGATTATAACATAAGATATTTCTATAATGTGATCTAGTATGTTTCTATTTTGAAAAAATATTCAAAATAATAATTTTATAGAGTTAATCTCTAAATTTACTATACCTTTGGGTTCTGCGATTATATGATTATTAGTGAGGTGTAATGATTATCATCTGGAAATAGACATATGTTTTGATTAATTCAACTTAATTGGTATTAAATATTGATATCAATTTATTTTATTTAACACCAAATCTATGAATCCATGGATGATGGATCTAATTTGGTATCAGAGAAATATTAAGTTATATTTAGGGATTGGTTTAGTTATTTTTGTTTATTAGGACTATAGAACATTGTTGAAACCCATAATAATATGTATAATGTAAATAATTTATCCAAAATTTTAGTAATTTTTAGATTTTATGGTCTCCTAACAATTTAAAAAAAAATTGGATAATAAATATTCAATTCAGACTCTATAATATTAGCGCAAGTGGTAATAAACTTTAAAATGGATGGTTATGTACAAAATCGATCATCACATGATGCATTAATAGTGGGAATAACTACACACCTTGTTATAAAGTCCTATGTAAAATTATTAGGTAATTCACCTCCTCTTTAAAAAACTATAATGGATTTAAATGGAATATTTATAACGTAATATGTATCAAGTAAGTTATGTAACATTTAGGAATCCTAAAGGATTAAGTATAATTTATTAAAACTATTTGATGTCATTTTGATACCTGTAGGATTGTTCAAAATAATCTAGATTCTATTTTTAGAAATGAAATCATTGGTTTTGGTGTTAGAAACATGTTCATTACACAAAAAATGGAAATTTGATTGTAATTAGGAAGTGACGTGAAATATTCAATGATCCAATATAGTCAAAATAGGGGAAAAAGAAATATTGGAGAAGATAGAGTAGAAGCATGAATTGAAAATATTCATGGTCTGTCTAGGTTTCCCTACATGGGAAACACTATATCTTTATCAATGTGAATTATACAAATGAATAGGAAACCATGTGTGGCTACACCCATAACATAGGGAGTTTTTAAGAACAGTACAACCAATATTGGAAATTGGAAAATGACATAACCATAGTGGTCAATATAGCGGAATTACAATGTAACTTCTTAAAAATATAAAGGTTAATGTATCAATGAGAGTGTATTTATAGAATTGTAAAGTATAAAATTACTTCACTATTTCATTGAGATCGCTGTGAACTACAACAAAACAGTGGACTATCAGTGGTTGTTTTTTATATTGGCTGAAATTTAAACCACCTAAATTTTTTTCCAAATTGGTTTTTCACACCTCCACTAATTTTGGTGTCAGTATAAATCTCACTATGGTTTCTTTCATTTAGAAGCAGTTTATGAGGAGTATTGTAGAATGATTTTTTATTAGCGGTTATTTCTTTTTTGGTACAAAAATATTTCATGTAAAAACTCTTAAGGTTTTAACATTAGTTTAAACTGAAAATTTATTTAATTACATATATAGGTAGTTTAAATACCTATTATAGTTTTTTTACAATATAAAAAAGTGGTTTAACCCTCTGATAACAAATTCTTTACCATGTATAACTCAAGTTTAATCCACTTCCATATATCACCTTTAACAAAAATTAAAATCTAAAGAAAATAATTCCCTCAAAACACAATATATATACCTACTATTTATTATATCAAAATAACATGTTATATAATAATTAATACTTATATAAGTATATAATCAACAAAAAGTATGGGCCAATAAAATAAGATTCACTAATACATGATTCAAAAATTCATTAGGAAACATATATTATATTGAAAAAATGTAAGGGAAATTGATATTCTACTTCATGATCCAAATATATATCATATGCACTACTTAATATAATATTAATTATTATATAGGTTAATGATGATTAAATAATAGATTTAAAATAATGGAACATTTATATATTATGAAGATAAAATCCATATCAAAATAACATAGCAACAATAAATCAATAAAAACATACTAATAATGTATATTTTATTTCACATAATATTAATACTACATATTATGCATTATAAGTATGTATAAAGAATGAAATGATATGAAAGTATGAAATTTTAATATATATGAAAATATTATCAATCAAGGAAATTTATATTTTATATTAAATATATTATCAAAATAATTTATTAGTGTTAAAGTCAAATTTGAATTAATATCACTCATCCCCAAAACTCTGATTATCCAAGCATTGTAAAAACATGGAAGAAAGGAGGGCTCACCTACCTAAACATATATTCATCTTACATCTATATCCCAAAGGAAATAAGGAACATCATCTTTTATGTGATTAAACCACTTAAGAAAATGAACATACAAAATTCAAGATCTACCATAATAGAGAATAAAAATAAAGATTAATTAATTATCTCCTTGCCTCATGAACAACTAGAGAACTCTATTTTTTTCATAATGTAGAAAGATGAGTTTAGTGATCCTATCATTAATTCAGTTACATATCACCATAAAAAAACCAAATTCAAGCATCATCACAACCTAGGGAACTAATTTTGACCCCATCTCTTTATTTGTATCCAATCCCTGTTACTGGAATCTTTATAAAAAAAATCCTGAAAATCAAATGTTGTGGTATATTTAAATTTAACCTTAAAACCAATAAAATATTTTGAGGTAAATTATTATCAATTTTTGCAATTTAACTTACCACTCAAACCATCCAATGACAAAATATCATCCGGGAAACTAAAATTTATCTTAATATATAATTTATCCAATATTTTATCATGCCAAATGACCATTGTATCCTAAATCTATATATGTTCTCCCTATTTCTCGATTGTTTTTCCCTGTCCCTGAATTGTTCTTCATATTTTAGTAAAATATCTCTAATAATTTATAGGTATGTAGTAACTACAACCACTAGTATATTTTACCAGAATATCCAGTGACCTTCCAAATACCTCACATGTTAATAGCCCCAAACCCATCCCATGCTCGTGACTAGGATGATCATTCCCAAGGACTTCACTAACTGGATCATATTGGGAGATATAGAAGGAGTAGGATTTAAATCTCACAGATCTTTTATTTTTACTTATATATCAAATATCAATCAAATTTAAAGAAATACATATGAAAAATTTGACCACAAATTGTAGGCTATTATAGTAAAAAAATAAAAACATACCCCAAATTCTTTGGAATGATCATTCACATTAATTCTATAATATTTTATATGAACATCAAACAAAAGTTTAGTTCAAGATACATGGTGACATAAATTGATTTACTACATTAAAAAAATGGACAATTCAATATATTAAACAGATAATCTTATCTTTTAAATATTTAAAATAATGAAAATATTATCATAATCGATCTATTTATTGAAAACCCCTTTAAACAAGATGTTTGGGGGTGGTTTTTTATCTCAAAATGATACATTTTGTGTTTAATCATAATAATATTAATAACATGTAATTTAATCTTAATGTATACGATATCATATCCTTATTATATTAAAGTTTATATGTAAAATGATAATAATATAATAATGTATTTTTCAATAACATGGGGTTCTCATGGTGATTGATATTAACAAATGGCATCTAATTATATCTACAAACCCTTTGAGGTACCTTATCATACTATTGTTGAGTGGTTAATGATGTATCATAAAATTCATTCCATAATCTCTTTTTAACAACATTCCATTTCTTAACCAAAATTTTCAATGTCCATTTTTGTTTGATAAGATCACTAACGGTAAAGTGTAATAAAATATATATGAAGAGATTAATTTTTAAAAAATTATAATTTAATTAAATAGTGTAACTCAATTGAGAAAAAATGTATTCAAATTACTATTATATGGGAACCAAATAATTCATTAATCCAGGATTGAGTCATATTCCTCTAATAAAAATATTTAATGGGAAGGGTAACAAGATAAGATCCTCACTGGCCTATAATCTGGCCAAATAATCTTATAGAATCATCTTTGGAGACCCCATAACAATCAAATGGGGAAAATATCTTCAATCTGTTTAGATTTCATACATTTAAACTGTTAATATTTGTTTGGGTAGTAATATTGTTTCAATATTTTATACAGAAGGGATATTAATATAAAATCATTCAACAATGTTATTCATGTAAAAAAATTTACATATAACTATCACCCTCCACTATCCTCAGGAATAAAATATATTTACCATATATTTCATCGATGTAATGTCATTACTTGTTGAAGTTGCTGAATCTGGAGGTAATGTGCCATATTTTGTTGGGAAAGAGTAGGAGGCTCTATCAAATGTTAGCGGGAGAGAAATAGAGGGTGTGGAAAATTTTGATGGGGGGTAGATGGTGTGTGTCCCAAATATTATAGGGAGAGATATTGATGGATCATAAGGTGTCATTTTGGTTATGGAAATGTCCACTAAGAGTCATTTAGAATTAGTGAAACCCATATCCTTTAGCATTATTATCATTTACAAAAGTAAAAATAACTTCAAAAAAAGAATTCTAAAAATTCCTAAAGAATTGTTAATTCTGAAATGATAATAGATGCACAGTACTGAAAAACATATTATACATAGGTATTAATGACTACACACCAAAAAAAATATAACATTTACATTCTCAATAATAAACAACTCATTGATGTAAATAAAATTAAATAGGATAACAGATCCATTGTACTACAAATGAAAAACATATGACATATGTGCCTGATAAGAAAATGGATGATTGAACACACAATTATTTTTTCTCTCAATCATGTCATTTTTCTTCTCCATTTTTAATTTATCTACATTATCCTTCCTTGAAGGAATAAAATGTTCACTATCATGATGGAAAAATAAGTTAGTATATTAAGATTGTTGATATTCAATGTTTGGGTTGAAATCATTCACTTCATTAACCATATCATATAAGTCTCTTTTGTGTGTGTAAAAAACAACATTCCACCCTTCAACCAAGAAATATTCCACATAATATACCATTTTCTCATATTATGAGAAGATATATGTATCATGTAATTCATGGTCATCAACAACCATCAAGTGATAGACAGTCCGATATGTAAACTTAAAAATTTCAATGAATCTCTATTAATAGCCTATGTAATATAAACCTTCATTCATTTGAATAAAATAACTGAAAAATGAATATGGTAGTTAAATTTTATCATATCAACCACATTTCCATAGTATCTCAATTTTTAAAATGAAAATATACCAATACTCGATGTTGTTAAACCCTATTTCCAAGTGACTGTATGAAATTTGAATCCATTCACACTGTATGGAATAAACATTCTATCTTATTTTAGATAATTTTGAGAAAAAATGTCAAATATTAATAAAATTCAGCTTTTTTCTACGTATTCATGATATATTATTTTTACTATAAATTATTAGACTTAAAAAATATATTTTTTGGCCAAATATCTATATTTAATGTAATATTTATAATTTACAATATGTGAAGACCATTCTACAATCACTCTCTTAATAACTTTTGTAATATATTTTTCATTTTTTTAAACATTACATTTGTATCTTTATTTGTATCCTAATATCTTAAAAAATGGATCTTTAATATCACTAATCAGTATAACATATCTATGTGCTAGTAATAATTTTAGTTCTATTAATTTAATATCTGAGATCCTCCCAATTGATCAGCCAATGTTAGGAAATATTTTATATTTATCATGTAGTTTTTATTTATTTGATATATCATAAACATGACCAACTCAATAGAATCATTTCTCAAAATCACCAAATTATCCTGAATTAATGATAATTCACTTCTCTACTAAAAAACCTGCAGAAATAGAGACCTAATGTTATGATTTATTTTCTTGTATGATTTCAAATCACCAATATATCAATGGAATAAAATAAATAAAATATTATTTACATATTTAATGAAATTTTAATCACTATTTACTAAATATTTGAATCATATAAATATTGTGCTTCCCAATTGGATACATCAATTGATTTTGTACAAGACTATATAATATAGTTTTTTCGCCCAAATTCATAGTTCAATGCATTATGATAGTAAAAAATTATGGAGGAAATATCATCACCATTTCAAAAATTATTAGTAAAAATATATCCTAGAAGCTTAAAATCTCATCTGGCTATAAATGTTTATCACATATTTGTCTAAAAATGTGAAAAATTACAGTATTACGATAGTCACTTTTTTAGGAAACATTATATGAAATCCCAACGGTAGTAACTATCGTAAAGAAATATGTGAATCATGAAATTCAATTCATATTGAAACACTCTATAATGATAAATGGTTAAATAAATAAATGATATGAATCATGTCAACAATCATCACCATTTATTTGAGAAGCCTATCAGATTATAACTCCACAATTAAGAATACATGACTTGGAGTAGTGATATTGATGTGTAACCTTCTAGGATGTTTTCCATGGTGCGTGTGAGTAAGGAAAAAGCATAGTAGAAATAATATGTTCTAGTCTATGGGGAAAGTCATTTCTTGAAGACCTAATCAGGCATGTAGTTGGGCCCTAAAGAGGGTACCACATGTCTATAGGGAAACTAGTGATACTTGGCAGTCCATGACCTATTACAAAAGTTAATGTGGGCTGTATGTGCGATTAGTGGGGCCCATTTCTTATATTGGAATTAGGGATATGACCCAACAATATGTTCTTTGGCGCTTCCGAGGTTGAGTTATAGGGTCCAAAACCAAGATTTTGTTCTCAAAAATGGGGGTGAATGTGACACCCAATAATGAAAAGAAGTTAAATGATTAAATGATAAATCACATTTCAATAATGTGAAACATTCTTTTTGGGAGCCCTCCTGATTTGAATTCCATAGTTAAGCATGCATGGCATAGAGTATTTATTAGGATTTTGATCTTCTAGGATGTTTCCAATGGTTTGTGAAGGTTAAGAAAATCACACTATAATGAACATATATTGGGATATGGGGATAGTCATTAGTCTGATGACCCCATTGTGCATGTTTTTGGGCCCTAGGGAGGGGTCCACATGTCTGGGTAGGCCCTAGGGAGGGGACCACATGTCTGTGAAAAACCAGGTGTATCCTAGTAGGCCAAGATGCGACATCCTTGTTATAGTGGTGTGTATACTCTATAAGTGGGGCCAAGTTGTTACATTGGTATCAGATCATGAACCCATCCTTACGTTCAATTTCACTTCATGTGTTAAGTTATAGGGTCCACAATGAGGATATTTTTCTCTAAGGGGGGTGAATATAACACCCAGAATGATAAATGGTTAAATAACTAATTGATATAAATCATGTCAACAAAGTGAACTTTTTTTTCTCACGATCCTACCTATTTTGAACTCCATGGTTAGTCATGCTTGACATGTGGATGGGCCCTAAGGAGGGAAAATGTTTTAGTGGGGTAACATCAGGTACCTGGATTGTCGAGACCCAATGTTATTGTTCTGGAGGAGTTTTAATGCTTTTATTGAACTCTAGATGTAATATTTGTATCAAAGAAAGATCCCATATTCATGTTTAGTGAATCTACCATAGTTGAGTTACATGGTCCACCATGAGGATTCTATTCTCCAATGGGGGTGGGGTGAATACAACATCCCCCTAATGATAAAGGATTAAATGACTAAATGATATGGCTCATGTAAATAATATGATCTTTTCTTTTTGGAATCCAACCTTATTATAACTCCACGGTTAAGCATGTTTTACATGGATTAGTTATTTAGATGGGTGACCTTTTTGGATGTTTCACAAGGTGCGTGTGAGTGATGAAAAAGCACAATATATAAAACATGTGTTGGACTAGGGGGACAATAATTATCTTGAATACCAATTCGGGAACATGGGTGTGACCTAAGGTGGGGACCACATGTTTGGGTGTTCCCCAAGGTGGGGGCCACATGTTTTAAGGGAAACTTGTGGTATCAGACATGCCAAGAACTAACAACCAAGTTATGGCAGGATGTTTTTGCAGTAAGCAAGGCATATTTGCTGCATTGGTATGAGAGTATGAACCTAGCCTTAAGTTCTATGGAACTACCTTGGTGGAGTTGTAGGGTCTAAAAAATGATGTTGTTCTCTAAGGGGGGGATGTACAACCAATAATTATAAAAGGTTAAATGACTAAATTTATAACCCATGTCAACAAGTTGTGACTTTCCATTCATGAAGACTAGTGGTAGATGGTGGGCTAGGACCCAACAGCCATGTTAAGGTGGGGTGTCTCTAATATCAGTGAATCCCAATTGTTACATTGGTATTAGAGCAGGAATCTAGAAATAATTTCACTGTAACTTCTTAGGTTGAGTTTTAGGGTACTAAATAGAGATTTTGTTCCCTAAAGTGGTGGTTAATGTAACACCCTCAAATGATAAATGGTTAAATGACTAAATGATATGACTCATGTTAACAAGGTTCAATTTTCACATGATGTATACGAGTGAGGACTAAGAACATTTGAAAAACATGTGTTGGCATATGGTTACATTCATTTGTATGACGAATTGTTCAATCACGTGGGTGGACCCTAGGGAGGGGCCCAGATGTTTGCGAGGCAACTGGTGATATCTGGTTGGCCAGGACACGATGGTTATGTCATGATGGGGTGTGTGTTCTGTCAGTGGGGCCTAGCTGTTACATAAGAAACCAATGACTATTTAAGTTTCAATTCCATGAGATGATAGTAATGTACCCATTAGCTACATTCACATGTTTTAGAAGTCAACGAAATGTATTTTTATCACTATTTTTAGTGAAAAATATTTTGGTGCATACTTTTAATTTTCATATGGCCATAAGTCACACTTCATATTCATTTTTTATTTACCCTTATGATCATTGAGAATGTCATTCAACATTACATTCTCGTTATGTAATTTGAATATCAAATTATTAAAATCGTTATTCTTAATATGAATACCATCAATATTATGAAATAAAATATTAAATTCCCAATATGGATGTTTGAATAAAATATTTTTTTTTTCAATTTTGTGTTCCGATTTCAGTTGACAGTGAACTTGACACTTTTTTCCCACTGTCTTTCAAATTATTCACCATCCCAAATTTTGTTTCAACATTTATATGTTTTGAAACTATATTATAACCTTCCAAAACTTTTATGGTTCTCTACTATCAATAAACATTTTGAATTTTGAATTGTGGAACCGAAATATATGAGATTCATCAAAAAATCTATGATGATATAAGAAAATACATCTTTAACTATATAATATTCATTCGAGATCAAAATAAAAATTAAAAATAGGACAATCCAAACTTTGGTAAGGGTCCAAACTGATATGTTCCCAACTATAGGGACGACACTAATTGTCCATATTAGATCAGTGTGCATTTTAAACATTTTTTAAGAGATTAATCACATGAATCAACATTGTTTAACCATAACTCCTATAATTCTTCATTTAGAGGATGAAAATATACATCAAGATCATTTCCATGAATGTTTTTATGAATAATCATTGAATTGATAAAATTATTTTTTTACACACATAAAAGGAGGTATATTGTAATGCATCAAAATATCTGGCCAAATGCTATAACTCGTACTAAAAGTCACAAATGGTAATATTTCTTCTAAATCTAACCGTAATCATAAATTCTTATTATCAAATGAAAAATATATATGTGATTAATAAAATTACTTCCATGATTTTTAATCTCTTGGATGTCTCATTTATCCATCATTGCATGGTCTATATAAGTCAACTTTATGTGGTCAGTGGTATTTGATGATTTGAAGAATATTTCATTTGGATGATTTAAAGGAAAGTAATTTAAATCCATTAAAGGTGTGTTACTTTTATTCTTCTTTTTCATAGTAATAGTGTGATTCATAATTCCCACATTATCCATTGACTTCCATCTAGAAGATGATTTTTTTTTGAAATCCTATCTTCTTGAATCCTCTAACTAATAATGTATTCATTCATTAGAACACGCATGTAATTTTTTATAATACAGAAAAATATTGGGAAAAAAATTCATATCCAAAAAATACTTGAGAATATTATCTTCAGAAAACGAATCACCAAATAATTACAATATTATGTATATTTCCATTATTTGTAATTCTGAAAATGATATTTATATAGTACATCATCTATATAAAATAATGTTTGGAATATTTGATGCATTATCCATGAAACACTTGATTTCCACAATCGACTAAATTGTGAAACACATTTTCCTACTCAGTGATGTTTTATATTATATTAGTTTCTACAAAAAGTGTCAATGATATGTTTTAATCCTGGCATGGTTGTTCAATAGTTATAAAAACATCATTTTATAGGTTTCTGGATTTAAAAACCTCAAATAGTTGTTCTTATATGTTTAGATATTGACGTTTTTCCATGAGATGATGAAAAAATTATTTATAAGGTTTTTCATTTCATTGTTCATTGTCAATGAAGTTGAAAGCTTATTTTTTTGACTAACATCAGTACTCAAGCATTCTTAAATTTTTGATTCCCCATGCCAAATCCATTCAAAATATAGAGCAGATAATTTTTTCAGTATCAAGTGTTTATAATCAGGTTTTATCTTCAAAAATATTATATATTTTTCATTTAAGGAAGGTAAATCATAGTGTCTCATCAAAAGATCAATTGGAACTTGAAAAATCTATAAAATCTACCAAATTATTATCATACTATAATGTGTTCCTCGAAAATGTTATCCAAATTTTATTTATATAAATGAAAAATTTTCTACAATACATTAATGATAATTAATACACATAAGAAATATTATCTCATTTAACAATCAAATATTAATTTATTAAAAAATTAATATGAAAAATTATTTATGATTTTTAATTTGATTAAATTTTTAACAAAATTATTTTACATACATTTTATTTAGAATGTATATAATCCATCATAAAATTATAAGTTATTTATATGTGTTAATTGGATTATATATCCCAATATCTAGTGGTAGAAGAAATAATTGAGATGATTTCTTAGTCTATATTCATATTTTATTTCAATCTATGATAATGAAATCATGTTATTATGTAGTGTTAAACAGAATTATATTGAAACCTAACAAATATAAAAGGATTAGATCTTATTCATCTTATTCATAAAGTCATAATGCATGTGATTCATTCTCATGTAATTTTTTTTTCGTTAAATCATGTACATTACTAATGTTCTCAAGGGGAGATATTTCATTGAATTTTATTGAATTTGGATATTAGTTTTTGGTTGTTGACAAAAAGGAAGCGAAAATAGTACATTATAATTTTTAATTACTTATTTCTTTTAGTAGAGGTTTTTTTGATATTTTTATGATTAACTGAAATGATTCTGTAAAAAATTACGATATTTCCATAAATTATCATTTTCTACCAAGATATTTCTATTGAATTTGCATGGTTTCTAACTCATCCTGTAGAATCTATTTGAAAATTTTTAGTACCATCCCAATGAAAATTTATATGTAAAGTGAATATTTTAGATCCCTTCATTTGGTGATGAAATCTATGAATCTCTCATTCATATACTATTTTCAATTAAATAGATCAAAAAAATATTATTTCTCTTAGGGGACAGTTGAAATGAAAAATGTTTTCCCAATAAAATTCCTTTAAACTATATATTGATTCATCTATTATGTTTCTATAATAGAAAAATGATATACCTTAAAATACCTACACAAAATATATATGTTTTTCGAAATAAAATTAGTGCCGAATTTCTCAGTGGATCAACATTGAGGGACCGATAATGAAGTCTTAGTTGTGAAGGATCTAGGGCTGTTAAATATGAGGTAAAATTGATAGGATATTTGTGATAAAGGATTAGGTAAGGGTGGTAAGGGTCTAGGGGGAACTATAATGAATCAAGGGATTAGGGAATGGCGTCTCAAGGAGGGCCAGTATAGTTTCAAGGAGTTCGCGGTGAGTAGCTATGGTGGGGGAATGAAGGGAGGTTGTTAGGGATTGATCTAGAGATATGTTATAGGGGGATAGAGTGGTTGGGGGATGAGTGGTAATGGGGGTGGAAATAAATATTTGGTATTGGTGGGAATATAAAGTCTATGGAAAGTGGTAGTGGTGGAGAGGGCTTGAGGGAGAGCGGGGTTCAGTGGCATGGGGGAAGGTGGTGGCGAGCAGAAAGGGGTAGTGGAGATGGATAGGGGGAGGAAGGTGATGGGAAATAATAGGGATGAGGGGGCTCAGTAGCGAGGGGGCATGGTGTTGGTAAGGGGTATCGGGCATCAGAAATGTAGTGAGGGAGAAGGGGAAGTGGATAGAGATCGACAGATATCAAGGTAGGTGGTGAGGTAACTGTCATGGGAGTCCAAAATAAGTAGGGTTTTTATATATTTAATAATTTTTACATAAATTTTTTCATAAAAATATGGTAAATTTTATGAATTTTTTAGGGAATGTTTCTTAATAAATTTCTATTAACATATCCTTAAATGTATAATTTGATGTAGTGGTGGAATTAGAGAAGTTTTATATGAAAATAATAATTAAGTAACCATTCTGGTGGTTGTGATTAAAGTTGATCATCATGTTAAGGAATTAATTTCCTATAATTCCATCATGAAATAGAAAAAAAATATAGAGAAAGGTGTGTCAGTCTTGGAGGATCCATGTACTAAATGTGGGATCCTATTATGTGTGTGGTAGTGTTCACTGGTGGTCATTGTGGTTAGGTGGAGTTTCATTCTGTAATTTTCTATAGAAGAGGACCAAGCCATATTTCTCATCATTTTGAGGATTAAACAACCAAATGTATTCCACCATTTTATGGTGAAGGGAATCTTGATGATTTATGAAAAACCATTTAGGGAATAATTCAACCAATTCTTAGACTGAACATAAATCATTCTAGGATCATACGTATAGATTTTGAACCATGTTTCAATATTAATGAGAAACAATTAGTCAAATTCATAATGTTTGATTATTTGAGAATTAATTCACACTATAAAATTAAGGAATTTGTCAAGCTTCAAGTATCTATTCAGTGTACAATGGTCAAAGAATTCATGGAGGAAATTAGTGGGAGTTATGGATGTTAAAAACCATCCATAATTCTATGAACAATTATCTTATTGTTTAGTGAATAACGTCCATATATTATTAAAGGTAGATTGACTAGAAGCACATGGGTGATAGACCTAATTACATATTTTATATCATATTCTATGATAAAAATAAGAGTTCCATGTGAGGGGATGGAAATAATAATTAGTTTTAAAATATTGAATACTCATCTAAAAAATAATATAGATTTTTTTTCTTTATAAAATATATGTGTAGTCACATATTAACATTGGAAACCGTACATTCTAAAATAGGAAGAATTCAAATATTTTGAAGGAGTGTTCAAGGACGACATCAAAGGGGAATCCATTCATTCCTAAGGATGCACACTAAGGGAGTGTTGTTTGAGAAGAGACTATAAAGTCCACAACTATGTCAAGGATATAATTTATAGTAGTATTGACCATTATGAGTAACTTTAAAGGGAGTGGCCCTTTCTATACAATTATTTGTATGAAAAATTTATATACTAATGAATGTGTGTAAGGATTGAACTAGTTGAAACACATTTTTGAGAGAGTATACATTATGATGAATAGTGTGATATATAGTGATTTTGTACATGACATATCATTGAATCGTCCTCCTTAGACATATCCTGGTGTGGGTGACCCATGTTCATTCTCATGTCACTATTTACAATAAAAATTCACTACAAAAATTATTGAAATAGAAAGTGAATACATCAAAATAGTATAACAATTTACTCTCAAGGTTGATAAGACAATATCTATATAAAAATGCATGACATCAAGGGAACAAGGGTTTTAATAGATTAAGAATTTTTGTTTTCTGATTTCCCCTAGGCAATCTCTTGCTAAAACCCTTTGAAGGGACACAAAATTAGTATCAAATGTATAAGTTTATTTTTATTGGATTTTTTATTACTATTCCTTGATCTATATTATTGTGAAGGGAAATGGAATCCATAATGAAAAATTTAGTGTTTGAAGGAAAAAAAATATAATAATATAAAAATAATTTTATTTATAGTATAGAATATTCACTAGAAGTTCAATGATATGTTGTAATGTATGGAATTTTTTTCTAATAAAAATGATGTTATCTTTGAAAAATATCAAAAAAAACATTGAGAATCATGAATCTATAAAAAATACATTAATAGAAGAAATCAGAAACTAACTAAAAATTGAGGTTTCACTGGGAACTTTTTTCAATGACATATAGAATATGTTGGAAGAAATACATGGAAAAGATGATGAAGAGAAAATTATATCTAAAGATAATAATAAAAATAACAGGAGGACGTTTTATCTTTAGTTTATTTCCCAAACCAAAGTTACATATTACGAATCTATCGTATTATATAATTATAACATTATTCTGGAAAAGTTTTGTTTAATTTTATACACTATTTCAAAGATAAATATATGATATGATGAAGAAGTGGAAATAACATCATGTTTTCAAATGAGGATATGTTCATGTAATAGTTGAGAGGAGATCTAAATTATAAAGAGAATGTGGAATGATGGAATGTTGTGAATAAAGATTATTTTACTATGATTAAATATTTTTCATAGGAATATAAGATGAAATAGATAGAAGCGGTGGATCTCAATATAATCATATATAAAATGTGAAGAATGAAAAATTGAAAAAGAGACAGGACTAATGAGCTTTCCTATGAATGTTTAATGAAAATAGCAATGGACAAGGAATTGAAGGCATGCATTATTACTCTCAAAACTCATCTTAAGGAGATAATATATACTAGGATATATGATATTCATATTTTAAAGATATTGAATCTAAAAAATGAGTATTTCTAAGTAAAACAAGGAGATTAAATTGAACACAAATAATTTTAATAAAAATAAGAAACAACCCACCGTGAAAATCCTTGGCATGTGCATCATTCCAAGATCTAAAATCAGAAATAAAACATAATTCCCATTATGATTATCAATGAGGTAATCCAAAAATAAAATATTCACCAAAGTTTTACTATTTATGGATGTGTTAGGAACATCGTGAGTTGGTGTTTCAAAGTCATCAAGCCTATAATATGTCAGTGAAAATCCAACAGTTCCAATATATCACATTGGAAGAGATGAAATAAGATTAGATTATCATGGTATATGTTTTATTTATTATAATCATGTTCATATTATAAAGAATTTGAAGTGGAGTAATTCATATAAGTTTAAGGAATCAATACATATATAGTACACTCTAATGACATTAAATGGAATTTTTTATCCTCAAAGAATTCATGTTATAATTGAAATAGGTTTAATGTTTTGGATAAAGAAAATGAGCCAAAATAAAATTTGTATCAAATACCAAGATTGGTATACTCATATAAGATGTCTTGAAATAAAACTAATTATGTTATATCAGCACTAAGAAATTTGGGATAACAAATATAGGGGAATCCACTAGTGAAGAAGTATCTCGAAATGGAACTCTTTGATGTTAAGGAATAAATTATTCATTGTAGATCCACAAAAAGCACTAAAATAAAACCAATATGGAGATGCAATTTAGAATAAATATGGAGTTTATATCCTCTTGTGATACTTAATAATAAGTTACATATTCAATTTTAATGCATTCCACATATTTGGAAAATCGTATTCCATGTAAGAATCAAAATGCTCACATATTTCGAAATAATTGTATGAGTGTTATCACATATACAATATCCTTTGGATAGAGGTTGAGAAGTTTTAATATATATAATTAAAAGTAGGTTGAAAAGATTATTTTATTTATTTTATAAATATTATAATGATAAAATAGATTATGGAAGATGAATGGTTAGTCTAATATGGATTACCTCAATCTTCTTCTTGAGGAACCTTGAAGCACACATTTCCCTATAAGTTTTTTTTTCTAACCATTTTTTACGAGTTGTATAATTGAGGGAGATATGTCTCATTTGTTGATTGTAGTAGAAAAGAATGAGTGATTGGATTTGAAATAAGATATAAAAACTCTATAAGAAATGATTACCCTAATTTTACCATCAATTATTTGTCTCAAAATATAATATCTTAAGGGGGGTTCAATCAAAATTATATGGATTTTTATACATATCTTGAATTTTAAAATTCATATGATTATTTGGAATATAAAGGTTACAATTATTATTAATGAATATTTCATAGTTTTTATCAGTCTTAACATGTCGTATGATCCTTATAAATAAGTGTTATATTATTTATCTAGTTATGGTTTGGTGTAATGTGTGTTCGAAGTCCTTGGATGTATTAAGAAATAAAAAATTCATGAGTTGTTATAGGTTTTCATTGTTATTCATGATTTACATAGAAAAACATTCTTCATCTATAAAGACTCTTATTTCGTATAAAATGTGCATGATTAATATGCTTAGAGGATAAACTTATGTATCAAGATCCAAATATAAAATCCATGCAATTAATATTTTAGGAAATTTTATTAGGTATGTATAATGTATTATGGTATCTTTTTTACAGCTGTTCATTACAATGGTACATTTTATCATTTGATTTCAAAGGATATATTTAATTAATAGGTTATTGATACCGAGAGACGATTTTTTTATAAATTGATGGGGGATATTTGTTTAGAAATTCTTCTCTATCATTATAGGGGAATTTTCAGACCATAAGGAAAAAATTTTAAGTTAAAGACAAATTGGGAGTAAATCAGTTCATAAATTTTATTCACATACATAAATGGTAGATTTTGAAAATGTGTGGAAAGGTTACCAATTTCAAATGGGAGTTCCAGATTTAATGGAATCCTGACATTTTATAGAAGAGTACAATCTATTTAAATTTCATTTTTAAGAATGGGGATACATATTTAATATTTTCAAAAAAAGTAGGAAATTTTTAGGAATCCAAAAGTATTAAGTTTTATTTTTTGGAAAAATGCCAGGAAATTGTAATGCTTGGGGGATTATTAACAATAAGATATATTGGGTTTATTAAAAAGGAATCATTGGTTACTTTTTTACACTCAATATTCATGAAAATATAATGAATGTACAATAGAAATCAATAAGTGGAAACTAATTCTACTAGGATCATACAAGGTCCGAAAAAGGGCCAAAGGTATCTTGGATAAGGAAGAGGATGACCATGCCTGGGTAGAAGGAATGGTGGGTTGACATTTCCCAATATAGGAAAGACATCACTCTAGTCAGTGGTTTTGGTAAACATAAAGAAGGAACCGGGTTCTTTCATTCCCATAGTATAGGATACAATGAAGAGGAGCATACCCAAGATAGGAAACATAAAAGGGACTATGACGCATTGTGGTATTATGTACAACATATAAAAAACAATAAATTATATTATGTACATGGAGAAGGTCATGGTAGTTCATTGAAATGGCTGACATGGATTTTACTACACCATAGAGCTAGAGGCGGTGTGATGGAATTGTGCCTAAAAAATGGTCACAGTGTGACAATAGTGGAGGGAATATTAAGATTACAGTAATATATTAAAGATAAAGTGTTAGAAGAAGGATATTATGGGATAGACCACACCATTGGGAAATGTGTAGTGGTCTAGGATGATCCTTGTACAAAACAAGAAACTATATTATGGGTATGGTGGTCATTGTTTTTTCTCTTAGTTGTTAGATGGATTTGAAATCCAAAATAGACAAAAAAAAATAGAACCACAACATAATGCTCAATGTTTTGAGGTTTAAATGGACATTTGTTTTCACTATGACATTTTTAAAGGTTTGTTGATGGGTGACATACATATTTCAGGAGAAATAATTATGGGGATTCTTAGGAAATTCTTAAATGGTTCTATAATCATATTTCTTAGTTGTAGACCATACTTCCAAATAGATGTGAATGATTTTTTATCATTCATAAGGTGAATTAATTAAAAAAAATTTAAAATTTAAAATTTATGGAAAATGATTATCATAAAGTATTTATTTGTTTCACTATGGTTATTGAATTCATATGGAAAATTCATGGGGGTTGTGGGTAGTTCATACAACCCCTAATGATAATGGAAGGTTTCCTATTGTTGGGTGAAGAACCTAACTATTTTCCTAATCAGATATTGATGGGACGAACAAGAGAGATATACTCGAACACATATTATATATCGAATTATCTAAGGAAAATATGAGATTAATGAGGGGGAAAAAAGGAAGAAGGAGTTGAATCCTATTTCAGACTCATATAAAGAAGAACATGGAATTATTGAGTTATATTAGAAAAAATAGGTGACCCATATAATCTGTAGAAGAAGAAGGTGATTAATCCAAATAAATTAATAGATTGTGAAGGTGAATCCAATAAGGAATTAAATAGAGCATCCATTCATACATGAGGATTGACACCATGAAAACATGTAGAATAAATGAATAGGGAGTCCATGATCTATTTAAATGTGATCCTTTTCACTAATAGTAACCATTGTGAGGAACATTTGAAGGAGTAACCCTTACAATGTAGTGATTTTTCCCTAAATCTATATTTTAGTGATAATGGTAAATAAGTTATCTATCCGAAACCAATTATAATGCGTGTGAACCATATGAAGGGAAGTGATATTTATAGTGATTTTGGGCACGAGAAGTATACTCCTTGGATGTAATCCAATGAGTGTAAACCAAGTAAATTCATCTGTCTCTATTTTATTTATGAAAATACATTTAAAAAAATCAATATATTAAAGGTCTATGTTATATAAGATCATTAAAAGTGACCCTTAAGGTTGATAGGTCCGGATCTATATAGGGAAAGCGAGACTTTATGGGAACTAGTGTTTTAATTTTTAAATAACTTTAAATACCCAAATTTCCCCTCCCCCACTCATATATTAATAGCATGAAAAGACCCCTTCGAGGACACACTAAGATCCTAATATTAGCATTACAATGGATAACCCATATTGAAAACTCAAGATTCATGAGCTATGCACACCATTTATTAGATAATTTTTTGGGTTCATTGTTTTTTATATAATTATTCATTTATGTCTTATAATAACTCATCGTTTATTTATTTAAAGTAGTGGACAAATATAACAGAAACTACGATAAAAATGTGTGTGATAGAAAATGCAATGATTATCATAATGAGAATCCATATACGATTGAATCTAGGGAATTCCAAAGGAAGGAGAAATTTTTTATCTGATCCTTTATATGAAAACATTGACACTCTTTAATGGGTTTTATTACCCACTATTAAAAAATAAATAAACCAACAAAATATAGTTGATCATTACATTCCTACAATTGTAAAACCATAAGATGTTCATTTTAACTATCTACTATTTTGAAGATGATTACGAACAATGAGGGAATCATATTATTTCTATGAAAAAATGAGGGAAGATGACTCTAAGAAATGATAGTAGTTACAAAAATGATTCATTGAATATTTTCCATCAAAATATAACAAGAAAATTGTGTGGGAATTCTAAACGATGAAATAAAAATATGATAAATTAGTAGGTACTTATGAATCAGACTTCATGAGAATAGTGTTTTATGTCTATAGTTTTATTAATAACCCAAAAATAAATTTTAAGGCCCTAGCCTTAAACCTTACTTAATCGTGAGTTATTACAAGATTACACATTGAGGATATTTTCAGGTTTAGAGTTTTAGAGAATTAGATCATAACTATTATATCTCAAAATATTAAAAAGTAGAAACTTCTACTAAGTTTCCATAAAATAAAAACTCTTAAAAAGAAACATGTCTAGTTCCATGTTTTTAGGTTGCATGACTTTCCCTTGATCCCATCCTTGACCCTATTCCACGTTAAGTCCTGTGAAAAAAATTTCAAAAACTTCGGATGAGCATAAAAAGCTCAGTAAGGGATACACAAATAATGAAAATTGTTAGTTTTTCAAAACAACAAGTAAAACATGTATACTTTATCAAAGTAATAATTTTCACCTTTTCGAAGTAGTAAAAACTCTTCACTGAATAAATGTTCATTACTTACCCTTCAGTAACCAAAAGATTACCATAAAACCCATATAAAGATCACATGACATATAAAGGTAACTTGGGACATAAACATACTTAAGTGGAATAACCATATGGTCTACTTCCACACATACATAATGGAATAGACATACGGCCGACTTCCACACATACTTAATGGAATAGCCATACGGCCGACTTCCATACCCAATGCATTGGAGGTTATAACGTAACCACCTGTCCAGATATTCACGGCACCACCTGTCATATGGTTTATCATGTAACCACCCATAAAATGTCCAAGTACCATCATTACACATAAAATATTGAAAATATAAACATTTCAATAACAACATTTCATTTTCAATCACAAAAGTAATTCCCAGATATTGAATTAATCAATCAATTTTCAAAAACCATTTAAAAGAGATTTTTGAATCAAAGTTTCCCATACCACTTTGAAGCTTTTAATGGAATTATAATTTTAAAACATTAATGTATATATAAATAAATACTGAAAACCATTTTGAAAACATGGACATTAAAGATAAAGATTTAGAATAATAAATCTTTAAAACATTTAAAACGATATTTTTGTTAAAGAGTTTTTAACAAAATAAGAGACTCTTGAATACAAAAAAATTGCGGAATAACATTTAATCCGAACTTTATAATATCATGAGAATAAAGGGATTCATGATATAATATTTTAAAGGACAATATACACACCATATAAGAGTGAATTGGTGCATAACAACAATGAAGTCTCAAAAGAAATGTAAAATGAGATGAAATCCATTATAAAGAAGGTATCCTTAAATTAAGGATAAATAAATCTCATAATTATATGTGAAAAATATAAATACACCCAATATAAGTGGATATTAAGTGTAAAACAATCAAAGGTTATTCACACATATTCAAAAGATTACATATTCAATAACTACATGTTGAACCCAAAGAAATCGAAATTGGGTTAAGAAGTTCCCTTGGTAAAATTCGACAGCCTAACGACGTCACATAAAATTTTACAAAAAGGGTTGATGAGATAGATAAAGGGGATCTCATCACTTGAAAATAAAATTTACATAAATAAGGATATAGAAGAACATATCCCAACATAATATTATGTGAATTAAAAGACATAACAAAAGAAGTCTTTTAAAAAAGGGGAGGGTGAAAGGTTCCCTTACCGACATGGGTATCTTTCCAGACACGCACCCCGTGAAAGAAGGACAATAAAACATTGATTTAAATACTCATAAATGAATTTATATTACAAAATGAGTAAAATAATGGTCAGTACATACACCACTCAAAGGAAATTATGGTAAATGTAGCATAAATCTCACGGAAATAAAAGTGAGATGAAAAATCCCTTACAAAAACTTGGCAGCCTAACGACGCCACATAAAACTTAAAAAAATGGATTGATGAGATCACATAGGGTCTCTAATCATATTAGAATAATGTTTAGAGAAAGTGGAATATAAAAGAACATCCCCCAACATAACAAAGAGGAGCTTAAAAGAAGTGACATAAAGGAGAGTACTTAATAAGAAAGAGTGGAGTAAGATCCCTTACCTCGGGTCCGACTTGACTCGATCGTTCTTTAATCTCCTGAATAATAAACTTGAGTTAATTTCTACTTCATTAAAAACATTTTTCAAGTTCATTATTCATTTTATATCACTTATTACCATGTCATAAACATTGTGTAATCATTTAAGTTAATAATGTTTGTTTTGTCGATATTTGGTTCTTAAGTCGAAAGTGGACTTCTTACAATTACATGTTGTTCGTGTGGTCAAAGGTTAATTATATCCAGAGTTTTATTCATGATTTAGATATCATAGATATCATATATATCCTGTATATTCATGAATTTATAATATTACATAACATTTAGTGTTAAGAAATGAAATGCACCGTTCATGGAGACGGTAAGCCGTACGTACGCATGAACGCTACTTCCATTTCTATTTCATATTTAATGGAATTAAAACATAAAGATACATAATAGTATTTTAATTCCATTATGTTATCATATATAATATCATTAAATATATCCTTTATACGTACCACACATGGTATTAACGAATCAAATCACTTTGAGGGGGCGGTAGTCCACACTTCCTTAAATGAAGATATCGCGTTTACCCATAATGGAAACCATAAAGGTATGCCATAAATGAAAAATACCGAAGCTTAAGTAAAACATAAACATATTAGATATCATATATAAATATATTTTCATCTTAATGTCCACCTTTGAAGGTGTTAGAAGAAAGTTGATCAATCATCGTTTCGGGAGGCAGAAATTCGCCATCCACGGAAACAGTATGTACTTTAACCATTAGATGTAGGTGTGTGTAAGTGTAGCTATAATCCTTCTTATAAAAACAAACTAGTATTTTGAAGATACTGGATTTGTTACAAAATAAATGAATAAAAAGAGTTTAGGGTGTTGGAGAAGCAGAATAAAACAAAAGGACACAAGTGAAGACATTATCTTTAAATCGGGTAACTTCCTTTGCTTTGAGCTCAAAGGCTTCCTTGAAAAAGATTCTGACCAAAGTGAGGATTAAAGGAGTTATAGAGGGATGTGGAGAGATGAAATGGGCAGAGTTTGGCCGAGCCAAAGGCTTGAGAGGTGTGGGTAAGGAGGTATAGGTGGGGGCCTTTTATAAGAGGAGAGGAGGGGCACTCTTGGAAAGTAAGAAAATGTTACTTTATTTGAAAATGCGTTTCAGATTTAAAAGGTCCCACATTGATATAATTCGTGGATAAGATGATAAGGGTTATAAAGCCACCCATCCAATAGGTTTTTGACATGTGTAGGTCTTATATATTACATTATCCTTCCATTTTATTTAAATCGTTAAATAATGAGGTCATCGCTGCATCATCATGATGTCATAAATGATTTAATTTATTTAATGTCTAAAAATTATAAAAAAAATACTATGATGTATGAAATATTTTTATCTTTCCATATATTATTTATAGTCAAAACTCTGACTTGTATAACCCCATGTCAAAATTGTTTTAGTAAAATATCTCATGTTTGTGTCATTTTTTACTTTAACATTAAATAAAAATGTATTTATGTCATTTTCCAACCAAAGTGGCTCCATGGGGTCCCCAAGTTGACCCATGGATTGTATTAGTCGTCCATGACACATCCAATGAGGGTAGGACATGTGTCTAGGTCATTTAATTTTATTAAAACATTATCTTAAACTACACTAATTACCTCTAATCGCGATTAAAAACTTAATAAGTTACTATTCACCAAAAAATTATTTTAATCCAATTGAACCACATTTTACTTCTTAATGAAAACCATGTATGTCGGATTTTTGAAATTCAAAACACAATGATGGAAAAATTTCATTTAAATGGAAAATCAGTTTTTATAAGTACCACTTAGTGGTTTCACTATTCATCAAAAATTGAAGTTTTTCAGAAAATTTCCAAAAGTTCACCCTAAGCTATATTTGATATTACTAATTCAAAAATGATGTCTATTTTAAAAAATTCAGAACATATAAGTTGCATTAATTAATTTAATAATTAATTCCCGCTGTCAAAACAAATAGCGTGTTTTTATGAAACAAAATGTATTAAAAGATTGACAGTAGTTTAAGTCCGATTTCAAAGTGAAATTAATTCCGTCAACCAATATTGGATTAAATGGTAAAAATATATTATAATTTAACTTTAAAACCAATTCAAAAGATAATATAATCATATAAATAAATTAGATTAAAAAGAGGTTTTGAATTAAAATACAACATTTTTCATTATTCATTAAAAATTGAACTTTTTCGGAAAAATACCAAAAATTTACACAAAGTAAATTTTGATGTCCCGATTCTAAAGAAGAAAATGATTTTTTCAAATATAACACATAAAATTTTCAAAAAGTGGATTTAAAAGAGGTTCGTCATCAAAAGGTGGTTAATCGACCTTTTAAAGAATATTAGAATGTTTACGCTTAAAATTGGATTCATTCGCATTTTTAATCCTCTAACATTTATTATAAAAAGAAAAAATATTTGACAAACATATATAATCATTTTGTAGTTATTTCTGTTCATTTTCTCCATTACAACGTCTAGGCGTTAACTACCATTTAAAATAATATTATTTTATTATTAGAGTCCAATGTAAGATTCCAAAGAAACTCGTTGTTGCGTATTGGGTACGCCATCGAGAATAGCATCCCCTTTAAAGTAGTATTAATATTTGATTCACAAATATGGATAAATATAAAGATGTAATATTATTTATTTACCTGGGGTGTTACATCCTTCCCCCCTTTTTGGAATTGCGTCCTCGCAATTTAAAAATTGAGCTTGGAAACATCCTTGAAAGTCCCACATCGGAACAAGAGTCGGTAAAACAATCACTTTAAAATAAAGAAAGATATGTACAAAGGTCACCCGAGTTAACCTATACTAGGATTCCAAGTATGAAAATATGGACAAGGAGGAAAAAAACAAAGGGTCATGTTCTGATGGAGAGTGATAGAAAACATGTTTAGGAGAAAGTTAACCATAAGAAAATCACAAACTTGTGATGGGTTAAACGGTATTCGATTCCCCAGTAGGAAAAGTTAATAGAAAACATTTTTGTTTTAAGTTACTTTTTATTGAGGAATTTATTCATAAGGAAACATAATCACTTATCATGTTGACTTTCAACTTTTATTAGATTCCTTACACAAACTCATATTTTCTCCAAAAGACGAGTATTTAGGAACACATGTTCATATTAAGAGTACTATAATCAAATTCTAGAGAATCACCTAATCCACCAAAGATAACTATATACTTCCCATGTCTTTAAGCTTTATCCAAAACCAAAACCAAAAAGGTTAGTACAAGATCAGATAATCCTGAAAAGGATAACCCTGTACAAAAAGAAAATCTATTCTTAATCTCCAAAATTTGTCCAACAAAACCCAAAGTTCAACAAGGACCATTCGATAAACAATTTATCCATAAAATTCATAAAAGTAAATCAAACTAAGATTGAATCCTAAATATTTGAAGGATTTAGTCACATAGTCTTCCATGTTAAATCATAACATTTATCTCCAAACAACATCAGTTTCTCTTAATGTCTCGTATTGAAAAGTAATTAACCTAATCACATATCCTCCATGATAGGTTAATAAATTTCCATAGATAACCCAAAATCAACAAACTCTTAAATTATAAAATCATCTAACTAAAAAGAATCATTCAAACTAACCAGGGAATTCACGTAGTCCAATGGTTGGCGATAAATACCAGTCACACTTTGGTTGTGGGTTCGATTCCTACAGCTTTGTCCGACGCGACGGGTTGTCACACGGTCTGCGTGTTGTACTTTTTCAAAAACTATATAATTCTTAAAACATTCCTCAAAACGAGATAATATCTTCAAAAATAATCATAATATATTTTAACCTCAAGTTTATCTCTTGCCTTTCATTTTCCATCATAACATATAATAACCCATAATTACCTCAAAAGTAAGAATCATATAAACCCTAATGGTTACTTTTATAATTATTACCTGAACTTCCACATCGATTGGTCATCTCGTACATGATGCATTACAGAACATACCAAGGTTCAAGTGGTTGATCATGACTCCTTGATAGTTAGTTTAGAACAACCATGAGTTTCTTCATTGAATCCCCCATTTTATCAAGTATCTTAATCAGAGAACCACCACAGTTTCCTTCAAACCTATTGTCTCTTTGGTGCCTGCTAGATCCATCCATTCACTAAAAACAAACAATGTCAGTGTGAGTATATCAACAAAACCATAATGTACTAATGAGGAAGGTAAACACTAAGATATACTTACTCATTCACTATATCAAAAACTAGGACTCTTTCTGAAATCCTAACCATTATGGTACTGTCACTTATGCTTAAAGAATACCCTAACCTCTAAAGTTATCTAAACCGACCTCTGATACCAACTATAAGGCCCCAGCCTTAAACCTTACTTAATCGTGAGTTATTACAATATTACACATTGAGGATCTTTTCAGGTTTAGAGTTTTAGAGAATTAGATCATAACTATAACATCTCAAAATATTACAAAGTAGAAACTTCTACTAAGTTTCCATAAAATAAAAACTCTTAAAAAGAAACATGTCTAGTTCCATGTTTTTAGGTTGCATGACTTTCCCTTGATCCCATCCTTGACCCTATTCCACGTTAAGTCCTATGAAAAACATTTCAAAAACTTGGTATGAGCATAAAAAGCTCAATAAGGGATACACAAAGAATGAAAACTGTTAGTTTTTTAAAACAACAATTAAACCATGTATACTTTATCAAAGGAATACTTTTCACCTTTTCGAAGTAGTAAAAACTCTTCACTGAATAAATGTTCATTACTTACCCTTCAGTAACCAAAATATTACCATAAAATCCATATAAAGATCACATAACATAAAAAAGGTAACTTGGGACATAAACATACTTAAGTGGAATAACCATATGGTCGACTTCCACACATACTTGATGGAATATCCATACGGCTGACTTCCACACATACTTAATGGAATAGCCATACGGCCAACTTCCATAACCAATGCATTAGAGGTTATAACGTAACCAGCCGTCATATGGTTTATCACGTAACCACCCGTAAAATGTCCAAGTACCATAATTACACATAAAATATTGAAAATATAAACATTTCAATAACAACATTTCATTTTCAATCACAAAAGTAATTCCTAGATATTGAATTAATCAATCCATTTTCAAAAACCATTTAAAAGAGATTTTTGAATCAAAGTGACCCATACCACTTTGAATATTTTAATGGAATTATAATTTTAAAACATTAATGTCCATATAAATAAATACTGAAAACCATTTTGAAAACATGGACATTAAAGATAATGATTTAGAATAATAAATCTTTAAAACATTTAAAATGATATTTTTGTTAAAGAGTTTTTAACAAAATGAGAGACTCTTGAATACAAAAACATTGAATAATAACATTTAATCCAAACATTATAATATCATGAGAATAAAGGGATTCATGATATAATATGTCAGAGGACAATATACACACCATATAAGAGTGAATTGGTGCATAACAACAATGAAGTCTCAAAAGAAATGTAAAATGAGATGAAATCCATTATAAAGAAGGTATCCTTAAATTAAGGATAAATCAATCTCATAATTATGTGTGAAAAATATAAATACACCCAATATAAGTGGATATTAAGTGTAAAACAATAAAATGTTATTCACACATATTCAAAGGATTACATATTTAATAACTACATGTTGAACCCAAAGAAATCGAAATTGGGTTAAGAAGTTCCCTTGGTAAAATTCGACAGCCTAACAGCTTCACATAAAATTTTACAAAAAGGGTTGATGAGAGAGATAAAGGGGATCTCATCGCTTTGACATAAAATTTACATAAATAAGGATATATAAGAACATCTCCCAACATAATAGTATGTGAATTAAAAGACATAACAAAAGAAGTCTCTTAAAAAAGAGGAGGGTGAAAGGTTCCCTTACCGATATGGGTATCTTTTGAGACACACACCCCGTGAAAGAAGGACAATACAACATTGATGTAAATACTCATAAATGAATTTATATTACAAAATGAGTAAAATAATGGGCAGTACATACACCACTCAAAGGAAATTGTGGTAAATGTAGCATAAATCTCACAGAAATAAAAGTGAGATGAAAAATCCCTTATGAAAACTCGGCAGCCTAACAGCGCCACATAAAACTTACAAAAATGGATTGATGAGATCAAATAGGGTCTCTAATAATATTAAAATAACGTTTAGAGGAAGAGGAATATAAAATAACACCCCCCAACATAACAAAGAGGAGCTTAAAAGAAGTGACATAAAGGAGAGTACTTAAAAAGAAAGAGAGGAGTAAGATCCCTTACCTCGGGTCCGACTTGACTCGATCGTTCTTTAATCTCCTGAATAATAAACTTGAGTTAATTTCTACTTCCTTAAGAACCTTTTTCAAGTTCAATATTCCTTTTATATCACTTATTACCATGTCATAAACATTATGTAATCATTTAAGTTAATAATGTTTGTTTTGTCGATATTTGGTTCTTAAGTCGAAAGTGGACTTCTTACAATTACATGTTGTTCGTGTGGTCAAAGGTTCATTATATAAAGAGTTGTATTAATGATTTAGATATCATATATATCATATATATCCAGTATATTCATGAATTTATAATATTACATAATATTTAGAGTTAAGAAATGAAGTGCACCATTCATGGAGACGGTAAGCCGTACGTACGCATGAACGCTACTTCCATTTATATTTCATATTTAATGGAATTAAAACATAATGATACAAAATTGTATTTTAATTCCAGTATGTTATCATATATAATATCATTAAATATATCCTTTATACATACCACATATGGTATTAACGAATCAAATCACTTTGAGGGGCTGTAGTCCGCACTTCCTTAAATGAAGATATCACGTTTACCCATAATGGAAACCATAAAGGTATGACATAAATGAAAAATAAAGAATCTTAAGAAAAACATAAAAATATTAGATATCATATATAAATATATTTTCATCTTAATGACCACATTTGAAGGTGTTAGAAGAAATTTGAACAATCATCGTTTCGGGAGGCAGAAATTTGCCATCCACGGAAACAGTATGTTATTTAACCATTTGATGTAGGTGTGTGTAAGTGTAGATCGAATCCTTCTTATAACAACATACTAGTACATTTAATATACTGGATTTGTTACAAAATAAATGAATAAAAAGAGTTTAGGGTTTGGAGAAGCAAAATAAAACAAAAGGACACAAGTGAAGATATTACCTTTAAATCGGGTAACTTCCTTTGATTTGAGCTCAAAGGCTTCCTTGGAAAGGATTATGCCCAAAGTGGGGCTTCAAGGAGTTAGAGAGAGATGTGGAGAGATGAAATGATCAGAGGTTGGCCGAGCCAAAGGCTGTAGAGGTGTGGGTAAGGAGGTAGAGGTGGGGGCCTTTTATAAGAGGAGAGGAGGGGCACTCTGGGAAAGTAAGAAAATGTTACTTTATTTGAAAATGAGTTTCGGATTTAAAAGGTCCCACATTGATATAATTCGTGGATAAGATGATAAGGGTTCGAAATCCACCCATCCAGTAGGTTTTGGACATGTTTAGGTCTTAGATATTGCATTATCTTTCCATTTTATTTAAATTGTTAACTAATGAGGTCATCACTGCATCATCATGATGTCATAAATAATTTAATTTATTTAATGTCTAAAAATTATAAAAAATATACTATTATGTATTAAATATTTTTATCTTTCCATTGATTATTTATAGTAAAAAATATGACTTGTATAAACCCATGTAAAAATTGTTTTAGTAAAACATCTCATGTTTGTGTCATTTTTACTTTAACATTAAATAAAATGGTATTTATGTCATTTTCCAACCAAAGTGGCTCCATGGGGTCCCCAAGTTGACCCATGGATTTTATTAGTCGTCCATGACACATCCAATGAGGGTAGGACATGTGTCTAGGTCATTTAATTTTATTAAAACATTACCTTAAACTACACTAATTACCTCTAATCGCGATTAAAAACTTAATAAGTTACTATTCACCAAAAAATTATTTTAATCCAATTGAACCACATTTTACTTCTTAATGACAACCATGTATGTCGGATTTTTGAAATTCAAAACACAATGATGGAAAATTTTCATTTAAACGGAAAATCAGTTTTTATAAGTACCACTTAGTGGTTTCACTATTCATCAAAAATTGAAGTTTTTCAGAAAATTTCCAAAAGTTCACCCTAAGCAATATTTGATATTCCGAATTCAAAAATGATGTCTAATTTAAAAAATTCATAACATATAAGTTGCATTAATTAATTTAATAATTAATTCCCGCTGTCAAAACAAATAGCGTGTTTTTATGAAACAAAATGTATCAAAAGATTGACACTAGTTTAAGTCCGATTTCAAAGTGAAATTAATTCTGTTGACCAATATTGGATTAAATGGTAAAAATATATTATAATTTCAGTTTAAAACCAATTCAAAATATAATCTAATCATATAAATAAATTAGATTAAAAAGAGGGTTTGAATTAAAATACAACATTTTTCACTACTCATTAAAAATTGAACTTTTTCGGAAAAATACCAAAAATTTACACAAAGTAAATTTTGATGTCCCGATTCTAAAGAAGAATTTTATTTTGTCAAATATAACACATAAAATTTTCAAAAAGTGGATTTAAAATAGGTTCTTCATCAAAAGGCGGTTAATCGACCTTTTAAAGAATATTAGAATATTTACGCTTAAAATTGGATTCATTCGCATTTTTAATCCTCTAACATTTTTTGTAAAAAGTAAAAATATTTGACAAACATATATAATCATTTTGTAGTTAGTTCTGTTCATTCTCGCCATTAAAACGGCTAGGCGTTAACTACCATTTAAAATAATATTATTTTATTATTAGAGTGAAGTGTAAGATTCCCAAGAAACTCGTTGTTGCGTATTGGGTACGCCATCGAGCATAGAATCTCCGTTAAAATAATATTAATATTTGATTAAAAAATATGGATAAATATAAAGATGTCATATTCGTTATTTACCAGGGGTGTTACAAAAATATCAAATAATTTTTCATCATCTTAAAGAAAAATATTTCAATGAAATTATCTATATGTTATTTTAATAAATATGTGGAAACTATTAAATTTTTTGTTAAGGTGCATATGTAAGCTAGATGGTTTCATTATTTATATTAAAAGAAAATGATGATGGGTTTTATGGAAATTAAATTAAAAAATAAAATAGGGAAAAGAAATTATATTTTCCTAAAGACTAAAAATGTTGGAAGGTATAATATGGTTATTTTTAATGGAATTATTATATTATTTATATATGGTGGAGTATATATTATACACAATAGTAGGAGAAATATAATTAATAAAAATGAAGAGTAGGTATAAACTAATGTTCCACCCACACTTTAATGAATAAAATAAAAGGATTTTTGTTATTACATAAATCAATACCCTAACCCAAATGTTGACAAGGATAATAGGCATGAAAAACCACCATGATGATGTGAATTAAGTTGAACCTATAAAATGAATGTTTTTAACTGTATCATGATAATTAATGTACTCTTATCCTCCACTCCATATTTTCATATTTATTATTGGATTATGGATCAATACCCCTCAATATATCAAAGATATTTTCAAATAACATGAATGACATGATATTGAAATATTTGACAAAATGTATATTTTTCCTATTACATGGTATAAAGATGAGTTTTTTTGGATGATTATTAATGAAAATATTATTAATATTTATTTAGATAAACTTGATGATATTTTGGAAGTGTATTAGATATCAATATATAGAGATCATATTTATTACTAATATAGGGTAATCACATTTTAAATGTGAAACCAACCAATGATCATCTATTAGTGAAAGTATGGATTCTAACTCTCTATGAAATTTTTTTTTTACATGAGCCATAATACATATTCATGAGGGGTGTTTAGCTCAAAATATTATTAAGAATTTAAAAACCTAATATTTGGGTACTAATATTATATTAAATAAATATTATTTAGAATAAATTGATTCACATGTAATGTCAGATTAATAATAACCATGATAAATTTTTACAACTGTGATCAATATAACATATTTGTAAAATAAGTGGGTATAAAAAAAGTAACTGCATTATGAAATCAGTATAGAAAGAAAAAGATATAGAATCCATTAGTAATGTAATCCTTCTAATGATCATTTATATTAGTTTAAAATAGATGTTTCATCACTAATGTTTTCACTAGATAAACCCCAATCTAATATCAAACAATTATGACTTGAAGAAAAATCGTTTGTAGGAGATGTTAATGATCCTAAATATCACTATGACATCAATTCTAGTTGAGTTTTCACTCATGAAAAAAACCACAGTTTATCTTACCCATATAACTTATACAGATGTTTTGAGGGAATATCAATGTAAATGTTAGGATGATGTAAACATTAAATTATTAATAAAATTTATTTTACATTAATACATGTGTTTTAAACCTTTTTAATTTCCAGAAAATTCCCCTTTAATGAATGAATTTTAATAAATAATAAAATATTTAATTATTATGAATGTAATGATGAAATGTAATTAATATTTATTAAAAAATATAATCAACCATAAATTAAAATATAATTTTAGATCTTTATATAAAAGAATTTTATTTTGCTATATATTATGTATTTTTATCTTAATTATTTAAAGTGATCACTATTAAAGTGTTATTATAAAATTTTCATTATGTGAGAAAATAAATGAACACTCATTTCGAATTACGTATTAATATCAAACAAGATTAAATTTTTTAAGGATTATTTAATATAACTATTCTATATAAAAATTATTTTCAATAAAAATTATTTTCTGATATAAATGTTAAATTTCCCATAATTAGAAAATTATTTTCATAATTTATCAAATAAAAATTTTATTAGGGTAAATTTTGGTGATATTTTTGAAAAGCTTTTTTTTATTTTAAGAGTATAAAATACCCTTTTGAAACAATATTGTGACTTTTATTAAATAAATAGGATATTACCATAAATACAAAATTCATGAAATTCTTTTCAAAATAGGAATTCATTTAATAAATAAAATAAATAAAATTAAAAAATTATGATTAAATTAAATTCCTATATTGTATATTTTAGGACTTCAATTATATAACTATTATAATTGAATTTATTAATAAAAAATTTATTATTTTAGAGTTTACTATTACAACTTTTAGAAATTTAATATTATAAAATTAATTTCAATTTTTTTAATAATCATGAAAACATTATTTAATAAGGTTGATTTTATAATTAGTCATAATAATAAGTTACTAATGATAAATATTACTTAAGCTAGAAAATTTAAATTGTGAAAATATTTAAATTAATGGGAAAAACTAAAATATATCAAACCATATCCAATATTTGTGTGTGTGAGAGTTAGATCAGCTAATACATTCCTACTCTCCATTATTTTTACTTTTGGAGCCACATTCCTGGAATAGATCACATCTTATTACAAAATTATAGTCCCATCACTTATATAATGATTGATTCTCCACCCCACTTCTCCTCGTAAAGAAATACCTCTAGTTTTACAAAAATCCTCCCAAATCCCAATCTATCACTCTTAGACACAACATATACACCATTAATTCCCCAAATGACCACCCTTTAATGGCATAATATAATTTTTAAAGGATTCAATTCAAGGAGTGTGGTTATTAAATAAGTTTCATAGAAGTGAATAAGGATGGGTTTTTTCATCTATTGTTTCTTTATTTTATACATAAATGTATTTTAAACTTATTTTGGTTTGTATGGTTCATATATTTTGATATATATGAATTTCACCACACCATTAATAAAATTTAAAGGATTTAAAATTCCATCAAAAGTTCTATTTTTCAAGGGTTTTTGTTTCAAAAGAATCTAAATTTGTAAGAGATTTTGGTAACTGAAATATATTTTAATAGAGCTATAATGATTCTTATTTAACATTGTTCTTTTATTCATGGTTTTATACTCCTAGGGATTTAATTATGTGGTATTTTACCTTCTTATCTGAGTAAATGTTTTTTCTTAATACAAATATCCTACTTTGATGAATTTATTTCTCATAATATCATAATGTTATTTATAATAATTCATGTTAGTAAGAGTGGAGTACCCAAGTGGGGGGTGAGTTCAGTATACAATAAAAAATTATAAATAAAAATTATTTAAATAAAATTCATCTATGTTAGAAAAAAATCATTAAACTAAAATATTATAAATATATAATATCATATTTTCTAATTGTTTCTCAATGGATAAGTCAAAAACTACATGAAAAAATTTTTAAATCCATTTTTACTTTTGAAACAAATATGATCATATCAGACAAAATATGTAAAACATTGATTAAGGATAACTATAAATGTATTTTTATATGAAATAAGTTTTAAAAAATGAAAAAAATTTCTTAAAAAAAGGTAAAAATACTAAGAATTAATAGGATATATAAATACAATGGTTCTGTCTCAACAGAAGACCTAAGACTATCCACATGATATTCTCCCACTACCAAACATGTTTACTAAACAATAAATTGATCCCCAACCTGAATTAGGTATTACAATTACAACTACACACATGTAGTCCAAGATATAAACACCCACTTCTAAAGTTATTTTCTATATATAATATTTTAAGTAAGTTTTAAGATATTATTTAAGTATTATATCTTAGAGTATAATATTTTTTTCTTTGGAAATAATAAAGTGCACTAAGATAAACAAAAGAGTAAATAATAATAATAATAATAGACAAAAAACAGTAGGAGTTGTTATCTAGTTTATTTTATGTGATTATCTTGAAATATTAAGAATTTATCTTCTTCCCCTTTTGAATTTTATTTTTATATTTACACTTTGAGGAGACATGCCATGTTTTCTATTTTTATATGAAAAACTTTATTTTAAATTACATAGATGATGTGCTATTTTTTTCAAAAGACATATTTAAGCTCAACCAACTAGTTAGTCAGTATCACTATTTATTAGAGAAGCCTTTATACATTAAGCGATTATTGGGTTTATAAATTTTTATAAAAAAAATAATCTTTTGCCTAATAATAATAATACTAATAATAATAATAAATACTCATAATAGAAAAAATTACAAAAAATATTACTTTTTTTTCAATGGAGCTATGAATCCATTTTAGGAAAAATAATTCTAAAATATTTATACTTAGGAAATATATGACATGCCTTATATTCCAGAAACATGGATTTCGTATAATTAATATAAATATAATTAAATATAGCTATAAAATAATAACCTCAACAACCTGTAAAAAATTCATTTATTGGTAGAAGATATCTAGAGGTTGTAGAAGATCTGAACTAGTGGTAGGAATATTCACCTGTTGATAGTAGAACAATCCAAGTAGTAGAATACATCAACTATTTTATGAAAACAATATAGGCGGTATTGATTTTTTATATATGGTAAAAAAATTAAATTAGTATTAGTAAAATATTAAGTGATGTAGAAGACTATAACAAGAAATAGAAAACTCATACAAGTGGTAGTAAGACCTCTAAAAGAAGTAAAATGATATTCTTTATGGTATCATGATCCTTCAAATGGTAACATAAGTCTAATGGTTGTAGAAGAATTTATATTGTGGTGAAAATACTTCACTGGCGGCAGTAAGCTATAATTTATTGGAGAAAAAATATATTGGTGGTACAATGTTGTGCATCGTGAAATTTATTATAAAATAAAAAATTATTAAACATCTATCATTTGAATCATAGATATTAATTGATAAATAAACCATGACTTGTGAGAATTAAAATAAGTAATTTAAGGGATAATCCAACAATCTCCCCTGTTGATAATTATAAATCATGGTTGAAAATGAAATTTAAAACACTGAGATTCAAATTAGTATATAGCTTATAATAAATTTCCATATCCTCCATAATGTTTATAAAATAACAACACACACATATGATAGCATAGGAGAATAATCCTATACTATTAGGGAATACTCATTATAAACATTCTCCTATATTTTGGATCATAAAAAAGCTAGAATAAATAAATTATGTATCATAACAATTACGAATGAAAAAAATAATGTTGAATTTTTATTATGATCTAAGTCAACTAATTACATAATCAAAAAAATTTGAAGGACCTAGTCAATCACAATCAGGGTCAACATTAGACACTTCATGAGTTGACGTAGGATCAACTGGGTCTCTTCCATTTCCAACTGTAATAGCTATAAGAGTAGAGATAGAATGATGTACATTAGACCAGAACACAATATCATATGCTAATTGCCTAAAATTTTGTGCATCTTCAATGGGAGAAAGTTCAAAAGGACTAAGAATGATGGAGGTAGCCTAAAGAGGTACTAAAATAGGAATAGATTCTAATATTGTTGTAGTAATATTATAAGGAGTAATCCCTATAGTCCTACAAGTATATAGAAAAGGATCCAATAACTCTTCATATTGTGAGATTATTCTACCTCCATGCTTCATCATACTAATGAAGTTAGTTATCCCTTCCATAAAAACATTTAACAATTTGGTTAACTCCTTCAACTAACTCACCAACTCATTAAAGGACCTTTTAATTTTGTGTAACATTAGGTTCTTAGCTAAAAACATGAAAAAATAAATGGGAAATTTTTTAGTATAAATCATATAAATTCAATACTTTATAACATTGTTAATAATTACTATATCACTTGTGACATAATTTAAATATTCTCTTAAAATATTATATATACTATCACCATGATATTTGACCTATAAAATAACATCCTAATAAGAAGGGCATGTATAAGTGAATACACTAGATAGATCCTCTCAAATAATACCCATGAGAAGATCAAAATAAACATCAAAAGGTATAAACTAAAGAGGATCTCTTGAAAAAGAAGCACCAGTAGAGAAAGTCACAAGTCTCCCAAGGACTAACTAATTACTCTTGGTCATGTCAATCCTAATATCCTTCATCATATAGTTAAATGAATGAATTTTATCAACTATATTTCTATAAACTAATTTCAAATATCCCCCTATCATAAGTATACTTTGATTGATGTGATCCCAAACGAAGGATAGAATAAAATATACATCATCTTAACTGAGAGAGGTAGAAGGCCAATTCAATCTAACAAGAGCACCCAAAATCTCAGACTTAATGGGATCTAATTAAAACCAATTCAATAAAATGTAATGAGATAGATTAGGAGGATAAATAGAAAGTCTATCATATACAAGTGAATGATAATCATAGATAGAAACAACTTCTTCATAGCGAATTGAAACAACACTAATATATTATTCATTTCTAATAGGTATCAGAGAAAGATAGAGATCAACATGTTTTATAGGTTTAATTCTCTCTATGAAAGATCCATTGGAATTCCTATAGATAACTAAAATGATACATCCAATATAATTTTAAGGAATACCTGATTATCTTCATTGTTATCTGAATTAGAATATTCTAACCTAAGAATATTTGACCCTCAGGACTTATTCACCTTATATGGTTCCACCCGTACATGAGATTTAACCTTACTCTCAATGTGTTTCCCAAATAATATACTCTCGTATTTAATTTCCCAACCTCCATTGATAGTCTTACTATACAAAGAAATAGTGATAAAGGGAATAGTTTTTTCTTTCTCATATTCACCATCAAAATCATATAAAGAGTCATTAAATAACAAAATGATATTCTACAAACTCTAAATTTGAACCCTAAAACTAATAACCATTATAATTTTCATTACCTAAAGTAGAATAATATTATATAAGACATTCCTTATAGGGTATAGAATTATAAGAGTCAAGGATTTCATTTAGAATATTTTTAATCTTGGATATATTCGGATGTCTATCTACTTCAATAAAAATGGAAACAAATTCTTCTTCATCATCTAAAACTTCTGTAGGTTCTTTCTCTACTTCATCATCATCCTCATCAACCACTTCCTTAAAAGAATATTCCACCACATAATTGGTTTCTAATATTGGATCAGTAAAACAAATAGTCTTGGTGGGGTTCTTAATTGTATTAATTTTCTTGTATAATTTCTATCAATCCACCACCCACATCATTAACCAAGGATTACAGTTAAATTTCATACTTCTTTATATATCATGGATGAATGAGAAACCACCATAGTAAGTATATTTTTATTCTCTATCAATTAAAATAACTAATTATTATTTTAAGTAAATATACATTTTGGGATAAATAATAGAAATATATCGAGATGTAGGATTTCATAATTCCATCATATCCATTATGAGGTATCCAAAAATATTTATCTCTACCCCGCATTTCATAATATACAAAAAAATTATCTTGATAATTTAACACATTAAATTCCATCTTCCTTGGATAATACATATCATTAGTTATTTTTTCTAGAATCAAATAATCCCCATAAATATCTAATATAGTTTGAATTCTTACAGAAGCATACCCAATAATCATTAGAAAGGAATCCTCAATAATTAAAGCCACATGATCAAAAGGAAAAAAACTTGGTATTCCTCATATATTAAATTGTGATTAACATCTAAGAAAGTTTCTGACTACATTGAATAGAATAAAATTTTATTCCTATATAAAAAAATATTAATTAAATATTTCTTATCTATAATCATTAACATGTAAGGCGGATAAAATTAATGAACCAATCTTGGATAGAATGGTCACTTAGGAATTATGAACTGTACATCCCACACATTCATTGAAATAACATTCCAATCTACTAATATAGTTAAATTTAATCAAAATCAATAAATTTCATTGCCAATGACTACAAACATGAAAAAAAGAAGATGATTTCATGGATCAAAATAGTTAATTGAATCGTCCTTTCATTTTTTTCCAAGTACATGACATTTATAGAGAACAATATGGATACATCATCTTCACCATTGTTGTATTGATTCAATTATTAAAGTGTAAAGTTAAATGGTTATGGTTTGAGGGTGGAATGAGGAGGGGGTTTAGAGGGAACCTATAAGAGTGGTTCAATTATATCTCTTAATAGGTAATTTTATCATTCATTTCATAAAACATTATTAAAATTGAAAATAATTACAAAAAGATTAAAATATATATTTTAAAAATTAACTAATAAAAAATTTAAATATTATCATTAATCACCTAAGTATTTTATTGTTATAATCCAATTGTACAACCCAACATAGTCTTCCAACATAATAGTTAAAAAAATCATATATCAGAATCAACCAATGGAATCATCCAACGAAATCATCCAATGAAATCATCCATGGGAATCATCCAATGTAATAATACAATGTAAACAACTAGTGGACTCATCCAACATAATCTACCAACAATATCACACATGTCGATAGAAAATACAGACAATAATAAGGCAAAAAAATAATATAACTCATTAGAAAAACTGTATCATATTCAAAATAAATTAGGGAAGAAATGATTTAGAAATGTTTACCATACCGTATTAATGTATGATATTTATTAATCTTTCAATATTCGATGTCTTTATAGATATTTCATAAATAATATTTTATCTTCCATTAGATTCAAGAGTTGTATTGACCTCTTTCAAATGACCACTAAAAAAGTTATTTAATAATCTATGTACTTTATTCGAGAGTGGGACATAATATTATTAGAAATTATAGTTGAACATTTATTATAATGGTTCATAAAGATATTTATAAAACAATTTTTATGTCCAGTAATGTGTGTTTAATCCATATAATATTTTCATAACTACTTATTTCTATATTCACATCTTTAGTAGTGTATAATACGATGAAATTTTACTTTTATCTACACCATGATACAAGAGACTAGCACAAAAAGTGACATGTTTAAGAGGATATTTTTATGTGTACCACACAGCCACCAATATCTACATATGAATAAACAACTAATTCAATGTTTTATCTTCTATAATAAAACAATCCAGAATTAGTTGTATCCAAGAGGTATTTAAAATCCTTTTCAAAAAATTAAAATTATTTTATGATGTATTTTCCTCAAAATGATCACACATACACACAAAAAACATAATTTCAAGAAGACAGACTATTATCAAATGTAAACTTCATATTATACCACTATAAATTTATTTTAAAAACTAGTTTCTATATTTTATCAAGATTATATTTACTGGTATAACTGATTTTATAATCCCTTACATATCATATATCCTTACACAATCTTTTCAAAAGATGATTTTTTATTTTTATTGATTTAAAATGATTCCTCCCTTATCATGAAAATAAAAAAAACAAGGAATAATTCTAACAAACCCATTAAACTCATTTCATCTTAAATTTGCATCATTTGTCAAAATTATATACATATATTTTTGGGAAGATCAAAAAATATCACCCATATATATTTGGAAAACAAAAATATATTATCATGTAATTATTATAAATATGGTTTTATGACCTATTGGCTCTAAAAAATATTAAAATATCAAAAAATAACTGAGCCTATCATACTAAGAATTAGGAACTTGTTTTGAACCATATATTAAATTTTAGAATTTGAGAAAACTATTTAAAAAATTAGGATCTTCAAATCTATCTGTTGTTAAACAAAAAAAATTCAATAGTTTAACAATTAAGAATATTTATCATGGAATTCATCTAATATAGTTTTAAATTCACATTTTCTGCGTAATATAGAAACATTATAATAGTATCAACTCTATTTACTCGAGAAAATTTTTCTTCAGAACAAATTCCTTCTTCTTGACTATATACTTCTGCAAGTAGTCTATCATTATTTATTATAATGGTGTTGAACTCATCAAAATTATTCTAAAACACAAATTTATTTCCAATTGTTTGTTAGTATTTAGGAATTACCATGAGTTTTTAGACCTTGATTCTTTCAAAAAAATCCACTATTATTTAATACACATTACCCAAAATTCAATATCGATAAATTATGGGATGTTTTTTGGTTCTATCTATAATAATAAGGCTTGATGTTCATTCAGATTTCTAAGAGAAGTCCTATTTTAGTACCTCAATCAATATATTCAAAAACTACCTCTAATGGATATTTATTATAGGTTTTATTTTATCTAGGGGTATAAGAACATGGATCTTCATTTTCTACTTTAGATTATAGTTTAAACACTTTATAGATGATGGGTAATTTTTCTATAGCATGTTTTATGCGGTGATCACTGGTATTGGTTGTAGTATTGATATCCTAGTTATAAAAATCATCTTTATTGTGTTATAATAGAGATTTAGGATTATGTGGATTTATTTCATCAAATTGTACATTTATATAATCTTTTATGGATTTAGTTGCTTTACTAAAACCCCTATATGATATAATATAGGATGAATGACCAATCAAATTTTCATCATCACTTTTTGATTGAAATTTATCTAACCATTATAATTATTATTAATAATAAATACCTTGAAACCAAATAATATAAACTATCATTTGGTTTTATTCTATCCCATAACTCATAAGGGGTCATATTTAAAAGTGGTCTAATAATATCCATATTGATTATATATTAGGTATTATAAAAAATTATCCCCAAAAATATATTGATAATTTATTTATATTTAGTGTGGTATGAGAAATCTTTTTAGGATTCATATTCCTTCTTTCAACTAATCTATTTTTCAAGGGTGTCCAATTATTAGAGAATTTTTTATTATAGTCATATTATAATTATAATTTATCAATTTTACTATTTTTAATCTCACATCGATGGACACTCCTTAATGAATAAATGGTAATTACACTATGATTTTATATAGATTTCTTATATTTTGAAAATGGAAACAATCATCAATTTTAAGAAATAAAAATAATACCCAAGTAAATTAGGAGTCCTGTTAATAATAGTCCCCTAAAGTATAATATTTTTAACAAAGATATAAACTTATAGTAATCTGATATTAATATCTTTCATAGAAAAACATTATCACATTTCAAACTTGAAAATAACAAAATTAGAACAGTATTTTAAAACAAAAAGTTTATCAAGTAGAGTTCTCAAGAGGGGGTGAATTGAGTATCTATAAAACATTCATGATTAAAATCTATTTAAAAAATACCTTCAATTTTGAAAATATCCTAATTGACTAAAAGAGTTTCAATATATAATTTTATAATTTTATATTGTTTCTCAAAGGCTAGATCAGAACACAATTAAAAGTTTATTTAATAAACTTTAAATTTTAAAATAAATATATTCTTGTCAAAAAATATATATATAATTCTAATTAAATGTAAATCTAAATTTATTGTTTTTATAAATATTATGTGAAAATATAAACTATTTTTTTATTAAAACAAATCAAATAGAACAAATAATAAATAATAAATAAATAAATGAGGTTTAATCTCAATTCGATAACTAATCCTCTCCACTTGGTAGTTACTCACTGCAATGTATGTTTATTAAAAAATAAATTGATCCACAAATTGGATCATGTTATACAATTATAACGAAATAGTTGAATTTCATGCTACACACAACCTCTTACAAAGTTATTCACGGTATAGAATATGTAAATAAATAGTGAAGAGACTATCTATAGAATTTATGATATAGTTTATGAGTTATTTATCATGAAATAAACATGTAAAATTAGTTAAACCAATGTGTAAAGAAAATATTGAAAACTATATAAACAATTATAGTAGTATTAATATGGTTTTACTTATATAATCTACATGAGAATATGATCAGTGATCTATTTCCAAATTTTGGTTTTCTTTAAATCTATACACTTTGAGTATAATTCTAAATTTTTCATTTTTTCATAAAAATTAGAGTTTTATATATTGTCTAAATCCTCTATTCCTTTATAAAGACGGACTAAGTCATAAAAATCTCGTTTTTTAGAAACAAAAACTTATTTGGTTGCCTTTGTGAATGGGGGGTCCTCGTATTTATCATTTTTTAGAACCTAAAATTATCTACTACATGATATAAATAAAGTAAATATAAATCCTCATAGTAGTAGAGAATTTCAAAAGTATAACTTTTGCGTCGATGAAATTGGGTATCAATTTAAATTATAATAAAAATTAAATCCATGTACCTAAAAAATCTATAAATTTTAGTAAAATTCCACAAAATACCCATTTTAAAAATTTACTCGATGTTTATTATATATAGGTACATAAAGAAAACATTGACTGGTGAAATTAGTTTCATCTGGTTTTATAAGATCTCTACTAGAGGTAGCTCATTAGAAATAGTAGTAAGAGTATTAAATTATCAATAATATCTATCTTGTAGTTATTATAATTTAACTGAATAAATCACAGTAAGCCTGATAGAAGTGAGTTTGTACTAATAGTATATAATTCAAATTAGAGGTAGAAAAATATTACTAGTTGTACAAAACACCAACTGGAGGTAGAAGAGTCCAAATAGTGGTTTTAGACTCAAAATAGTTATAAGAATATATCTACAAGTGGTAGAAAGAGTTTTCTTGATATTAGTAATATCATTCAAATGGTAGAACATTTCCACTAAAGGTATAAGAATTTAGCTACGAGTTGAAATACTACCCTGCTGGTATCAAGTTATAACTTATGGAAGTACAAGAATAATTGTGGTATCATGTTGTACATAGATAAATTTAATGTCAAATATTCAAATGAAATGATTTTATCATTCAAAAAATAGATATTCAGTGATAAAGGAAAAATAATTTATGAGCATTAAAAAAGTAATTATTTGACATAGACAACAATACCCATCAATTCCAATAATCCCTTTTTTCAAAGAAAAAATTCATTCATCCCTATAACGTTATCATTACTTATTTTAAGATATAAATATGATTATATCTTTTCATATTTATATTTTTCTTCATCCCATTTCAGAAAGAATCATTATTACTCTTTTTTATGGGGGTTATATAAAGGTATTTTTAATACTGAAATCGTTTTCCAATACATTATAAAATGTTTTTTCATCCAATAAAAATTTCATTCATTTATCCATCATTTCATTTCAAGGATCCATTCATTGATATTTATATATAAATAGTTATTAAAAAAATAATTTTTTATTTTGGAAATATTCATTTGAAAGTGACCTATAACACTATTTTTTCAATAATGTTTAAAAATTTATGAATATTATTTTTGTGATTTTGCTTCCATTTTCTCCATTATCACCAAAATATATATATCCTTTAGAGTAATTTTTTGTTATTCACCTTCTAAATACACTTTTGAAATAATCTATTCAGGTTATTGAATTTTTTATATTAATCAATCTTACTCTTCATAACCTTTTATGTGGCAGCTCATGGAAATGATATGAAACCCATTTTCATTCCAAGGTTTAATCATGATATGATATATAATTGAATTTGTATCATGCTAATTTGTATGGATTATCATTATTTGATTTTTGGGGTCCAATATCACCCTAAAATTTCTTGGATAATGTTATATAAGTATTGATACAGCTAATAGGAATGAGCAATAATTGTCTCTTCACTATGGGAATCAGGTAGGTATTCCTATTCTACTATGTTTTGGGAATCAGGTAGTGATACCTACTTCACATTATTAAGGTAATTATTTATTGGTGTATTCTCCACTATATTATTATAATTAGATTGTGATTATTACTCCAAAATGTTATGATTTCTGATGTTTATTCTAATAAATCATTTCTATATTCTTATGTAATTCTCCATATACCACATTTATTATCTGATTTTTCTACACTATTATGTAATGGCAAATGTTTTTTCATTTGAAATTATATGCCATACTTTAATTATATGTGTAAAAATATTATTATTCTAAGTCAATTTTCTTCATATATTTCACTCATGTTTATGTTTTCTTATACACTAAAAATTTAACCCTTTAGGACTCATTGATATGATTTTCTCTTTTTAAGTTTTTTAAATCACCCCTTTATAATGTTTTCATATCCATGAATTAAGAAGATGAGTACAATCTAGGATATTTCTAGAAGCTGTTCATGAATAGTGTGACTATGGAGAAATGTTCAAAAAAATATTTCTATGTAGCTAATCTCCAATAACACTAAAATATTGGATTCTTGTACTATGCTAAATTTTTTTTGATGTAATGATTAAATATTATAAATCTATATGTTTGGATTTATTCATCTCACTTGTTATAAAATCAAGAGATTAATATATATTTTTTAACACCAAATATGGGAGAATGGGTATGGGGTCTCACTTATTATTCTTGAAAGAATTTATGATGTGGGTTGATCATCAATTGATGATGTTGTATAAAAATTCATGGTTCATAAGAATCAATATGTGCCTTTCAATTAAGATAATGCTGGAACCTCCAAGAAACTATGATATGGGGTTAATACTCGAAAAGGATTGTTGGAAATTCTAGTAATTTAATTTTATGGTGGTTAATAATTTAAGGGTTCTTGGATAAATAAGGATAACTTAGTGGTTTCATAGTGTATCGTGAAGCGTTTAATTTTAGAAGATATACAGAACATTAGATATCCACCCACATAAAGGAATCCAAAAAACTCCTTATAAAAATAATAAAATCCCAGATCTAAGGAATCTAAAATAAGTTTCCTTGAACCTCAGTTCAATGGACAATTTTACAACATGTATTGAGAAGGTTTGGACCCACAAGGTATGGAAAAATTCTCCTAAGATATGCCATAGAACTGGTAATTTTATAACAGAAAAATATAAATTTGAAATAAGAGGAATGGTCGATCCTTATTAATAATGAAACTCAACCAACATCCACCATGATGTATAGATTTGAACTATGGTTATAGTGCCTTTAGTTTATGAAATATCAAAAATTATAAGCATTTGTAATAGATAAATCCTCCTCTTCCTCAGTGGATATTTATCCCATATAAAACCATTTCACTACTTACACAGTGTACTCATACGAAACACATATGTAGTGACTCTTTCCCAAATCTCCCCATGGAATCCCTCCATGACATAGAGGAATCACCTTCATCGTTCTCTGAAAATTAAAAAATCAATCACGACATGGGTAACCCGTAACGTATATTTCTAAAAACCCTTCAGAATAAAAAACTATTCCTTGATATAGCCATCATGCCTACTAATAAGGGTCTATTGAACTTCCCAATTCAACATTGTCAAATCACCAAGAGAAAAATACCATTAATTGAGAAATTCACACTCCTAGTTTCTCACATTGAAATATAAAAAACACTTCCCTCAACTACACCAGAAACAAATGCATTGGACCATGGTGTGGTATCCTCCTCTAGGATCATTGTGAATGCTACCAGCATTAATATATTCATTTCAACTCTCCATGATTTACAAAGGTAATATCTAACACATCAAAATCTAAAAAATGGATGCTTTTGTCTGTAAATTATCCTATAATACTACAAGGACTATGACATCCTCTACGATTTGTGACATGGGCATTTTAGACCCCCCCCCCAATTCGAAAAACACAATTCTCTATCACTGAAATAGCTCCAACCTACCACTCAAAACCCCCAAATAATGTAATACATGAATTTAATGATTCATAAAAAACTGGCTCTTACATCCTTAATATGAACTGTAGTCTTAAATAGTTGATTTTGAGTAGCTTTTTCACTAATCACAAAGTCACATTAACATAGAAACTTTAATCTAAATTTTCTCAAGGGCCGTGTAATTTTGAGGGTGTTATCCTGGTATAGTGAGGAAAAAATTATCAAAATAAAATATAAATATCCTCTAATCCATAGCCTCAATAATGTCACCAAGGAATAATGTAGTATTTTTTACTTTCCAACTAGGAACTATGATCCACTCCATGTTTTAATCATTCTACAATTATCCCTTTAACTATTTTGTTAAAGATGAAAAAATAAACTCACACAAACCATTGAATAATAGATCCCACATTTCAATAGATTCCTGATTATTCCACCAAGTCCATCACATAGTGAGCCTCCTCATGGAGGGAACATATTTTGTAAAAATTATTTAGAAGAAAAAACCGCAAAAATAATCCTTGAAAAGTTTTAACTTTTTATTTTCATCTAAGGTATACACCATATTATTGTGTTGATTAATCCATTCTCAATAATGAACTACAATACTAAAAACTCAATAAATTAATCATTCACTCCAACCTTATTTCAAATAGTCAAATGACATTTACCTCATTTGAACTACCAGGATTCATAAAATTATGAATGTGATTCATTTGTATAAAATTGCATTTCAATTACAAGAAACAACTGACTTCTATAACTCGTATCAACGTTATATCATCTTTAATAAAGAATAATATCTCCCTTTATTAGTAAAACATCACTTGGGAAATCATCACACTCACATACCTTTCTGATCACAAATATATCCCCTTTTTATTATTTTATAAACCATCAGTCTTAAATTATCCTACGACATAAAAATAAATTATTATTGAATTTTTCTAATATTATTTATGGGTACTCATTGTTAGTAATAAAAATAATGAAAATAAATATCAATGTTCTTTATAAGAATAACTTATAATCACATTAAAATATAAAACATCAACTTTTATTCTCATCTGTCAATTCTCCCATAATTTTTTGTACATGTGTGAAACAAATCATTCTAAACACATACATGAAAAATATTTTAGAATAATCCAGAATTTTACCAGATCACGCTCTAAATTCCTAAATTTAGATACAAACAACACATGCGTATATTTGACTAATAGATTTTACCTTATAAAGAAATTTCCTAAAAAATATAATCTACATTAATATAAGCTTTATTCCCCATTATGAAAATATTTACCATTGGATATAAGTTGTTATATTTCTCCCCCTTTAAAAAGAAATATCCATATAATATGTGATACAATGGGTGGAATTACCAACCCGTTACATCTAAATGTTGAAGGATAAATTTCTTTATCAACCAGTATATCATGGGAGAAAACTCTAAAAATAACTAAACCTGATATCCATCCACTTGGAACCCGAATAAGATTTCCCTAGGGACTAAAGGGTGTTCCCAATCCCTATGGTCTGAAAACTAGTGCCTTGGAATCACAAGAATTACTTTTGGAATGACTTCTATGAATATCAGAGATATAAGGTAATGGAACATCATATGAGTGTCTAGAATGGACTTCCCTGACATTTGATTCTCATTCATGATCAATGGAATACATGAATAAAAGAAAAAAACCTTCCAAAATGTCATAACCAATAAAACGGATCTAAATAATGTTCAATAGTATAAACATCATCAATAATCATAATGAAACTTTAGGGAATAAAAAGATACAATAGGAATAAAAAATGCCAAATACATGAATGTTTAACTTTGATGAAACCACTCTAACTAAAAAACAAAAATGGATCCAATCTCAAAACCATCTACAAAAAACCTATAGTTTCCCACCACCACCAAACTCACCCCACATCAGCTTTAATGAAAGAAAACATGAGTTCAGATGGAACCTGGAACCTATAATATATTGTGACAAACTAAAAATTATATTAGTTCACCATAACCATCTAATATAATTTAATTTATTTCATAAGAAAGTTCATAAGACCTATTTTGAAAATATAACTATAAATTTATCATTCAAACATAAGAATGAAAAAATAACTCACAAGTTCGTAAACACTTTTCCAAATATTCCAATTTGTTATGTAAAACTAGAATCACATGGTTTGAAAACATTTCTGACTACCTAATAAATTTTAGACCCCCACATAACCTTTCTAAAAAATAAACAATTTATTTTATTTAAATGAAAAAAATCACTTCATAAACATTTAACTAGTCGAACCCTCCTTTAAATCAAAAACCCATATTTTAAATACATTATTAAAACACCAGTAAAGAGTCTTAAAATTGAAATTAAATTTACCAAAGTTCATTAAAATCCATTGTAAATGGAATAAAACTAACAAACCTAGTTCAATCTTAATAAATACGAAAACAAAAGTAAGATGAAATATCAATAAATATGATAAATATATGAGCTCCACAAAAAAGTAAGTGAGGGAAATGATATAATTTAATATTGGATCCAAATCCCAGATATCAACCACTGGTAAAAAAAATTATATAATGGGATCTATCCCGATATCCCTAATGTGAGACACATCTAATCTTTTAAGAATCCCTACTTAAATAAAAACTAACAAAATAAAATGAAATATAGACCACAAGTCATCGAACTAGCCCACACAAGACTCATTGTTATGGAATTACCTTACAGACCTAGTTGATAAAAATAATATGTATCTAGAAATAGTATATGAACAATCCAAATTAATTTAAATATAGATCCACCTCTTTCTACATGGGTTCCCATGACTAATAAAGAAGTGTAGAAACAGATCATGTCCTCCAAGATTAACAAACAAGTAACAAGAAATGAATATCTCTCACACCAAGACCTTCAGAGTTAATATCCCCATATATTACATGAATCCATATCATAAAAAAGATTAGTACCACTCAATGGGAAAAAATAACCACATAGTGACGAAAATCCCACACAATGTTTAAACAACACAATGGGCCAATCAAGAGGGGTATTTCAAAACAAACCATTTAAAATCAATGTTCCAACAAGAATTTATCATAAAAAATAGCTCATACTTTAACTAAATTTCATGTTTCATAAAAAAATATAGAAAAAGATAGTGGAAAATTGATGGAAATATCACTAATTTAGTCAATTTCAAATCCTACCTTTAAAACACGGTTCTTCCTATTTGAAATCTAACGAATGTACCAAGGCTATCCATTTCTATAAAACACACTTTAAAATATCCATTAATGAATTTATTGAATGTTATGCCACAAAATATTTTCAAATTTACATTTTTACTATATCAAGAATCTCATTTTTAAAATGCTTTAATGTTAACAATTCACATTAAATTAATCTACATCTTAAAAAATAGTTTTCACTCATTAAAATATAAAATAGTATTAAAATCCAAGACACTCTATTAAGACCATTTTAGGATTCTTCATAAACCATTCAAAAAATCTTATAATATAAAAATATCCCATTTCAAAAATGAAAGAACATAATATTAAATTGAAACACATTATTCTAAACTCAAAACATAATGAAGTGTTTCAAATCAATACATTGATATTAAATATATAAATAATTTAGTAAACACCAACCAAAACCAACCTCGAAACACTTTTAATGCCAAAATTAAAAAAAACATACATAGAAACACCAACCTAGAAAAAGTGGAAACCTAGTCGAAATATATATTCTTTTACAGTGACCACCTGAGCAAGGGAAGATAATGTTTCTATAAACACTAGATAAAAAACTAAACTTTAGATCAAAAAACACAAAAAACATATTTAAGGGTTTTATTCATCATGGGATAAACCAAAACAAAGGTAAAATGGGGAAGAAAGAAATAAATATGCAAAGAGAAAGAGATTTACCATTGAATCACTTCAAGAACACCAAATTAGAGCCATGAACCAATATGCGAGGTGGTTGGAGTTATTACTTGGGCCCCGAGGAGTCAATCAACTCATATGGGGGGAAAATGAAGTAGAACCCATTTAATATAGAAAGGGGATTTTTTTTGTAAAACCATACATTAAGTGATTATGGGAAAGTAGAAGCCTTTTTCAAACCATTCACTAACTGTGTGTAGGATGCTACGTAGACCAAGGCCAACTGTACAGTTTCTATTCTTCTCCTCATGGTTTGAAAAACATTATTAAATTAATTAAAAATACTTCTCTCTTGATAAAATATATATAAACACACTCACATACAAGTAACACCTAACCATGTGATTAAACTATATGATACCCTAAAAGCCTCAAAAATTAAAAAATTCTAGTAAAAAATCATTGATGCTTTGAATGACCAAAAATAAAGTAAATTATATAAAATTTATCTATAAATTAAAATGTGGATGCCACAATTCCCTCCACCATGCCACTTTTCTACAAGAAAGGATGTAAAAAATGAAGGATGTCAGAGACTTTAGATCGAAAGAGAACCTAACAAAAAATAACTCCTAAATATGCTCCGACCTCAATGAAAAAAGAAAACAAGTTCTTTAATACTGATCAAATCATTCACCAACACGATTTATAAGATTCTCATTGTGAAACCAATATAATAACCTCAAAAATAATTCCTAAGAAGTGGTTCATTCATATTATAGTCTCTCCATAATTTATAATTCCTCTAATATTGTGGCACCAATAAATATACTAAGATACAAAACCTCAAAAAAATTAAACATCGACAAGAGAAAGTCACTCTCAAAACAAAAATACTTCGAAAGAAAAATAAGGAATGAAATCCAAATTAATTCTTAACATAATTACATATAACCTTGCATTATTACACAAAAACATGAGGAAAACATAGGTATATTAATCAAATCACCCTCACATGTTGGATCCAAAAATCCCTCAAACTAGACAATATCTAGTCTAAAAACATAAATAGTGGATTACCTATGTTTTCTAAACATGTACCCAATGCCTTTATCATGTCTAAATTATGAGTACCAAAAAATCTCAACACAAATAATGGACTCAAACCATAACTCTCAAAATATGTTTACCCAAATAGTAAGGCACATCAAAAACACAACTCACAAGAATCTTAAGAAGAATAAGGAATAAAGGTAGAAAACTCAAAATGAATAAAAAAATAGTTAAGAAAAATAAATCTAAAACATCCAAATACACTGATAAATGGTTTTATAAAAAATAATAAGGAATGAATGAATAAACAAACCAAAAATAAATCTCCCGTGAGATTAAAACTAAAAAATATAAAGCTCCAAAACCTTGATTCATATTAAAAACATCAAAAAAGACTTAAAAAACTACCCATAGACAAATGGGTTATACATGAGGCTTATTGTGAAGACCTATCTTAGAAAACATATGTACTTGACATATGTTCCTATAAAAGTGGGAAACTATATGATCTTAAAAATATTAAGGAGTTTTATGCCTTATATAACGATAGTATAAGAACACAAAATATATTTTCTTTCCTTATGAAGGAACCTATTCTTCATGATCTATCTTATCATATTTTTAATCTTCACCCATGGGGTTACCCTTATATTCCCCAAATGGAACCAAAGAATAACCCAAAATTGGACTCCTAGAGTAGTTATCTTTTACCTGAATGGTCTCCTTTAAAACAACCTAGACTGATGTTAGGGTAGATGAAATTAGAGATAAACAAGAATATGGGTGCATACCTGCTCTAAAGAAATAATATTTATCAGAATCAATGAAGACTGGATTTTGAGAGAAAATGAATAACTCTGTGAAGCGATCGACATACTCCACCATTGATTGATCACACCAATGAAATATTAGATACTCAAGAGATTACTTTACTCTTACAACCTATTGAAAGAACCACTAGTTGAACACCATCCTAAAAAAATACCATGTCTTTCTTTCAAAGAACATACAAGGCATGATAGACACCTAATGAACTATCATAGGACTACCATACATTCTCAAAACCACTCTTACCCATAAAGATTCTAGTGTACTGAGAGAATTGAGAATACCCACTATCCTTTACAACCATATTATCACATCTATCAACCCGAAATCCCTAAATAAAGAAAGTGAACATTAATTTTAGTTGTCTAATATGAGGTACAAGAGCATTAAAATGTCCACATCAAATTGTTCAATCAGAGTCTGGGTAGATTCTGTAAGAAAGGAACACTTTCAACTATTTAGAGAGGAATAAAACAACAATACAATACATGAGAAACATCCTTTCCTGTCTCAATACATAATCCCAACAATCCCAACATACACTAGGGATAAAAACCAAAACTTATATTATCATAAAAAATCACAACATTTTTATAACAAGAAAGATATATTTTCCTTCCAACTTACTAATTTTCAACAAGGAATAACAAAACCCCCAAAAACTATGAAATTCCCTTAAATCAAAATACTAACCTACTCTTTAAAAAAAATATCCTTGGTGTAACACACACCACCTAGACAAGGACTTTCGTAATATTCATTTTAAAATACCATACAATGTTATATAAAAAAAACCCCCTTTATACCTAGATAATTTACAAACTCCCTTTTGGAATAAATTTTATCGTTGGATCATAAGAATTTATGATGAATATAATAGGGGTGAATTATAGTTTATATAATTAATCTAGCACAAAAATAAAAATCAACTTTTTTAAAAAAATCAGACTCTGAAATCATGGTATTTTTATCATCCTCATAAGTCTTCTGATATATCAGTGTTACTAATAGGTATCACAAGCATTCAATTAAAATAGATATTAATGATATTTATTAAAAACACTTTTAGGTATAAATGAAAAAGGGGATATAAAACTCATATGAACACGTTTTATGAAAGAATAAAAAATAAATAAAGACATACAAGATTTATAAATTTAATTTCTTTCTTAAACATTAAGTTTTAAAGAAACTAGAATTCAGAACATAAAATAACAATAGTTTTAAACTAAATCTAAAGGAATGTCATTCTTTTCCAGGAAATCCCTCGATACGATGATCAAAATAAATCTATTTTTCCAAAAAATGCAATTTCTTCAAAATCCCTCAATACACTAGATCTGAATCACCTTCCTTCCTATCCCTAGAGGCCCTCAATATAAACCATGATTGGAACAAGAGAATAAAAAAAGAAAATTTCCCTATTGAATTTACAACCCTCACATGGATTCCATATAACTCAAATGCTCTAAAAATTTACAAAGTGTAAGGACAATGTATTAGGTAAGAGAAAAATCATGGATGTTTTGATTTGAAAATGCATCATATCTCTACTCCCCAAATGAACTCCTATTTATAATAATAACTCAAAAATATATATTTATATGAATCACAGAGTTGGTATAAATGGATTCATTTTTTATTTACCTAGTAGCTCATCAAATCATTTCCATCATATCCCATTTTTATAACACCATTACAATGATGTTATTTATTCTATTTAACAGAAATAACCCCAAATACTACAATTATAAAATTTGGATTATCGGATGGTTTTATTATTTTTCAATTAGATGAACTGATATATGGTTAGTCTGATTGATCTAAACTACTATCAGTATGATGGATACGAATTTGGTCAATCTCATGGATAGAAAACTTAGTTAAACCGATGTATTAGATACTTTTACTATTTGATGGACAAGAGTGTAAGATAATGTGATTTATCAGATTAAAGATTAAAGATTATATTCATTGAAACTAATTTTTTTTACATTCTGTAGGAAAATATTTTGTTTAAAAACATTCTAATACACATGGGATATATATTAATATAGTAAATTAAGGTTTTAGGAAACTTTTTTATGATTTTAAAAACTCCAAAAATAAAAAATAGAAATTACAAACTTCTAAATCAACAACATCCCACTTTTTGGATATCCTAAAAGAAAAAACGTAACGTTGAAAACTATAATCATTGAGAAACATAAATCCCTTTTTTATGAATTTAAGAACTTCAATAGAATTATTGATAATAAATATTTTCCCTTTAATTTGTCTTAACTACCTCATAGGTTGGTGAATTTTTTTTTCCAAAAACACTTCATCCAATAGAAAATTTTTTTCTTTGAATTCACTTCCTCAATAAGTAGTCTTTATTTGGATAGTTTTCTCCCCCATATATTTTTTCCATCATTAGGATATTTATCCTCTTTTGTTATTGGAAGAATGGAATTGGGGAAGTAATATATTTCCTAAAAAATTGAACAAATATAACATGAAATAATTTATGTTTGAATAATTATTCATCCAAGATAAAAAAAAGTGAGCATTAATATAAATATAATTAAGAAATATTTATATAAAAATTATTTAGAGAATAAATCATTCAATTGATATAATTTGACAAAATTTACATACAAATACAGTTAGAGTGTAGTGTAAAGGATCATTTTTTATAAAACTTCTTCACAACTATTTTTATCTTCTTCCAATCCTATTGATTATTCTTGAATTGAGATGATAAAGACTCAACATTTTCAATTATATCTTCCAGGACTAAGATTCTTGGATTCTATTCCTTCCAAAAAACAACCCCTTCTTCAAGAACACTGATAAAAAAATTTCCCTTCTTTGGAGAAATATTTTTCAAATGATCTAATTTTAATATTACAATCTTTCAGCTTATAAATTTCATCTTTGAGTACTAAAATTTTGTAATTTATTGCATCTGAAAAATAATTAAATTTTTCAAAAAACTTCATCATCTCTGATATATCTGAAGATTAAATATTAAATGAGTCATCTATATCGAACGATACATTCTTGACCACCACAATCTGATCATTATATAATTTTTAGTCTCTGTTTAATTCCCTTGTCCAATTTACAATTAGATTGATCCTTATTTTTTGTGCCTTATACTTTTTTATTTGAAGGTTTTTATCATAACATCCATTTGATTAATTGATTCTATTAATAACAAAAATGATTCTAAATTTTCATTAAAACTTTTATGAATCTGTTTGAACATTTTTATAATGTTTGGAAGAAATGGAATTGAATCCATTATTCATTTCAAATTATAAAAAATAATATATATACATTTAAAAGATTCAGTGGTAGATGAATTTGAATAATCTGACTGAGCCTCTGAAATGTGTTGTCATGAACTTCTATCATCAATTTTTACTACTCCTTTAACTTATTAATCATCTGAATCCTTTAAAACATTAACTACATTATTAGTTTCTTCCTTATCTTAAAATTTTATATTTTGTATTTCTTTCTTCAACCTCATTTTCTGATGATGATTTGTTATCTATAAAAAAATTATAATTGGGTTTTTATCATACTGAGTTGAAATTGAAGTAAATATTAGGATGAATTTGATGATATTTCTTTTTCTTCTTTTCTTTCTTCTTCCTCTTCTTCTTATTTTTCTTCTTCTTCATATTATTATAATTCTTCTTCCAGTTCATTTTATAATTTGATATTAGTTATTACAACTCATTTTCTATCCTTAAGAATTTATTTTTGTTTTTTCTTCTTAACTAACATCCTAATTATTTTTATAACTGATGTTTAACATTTTTTAACATGGGTTTTGATTATGAATTATTTTTCTTTTCTCTTCTTAAAACCTAAAAGAATAATAGAGGTTATAAAAAATTCTAAAACTTTTAGATCTAATGGATCAAGATGTGCTTACTGTGCTCCAGAAAAAATATAGATCTTGCAATAGTTTGGATAACAGATAATGTAGAAACTGATAAATCTTGATCTCCCAAATCTGTTTTTACTCCCTTTAGAATATTTTCCATCATCATGATTTCTACAAGAATTTTATTTTTTTCTTCTTATAAAAATATTTTTTTAAGCACATATTTTTTTACCAACCATGAAATATAAAAATAATTATAAATAAATTATCATACTTTTCATACAATGATATCTCAATATTTATTTATTTTAAAACTTCTTGCTGAAAAAATATTCATCTTAGACTATCATACATAAACCTGTGATGATACTCGGATTGAATAATTGAATCACAAGAATCCCAAACATTCAAACTAAGAAATAAATGGGGTTATATGGTTTAGGTTAAAACACCTAAAAAACTGATGTGCTATATTGGTGGACCACACCTTATATATAGGCTCGAGTTTGACCCTTCATATTCCACAAATCCAACAGATCAGATTACAAAACCATATTCTGAGCCAACATTTGACATTAAATCGTAGAATTATTTAACAAATATTATAAACTCTAAAATGAATTTTTATTAAAAAATTATGATTTAGAATAATATATTATCAAATATCTTAAATGTTAATATTTATTATAAATTCAATGTTTCATAAAATTTAATGAATATCTTAAAACAACATAAAAAATAAATGTAATCGAAAATTATAAAAACTTATAAGATTATAATAATAACTCTTAGAGTACAAATTAACTTTTGGTATGAAATTTTTATCATGTTACTTCTTCTTCTTGGTTTTTGTACCAAAATATAAAAATAAACTTTATAAAAAAAATATTCGCCATTAAATTTTAGTAATAAATTATTTTTATGAAAAAATAAATTATTAAAAATTTTGATATTAAAATAGTAATATTAATTGATTTTGAAATAATAAAAGATATTGAAACAAAATTTTAAAAATATGAAATAGTTTAGAAAAAAATATTTATATACAAATAGTTTTTATAAAAATAGAACATATGTACTCCCCCTTTGAAATATATTTCATTAATGATAGATTATTTTTAAACATGATAAATATATGAATAGTAATTTGATATTTCTTGTTCCAATATTTTTATCAATACATTCAAATCAATCATAACTAAGGGGTTTAGTAAAAATATCTGCAAGATGTTCTTATGTTATAAGGAATTGTAAAATGATATCTTTTTTCTATGCATCATCCCAAATGAAATGGTTTCTTATATTTCTTTTCTTTTCTCATGAGTTATGTGGTGTATTTTTACTTAAATAAATGAAACTTATGTTATCAAACTATATTATGGCTTTACTAAAATGTATTCTATAGTAAATGAGTTGGGGTTTCATCGACAACACTTGCAAAAATCTAATTTTAGCTACCATAAATTATAATTTTTTATTGAAAAGTGATGATGAATGTTTTTTCAAAGAAGAAAAAGAAACTAATTAATCCCCTATGAAATGTAATGGTTAGTATGTACTTTTCCTATCCGTTCTGTATCAACAAAAATCAGTATCCGAAAAAATTATCTCAAAATCATTTACAAAAGAGTAAATAAGACTTAAATCCACTGTTTTAATTTATTAAAAAACATTCTGTACATATTTAAGGTGGTAATATTTGAATTTTTTTAATATATCACATAATAATATAGAGAACATTAAATCAGAATGGCTATATATTAAATATTGTAAACATCCGATAAATCCTCTATTGATATTTTGATCAAATAGTTTCCCAAATTAATCAGTATCTAATGTATTTGAGGTTCTAATTAGAGTACTAAAAAAATTAGTATTTTCATATTTTAATTTCATAATTTGATAGTTTATATACATATATCGAGATATTAAGGTTCATTCAATTTTTTGTAAAATTTTAAAACATATAGAATAATTATGTTCTCTCATATTGCTCATTTCAAATTCAAACACCATATGGTTTTTAAATGAATCTATTTAATATTTTTGAGTTGAACCAAATATAATTTCATTAAAAAAAATGATCATGTGGATGCATTTAGATCATTATTTTGTGAAAATATTTTTATTCAAAGTTCCTTAAAAAAATTAGTTTTGTAATAAAAAATCAATTTAATCTATCATACTAGGCACTACAGGATTTTTTATGTCAATAAAGATCCTTAGTATGTTGAAAAACATCTTATGGATATTTTTATTTTGAAAAAATAGTGGTTTCTCTATATTTCCTACCTCCTTTACATATCCATTATGAAATTCAAAATTTACATCCATTTTAAATAATTTGATATTTAGGAAATTTGTATATGTAAAAAGTGCATGAACAGCTTCCAGATAAATTACTAGAGCATAAGTTTCTTTATAAATTATTCAGTATTGTTTATTATATCCATTAAAAATAGGTCTGTCTTTTTACTTACTATTATTCCATTTTTAATATATTTTTTCAAAGAACCCCATTTTACTCCAATTACAGAAGTTTCATTAGTCCATTCAACAAATGTCCAAACTTGATTTCATTTGAATTCATTGAGTTAATATTTCATTAATTTTATCCAATATTAATCACCTAAAGCATTATCAAGAATCATAGGTTTAAATTTAGATAAAAATTGGAAATGCTTAATTTCATATCTCAAAAAAATCTCACTCTAACTGGTTTATCAATATCACCAATAATGGAATTACTATGATGATTTTTAAGAAAAATATGACTTATTGGGATTACTAAAAACTTTTATTCAAAACCATTTTAAATTTATCCTTGATTTATAACATTAAAAATATATTTTTTCAGTTGATCTCTCCTGAGAAGAGCTTTCCAATATAGGTTACAATAAATCTTAGAAATACCATATGAAGATGTGTATTGAGGATGTTTGGAAATAAAAGGATTGGTTTCATAAAAATTAATAAATATTGTTTCCTAAAAAATACTTGTATATTTATAAAAAAACACTACATGCCTTACTATTTATATAATAACACAATAATATTCATTCATCAGCTTTTGGAGAAACTTTATGTAAGGAACATTTAGCATCCAAAATATTTTCTTTGCAGCCAATTTTTTTTTAAGAAGCAATATTTTGGTATATTTTCATTCCATAAATCATATGTAGTTTTATTAAAAAAATACTTATTAAAACATGGTTTATCATATATCATGATGTTCTAAATTCTTCATCCCAAAAACATTTAGTAACTGAGTAATCACTCGGCATGGTTCTAGTAATCTTCTAAATAATTATATTTCTTATTTCAAATTCAATGTTTTTATCTAGATTTCTAGTTGTAAAACATTTGTGTATTATTTATTGTTACTAGAAATAATTCCAAACTAGATTTTAAAAATTATCTTCAATGATAATTATGAATAGTTATCAAGGAGTTTTTTTCTCATTTTTTACTATGGCTACAAAATTATTAAAACAAAAAAATTTCTTTAGACTTACTCACTAGAAATTAGACCCAATTATTTTTGTGTAATAATTAAATAGAACAAGAATATAAAATTTTCCACCAAAGTATCCAGTTTGTATAAGACCAAATTAGTCAATGTGAACTAATGATAAAGCATCAGAAGATGATAATTCACTAATAGATTTAAAACCTAACTTATGTTACATTAAAAATTAGAAAGGATTATAGATTTTAGAAATTTTAAACTTATATTCTAGTATATCCTTAATTATAACTTTATTAGATAACATAGCTAAAGTTGTAAGATTATATTGAAAAGTACATTTAATGTGTACACATTCCCAGGTCGATTGGGACAAAGAATAAATTTATCTTTAAAAACATGAAAATTAAATATATCATTCCTAATGTTTACAAGATATTCCTCATTACATAATTTACCTATTAAAATAAGTATTTCATCAAGTCATAAAAAACTAAAACATTCAAGAGTTATTATTTACCAAGAAAAACAATGTTACCTATTCTGATAATTTGTCCTTGAGAATTATCTTCAAAAGTGACTTTTCCACAATTCTTATTTATAATGATATTAAAGAATACTTTATTCTATTTATGTTTCTGGATCAACTAATTCCCATATACCAAATATTCTTATTGTTTATATATTATTTATTTTACTAAAGATAAAAATATGAGAACTCTAGGACCCAAACCTTCTTGGGTTTGGTATTATAAAAAAATAAGATTCCACATTTTTCTAACCATAATATTTTTAGAAAATGAATATATTTTTTAATGTCATTTTCTAAATTTTTAGAGATTTTATTTTATTTATATAATAATTTTTATTAAATTTTCCACTATACTGAAATTTAGTACAAAATGAATCCCATTTTCGAACAATATAGTTATTACTAAAAAAGGTTTTCTATTGGTAAAAACCATTTTCTCACATTTCTAATTTGATTAATGGCTATCTAAAGTGATATTTAAACTAAACCAAATGTTTATGATAGGGATACCCTCTCTTTTCTATCAATTTGTTTTATTTCTGAGGACTGCCTTAATATGCTTATCATTAAATTAGTTATCCATGGTAAAATTAGAGTTATGATTGCCTCAAGAAACCTAATTATCCCCTCTCATATTTTGTATTTGTATGATATTATTTTATTCATAAAGGAGACAAAAGGAATATCCAAAATTTTAAAACATTCAAATCTCACTATGAAGATTTTTCTGGTCAATCCGTAAAATGGAAGAAATATTTTTTTTCATTTGGAAAATAATTTTCTATAGAAAAAAAAGATAATACTATAGATAGCCTTGGAATAATAGAGGGATATTCCATCTTTATGTACCTTGATGGTACTATCTTCTAGGGAAAAACTAAAAGAAAATAATTTTCCTAAATAGTTGACCAAATTAATAGTCAACTCTCTACTTTGAAAGGAAAAAATTTAACAATGGAAGGTTTGATTTGTATTTTCCAATACATAATTATTTAAAAAATGCTTTGATCTATAATTTTTTATAAATAGATTGTTAAATTTATTAAAAATTTGTTCAGCATAATTAAAATCATTTTTTGGAGTGTAATCACTCTTAATAGAAAACTCTTCATTGTTCCTTAGAATAATTTTTGTAAACCCCTCGATAAGGGTGGCCTCAGTATTATGAACCTTTTCTTATTTAATGAGTCCCTCCAAGCTAAACCCACCTTTAACCTAATAAATAATAATTCCTTAGCCCTAGATTTCTTTTGAGGTAGATTTCATAACAATCTCATAAAGGGTAATTTTTATTCGTGGACTCTTCTAACAATCCCCCAATCAAGCACTCATTTTCAAAAATAATTTTTCATTACTGATGTATTTTAATAAATAATATTAATTGATATTTTAGTTGGATAACTGGAATGGTTACCCTCTAATCTCTATGAATAACTCTGTGTATTTACCTACATATATTAGTATCTTCATAAATGACTTTGTGTTACCTAATGAGAACAATAACATTATTAGAAACTATCATTTTGTCAACAGTAATTATTTTCTAGTTTGGTATATGGATAATAATCGAGTTTCCAACTATTAACATTACAAAATTCAAAATTCCATTAATGCAGCCCAATATTGTTCTTGGATAAGGAAATTTAAAAATAAATTGGTTTGACTCTCCAAATCCTCCCTTGTTTAGAGAATATCACCCAATAAAATTACAAATTATTCTTATCTCCAATTTTTTAGTATTCAACATTTTTCTAAATGTAGTATGTGTAACCAACATAGAATGAATTTTGACCACCTATTTTTATCTTTCTATTTTAAATTTAGATTATGAAAATACATATTTGACATTTTTTCTTAAGTGGATAGGTTTGGACTCTATTTGGATACATCTTCTAAGATACACTACTATGGACTCCCCTCCTCAGATTGAAATCTTTTCATAGATACTTTTTTCGAACAGATTCATGTCATCTAGTATGAATGAAATTTTATCAATAAAAAATAATACTATCAATATTATGATGGTCATGTCAGAATCCACATTTCTATTAAAGAAGCTAGAATGTTGCAAGAAGGTACCTTCCACAATTCTTTCAAAGATCTTATTATTATTCATCAGATTAGAATCAATGAAAGATTCAACTAGCCAAAAGGTAAGTTCGAAGTATTTTAGAAACCCCTTGTCCCTGACTAGATCAAAATAAATGTGGATGGTGCTGCAAAAGGCATCCCAGGCCCTAGAGTTTTTGGAGTAGTGTTCATAAATCACAATGGATGTATTTTGGGATGCTACTATTGAATGTGATGATTTTCCTCCTCCTTAGAAGTGGATTTGTACATCATAATTATTATCTTTGGTCTCATCAAGAATAAAGGGTAGAATAACATTTTTATTAAAAGCAACTCCACTACCATAATGCAAGCCCTTGGATATAGAGTGGATTACCTAGTATTTTTATTCACATTAATATGGACATATTTACTCCAAAACCTCATAAGGCTCAACCCTATAATCACTCTATCTTATTGTGAATAAAATATAGTCATATATGGGTTTTAAAATGAATTTTTTAACATCAAAATTATATGGATGGAGAATATCCCAAATGATCTCATCTTGTTACAAGAAGAATATTTTAATAAATTTCCCTCTTTCATGATTTTGAAAAATAAATTATCTTTATATATTTTAGTGCATTGGCCATTTTAATAAGCCATCATCATATTAAAAAACGATAAAATAGATAATCTAAAATTTGGTTTCATAACTTTTTTGATCAACTTCATCTTTTTTAGAAATATTAAAATTTTTAATTTCAGGTAATTTATCAAATCATTAAACTTTTATAATTCTTGTTCTGAACATTTATTATCTGATGAATTTATAATAACCGTCTATTCCACCATGACCCCTTGTTTTATAAGCTTTCGGACTCTTCATGTTATTTTTTTATAAAACTTTGTATCATTCTTGTTAGAATTTATTTTATTCTTATACTTTATATTTTTCTTTGGGTTATATGGGCTTATATGTCTATATTTATAATATTAACAACATATTATATCTATATAATCCTTTTTCACCCTTATCCTTTGGAATTTTCTCAAATCAAAGTGTAAATTTCTCCTTCAACACTGTCTTTTTCATCCTTCTCACAATATTAAACAATTAATTTTTATAATTTTAAGAGGAACTTGTATCTGACTCTACTATAACATTCTATATTTTAGAAAACATCAAATCTTTATTATCTGATTGTACTTTATTAAGTTCATTAGAAGTTGTTTAAAAATAAACTCCTCCTTTTTCTTTTGCTTTTCCTCTACATCCCTTTTTATTTTCCCCTTATACTACAATAGGGTTCTAATAAAATAATCAATAGTAATATTAAAAATCCTTCGTGTATTATCCAAAGTAGTTATATTAGATTTTCATTCACTGGGAATTGTTTCATTAAATTTTTCTACCAAGATTACATCTATAACATCTATCTCACTAAGAGATATTATAATTTTAACAATATTTATGATATTTTGGTACATTTTATCAGTATTGTCTCCGATAAGAAAAATAAAATTCATGAAAACACACTCTAATAGTATATATTTTTATCATAATTACATTAGATGTTCCAAAAATGATTTACCTACACTTTCTTCCATATACTATTTTCAAATTCACCTAACGAAATATTACTACAAAAATTTTTAGTCATATAATATAAAAGAGTGTTCCTTTCCCTATAATTTAATTAATATTCCCACCTTTATTGATTAGTGAAAATAGTAACTTCGTTCTCTAGAAACTTATAGTTTCCCTTCAACATAATTTTTTTTTCAACTCCAGTGTTTATCCAAAAAGAATTTATATTGTCTTTCTATTATTTTTAATCATTACCATCAATGATAGGTGGTCTTTTTAGAATAAAATATTTATGTATACCAAAATTTAACCCTGATATATTATAGAATATAACCTCTTTCTATAATACACATTATTGTAATAAATATTTTTTAAAAAAATGCTTATAAACACTCAATAATGAAGAAGTATATAAAAATAGAAAAAACATAGAAATAATAGCTCTAAATCAATATCCATCATCCATTATTCGATCATATGAGTTTATGATAGATATATGATGTAGGTGGATTGATGTTTAAGAAAATAAGATAACACAAAAAACTAAAAACTGTCATTAAAAATTCAGACTCAGATATCAATTGTTGATAATAATATAGGTATTAGACTCTGAATTTGTCTAATATATAATATGTATTAATCATGCACATAGATATACTGATATCGCAGATATTATAAATATTAGTAAGTGATTTTATAATCTAAATGCATAGTGGAAAATAAAACAAGTAGAAAACATTAATATCGATCTTAAAATGATGTAAGAATGACTCACATGCTTTATAAAAATAATTCCACTCTTTAATCATAAGTTTTAAGGATGTTAGAAATATTATCATATGATAGAAACATTTTTCATGCTAACTATAAAGTTTTATCATTCCTTACCATAAAATCTTTCTATACGATGATTAGAAAAACTTTTTGTTTCTTAAATAAGAAATCACTTGATATAGCGATCAATGGTTGTTATGTCTTCTTTTCCCCAAAATCATTTCATCCATTGGATCTGAATAACCTATCTTTATATCCTTAGAACAAATTGTTCTAAACCTTGATCAGAAAAAGGTAATAAAAAATAATAATGTCCTATGGAATTCAGATCCCTCACATGAATTCTTTATTACCACAACCCTTTGAAAATTTTCAAAGCATAGTAGTTATATATTCAGGCAGACCAAATTCTAGAGCATCTTGAGTTGAAAATTCAACATCTCTAGACTCCTTGAATTCTCTACAATTTATACGTATCCCTCCAATGAGTATATTATTTTGATACATGGAGTTGTTTTCAATGGATGTAGATTTTCATCACTTGACATCTCAGAAAAATGTTTTAATTTGATGTCATTTAGATAGAACTATTAAAATTTTGTTATAAATCCCTATTGATATAAATAATTCAAATTACTTTGATAAAAAAATAATTATAAAGTCTTCTAGACTGTATTATTTATCAATATAATAAACTAAACTATGGTCATTCCTATTGATCTGACTACTTTCAACCACATAAATATGAATTTGATCAGTCCAATCGAAAAATTGTTTGTCAAACTAATGAACAAAACACTAATTCAGACTTATTCACCAAACTCTAAGATAGTATGATTGATCAGATTACAGAATGAATTTTATATTCACTTAATTTCGAACATTTTCATCATTTAATAAAATTTATTTTTTCTAAATCTAAATCTGAAACACTTTGGATATATAAATTTAGTAATTTAAGGTTTCAATAATGTTTATTTTATTTTTAAAACTAATGAAAATAAATTTAGAATGTATAAACATTCAAATCAAAAATTTCTTAGAGAATACCGAAGGATGTAAATTGAAAACTCATGTTTCCCTTTAAATTTTTTCCTAAAACTAAAATGGATAAAATAATTTCAAAAATCATTTTATGAAGTCCATGTTAATATCCTATAAATTAAAATTCATAAAGACATTGTTTGAAATCAAATGATCCACAATTTTTCCATTACATTTCCCAACACAAAATTTTAAAATATAGAATAATAAAATATCCACAAAAAAATATTAAAAAGGAATTTAAAAAAATACTAATAGAATAATAAAAAATTCAGTAAAACAAAAACACAAGAAAATCACTTTAGGATAAATCTATATAGCTTGAATGGTGTTCCCTATCACAAATTCTTGAAACAAGTTCACAAAAATCATATGAATCCCTTTAGACTTTATTTTTAACAAAATAAGAGATTAAATACATTAGAAAATCAATTGAGAGTCTAGAATGGATACCCCTTACATAAGTTTCATATGCATGATTAAAGAAATAGGTCAATAAAATAATCAAACTTTCCAAATTGGTTATAACAAAACAAAACCGATTTGACTCATTTTAAGATATATAAAACATCATCATTAAGAGGAGCGCCACAACACACTATAAAAAATAAATTAGAATAAATTGAAAATATATACAATAATGGTTGAAATAGGTGAAACCAAACTAATAAAAAAAATATCCAATCCCAAAACCATCTCCCAGAAATCATATGTCACTCTCCAACAACTGAATCACCACATGTTAACCTCAATGAAAAAAACCTGAATCAGAGAGAAACCTAGAACATGAAATATATTGATTTGAGTTAAAAACCATAGTAGGTCACCACCATCCATTGAAACTAGGACTTTTATATCATAACAAAATCTATAACTTCAGGTTTTAATCTATTACTTGAAATTACGAATTCAAACAAAATTAAGTGAATATAACTAACAATTTCATAAATATTTTCAAAATACTCCACATTATTTACTCAAACTAAAATAACACACTTTGAAATAAAATTCCAAACTAATTGATTTCACAAAAAAACACTCATAAACATTTATAAAAAACAATCCATTTGTTTTATATAAATTTAATCAATCACAACATAAATATTTAACCAGATGAAGGCTCCCTTAAATCCAAACATCAATTTTAAAATCCACACACAAAAATGAACACAAGAGTCTTTAAATTCAAAATAGATGTACCAATGAACATTGAAATATATTTTGAAAGGTAATGTACCGACACACATGGGTCAGGAATAACAATGTATACACCATAAGACACAATTCATATAAATAAACATTTGACAAATGGGTTCCAAAACGTAGTAAGGAAAATGATACAATCAAACAGAAAATCAAAACCTGATATATCAACTCAAAATAAAGAAATAAAATATTCTTGGGTTGACCTTGGGATTCCTAACTTGATAAACATCTAATATTTTATTATTTCCCACTCATGGACCAACTTCCATGATAAGATAAAATCTAAACCACGTGTAATATATAAATACACCACACAAGACTTTTTTTGATGACACCCCTATAATCCCTAGCGCCTAGCTTAACAGGATGGCCACTAGATGTGTTTGAATTGACTAGAATCATATAAATATAAATATAATACTTAGTACATGGGTTTATATTAATAATAATGAAATGAATAAAAAGAACATATAATAAAATATTGACACATAAGTCATAATAAATGTTTATCCCTCATCCCAAACACCCACACAGTGAATTTCCCCATATAACACATCAATAAACCACATAAAAATTATATTCCATCTCATTGTTGGAAGAAAGAGTCACAATGTGATAAAAACCCCACATAAGGGATACACACTCATAGTGGAAGTCAAGAGGGTTCATTCAAAACAACTATTTATGACCATAGTTACAAATGTTAATTTATCATAATACATGGTTTTTTATTCCAATAACATTAATATATCGTAAAAAAATGCTACCCTCATTGGAAAATGATGGAAATCTAATAATTATTTAAAACAAATTCCAAAACACCCTTTAAAACATGGTTCTTCATCTTTGAAATATAAAACAAGTCCATATTCCACCCATTTCCATCAGAATAATTTTAAAATTTCAATTAATTTACATTCAAAAGGGGTAAACCACACACTCATTTCAAGTCAACATTATAAATTCATCATGAAATCCCTTTTTAAATACTTTTCTATTCAATTACTTACTATAAATAAATTTATATTTAAAAACATAGTTTCCACATATTGAAAACCAAAACTAAATCAAAATCAATCACACTCCATTAAACCCATTTCAAGATACCTCCTAAGAATTTCATATATTCTTTAGGAAAAAAACATTCCAATTCAAAAATAAGAACATAAAATTTAAATGATAATTCCTTTATACCAATATCAAAATACAATAAAATAGTTTAAAATCATTAGATTGATATCACATATATTAACAAATTCATTAAAATAGAATCTCTAAATCACAAGAACACATTAAATTCAAAAAACAAGGAATTTCATTGAAACACCTACTTGGAATAGGCGTAAACCAAGAAAAACATGTCACCTTCTATGGATACCACCCTAGAAAAGATAGTTATTATGTCTATAAACCCTACACACTAAAAACCCAAACATTAGAAATACCTAAAACCCTGAAATCATTTAGAAGGGTTTTATAGTTCATGTTAGAAACCAAAACTAAGATAAAAATGAGAATACATTAATAAAAAGGGAAAAATATATAGATTCATCTTATAATGATTTTAAAACTCACCAAAGGAGATCCAATAATATAGATGGAATATGATTGGTTCTCCTCCTTAGGATTTAAAGAGTTGGCTGACTCATATCGGGGAAGAAAGGGGTGAAGCCCCTTTAATTTAGAAAGATAAATTTTTGGAAAATACTAGTTTAAGTGATCCTTTGAAAGGAATGTATTTGGATATATGGTTTACAAAAATATTTTCCCGCCATGTGAAGTAATCTTCCTAGACCAAGACTAACCACATGGTTTTGGGTTGTTCTACATGGTTTAAAAAACCAATTATAAGTAAAATAAAATAAATCTATAAACATGAATTCCCAATTCTCTTAATTACTACATGATTACCCCTAATTATGTGAGTAAATCATGGAGCACCATGAAATCCAAAAAAATTAAGAAAAATAAAGTCCAAAAATGATTTTGACATAGAATTTTGAATGATATGGTAAATTAGAGAAACTTAATATCTATAGTGGCATGTGGGTGTGAAAAACACTTATTTTGATTAATAACACCTTTTATGAGAAAAACTCTTATTAATATATTATCTCATATTAATATATATTTTATTTTACTCAATTTTAGTAAGATAACATTTTAAATACTGTACATTCTTATTTTACTTTTTATTATTTTTTATATCTTGGACTACATTGTTATTAAATTATTCCTCCTTATTCAACTCTTTACTCAGTCATCATTTTTTATCACTTCTACCTATTAACACTCTTCTGTCTTTATTCATGAATAGACTTGTTTTATCATCCATTTTTAATCAAAAATCATCAATGAATTCACATACACTTCATTGATCTTCTTATAAGGTATCACATTCTTCATATAATTCATTATCTATAATCTCTTCAGAAATATTCATGTCTAATGATAATGAACATTTTTTCTGATAAGATCTTAATACAATCCTTATTAATATATCTTTGTAGGTTACAACCTCCAAACACTTCATTCATGTCATTAAAATTATTCTAAAACTATAAATCTCATTGATGAATAACATTATACATTATATATATTATTTATAGAAGTATCTTCACTTACCTATGTGACTTATAATCTTATAATAAGATTAAATTTTATTCTTATCAACCAATAAAATCACATAATATTTTTATATCCTCTTTAAAACCCATAATAATAAAAAAATATCAATATTCCCACTAAAATACCAATATTTCCAGTAGCATCACATTCATGACATTCATCATTTAGAAATATTTTCTATAGTTATTTCTAGCATAGATTATTGGAATTCTAAAATAATGTTCCGATATATTAGATTAATTTTCGGTAATTTTATCATCATAACCCATAGAATATTTTATTTCAAATTCTTATTTTCTGGAAAAAATAGAATTCTAAATTGTATGCTTTTGTGTGTCTTTTTTCACTATTCTCTTCTTTGGTTTTGATCCATTTTTTTATTAGAAAAATTATTATAATTATTAATTATTTTTTTGATATCCTTATTTATTTAGATAATCTCATCCTCTCATATCAAACATAACTCACTTTTATTGCATCAATCATTTTTCTTCTTCATGCATAGAATTTCAAAAAAACATACCAAAGTTTCTTCATATGATTTTATTTTTTCAACAACTCCTCCTTGAATGAATTATGTTCTATACATATTTCAATATTCCTTTTTTACAACACATAAATCGTATTTATTTTTATAAGAATTAATCCACTCACTACATTAACTTTCCATATAATATCAGCGTCCTCTCTAAATTCATCACTGTCCTATTTGAATACCTTTGATGTAATATCCAGGCTCTCATTTACATTATCCAACTTAAAAGAATTAGAGTCACAATTATTAAATTCATTTTGCATCGTCAAGTCAACTTTAAATTAATTTACATTTAATATTTTTTCCTTATAACTACATGATGAAACTCATTTATATTCATCTACATTGTATTACATCAAAATATATAATTTTTCAATGAATGTATACTCACCTAGTACTTGAATAACCATCAATATCACTGATATCACTAAATTAATAATAAACACTGATAAATCATTATCATTTTTTTATTGATAAATTCTAACATAATATTTTTTTATGATGACAAAACTATTCTAAAATTGATGAAATTGATCCTTTAAACATCATGTGAGGAATATTTTTAATCATAACATTATTATTCGATTATATTTATAAAATATAAATAATAATACAATGAATGTCCTAGGGATACACTAAGAGGGGGTGCATCATTGAATCCAATTTTTTAAATTTTCATCACTAAAATGAAACCCTAATATTGGATAGAACATGATCCTCTCAAGTAGAGTTAACGCAACCTCACCTATAAGAAATAAAATAATATAAGAACAATGAAAATTACAATATCTAAGAGGTTATGACATAAGACAAATACTCTTACAACCCCACTATATTCTTAAAGAAATATGTTTTATAGAAAAATACTACATGAGAGATTGAGCTTCTTTTGAGTTAATGTTATTTTGAAATTTATGAGAGGTCCTGATTGACTGATTGAAAATTTAATATTTTTACTTTTTATATAATACCATATTATACTAGGTTATGATGGGACTCTAGTATGGTCTGATGATTCCATTTTACTTAGATTGATAGATGATTTTCTCAATTTTTTTTTGATATATCTATTCTTAAATCCATCAATATAATATTTTGAAAGTACAAAGCTCATTCTTAAATAAATATCTAGTTCAAAATATACCCAGGAAATAAACACTTAACAATTATTACTACACTACTCACATCATGTAGAATTATATTTGGATCTCAATATTATTCTTCTAATAAAAGTAATCATTAAAAATTAGGAAAAACTAAAATTTCCATGCTTCATAGCTTCTCTCCTAAAACCTAAATATTTTCTATTCTCAATTCTGAAAGCCTTGGTAAAAAATATTTTTCACTTTATACATATCCTTTGATTTGGATGAAATGTTTTCTTCTTTCTCATTTACCCTTAAAAATTCTCATTTTACACATCAGAATGAAACATATTATAGCCTTGATATTTCCAATAATGAATTTTTCTCTTTCCTCCACAAAGCATTGGTCTTGTAAAATTATCTCATTAATTTCTTATATAATTTATGTATTCCAAAAATGGTATATTATAATATTCTTTGAGCCATAAAATATATAATATCCAGATAATAAATAAATTTCTTTGAACCATGACACTTGTTAAAATATCACCAACCAGACATCAGAATCAGCATACCATAGTCTCATATGGATTTCTAAAAATAATATTATCTTTTTCTCATCAGATAAATAATTCATGTGATCAGCATATTTCTCAACTCTTTCCTAAAATAAATCTTCCTCAAAAAAATAATGAAGATCCCTCTCAAACAATTACTGAAAATTATCATTGTATAGAAAATGCAGTAGATATCTCTAGTTCATTGAAAATATTTCTTCAAAATATTCAATTATCAAAATAAACTCAACAACCATAATTTCATTATTAGTAATTAATTTTGGAAGTATGGAATAGAAAATTATCATACCATTTATACATAAATATTATTATCAAAAATATATTAAATACATTTCATCTTCCTTGGGATCACCTATGTTCAGTTTTAAAGGTTCAATTTTTTTCAGGATACATGATTCATATATTCTTATTATTTATTTAGGTAAATTTTAAAAAATTAATATCATTTAATAGAATCTCTATCATCATTGGTTATTGTTTCTTCTTAATGTTAAAATTCTTGAAAATTTATTATTTTAATTGGAAGAAACAGAAAACAAATTCTAAGTGTTGATGCTTACATAAATGGAATGATGATTATGTATAAAATTGAGGTTTATGAAAAACAAATGATGTTTATAGATGTAACACCCCAGGTGAATAAAGAATATGAAATATTTATATTTATCCATATTTGTGAATAAAATATTAATATTACTTTAAAGGTGATTCTATGCTCGATGGCGTACCCAATACGCAATAATGAGTTTCTTGGGAATCTTACGTTGCACTCTAATAATAAAATAATATTATTTTATATGGTAGTTAACGCCTAGCCATTGTAATGGAGGGAATGAATAGAACTAACTACAAAATTATTATATATGTTTGTCAAAAAAATTTACTCTTTACAATAAATGTTAGAGGATTAAAAATGCAAATGAATCCAGTTTTTAAGAGTAAACATTCTAATATTCTTTAAAAGGTCGATTAACCGCCTTTTGATGAAGAACCCATTTTAAATCCACTTTTTGAAAATTTTATAAGCTATATTTTTTAAAATAAGAATATTATTTAAGATTGGGACAATGAAATTTACCTTGGGTTAATTTTTGGTATTTTTCTGACAATGTTCATTTTTCAATGAATAGTGAAAAATACTGCATTTTACATCAAAACAGCTTTTTCATATAATTTAATTATATGGTTATATTATCTTCTTAATTTGTTTTAAAGTGTAATTAGAATATATTTTTACCATGTAATTCAATTATGGTCATTGGGATTAATTTCACATTGGAATTAGGCATAAACAAGTGCCAAACTTTTCATAAATATTGTTTCTAAAAAACCCACTATTTGTTTTGACAACGGGAAGTTTTTTTTAAATTAATTATTGCAATTTATGTGTTTGGAATTTGGTAAAATTAATTACATATTTGGAATCAGAAGGTCCAAATTATGTAATTAAGACTCTTTTGTTTTTGGACATTATGAATAGCAATCACGGTAATTATCTTTAATTATCTTGATTAATGAGTAATCAGGTAGTTAAATATAATAAGATAATATCATAATAATAAAAAATGACCACAAAATGTTTCCTAAGGCTACTGGTTGTCTCATGACAGACCATGGGATGCCTTGTGCCAAACTTGGGGGCCCCATGGAATCACTTTTGTGAGAAAGTGACTTTTTATCTTTTTATTTTTAAAGAATGTTAAATGTAACAAAGAATGTATCACCTAAGTAAAATATTTTTAATTTTGTCTACATAAATGATCTTTTGGACTATAAATATTCATTGGAAAGATAAAAAGATTTAATACATCATAGTATTTTTTTATAATTTTTAGACATTAAATAAATTAAATTATTTATGACATCATGATGATGAAGCGATGACCACATTATTTAACGATTTAATTAAAATGGAAAGATAATGTAAAATATAAGACCTAAACATGTCCAAAACCTATTGTATGGTTTTACTTAGAACCCGTATCACCTTATCCTCGAAACACATCAATTTGGGAACAATAAAATCCGAAACGCATTTGAAAATAAAGTTACATTTTATACCTTTCCAAGAGTGCCCCTCGTCTCCTCTTAAAAAAGGCCCCCACCTCTACCTCTTTAACCACACTTCCAAAGCCTTTGGCTCGGCCAAACCCTTCCCATTTCATCTCTCCACATCCCTCTCTAACTCCTCGAAGCCTCACTTTGGGCAGAATCTTTTCCAATGAAGCCTTTGAGCTCAAATCAAAGGAAGTTACCCGATTTAAAGGTAATGTCTTCACTTGTGTCCTTTTGTTTTATTTTGCTTCTCCAACCCCCTAAAATCTTTTTATTCATTTATTTTGTAACAAATACAGTATCTTAAATATACTAGGATGTTTTTATAAGAAGTATTCGAGCTACACTTAGACACACCTACATCTAATGGTTAAAGAACATACTGTTTCCGTGGATGGCGAATTTCTGCCTCCCGAAACGATGATTGTTCAACTTTCTTCTAACACCTTCAAAGGTGTACATTAAGATGAAAATATATTTATATATAATATCTAATATTTTAATGTTTTACTTAATCTTCTTTATTTTTCATTTATGGCATACCTTTATGGTTTCCATTATGGGTAAACGCGATATCTTCATTTTAGGATGTGCGGACTACCGCCCCCTCAAAGTGATTTGATTTGTTAATGTCATATGTGGGACATATAAAGGATCGAATTAATGGTATTACATATGTTATCCTACTGGAATTATTGTATACCTTTATATATTTAGTATTTCATTCAATTGAATACAAAAAAAATAAATGAAAGTAGTGTTCATGCGTACGTACGGCTTACCGTCTCCATGAACGGTACATTTCATTTCTTATCTCCAAATGTTATGTACTATTATAAGTACATATATATAATGGATATATATGTAATATATTACATCTAAATGATGGGTATCATTCTGGAATTATAATATATATATATCTCATTTTGTTTTAATTCCATTAATATGGAAAAAAAATTAAAGTAGCGTTCATGCGTACGTACAGCCTACCGTCTCCATTAATGGTGCTTTTAATTTTTTATCTCCAAATGATATGGAATAGTACAAAATGAATATATACTGGATATATATGATATTTAAAACATAAATACTATTATGGAGATGATTTACCTATAACTACATGGAAAATTCTTTTCCAACAAGTTCAATTTTTACTCATGTACTGAACATCGACAAAAATGTCTGATACGAACTCACTTTATTAACCAATTATTATAACATTATAATATGTGATATGAACTGAATAATAATATTTAAAGGAGGTCCTTATGAAATTATAAATTCACCAAATTTTATTATTCAAGAGATTAAAGAACGATCAAGTCATGTCGGACACGAGGTAAGGGATCCTACTCCTCTCTTTCTTTTTAAGTACAGTCATTTATGTCATTCCTTCTAAGATTATATTTATTGTGATTGGGATTTTATTTTATATTAATCTTACTGTAATTTTTGTGTTCATATGATGAGATACCCTATTTTCTCTCATCAATCCATTTTGGGAAGTTTTGAGTGGCGCCGTTAAGCTGCCGAATTTTCGTAAGAGATCCAACCTCTCTCTTTCTTTTAAGTACTATCCTTTATGTCACTTCTTTTAAGCTCCTATTTGTTATGTTGGGGGATGTTATTTTGTATTAATATTTATGTAAACTTTATGTTGATATTATTATAGAACCTATTTCCTCTCATCAATCCATTTTGGAAGTTTTAAGTGGCGCCGTTAGGCTGTCGAGTTTTCGTAAAGGATTTTTCATCTCACTTTTATTCCTGTGAGATTTATGCTACATTTGCCACAATTTCCTTTGATTGGTGTATGTAATGCCAATTAGTATACACTTTGTGTAGTATAATTTCATTTATGGGTATTCACATCTTCATTTTATGACCCTTCTTCCTTGGGGTGTACGTTTCGAAAGTTACCCAACTTGGTAAGGGGACCTTTCACCCTCCTTTTTTTAAAAGATTCCTTTTGTTATGTCTTTTAATTAACATACTATTATGTTGGGATATGTTCTTATATATCCTTATTTATGTAAACTATATTTACAAGTGATTATATCCCCTTTATCTCTCTCATCAACCCTTTTTGTAAAATTTTATGTGACGCCGATAGGCTGTCGAGTTTTACCAAGGGAACTTCTTAACCCAATTTCGATTTCTTTGGGTTCAACATGTAGTTATTAAATATGTCATCCTTTGAATATGTGTGAATAACCTTTGATAGTTTTACACTTAATATCCACTTATATTGGGTGTATTTATATTTGTCACACATAATTATGATATTGATTTATCCTTAATTTAAGGATACCTTGTTTATAATGGATTTCATCTCATTTTACATTTCTTTTGAGACTTCATTGTTGTTATGCACCAATTCACTCTTATATGGTGTGTATACTGTCCTTTGACATATTATATCATGAATCCCTTTATTCTCATGATATTATAAAGTTTGGATTAAATGTTATTCTGCTATTATTTGTATTCAAGAGTCTCTCATTTTGTTAAAAACTAATTAACAAAAATATCCTTTTAAATGTTTTAAAGATTTATTATTATAAATATTTATCTTTAATGTCCATGTTTTCAAAATGGTTTTCATTATTTATTTATATGGACATTAATGTTTTAAAATTATAATTCCATTAAAAGCTTCAAAGTGGTATGGGGCACTTTGATTCAAAAATCTCTTTTAAATGGTTTTTGAAAATGGATTGATTAATTCAATATCTAGGAATTACTTATTGTGATTGAAAATGAAATGTTGTTATCGAAATTTTTATATTTTCAATATTTTATGTGTAATAATGGTACTTGGACATTTTACGGGTGGTTACGTGATAAACCATAGGACGGGTGGTGCCGTGAATACCAGGATGGGTGGTTACGTTATAACCTCCAATACATTGGGTATGGAAGTCGGCCATATGGATATTCCATTAAGTATGTGTGGAAGTCGGCCGTATGGATATTCCATTTAGTATGTGTGGAATTCTACCGTATGGTTATTCCACTTAAGTATATTTATGTCCCAAGTTACCTTTATATGTTATGTGATCTTTATATGGGTTTTATGGTAATCTTTTGGTTACTGAAGGGTATGTAATGAACTTTTATTCGGTGAAGAGTTTTTACTACTTCGAAAAGGTGAAAATTATTACTTTGATAAAGTATACATGGTTTACTTGTTGTTTTCAAAAACTAACAGTTTTCATTCTTTGTGTATCCTTTACTGAGCTTTTTATGCTCATCCCAAGTTTTTGAAATGTTTTTCACAGGACTTAACATGGAATGGGGTCAAGGATGGGATCAAGGGAAATTCATGCTACCTAAAACATGGAACTAGACATGTTTATTTTTAAGAGTTTTTATTTTATGGAAACTTAGTAGAAGTTTCTACTTTTTAATCTTTTGAGATGTAATAGTTATGTCTTAATTCTCTAAAACTCTAAACCTGAAAAGATCCTCAATGTGAATTATTCATTTAATTCAATATTACGTAAGGTTTAAGGCTGGGGCCTTATAGTCGGTATCAGAGGTCGGTTTAGATAACTTTAGAGGTTAGGGTATTCTCTAAGCATAAGTGACAGTACCATAATGGTTAGGATTTCAGAAGGAGTCCAAGTTTTAGATAAAGTGAATGAGTAAGTATATCTTAGTGTTTACCTTGTTCATTAGTACACGATGGTTTTGTTGATATACTCACACTGACATTGTTTGTTTTTAGTGAATGAATGGATATAGTAGGCACCAAAGAGACAACAGGCCTGAAGGAAACTGTGGTGGTTCTCTGATTAAGATACTTGATAAAATGGGGGATTCAATGAGGAAACTCATGGTTGTTATAAACCAACTATCAAGGAGTCATGATCAACCAATTGAACCTTGGTATGTTCTGTAATTCATCATTTACGAGATGACCAATCGATGTGGATGTTCAGGTAATAATTATAAAGGTAACCATTAGGGTTTATATGATTCTTACTTTTGAGGTAATTATGGGTTATTATATGTTATGATGGAAAATGAAAGGCATGAGATAAACTTGAGGTTAAAATATATTATGATTATTTTTGAATATATTATCTCATTTTGGGGAATGTTTTAAGAATTATATAGTTTTGGAAAAAGGACAACACGCAGACCGTGTGACAACCCGTCGCGTCGGACAAAGCTGCGGGAATCGAACCCACAACCAAAGTGCGACTGGTATTTATCGCCTACCACTGGACTACGTGAAGTCCCTAGTTATTTTGACTAATTCTTTTCAGTTATATGATTTTAGGAATTAATAGTATGTTTATTTTGGGTTATCTATGGAAATTTATTAACCTATCATGGAGGATATGTGATTTGGTTAATTACTTTTCAATACGAGACTTTAAGAGCAACTGATGTTGTTTGGAGATAAATGTTACGATTTAACTTGGAAGACTATGAGACTAAATCCTTCAAATATTTTGTTTTCAATCTTAGTTTGGTTTACTTTGAAGAATTTTATGGAAAAATTGATTATCGAATGGTCCTCGTTGAACTTTGGGTTTTGTTGGACAAATTTTGGAGATAAAGAATAGATTTTCTTTTTATAAAGGGTTATCCTTTTCTGGATTATCTGATCTTGTACTAACCTTTTTGGTTTTGGTTTTGGTTAATGTCTAAATAAATGGGAAGTATATAGTTATCTTTTTTGGATTAGGTGATTCTCTATAATTTGATTATAATACTCTTAATGTGAACAAGTCTTCCTAAATACTCGTATTTTGGAGAAAATATGAGTTTGTGTAAGGAATCTAATAAAAGTTGAAATTCAACATAGTAAGTGATTATGTTTCATTATGAATAAATTCCTCAATAAAAAGTATCTTAAAACAAAAATGGTGTCTATTAAAATTTCCTACTGGGGAATCGAATACTCTTTAATCCATCACAAGTTTGTGATTTTCTTGTGGTTAACTTTCTCCTAAACATGTTTTATATCACTCTCCATCAGAACATGACCCTTTGTTTTTTTCCTCCATGTCCATATTTTCATACTTGGAATCCTAGTATGGGTTAACTCGGGTTACCTTTGTACTTATCTTTCTTTATTTTAAAGTGATTGTTTTACCGACTCTTGTTCCGATGTGGGACTTTCAAAGATGATTCCAAGCTAAATTTTAAAATTGCGAGGACGCAATTCCCAATAGGGGGGAAAGATGTAACACCCCAGGTAAATAAAGAATATGACATCTTTATATTTATCCATATTTTTGAATAAAATATTAATATTACTTTAAAGGGGATGCTATGCTCGATGGCGTACCCAATACGCAACAATGAGTTTCTTGGGAATCTTACGTTGCACTCTAATAATAAAATAATATTATTTTAAATGGTAGTAAACGCCTAGCCGTTGTAATAGAGGGAATGAACAGAACTAACTAAAAAATTATTATATATGTTTGTCAAAAAAATTTACTCTTTACAATAAATGTTAGAGGATTAAAAATGCAAATGAATCCAGTTTTTAAGAGTAAACATTCTAATATTCTTTGAAAGGTCGATTAACCGCCTTTTGATGGTGAACCCCTTTTAAATCCACTTTTTGAAAATTTTATAAGCTATATTTTTCAAAATAAACATATTATTTAAGATTGGGACATTGAAATTTACCTTGGGTTAATTTTTGGTATTTTTATGACAATGTTCATTTTTCAATGAATAATGAAAAATACTGCATTTTACATCAAAACAGCTTTTTCATATAATTTAATTGTATGGTTATATTATATTATTAATTTGTTTTAAATTTTAATTAGAATATATTTTTACCATTTAATTAAATTATGGGCATTGGGATTAATTTTACTTTGGAATTAGGCATAAACAAGTGCCAAACTTTTCATAAATATTGTTTCTAAAAAACCCGCTATTTGTTTTGACAACAGGAAGTTTTTTTTTAAAATTAATTATGGCAAGTTATGTGTTTGTAATTTGGTAAAATGAATTACAGATTTTGAATTAGAAGGTCCAAATTATGTAATTAAGACTCTTTTGTTTTTGGACATTATGAATAGTAACGACGACAATTATCTTTAATTATCTTGATTAATGAGTAATCGGGTAGTTAAAGATAATATGATAATATCATAATAATACAAAATTACCACAAAATGTCTCCTAAGGCTACTGGTTGTCTCATGGCCGACCATGGGATTCCTTGTACCAAACTTGGGGGCCCCATGGAATCACTTTTGTGAGAAAGTGACTTTTTATCTTTTTATTTTTAAAGAATGTTAAATGTAACAAAGAATGTATCACTTAAGTAAAATATTTTTAATTTTGTCTAAAAAAATGATATTTTGGAGTATAAATATTCATTGGAAAGATAAAACTATTTCATACATCATAGTATTTTTTTATAATTTTTAGACATTATATAAATTAAATTATTTATGACATCATGATGATGCATCGATGACCTCATTATTTAACGATTTAAATAAAATGGAAAGATAATGTAAACTCTAAGACCTACACATGTCCAAAACCTATTGGATGGGTGGATTTCGAACCCTTATCACCTTATCCTCGAAAAACATCAATTTGGGAACAATAAAATCCGAAACTCATTTGAAAATAAAGTTACATTTTATACCTTTCCAAGAGTGCCCCTCCTCTCCTCTTATAAAAGGCCCCCACCTCTACCTCTTTACCCACACATCCAAAGCCTTTGGCTCGGCCAAAACCTGCCCCTTTAATCTATAAACATCGCTATATAACTCCTTGAAGCCTCACTTTGTTCAGAATCCTTTCCAATGAAGCCTTTGAGCTCAAATCAAAGGAAGTTACCTGATTTAAAGGTAATGTCTTCACTTGTGTCCTTTTGTTTTATTTTGCTTCTTCAACCACATAAACTCTTTTTATTCATTTATTTTGTAACAAATCCAGTATCTTCAATATGCTAGGATGTTTTTATAAGAAGTATTCGAGCTACACTTACACACACCTACATCTAATGGTTAAAGAACATATTGTTTCCATGGATGGTGAATTTCTGCCTCCCGAAACGATGATTGTTCAACTTTCTTCTAACACCTTCAAAGGTGGCCATTAAGATGACAATATATTTATATATGATATCTAATATGTTTATGTTTTACTTAAGATTCTGTATTTTTCATTTATGGCATACCTTTATGGTTTCCATTATGGGTAAACGCGATATCTTCATTTTAGGAAGTGCGGACTACCGCCCCCTCAAAGTGATTTGATTCGTTAATGTCATATATGGGACGTATAAAGGATGTAATTAATGGAATTACATATGTTATCCTACTATAATTATATTATACCTTTATATATTTATTATTTCATTTAATTTAATAAAAAAAATAAATGAAAGTAGCGTTCATGCGTACGTACGGCTTACCGTCTCCATGAACGGTACATTTCATTTCTTATCTCCAAATGTTATGTACTATTATAAGTACATATATATAATGGATATATATGTAATATATTACATCTAAATGATGGGTATAATTCTAGAATTATAATATATATATCTCTCTTTTTTAAATTCCATTAATATAGAAAAAAAATTAAAGTAGCGTTCATCCGTACGTACGGCCTACCGTCTCCATGAACGGTGCTTTTAATTTTTTATCTCCAAATGCTATGGAATAGTATAAAATGAATATATACTGGATATATATGATATTTAAAACATAAATACTATTATGGAGATGATTTACCTATAACTACATGGAAAATTCTTTTCCAACAAGTTCAATTTTTACTCATATAATGAACATCGACAAAAACGTCTGATACGAACTCACTTTATTAACAAATTCTTATAACATTATAATATGCGATATCAACTGAATAAAAATATTTAAATGAGGTACTTAATCAATTATAAATTTACAAAATTTTATTATTCAGGAGATTAAAGAACGATCGAATCATGTCAGACACGAGGTAAGGGATCCTACTCCTCTATTTCTTTTTAAGTACACTCTTTTATGTCATTCCTTCTAAGATCATATTTATTGTGATTGGGATGTTCTTTTACATTAATATTACTGTAATTTTTATGTTCATATGATGAGAGACCCTATTCTCTATCATCAACGTAGAGACCCGTATCTTGACATACATTGACATTACATTAAATTTGCAGAATACTTAGTACATAACAAAAACACACACACAAGGACCATAATAGTTTAGTGTCTTTGGAAACTCGGAATATAATATTCTAATCGTGGTGAAAGATATATAAAATCTCCCATAAAGATCTTCCTTTTTTTTACCTAAAACCATTCTTTATATCCTGGGGAAAAGAAAACATAAAAGGGTGAGCTCAAATGCTCAGTAAGGGTAAACAAAAGAAATATCAATCACATCATATACATAAGCACATAACTTTTGGAAATCTTAACCTAAAAAAGAGATCATAATTTCATAACATGGGGTAAATCATGGCAGTGAAATGTAATCACAATAATCATAACTTAAAACATGAAACTTTGTGGCATTCACACATAATCATAGAGAATCATTTCTTGTTAGTCAAGACTCATTGCCAAGACTATCTTAGTGGACAAAGTCCCTTTCTGAACCGAGTCACCCTCGTTTCAGTCCTGTTTCACTGAACCGGTATAACCTACCATTCCAGCCATGTATATCTCATGAGATATAAAATCTTTACCCAATGCATTGGAGTGAGATATAGGTCCCACCCATCTCATAATGATACCATTCTTATGTGTGCCACAAAATCATAAACCATACATCATAGCATAACCCATGTAATAAAAATGGGATTCTTAAACATCATGACATCATAAAACAATTCATATAAGATAAAGGAATTCATAAAAAATATTTCCATCACAACATAATCAAATCCTTGTAATAATAGGGATAAAAACAGAACCCTTTATTATCTTAGATGGAAAATAATTTTGATAAAACACTTGAACTCCATTCTTGAGGAAAATATCCTTTCTTCTTCAAAAACATTTTTCCTTTCTTAACATGTCATACAACTTTAAACTAAAAGAAGTTGATTAAAAATAAACTTGAAAACTTTTAAAGGAAGATTCTTGGAAATAATGTTTTAAAAATCCATTCATGCCATATAAGTTAAAAAAACATTCTTCTTGTACTTTTGTCGGAAAAGTCAAAAAGTACCTCGTACGAAAAACGACAAAAGATTCCTTTCATATCCTTTACTAAAAACTCACCGAATTTTAAAATTGGATTTAAACAATTTTAGGTGGATGGAAATAATATTACATATTGAGGAAACATGGATGTGGATGATAAAATACACCCCAGTAAATACCAAAGTATAAACAATCTCAGATAAAAATGAGATTGTGATATTTCCCTTACCTTAGGTCCGACATGCTTTGTAAGTGTCCAAACCTCCTGTATAATGATTTAAATAATGTTATTGACTTATTACAAAATCATACTTATTTTTATGATATCATATATGGTCATATTCTTAGCTTCTTAGTAGTAATATTTCATTGCTACTTGTTATTTGGGTGTTTATAATTTTTTGTTCTTATGCGTGTTTTGTCGAATAAATTCTTATTCTTTTCTTTAGGTTATAGATACCTCATTTCCAGAATGGTATTAGTGTAATATATATCATATTCATTCAATTCAATTCATTTATATAATCATTATGAAATGAAGATCATGTAGAACGAGTCGCATCACATCGTGGAGACGGTATTCCATACGTACGCACGAGTGATGATATCGTTCCTATGATCGTGGAATTGTATTGGAGTATATGTATACTATTTCAGAATCAATATCACTTTATAATAGTCATATATAGTCATTATTTACACCATTATACCCATCCAAGTAAGGTGGTGGTGGAAAAAAGATTACACCACGGCGTGGAGACGGTATTCCGTACGTACGCACGCGCGGTGATTTCTTTTTCCGTAGGATGGATAGATGGTGAAATAGGGTTGTTTCATACTTATAATATCATATCCGTATATTAGTGATACTGATGTTATTACTTCATAATGAAACAACTAATGAAGAATAAGTGGAAGAAGAAATAAAGATGAAAGAATCGGTAACGGACATTACCTCTTCTTTGAAGTGCTTCTTTGAGACCTTCTTTTAGGGCACTAAGATTGGTCTTTTAAGAAGACCAGAACCTCTAGGATGTTTATAGGGAAGTGGAGAGGAGAATTGGGCAGGGGTTGGCTGAGCTTTAAGGCTCAAAGTTGTGTGAGGAAGAGAGGGAGGAGGTTCCCTTTTATAAGGGAGGAGAGGGGCACCTTTGGAATAACTAAAAATATTATTTTATTATAAAGTCAAGTTCGGTTTTAAATCGCTCCAAATTGATTTATTTCGAGGCTAAGGTGGGGATGGGTCTAAATCCTCTCATCCAATATAATTAAGACAAGTTTAGGTTCCTATTTTAACCTTATCATTTAGATTTAACATTAAGTTAAATAATTGTACTTTTACCGTGTCTTCTTGTGTTCTTACACTATAAGGTTGATACACTTACTATAAGAAGCCAAACGAACACCAAGTTGTTTATTATTAATATATATAACCTTATCTAAGTCATTTTGCTGAACCTTAGATTTTTAGGAATAAAATAACAATTAATAATATAATATTTGTTTTAAAAACTATTTTATATCAATTTTGAAACTATTTAGTAATTTATTTTTGTGAAAATCATAACAGAATGATAAGTTCTAAAAAAGTTAATTAAATAAATACTAACATGTCATAGTAACCTAGAAAATTAGTTTAATTCATAAAAAGTCTCACATTATATTTATTTGGGTTTTTATAACATCAATTATGTCAATATTTCATTAATAAGATAATTACTACATCATCGTTGTGTCATAAATAAATTAAATTATTTAATGTCTAAAAATTACAAATAAAATACCATTATGTAGGAAATCTTTTTATATTTCTAATGAATATTTATAGTCGAATTTATCTTATGTATAACTCCATAGTAAAAATTTTTTAGTAAATAAACTTTGATTTTACCTCTTTTAACCCTTCTTTAAATAAATTAATGATAAATGTCCTAATCTAATCCAAGTGGGCCTAAATGGTCATATTTTATTCCAATGTTTGTTTTTGGTCGAATTACACTTGTCCAATAGAATTAGGACATGTGTTAGGGTAATAATAATATCATTTCTACCCTTAATTACCCTATTTTCTTTTTACCGTGGTAAAAAAAGTAAAAAGTTACTATTCACCAAAAATTATTTTCATCTCATTGAACCAAATTTTAGTCCTTGATATTAACCGTGTCTCTCTAAGTTTCGAAATTCCACTCACAGGAGCGGTAAAATTAAGTTTTATGAAAAATTCAGTTTTTTAACTACCACTTAGTGGTTTCACTATTCATCAAAAATTGAAAGTTTTCAGAAAAATACCAAAATTTGACCCTAGGCTAATTTCGATATTCCGAATCCAAAAATGAATTCCATTTTGAAAAATCAAATTTACAAAATTTCAAAAAGTGGTTATTACTATTCATAACGGCTAGTTTTAAAAATATTTTAATAGCATATTGTTGTTTAGTGAAACTCGTTATTGCGTACTACACACGCTATCGAGGAAGGTCGTGATTGCATGTAATGAAAGGCATGTCAAGGATGCGTGTTGTGAAAGCTCATTTTGGTGTAGGGTACAACACAATACAATAGTAAAATTAAAAAGAATATTTTTCATAAAATCTTGGGCTGTTACATTCTACCCCCCTTAAAATGAATTTCGCCCTCAAAATTCATCGGGGTTAAATATGGTTTACTATTCGAAAGTTTCTTTAATAGAAACCCACATCGTAAAAAGGAATACCAAAACCAATCTTTAAAAACGAAAGTATGAAACGTAATGATTACCCAAATAAACTAATCACTGGGTTTCCACATAGGTGAAAATATGGATATGGAAGAAAATTCTAACCATCATGTTCTGATGGAGAGTGGTAGAGAACATGGCTATAGAAAAGCCAACAATCACAAATCCATAAATTTTTGACGATCTAAGGTACCATCTGATTAATCAGATATAAGAGCACTAGGACAACATTTTTGGTTTTCAAGATCGTTTCCCTAAAGTTGAAGAATTTGAATTAGAATAAATACTTACTTTATTTTGGTACAATCTCACTGTTGTTCGTGCCTTGAACAATTTCTACTTAATCTCTTAAATAAATGAAGTTGAATTTGTTGTTCGTGAAGTGTTAGCAGATCATGTGATAGAATGACGGGTCATTCCATCTATCTCAAACAAAAGGTTAGAAAAAGTTATTAAATATACATAAGTCATTCTATAGTGAGATTAATCATATATGGTTCCTAAAATGGACTTATACTTCATATATCATACTGCTTAATATAATAAAACTAGTTTCTACTAAACAGGGACTTTCTGTAGGCCAGTAGTAGGCGATAAAGGCCAGTCGCACTTCGGTTGTGGGTTCGATTTCCACAGCCTTGTCCGACGCGATGGGCTGTCGCCCGTCCTACAGGTTGTCCTTTTTCTAAAACTATATTACTATAACATCCCATCAATAATATCGAAAAAAAACTTTTATCCTTAAACAATACTAACTTATGTTCAACATAATCCATTACAATCTTTAGGCTTATCCATAATACTTCCATTAGAATCTTTAGGATTATCCATAATACTTCAGTCCACTCTCATAATATAGTGAGAATGATTACCAGATATTTAATACCATTGTTGATCCCCATATACATAAGATATGTCTTTTTGGTCACATTCCAAACATTCAAAGGCCTTAATAATGTATTCTCTTGAATACCCATTGAACCATAGTGAAAACTTGAATGCAGTAAAAAGTTAACACTTTTCACATAGCAAAATTTTCAAAATTCTATATACTCAAACCATGATATCACTTAGTCCTTATATCAATCATGAGCTCATGAATACTGTTAAACATTTCGTTTTCTCGCATATCATCTTATTTCCAAAAATATCTCAATCACTTTGAATACCACATTATATCAACACATAAATATTCCAATACTTTATGATACAACATTATTTTGGAATCCCATTACATAAACACTTAATCATTCCACCACATCGTTGTCATATTCAACATCGCCAATAGTGATCGCATGTGACTTCCCTTTGTCCTTTGCCTTAAGTGTTTGCTCATGTTGATCATCAGTAACCCTTGGATTAGGGCATTTATTAGCATAATTCCCCATTTCATTGCACTTGAAGCATTGAAGTGTTGGTGGTGCATTCTCTGCAGTGTTTGCTTTATTCACATCATTAGAAACCCTTTTTCCATTACTTCGACACTCAGCTGCTCGATGACCTTCTTTTCCACACTTAAAACATTTTCTAGTCCCTTTAAGACAATCTCTACCATGCTTCTTTCCACACTTTGTGCATAAGGAAACATTCATCTTCTTTTCACCATTATTTTGAGATTTCTCCTTGAACTCCATCTTTCGTTTCTTGTCAAAACTATGAGATGGATAAGTAACACCAACTTCCATTTCTACCTTGATATCACAACGCACAATTTATTCATAGATACTAAAGTCTCTTATATCTAATGCCCTTCGAAGACTTGGTTTTAAGCCACTGAAAAATTGATCAACTTTACTTTCAGGTTGGATGATAATGCCAGATGCATACCTTGCAAGTCTTGTAAAATTCGCTTCTTATATACCAACAGATTCATCATCCTTCTGCTTCAGCTCAAGAAACTCCTTTATCATCTTTGTTCGAAGAATACGAGGGAAGTACTTACTGAAAAAAAAGTTCTTGAACTCGTCCCATTCCATGGACTCAATTTCATCTCTTGGCCTCGTATTCTTGATAAGATTCCACCATTGATCAGCTTCACCTTCCAAACTATATACAGCTAAGATGAGTTTATCATGCTCAGAACATTGAAGAACTGAAAATATATTTTCAGTGGTACTGATCCATTGTTCAGCAACAAGTGGATCAGAGGACCCACTGAATGAAGGTGGACGTTGCCTCATGAAGGACTCAATAGAATATTGTTCCCTTCTCTGCGCATTTGGAAGTCCATAATGATTCATAGCTTGTGTAAGTATAGCAATAAGTTTTTTCACTCCATCTCCCATAACATTTGTTTGTTCAGGAGGACAATCATTGCATTGTCCATTGCATTGATCAACACGGTTCCTTCGGGTTCCAGCCATCGTCTAAAACCCAAAAAGAATAGTGTGAGAGGAAAAAATCATGCTAGGGAAAAAAACATAATAAAGGGGGAGTACCCTAAATATCTAACATCTTAGGTTAAATTCTAAGATCGTTAGCGCAATTCTAGGACTATAACCTATACGTTTACTTAACCTTAGAGACATCCTTAGAGATACCTTAGAAATATCTCTAGGGATCTCACTAACGTTTGCGCATCCTAGTTTCCAAAGGTTGACTAAACCTTTCCTCTGATACCAACTGTAGAGACCCGTATCTTGACGTACATTGACATTACATTACATTTGCGGAATACTTAGTACATAACAAAAACACACACACAAGGACCGTAATAGTTTAGTGTCTTTGGAAACTCGGAATATAATCTTCTAATCGTGGTGAAAGATCTTCAAAATCTCCCATAAAGATATTCCTTTTTTTTTACATAAAACCTTTCTTTATATCCTGGGGAAAAGAAAACATAAAAGGGTGAGCTCAAATGCTCAGTAAGGGTAAAAAAAAGAAATATCAATCACCTCATATACATAAGCACATAACTTTTGGAAATCTTATCCTGCAAAAGAGATCATAACTTCATAACATGGGGTAAATCATGGCAGTGAAATGTAATCACAATAATCATAACTTAAAACATGAAACTTTGTGGCATTCACACAAAATCATAGAGAATCATTTCTTGTTAGTCAAGACTCATTTCCAAGACTATCTTAGTGGACAAAGTCCCTTTTCTGAACCGAGTCACCCTTGTTTCAGTCCTGTTTCACTGAACCGGTATAACCTACCATTCCAGCCATGTCTATCTCATGAGATATAAAATCTTTACCCAATGCATTGGAGGTAGATATAGGTCCCACCGATCTCATAATGATACCATTCTTATGTGTGCCACAAAATCATAAACCATACATCATAGCATAACCCATGTAATAAAAATGGGATTCTTAAACATCATGACATCATAAAACAATTCATATAAGATAAAAGAATTCATAAAAAATATTTCCATCACAACATAATCAAATCCATGTAATAATAGGGATAAAAACAGAACCCTTTATTATCTTAGATGGAAAATAATTTTGATAAAACACTTGAACTCCATTTTTGAGGAAAATATCCTTTCTTCTTCAAAAACATTTTGCCTTTCTTAACAAGTCATACAACTTTAAACTAAAAGAATTTGATTAAAAATAAACTTGAAAACTTGTAAATGAAGCTTCTTGTAAATAATGTTTTAAAAATCCATTCATGCCATATAAGTTAAAAAAACATTCTTCTCGTACTTTTGTCGGAAAAGTCAAAAAGTACCTTGTACGAAAAGTGACAAAAGATTCCTTTCATATCCTTTACTAAAAACTCACCGAAGGGTAAAATTGGATTTAAAGAATTTTAGGTGGATTGAAATAATATTACATATTGAGGAAACATGGATGTGGATGATAAAATACACCCTAGTAAATACCAAAGTATAAACAATCTCGGATAAAAATGAGATTGTGATATTTCCCTTACCTTAGGTCCGACTTGCTTTGTAAGTGTCCGAAACTCCTGTATAATGATTTAAATAATGTCATTGACTTATTCCAGAATCATACTTATTTTTATGATATCATATATGGTCATATTCTTAGCTTCTTAGTAGTAATATTTCATTGCTACTTGTTATTCGGGTGTTTATAATTTTTTGTTCTTATGCGTGTTTTGTCGAATAAATTCTTATTCTTTTCTTTAGGTTATAGATACCTCATTTCCAGAATGGTATTAGTGTAATATATATCATATTAATTCAATTAAATTCATTTATATAATCATTATGAAATGAAGATCATGTAGAACGAGTCGCACCACATCGTGGAGACGGTATTCCGTACGTACGCACGAGTGATGATATCATTCCTATGATCGTGGAATTGTATTGGAGTATATGTATACTATTTCAGAATCAATATCACTTTATAATAGTCATATATAGTCATTATTTACACCATTATACCCATCCAAGTAAGGTGGTGGTGGAAAACAGATTACACCACGGCGTGGAGACGGTATTCCGTACGTACGCACGTGCGATGATTTCTTTTTCCGTAGGATGGATAGATGGTGAAATAGGGTTGTTTAATAATTATAATAACATATCAGCATATAAGTGATACTTATTTTATTACTTCCTAATGAAACAACTAAAGAAGAAGAAGTGGAAGAAGAAATAAAGATGAAAGAATCGGTAACGGACATTACCTCTTCTTTGAAGTGCTTTTTTGAGACCTTCTTTTAGGGCACTAAAATTTGTCTTTGAAGAAGACCATAACCACTAGGATGTTGATAGGGAAGTGGAGAGGAGAATTGGACAGGGGTTGGTCAATCTTGAAGGCGCAAAGTTGTGTGAGGAAGAGAGGGAGGAGGTGCCCTTTTATAAGGGAGGAGAGGGGCACCTTTGGAATAACTAAAAATATTATTTTATTATAAAGTCATGTTCGGTTTTAAATAGCTCCAAATTGATTTATCTCGAGGCTAAGGTGGGGATGGGTCGAAATCCTCTCATCCAATAGAATTCAGACAAGTTTAGGTTCCTATTTTAACCTTATCATTTAGATTTAACATTAAGTTAAATAATTGTACTTTTACCGTGTCTTCTTCTGTTCTTACACTATAAGGTTAATAAACTTACTATAAGAATCCAAAAGAACACCAAGTTGTTTATCATTAATATATATAATCTTATCTAAGTCATTTGGCCGAACCTTATATTTTTAAGAATAAAATAAAAATTAATAATAAATATTAGTTTTAAAAACTATTTTATGTCAATTTTGAAACTATTTAGTAATTGATTTTTGTGAAAATCATAACAGAATGATAAGTTCTAAAAAAGTTAATTAAATCAATACTAACATGTCATATTAACCTATAAAATTAGTGGAATTCATAAAAAGTCTCAAATTATATTTATTTGGGTATTTATAACATCAATTATGTCAATATTTCATTAATAATATAATTACTGCATCATTGTTGTGTCATAAATAAATTAAATTATTTAATGTCTAAAAATTACAAATAAAATACCATTATGTATTAAATGTTTTTATCTTTCTAATGAATATTTATAGTCTAATTTATCTTATGTATAACCACATATTAAAAATGGTTTAGTAAATAAACTTTGATTTTACCTCCTTTAACCCTTCTTTAAATAAATTAATAATAAATGTCCTAATCTAATCCAAGTGGGCCTAAATGGTCATATTTTATTCCTATGTTTGTTTTTGGTCGAATTACACTTGTCCAATAGAATTAGGACATGTGTTAGGGTAATAATAATATCATTTCTACCCTTAATCACCCTATTTATTTTTTACCGTGGTAAAAAAAGTAAAAAGTTACTATTCACCAAAAATTATTTTCATCTCATTGAACCACATTTTAGTCCTTGATATTAACCGTGTCTCTCGGATTTTTGAAATTCCACTCACAGAAGCGGTAAAATTACGTTTTATGAAAAATTCAGTTTTTTAACTACCACTTAGTGGTTTCACTATTCATCAAAAATTGAAAGTTTTCAGAAAAACACCAAAATTTCACCGTAGGCTAATTTCGATATTCCGAATCCAAAAATGAATTCCATTTTGAAAAATAAAATTTACAAAATTTCAAAAAGTGGTTATTACTATTCATAATGGCTAGTTTTAATAATATTTTAATAGCATATTGTTGTTTAGTGAAACTCGTTATTGCGTACTACACACGCTATCGAGGAGGTCGCGATTGCATGTATTCCAAGGCAAGTCAAGGATGCGTGTTGTGAAAGCTACTTTTGGTGTAGCGTACAACACATAACATTAGTGAAATTAAAAAGAATATTTTTCATAAAATCTTGGCCTGTTACAATCAATCCATTTTGGGAAGTTTTGAGTGGCGCCGTTAGGCTGCAGAATTTTCGTAAGAGATCCAACCTCTCTCTTTCTTTTAAGTACTATCCTTTATGTCACTTCTTTTAAGCTCCTCTTTGTTATGTTGGAAGATGTTATTTTTTATTCCTCTTTCTGTAAAAATTATTTTGATATTATGTGAGACCCTATTTCCTCTCATCAATCCATTTTGAAAGTTTTAAGTGGCACTGTTAGGCTGCCGAGTTTTCGTAAGGGATTTTTCATCTCACTTTTATTCCCGTGAGATTTATGCTACATTTTCCACAATTTCCTTTGATTGGTGCATGTAATGCCCATTATTATACACTTTGTGTAGTATAATTTCATTTATGGGTATTCACATCTTCATTTTATGACCCTTCTTCCATGGGGTGTACGTTTCGAAAGTTACCCAACTCGGTAAGGGGACCTTTCACCCTCCTTTTTTTAAAAGACTTATTTTGTTATGTATTTTAATTCACATACTATTATATTGGGATATGTTCTTATAAATCCTTATTTATGTAAATTTTATGTCCAAGTGTTGATATCCCCTTTATCTCTCTCATCGACCCTTTTTGTAAAATTTTATGTGACACTGATAGGCTGTCGAGTTTTACCAAGGGAACATCTTAACCCAATTTTGATTTCTTTGGGTTCAACATGTAGTTATTGAATATTTCATCCTTTGAATATGTGTGAATAACCTTTGATTGTTTTACACTTAATATCCACTTATATTGGGTGTATTTATATTTGTCACACATAATTATGAGATTGATTTATCCTTAATTTAAGGATACCTTGTTTATAATGGATTTCATCTCATTTTACATTTCTTTTGAGACTTCATTGTTGTTATGCACTAATTCACTCTTATATGGTGTTTATACTGTCCTTTGACATATTATATCATGAATCCCTTTATTCTCATGATATTATAAAGTTCGGATTAAATGTTATTCCGCTATTATTTATATTCAAGTGTCTCTCATTTTGTTAAAAACTATTTAACAAAAATATCGTTTTAAATGTTTTAAATATTTATTATTCTAAATCTTTATCTTTAATGTCCATGTTTTCGAAATGGTTTTCAGTATTTATTTATATGGACATTAATGTTTTAAAATTATAATTCCATTAAAAGCTTCAATGTGGTATGGGACACTTTGATTCAAAAATCTCTTTTAAATGGTTTTTGAAAATGGATTGATTAATTCAATATCTGGGAATTACTTATTGTGATTGCATATGAAATGTTGTTATTGAAATGTTCATATTATCAATATTTTATGTGTAATGATGGTACTTTGACATTTTATGGGTGGTTACGTGATAAACCATATGACGGGTGGTGCCATGAATTCCAGGACGGGTGGTTACGTTATAACCTCCAATGCATTGGGTATGGAAGTCGGCCGTATGGCTATTCCATTAAGTATGTGTGGAATTCAAAAATATGGCTATTCCATTAAGTATGTGTTGAATTCTACCGTATGGTTATTCCACTTAAGTATATTTATGTCCCAAGTTACCTTTATATGTTATGTGATCTTTATATGGGTTTTATGGTAATCTTTTGGTTATTGAAGGGCAAGTAATGAAATTTTATTCGGTGAAGAGTTTTTACTACATCGAAAAGGTGAAAAGTATTACTTTGATGAAGTATACATGGAATACTTGTTCTTTTGAAAAACTAACAGTTTTCATTCTTTGTGTATCCCTTACTGAGCTTTTTATGCTCATCCAAAGTTTTTGAAATGTTTTTCACAGGACTTAATGTGGAATAGGGTCAAGGATGGGATCAAGGGAAAGTCATGCTACCTAAAACATGGAACTAGACATGTTTTTCTTAAGAGTTTTTATTTTATGGAAAATTATTAGAAGTTTATACTTTGTAATCTTTTGAGATGTAATAGTTGTGTCCTAATTCTCTAAAACTCTAAACCTGAAAAGATCCTCAATGTGAATTATTCATTTAATTCAATATTAAGTAAGGTTTAAGGCTGGGGCCTTATAATAGAAGTTTAATATGACCATTACATAATAATGATTACAGTGTCTATATAATTATTACTTATAAGATATTCATGCTTACACAGTTCAAATTCAAACATATGATAATGTATTCAGGATTTCAAAGAAAGTTATTATTTACACATATGTGTCTCAAGCTTACACTGGATAGAAATATTGTTTACAAATCACAGGATAATGGTTACAAAATTTCTAGATCAAACATACAACCCACTATAATAAATATCATGCACAATGGACATTACAATTATTCTTATTAAACTAAAATATTATATAATTGTTAATTTATGTTCATAATAATAATAAACCACCTATGAAACATCTCAATAACTTAAAATATTCTCAATAATAATTAAATAACTTCATTAAAACAATAAAACAATAAATAATTCCTCAACATATCTTATAATAAATTGGTTCTCTTTAATTTACCCCTTTGTTCTTTTTCAAACCCTTTGTCAAATATTTCTCAATAAACTCAAACATATCACGGAATTCAGAAAACTCGCTCACCACTCGCTGTTAGATAAAAGTAAAATTTAGACTGTTCCACCCCTTTGTGATAATAAATCTATAGATAAGTGATTAAAATGATTGTTCTATATGATATCCTTCAACTCGTCACAAAATCTCGTCACAAAAATAGTCCTTTTTTAATAACCATAAAAATAGAATATGTTGACACTATCTTCTTACAGTATTCTACCCCTTTAAGAAGAAACAATTAAGGAGAAGTGATACACTTCTCTACATCCATTAAAAGACAATCAAATTTCTTTCTGGGGGGATATCGTAAATACCATTTTTGTGTGTGGGGAAGGGTGAACATGGATTTTTACGCCTGGGTTAGAGAACATGTCCTTTGGAAATGATTTTGTGGACATATCTACAACTATTTCCCTAGTTCCAACAAACTCTCTCATAAAATCACATTATGAAACATTTTATCTGATTCAATTATATATGAAATTACTATAAATAAACCAAGTGTATTTAAAATTATTCATCGAAATTAATATTGTAAATTTATTCTCACTAGAAATATATAGTGTTTTCTCAAACTCAACTCTCATGTCAGTTAGTTGACCTTACTTCAATATCATCTGAGTAAATTCACATTTTGATACTATGTACTCAACTTCAACTATGCTCAACACCACATAAAATTATCTCTTTATATTCCATGAATCAAAATTCTCACAAAGAAAGAATGTTACATTTAGATTAGACATTTTTTCTACACAGTCTCCACTCCAGTTAGAATTTGAATATCCCTACAGTGTATAATAAAAATTGGTTTGATATGGTAGGACACATCCTAGTGTGATTTAATGTATCTCTAAATCCTCTTTCCAACTAACATGTGATATTATTTGGGATCACATTGATATATACCATAGAGTGTCACAAAAAATTAAATTTCAAGTCAATATTATTTTAGGTAGAGAATATTGGCAATTAGTTTTTTGTAATCCCCCTATTTCACAGTAGTCTTATCCCCATTGTTTATTAATTTAGTGCCCACAACTATAGGCATAGAAAACCCATTATATTTCTCCTTTACAACCCCCCAAAAATTCTCATTATTATTTTTATTGAGTTAAAAAATATTATTACCTCCTTGTATGACCTGTAACCCCAAAAAATATTAAATTTAACCAAGTAATAAAATCTCATAATGCATCTAAATTTCCTTAGAAAATAACTCACAAATATGATATTTTTCATATAAAAAAATTAATTCATCTCCATATATCATGTTAAATAAAGTTCTTAAGTCTAACCGGATAACATATATATTACCATCAACATTTCATTTTGAATATTCATTCATTTTAATCATTCATCCAACTTAGTATACCATCCTTTAGGGGCATGTTTTAGGCCATATAATTCTTTCTTAAACCTTAAAATCATGATCCCATATTTATCAACAAAATTATCAGGTTTTTCAATCCAAACCACTTTTTTAATTATAAATTTATGAAATAAAATTTGACAAAAAATTGATAAATTGTTTATGTTTATTTATTTTATACTTCCCAGAATATTATAATGGTATCATGTCTAGAAATGGGTTAAAAGGATTCTTTAGCGTCAACTCTTTCAATCAGTGAATACAACTTAAATACCAAACTTTATTCCCTAAAATTTTAACTTTACCCTTCATGTCTCAACTTCATGATGATGACACCAAGTTTTTTCTCAATATGAATTTTGAAAGTGATAGACATTATAAGTGCATCCAGTTTTTTCTTTCTAAAGATAAAATTTTTCATTTGGTTGTATTCATAATTTAATATAATTAAATGGTGATCAATATTGGTTTACTTTATTATTATATAACCAAAAAAATCTGTTTATATTAGTTCTAATAGTATATTGTAAGAAATATTCACTTTCTTGTTCACCTCTTTCACCATATTCCCTTTTACACATGTCTCAGAAACTTATTATCTATCAATTTTTATCATGGAAATGTCTCCCAAAAAACCATGTATGTAAATATTACTCATGTTTTTCTTGATGAGATGGCCATGTCTTATAAACCATAAATAACTATCATATTTCAAACATGTCTACATCAACTAGATGGATAACCAATTTGAAACTAGTTACCACTTATTCTTTTACCCCTTTTCATAACTATTTTATATTTTCAAAATTTTGTAATGCAGCATTTAATTTAAAAAATAATATTATTTACTTCATTAAACAATTTTTTACACTAATAAAAAAAATTATTCCTTCACAAATAATGTATTTTTGGATTTGAATCTTTTGAACTCAATATATATAGTTCAAACACCTTTGACACTCTATGATATCTCAGTGTCAAATGTAACTACCCTTTATTATTTATCTACCATGTCTTTAGGGATTTATGTATGTCAAGTCATGTGTGAAGAACACCCACATTTAAGGATTCATGGTCTTATTTTATTTATTTATTTTAGTGTCACTTCCACTTTCATGCTGATGATCAGGGTGATGAAGGTTTCAAGTGTTGTCTTTTGATTTTAAGGCCTGTTTTGAAGAAAGTAAATCACTTTACTTCTTTGTGGAAACATTTTTTTTGGTTTGTTTTGAAAAGAATTATCCCCGTGTTTATTATGATGATAAATTTCTTATTTATATTTATTATAAATAATGAGTTGTATTGTGAACATGGGATGCATGATTATAGAAGAAAGGGGTAGAGAAATAAATACTTCCAATTAGAAAAGAATCGTATTCATATTGTCTTCCAAAACAATAAAAAAACAATTATATCCAGATTGTATCAATTGTTTTTCAAAATAATTGGATTTTAGGAAAATGTAAAAGAAGTGGTACCAATAAAAATGTGTTGCTGATGAAAGTAGTACCGATGGAATGGTGATGCTAATGAAAATGGGTGCAAATGAGAATGTGATGCTGATGGAATCTGGTGCAGATCTAAGTGTTGTTGATAGAAGAGGTGATGTTAATAAAAGAAAAGACACCAATTGTTTTTCAAACAAATCGTATTTTGGTAGAAGAAAAGGAATGAGATGGTGTCGATTGAGAATGAATAATATCAGATTGTATTGAAGCATATCTAGGAAGATCATCTTAATCAGATTGCATTGTATCGTATCAAGCAATCGTAACAAGGAATAATAACTAGCAATAGTAACCAGAATGATCGTATCCAGCATGATCATATCCAGAATGATCGTATCTGGAATGATCTCAACATGAAATGATCATATCCAGAATTATCTTATACAACATGATCATAACAAGAATGATCATATCCAGAATATTTGTAACCAGAATGATTGTATCCAGGACTATTGAAATAAGAATGATCTTAACTAGAATGATCATAACTAGATATGAATGTATTTGGGATAATAGTTTCTACACCATTTGTTTTCAGAAATGATATTTCTTGGTTTGAGATGAAAGGAAAGAATCAGGAATGAATGGAATATTACAATACTTTCCAATTGAATTCAGGAAATTTTAATGATAATCCTCAATTAATTAAAATTCACGAATAGTGTCATGATAAAACACATGATGGTGAATGAAGGTAGTTGTTTGAAACGATGTATGTTATAAACAAGGTCAAGAAAAAAATAAAATAAAGTATAGATTCATGAATGATTTGTAAAGAGGGATCCTTTATTTTAAAAGGGTTAGTGTATCTCAAGTAGAGAAGTTCATTTCTTCAAACATATTCAATTGGTATGGTATCAAGAATTGTTTTGAAGAAATCGGTATTAGAGAATCGGGTTCAGACCCATGTATTTCTCATCGATTGTAATTGTATTGACATTTAAAATGTGATCCTTAAACAAAATATATGAATATAATAGAAGATTCGATAAGAATTGAGAAGCATTGAAAAATGTCGTAATTATTCCATGACATCATAAGAAAGTAAAATTTGGGTGAATTTAAGTGATCAGGAAAGTGTTTTGAGATTCACCACTAAACATGTTTTGGTTAGCCTATAAATGGTACGAAGTAAATTGTACTTGTGCGATTTGGAGAAGAGAGAGAAGATCTGGGATTCATTAGAGAAGAAGAGATCAATTCCATTCAGATTGATAATTTTCTTGGGTGTTTGGATTTCATTCATATTCTATTCAGATCAATAATTTTATTTAGGAATTGAAATGGTGATAAATTAACTCTAATATTTTCTTTCAAAAAATCGGAATGGGACAATTGTTTCAAAATAATAGGAATATGATCTTTGTTTTGAAATAATTGAAATAGGAGCTTTTTTTTGAAAAAATCGAACATGGCATTCAAGGTGATTTTAAAAGAATAATTTTTTTATAATTCAATATATTTGGTCAATGGAAATTAAAATTATGTAACATGATATGGTACAAAACAATTGCATTAATATATTGTGCAAATAGGGTGCACACGTACTGGTGGGATTATTTCATAGTGACACACGAGTGTAAGGGTATATCCTACTCATCATAATCCAATGATTGTTTCCTTAGTGGATTGTATGGTATTGGATCATTTCCAAACCATACAAAGGACATATATATTCTTATTTATTAGTGAACATTGTAAATCATTGTGTTCCTGTGGATGTGTGTTGAGTTTTTTTCATTGGGGAATTGAAATCTATAACAGGAGGTGAAGGTTGTTTCAATTGAAAATAAACATAAAAGAAAGAAATTATCACGGATTCAACCCTCCCTCTCTCAGTGATACAATACTTCGACTGGGAACTTTCATGTGGAATCAGAGGCAAGGTTTCCTTCATTATTATTTTCTGATAGAGAACGTGAACTATGTGAATAGTAAATGTATTCATGTCTTGGATGGAAATAACTATCATATATATAAATTTAGAATGATTCAATATCTTATGTCTATCAGTTATGATGTTCTTGAGGCTATAACAGTCTGGTTTCATCCTATTGATGATAGTTCTCCACTAACACCTGTTTACATAATGTTTCTTGAGAATGATGGAAGCGCAAAAAATTCTATATTATCATCACTTTTTGGAAGTTAATTTTTTAGAGTGAATGGTTATGACACACCAAAAGTTATATGGGATAAATTGGAAATCAAATACGAAGGGAATACAAAAGTGAAAAGGTCAAAGTTACAAATATGGATATTAATGTATGAATATTTGAAGATGGGGAGCATGAATCTGTTAGGGAATTATTTACTATAGTGAATGATATTGTGAGTACTATTAGATGTATTGGTTATACTATGAAATACCCTTCAGTTTTTGAAAAGATCTTTGGAATCCTACCTGAAAATTTTGATGAAAAATTTCTTTATTGGAAGATAGAGATCTTGAATCATTATCTCATGATGATTTACAGAGCATGCTTATTAGCTCTGATATGAGATGAGATAATTCTATGAAGAGAAAAAAATATTTATAGAGAAAAGTCTATCAAGGATATAAAGAAAGAAAATTCAAATAATATTTTTGTTGAAGATGAAGCTGCTAATTCTGACTCTGAAAATGAGGTATGTAAAAATATTAAAGAAGTCATACCCTTGTTTTCTAACAATGTGAAAAGAGGTACGATGAAATTACATTGGAAAATTCCCTTTAAATTTATTAAATGTGGAGGTGTCGGTCACTTTGTGGATAATTTTCCTAGAAGAAGGAAAGATAAGGATAGTGGCATTGAAGAAAGAATGGCAAGAAGATTATGGAAGAAAATGGAGATAAGGGAAAGATAACAAAATTATTCAAAACAAAAAGCTGATTTTTATTATCTAGGGTTGATGAAGATGAAGAGGGTGATATAAAATTTGATAAATCCATTGATTATGGTAATGAAAATACTTTCATCTCTATAGTTAATGATAAATAATTCAAAAGATGTCATTCTGAAGAAGAAGAAACTCAGATTGAAATGCATCTGAAAGAAGAGTTGAATGATTGTATAAGAAATATAAAAAGGCTTGAAAAGAAAAAAAATAGAAGACGAATGATAAATCAACCAAGAATGTTTTTATGGTTAAAAAATAATTATGATTAAATATATAAATTATTTGAAGAAATATCTTGACGACAAAAAGAATCATAATATGAATTTAGAGGTGAAGATGAAAGTAAAAGAATTAAAGTTGAAACTAGTATAACAAAAACTCTCTGAAGATGAAAAGAAAATTCTGTGGTTCTAAAACTCTATCACTGATGTTAGGGAATGTTCTCGTAATTAGAATCCTGAAAATGTTCAACAAAAGTTTTCATCAAATGGTGCGAAGAAGAATGTAATTGTTTTTGAAAAAAAGAAAGCTATGAATGTTATGTATGTAGCCAAGACCCAAAAGGTTGAGAACGTTTTGAAACATTCTAAATTTGAAAATTATTCCAATACTTGTGGTTTCGATAATTTAGAAAATATAAGAAAGAATTTGGTTGACAAAAAAATGGTAGGTGAATCGGAAAATAAAGAGAAGAAGGTGGATAAAAAACACTCACAATTATGATTAGTATAGAGGTTTCATAGGAAAATACTATTTCTAGGGGTATTGCTGGTATTGTGGGGGATTCGTGAACACAACAACTATGTGTTGGTTCAATCAACAAAATTACTATTATCCAATAGGTTATGAAAGGAATATATTGAGGGGGTTTAATCTCTTCAAAGAAATAAAAATGATAATATTGACCTGAATAAATATGAAAAAAAGGAATATAAATTTAAAAATAGGTTCCATCCTTTGGGAACTATTTTTGAATGATGTGAACAATCTGAAAACCATGAAAAATGATGTCTTGATCTGTTACCAGCTCTATTAAATATTCTCAATTCTCAAAATCCAAAGGTGAAAATAAAAATAATGGAGAAAAGGTTCTTGTTGTTGAAACTGTATTAAAATCCATGAAAAGAGAATGACCCTGGATACTTGAAAGTGTGAGTTCTTCTCATATGAAAATATACTTTAAATGTTTTATAGGTTGTGAATGTTTATAGAGAAGGCACAATGACATTTGTCTATGATGAATAATTGAAAATCAAAGGTGTTGGGTTAGCCATCATTTGAAAAGAAAAGATGAAATCTATGAAAAAATTGTATATTTAAGGGATGAAATATAATCTCCTAAGTGTTTCACTATTTATTGATGATGTTAATAGGGTTATCATTAAGAATTATGGATTTTTTTGTAAAGATTGAAGAAGAGTTTATAATTGTTACAAGATGACAATGTACAAAGTGAAACTTGTTTTATGTTCGCGATTCTCAAAACTCTTGTTACATCAGAGTGGTGGAATAGAATCAGTTATGGTACAAAATTCTTGGACACATGTGTCGGAGAAACATTAGAGTGTTATTAAAAAGAGACAGTGTCTGAGATATTCTTATTTTCCAAGAATTAGATATTTTTGTTGCACTATTTTCCAGAAAGGAGTGATTACAAATGTTGTGCATAAGAATGTTGATATTTTTTCAAAACAACCCCTGGATATGATCCATTCTGATATATGTCGTCCAATGTGAAAACAATCAAAACATAGAGAAAATTACTTCATTAAATTCATTGAATGTTTTACTCTCATTAGTTGTGTTATGTACATAAAATAAAAATCATATGCTTTTAAAATGTTTAAAAGTTTCAGAAGAAAATCTGAGAAAGAATGTGAGTATTCTGTGAAGAATCTGAAAACTGATAACGGTGGTGAATAAAGACAATAAGAGTTTGAAAACTACATTGAAAATCATAAAATTTCACATGAGTATAGCTCTCCATACACTCCCTGAAAGAATGGTGTTTCTTAAATAAATAATAGAAGCCTTGTGAAATGGTATAACCATGTTACTTGATAATGGTAATTCTCATTACTTTAGGAGTCATTCGATGAGTACGACTATTTATATTCAGAACCATTTTTTCTACAGTCCTCAATCAGTTATGAATCTCTATGAATTGTTTTATGATAAAACTCCAAGATTTAATAACTTTAGTGTTTTGGGAGTCTGTGTATTTTAAATAAGAAAGGTGAGAACTATGGTATGTTTGAGGAGAAAGGTGAGGAAAGAATATTTTTTGGCTATTTTATAGAAGGATTAGGATATAAATACTTCAACAAATAAATAAAAATAATTTTTGATTCAGTTTATGTAAAAGTGATTGAAGTATATGATAAAGAAAAACAGGTTCAGTCAGGAAAAGAAGTTAAGCAAGTTGAAGAAGATAATTCTGATAAAGATACCAATAATTGTAATCCTAATAAAGGTGAATAATAGAACTCAGCTATTTGCAGTGATAAGGAAGTCAATTTAAAATATTATTCAAGAATGAGAAAATAGTTAGAGGTACATAATATAATTTGTGATCAACATTAGAAGGTTTAAACAATAAGGACAACAAATTCCATTACACATGATTATTTGTATTAAAAAGTGGAACTGAATGATGTGAAATAAGATTTTGAGCATCAAGAATGGGTTAAAGTCAGGAATAAAAAATTGGATGCAATCGAAAAGAATAATACATGAGAACTCATACCGAAGCGTGAAAGAAAAAATATCGTTGTTACAAAATGGGTTTTATGGAACAAGTTGGATGGAAAAGGTGGAGTTATAAGAAATAATTAAAGATTGGTTTGAAAAGGGTATACATAGATTGGGGGTACTGATTTTGATGAATCCTTTTCTCTAGTTCCAATACATGAAACAATCAGAATCATTCTTGCTATTTCCACCCAACGATGCTACATGATCATTCAAATGGATGTTAAATCTGCATTTTTAAACAGGGATCTTGAAGTGGTGGATTATATTCAACAACCTTGTGTCTTTGTTATTGAAAAATATTGAAGGATATGTTTTCAGATTGAAAAAGGAATAGTATAGACAAAAATAATCTCTCGGGCGTGGTATTCCAAATTGGATACATTCGTAAGTAAGGTGAATTTTAACAATGGACGTGTGGATAGAAAAATTTACATTAGAGAAAGTCAAGAGTATTCCATCATTTTAAATGTTTATGTTGATGATATTATCATTATTGGGAATGATGAAGGAAGGTCTAAGAGATGTTCTAAAAAATGAGAAATTTATTTGAAATTTCACTGCTATGAGAAATGAAATACTCTCTTTGGTTAAAAATCCAACAAAAGAAGTAATACATTTTTCTGTCCCACAAAAAAGAATGAGAAAGAACTTATCAAGAGGTTTGGCATGGAAAATTCCAAACCTATTTCCACACCCATTTCAATGGGAACAAAATTGAGTAATGATGAAGATGGAAAATAAGTGGATTGGAAAGAGTATCGAAAACTAATTGGAATTATATTGTATTTAACTGCCTCAAGACCTGATATTGTTTATGTTGTTACCATATGTGAAAGTTTTCAGAGTTCTCCAAGAGAATCACATCTTATTGCTAGAAAAATTACTCAGATACATCAATCGCATAATAGAATTCTGAATTAGGTATTTCAGCTCAAATTGTATTGATTTATTTGGGTATTTTGATGTAGAATGTGTAGGAAATGTTGATGATAGAACATATACATCTGCTGGTGTATTCTTTTGGGGAAATAATTTTTTTAGTTGGAATTTGAAGAAACAAAACTCAGTAACTCTCAGGATGGCTAAAGATGAGTATGTTGTTGCTACTCAAGACACTACTCAACTTATATGGATGAAAACACAATTGTAATATGTACTTGTTAGAGTGACGTTACCCTTGATCTAGGGTTGTGACAATCAAAGTACAATCAATCTCACCATGAATACCATTCAAAATTCTCATTCAAAACTTATTTATATGAAATATCATTTAATCAAAGGGAATGTAGAGAATAATGAATTTATGATGGATTATGTTCAAATATCGGAACAAGTTTCTGATATTTTCACAAAATATTTCTCAAATGAATAATTCAAAAAAAATAGGTTGATCATGGGTGTCCAACATCATTCTCTTCGAGTTTCAGGTATGTGTATATGTCCCCTCTCTTATCTTACCTTTGGATTATTTTTTTAAGGGAGAGAATTTTTTTGTTTCCTAAATATATTGATCAAAATAGAGGGTTATTGGTAAGCTGTGAATTTAGAATTTTTTATTGTGTGAACTATTATAACTAAATGTATGAGTGGTTCTAGGAAAATAAATTGAATTGGTTTAAAGGATGAATGAAGAAAAGAAAGAGGTTGTCGTCGTCACTGTTTTGGATATCATGTTTTTTCTATTAATGATTCTTTTTGCCTACAATGTTTTAGCTCTGTAGGATTAGAATTTTTTATATGTAATCCATTGCATGAGTTTACAAAGTTAATTGATTTATGTAATTAGATAACAAAAAATACAAAGGGGGTATTGTTGGGACCAAGCTGAAGATTATGGTGATGACGGTTTCAAGTGTTTTCTTTTGTTTTCAAGGTATGTTTTGAAGAAAAGAAATCACTTCACTTTGTTTTGTGGAAACAATTGTTTTGGGTTTGTTTTGAAAAGAATCGGATCATACTAATTGTGGAAATGTTTTGATGATTTTTATTTCCTTTAAATCATGATTTGTATTGAGAACTTGTGATGAAATCTTAATAAAGGAAATATGGAGTGAAAGAGATGTTGCCGATCAGTAAAGAATCGTATTCAGATAGTTTTCCAAGACAATCAGAATGAAATCGTATCCATATTTTATCAAATGTCATTCAAAATAATTTGATTATGGAAGAATGTTAAATAAGTGGTACTGATGGAAATGTGGTGCTGATGAATGTGGTACCAATGGAAAGGTGATACCAATGGAAAGGTGATGATGATGAATAGTGATACCTATATGAAAAGTGATGACAAAGGAAAGTGATTCCAATATATACGGTGCCGATGGAAAATGTTATGTTGATAAAAGATGAGACACCAATTAATTTTCAAAATAATCATATTTGGGTAGAAGAAAAGTATTGAGATAGTGTCGGTTGAGAACGAATCATATGATATTTTTTTGCATCGTATCTGGGTAGGTCATCCTTATTAGATTGCGTTGTTTCATATCCATCAATCTTAACTAGAAATCATAACAAGAAATTATAACTAAAATGATCCTATCCATCATGATTTTATCCATAATGATCATATCAAGAATGATCATAACCATAAATGATCATATCCAGATCGATTGTATATAGAATTATCCTAACCAGAATGATCATATCCAGAATGATCCCAACCAAAATGATCGTATCAAAGATAATTGAAACCAAAATGATCGAATCCAGAATGATCATATCCAAGATGATTGAAATCAAAATGATCATAACCAGAACGATCGTAACCAGGTATGATCGTATTCTTGATAATAGCATAAAGACCATATTTCATTAGAAAAGATAATTCTTGGGTTTAGATGAAAAGAAAGAATCAGTTATTAATTGAAATTATAATACATTCCTTTTGAATTCAGACAATGCTAATGGTGATCCTAAATTCATTCAATATTAGGAATAGATTCACGATACAAGAAAATGATGGTTAATTAATGTAGTAAGTGGAAATGATATGTTTTCTAAATAAGGTCAAGAGAAAATAAAACAATGTATATTTTGATGAATAAATTGAGAATGGGGAGTCTTTATTTTAAAATACTTATTGTATCTCAAGTGGATAAGTTCATTTATTTAAAAACATTAAATTGGTATGGTATCAATAATTGTTTTGGATGAAATCAAAATGAGAGAATCAGATTCAGACCCATTTATTGCTCATCAATTTTAATCATATTGACATTTTAAATGGGGGTCTATAAAAAAATAGACGATGATTATAGATGATTCGAGAAGAATCGAGAAGTGTTGACGAAGTCCTAATTGTTTTGAGTTTTTAAGAGAAATTTATATTTGGTTGAATTTAACTGATAATGAATCTATTTTTATATTACCAAATAAACATGTTTTGGTTCACTTATAAAAGGGATGAATTACATTGTACATGTGAGATTTGAATAAGAGACGGATGCTCTGGATTTCTAAAGAGAAGAAGAGATCAATTCCTTCTAGATTGAGATTTTTTTGGGTGGTTCTGATTCAGTTGTATTCTATTTGGATCAACAATTATATTCAGGAATTGAATTTTTGTCTATTCTACATTATTGTTTTCTATAAGAAAATTGGAATGTGTGATTTGTTTTGAAAGATTCTAAATAGAAGCATTGTTTTGAAAGAATCGGAATGAGAGCTTTATTATGAAAAATTTTAACTTTTCATTTGGGAACATTTGAGTTGAATAATTATTTTACAATGGAATAAATTTGTTGAACTTACAAGAAGTGAAGGTAACATGAGTTGTTATAAAACAATTGTATTACTCTATTGTGCTAAGAGGGTTCACACGCACTAGTGGGATTGTTTCATAGTGCTACACGAGTTTAAAAAATATATCCTACTCGTTGTAATCCATGGATTGTTTTCTTAGTGGATTGTATGTTATTGGATCATTTCCAAACTATACTAAGGATGTAGATATTATTATTGAACAGTGAACCATGTAAATATTTTTGTTCCCGTGGATGTGTGTTCAGTTTGTATTCAGCAGGGAATTGAAATTTCTAATAGGAGGTGAAGGTTGTTTCAGTTAAAAAGAAACATAAAAGAAAATGTGTATCACTGATTCACCCCTCACACTCTTAGTGATACAATACTCTAACTGGGCACTTTAAACCTCCACTGTGAATTATTTTTTATCTTGAATTTTTGTTTAAACCACTTTCCCATTTTTTGTAGGATAACTATTTTATGTTATTTTTTCATGCACTTATCATCCTAATCAACTAGTATCTTAGATATAACATAAACTATATTAAAACAGTAACACTTATTTTGTGTAGGCATACTAGTAAATATATTTTTCAAAGATTTCTTCTTTGTAGGCTCTTTTTTTAAATTAATAACTTTCCCACTTGATTCAAGAATTGTTCTATGTAAGAATGTGTTTTACCTGTATGTGTAATCCCTATGGACCAAATAATATAGCACAAAATTAAAAGCTAAATATAAATCATTTTTAAAATCTATAATGTTTATTATAATAATGCATTCCAAATTCATGACTTTTTTTTAAAATATATCATTATATTACATGATCATAAAGGTGGTTGATTTTTATTGAATTTTTAACCAATCATTAGATGAAAAATATGTTTTCTCACTCTATTTGATTAACAAAGCTTACAGGAAAGGTTATGTGTAACCTACAATGTTGATTTTTGGTCATTTAAAGGGTTGATTTAATCTAAATTGATATTATATCACTCACGTCAATTGTATACGATTTATTATATACTTAAATATATTTATTGAATTCTTATTTCACACTAATTAACCCATGTTCATTTAGAAGAAGTATTTATTCCATATTTCACATTTATTTCTTTCTCGACCTGGGTTTCCTGTCAATATCCTTCCTGATCTATTGATACATAGTATACATAATATTGAATCTTTTGATATTTTCAATGAGTTTAGTAAATATGTTCACATATTCTTCATTTGATTCATCTTTCTTCACATGGAATATATTCAAATATTTGAATTCATTATTCAATATAATGTTTTTATAATGAAAATCCCTTAATTTAGATCTAAGAATATTCTTTATGTATGTGTCTTAACCTCCATCCTCCTCACTTATAGACAATGTTTATTGTTATTCCTCAGGAATCATAATTTTTTAACCCTTTTAGCTGATTTATCTTTAGATAAGATAAATGATGAGTATTTCCATTAACATTTACCAATTATATTTCTCATTTTACTTGTTGATGATTTTTATTACCATAACCTAAATTTATCTTCTATTTAGGGTCAATTTCCATATATTCATTTGAGATTTTTCTTCATATTCATCAGCATCAAACTCATGGTTTTTATTCATTGGACAGTTGACTTTAATGTTTTCAATGCCTCTACATTTAGTGATTCTAAATTTTATATTCACTTTATATATTACATTTACATTTCTATGTTATCTTGAAATAAGATGCATAATTATTTTTGTTTTCATTGCATGTATCATTATCGTAATAAAAATCTCAATAACATGTCTAGGTTATTATTTTTTCAACTTCATCTTTCTCATGGATTCATAATTCATCTCATATTTCACTCTCGTATTAAAGGATGGTGTATTTATAAAATAACAAGTAATAGTGATAATATTTATATCATGTAAAGTTATATCCTCTACATATTCAATAGTTGAAAAATTTGGATCAAATTTTACAGGGATGTTCCACATGATATTGGTTACAATAATAGAACCATATATATTTTCACAAACCCCTCTAATGCATCTCATGATATCATTCACACAAGTGATGTAATAATAAATGGATAAATTTGTAGACATATTTATATAATCAAACATTCTTGTCAAAACATGTATCTTAGATTATTTAACATTGATATTCCCTTCATATGTACTTTTATTTTTATCCCAAATTTATTTAGTAGTTTGTTTTCCCATCACTTTTAAAAACACCTTCTGAAAGAGAGACACCAAAATAAAATTTCCATACTTTTCATAAACCTCAAGCTTCCTTAAATCTATAAATTTCATTCTATTTTCTATTTTAATAGATGTAAATCCCACTACAGTTCAATTAATAACATTAACAACTAAGGACAAAAAATGGAATATTTTTGTTTTTATAACCAAGGAAATTATTTGTATCAAATATGAGCATGGTTTAACAATTCACAAAGTAGATATTTTTCATTATTTACATAGATATATTTTTATAGAGGGAACATTAAAATATAATTCAAATTGAAATTTCCAAGGCTATAATGGGCGTTGTGAATCAGTGTATCAATGTTAAGAAATTACCTATACTTTTTTGGTCCACATTGTGTGAGACTACCCCTTACTATAGATGCTTGTTATCACTTGAAAAAAATGTTCCACCTATATATTGCTTTCAAAAAAATATTTGGTTTGGTTATTATCTTAGTACTAGGATTCCCAATAAATGTTTTCCTTTATATAGTTCCACTGCCTCCCAGAAATACATATATGTAAAGAACACAACCAAATTTGATATAGTAATTCCTCTGTGATTCAGTTTCTTAATAAAAAATTACATCTCCAATTATAGGATGCAAAGAAATAATATATGGGTAGTTAAACTAAATTTAATGAAGAATAAATATTGTTCATAATCTACCTGGTGAATAAACAATGAACAATTATGAATGTCTTACTCACTTTATGAAGAAACATTTGATGATATGCATCTTCTTCTTATAAAAAACCCACAAATTTAAATAAGAAGAATAATATATCCAAATATTCATAGACTAATTTTATAAAGCCTATTTTTTCTCTTCTAAATTTTATAATATTAGGTAAAATATTTTTTCTATTTACAAACATCATTTTATTCACGTGATGTTACTTTTTTCTTTCTCACTCAATCTCAAACACACTCACAGTAACATGCCCACCCAAACCATTATATTAGATAAGGTTAGATGTATAACAACCGTAGATTATCATAAATAAGTATTATATAATTTTTTATGAATATTCATTAAATTACATAAACACATGCATGAGTATTGTAATAATTTCCAATCTTTGGAAACTAGGAAACAAAAAAAACTGATCCATCAGTAAACCACATCATCTTCTTCTATGATCTTCGTAAATAACACCCTTGATAGACATATCATACATAATAAATATTTTTATAACATGTAGAAACTAAACAAAAGAAAATTTCATATTAAATTCCTAGAAATAGTGAACAAGAGAGATACGTAAGCATAACATGATCATAAGGGTTCGAGAAAAGTAGAATAACATTTGAAAATAACACCTTAAATATCAAAAAACATAATATTCAGTCATGGAATAATGATTGGTAGTTTAGAAGACATGAATCAAAAGGAATTCATATAACATCATCCAATAGAAAGAAATATTGGCATAAGACATATATTTTTTTTACACACATAATTATATAAAATCATTTTCATAGTAGTTAAGGCTCACTGACAGGGATATCATAATGAAATGGGTTCACTCCCAAAACCATAATAGTATTAAAGGTTCACTCAAAATACCAGCATAGAATACAATGCCTCATACTAAACTGAGTACACTCACCATATCATTCTTATATATCTCATAAGATATATACATTTTCTCAGTGCATTGGAGAGAGATATAGGACCTACTTATGAAATAGTAAAAATCATATTTATGTGTTTCCCAAAATCATAAAATGTTCATCATATCATACCCCATGAATTCAAATTGGTTTCATAAACATTTCATCATATCCTAACTTATAAAATAGATACATATTTTATAATCATTTAATCATTTCATCAACGGATAACCTATGGGAAAAGAAGTGAGTTTCATAAGAATTTTACCAAGGTGCAACCCATGGAAGATGAATGGGTTTCAATTACATAATACCATTAGAAACATAATCCCTTTAGAGAAATAATATATATTTTATACGTGTATTGTATCCATAGTAAGTCATAGGTTCCATCAATGTATTTCATGTTAAATGTAAAATGATTTTGTTTGATCACTTAAAACATATTTTGAGGAATATATTCTTTCTGAATTTAAAAACACTTTTTAAAACATAATATATTTGGAAATTATTTTAATATAAATAAAAATGAAAAAATATAAATTAATCTTAAAATAAAATAATGTTCATTACTATGGTTAGTTTCGTTCATTTCATACAGCTTTAAAGAATGATTCCTTTCACATTTTCGGTAAAATCCAAACAGACATTATTTTTAAAATGACATGATTATAACATAAAAAATATTTAAAAATTTAAAACATGGATAAAAATATATTTTAAAAATCCTAGGATGGTGTTATAAAATTTTTTAAAACATTTTTTCATAAAACCATGCTTTGTAATAAAATTGATTTTCAAATTGAAGAGAGAAATAATGTTGGGTTTTCTTAAAAACATTCACCGTTATTTTAGGTACCAAGTAGTGGGAAAATGATAATATTTCATAAAAATACAATGAATTACTATAGGATAATAAAATTCATGAGTTTCTTGAGAGATGTATGCTATGATTTTATAACTGGATACATAGTCAAAAACAAACTCGATAAATGATGATATTATAACAAAAAATCATTACCACTTTGGTATCATTAAGTCATAAGCCCCATTGTGTATTAACATAAAATGGAAAATAAAATTTAATGAGTATAAATAAATTCATAATATTAAATTTCAAATGTTCTCTAAATACACCTCGTGAGATAATATAGGTGAATTACATAATGTACATGACCAAAAAGACCAATTGAGATAAAAATTACCTTATAAATTTGAGGACTTTTGAACCGTAATCATAATGAATAAAAATACTAAAACGGATATTTAAAAACTAAACAATTACAGGATAATAATCATAATATACATTCATGGGTATTATATACTCTATATAAAATAATTAGGTGATTAATGTGGAATGTGTCTCACATAAGTAAAAATACTACGAAAGAAATCCCTTAACATAAGTATTTACTTAATTCACACACATTAAAACCACATGTATGATAAATATAAGTTTAATATACATATATTAATGAACCATAATTAATTATATCATTTAATATATTATTTTCATATGACCTTTTATTTCATTTTTGTTATAAATTCAATGTTAAAGATACATTTTAGGTAATATCTTCATTGTTTTAAATATATGTATTTATATGTCATTTTTGCATATTAATTTTATCATTTTTTAGAAATATATATAATGTTAATCATGATATAAATATCATATATATTCATATAATTTTATTTATATTTATCCAAAAAAATTAGTGACAAAAAATGAAATACCTCGTTGAGGAAGACGGTAGGTTATACAAACAGATGAAATTTATTTCCATTTTATTTTTTAATTGAAATAAAAAAAGGTATATTATGTATTATAATTATAGAATAATTTTAATTTCACATATATCATATATGTTAAGTCAAATAATCCTTATTACCTTCCATGTAATGTTTAACTGAATCACATTTCTTCGGGAGGCGGTAGTCGGTCGAACACACCAGTGATGTTATTGAGATAGAAAATAACTTTGTAATGGTGGTGGGGGATTTCCATGGACACAAAGAATTGTTTATCCTTCATGTGAAAGGTCACTCTAAATCAGGTGTTAATAGAGATGGATTTGGATAAAGGAGAAGATTTGCAGATGCGGTGAAGAGTACGGGAAGTATATCTTTTCTGGATTGTGAATATGATCTATCAGGTAGGATTAATAGAAAAGGGTGCATTGCGCATGTTGCAGTGAATCAAAATTCTCTTGAGGAAAGGGTGAACTTATGTATGTTCTCCACAATTTCTCAGGTTCTGATTCTGAAAGGGGTGAAACCATGGAAGTTTAATGAATATACTGAAAGGATTTTTGTGATATGAGGCTTTGATGATTGGAAGAAGTTGGTGATAAGTCATTTGTTTTATCATATTTTTTCCCTATGATGAACTCAAGAGGCGTGCTTTGCATCTTGGATCAGTCACTCTGATTCCTGGCTTCCTACGAATTCATGAATGGGATGGGAACATTGACAAAATTCGGTTAATAACACATATGCTCAATTATTGTTATCGTTATGCCAGCTTAACTAGTTATATTGGAATCCTCAGATTTTATGAGATACTACTTCATCTGTTGGTAATCCAACTAGGTTGGATAGGAAAAATGACAACCCCTATTTTGACCACAATGTGAGGATTTTGGTTGAGGTTGGTATATCCTCCACCCTGGTAGAAGAAGTGGTGCTGACCACTAAGGATGATTGTCTTACTCTTGGGATTCTTGATGAGAGGAAGCCCATGTTTTTTTTGAATTGACATTTATATGAACATATGTCCTCAAATTTCAATATTTATAAAATTTAAAGATTTTTTAAAATCAAAGGACATGATAATTATACTTTTAGGAGAAGTAAGGTGAATGATAATGGACCTAATCCCTCTAACGCTAAAAGAGCTTCTGATACTCAAAATGAGAAAGACTCTAACTTTGGGAGTTCAATCTAGGTCACTGTGGGAAATCACAAATATATTAACGATCCTAATGCACCACCTTTTCATTTCCCTATTGGTTCTTTTTCCCCTTCTACTATTATAGGGCCTTCTCACCTGGTCCCTCTTCCTGACACTACTTGGGAAGGAATGTCTAATACGAAAAAACCTCTTATGTGGATCATTTTTTCCACTAGTGATTATGTTCCTGCTTCCCTTTTGTGTGACCAAGTTTATATTGAAGTACATTCTCTTGATTTAGATGGGTTAACAGGCCCAACTAATCTAATTTATTCTGCTTCTTTGGATCCAATTCTTGGGGCTATACTGGTGAATGATGCCAACTCTGATGTTCCATCGAGTGAATCAAAGGATGTAAATCTCCCTCCAAGTGGTGATTCCCATGATACTATAGGTGCTGGAAAGAATCTTGGATACCATCCTATGGAATTTCTTTTGGTCCATACAGACAAGGCTACGAGGAGAAGACTACCTTCCAGTTTACTTTCTCCTATTGATTCCATAAAGAGATTCTCATATCTTAGTTCTAAGAGATCTTGTGTGTATAGTTATGAATCTTCCACTCAGAATTGTGATTCAGATGTCCCTCCAATTGATGAGCTGGTTATTATTTTATCTAAAAAATATGAAACAAAGTGATGATGGGCCAAGCACTAGGATTATGTCAAAGAAATGACGATCTTATTTTGGAACTTCCAAGGGATTGGGAGCTATCCCATAGTCAAGTCCCTTAGGGATCTTATTATGACCAATAATCCATTATTAATTGGTATTGCAGAGTCACAAATGAAATTTGAGATCTTGTATTATTTTTTGATTCCTTTGTTAACTTGTTCTTTTTTATACTAATAATGTGGTGACAGTGCTAAATCCTTATATTTCATGAACCATCGTATTATTTTTCTTAAATCCATCAAGAATGATATGTATTCTGTGACTGTCTCATACATCATAAATTTTCTCACTATTTGGGTAAAAAAAATTTGTTCATTCAATATTTACAGAAGGAGAAGAGAATTTTGGACTAATCTTGTAGATATTTATGAGGGTATGAAAGATAGTTGGATTCTAATTGATAATTTTAACACTAACTTGAGACCAGATGAAAAATCTAGGGACAATTTCTATTGTACATTAGCTTTTGATTTTTACTTCTGCATAGATAAGTGTAGTTTGACTCAAGTTCCAGTGTCTGGAGCTGATTTTACATGGAGGGAGTACACCATAAATGGAAGACTAGAAAGTAAGCTAGATAGATGTTTTTTTCAAGTGGATAACAACACTAGTGAAATAGATGTGTCTGGAGTCACCTAGCCAAGGTTACATTCTATTCATATTCCCATTATTGTTGATGTCTCTGACAGTTGTGTGAGGTCTGCCCCATTCCCATTTAAATTTAATATTTATTGGATGGTCATTCCGGGTGGTATGGAGATTGTTTTGGATGCTTGTAAATTTGATTTCATGGGAATCCCTTCTCATATTTTGTTTTGTAAATTAAATGAATTCAATATCAGATTAAAGTAATTGATTAATACTCGGTTTCCTCCCTTGATAATGACATTGAAGAAGCTAAAATTTTCTTGCTAAATTGTCATCAAGATAATACATCCCATGACATACCCTCCTTAGAGGAGATACAAGCTGCTTCAAATCTAGTCAAGATTTTGACTTTGAAAGAGAAATTAAATTAGAATCAGTTTAGCATGAGATGGTTAAAGGAGGAAGATTGGAACTATATACATTTCCACTAAATGCATAAGTAAAATAGAGATAGTTGGAGTCTTAACATCATCAATATTTATGGGAATGTGTTCTCCTCTGAAAGTTATATTTTCAATGTTGTTACAGACTACTTTGAGAATCTTCACTCATATAATTGAGCTGATGACTCTGATAAAATTATTTATTGTGTTGATCCTTATATAAATGATATTCAGAATAATAGGATTACTTAAATTCCAAATGATAAGGAGATTTATTATTCTCTCCTATCATTAAATATTGATAGTGTGGCTCATCCTGATGGATTCACCAACATGTTTTTTAAGTTCTACTAGAATATTTTCCATTATGTTGTCACAAATGTGGTGAAGAATTTTTCAAATCCTGTTTTATGAATTATTGGGATGAACTCAAAATTTATTAATCTAATTTCTAGGAATGGGTGTTCACTTGATATTAAAGACTTTTGACATGTTTCTATTGGGAATATAATACCCAAGATTATCAGAATAATTGTGAATCAGAGGTAGGATAAAATTTTTAAGGGGATTAATTATAGTATTAATTTTTTAACCAGGATGGTACATTCAAAACATCTTTTTCACTGCTTTTGAATGTTTCAATTTCATAAAGTGTTGGCAAAAGGATGAAAACATGTCTTTAAAGATTGACATATCTAAGGATTTTAATGATATTCGATGGAGTTTTCCTTTCACAATTCATCAAATGCATGGGTTTTTGTAGATATTTATTGGGATAGTTGGTTCCATATTTGGAAGTTTGAGGCTCTCTATTCTTATTAATGGACCCCCAAGAAGATTATTTCGATGTACAACAAGGGTAAGGAAGGGAGACCCTCTAACCGGACTTCTCTTTTCTTTTTCAGAACACTACATGAGCTGGTGGCTTAATGATTGTGCTAATTTTGGTTGGTATCAGAAGATGACAATTGGGAAGAATCTCCTTGATACCTCTCACATGTTCTATGTAGATGACATTATACTGTTTGGAAAGGCAGAAGAAGGGTCCATTTCCTATATCAAGGGAATATTCTCAAATAATGGGGAAGTTTCAGGTCAGGTTATTAGTTTGAACAAGTCCTTAATTATGTTTGTGGATGGTATTACCACCTTGAGATAGAATAGAATTTCATTGAATCTTTCAGGAAGAGGAGAACTCTATGCTTCACTTATCTTGGTGTGGCTCTATTTTGGGAAGAGTGAAAGTTTTTTAAATTGAGAACATTACTATGAATATTTCAAATCAACTAATGAACTAGAAATGCAATAATATGTCTCAAGATGGAAGAATTTTCTTGGTCAAATTAGTAATTACCTCAATTTTTGTTTGTTCATTCTCTCTATATAGATGGACAAGGGAACTTATTAACTATTTGAGAGGTAAGATTAGAAATTTTATCTGGAGTGGATCAATTAATGAGAGAAATTTAGTCAGAGTGGCCTAGAAAGAATGGACTAAACCTAACCATATGGGGAAAATGGGGTGAAAGACTTACGAGTATTCAATAATAATTTGATTAAAAATGTTTTGCTGAATATCCTCTCTTTATTTGATCCCTTAATGGAGTTTTTGTCTAACAAGTTTTTGGGAATCTTTAACCTGGGCATGTCTATCATCTGTCGTCTTCTTTTTGGTCTACCCTCGAGCAGTCTTATGCTGGTCTCATGGAAAACATTACATGGATGGTCTATGAACACTCCTCACTGAAATGTTGGAAAACCCCTTTGTTTTCCCTGCCCATTTGTGAATATTTTGGTGCCCCTCAATGTCTGAAGAAACTCTATATTTATGATATTTGTAGTTTTGTGAATATGAAAGGCCTTTTACCTGATCACCTTTGCTTTTAGACCTCACAGTACATGTTTTTTTATTCTGATACATTGGATTAGATACCCAATTTGAATGGGATATTTTCCACCAATGAATGAAAAATAATGCTTTTGGCCCCTCCTCTAACCCTCCCTCATGGATCACTAGTGTGAAAAATTATTTTATCCCTCATTCTTCTTCACTCCTTGTTTGGAAAATATAGAAACAATGCCTCCCAATGCAGATTTTGCTACAGCGCACTGGTGTCCAGTTGGCTCGGGACTATCTTCTCTGCTTAGAGGAATATAAGAATTATCAGTATCTCTTTATTTCATAAATCTTTACATGAAGGCTCTATATGTATTTGAAAGATCTCATCACATTCTGTTGAAACTTGCAATCTGTGGAGGACCTCATACAATCCATCATAAAAATGAAGTGAAGTGAGTAGATTCACTCCCTCCGGTTGGCTGCCTCTGTGAGTGTCTTCTCTTTTATATGGAAGGCGAGAACAGATTTATATTTTAGCAACATAAATCCCTCCTTTAACAATGGTGTTTTGTTCATGCATGGTGGTATTCGGATTGCCTAATTTATTCAAACAGTATCTATGGATTATCATGTTTCTTACGTTGTTCTTTTGAGATCACTTAGTGTGAATGACATGATTAAGAAGCCGTTAATGGTAAAGTATGTTTGATGGATACCATCTATCTTCTTAAGTCTTAGATTCAATGTTGATGCAGCTTCCTTGGGTGCTCCAGGCCCTGCAGGATGTGGTGGTGTATTTCAAACTCACCGGGGTTTGTGAAAGGTTGCTTCTTCCATTTTATTGGAAATGGTCTTGTAATCGAAGCAGATATTTGGGCGATGATTAAAGAAATTAAGTATGTTACTCATTATGATTGGAATCAATTATGGTTGGAGTCTGATTCATCTATATCTATTCAAATTATTACTGATCACTCATGGAATATGTCATAGAAGATCCTACTAGCTTGTATTGAATGTATTCAGCTTGCATAGGTTCTTTTAGACAATGTTACACATGTTTATCATGAGAATAATCGGGCCACTGATGTTCTTTCTAAGAGGTAAATTTTGGAGGACAGTTCTTATTGGCCTTGTGTTTTACCAGACATCTATAATGATCTTTTCAAAGCTGATCCTCTTGGTGAGGTTTATACCCACCTTTGTAGAGTTTCTCTATGAGTATGTTATCCTATGTACTCTTTTTTAATTGATAAATTTTCATAGGAACATGTTTTCCTATATCCAGACATTTTGGGTAACTATTAAATAAGTATAATAATATAATTAATATAATTTATAAATATTTAATCAATAATTATAACCCATCTTTAGATTTTTTAATTGAAAAATAAAAGACATCGGTCCGCGAGGGGGTAGTCCACCTTACACATGAACGTTTATTTCGTAACTATTTTGATGGAATTGGATATGATTATATGTCACTAACATAACATAAAAACATATAATTTTATGAAATATAATATTGTTGTTATATCATCAAATTATTATTATTATATATGATTTTGAGGAAGAATAAAAAAATTCTCATTCATGAACTTTTCCACTTCTTTGGGTATCTTACTTAGGATTATAACAAAAACCGTACTAGGTTGGATTTATGCCAAAAATAATTATTCTAGGATTAGGGGAGGGAATTATATAATTTATTTGGGTATTTATTGGATGAAAAATTGTTTTATGATTTGAATAGGATAATAGAGGGGTGTAATTTTATAAGTGTGGTGGGTAGAACACTTGTAATTTTTTGAAGGGAAGAATTCCACCCATATTTTTTCATCTCACAAGGATCCAGTAATATAAATTATAAAAAATATAGGTAATAAGGTCTAAATAGTTATATAAAATGGATATTAGACATGATTATGGTTATTTTAACCCTAAACTATTTATTTTAACCCCCATTAAAACAAATTTTACCAAAACCTCGGTAAATATTTTTGATTATTTTCATTATTAATTTTCATCAAATTTTTTTTTACCGTATTAGATGATAAAAAATATTCATAATTAAAATATTTAATAAATTTTTTCAAATCCAATTCATAGAACAAGGCAAATTTTACTTAAAATCAATCCCGTATACATGATGTCATAGAGGGATTTTAAAGAGAAAATTTCAAATTAATTACAAGGATTTTTTAGAAATTCAATATTAAATTGATTCAAATGACCTAAATAAAATAAAAATGTTTATAATTGAATTATTTTTACATTAAAACCAATATAAATATAATTATATTTAATAATTGAATAAATTAAAATCATGTTTTCAATTAAAATTCAGTATTTTCACTATTCATCCAAAAAACAAAACATCTCAAAAACCCTAAAAATTCACACTAAGATAATTTTGACATGATAATTATAAAAATGAATTTCCTTTTATCATATTATATTGAACAAAATGTGAAAAATGATTTTATTTTATTTCATAAAAATTAAATAAAAAACATTTCTTGAGAAAATAATGTTTTCGAAACATTTATTGACTTTACTGAAAATTATGTGTCTTTTGTTGATATGTTTAAATATAAGAAAACAATTAAAAATTATATTTTAAAATTATTTATTATTATTAATATCACACTTTTTTACATTTAGGAAAAAATCATGTTTAAATAAAAATTTAAATAACATAATTTTGTTTTTTTCAAAACATATTGCAGTGTGTTTTGTAAGATAACCATGTTTTATGTGTAGTAAAAACCTAACATGGTGTTTCATGTAACCAATTCTATCCAAAAAAATTAATACATTTGATGAAAAATCATAATAACTTGTGTTGTTCCATTCTACCCCTCCCCAACCCTTAAAATGATTTTTTACTCAAAATTCATCACATCAATATGAACATATGGGGATACTTTTGGATCATTTTATCATCGTTTTCCTACATAGATTCATAAAAATGGTGGTTTCACCACAATAATTTGACCAACTAAGTGCTATTAAATTCTAAAAAATTATTTGTATGATCCATAATCTCTATTGGTTGTTCCTTATATGAATGATATTTCATGAGTGGAATAACCACTTAGTTCAGTACATGTAGAGGGTTTATATGGAATTAATCAGGAATGATATAGGGAACACATCATGGAAATGAGAGAGGCTTTGTGGAAGAACAATCTTATATGATACCATCCCAAAATGATCATGAATTTAAATAGACATATATTCTAAGGGATAAGTTTCACATTCTTCCTGAATCTCATAACTTTTTTCTATATATAAATTCATAGCAACACCTTATCACCAACATCAAATTCAAGATAACACTAAATATTATCATTATATCTTTCTTGATGACTATGAACTGACTATATGTGTTCTTAAATGTCTCTAACCTTCTATAACATGTATTCATCTATCTCAAGTCCCAATATTTTTCTTTATCCAAATTTATTCTAAGAAATTGGAATCTTATATTTCATTCAATATAACTCTTAATAAAGAGTCATATAAATGTTTTAGTGAATGATATTCTTGTGAGAAAATTCAACTAGAGGTAGGTGTTGATCCCAACAACCCTAGAAATAAAAATAAAAAGATCTATACATTTCATCAAGTGTTTGATTTGTTCTATTAGAATGACTATCTATATCTGGATGATATAAAGTTGTAAAACTCAAATCTGTATCAAGGGATTATGGAAGACAACACCAAAACAATTATGTAAGACTAATATCTGGAAATAACATAATGGAATTGAGTTCTCCATAAAATATTATCACTTACATAATGTGTATCCTGGAAATATAATCTATAGGGAAGTATTATCGTATAATAATTATTTTTCTCACATAGTAATATGATCGAATACAACCCATAGAGAATTATTCCCTTCACATATTTTAGGGAGTCCAGCAGAAAAATCCATAGTGATGTTTTCCCATTTCTATTTTGGAATGGGTAATGTATGTAATATCCCAATATTATTTTTTATTTAAACCTTAACTTCCTAACATAACAAAAATCAATATACATACTCTGTGATATCTCTATTCATGTCATCCCACCATAAATAATCCTTCAAATCCCTATACATTTTTGTACTTCCTAGATGAATAGAGAATGGATAACTATGAGCCTCCTCTAACAATTTTGTCTTCATATGTGGAATTTATGGAATGAAAACATGGTTCTGGAACCTTATAATTCCATTAGGATAGATTTTAAACTCATCAATATGCATCTCATTCTATTTTCGCTCTATATGTTCATTATGAGCTACTTTAATCTTCACCTAGATAGATGGTTGGACATTCAATTCAGTAATAAAATATTTTTTCCCTTCATTTATGATGTTCATCATCATACTATGGAAGTCAAAAAATATTGTATCTTATTAAATCGTCATCATGATAAGCTAGTATGATCCTTTCTACATGAATCATTTGAAACCTTGTTTGATTTCATAGGATATTAATTGATCCAGCCTTTATAATCTTTTATCTGATCTAACCATCATCTTTGGAGTATATTCAACTCTTTTTATTTGAAGATATTATTTATTCTTTTATGATTGGTTTATATATAAAACTTTTCTCTGTAAATAAAATTCCTCAATATCATTAATGTACATATTACCACAACTAACACCGAAACATGAGTTGGGTGATTTTTCTCATGAATATCAAATTATCATGAGGCATTAGCTATAACCATATAATTTTTAAAAAGAATACATCCCAATTCCTTCTTGTATTCATTACTATATACTACATACCCTTCTCCACTATTGGGAAATGTATTTAAATTTCCACTAACTAATTTTCTATTTAGTTCATTAAAATTTTCGTCACATTAATTTTTTTAGAGAAACATGGATCCCTTAAGAGTTAACTTGGTCAAAGGATTATTTATTCATGATAAATTCCCAAAAAACCATCAATAATATCTTTCTAAACTAATAAAACTATAGACCTCAGTCATCATGGTTGGTTTGATCCAACATTAAATAGCATTCATATTTGATGGATCTACCAATATACACTCTCTTGAAATTATATGACCCAGAAGTGGAGCATATTGAAGAAAAAAATTAACACTTTGTAATTTTTTCATATTGATTATTCTTTTTTAGGGTATTTAGTACAATTCCCATCTGGTATTCGCGTTTTTACTTTTTCATTGAATTGGTAAGAATATAATCTATAATGACTATAAAAAACAATCATGGTAATAAATAAATAGTCTATTTTTTATATCTATTATGATAGTGGGGGAATTAGTAAGACCTCAAGGAATAAAATTATGTTCATTGTGTCTATACCATTTATGAAATCTTGTATAGGGTATATACTTCCCTTTACACTTAATTGATGATATTAAGAAGTATTCTTAACCTTGTAAAATTATTTAACTTCGCACAATTGATCAAACAAGTCATCAATACAAGGAAGATGATACTTGTTCTTGATTATGATCATGTTCAATTCCAAATAATCAATGAAGAGTATCATTGATTCCAGTTTATTTTTAAAAAAATGAAAAGGTCTACTCCAAGGTGACACACTTGTGTGAATGAATCCCTTTTCAAGGTTCTCATTGAGTTTATTCTTTGATTTCTATAACTAACCAAGGATCAATCAATATGAAGTCTTAAAAATTCATATAGCACCATGTATAAGTTTTATTAAGAATGCAAATTCATGTTTTAATGGAGCACTTGGAGACTCTCTTAGAAATAAAAAAACAAATTACTTCACAATATTTATATCATTGATTTCATGGTCCACCAAAACAATTTGACATAAACAGCCCTTCTTAATGGAATTTACGATCCATATAATGGATGTGATCTCCAATGGAAGTTCATCCTTACCATCACATTGATAGATGATCAGATATTTTTTGGAATAATTAAACATGAATTCCTTTAATTGAAAATTTATGTGTGCTTTATGTAGATAAATTGAATCCATATGCGTGAGAATATTTAATTCAACTATAAAAATAATGAAAATATTTTAACTACATTCCCTCTAACATCAAATAAAGAAGAATAAAAAACATAATATTATATCATCACACCATTACGAGATTTAACTACTAATTCTACATAAAATCATTTTTTATAAATAATGTTACCAATAGAATAATAATTAGATATGAAATAATGGGTAATTTTGGAGTAAAATATTACATTATTAGTTTTATAGTGGATTGTATGTGTACCTTTCACCACACTGTTATCACAAACTTCATAAAAAATAGTGATCAATTGAGATTTCTTTTTTTATTGTGGTTTGAGAGGTCGTTTATGTTGATAATCTTCATTAACCTTTGGATTTTGACATTGGTTATCATAATATATATACTCTTTTTATTTGAAGCATCTAAGTGTGGGTGGTGTATTCTGTGTAGATTTATCTCTATTCACATTACAAACAATGGAGAAAAAAATATTATTCTATTGGTAACATTATTTATAAATGATATTTTATTCAAAAACCAGTGGTTCAAAATACCCAATGATGGAATGTGGGAATTTCCTCATGAAGGACCCAACATAATCTTGTTCCCTACTTTTTTTCTTTTGGAATTCCAGCATGATTCATAAAGTAATAAAGTTTCCTAAGCATAGAAATGATATTTTTCATTCCATCTCGCACAAAATTTGGATTTTTAGGAGGAATATCATTGAATTTTCAATCACACTCAGCATTAACATGGTTCATTTAGGTTCCATCTTTTTAATAAAACAAAAAACATGAATTAATAATTAATAATCATGATGGGGGACCACATAATCATTAAAAATAACATATAGGATGATTAAATCATGAAACCTGATTTAATATATGAAACCTTACATTTTACAAGGTCATTCATTAATATAATATTTTTAAATCATTCATGATGTTTCTTAAAGGGTTAGTGAAGTTCTAATGATTATCCCATGGGATTGTTGCACCATGTGTGCAGCAGGTCTCTTTATTATGCCCCATATGATGATCGTGACTAGCTCAGTTCACTGTATTAAAATTTATTACCCATAGGTACCTCCATTCCTGAGACACATCAACTTGTATTATTTAGATAGGTATGCAATTTCATGGAACCCAAATGATATACCCTTTACCCAAATTCAATGAATTTTTCCTATATTTACTCATCCTTAGACTTAGCCTTAGAAATGTACATAGGTATATCATTAAGATTTTATCATCCCTATTTACAATGGTTAACTAAACATATAATTGTATATCAACTATAAAGACAAAGGATAATCATACAGAGATATTAAAACATTGTTTATGAATATACGTATATTTCAAAAACACACGCCTGAGGACAGTAATAGTTTAGTGTCTCTAAAAACATAGAACCACAGATAATTAAACCACTAGTATACTAAATCATCTCCCACTATGATCTTAATAACTAGAACCCATTTTAGATATATCCTATGTAATACATATCTTCATAACCAGTGGAAAAGGAAACATAATAATGGGTGATCTCAGATGCTATGTAATGTCAAATAAGGGAAATATGTAACCCTAACGTAAACAATAGGGTATGAGAGCATTATAATAACACTTGAAAACACTACCTTGTATAAAAAAGATCATAATCATGAGTCATGGAAGAATTATTAATCGCTCATAAGATATGAAAAACAATGGAATCAAAGAACATGATCCATGATAGAATAACATTAGTATAAGATATATATTTATTGCAGACACATAAGCATAGAATTTCATTTTCATATTAGTAAAGTATCACTTACATGGATATCATATTCAAATGGGTTCACTCCCCAAACCATCATAGTGGTCATGGTTCAATCCTAATACAATCATTTTAGAAAAGGTACATGGATAAACCAGGTCCACTCCCCGTTCCAATCCTATATATCTTATCAGATACAAATTTTTACCCAATGCATTGGAGGGAGATATAGGTCTAACCTATCTCCTAATGAAAACTATATTTATGTGTGCCAAAAGATTATAAAACATTCCTTGTATCATAATCCCTAAAATTAAATGGCGTTTATAAACCTTTTTTCATATCATAATCCATAGAAAAGTGATAGGTTTTATAATTATTTCATAATTTCATCATAACATAACCTATAGAAAAATAAGCAGGTTCAAAATAATTTTACCATGGTACAACCCATGAAAGATAAACATGTTTCATAATGATAATTTTTTCTTAAACATAAACCATTCCTAAAAATAATAATAATTGTATCCTTGGATCATATTATAGTTATTTCATAGTTAACATCAACATATTTTATATTAAATGGAAAATTCTTTTGATCGATCATTTAAAAACATTATTTATGAAAATATTTTTTTTACTTTTAAAAACACTTTTTAAAACACAAAACAATTGGAAAATAAATTTCATTCAAAATAAACCTGAAAAAATATAAATGAATCATCAAACTAAGTATTCTACATTAATATGGGATGTTTTATTCATACTATACACATTAAAATAATGATTCCTAGAACATTTTATGTAAATCGCAAAGGAGAATTTCATGGGAAGTAATGTAAATATTAATTTCCAAAAAAATTCCAAACAATTTATACATGTGTAAAAATTTATTTTAAGAATCCTATTATAATATTAAGTCATTTTAAAAAAAATTGAATATAATATTTTTCTAGAAAACATATTTTCTAACTAATGAGATAAATAAATTCATGTTTTCTTAAAAACATTTTCCCAATTATTTTTAGAAAAAATGAGTTTAAAATGGTATTATTACTTGAAAATACCAATAATAAACATTTTATAAGAAAATTAATATGTTTCTTGATATATGGATGAAAATATTTTTTTCATTGGAAGCATAATCATAAACAATCCTCATAAATTATGAGATTGTAACATAAAATCATTACCACATTAGTATCATTCAATAATAATACCATTAAAGTAATAACGAAAAACAAAACATAAAATATAATTAGGATAAAAAAATCATTATATAACATAAAAAATGGTCGGTGTACACACCTTATTAATGAATGTGGGTGAATAAAAGAATTTTCATCTCAAAGAAGCTAAATTGAGACAAAAACCCCTTACCAAATTATTAAATTTTGAACTATAAACCAGATGAAAAAGAGATCCTAAATTGGATATGTAAAACCCAATATTTTGAAGCATAATAATATAAATATACATTCAGGTGCATTATATACAGCATATACAATATATAGGATTTGAATGTGGCTTTTCTTTCATAGATGATAAAATTATAATGGAAATCCTTTACCTTATCGTGAATTTTATTGTACATGGTTAAACATCAAATATAATAAATATATGTTCATTATAAATATATTAAAAAAATCAATATTTGTAGATATCATAGAATATATTAATTTTTTATGATCTATTATTACTAGTTTATTGACAATTTTATGTTAATGTTATGCTTTGGTAAATAACTGCTTTGTTTTTCATATATGTTTTGATATTTTATTTTTAGTCCCCTTAATTTTATAGCTATTTAGTAATATAAATAATTTAAACCATGTTAAAGATATTATATATATTCATTTTATATTTATATCTATTAATTAATGAAATTTGGTGATATAAAATAAAATAGACTATTCATAGTAACGATAAGCGGTATGTGCACATGAACATTTTTTCCATTTTCATGTTGAATTAAATTAATGAAATTTAAATGTAATATTACCATTATAGAATAATTTTATTCCTTATATATATATCACATATTTTAATTAATATCATCCCTCCTACCTTCCATGTAAACATGAATGAATAACATCGGTTCGTGAGACGATAATCAGTCGTACACACGAGTGATGCTATCATATTTCTAAAGAATAGATGGTATAATTGTTGGTACAATATAAATATTAAAAAAATATAAAAATATAAAATTTATAATATAAAAACATTAAATATATCATTATAACCTTCCTTGATAGGTGGTAATAAAAAATGAATGTTATTAGTTTGTGAGGTGGTAGTCTTCCATACACATGGACAATGATTTTATAACACATTTTATGGAAGTGAGAATGATAATAGGTCAGGAATTTAATTAAAAAAGAAAATTTATGACAATGATTTTAGTTTATAATCATGGTATCATAATAATTTGAAGATATGAAGAAAGGAATAAAACCAAAATGGTTGTCGTTGAACATTACCTCTTCTTTAGGTATCCTCCTTAGGTATTCACAAAAATCATGCGTATGTTGGATTTATATAAAAAATACGTTTTTTGGATTATATGAGGGAATTTTTATAGTTATTTGGGATGTTAATGACCAATAAATGGTTTTATTATGTGTATAAGAGATGATTGGGGTGGCCTTTTATATGTGAGGTGAGTGTCACAGTTGTTCGTTTTTGAATTAAATAATTTGACCCATGTTTTTTTCATGTTACAGAGATCAAATAAAATAAAATTATTGGTACAAGAAAATAAAAGATCTATATATTTTAAAAAATGGTTTTTATCATGTTTTGGGTTATTTTTATCTCTTATATTTTTAGTTTAAACCTAATAAAAATGTATTTATCTTAACCATGGTAAATAATTTTTTCTCTTTTTACTTTTAATATCGGTCAAATTTTAATTTTACCTTATTTGATTATATAAATTAAGATGATTAAAAATATTTAATCCATTATTACAAATTCAATTCATAGAATTGGAAAATTTTTATTTAAAATTATTCCTTTACATGAGACAAGGAAGAGAGTTTTTATAAAAAAAATGTTTAAACATTTACAACGTTTTTTGTATCAAAATTCAAAATTAAATTGATTTCAATAACCTAAATAGGATTATTTGAGGTATATTTGAACTAATATTGTATTAAAAGTAATTTATAATATAATTTAACTTCATAAATTATTAAATGGAAAGTCATTTTTCAATTAATATTCCTTATTTTTATTGTTCATATGTGAATGAAACATTAAAAAAAATAAAAAAAATCACAAAGATAATATTGACATGCTAATTTAAAAAATAATGGTAATTTTATCATATTAATTTTATAAAATTTGGAAACATTTATTTTATTATTGGTTATAATAATAAAAAAAAATTTAGAAAATAGTCTTTTGAAAACATAAAAGGACTTTAGAAAATTTTATTTACATTTTATAAATATTTTTAATTTATTAAACAAATAATTTCTAATATTTAAAAATTACTAATTACGATTTATAGCACTATTTTTAACTTCTAAGTTATAATGACCATGTTTTAATAAATATAATAATAATATATCATGGTTTTGCTAAAACTAAATGTCATTTATAACCCAAGATAACCAATTGTTACATGTATAAAAAACTTAAATTGGTGTTTAATGTAATTAATTCTATATAAGAAACATATTTTTTCAAAAATAATAACTCATAAAAACTCAAGAGTTATAAGATGTGTTACTAACCTTAGGTAACATCCTCAAGAAACCAAAGGCAATAAATTAATTCTAATGGATTACCTAGACATTGGGGAGTGATTTCAACTCTTAAACAATACCACCAGTAAAGAAAAAAACTAAACCACTAATCCAACAATATTATGCATGTGTATAAAAAATAAAAAATAAAATATAAAACAATAAGACAATAATATCATATTAGTGTAGATAGTGTACAATGACTGAAGAAAATGAAAAGATATCCTGATGTTTCAACACCAATGTGGAATCACTATAATGACTTCAAGAGAGAAACTCCATGCTACAAATGCTATGCTGAGATAATAAAGATTCTCCAATAGGGAAAAAATGAGACTTTTCAGTTAACTATTTCATAAATAATAACACAAAAATATGCACTATGGTTCATATGCAAGGGGTGATTAATCATACCCAATATGTTTTACCTAAGAAACATCCCAACTCACTCCTCTGGGGGTAATAATATGTTATCTCATAGTCAAAAATATAATTTTAAAACCAATAAAGTAACATTATATCAATTTATCAGTTAAAAAAATTAAATTTAAAGAAGATTAGTTTATCCCTTAATAATACATGGCCAACCCAAACCACATAAATTCACTCAAACACACATTCAATCTAAATGGAAATTTTAATACTTGACAATGATGATTTATCCTTCCACATGCTTCCACTTGTTGGTGTACCTTAATGCCCCAGTTTGGAATGAAGTACCAAGTCCTCAACAATAATTCCTCATACAATGAAAATTTAAAAACACACCACCCATATATTCTATGTTAACACACTAATTTATTCTATATAAATAAATACTTCCTTTTAAAATCATTCATCTAACATCTTACTTTCTTTCAATCAAAATCGTAATTTTATGCCATAAATCATATGGGTTTTCTAAAATCCATTAAAATTCCAATGATTCTCAAATTAAAACCAAAAGGGGTTCCCTTTAATAAATCACCCAACATATCATTTACAAATACAATTAAATATTTTAAGAAAATAAAGTCTTTAAATTATATAATATTTGTAAAAGAGATAGAATCCACCATCCACTAAATGGTAGACGAAAACGAAAATAGGCAATACAAAAAATATATGATCTAAAAAATATATAATATAATATACCCAACCAATATCAAATAAAAAAACATTATAGATAATAAATATATCCATAACATATTAGATCTAACATTCTCAGTGGGAATATATTAATAGATCTAAAGATACAAAGAGATGTCTGAGACTTATTATTGATTTTGCAGATCTAATGAACATAGATCCATAAAAACTATCTTTTAGATCAATGGGAACCACCAAGAATTCCTAAAAGATGATAGAACTTTGAGAGACTGATAAGATAGGAGAAAATTTGTGTTTATTGGGAAAATCATGTAAAAATATGGTTTTTTTGAGTATTAAATGTATAAGACACGGTTAAGTAGCATGTTTTGGAAAATCATGCCCCAAATGTATGCACAAAACAATATTCAAACCACCCCTTGAGTAGTTAGATCATAAGTTTTGACAAAATATGTGCCAAACATGATTTTCCCACTTCCTCTATTGTCATGGTTTCTCTAAGCACTCGCGCAATTTTTGAAATCCATGCACCGACCATTTAATCTCCCATGATCTCATGTACGTTTTATTGGATAAGTAATATTGTTATCCCTTAGTGTGTACCCTTTGTATAAATCCCAAAAAACTATAAAACCATCGAGAAACTCAAAACATTGTACCTAGATATTAAAAAAATTTAAAATACAAAATAAAAGTGTATAGTACCTAAAATCCAGAGATTTATGTTCCTATCAAACTAGTGATTATGGTAATTTAGAAATGTTTAGACTGTTTTTATGGCATAATGTATTTCTGATCCTATGTATCTTCCTGAATTTAACTATGTTTCCCTAATAATCATAAAAAATGGATACTCTTTCCATGTAAAAATTTCACTTGTCAATATAAAATATGTATCATAACTTATAAGAAAGTATCATCAGGTTTAAGATCAATATTGTCCCATTAAATCACATGGTCAAAATTAGTCTATTACAACTTCATTGGAGATACATTAAATATATTTTTTTAAATAGAAGAATCAAGGTTGTAAATCCAACAGATAAGTAACACCAGTAATATATTCTTTCATTTCAAAAGGTTTAATGTATCAAGGAGTCATGTTAGGTTTCTTACCCAAACATTGATGCCTTATAATTGGAGATAATTTTAATAATACATGATCTCCAACATCAAATTACAGTGAAACACAATGAAAACCAACATAAGATTTGTAATACATTTTAGAGATTTATATCCTTTTCTTGGTCATAGGAGCTTTCTTAGTCATCTCCTGAACAATACTATGTTATAATATTGACGATTTTATGGTATCTACCCAAAAACGTAGAGACTAAAATGGATGAACATTCAATTACCCGAAAGGTGCAGGCCCAGGATGAATGCCCAGTCCCATAACAATTTATTAATGAAAAATATGTAGTACAAAGTATAATGCTAAGAAAATGAAATTACCCCCAATAACACAACCAATCAAAAGATGTCAAAATCTCCCGCATCACCATCCTCCAAGACGTCTGGATTCACCGAATCCCACTCAGAATGTAAAACATAATTACTAAGAAAATTGAGATATTTCTCCCTAAAATGTAAATCTCTTTCAGACAAAGAGTTCATGGTCATCAACTTACTCTGTCCCTTATTTACATTTATTTCTCTCCCTTTTTCTTTTTTGGCAGAGGACCTAGTAGATACAGTCTTCAGCATGTTGGATTAGTCTCTCCTTGGATTCTTCTTAATTGAAGCAGTTAGTTCCCCCATGCTTACATTCCCATTTTTCCCATGCATATTGTCACACTCACCGTCAGAGGTTCCTTTCTTTCCCCCTCGAACAATGTCACTATAAGAGACTTGACGGACATCCCCATCATTTTCTTTACCTCTACTAGAGACATTTCCCCAGTTTCTAGGAGTTTCCATCGATCCCTTAGAGCGGTCATTTCCTCTATCCTTTAATGTTGCAGCCATCAAATATTTCCTATTGATGTCAATTGGGTTCAAACACTGATTGTTCATTTTTCTCCCTTCCGATTTTACTTCCTCATCCACTGCAACCTCCACATGCATTAGTTGATCTGATTCCATGTGGGTGGAATCATCCTCGGTCAATTTTTTCCACCATACTGTCTGGCCCAGAATCTATCTGTAGTGGGTCATACTGGGCACCTTTCGCATCTCCTGCACCAGCTTGAAGTTCTTCCGCTCCTTCCTGCGCTGCAAATTGATTCATAGAGAAAAAAATATAATCCAGAATTTACTATAAATGAATCAGAAGCCTCTGCACCTCCCGATATCCCATGTCCATGACCCATAAATTATTGATGTTTACATGCGTCATCAGCATCAACAAAGTGATTACTCTGCCCCGCAACACCATCATACACTTGCACCATTGACCCTGGTTCACCAGACAAAGAGTTAAGACCTAGATCATTCCTTAACAAATCAAAAACTGTTGCAACAAAGGGCCCTAACATCTCTAGAGAAACGTACTTCATAGCTCCCAATGAACCTCTGTTACCTGGTCCAGAATGGATAGTCATAGAGGGAGGGTCCGCCAGTTTCATCCCTTCATTGACATGACCTGGAGACTTCTGCACTTGATGATACTGATCAACCCCAGCCAGAGAATCATGAGCATCATGCATCACTGATAGAGATCCCTCCCTATCAACCTGCTTATTTGTAAGAGGAGCATTTCCTACCTCACCAAACATAACCGGGGCCACATGCAAAACATTTGAAACACCATGTTCAACAAGGCACTCCTACATTTCATTCTCATGACAAACAAAAAAATCATCCCCATGTTTGTGACAAAAGAATTAGAAGTTGATCCATGATTCATAGTAGATGGGTTGAGCATACCAGTATTCCCCCTCAATGACAACCCACACCATCTCTAGAGGAGGCCGGGATAGTTCCATTTCAACACAAAACCTTGAAACACTTGGATTCTTCAAGGTAGTCGTCCGCTGATCAAGACATAGGAAACGACTAATAGAATTCCCAATTGATCGTAACAACGCTGGATTTTGGAAAGGTAAAGGCAAACTAGAGAGCTGAATCCAAATCACTGAGGTAGAAGAATCACGGTTCATCTGAATATCAAAATACCAATGAAGAAGATGAAATCGAGAACCTTGAATAGATCTACTAAAATTGGACCAAGCCCAAGCCAGATCATCTTCATCAACAAAATAAAGGAGGAAGTGATGTGGTCCCAAGAGACCGACACCTACCTGATGATTTAGACCCCATCTCCCATTCAAAAATTTGTCAAATACCTCCATCGAAGGCCGCCACCACACAAACTTTGTAATCAAGGCCGTAGAGAAAAGTGAATTTGCTTCAGTAAACTCTTGAACAGAGACCGGAACCACTGGCTGACCGTTGCAAAGTCTAGGAACCTTCAGAACGACCCTTATGTGGGGGAGAAAAGGAATACCCTCCTCTGAGGGTAATCGAGAGTGACGATCAGCAAACCCGCAACCCTGAGTCCCAACACCGAGTTACTGAGGCCCCTCCCCCAGGGGAGGAGGGGCCGCCGAGGCCTCCATTGCATCTAGGGTTTGAGCATCACCCGATCTTCATGAGCGATCTCTCCATCCTTTGGATGAACATACAATGTTTCACAGGATTCAAGGTGTATTTAGGTATAATAATTATTATTGTATGAGAACTCCACTAATGTTATATGATCCTCCCATGAACCTCTAAAATCAATAACACATGATCAGAGAATTTATTCTAACATTTGGATCATCCATTCTAATTGTCCATCTATTTGAGGATTCCACATTTTACTCATTATCATCTAGTTACCAGAATATTATTGCAAGGATCCCAAAATCCAAGAGGTAAAATGTAGATATTTTTCAGATATGATTAAAAAATTTATTCCATGAAACATTACAAGTTCGTGAATATATTGTTTTTCTAATTATTCCACATTATTGGATTCATGAATCTGGATAAAGTGTCCCAAAATTGTGATATGATACAAAGTCTCCCAAATATAATCATATTTTGGAAACATTCATGGTAAACATATGAAAAATACCTATCTATGGGATCCCATTTCTGGACGGAAGTTGAAAAATATTGTAAAATGCTAGCTCATTGTTGGTTCTTAGACCTGACCAGCTGAGAAGTGAGGAATCTCAAGACATAATTTACCATTCTTATTTTTATGTCATCCCACAAAAAAGGAGTTCTCAAAACTTAATAGAACATCTAAATTCCCTTATAAATAGCTCATTTTTAGTGGTGGTAGACATAAATATGTTTTCCATGAGAAAAAGGTGGAACAAAGACTCAATCATAGAAAAAGTAAATATAGAGATCCCAATAAGTTTCCATCCATTAATGGTCTCCCCAATATTATCTTAATTAAGATCCATTCATTGGGAATCCATATATTATTCAACCAAGTTAGGAGTAAGATTCCACTGATATAAAATTTAATCTTCATTTTCTCAATAAAATTCAAATGAGTATTAGTAATCACATCACTAAATTATCCATGGTCATGGGCTTCCTTGGATAATTGATTTTATGCCTTTCAATATAAAAAATGTTCCAGAGAATTCTCCATTCTAAGTGTATAGTATAAGTCAAAGTTGAAAATCTGAATATATATTATCCATCATTTTTTCCTAGGTTTATGTAACATTGAAAAAATATATTTACCAATATTTTATGTAACACCCCAAGCTTCCACGATACGTTTCCCTTTGAATAATACTATAGCTTGTCTTGTACCCAACTTCGAGTTCAAACACACCACAACCAATCGAACCAACCGTTATGAATAGTAATACCCACATTTTGAAATTTTATTAATTTTATATTTCAAAATTGACTTCATTTTTTGATTTAGAATATCGAAATTAGTTTAAGGTGAATTTTTGGAATTTTTCTGAAAACGTTCCATTTTTGATGAATAGTGAAAAACACTACGTAATTGTTTAAAATTGAATTTTTAATTAAATATATAATTATTTTATTTAGTATTATTTTAAGTTTAAATAGATTCATAATACCAATATATGTTCAACGTAATTTATTGGAGTCATTATATAATAAGTTTAGATATATAAAATTTTATCGAACTTTTTACCGTCTTTTACCCACCTCCAAGGAGCATTTCAAAATTTGTATAAAACTAAATTTTACCACTACTATGAGTTGGTTTTAAAAAATCTGAGAGATTCAGTTGATATCAGTATGTAAATGTTGGTTCAATAAGATGAAAATAATTTTAGTGAATAGTAACTTCTAACTTTTATTTACCACGATTAAAAGAAAATAGTCTAATTAAGGGTAAACATGATATTATTATTACCCTAACACATGTAATAATTCTATTGGATAAGTGTAATTAGTCCAAAAAAAACCTTAGCAATAAAATATTAACATTTAGGTCCAATTGGATTAGATTAGGACATTTATTATTATTTTATTTAAAGAAGAGTTAAAAGAGTTAAAATCAATGTTTAATAACTAAACCGTTATTAATATAAGGTTATACAGAAGATAAATTCGATTATAAATATTCATTATAAATATAAAATGATTTCTTACATAATGGTATTTTATTTATAATTTTTTGAAATTAAATAATTAAATTTATTTATGACACAATGGTGATGTAGTAATTACCTTATTAATGAACTGTTAAAATAATTGATTTTATAAATATGAAAATAAATCTAATATGAAACTTTTAATGAAATAAATTAATTTTCTAGGTTATTATTACATGTTATGGTAGATTAAACGAATTTTTTTGAAGTAATAATGCTGTTATAAATTTTAAAAAAACAAAATACCAAATAGTGACAAAAATGAAATAAAAGAGTTTTTAAAAATAATATTATATTATTAATTAATATTCAATTCTTAAATATCTAAGATTCGGCCAAAGGACTTAAATAATTTTATTTATGTCATTAATGAACCTCTTTATGTTCTCTTGAACATTTATAGTATGTTTCTTAACCATATATTATTAAAATACAAAGAGACATGGTAAATGTCAAGCTATTTAACTAAGATTTAAATCTAAAGGACAAGGTTAATATAGTGACCCAAACCAGTCTAAAACCTATTGGTTGAGTGTTTTGAAACCTATCCCAAACTTATAATTGAAATAAATCATTTTGGAGCCATTAAAAACCGAAAATGAATTTATTATAAAATAATATTTCAATCTTTTCCTAAGGTGCCCCTCACCCCTCTTATTAAAGGGAACATCCCCTTATCTCAAATTCACTCCTTAAAAGAAATTTTACTTGGCCAAACCCTTCCAAAATATCCTCTAAACCGTCCTCCCTTCATCCTAGACACCTTCCTTTAGTCATAAATGCATCCTAATAATCCCCTTTTATCAAATCAAAAAGAAGAACCCGAATTACAGGTAAATATTTCATCACCTCTTTCAAGTTGTTTTCATCTTCCACATCCTCTTTCTTTATTGCTACAGTTTTAAAAAAATAAATCCATTATCTTATATATACTATGATTTAATTATAAAAATTGTACAACCATATTCATTATTCTATCCATCCTATAAATGACAATGTCACCAGACGTGCGTATGTACAGATTACCGTCTTCATGTCATGGTGTAGTTTCTTATTCAAATAATTCATCATTTGTATTTGTATAATAAAAAGTATAAATGATTTAAATAATAAATATAACATGATAATGATTTTTTATATATGATATAACAATTAATTATATATGATTTTGATGTCAAAAGAATGATATTGTCACTCGTGCGTATGTTCGGATTATCGTCTCCACGAACGTGATGAGATTCATTCCCCATCGAATCCATTCAAGAATAATTTTTATTTGATGAGTAAAAATATTGTTTACAGACTTAATATCATTATGAGTATGAATTTGATACATCATATCCATAACAAACATTACTTACATAACAAATTATATAATGGAAAACAAATCAGTTAACACCCAAAACGATGATACTACTGAAATATCATTAATAAAGTAATATTAGAAGATCATATATGATATAATATTTATGTATATAGTTCTTTTATAATTTAACAAAAACAATTTAACTATTATATTGGAGGTTAAAGTACCCTCTACCAAGGAGAAGTACAAGGTAAGGGTTAATTTTACAATCTCTTTATTATCCATGGTTGTTTTTATGTATGTATCTACTGGGAACTCTTTATCATCCACATTCATGTTTCTTAAAAATGTATTACAAAACATGTTTACTATTTACTAGACTATGTTTTAAATTCATTTATACCATTTTTCTGAATTTTTATAAAATGTTTTGAGAGGAATATTTCTGTCGTTTTCCGAACAAGGTACCTTATGACCTTTTCAACAAAATTATGGTAAGAATGTTTTTTTTCACTTATACGGCTGGTGCAGCTATTTTACACAATTATAACAACGTCGAAGCTTCACATACATTATCATAAGAATATTTTCAAAATAACTGTTTTCTGTTATAATTATATGACATTTAAATTATTTCAAAATATAAATATTTATTTCCCTAAAAAATATTTTTATTTCATCTATGTCAACATCCTTTTATGGATTTTAGGCTTATTTGAAGTTGATTTATAATGATACAAAACATCCATATTTTATAGAATGGTTTGTGATATGTTTGACTATGGATGTGATATTTTTACATCATTCATGGTTTATGGATAACGTATTGACATTTCTTATGATAGTTTTAATATGAATGTTTATGTTATGTTTAAAAATTTTCATATGAGGAATGCATTGGACTTTGTAAGTGACGGGTGGAGCCCGATATAGCCTCTAGATGCATCAGTATGTCTCATGAGACAAACTAGTGTCTTTTCACAAGACCTTGAAAAAATTTTATTTGTATTATTGTCACAAGGCCTTAACTATGTGGTTATGAAGTCTGTCATTATGCATTCCATCATTATGAAAGTGGCTATTGATATTGCATGTGTTTATTCGACAAGTAGAATATCCATGTGACTAAGTAAATAGAATTATTTGATTTTATCTTTTCCATATTATGTTGAAGTGCTAGTTTAAAAGTCTTTCTGTTTGTCATACATTTCCTTAATTATTTGTCCTTATTTATGAATGTTTTCTATATATTGTTATCCTTAATAGCATCTGAGTTCACACCATTCTATGTTTTATTATTTCCGAAGATGTGAAAAAGTATATTATGAATGACCTTTAGGGATTGTCTAAGGGATATGAGTGTGTCCTATGGAGACTATGTTGTTTTTGTTTTTCATTTAATAATGTAATTTAAAACATTATAATGTATCTAGTATTACCAAGGCCAGTAAACTAATTGGTCTTTAAAGAAATGTTCTTTTGCGATCATGCCAATGTTATGTAATAATGTACAAGCTCAGGGTAGCTAGGGTCAGCATGTTACAGTTGGTATCAAAGGAAGTTTAGTACAATCCATACAAGCTTGATTTAGAAAAACACTGACTAAAGAACATTAACCTAAGATAGAACTTGAGGATTAGTATAGAAGAACATCCAAAATTTTTGGAATTGTAGAGATTTTGTGAGTTTTCTATGAAATGCATACCTGTATGGATACGAGTAGGTAGAGGCGGCTCTGGCACATATATACCTAGGGGTAAATCCTAAAAACACAACTTTGAGCTAGACTCAAATGGGAACAAGTGCATGACAACTGCCCTTGCTGCACTCTTGGTTACGACACTCCCGAAGGATTTTCTTAGGATAATTCTAATTATCTATAAAAAACATTATGAAGGGTTTATGAGTATATACTTCCTCAAAGAAAACATTTTTATGATTATGGATTATATCTATAAACTGTTGAATTTATGTTAACTATTTTACAAGTTTGGAATTATGTATTGCGATTCATAAACTAATCTAGTGTATGCCATTATTTAGAAATGGCCCATAGTGGAGGGAATGTAAACCATATCAATAAACGTAATCTATGTAGGGATTTTCCTCCTAATCAAGCTAATTATAGAAGAGATGGTGATGCAACTGGTGATGATCAGCTTATCACCATACTGGGAAAACTCACTCAGGTTATAAATAATAACCTTACCCATATGGAGCACCCTGATCCACAACATAGAGGATCAATGTTAGACCGATTCATGAGGAAACAACCACCAATATTCAATGGAAATAAAAATCTATTTGTATCCGAGCAATGGATAAGTTCCTTAGAGAAAATAATCCACACTTTTGGGAGTAGTGACAGGGAAAAAGTTTTCATGGCAGATTATCACCTCATGGGAGTTGCAGATCAATGGCGGTCATTGATTCAAAACAAAAAGGATGATGATGAAGTATCAAATATGGCATGGAGGGTGTTTAAATATATTTTACTTGAAAAATATTTTCCTCATGACCATTGAGTGGATATGGAAAGGCAATTTTTGAGTCTGAGATAAAAGGAGGATGAGAATGTCACAAAATATGAGGCTAACTTTACAAGGCTAGAATGGCATGCTGTAGATTATATATGTAACTAAATAAATAATATTGATCATTTCTTTGATGGGTGTAAACAATTTCTCTATCGATAATTAGTCTCTTAATCCATCTCTACATATGAAGATACTGTCACATGTTCTATCAAGATAGAAAAATAATTCTCTAAGTCTTATGACTTTAAAGATAAGTAGGAGAAGAAGAGATCTGTTGAAAACTACGGAAATGGAAATAAGGGAAAGAAAAGAAAATTTGAATACCTATACTATGGTCAATGTGGGAGGAAACACCTTGGTACTTGCGTTAAGGGAATGAGAGTCTGTTACAAGGGTGGTGGAAAAGGCCACCAAGCTACTGATTGCAAGGGGAAGAAATAGGTTGTTAACGTTGAATGATATAATTGTATAGAATGGGGGGATAATGAAAATGAATGTCCTAAGTGCCAAGGAAACATAAATCAGAAAAGGACAAGGGATCAAGGACAAGCTTATGCTATCACTGCTTTTAATTTTGAACATACAATAGATATGTTGGAAGGTAATTTAATGGTTTCCTCAAGTTTAGAAAATGCTTTATTTGATTCTGGATCATTGCATTGTTTCATATCTTCCCAGTTGGCCAAAAAATTAGATATTTTCAATTTGACATAACATGGGAGTTGTCAGTAAAAATACTTAAGGGAAGTATTATTGCCGCAAAGTATGGTGAATCAGTTCGCATTAGGGAATATAAATGTTCTTTATCTGATTATCTCATCGTCATACCCATGATTTAATTTGATATAATCCTTGATATGGATTAGATTTCGTACCATGATGATAAAATTTATCATAATAATAAACAGGTTACAATTCTCGATGATAATAATGAGTACCTTATCTAAAGAGCAGAAACGCCACCACTTAATTCTTATCTAGATCCACCCCCAGTAGATCAACTAAATTCAATTATTATGGAGGAAGGGAATGAAATAATTGTGGGTGAAGAAAGAAATGTTCAAATAGAGTACATACCTATTGTGAAATAATATTCTTATGTGTTTCTAGAAGATTTACCTAGACATCCTCCAGAATGATAAATTGAGTTTTCCATTGATTTAATTCCTCGTTCAAGGACCATATCGAAGACCACTTAGAGAATGGACACTGTGGAATTAGTGGAACTAAAGAAACAACTAGAGGAATTGAGTAATAAGAGATTTATTCACCCTAGTTTTTCTCAATGGGGAGCCCCTATTCTTTTTGTTAAGAAGAAAGACGGATCTATGAGGTTGTGAATTGATTACAGGGAGATCAATGCAATAAAAATAAAGAAAAAGAATCCCCTACCTCACTTTGATGATTTATTCCACCAACTTTGGGGAGCTCAATATTTTTCAAAGATTGAACTTTGATCTGGATATCATCAGTTGTGTGTGAAGAAGGAAGATATTCCGAAAATAGCATTCCGAACCAGATATGGGCATTACGAGTTTACAGTAATGCCTTTTGGGTTGACTAATGCACCCTCTGTCTTTAGGGATCTAATGAATAGATTTTTTAAGGAATATCATGATGAATTTGTGGTGGTATTTATTTATGGTATCTTGGTATACTCCAAAATCTACGAAGATCATGAAAATCACTCTCGCATTATTCTGAAAACTCTTATAAGAAATGAATTATATAGTAAATTTAGAAAGTGTGAATTATGGATTTAGGAGATTTCTTACCATGTCCATATTATCTCTACGGATAAAATCTCTGTTGATCTTTCAAAGACTAAGGAAATCCAAGAATGGATAGCACCAACGAGTATAACTAAGGTAAGTAGTTTTATTGGTTTAGCAGGTTATTATCGACATTTTTTCCAGAATTTTTCTTGGTTGGCTAACCCATTAATAAAACTCAAACGTAAAGGGGTATAATTTTCTTGGACAAAAGAGTGTGACAAACATTTTGAATAACTAAAGAGAAGATTATCCAATTCTCCTATCTTGAATTTACCGTCAGGGAATGATGTGTTTTTTATTTATAGTGATGCTTCAATGAAAGGAATTGGTTATTTCCTTATAAGGAATGATATAGTTATTTTATATGCATCACGACAGCTAAATAATCATGAACTAAACTACCCTACTCATGATCTTTAGTTAGAAGCTGTAATCATTGCTCTCAATGTATGGAGAAACTATCTCTATGATGAAAAATTTGAGATTTATACTGATCACAAGAGTCTGATGTATATTTTCTCACAAAATGAACCGAACATGAGTCAAAGGAGATAGCTTGAACTACTCAAGGATTATGATTGTACAATACACTACCTACCAGGGAAGGAAACTAAGGCGATAGATGCTTTGAGTAGAAAGGATCATGGAGTTTTGAACAAGATGATAACTGAACGAGATCCTATTTTCAAGGATCTCGTAAAGATGGATATGGAAATAACAATGGAAGGTGAAACATCAATGAATTTTCAATAGGTTTCCAAACCATATTTACTAGAAAGGATAAAGATTTATCATATTGATGATAAGGGGTTTTAAAAGAAAATTAATGCTATGAATGATGGTAGATTGAGTGGCTTCATATCTGAAGATGGGATTTTAGAATTTGGGAAGAGAGTTTGAGTTCCCAATTTACCTGATCTAAAAAGAGAATTGTTGGATGATGCTTCTAACTCTAATTTCTCTATACACACTGGTAGCACTATGATATATAGAGATTTGAAGGAACATTTTTTGTGGGACTACATGAAGAGAGATATTTCTCATTTTGTGTCAAGATGTATGGTTTTTCAACAATTGAATGCTGGAAGGCAACAACCCGGAGGAGTTATGCATCCACTTCCCATACATGAGTGCATATGGGATAATATTATGATGGAATTTATCATGGGGATACCAACGACTCCTAGAAGGAATGATTCCATATGGGTCATTGTTGATTGTCTTACTATGTTAGAATATTTTCATGCTATAAGAGAATATTTACCACTTGAATGTTTAGAAAGACTGTAAATTAATGAAGTTGTAAGACTTTATGGAGTACCCCTATAAATTGTTTCTGATCGTGATCCCCGTTTTACATCTAGATTATGGAAAAGTCTCTAGAAATCCCTAGATACTGAACATCATTTGATTATTTCCTACCACCCTCAAACTGATGGAAAATCAGAATGGACTATTCATACCTTAGATGGCATGTTTAGATCTTGTTCACTTGGCTTTCAAGTTATGAGGGATCAATACTTACCTATGGTAGAATTTTCCAATAATAATAGCTTCAATTCAAGTATTTAGATGGAATCATATACAACATTATATGGCAAGAGGTGTCACACACCAACTTGTTGGGATGATGCTGCTAAAAGAAAACTTGTAGGCCTAGAACATGTTGATGAATCGATAGAAAAGGTGAAGGTTATCCCAACTCACATCAAATAAGCACAAAGTAGGCAGAAGAGCTATGCCGATAACCGAAGGAAGGATTTGGAATTTCAGTTAAGAGATAATGATTTCTTGAAGGTATCTTCATGGAAGGGAGTTATACAATTCCATAATATGGGTAAATTGAGTCCTAGGTATATCTGAACTTTTGAAATTCTAGAACAAATAAGGTTTGTAGCTTACTGTTTGGCAATTCCTCCAAATCTCTCCAAATTTCATGATGTGTTCCATGTATCACTATTGAGAAAATACATCCCAGACCCAATGTATATACTCACATATGGGGGAAATTGAAATGGAAACTGATTTATCTTATAGTGAAGAGCCTGTCAAATTCTTGATACCAGAGAACTAGTGCTAAGAAACTAGATAACTCGTCTGGTAAAAGTTCTATGGAGATATCATAATATGGAAGAGGCAACTTGGGAACTCGAGGAACTTATGATGAAGAACCACTTGAATCTTTTTATGCAGTAAAATTCTAAAAAATTCAAGGACAGAATTATTTAATGGAGGGGAGAATGTTATACCTCAAGCTTCCACGGTACGTTTCCCTTTGAATAAAATAATATCTTGTGTTGTATGCAACATTGAGTTGAAACACACCACAACCAATCAAACTAGCCGTTATGAATATTAGTACCCACTTTTTGAAATTTTATAAACTTTATTATTCAAAATGGACTACATTTTTGGATTCTGAATATTGAAATTAGCTTAGGGTAAACTTTTTGTATTCTCTTGAAAACATTAAATTTTTAATGAATAGTGAAAAAAAACTATGTTATTGTTTAAAACCGATTTTTTAATTAAATATTTAATTATTTTAATTAAATTTATTATAGATCAAAATAGATATATAATACCTATATATGTTCAATGTAATTCATTAATGTCATTTAATAATATGTTTAGATATATAAAATTTTATCGAAATTTTTACCGTCTTTTACCCACCTCCTAGGAGCATTTCCAAATTTTTATAAATCTTAATTTTTTCACTTCTGTGAGTTGAATTTCAAAAATCCAAGAGACACAGTTGATATCAGTAAGTAAAATGTGGTTCAATAAGATGAAAATAATTTTTGGTTAATAATAACTTTTTACTTTTATTTATCATGGGTAAAAGTTAATACAATAATTAAAGGTAAAAATGATATTATTATTACACTAAAACTTGTCCTAATTCTATTTTATTAGTGTAATTAGACTAAAAACAACCATAGGAATAAAATATGATCCTTTAGGTCCACATGGATTAGATTCAGAGATTTATTATTATTTTATTTAAAGAAGAGTTAAAAATAGTTAAAATCAAAGTATAATAACTAGAACATTTTTAATATAGGTTTATAACGATGATAAATTCTACTATAAATATTAATTAGAAGGCTAAAAATATTTCATACATAATGGTATTTTATTTATAATTTTTATACATTTAATATTTAAATTTAATTATGAAACAATGATGATGTATCAATTACCTTATTAATGAAAGTTTAAAATAATTGATATTATAAATACCCAAATAAATCAAATTTGAGACTTTTATTGAAATAAACTAATTTATATGTTGATATGACATGTTAGGGTTGATTAAATGAATTTTTTTATAGGTAATAATGCTATTATGAATTTAACAAAAACAAAATACCAAATTGTGTCATAATTGACCTAAAATAGTTTTTAAAACAAATATTATATTATTAATTGATATTCTATTCTTAAAAATATATGGTTCTCTCAAAGGGCTTAAATAATATTTTATATGTCATTAATAAACAACCTGATGTTCTCTGGTAGGTTTATAGTAATTTTATTAACCATATAATATAAAAATACAAAGAGACATGGTAAATGTCAAACTATTTAACTAAAAGTTATATCTAAAAGATAACGTTAATACAGTGGCCCAAACCTATATAAAACATATTGGTTGAGTGATTTTTTACCCATACCCACCTTATCCTTGAAATAAATTATTTTGGAGCCATTAGAAACCGAAAATGATTTTATTATAATATAATATTCCAATATTTTCATAAGGTGCCCCTCACCCGTCTTATAAAAGGGCAGTACCCTTTCTCTCAAATTAACACCTTAAAATCAATTTGGCTTGGCCAAAACCTACCCGAATATCCTCTCAATTGTCTTAAATTTATCTTAGATTCCTTACTTTAGTTATAAATCCAATCTATGAATCTCTTTTGATCAAATCAAATAGAAGAACTCGAAGAAGAGGTAAATATTTCATCACCTCTTTCAAGTTCCTTTCTTCTTCCACTTCCTCTATATTTATTGTTTCCATTCTAAAATAATAACTCCAGAATATTCTATAAAATTTGATGTTATTATAAAAATGGTACAACCATATTCATTATTCTATCCATCCTATAAATGACAAAGTCACCATACGTGCGTACGTACGTACTATCATCTCCACGTCGTGGTGTAGTTTGTTATTCAAATACTTCATCATTTGGATGGACATAATAATGAGTATAAATGATGTAAATAGTAAATATAACATGATAATGATTCAGTATATATGATAAACCATCCAATTATATATGATTTTAATATAAAAATAATGATATTGTTGCTCGGGTGTACATATGGATTACAGTCTCCATGAACGTGATGAGATTCATTCCCCATCGTATCCATTCAAGAATAATTTTCATTTGATGATTTAAAATAATGTTAAATACTTAATATCATTCTTAATATAAATAAGATAAATCTTATCTATAAAAAATATAACTTACATAACAACGAAAATAAAGGAAAACGAATCATTTAACACCCAAAACGATGATACTACCGAAATATCATTAACAAAGCAATATTAGAAGATCATATATGATATAATATTTATGTATATATATCTTGTATAATTTAATAACATTTATTTAACTATTATAAATGATATTAATTTACCCTTGACCAAGTAAATGTAAAGGGTAAGGGTTAATTTCACAATTTCTTTACTATCTGAGGTTGTTTTTACGTAAGTATCTACTCGGACCTCTTTATCATCCAAATCCAGGTTTCATAAAAATATATTTGAAAACATTTTTACTATTTAATAGACTATGGCCTAAAGTCATTTATACCCTTGTTTGAATTTTTATAAATTTTTTTGAAATGAATCTTTCTGTCATTTTCCAAACAATGTACCTTTTGTCCTTTTCGACAAAATTAAGGTAATAATGTTTTTTAACTTATATGGCAGGTGTGGATATTTTTTTCCATTATAACATTTTCGAAGCTTCCCTTACAAGATTATAAGAATATTTTTAAAATAAATGTTTTGTTTTATAATAATATTAATTTTATATGATATAAACATAGAAATATGTATTTCTTTAAAAAAACATTTGATTTCATCCACGTCAACATCCTTTGATGGATTTTAAGCTTATTTGAAGTTGATTTGTTGTGATAGAAGACATCGATATTGTATTGAAGGTTTTGTGATTTGTTTGACTTTGGATGTGTTATTTTAACACCATTCATGGTTTATGGATAATGTATTAAAATTTTGTAAGATAGTTTTAATACAAATGATTATGTTATGTTTAAACCATTTCATATGAGGAATGCATTGGACATAGTATATGATGGGTGGAGCCCACTATAGCTCCTCGATGCATCGGTAGGTCTCATGAGACAAACTAGTGTCTTGTAACAGGGCCTTGACAAAATTTTATTTGTAGTCTTGGCACAAGTCCTTGACATTGTGGTTATGAATTCTAGCATTATGCATTTCATCATTATGAAAATGGCTATTGATATTGCATGTGATTATTCAACTAGTAGAATATCCATGTGAATAAGTAGATAGATTTTTTTTATCTTTTCTATATTATGATGAAGTTCAAGTTTAAAAGGTATTTGTTTTTGTCTTGCATTTCCTTAAATTTTTATTCTTATTTATGAAAGTTTCCACTATATTGGTATCCTTACTAAGCATCCGAGTTCACCCCTTTCTATGTTTTATTTTTTTCCAAGATGTGAAGAAGTATATTATGACTGGCCTGCTGGGATAGTCTAACAGATATGAGTGTGGCCTATAGAGACTATGTGGTTTTAGTTTTTCATTTTATAATGTAATGTAAAACTTATGAATGTATCTATTTTTTCCAAGGCTACTAAACTAATCTATCTTTCGAGACTTGATCTTTTTTTATCATGCTAATGTTATGTAATAATACACCGACATTGGGTAACTAGGGATGGGGCGTTACATTGTATGGTATGTGATCATTGTTAATTTCTCAGTAAAGAGATTGTAAAACCGTTTATTCAAATAATACACTACCTTATCAATTTAAAAGTCATGGGTGGTATAATTATTTTCAGGAATTCATCACTCTCAAAATCCTTAAGCTATTACATGGTCTCCTTTCATGAGAACACAGTTGAATCTATATCCATATAGATTATAATAAACTACATAACCCTTCACATGTTATAAAAAACAATTGGTTTTGAAGTGGGACTAGACATAATCTCAAAAAAATGTCATCGAAAATCCATACTATATTAAAATGGAGTACCATTTATCATGTGTTTTTTCATTAGATATTTGATTCATAATAAGTCTTGAACAATAGAGAGATATTAATTTGTTCTTCCTAAAAAACTGTGTATATCAAAGACATTTTTCAATTGTTTCCAATATATAATAGATTATATAATTTTAGAGTTTACTAACCTGAAATTACATAATTGAAAATTACAATGAAGTAGAATTTTTGTTTTCAGATATAAAATTAATATAATTTTTCATATTGACTTTTATATTGATTTTTTTTAGAAAAATCTATAAATTATCTTCATATTCATTATGAGATTAACAATACACTAGAATTTCATCCACAAATATCCAAAAAAAACGAATCTAGGAATCGATAACAATCATGATTCATCAATTCCATGAAAACCATTGGGACATTTATAATACTAAAGGTCATGTTCAAATATTAATAAATACTATATAAATTCCTTAAATATATTTTTTGGAATATCATCTCTCATAACCAATAGTTAGTGAAACCCTAATCATAGATAAATTTTACAGAACCGATGGTAACCCTTAAATTAGTCATAAAGATCATAAATCCATGTTTATGAATGGTGATTCTTTAAAATAACCTAATCTTGCTTATGATAATCCACACAGAGTCATAATAAACCACCTTCATTGTTTAAGAAACGAACTAGAGTATCCCAATTTGACGTACTCATTCTTATTAACCATTTATATTATAAATCTTCCAACCAGATCTTATAATCCTTTAATTCTGTATATTTCATTCTATATAATGAATGAAAAATATATAATTTCCCCAATATGAGAAAAAATATACATAAATTTTAGGTGGTAAAGTAGTGAAATATTTGGGAAACTCATCAAGATATTGATCTAATATGGTCGGATAAATTCAATTATCAATTATGTCTTCATTACCTAAAGTTAATTATTCTAATTAATAAGAAATTTTAAAAAACATTGGTCGTAAAGGTCCTTATCTTCAATTCTTAACATCTTAGTATCCTTTAAAAGGATGTGAAATCTCTTTAAAATATGTAAATGTTATTCATCATGTGTCATAATCTATATTTTAGTGACCATACTTTTTATTACATTATTTTGACATCATTTTATTGATAAAAGAATATAAAAGTGTTACACAACTAAGAATCCAATGTTTTAGTGTCTTGTGAAAATTAAGACAATACATAACATTTAAAAAATAAAACATAGAAATTTATTTTATTGATTCTTCTCTATCTTCATAGTGGTCTTTTTTTTGACTTAGTACAAGTAATAACTTGAGGATATATGTCAGAAAACTGGGTGAGCTAAAATCCTAGTAAGATGGTAGGTAATAACATGGATAAATGTAACATGGGGTGAGAATAATCATTATCATCATAACATAATAATCGTATAATCACTGTAATCTTGGGAGGAAGACTTATATAGGGGAATGGAATATTGAAATTCCTAAAAATGAAACATCGTGTATTTTTTCTCAACTACCACACGTAGTTGTGAAAACAATCTATTATCGTGTTCTTGCATATTTAACTTTATATCATGATATTAACCACATTAACCAATTCATTGGAGCACTATATAAATTTAGTTAAACCAATAACATCATAAAATTTACATTCACTATATAATTTTGGGCACAAACATCACATCATAACATTTACATAATCATGCATGACACATAGAACATATATCAAAATTGGATATAAAATAACCCATGGAAGGAATGGGTTTTATTTCATAAAGTATACATTAATGAATAAAAATTGTAGGTTTCCAAAGAAATATGTAATAACATAATTGTTATTAGAATCATCAATCTTGAGTGAGGAAAAAAAAGTCTCCCAAAAAGTAAATATTATGTTTTTAGAAATAAGATTTCCTTTGGGAAATAATTCCATTTTTCATAAAATAATATTCGAGGCATGTATATGAATAAAAACAAAGGGAAGTAAAAAATAAAATTATATTTAAGAAATATCAATGCAATTTTTATTTTGAAAATGTAGTTGAAGGGGGAAACCCAAAGGAAGAGAGTTGGGTTCCAGAATCCCCAAACCATATATCTGAACGCTTTCTTCACATTAATATACCAGATAATCAAATAAAATTCATTAATTAACAAAATAAATATTCGTTTATAAATCAATTTGATCCATTATTGTTTTGTTAATTTCATTTATAGATTTTCTAGGTGTTATAGTGTTCAATATCAGCTTTTGGGAGTGTTCATTTTCATAGATTTTATGGTCAGGTCACTTTAATATTAGTATGGAATCTTATGTGGTGTGTGTATTATTCACTAGAATTGGAATTATATATTATTAATGATCATAATTATGTCTAAATTGTTATATATTTATTTTTTTAGATGGTATTATTATGAATCCTTAGATAAAAGGTTACTGATAATCATTTAGAATTTTTGGCTGTTTTCGATCATTACATACTACTTTTGGTCTGTTATTTAATATTGATTATATAAGTTAGTTTCATAAGATAAAAAGAGTTATCAAATAAATTTAATAGTATTTACCAATAATTTTATTGATTGTCTGAATAGCCTTTATATAATTAAAGGAAAATTAAAATTCATTGTCCACGAAGTTAGTAAATTGACATATAAAAGGGTAATTTTATTTTTAGAATAAATGAGTAAGAGAAAAATGTTTAAAGATTGATATTCTATTAAAATGATATAATAAAATGATATAAATTATATTTTATTTATCATGAAAATTTTTATATAGGATTTGTGGATATAATAAGAAAAGAAAAAATAAATTAAAAGGAAATAAAATAAAAATGAAAGAGGATTTTACTTCTTGAATTTCTAATTTGAAACCCCCTAGGGAAATATTTTTGGACTTTAAAAGAGAATAAGGGATCATAAATTTGGTATAGTGGCTTGAGAATAGATTTTAGTAGAATTTGGGCTAGTATCAAATTTTTGAAGTTGTGACTAGAAGTTGTGGTGAGGGGTGCTATTTATTAGGGAGGGGTGTTTTCCCATTATTTTATTCATTAGTTTATTAGATTAGCTCAAGAATATGAATTTTTTGAGTATTATATAAACTTATATTGAATTAATTAAGTTTTTTTCAATATTTTGGGATTACATTAGCCATACATCATCTATGACTCAATAATTCCTTTATTAAACTTTTATTATAAATTATCATATTTTAATATTCAACCAAAAATTCAAGATTTTTTGAAAAATACAAAAAATTCACCCCCAACAATTTTTTTAGTAGTAGAATTAAAAAAAACAATATCCATTTTAGAAAAATAATTTTATAAATATGTGGATAGTAATATTAAATTGAAATAATCATTTATTAAAAAAAAAATTTAAAATTATAATTGATTTTATGGAACATTCAAAACAACTAAGGCCGCATAAAATAATATTTTAATTACAAGACAGAAAATTATTTATTTCTGAGTTTATTTTATGAATTTTTTTATAAATAATTATATTAATTTTAAAATTGTAAATAAATATTTCCAACTTATAAAAATAACAATACTGAATTTTCCATTTTTAAAATATCTATTAACTTATTTCATGATATAAATATATTATATTTTCATTCATAAGAAACCCAAATTTTATTTCTATATTTAATTGTGAAGTTAATATTTTATTAAAATAATTACTATTCATAAGGATCGTGTAACCTTTCCTATGGACATGTTACTATTCCATCAGTATAGGTACCTTAATTATTGAAAAAACATTTTATTTAATTAATTATTCATTTATAAAGTCTGTATTGTGGTATCTATGTGATTTTATTTGATTTATCAAATATTACATAATTATAAGAAGAGAAATTTTCCATTGATAAAATTTGGGTTGTTACATTCGTCCCCCTTTTGAAATTTCACCCTTAAAATTTCTTTTTACATAAACATGTAGGGGTAATTCCCCTTCATCACCTCCTACAGTTCTCATGTCGCTTCATCATGTGTATAGTTTCTCCCCAAAACATTGAGACGGTGGGTTGTCTTGTTCTGCAGAACCTTATCTCTTCGGTCCAGAATCATTACTAGCTGCTCCTCATCAGAGAGATCATCTTCCAACTGTACCACCACTGAGTTTAGTACATGTGAGGGATCTTATATGTACTTTCTTAGGAGAGATACATGGAACACATCATGAATTTGAGACATATTTGGTTTAAGTGAAAGTTGATAGGACACTTATATTATGCATTAAATGATCTAAAAGGGGAAAATATACCATGGTATAAGATTCTATTTCTTACAAAACCCCATGACTCTCATCCATGGTGATATTAAAAAAAATTACACTATCTCCAACGTCGAACTCCAGATCCATTCAAAGGATGTTAGTATAGATCATTTTCCAAATCTGGGAACCTTTGAAATGTTTATGGATGCCTGAAACCTTATCATTTATATCTAGCACAAGATCAAGTCATGGTATCTTTCATTCCCTAACTCAATCACAATAGGTAAGAGTTCTACATCTCTTTCCATAAAGATAATCATATAGATCCATCTAAATACTCTAGGATAAGATTTTCTTGAATTAGCACTATACCAATAAGATATTCTAGTCACATCCACCTCTAAATTTCATCAAAAAGAATCTTATATATTCATTAAGTGTTTGAATTGTCCTTTTAGATAGTCCATCGGTTTATGGGTGATAGGTTGTGATGAAATTCAATTCAGTACTCAATAAATGCTGAATACTCCTCTAGAATTTATATGTCAAACTTAGATCACATTCAATGATAATCAAGAGTGTAACCCTTTATAGTGTCACTTTATCCTTCAAATATATCCTACCTTGTTGTTCAAGTGAGAGGTCTTCCAAAATATCAACAATGTGGGATGTCTTGGGGATTCAGTCTACCAAAACCCATATCAGATTATTTCCATGGGATTTATTCAGCAAACTAGTGATATAGTCTATAGTTACATTCTCCCATTTCCAAATGGGTATAATAAATGCTTGCAAAATCCAAATAAACATCTTTACCTATTATTTAACTTTTTGAAATATCATGAACCTTGATATGTACTCCACAATATTTTTCTTTATATTATCCCAAAAAAATGTCTCTCGAATATCATGGTATATCTTGGTACTCCCAGGATGGATATAGAATTTTGAGGTATTTGTATTATCCAAATTTTTTTATTTAACCCAGGTGAAAACGCCAGAAAAATCCTCATTCCAATCCTAATCACACTTTCATCATTGATATGAACCTCTAGTAGCTTTCTTTTTTTTATTTCATTCACCTTGTTTCATAACTCTAGATCATCCATTTGTACATCATTAATCTTCTCTTGGGTAGATGGTTAGGAAATAATTTTGGAAATGTAGGATGTATTCTATAACCTAATGACTTCTAAATACATACATTTCATATTAAAAAAGATAGGGTCTTTTTAAATCCACAACAGGAATAGAGTAGTAGGTTCTTTCCTTATAAGATCATCGACTACCTTATTCTTCTTCCCAAGAAGATTGTGTATAGAGAAATTGTAGACCTAGATTAACTTTAACCATACCTTTTGACTCTTATTGAGATCATTTTGTATGAATATATACATTAGTTTCTTATGATCAGTATATATGATACACTTATCACCATAGAGGTAGGGCCATGATATTTTCAAGGCATAAATGAGAGATACTAGCTCAAGATCATGTTTCAGGTAGTTATGATAATAGATCTTCAAATGTTTTTTGGTGTAAGCCATCACTTTATCATTATTAATGAGTAAAGAACCCAAAAATTTCTTTTATGTATACTTTTATATCTCAATACATTCTCCACTTGTTTGTAATGTGAGTACAGGTGCAATGATCATCCTCTTCATTAGCTCCCTGATGATTTCCTCACATTCATCTATCCATACATGGTTTATCCCCTTCCTTGTTAATATATTTAGTGGGATATAAATTCATGGGAAATTTCTCATAAAAATTCAATAGTACCCTTTTAATACAAGAAAAATGTGGTTTTATATGAAAATAGAGGATCTTCTCCATTCCTCAATTGCCTTTATTTTATAAGTGTCCACATAAATTTCCTTAAATGGGATCACATATCCCAAGACTGTGTCATGATGCATCATAAAATTACACTTTTTAAACTTGGCATACAACGTATCAATCCTTAATGCCACATGTACAATCCTTGGATGTTCTTCATGTTCCTCCTTTCTATTGGTGTATATGATAATATCATCGATAAACATTACCAAAAAAAATTCAATGTAAGGTATAAAGACTATATTCATCAAATACATAATGATTTTAGGGGCATTATAAATATTTAAGGGCATCACCAGAAACTCATAGTTTCCATACCTTTTATAGAAGTTGTTCTTATGAATATATTCCTTCCTTGACTTTAGATAATGTTATCCAGAAACAGAATCCTCCATTGGGATGTACTGAGCTCCTAATAGCAGATCGAACAAGTCATCAATCCTTATAAGAGGGTACTTGTTCATTATAGTGATCTTATTGTATTCATGATATTAGATACACACCTACATTGATTTATCCTACTAATTTACAAAGAGCACTGGTGCTCCCCATGGTGATGCACTAGATCATATGAAACCCTATTCCAAATTCTCTTAAAGAAACTTCTTTAACTCCTCTAGTTTGATCGGGGCCATCTTGTAGTGAATTTTAAGATAAGAGTAGATTGGGTCTGAGTTATATGAATAAATCTACCTCACTATGAAGGGGATGTATGTATAAAGTTTCAATAAATATATCATCGTATTTCATTTCAATAGAAATTTCCCATAGTTTGGTGCCTTAATTTTACTCATCCATTTGAGTGAGGCGTGATTCTTCATAGGGAATCAAATCCCAAACCATTGAAAGAGTTTTTGAAGGATATTTGTGGTCATCCTTGTTTTTTTGGAGTATGCGATGGTTTAGAATATGAAAATATATTTCCTCATTCCGATAGTTGATGTGTGTTGTATATAATGAGAGTCATTCCATCCCCAATATAGCATCAAATTCCTCTAAGGGAAGTATCATGAGAATTTCTAGGAGAATATTCCCACATATGCCAACAGGATAAGATCCCAACACTTTGGTTGAAATGATTTCACCACTAGAGGTTTTTTATATATATATCTACTTAAAGGTTTTAGGATTTTGATTTAATTTTTCTAGAAAACTTTCATGATATAAATGAATGTGTAGAACTAGAATCAAATAATAATTTTGTCATTATTGACTTAATATGAAGCTTACCATGTAAGACATCATTTTCTTCCTCCACGATAATTGTAGTGAGGGAATAATTTTTCCCTTTATACATTGGTTTTCTTGGATGAGGATGCTAATTGACCTTGAGGATTAGATGTTTAGTGTAATGGATTGCATATTTCCCTTTCTCCCTACAGTTATAGCATTGGACCATGCATAGTTCTCTCATTTCCCCTATTGTATCAGTCATCATCTTTTGGATTCTTCTACATTCATGAGCTCAGTGGCTTCTCTCCCACACTTATAGAATTTCACCATCCCATTGAGTAAGTTCCCATGTTGATTATTACCACATTTTGTACATGTGAGTGGCTATTATTTCATCACTCTGTTTTCATGAGATCCTATATCTTGAAACTCCATATTTAATTTCTTATTACAATATCTACGGGACTATTATCCAAATTCTATCTCCACTTTGAGAGAAAATTTAACAACATATACATAACCCCCAATGTCTTTAATTTCTAAATCCTTTCGAAGGGGTTATTTTAACCAACTAAGGAATCTATAAATTTTTTATCATTATTAGTATAGAAACCCAATGCGTACATCATAAACCTTGTGAAATTTTCTTCATAGGTCGTTACAGGTTCACCTTCCCTTTTCTTCAGCTCAATGAATTCTCTCTCCATATTTGTATGAAGAGTTCAAAAAAAATACATGTTATGAAACATTATCTTAAAGTCTTGCATCTCCATCACGTAAATTTTTTCCTTCTTCTTGGTGTTCATAATCAACAACCATCATTGGCCGGCCTCTCCATTTAGATTATAAATAACTAGGGTATCATTCTCCATTATTGAATAGTGAATCAGAGAAAATTTATTCTCATATGAGTTAACCTGCTTCTTCGTTAATATTGGATCGGAAATTCCACTAATTGTTGGTTTTTGTTTCAATATAATGTACGTGATACTTAGTTTATCCCTCTTAGTAGAAGGATGACATTCCATATTATTTAGGTTATTTTTGATATCCTAACACATCAATGAAATAATCACCATGAAATGTTTAACGCCGTATCCTAAGGGTTGTTGGCCTATAATATCTTAGTCCCCACCATTTTTTAAAATAGAAAAGGTTAGAACAAAACAGATGTAAACAAATCATGAATAATTTATCCATTTTTTAAATTATCTCTAGTGTAATATCTTGTGTGATGCATATGTTTATAAAAGATTATTGTGTTCTTACAAATACTTAGGCTCATTCTAAGGGTTTTTATTAAGGTTCTGTTGTAACATCCCAGGTAATTAAAGAATAAAGAATTTTCATATTTATTAATATTTATGAATTAAATGTTAATTTTAATTAAAAGGGGTTTCTACGTTCGATAGCGTACTCGATATGCAACGATGAGTTTCTTTGAAAACTTACGTTGCACACAAGTAATAAAATAATATTATTTTAAATGTCAGTTAACAAGTAGTCGTTGTACTAGCAGGAATGGATATAAATAACTAAAATATGATTATATATGTTTTTAAATGTTTTTACATTTACCCAATAAAAGATAAAGGCTTAAAATACGGAAAGAGTTCAATTTTAGGCATTTATACCCTAATTTTCACTAAGGGTTCACTTATCACCTTTTGATGGCGAACCGTCATTAAATATAGTTTTGATCAATCTTATAAATTCTACTGGACCAAATATAACTATTCTTTAGAATCGGGACATCAAAATTTACTTTGTGTAAATTTTTGGTAACATTCCGATAAAGTTCATTTTTTTTAATGAATATTGTAAATGTTGTATTTTAATTCAAAACCTCTTTTTGATCTAATTTATTTATATGATTAGATTATTATTTGAATTTTTTTTAGAGTGAAATTAGAAAATATTTTTACCATTAAATCCAATAGTGGTTGTTGGAATTAATTTCACTTTGAAATCGGACTTAAACTAGTGTCAATCTTTTGATACTTATTGTTTCACAAAAACACGCTATTTGTCATGACAACGGGAATTAATTGTTAAATTAATTAATTATACTTATATGTTTTTAATTTTATAAAATGGACTTCATTTTTGAATTCAGAATATCAAATAGATCTTAGGGTGAATTTTTGGAATTTTTCTGAAGAACGTCAATTTTTGATGAATAGTGAAATCACTAAGTGGTACTTATAAAAACTGATTTTCCATTTAAATGAAATTTTTCCACCTTTGTGTATTGAATTTAAAAAATCCGACATACATGGTTGTCACTAAGAAGTAAAATATGGTTCAATGAGATTAAAATAATTTTTTGGTGAATAGTAACTTATTTAGTTTTTAATCGCGATTAGTGGTAATTAGTGTAGTTTAAGGTAAAAATAATGCTTTAATAAAATAAGATGAGCTTGACACATGTCCTACCCTCATTGGTTGTGTCATGGCCGACCAAGACAAGCCATGGGTCAACTTGGGGACCCCATGGAGCCACCATGGTTGGGAAATGACATAAATAACTTTTTATTTAATGTAAAAGTAAAAATGACACAAACATCATATGTTTTACGAAAACAATTTTTACATGGGGTTATAAAGATCATATTTTTTATTATAAATAGTCACTGGAAAGATAAAAGTATTTACTACATCATAGTAATTTGTTTATAATTTTTAGACATTAAATAAATTAAATTATTTATGACATAATAATGATGCAGCGATGACATCATTATTTGACGATTTAAATAAAATGGAAAGATAATGTAATATCTATGAACTAAACATGTCCAAAACTTATTGGATGGGTGGATTTCGAACCCTTATCACCTTATCCACGAATTATATCAATCTGGGACCTTTTAAAACCGTAACACATTTTCAAATAAAGTAATATTTCTTTACTTTCCAAAAGTGCCCTTCCTCTCCTCTTATAAAAGGCCCCCACCTCTACCTCATTTCACACAATCCTAAAGCCTTTGGCTCGGCCAAACCCTGCCCATTTACTCTCTCCACATCCCTATCCTAATCCTAGAGGATTCCATTTGGGCATAATCCTTTCAAAGGAAGCCTTTAGTCTCAAATCAAAGGGAGTTACACTTTTAAAGGTAATTCATTCTCTCTTGTTCATTTGTTTTATTTTGCTTCCCCAACCCCCTAAACTCTTTTTATTTACTTTTTTTTGTAACAACACCAGTATCTTCAATATACTAGGATTTTGTTATAAGATTTATTGAAGCTACACTCTCACACAACTACATCAAATGGTTAAAGAACATACGGTTTCCGTGGATGGCGAAATTCTGCCTCCCGAAACGATGATTGTTCAATACTCATTTAACACCTTAAAAGGTGGCCATTATGATGTCACTATTTTTATATATGATATGTAATATGTTTATTCTTTCCTTAAGCTTCTGTATTTTTCATTTATGGCATACCATTATTGTTTCCATTATGGGTAAGCACGATATCTTCATTTTAGGAAGTGCGGACTACCGCCCCCTGAAAGTGATTTGATTCATTAATATCATATGTGGGATGTGTAAAGGATAAAGTTAATGATATTATGTATGTTATTATTCTGGAATTATAATATAATCTTATATCATTATGATTCCATTCTATAAAATACGAAATAGAAATTAAAGTAGCGCTCATGCGTACGTACGGCTTACCGTCTCCGTGAACGGTGCATTTCATTTCTTACCTCTAAATGATTATGTAATATTATAAATACATTTATATGCTGGATATATATGATATATATGATATCCAAATCAGGAATATCATTCTGTATATAAATAACCTTTGACCACACGAACAACATGTAATTGTAAGAAGTCCACTTTCGACTTAAGAACCAAATATTGACAAAACAAACATTATTAACTTAAATGGTTACATAATGTTTATAACATGGAAATAAGTGATATAAAAGGAATAATGAACTTTAAAAAGGTTCTTAATCAAGTATAAATTAACTCATGTTTAATATTCAGGACGTGAAAGAACGATCGAGTCAAGTCGGACCCGAGGTAAGGGACTTCGTCTCAATCTCCTTTCATTGAGGCATATTTCGTTTTATACACAACTTTCTTTTATACGGTGTATAAACCCCATTGACTTTTACTTTTATACAAAAGGAATCTTTTTCTAAGAAGCGTTTTACTAAATGACAAAAAGGAATGTTTTTTTAACGTACGCGGTGACAACGACCTTTTCCGCCGCCGCGAGTATTATTTGGCCTTTGGCTTCCTCAACAAGCTGTAATGTTTTTAAAATAAAATAAATACCATATACTCTTTTATGTATTTTGGTATTGAAATGGTTTTGATAAAGGATTATATTATGATATATTGTGATTGAAATGTGGAAATTTTATCATTCATTTATATTGGTTTTATGTTTTATGATTTTATATTGGTACTTGGACATTTGACGGGTGGTTACGTGATAAATCATATGACGGGTGGTGCCTTGAATACCAGGACGGGTGGTTACGTTATAACCTCCAATGCATTGGGTATGGAAGTCGGCCGTATGGCTATTCCATTAAGTATGTATGGAAATTGGCTGTATGGCTATTCCATTTAAGTGATATGTGTGGAAGTCGACCGTATGGTTATTCCACTTAAGTATGTTTATGTCCCAAGTTACCTTTATATATGTTATGTGTTCTTTATATGGGTTTTATGTTAATCCTTTGGTTAAAAAAAGGTATGTAATGATACTTTATTCAGTGAATAGTTTTTACTACTTCATGAAGGTGAAGGTATTACTTTGATAGAGTATACATGGTTTACTTGATGTTTGAAAAACTAACAGTTTTCACTCTTTGTGTATCCCTTACTGAGCTTTTTATGCTCACCCCAAGTTATTTTGAAATGTTTTTCACAGGACTTAATGTGGAATAAGGTCAAGGATGGAATCAAGGGAATGTCATTCTATATAAAACATGGAACTAGACATGTTTATTTTAATAGTTTTTTTATTATGGAAACTTAGTAGAAGTGACTACTTTGAAATCTTTTGAGATGTAATAGTTATGTTCTAATTCTCTAAAACTCTAAACCTCAAAAGATCCTCAAAGTGAATTATTCATTTTATTCAATATTAAGTATGGTTTAAGGCCGGGGCCTTATATCTGTAATCCTAATTATCAAATTAACTCATCCTTGGTCTGATACCAACTATATCTGCCGTACTTTTTCTTACATGATTATTACATCATTTTATAGATAAAAAAATAAAATCCTTACACAATAAGCAATCCAAAGGTTTAGTGTCATGATAAAATTTGGACCATAAATAAAATTTAAAAAATAAAAAATAAATACTTATTTAATACCTTCTTCCCAAGTTTTTTAGTGGTATTTTTCATCCTTAGTATATGTAATCACTTGAGGATATACATAAAAAAATGTGTGATATAAAAGACCATTAAGAGGATTGATAAAAAATGGAACAACATAAAATGGGGGGATTCTAATAATCATAATCACAAAATAATGGTGGGATAATCATCGAAATAATGATAGAAATCATTTTATAGAGGCATGAAATGTGGAAATTCATAAAAATGACACATCATGTCATTGTGGTCAACTAGAACACATAGATGTGAATAAATATAACATCACATTCTTGTATATTTCACATTATCCGATGATATTTATCAAATAAAGAAATTAATTATAGCTCAATATAATTTTGGTTTTACCCATCACATAATTAAATTTACATGCACTATATAATTCCGGGTTCACAAATAAAATCATGAAATTTACATGATCATACATGCCACAAAGATCATATATCAATCTCGGATATAAAATAACCAATAGAAATGAATGGGTTTAATTTATTAAAAAATAATTTTTTGAATATAATTTTAGGATCCGAAAATAACAACGGAATAATATAATTGATATAACAGTCATCATTCTTGACTGAGGACGAAACAAACTTGTTATATGTAAAATCATTATTTTTATAACTAAGATGTGTTTTGGAAAGTCTTTGAATTTTTAATAAAATCAGTTTGGGAACATGTATATCAATAAAATAAGTAGGAAAGAAAATGAAATTATATATAAGTAAAATAAATGGAACATTGATATATAAAATGGAGTGAAAGAGGGAAATCCCAAAGGAATAGAGTTGGGATTGAGAATTCCCTTACCTTGTGTATGAATTCTTTTTTAACTTTAATATCCTGGATAATCTAAAATATAATTAATTAATAAATTTATGACATTTTATAAATTAATTTGATTCATTATATTTTTATTAAATACATTAATATTATTTTTTATGACTTATAGAGTTTAATTTCATCATTTAGGAGTGTTCGTTTTCAGGGATTTGTTGATCGGTTCACTTGAATATGAATATGAATGTTTTTAAAGAATTGATATAATAATCTAGAATATAAATTGTAACTTATTAATGATCATTTAAAAGAATAAATGGTTATTTTCGTGATTTGGTTAAATGGTGTGGCAATGAATCATTAGATAAAATTCTTGTGAGAATCATTTAGAATTTTTGGTGGTCTTTCGAACATCACAAAGTTGTTTTCATCCATCATTTATTATTGTGTATGTAATTTATTTCATGAAAACAAAAAAGTGTTATTTAATGAATTTACAATATGTGCCAAAAACTATACTGGTTTTATGAATATCCATGAATATGTTAAAGGGAAATTAAAATACATCATCTATAATGATTGAAAATTGACACATCATGGTTGATGATTTCAATTTTATAGCAAGAGAGAGGGAGAAAAAAGTTTGATAATGGATATCACATTAACAAGATAAAATTAAATTATATAAAACATAATAGAGTTATCATTTAAATATTGATATAATAGGTGATTGGATTATAAGAATATAAATATAAATTAAAACAAAATTAAAAGTAAATGAGAGAGTATTTTACCTATGGAATTTGTTTTTCTTGAGAACCTCTATAGAGAAAAGGTTTTTGTATTCTGATGAAGCCCAGTGATCCTGGACATGGGGGAGGGGATTGAAAAGATATTTCGGAAAAAATGGAAAAATATAAAATCATAGAAGTTTTGAGGAGAAGAGGTAGTGAGGGGTGATATGAATATGTGAGGAGAGGGGTTTTTCTCATTATTTTATTCAGTAGTTTATTATTTTACCACAAGACTATGAATTGTTTGATATTTATCAATAATTATATTACAATAATGTAGCATATTTAATTATTTTGTGCTTACGTTATCTATAAATCATCTATAAATAAATAATTCATGTATTTATATTTTATCATAAATTATCATATGTTACTATTCACCAAAAATTCATGAATTTTATAAAAATCCCAAAAATTCACCCTGACCATTTTTTCATGTTTGGAATTTTAAAATGTACTATATTTTATGAAAATATTTTTTATAAATATGATAATTTTATTTTCTAGTTAAAATAATCATTTAATAAAAAATACCAATTTTAGACTTATAATTGATTTTTTGACAAATTCAAAAATTAACTAAGGTCTCATTAAAATATCATATAATAATATGACAAAAAAAATATCATTTTTTTATATTTAATGAAAATAATGTTTATTTTAAATCATTATATTAAATAAGAATTGTAAATAAATATTTATGACTTATAAAAATACCAACACTGAATTTACCATTTTTAAAATACTTATTTGCTAATTTCTTGATATAAATATATTATATTTTAATTCATAATATACCCAAATTGTATTTATAATTTAAAAGGTGAAGTTACAATTATATTGTATTAATTAATATTCTTAAGGGTCATGTAACTATTCCAAAGGTTAAGTGAATATTCCATCGATATAGGTTCTGTAATTTCTAAAAAACCCTCTTATATCATTCATTTTTAATTTATTTATTTTCAATTGTGTGATCTATGTTATTTCATGTGATTTATACTATATGAAATAATTATAAGTAGGTAGAAATTCCATTGATTAAATATTGGGTCATTTTATATATGTCCCTTGAAAGAAACTAACCAATCCATTCCCATTATAAATTCAATGAAATCTATGTCCGGAATAGAAAATGCCCCAATGAAGCTAGGCTCCATAGATTATTATAGTACAACATTCACATTTAAATACCCAATACTATTTGTTCCCAAAATGTTTCATTGTAATCATCTTGTGTTGAATCAACTCGATATAAAACCCATTATATCAATAACACATCAATCAATAAATGAGTTGGTTGAACTAATATAAAAAACATGTGTAAGAATTGAGTTAACCAGAATGGTGCCTCATACAGTTTAAGGATCTGAGTTCTCGTTAATGATTTTAAATTAAAAACTATATAACTTCTTACTCAGTACCACATGTTCCTTGATTCATTATTTTTTCCAGTGTGTGAAGATTTAGGGTTTTCTTGGAACCACCCTGGCTCTCTCAGTTCTAAGGATGGAAACTACGCAGACAAGATCACACCATTAAGGTATAAAAATTCTGAGACACAATTAACATATTTCTAGTAACTATCTTTTGGGAGCTATGATAATAATTTGGAGATATCCCATTTGATTGCAGTTATAACATGCTTTATGTGGTTTCATGCATCATTCCTTTATATGCTCAAAAAAACCACATTGGAAACATCAAGAAATGGTATTAGGTAATAGTGTAAAGTTAACCAATTCAATGGTTTTATTCTGACATTCACTACCACCATGGCTGTTGGTTCCCTTATTTCTCATTTTCCTAAGATTGGAGTTCCCACCTATTCCCTTAAAGACAAACTTACATCCTCTAGACAGATTTCCATTGATATCACTTTCCTCTATGGTCACTCTAATAACTATATTCATATAATCAAAAATATATAGAATATAAATTTATAAAAAAATATTATGTTCCCATTCTATATTCTAATATGTGTTCCTCCAAGGACGTTCTAGTAGCTACTTATGGATAAAATGAACAATGTTCATAAACATAGTTACATATTCCATCACTGGATGATTTTCATTCTTTATAATGATTAAATACCAAACCCCAACCAGAGATTTCTTCTCTTTTATTTTTTTTATTAATTTATTGGGTTTTTATATTTTTATTAAGGTTTTAGTTGAGTTATTGATTATAATTGTTTATTTTTATAGGTTTCAGGTGGTTTTTGGCCCTACACATTAATATTATTCATGGTTTGGGAATAAAATGTGAGTCTAGTGAAGGAAGGCTGTGTTTCTAGTTATTTTTATTCTTTTTTTAATTTTCTAGAATGGTTTTTTCATTGTTTTTATATAGAGACCCAAAGAGTTACATACATGGAAATTACATTACTTTTTCAAAATAATTAATACATAACAAAAATAGACACCCAAGCACCGTAATAGTCTAGTGTCGTTTGAAAAACAGAACAAAATCTTCTAATCATGGTGAAAGATCTTCAACATCTCCCATAAAGTTATCCCCATTATTTCGTACCTAAAACCCTTATTTATATCCTGTGGAAAAGAAAACATAGAAAGGGTGAGCTCAAATGCTCAGAAATTGTAAACATGGAGAACATCGAACAATCCATTAACATTTGAACGTAAAAAATGAACTTAAAACCTGAGTAATGACATAAATATTGGTAGTACATAAGGTATAGATAAGAAAGGAACATTAATCATAATAAAATATCATGGGAATAAAACATGTTATTATGTAAAACCATTAAGCAAATGATATGATTTCTATAGTAGCCAAGGCATTGCATACAAGACTATCATAGTGGAAAAATTCCATTACTGAACCTGGTTTGCTTGCCACTCCAACCCTATATTGCTGAACTGAATTTACTTTCCATTCCAGCCATGTTTATCTCATGAGATATAAATTTTTACCCAATGAATTGGAGATAAATATAGTTCAGACCCATCTTATAATGAAATCATTCTTTCATGTGGCACAAAATAAACATAAACTATTCATCATAACCCAATGAATAGAATGGGTTTCATAAACATCATCCCATCATAACACAATCCATATAAAACAAATGGATATCATTTTTTCATAATAAAAATCAAACCATTTAAATAGTAGAGACATTATACTTGAAACATAATCATACTAAATAATGTCATCTTAGATGAGAAATGATTTTGATAAAACACTTGAAATGAATTCTTGAAGAAAATGTCCTTTCTTCTTCAAAATCATTTTCTTTTCAAAAAATGACATTTAATTTTAAAATAAAATGATTTTATTAAAATTAATCATGAAATATTGTAGAGTAACCTTCATGAAAGTAAGGCGTTATGAAATCGTAAAAATCATTTCATGCCGTATAAGATAAAAAAACATTCTTCTTGTACTTTTTTCTAGAAAAGTCAAAAAGCACCACGTATGGTAAAAAAAGAAATATTCTTTCCATACCTAGTGGAAAAAGTAATAAAAGGGTAAAAATGACATTAAAAATACATGGGAGAATATTAAACATTTTATGTAAACATTTTGAGAAAACATGTACATGGATGATAAACATAACCCCAGTAAATACTTACGAATAAACAATCTCAGATAAGAATGAGATTGGAATAATTATCCCTTACCTTATGTCCAATTTTATCCGTATGTGTCCGAGACTCCTGTATAGTGGGTTTAAACATATTATTAACTTATAAAATAACAATAATAATATTTATGATATCATTTATGATTCACTTACGACTTTATATTAATCATTCATTTGTCAATTCCATGTTAAAGCTGTGTTTTGGGTAAAATTGTTTCATTCATCATACTTGTTTTTACTTATAATTATTCATATGATTTCTTATATCATGATTACATACTTCCAAAATTTAAAAAATCGTATATATATATTATATATTCAGAATATTTATATAATAGATCGAAAAACGGAATGAAATACACCGTTCATATAGATGGTGGGTCGTACGTACGCATGAATGCTGTTTTCGTTTCATATTAAATTGAATGGAAGTAAATGAAATATATATATATATATACATAAATCTAGTAGCATTATTATGTAATATATTTCACTATTACTTATTATATAAACTTTATAATCATTATTTAATGGTTAACATGGAGATTGAATCTAATCGCATCGTGGAGACGGTGATACGTTTGTACGCACGAGCGATGATATCATTCCCATAATTTTTGAATGGAATTGGAGTGGATGATATAATATCTCAGAATCCTTATATTGTTATAATAATGATATATAGTTATTTCTTCCATTATTATACCCATCCATGTAGGTTGGTTAATAAAAACAAATTACACCACGGTGTGGAGATGGTAGGTCGTACTTACGCACGCGCGGTGATTTCATTTTTCGTAAGATGGAAATACAGTGAAATAGTGTTGTTTCATATTTATAGAAACATATTAGTATATTAGTTATACTAATGTTATTACTTTATTATAAAACAACTAAAGGTATATAAATACTCGACCAATAAGTTTTGTCCATATTTCGGGTCCTTTTGATGGGTATTATTGTTTTAATAATAACTATATTATTGATTTTTCACAAAATAAATAATTTCTGCATCATTAATGTATAAGCTGGTTTGGTAATTAAATATATCATAAAAATTACAACTATATTACCATAATAAATAAATAAAATTATCATTCAAATTAGTATTTATAATCAAATTTATATTCTATGTAACCTTATATTAAAAATATATTAATTATTAAAGTTTGAGTGAGACATATTTCGCTTTCTTTAAATAAAATAAATTAATGGTCTTAATCACATACAAGTGGGTTCCAATAGATTCAATTTCGACCCAAGTGTATTTTAGAGTGAAATATAATCATCCAATTATATTAATATAAGTGTTAGAGTAATTTTATAATGTGATTTTTACCTTTAATTACCTGATTTACCTTTAACTGTGGTAATTAAAATTTACCATAGTTAATATTCATAATGTCTAAAAATAAATAGTAGCCAATTAACCTAATTTGGAACAACTAATTACAATATGGAATCCATTTTTCCAAATTCAAAACACAAAAGTTGCAGTATTAAATTTAAAATTAATACCGCTGTTGAGAAAATGTGGTTTAAAAGTTAAAACATTGCAAAAGATTGAAATGTTTTTACCTATGAATTCAATGTAAAATTAATGAAAATGACATAAATTATATTAAATGGTAAAAATATATTATATTTATTCTTTAAAAACATTCAATATTATAATTTAACCATATAAATTACTTGGATGAAAAAAGTTGTTTTTAATTAAAATTTAGCGTATATTTACTATTCATCAAAATATAAAAGTTAACAAGAAAAATTTTAAAAAATTATCCAAAGTAAATTTTTATATAATTATTGGAATGAAAGAATTATTTTTGTCAAATTAAACTCATAAATAGGTCAAAAACTAGATTTAATGTGGGTGTGTCATCAAAAGGCAGCAAAACTGCATTTTTTAAAAATACTTATTTTATCTGTAAAAATTATTTTGTTCTCATATCATGTTCTAGAATATGTGTAAGATGAATTATATTGTTATAAAATTAAAAATATGGTTAATACTGTTCATAATGGCTAGTTCATAATAATATATCATTGTTTAGTGAAACTCGGTATTGCGTATATCAAACAATATTGAGGAAGGTCGCTCTTGCATGCAACACAAGCCAAGAATAGTGTTTGTGTATACAAAAAGCTAATACGATGTTGTGTATAGAAAAATATAATTATTGTGTAGTGTACAAAAAATGTCATCAATGAAATTAAAAATAATATTTCTCATAAAATCTCAGGATGTTACATTCCACCCCCTTAAAATGAATTTCACCCTCGAAATTCGTTGGGGTTATAAATGGTTTACTAATTGAAATTTCATTCATAGAAACCCACATCGTAAAAAGTAATACCAATACTTAATTTAAAAAACCAAAGTATAAAACGTAACGGTTACCCAAATAAACTCATCACTGGGTTTCCACATAAGAGAACATAGGTAAAAATATGGATATGGAAGAGAAATCTAACCATCATGTTATGATGGAGAGTGGTAGAGAAAATGGGTATGAAAAATCCAACAACAAAAAAAGACATAAATTTTTGATGATCTAAGGTACCATAGGATTCATCAGATATGAGGTTACTAGGAAAACGTTTTTGGTTTTCACGATCATTTCCCTAGAGTTGATGAATTTCTGCATAAGGATAAATACTTACTTGATTTCAGTGAAATATCATTATTGGTCATTCCCTGAACAATTTCCACTTCATCAATTTTTTAAAGATATGATTTTGAATTTTTCATTCTTGAAGGATTATCATATCATGCGATAGAATGATAGGTTATTCCATATGTCTCAAAAATTTAGCAAAAGTTGTTAAATATACACAAGTCCATCTATGGTGAGTTTAACCGTATATGATTCCAAAAATGGACTTATACTTGAACTATCATACCACATAATATAATAAAACTTATTTCTACTAAACATGGACTTTTTTTAGGCCAGTGGTAAGTGATAAAGTCTTGTCTCACTTCGGTTGTGTGTTGGATCCCCGCATCCTTTTCCGATGTGACTGATTGTTTCCCATCGTACGAGTTTTCATTTTTTAAAAACTATATTATTATAAAATTCTATAAATAATATCAAAAATTTCTAGCCTTAAACAACACAATCTAATGTCTAAATTAATTCATTCCAATCATTAGGCTTACCTAAAATAATATTTTCCAATCTCATAGTATAAAGAAAAAGATTACTAGAGAGGTCATATACAAATCATGTGATTACCATCATTTGTCCCCCATATATCAGAAGATATATCTTGTTGATAATATTTCAAACATGTGAATACCTTAATCATGTATTCTCTTGAAACATGAATTACCATTGAACCTTAGTGAAAACATGAATGCTGTCAAAAGTTAATTATTTCCACATACCAAAATCCCAAAATATCTATATACACAAATCATGGTGTCACTTTGTCCTTATATCCGTCATGAGCACATTAACATCATCAAACATCTAATTATCCCTTTATCCCTTCATTATTTTCATATCATCTGCTTTCCAAAAATATTTCAATCACTATTCTTGGTTACCAGTACCATATAATTATTGAAAAAAATAGCAAACCAATACATAGATATTCCAAATTTCTATGATAGTATAAAAGAGATTCCACAACATTATTTTGGAATCTTGTTACATATACACTTAATCATTCCACCACTTCGTTGTCATATTCAAAAACACCAATAGTGATCTTATGTGACTTCCCTTGGTCCTTTGCCTTAAGAGGTTGTTGATGTCGATCATCATTAACCCTTGGATTAGGACATTGGTTAGTATAATGCCACATTTCCTTTCCCTTGTAGCATTGAAGTTTTGGTGGTGCGTTCTCTGTAGTATTTTCGTTATTCACATCATTAGCTACCATTTTCCCATTACTTTGAAACTTAACTGCTCGTTGACCGTCTTTTCCACACTTAAAAACATTTTCTAGTCCCATTAAGACAACCTCCACCATGCTTCTTTCCACAATTTGAGAATAACAAAATATTCGTCTTATTTTCACCATTGTTTTGAGATTTTTCCTTAAACTCCATAATTTTTTTATTGTCAAGACCTTGAGATGGATATATAACACATTATTCCAGTTCTTCCTTGATAGCACAATGCATAATTTCTTCATAGCTAGTGAAGACTGTTATAGACAATGCCCTTCAAAAACATGGTTTTAATCCAATAAAGAATCAATAAACATTACATTCAGGTTCAATGATAAATTCAGATGCATACCTTTCAATCCTTGTAAAATTCATCTCATATATACCAATAGATTCATCATCCTTTTTCTTAATATCAAGGAACTCCTTTTCCATATTTGTTCGAATAATATGAGGGAAGTACTTATTGAAAAATAAGTTCATGAACTCGTCCCATTCCATGGATTCAATTTCATCTTGGGGCCTTGTATTCTTAAATAGAGTTCACCATTGGTCTACTTCACCTTCTAAACAGTAAACATCCAAAATGACCTTTTCATGTTCTGAATAGAAAAGTATGGAAAATATATTTTCAATGGTATTGATCCATTGTTCAACAATAATTGGATCAGAATACCCATTGAATGAAGGTCTGTGTTGCCTTATAAAGGACTCAATAGAATATTGTTCCCTTCTCTGCTCATTTGGATGTCCAAAATGATTCAAAACTTGTGTAAGTATAGGAATAAAATTTTTTCACTCCATCTCCCATAACATTGGTTTGTTCAGGAGGAAAATCATTTCATTTCCCAATACATTGATTAGGAACACTATTTTTTGGAGTTCCATCCATTATCTAAAACCCAAAAAGAATAGTGTGAGGGGAAAAAATATTAGGGAAACAACATAATAAAGGGGAGTACTTTCAATCTCTATCATATTAGGTTTAATATTAGGTTATTCATGATCATTATAAAAATTCTAGAATTTTATCCTATACTTATACTTAATCGTAGGGACATCCCTAGACATACCATAGAAATATCTCTAGGGATCTCCCTAAAGTTTTTGCATCCTAGTTTCCAAAGGATGACAAAAAATTTTCTCTGTTACAAAATGTAGATACCCAAAGCTTGACATACATGGACATTACCTTAATTTTTTGGAATACTTAATACATAATAAAAATAGACACCCAAGGACCATAATATTTTGGTGTATTTAGAAACTTAGAACTAAATCTTCTAATCTGGGTGAATGATCTTCAATAGCTCTCATAAAGTTCTTCCATTTTTTTCTTAACAAAAACTTTTATTTATATCTTGCAGAAAAGAAAACATAAAAAGGGTGAGCTGAAATTCTCATTATGGGTAAACATAGAGAACATAAAACAATCCATAAACATTTTAACGTAATAACATGAACATAAAACAAGAGTAATGACATAAATCTTGGAAGTACATAAGGCATAGATATGTTTGGAACATTAATCATGATAAAATATCATGGGAATAAAACATGTAATTTTGGAAAACCATTAGGAACATGATACGATTTCCATATTAGCCAAGGCATTTCTGCCAAGACTATCATAGTGGACAAAGTCCATTACTGAACCGGGTTTTCTTGTCGTTCCAGCCTTGTATTACTACACCAGATTTACTTTCCATTCCAGCAATGTTTATATCATGAGATATAAATTGTAACGACCCAAAGTTTCATTAATAGAAAATCCCTCTTGATCCAGTTAAATGTTTCTTTATGTAAATTGTTTTTATAAGATGTCAACTTCTTTAGTTTTACATTAAGATTTGTGACCGTTACTTTTAAAGCCGTTGAACAGTGATCATCTGAGTAGTATAAATATAAAGCTTTAACGAACCCATTTCCACTCAGAAAAAGGAAGCGATGGCCTCATCCAGTAGAATTGCCCCTTACGAAGCCCATTTGTCGGAGCTCGGAAAAGAGGTGGAGTTTTTGGGATTTTCCCTTGACCAAGCCCAAGCTTAGCTTCATCAAGTCAAGCTCGAACGTGATCGTCTACGGGAAAAGTGGAAGTTGATTGAAATTACAACTCGAGCGATGTTATCCGAGCCACCCCAAGAGTCTGTCACCATCGCACACCTTATCCTTAGGTCTTATGCTGCTATTTTAAGGGGTTATGTAAAAAATAAGTAGCACCATGTTCATGTACATTATTTTTGTATATAATAATTAATATAATTTCTAGTCATTTTTGATACATTGTAATTAGTTTTTAAAGTACAAATGGTGTTTTTAGTTATTATTTAATTAAGAATTATATTTTATTAAATTAAAGGATTTTTGAATTAAATAAAATTTTAATAAAATATTATTATTAATATTACATTAATTTTTATTAAATATAAATGATCTTATAATTTTATGAATGCAATTAAAATTTTTATTAAGGTTTGAAAGCCATTTCTGTCAAAACCCGTGAATTTTTTTATAAATGACGGTTTTTATTTTAGAAGTGAAAATTCACATATTTAGAAAATTATTTAGATAAAATAAATATTATTTTTGGAATCAGGATGTCGAAATTATCCAACGGTGAATTTTTCATAATTTTCTGAGACAGTCAAACTTTTGGGTAAAAATTAAATACCATTTAAATATATAATGTGATTTATGACATCATAATGACCCAATTGTGATGTAATAAAATACCATAATCCTTATGTTCTGCCAATATGTGTTTTATCATTAAAATAATGAGTTTTTTGGGTTTGTTTGACTTACTTTTCAAAGCATTAACAGAGCCCTCAAGACTTATTCAACACTTTGCCTTTTTAAATTAATTTCCATGGGAGTGTGACTCACCTCCACATAAGCAACCCTAATTTTTTAATAAGTTCGGACCTTGGACTTGTAAAATATTGTTTTCCTCTTTCCTTTTCCAGAAACCATGGGAAAATACCATGGGATGGTTTGTGGTTTGGATTATTTTAATATAAGGGGTCCCAAACCTAAATAATAAAGAATTCCCTCACCTTTCCTATATAAACCCACCCAAGCTCCCACTTCCTCCTCACTCAAAGCCCTTGGAGTTCGTCCAACCTCTGCCCTACTCTCTCTAGAATCCTATCAAGGTGCCCCAAGCTCCCAAGAAGCCTCTCACAAGCCTCTCTCTAGCCTTTGGAAGCACACTTCCAAGTAAGGGTTTTTTCTTCCTTTCGCATTTTTGTCAATTTTCTTTAAGTTGTATTGCCCTTTTAATTTCAATTATGAATGTTGGGGTATGGTTTTTCACCTCCCCCATAATTCCCTCTTATGTTTTGAATGATGGGATAACCCTTTATCTCTCATTAAATTCCTCCCATGTACACCCGTTACTATGCCGAAATTGCGAGAGGAACTTCTCTCTCTTCTTTTACATTCAAGCAATACTTTTGTATCATGAATTTAAATTCCATTTCAATTGTTGGGACATGTATATATATGACCTCATTACTTTCCATTACATGTAAATATGATGAGGAACCCCTTTCTCTCTCATCAAACGTTTTTATGAATTCTTATGTCACGCCGTTACGCTGCCGAAATCGCACCGATTTTCTAAGCCAATGTCATTGTGTAGTGAATACCATGCCCATTTCTCCATCAAGGGTATTCACCTTTATGCACATTTACTTATTGATTATAAAGTTTCATGTATGAATTCCACATTCCTTTATCGTGGAATAAATGATTATGTTTTATGAATCCATGTTTTATGATCCATGTGGCACACTTATGCATGAAATGAAATGTTTAAGAAGGGTGCACCCTTATAGCACTCCAATGCATTGGGTAAAATATAGTATCATGATACATCATGTGAAATTAGTGTTGACTCATGCTAATTCAAGTTCAACGAGGTTTTACTCATGATTCAAGTGCAATGAGGGTTTACTCATGCTCCATGTGCAATGAGCCTTGGCTCATGCTAATTCAATGTTAAGTGTTGTTGCCACATTTCCATGTTATGGTTATCATGCTTTATCATGCCTTTATGTTCATGTTACTCTAATGCTCTATTGATGTTCCTATTGCCTAACATGTATTGTACTCCTCATGTTATTCATTGTGTACTCCCTTACTGGGCTTTATAGCTCACCCTTTTCTTATGCATGTCCTCAGGTTATCCCATGCAATGCTAAGTACGAAGTAATGTTGTGGTCATGTAAAGGATGTTTTCAATAAATATGTTGTATTTCAAGTTTAAAGTTTTTATGTAATGATCCTATGCCCCAAAGACACTAAACCTCTCGATCTTCTTTGTTGTATCAAGTGAAGTTTTATGTAATAAAGCATGCTTAAGTTGTAATAAAAAGCAGGGTTGTCATAGTTGGTATCAGAGAATAGGTTTAGTTATTTTTGGGATTAGGAAACCCTAGTAAAGCCTTAGATACAAGACTATGTATAATAAAAGCATCCCTAAGTTTTGGTAAATACTAAGTAAGTGGTTTATCAAACAAATACATCCCTGTCTGGATACGAGCAGGTAGAGGCGGCTCTGACACAGATGTATCCTAGGGGTAAAACCCGAAAACACCGCTTTGAGCTAGACTCGAACGGGAACTGGTTCTTGACAACGGGCCTTGATGCACTCTTGGTTATGACACTCCCGGGGGATATGTTTTGATAAATTCACAATCTTAGTATGAACCCTTATTAATGGAAAAATTCCCCTAAGAATATATGTTAGAAGGAAGATCATGAAAAGCCTGGATTGAATCCTATAGACTCGTGAGTTAAAGAGATTAAAGTTTATTTATAATTCATAAACTTTTGTCTTTGGATTACCCTTTATGTGTTACCCCTAAATTTCCTTTTATTCCAGCCAATGGCCGGTAATAGGAGAACTCGGACTAACAACCGTTGTGAAGATCAGTGTGATGATTGTACTTATGAGATGCCCAATCCAATGGGAGCGGGAATCGCGAACTTTGTCATGCTTATCTCTCAGCTAACTCAAGTTTTGAATAGAAACACTGTTCAAGAGGAACGTTCAACCCCCCCCCCCCCCCCCCCGAAGAAAGAACAAGTCGCTATCGAGAGATTCATGAGACAAAGGCCTCCTACTTTTAGTGGATCATCCGATCCCACGATCGCTGAACAATGGATCAACTCCATTGAAAAGATATTCTCCATCCTCCAATGCTCTGAAAAAGAGAAGGTTCTCCTTGCGGATTATCATATGGAGGGTGAAGCTGATCAATGGTGGATGTTGATCAAAAATATGAAGCCTGAGGAGGAGATCGAGGCTTTGGAATGGAAGGAATTCCGGAAGATGTTTTTTGATAAATATTTTCCACGCACCCTCCGTCTTAAGATGGAAAGGGACTTCCTTTCCCTCAAACAGAAAGATGAAGAATCTGTGGGAGAGTACGAGGAAAACTTCACAAGGCTTGCACGATACGCTTCCGGCTTTGTCGTTACCCCCGAATGCAAGGATGACCGCTTCTTTGGTGGGCTGAAGCCTAGCTTGCGGAAAGAATTAGAGATCCGTGACTTCGACAGCTATGAGGAAATTGTCTGATGTGCCCTCAAGGTTGAAATGGAGATCAGAGAATCACAGGGGTATCATGGGGACAAGAAACGTAAGGTGGACTTCAATGCTGGTGGTCCGATGGATAAATCCAACGACGCTAAGAAGTTCCAGCACACCACTTGCCAAAAGTGTGGAAAGAATCACCCTGGAAATTGCCTTAGAGGGATAAGAAAATGCTTCAAGTGTGGAAGAGAAGGGCACCTAGCTGTTAACTGTCAGCAAGAAGGACCCGCGGCTACGACAAAGGAGAGGAACGCTTCGTTCGAACATCAACGTGTTGTTCAATGCTACAAATGCAAAGAACCAGGTCATTTTGAAAATCAGTGCCCTAATCCAAGTGTTATCGGAGGCAACCAGCAACCTCCAAGATAGCAAGGAAGAACTTTTTCCATCACTTCTGCGAAGTGAACCCCGACAACGAAGTGGTGACAGGTACGCTAGTTATTCATTCAAGAATAGCGAACATACTTTTTGATTCAGGTTCTACGCATTCTTTTATATCTCAAACGTTTAGTAGAACAATCCCTGCACCACCACAAATCATGGAAGTAAAGATGTCGGTGGGTATGACAAATGGGGAAATCATTGCATCCCATGAGTATAAGTCCTCCCCTGTTATAATCTGTGGATTGAATTTACCGACGAACCTCATCATACTCCCTAGGGTGGAATTTGATGCAATTCTTGGCATGGATTGGCTTTCCTTATATAGAGCCAACATAAATTGTCGGGAGAGGGAAATCACACTCTATATGGAGAATCGACCCCCGATTCTTTACAAGTGTCAGGAGGAAGATGAATCTCCTTTAGCTCCATCATCTCAAGCATGGATATTACTACCTTATGAGCACGCATATCTGGCTCAGATGATTGAGTCCAAGGAAGAAACCAACCTTGAAGAAATGCCTATTGTGAGGGAATTCGCTGAAGTATTTCCCGAGGAACTTCATGGTCTTCCTCCAAGAAGAGATGTTGAGTTCACAATTGAACTTATACCTGGGGCGCTACCAATATCCAAGAATCCAGATAGAATGGTTGTTGTTGAGCTTGAAGAGATGAAGAAACAACTACAAGAGAATCTGGATAAAGGGTTTATACGCCCAAGTGCATCACCATGGGGTGCACCAGTCCTCTTCGTCAAGAAGAAGGATGGGTCAATGCGGCATTGCATCGATTATCGTGAACTTAACAAAATCACGATGAAGAACAAGTATCCTCTCCCAAGAATCGATGACTTGTTTGATCAGCTGCGTGGAGCACAATACTTCTCAAAGGTGGACCTGCGGTCGGGATATTATCAAGTAAGGGTGAAGAAGGAAGATATCCCCAAGACTGATTTTCGTACAAGGCACAGGCACTATGAATTCATAGTAATGCCTTTCGGACTCACCAATGCTCCGGAAATATTCATGGACTTGATGAATAGAGTCTTTAGAGATTACCTAGACAAATTTGTGGTAGTCTTTATAGATGATATTCTAATATACTCCAAAACCAAGGAGGACCATGAGGAGCATTTAATAATTGTACTGGAGACTTTGCGCAAGGAGAAGCTCTATGCCAAGTACAGAAAGTGTGATTTCTGGTTGAAGGAGGTCTCATTCTTGGGCCATATCATCACAAGCAATGGGATATCTATGGACCCCTCCAAAACAGATGCAATTGAGGGATGGCCGAGGCCAACATCGATAACTGATATCCGTAGCTTCTTGGGGTTAGCTGGATATTATCGACGATTTGTGAGAAATTTATCACAATTGTCCAATCCTCTTACCAAGCTAACTCGAAAGGGAGTAAAGTTTTCTTGGAGTGATGAATGCGAAGAAAACTTCAAGGAGTTGAAAAGGAGGCTTATCACTGCACCCGTGCTCACTTTACCCACAAGTGGGGAGCTTTTTGTGGTATTCAGCGATGCTTCGAAGAAGGGCTTAGGATGTGTGCTGATGCAGAATGATAAAGTGATATCCTATTCCTCAAGGCAGTTGAAAATCCATGAGCGAAACTATCCAACGCATGATCTGGAGTTGGCGGCGGTGATCTTTGCCTTGAAAATCTGGCGGCATTATCTATATGGAGAGAAATGTGAGATATATACTGACCACAAAAGTCTTAAATTTATATTCACACAGAAAGAGCTTAATATGCGCCAGAGGAGATGGATAGATCTCATCAAGGATTATGATTGTTCAATACATTACCACCCTGGGAAAGCGAACAAGGTGGAAGATGCCCTATGTAGAAAGGATCCAGCGATTCTATCAATGATGAGAATTGAGAAGGATCCAATCTTCTTATACTTAATGAAGATGGATGTGGGAATCATAAAGAAGGGAACATCATCAATCCCTTCACAAATTATTGCTCAACCATCTCTTTTGGAAAGGTTAAAGGATGCTCAGAAGGATGATGCGGGAATCCAGGAAAAAGTGGAAGCTATCAAAAAGGGAAGATCCTCAGAGTTTAATGTTAATGAAGAAGGAATTGTGCGGTTTGGGAAAAGACTATGTATTCCATCATGTTCGGAGCTGAAGAAGGAACTTTTGGATGATGCACATAGTTCAAATTTCTCTATTCACCGAGGGAGCACAAAGATGTATCGAGATCTCCGAGAAAACTTTTGGTGGGATAATATGAAGAAGGAGATTGCTGAATATATATCAAAGTGCCTGGTGTGTCAGCAAGTGAAGGCAGAGAGGTAGAAGTCTAAGGGGATGATGCAACCATTGCCCATACCAGAATGGAAATGGGAGAACATCACCATGGACTTTGTCACCGGACTTCCAAGGACATCCAAAGGAAACAATGCAATCTGGGTTGTTGTGGATCGTCTTACAAAGACTGCACACTTCATTTCTATTCGAGAGGATTTCTCTTTGGATCAACTGGCACGGATATATATCAGGGATGTGGTACGGTTGCATGGAGTACCACTATCTATTGTTTCTGACCGAGATCCAAGATTTACCTCTATGTTTTGGAAGAGTCTTCAACATGCTCTGAATGATGAACTGAACTTCAGTACGGCCTATCATCCTCAAACTGATGGCCAATCCGAGCAAACTATCCAAACACTTGAGGATATGTTGAGAGCGTGCTCAATGGACTTTAAAGGAGGATGGGATCAACATCTTCCTCTGGTTGAGTTCTCTTATAATAATAGTTTCCACTCGAGCATTCAAATGGCACCATATGAAGCCCTGTATGGGAAAAGGTGTAGAACACCGGCATGTTGGGATGAGGTTAGTGAACGTAAGCTGCTTGGACCAGAAATGGTCGAAGAAATGGTGGAGAATGTGAAAACCATTCAGCAGCATATCAAGGCAGCTCAAAGTCGACAGAAGAGTTATGCAGATAATCATCGACGAGACCTTGAGTTTAAAGTCGGAGACATGGTGTTTTTACGCATATCTCCGTGGAAGAAGGTCGTGAGGTTTGGAAAGAAAGGGAAGTTAAGACCAAGGTACATCGGCCCCTTTGAGATTCTTGATCGTGTTGGGGCTGTGGCCTATCGACTAGCACTTCCACCTACTATGGCCAAGGTGCCTGATGTCTTTCATGTATCCCTCTTAAGGAAGTATATACCAGACCCTTCACATGTACTCTCTTCTGAGGTGGTACAATTGGAAGATGATCTTTCTTATGAGGAGCAACCAGTGAAGATCTTAGATCGTAGAGAAAAAGTTCTACGAAATAAGACAATGCCCCTCGTCAAGGTGTTTTGGAGAAACCACAAGTTTGAAGAAGCAACTTGGGAGTCGGAGGATATGATGAAGCTGAGTTACCCACATTTGTTTTAGTGTGGGAAAAGGAAAATTTCGAGGGAGAAATTTCTTAAGGGGGGAATATTGTAACGGCCTAAATTTTCATTAATAGAAAATCCCTCTTGATCCAGTTAAATGTTTATTTATGAAAAATGTTTTTATAAGATGTCAAATTCTTTAGTTTTACATTAAGATTTGTGACCGTTACTTTTATAGCCGTTGAACAGTGATCATCTGAGTAGTATAAATCTATGGCTTTAACGAACCCATTTCTACTCAGACAAAGGAAGCGATGGCTCATCTAGTAGAATTTCCCCTTACGAAGCCCATTTTTCGGAGCTCGGAAAAGAGGTGGCATCTTTGGGATTTTCCCTTGACTAAGCCCATGCTGAGCTTCATCAAGTCAAGCTCTAACGTGATCGTCTATGGGAAAAGTGGAAGTTGATTGAAATTACAACTCGAGCGATGTTATCCGAGCCACCCTAAGAGTCTGTCACCATCACACACCTTACCCTTAGGTCTTATGCGGCTATTTTAAGGGGTTATGTAACAAATAAGTAGCACCATGTTCATGTACATTATTTTTGTATATAATAATGAATATAATTTCTAGTCATTTTTGATACATTGTAATTAGTTTTAAAAGTACAAATGGTGTTTTTAGTTATTATTTAATTAAGAATTATATTTTATTAAATTAAAGGATTTTTGAATTAAATAATATTTTAATGAAATATTATTATTAATATTACATTAATTTTTATTAAATATAAATGATCTTATAATTTTATGAATGCAATTAAAATTTTTATTAAGGTTTGAAAGCCATTTCTGTCAAAACCCGTGATTTTTTTTGTAAATGTCGGTTTTTATTTTAAAAGTGAAAATTCACATATTTAGAAAATTATTTAGATAAAATAAATATTATTTTTGGAATCAGGATGTCAAAATTATCCAACGGTGAATTTTTCATAATTTTCTGAGACAGTCAAATTTTTGGGTAAAAATTAAATACCATTTAAATATATAACGTGTTTTATGACATCATAATGACCCAATGGTGATGTAATAAAATACCATAATCCTTATGTTCGTCCAATATGTGTTTTATCATTAAAATAATGAGTTTTGGGTTTGTTTGACTTACTTTTCAAAGCATTAACAGAGCCCTCAATACTTATTCAACACTTTGCCTTTTTAAATTAATTTCCATGGGAGTGTGACTCACCTCCACATAAGAAACCCTAATTTTTTAATAATTTCGGACCTTGGCCTTGTAAAATGTTGTTTTCCTCTTTCATTTTCCAGAAACCATGGGCAAATATCATGGGATGGTTTGTGGTTTGGATTATTTTAATATAAGGGGTCCCAAACCTAAATAATAAAGAATTCCCTCACCTTTCCTATATAAACCCACCCAAGCTCCCACTTCCTCCTCACTCAAAGCCCTTGGAGTTCGTCCAACCTCTGACCTACTCTCTCTAGAATCCTCTAAAGGTGCCCCAATCTCCCAAGAAGCCTCTCACAAACCTCTCTCTAGCCTTTGGAAGCACACTTCCAAGTAAGGGTTTTTTCTTCCTTTCTCATTTTTGTTAATTTTCTTTAAGTTGTATTTCCCTTTTAATTTCATATTATGAATGTTGGGTTATGCTTTCGCACCTCCCCCATAATTCCCTCTTATTGTTTGAATTATGGGAGAACCCTTTCTCTCTCATTAAATTCCTCCCATGTACACCCGTTACTATGCCGAAATTCCGAAAGGAACTTCTCTCTCTTCTTTTACATTCAAGCAATACTTTTGTATCATTAATTTAAATTCCATTTCAATTGTTGGGACATGTATATATATGAACTCCTTACTGTTCATTACATGTAAATATGATGAGGAACCCCATTCTCTCTCATCAAACTTTTTTATGATTTATTATGTCACGCCGTTACGCTGCCGAAATCGCACCGATTTTCTAAGCCAATGTCATTGTGTAGTGAATACCATGCCCATTTCTCCATCAAGGGTATTCACCTTTATGCACATTTACTTATTGATTATAAGGTTTCATGTATGAATTCCACATTACTTTATCATGGAATAAATTATTATGTTTTATGAATCCATGTTTTATGATCCATGTGGCACACTTATGCATGAAATGAAATGTTTAAGAAGTGTGAACCCTTATAGCGCTCCAATGCATTGGGTAAAGTACAGTATCATGATACGTCATGTGCAATGAGTGTTGACTCATGATAATTAAAGTGCAATGAGGGTTTACTCGTGCTTCAAGTGCAATGAGGGTTTACTCATGCTCCATGTGTAATGAGCCTTGGCTCATGGTAATTCAATGTTAAGTGTTGTTGCCACATTTCCATGGTATGGTTATCATGCTTTATCATGCCTTTATGTTCAAGTTACTATAATGCTCTATTGATGTTCCTGTTTCCTAACATGTATTGTACTCCTCATGTTATTCATTGTGTACTCCCTTACTGGGCTTTATAGCTCACCCTTTTCTTATGCATGTCCTCAGGTTATCCCATGAAATGCTAAGTATGAAGGAATGTAGTGGTCATGTAAAGGATGTTTTCAATAAATATCTTGTATTTCAAGTTTAAAGTTTTTATGTAATGATCCTAAGCCCCAAAGACACTAAACCTCTCGATCTTATTTGTTGTATCAAGTGAAGTTTTATGTAATAAAGCATGCTTAAGTTGTAATAAAAAGCAGGGTTGTCATATAAATCATTACCCAATTCATTAGAGGGAGATATAGTTCCTACCCTTATTTTAATTAAATCATTCTTTCATGTGCCACAAAATAAACATAAATCATTCATCTTAATCCAATGAATAAAATGAGTGTCATAAAAATCTTCCCATCATAATATAATCCATATAAAACAAATGGATATTACTTAATCATAATAAAAATAAAACAATGTAAATAGTATATACATTATACTTGAAACATAATTATACTAAGTAATTTCATCTTATATGGGAAATAGTTTTGATAAAACACTTGAAATGAATTCTTGAGGAAAATATCCTTTCTTCTTCGACATCAGTTTATTTTCACAAAATTCCATTTAATTTTAAAATAAATATATTTTGTTGAAAATAATCATGAAATATTATAGAGGAAGCTTCATGAAAATAAGGCATTGTGAAACCGTAAAAATCCATTCATGTCGTATAAGTTAAAAAACATTCTTCTTGTACTTTTTCAAAAAAATCCAAAAAATACCTTGTATGGTAAACAAACGAAATATTCATTCTATACCTTGTGGTAAAAGTAATAAAAGGGTAAAAATGAATTTAAACATATATTGGATAATAGTAAACATTTTATTAATTTTTTTTGAAAAAACATGGACATGGATGATAAATATAACCCTATTAAATACTTATAAATAAATAATCTCACATAAGAACGAGATTGGAATAATTGTCCTTTAACTTATGTCCAATTTCTTCCATATGTGTCCGAGACTCATGTTTAGTGGGTTTAGACATATTATTAACATATAATAGAACCATAATAATATTTATGATATTATATATGATTCACTTACGACTTTATATTACACTTTCATTGGTCAATTCCATGTTAATGCAGTGTTTCAGGTAAAATTGTTTCATTCATAATACGTGTTTTGACTTATAATTAATCATATGATTACATAGATCATGATTACATACTTCCAGAATGTAAAACATGATTTATATATAATATATATTCAGAATATATATATAATAGATCGATAAATGGAATGAAATACACCGTTCATGGAGACGGTAGGCCATACGTACGCATGACTGTTGTTTTTGTTTTCTAATTAAATTGAATCGAATTAAATGAAATATATATATACATAAATAAAGTAGCATTATTAGGTAATATATTTCAAGATTACTTATTATATATACTTTATAATTATTATTTAATGGTTAAAAATGATAATGAATCTCATCGCATCATGGAGACGGTAATCTGTATGTACGCACGAGTTATGATATAATTCCCATGATTATTGAATGGAATTATAGTGGATGATATAATATATATAAAAAATTATGTTGTTTTAATAATTATATAAAGTTATTTATTCTATTATTATACCCATCCAAGTAGTTTGGTTATGAAAAACATATTACACCACGGCGTGGAGACGGTAGGCCGTACGTACGCACGCACGGTGATTTCGTTTTTTGTAGGATGGATATAAGGTGAAATAGAGTTTTTTCATATTTATAATAATGTATCAGTATATTATTTATACTAATGTTATTACTTTATAATGAAAAAACAAAATAAGAATAATAATAAGAAATACATTTTAAAGAATCGGTAAAAGTTGTTACCTCTCCTTTGATGTGCATATTCTAAACCTCCTCTAAGGGCACTGAATTTGGACTTTGAAGAAAACCAGTACATATAGTATGTTTCTAAGGATGTGTAGAAGATAAATAGACAGGGGTTTTCCGAGATTGAAGGCTCAAAATGTTGTGAAGATGAGAAGGAGGAGGTTACCTTTTATAAGGGAGGAGAGGGGCACTTTTGGAAGCCTCCAAAATATTAATTTAAAATAAACTCAAACCCCACATAAATACCTCAAAAAATGACACAACATAGAAGATGAGATGATATAGGGTTCTAATCCCATTAAAAAATAAAATTTAGACATGTTTTAAATTTATTTTGAACCTTATCAGTTTGATTTAACCTTATTTAATCTATTTAATTTTATTTGTGGTAATAAAGTAATAAATTTTCAATGGTTATAAATAATTACTTATGTGTTGTTAATTGTACATAATTTGATTGTTTTTGGACATGTTACACTATATAAATTTTAATTTGTAATTTTAAAATATTTTTTTGATTTTTAAACAATTTAATAATATGTTGTTTTCATAAAATATCAATAGGGTCAAGTTTGACACAATTCAATTAATTGAATTTAAATAAACTCCACACAGAATATATTTTCGAAAAAAAATTTAATAGATTCCTAAAAAAGTCATATTCATCTTGAAAATTCGTGTATCCCATTAAATAGTTCATATAATATTTATATTAATATTTTTAAAACCATTTATTGGATATTTCTCTTAAAAAAATAATTACAACAACATTTTTGTATAATAAATTAATATACATATTTGTTGCATAAAAATTATAAATAAAATACTCATATGCAAATAAATCAAATAGATTTCATAAGAATACTTGTTTTTGAATTTATCTACTCAAACAACCAACTTTTAAAATTTTATCTTTATTAAAGTATGAAGGTGACAACTTTGAAATCATTTAAAATAAAATACTATAAATATCATAATCTATTTTATAAGGCTTTAAATGGTCCACAAGTTTAATTTTTGACGATTAGGGTGTAGATATACTCGACCAATAAGTTTTGGTCAAGTTTATGGTCCTTTTAATTGGTATTTTTATTTTAATAAAAACTATATTAATGATTTTTCACTAAATTAATAATTTCTACATCATTAATGTATAAGCTATTTAGGTAATTAAATATTTCATAAAAATTAAAACTAAATTACAATAATAAAGATTAAACATTTCCCTTTCAAATGACTATTTATGATCAAATTTATATTCTTTATAACCTTATATTAAAAATACTTTAATTATAAAAGTCTGAGTGAGACATATTTCACTTTCTTTAAATAAAATAAATTAATGGTCTTAACCATATCCATGTGTGTTCAAATAGATTTCATTTCGACCAAGTATGTTTTAGGAAAAAATATAATCATCCAATTTTATTAAGACAAGTGTTATGGTAATTTTATAATAATATTTTTACCCTTAATTACCTGATTTACCTTTAAATAAGGTAAATAAAATTTACTCTAGTTTCTATTCATAAAGCCTAAAAATAAAAAATATCCTATTAACATAATTTGGACATAATTATTAAAAATATAGACTCCATTTTTTCAAATTCAAAACATAGAAGATGCAGTATTTAATTTAAAATTAATCCCACTGTTGAGAAAATAGGTTTTAATAGTTAAAACAGTGCAAATGATTGAAATGTTTTTACATATTAATTAAATGTAATATTAATGACAATGAGTTATATTATATTAAATGGTAAAAATATATTCTATTTATACGTTAAAACCATTCAATATTATAATTTAACCATATAAATTATCTTGATGAAAAAGGTTGTTTTTAATTAAAATTTATCGTATTTTTACTATTCATCAAAATATGAATGTTAATAGAAAAATATTAAAAAATTATCTAAAGTAAATATTAATATACTTATTACAGTGAATAAATATATTTTTTCAAATTTAACTCATAAACGTGTTAAAAACTAGACTTAAAGTGGGTGTGTCATCAAAAGGAGGAAAAATGCATTTTTTGAAAAATACTTATTTTACCAAAAAAATTTATTTTGTTTCCATACCATGTTCTAGAATATGTGTAAGATGAATGATATTGTTATAAAATTCAAAATTTGGTAAATATTATTCTTAATGGCTACTTCATAATAATATATCAGTGTTTAGTGAAACTCGGTATTGCGTACAACACACACTATTGAGGATGGTCTCTCATTCGTGCAACACAAGCCGAGAATAGTGTTTATATATACTACAGGATAATATGATGTTGCATAGATTCATTATTTTTTCCATTGTGAGATGATTTAGGGTGTTCTTGGAACCACCCCGACTCTCTCGATTCTAAGGATGGAAACTACCTAGACAAGATCACCCCATTAAGGTATAATAATTCTGAGACACAATTAACATATTTCCAGAAACTATCTTTTGGGAGCTATGATAATAAATTAGAGATATCCCATTTGATTTCAGTTATAACATGATTTATGTGGTTTCATCCATCATTCCTTTATATGCTAAAAACCCCACATTGGAAAGATCAAGAAATGGTATTGGGTAATAGTGTAAAGTTAACCAATTCAATGGTTTTATTCTGACATGCTCTACCCCCATGGATACTGGTTCCCTTATTTCTCATTTTCTTATGATTGGAGTTACCACATATTCCCTTAAAGATAAACATACATCGGCTAGACATATTTCCATTGATATCACCTTCCTCTATGGTCACTCTAATAACTGTATTCATATAATCAAAAATATATAGGATATAAATTTATAAAAAAATATACTGTTTCCATTCTATATTCTAATATGTATTCTTCCGAGGACGTTCTAGCAGCTACTTATGGATAAAATGAACAAAGTTCATAAACATAGTAACATATTCCATCACTCGAAGATTTTCATTCTTTATAATGATTAAATTCCACACCCCAACATGATATTTATTCTATTTTAATTTATTTTATTATTTTATTGGGTTTTTATATTTTTATTAAGGTTTTAGTTGAGTTCATGATAATAATTGTTTATTTTTATAGGTTTCAGGTGGTTTTTGGCCCAATACATTAATATTATACATGGTTTGGGAAAAAATTTTGAGTCTATTGAAGGAAGAGTGTGTTTCTAGTTATTTTTATTCTTTTTTAATTGTCTAGAATGGTTTTTTTCATTTTTTTCTATAGAGACCCAAAGCTTTACGTACATGTAAATTACATTACTTTTTTAGAATAATTAATAAATAACAAAAACAGACACCCAAGCACTAAAACAATTTAGTGTCTTTGGAAACTCAGAACAAAATCTTCTAATCATGGTAAAAGATCTTCAACATCTCCCATAAAGTTATCCACTTTATTTCTTACCTAAAACCTTTATTTATATCCTATGGAAAAGAAAACATTGAAAGGGTGTGCTCAAATGCTCAGTAATTGTAAACATGGAGAACATCAAACAATCCATAAAAATTTGAACGTAAAAACATGAACATAAAACATGAGTAATGACATAAATATTGGTAGTACATAAGGTATAGATAAGAAAGGAACATTAATCATGATAAAATATCATTGGAATAAAATATGTAATTCTGTAAAACCATTAAACACATGATATGATTTCTATAGTATCCAAGTCATTTCATCCAAGACTATCATAGTGGAAAAATTCCATTACTGAACCTGGTTTGCTTGCAATTCAAGCCCTCTATTGCTGAACCGAATTTACTTTCCATTCCATCCATTTTTATCTCATGAGATATAAATGTTTACCCAATGCATTGGATATGTATATAGGTCACACCCATATAATAATGAAATCATTCTTTTGTGTGGCACAAAATAAACATAAACCATTCATCAAAAGCCAAAGAATAAAATGGGTTTCATAAACATCATCCCATCATATCACAATCAATATAAAACAAATGGATATCATTTCATCATAATAAAAATAAAACCATGTAAATAGTAGAGACATTATTCTTGAAACATAATCATACTAAATAATTTCATCTTAGATGAGAAATAATTTTGATAAAACACTTGAAATGAATTCTTGAGGAAAATATCCTTTCTTCTTCAAAATCATTTTCTTTTCAAAAAATGACATTTAATTTTAAAATAAAATTATTTTATTGAAAATAATCATGAAATATTGTAGAGGAACCTTCATGAAAACAATGCGTTATGAAATCGTAAAAATCATTTCATGCCGTATAAGTTAAAAAAACATTCTTCTTGTACTTTTTCCAGAAAAGTCAAAAAACACCACATATGCTAAACAAAATAAATATTCATTCCATACCTAGTGGTAAAAGTAATAAAAGTATAAAAATGACATTAAACATACATGGGAGAATAGTAAACATTTTATGTAAACATTTTGAGAAAACATGTACATGTTTGATAAACTTAACCCCAGTAAATACTTACGAATAAACAATCTCAGATAAGAATGAGATTGGAATAATTATCCCTTACCTTATGTCCAATTTTATCCATATATGTCCGAGACTCCTGTATAGTGGTTTTAAAAATATTATTAACTTATAAAATAACCATATTAATATTTATGATATCATTTATGATTCACTTAAAACTTTATATTAACCTTTCATTTGTCAATTCCATGTCAAAGCTGTGTTTTCGGTAAAATTGTTTCATTCATCGTAATTGTTTTTACTTATAATTATTCGTATGATTACTTATATCATGATTACATACTTCCAGAATGTAAAAAATGATTTATATATATTATATATTTAGAATATTTATATAATATATCGATAAACGGAATGAAATACATCGTTCATATAGATGGTGGGTCGTACGTACGCATGAATGTTGTTTTCATTTCCATATTAAATTAAATGAAAGTAAATGAAATAAATAAATATATATATATAAATAAATCCAGTAGCATTATTATGTAATATATTTCACTATTACTTATTATATAAAATTTATAATAATTCTTTAATGGTTAACATGGAGATTAAATCTAATCGCATCGTGGAAACTGTGATCCGTATGTACGCAGGAGCGATGATATCATTCCTATAATAATTGAATGCAATTAGAGTGGATGATATAATATCTCAGAATAATTATATTTTTATAATAATGATATATAGTTATTTATTCCATTATTATACCCATCCAAGTAGGTTGGTTAGGAAAAACAAATTACACCACGGTGTGGAGACGGTAGGCCGTACTTACGCACGCGCGGTGATTTCATTTTTCGTTGGATGGATATATGGTGAAATAGTGTTGTTTCATATTTATAAAAACATATTAGTATATTAGTTATACTAATGTTATTACTTTATAAAAAAACAACTAAATAAGAGGAATAAGAAGAAATAAAATTAAAAGAATCGGTAAAGGATATTACCTCTCCTTCGACGTGCCTCTTCTAAGCCTCCTCTTAAGGAACTAAAGATGGTCTTTGAAGAAAACCAGGACCTCTAGTATGTTTATCGGGAATTGAAGAAGATAAATGGATAGTGTGTTTTTGAGATAGAAGGCTCAAAATGTTGTAAAGAGGAGAGGGAGGAGGTGCCCTTTTATAAGGGATGAGAGGGGCACTTTTGGAAACCTCCAAAATATTATTTTAAAATAAACTCAAACTCCACATAAAAACCACCAAAAATATTCCACATTGAAGTTGAGATGTTATAGGGTTGTAACATCATCAACCAATACAATTTAGACATGTTTTTATTTTATTTTAAACCTTATAATTTTTATTTATCCTTATCTAATCTATTTAATTTTATTTGTGGTAATAATGTTATAAATTTTAAATAGTTATAAATACTTAATTATGTTTTGTTAGTTGTACATAATTTTATACTTTATGACTTTTTAGACCATATAAATTTTAATTTGTAATTTTTTAATATTTTTGTGATTTTTAATCTTTTTAATAATATGTTATTTTTATAAAATATCAATAGTGTAAATTTTGACACAATTAAATTATTTCAATTTAAATAAAATCTGCAGAGAATATATTTCCGAAAATAAACTATTTAATATATTGCTAAAAATTCATATTCATCTATAAAATTTGTGTAGTACATTAAATAGTTCATATAATATTTATTTTAATATTTTTAAAACCATTTATTGGATATTTCTCTTAATAAAATAATTACTACAACATTTTTGTACAATTATTTAATATATATATTTGTTTCATAATAATTATAATTAAAATACAAGAATGAATATAGATCTAATATATTTCACAATAATACTTTTAGTATAATTTATCTTCTAAAACAACCAACTTTTAAAATTTTGTCTATATTAATATATGAAGGTGAAAACTTTGACATCATTTAAAATAAAATAATATAAATGTCATAATCTCTTTTATAAGGCTCAAAATGATCCACAAGTTGACCCTTGGATTATTAAGGTATATATATATTCAACCAATAAGTTTTGGTCATGTTTCGGGTCCTTTTGATGGGTATTATTATTTTAATAATAACTATATTATTGATTTTTCACTAAATAAATAATTTCTGCATCATTAATGTATAAGCTGGTTTTGTTATTAAATATTTCTTAAAAATTACAAATATATTACCATAATAAAGAAAAATAATTATCATTCAAATTAGTATTTATAATCAAATTTATATTCTATATAACCATATATTAAAAATACATTAATTATTAAAGTTTGAGTGAGACATATTTCGCTTTCTTTAAATAAAATAAATTAATGGTCTTAATCACATACAAGTGGGTTCCAATAGATTACATTTCGACCCAAGTATGTTTTAGAGTGAAATATAATCATCCAATTATTTTAATACAAGTTTTAGGGTAATTTTATAATATGATTTTTACCTTTAATTGCCTAATTTACCTTTAACTATGTTAAATAAAATTTACCGTAGTTACTATTCATAATGCCTAAAGAATAAGTACCCTATTAACCTAATTTGGACCAACTGATTACAAATATGGAATCCATTTTTCCAAATTCAAAACACAAAAGTTGTAGTATTAAATTTAAAATTAATCCCACTGTTGAGAAAATGTGGTTTAAAAGTTAAAACATTGCAAAAGATTGAAATGCTTTTACCTATGAATTCAATGTAAAATTAATGAAAATGACATAAATTATATTAAATGGTAAAACTATATTATATTTATTCTTCAAAAATATTCAATATTATAATTTATCCATATAAATTATCTTGATGAAAAAATTATTTTTTAATTAAAATTTAGCGTATATTTACTATTCCTCAAAATATGAAAGTTAACAGAAAAATATTAAAAAATCATCCAAAGTACATTTTTATATACTTATTGGAATGAAAAAATTATTTTTGTCAAATTTAACTCATAAACAGGTCAAAAACTAGATTTAATGTGGGTGTGTCATCAAAAGGCGGCAAAATTGCATTTTTTTTAAAATATTTATTTTACCTGTAAAAATTATTTTGTTCTCATATCATGTTCTAGAATATGTGTAAGTTGAATGATATTGTTATAAAATTCAAAATATGGTTAATACTATTAATAACGGCTAGTTCATAATAATATATCATTGTTTAGTGGAACTCGGTATTGCGTACAACAACCAATATTGAGGAAGGTCGCTCATGCGTGCAACACAAGCCAAGAATAGTGTCTGTGTATACTACAAGCTAATACAGTGTTGCTTATAGAGGAATCTAATCATTGTATAGTGTACAAAATAAGTCATCAATGAAATTAAAAATAATATTTCTCAAAAAATCTCTGGATGTTACATTCCAACCCCTTAAAATGAATTTCGCCCTAGAAATTCGTCGGGGTGATAAATGGTTTACTAATTAAAGTTTCATTCATAGAAACCCACATCGTAAAAAGGAATACCAATACTTAATTTGAAAAACCAAAGCATGAAACGTAACGGTTACCCAAATTAACTCATCATTGGGTTTCCACATAGGAGAACATAGGTAACAATATGGATATGGAAGAGAAATCTAACCATCACGTTATGATGGAGAGTGGTAAAGAAAATGGATATAAAAAATCCAACAATCAAAAAACCATAAATTTTTATGATCTAAGGTACCATAGGATTCATCGGATATGAGGATACTAGGAAAACATTTTTGGTTTTTAAGATCATTTCCCTAGAGTTGATGAATTTCTGCATAAGGATAAATAATTACTTCATTTTAGTGAAATATCATTATTGGTCATTCCATGAAAAATTTCCACTTCATCAATTTTTTAAAGAGATGATTTTGAATTTTTCATTCTTGAAGAATTATCATATCATGCGATAGAATGATAGGTTATTCCATATGTCTCAAAAAGTTAGGAAAATTTATTAAATATACATAAGTCCATCTATGGTGAGATTAACCGTATATGATTTCAAAAATGAACTTATACTTGAACTATCATACCACATAATATAATAAAACTAATTTCTACTAAACAGGGACTTCTTGTAGGCCAGTGGTATGTTTTAAAGTCTTGTCGCACTTCGGTTGTGGGTTCGATTATCACATCCTTTTCCGATGCGACGGATTGTTTCCCATCCTACGGGTTTTCCGTTTTCAAAATCTATACTATTATATCATTTTAGAAATAATATAAAAAATTTCTAGCCTTAAACAACACTATCTGATGTCTAAATTAATTCATTCCAATCTTTAGGCTTACCCAAAATAATTTTGTCCAATCTCATAGTATAAAGAAAAAGATTACTAGAGAGGTCATATACAAATCACGTGATTACCATCATTTGTCCCCCATATATCATAAGATATATCTTTTTGATCATATTTCAAACATATGAATACCTTAATCATGTATTCTCTTGAAACATGAATTACCATCGAACCTTAGTGAACACCTGAATGCTGTCAAAAGTTAATTATTTCCACATACCAAAATCCCAAAATTTCTATATACTCAAATCATGACGTCACTTTGTCCTTATATCAGTAATGAGATCATTAACACCATCAAACATCTAATTAACCCTTTATCCCTTCATTATGTGCATATCATCTGATTTCCAAAAATATTTCAATCACTTTTCTTGGTTATCGGTACCATATAATTATTGAAAACAACAACAAACCAATACATAGATATTCCAAAATTCTATGATACTATAAATGATATTCAACAAAATTATTTTGGAATCTTGTTATATATACACTTAATCATTCCACCACTTCGTTAGAATATTCAAAAACACCAACAGTGATCTCATGTGACTTCCCTTGGTCCTTTGCCTTAAGAGGTTGTTGATGTCGGTCAACATTAACCCTTGGATTAGGGAATTGGTTAGCATAATTCCACATTTCCTTTCCCTTGTAGCATTGAAGTGTTGGTGGTGTGTTCTCTATAGTATTTTATCTGTTCAAATGATTAGCTACCATTTTCCAATTACATTGACACATAACTACTCGTTGACCTTATTTTCCACACTTAAAACATTTTCTAGTCCCTTTAAGACAATCTCCACCATGCTTTTTTCCACACTTCGAGCATAACGAAATATTCGTCTTATTTTCACCATTGTTTTGAGATTTTTCCTTAAACTCCATAATTTTTTTATTGTCAATACCATGAGATGGATATGTAACACATAATTCCAGTTCTTCCATGATAGCACAATGCATAATTTCTTCATAGCTAGTGAAGAATATTATAGAGAATGCCCTTCAAAAACATGGTTTTAATCTACTAAAGATTCAATAAACTTTACATTCAGGTTCAATGATAAAGTCAGATGCATACCTTGGAAGCCTTGTAAAATTCACCTCATATATACCAATAGATTCATCATACTTTTTCTTAAGATCAAGGAACTCATTTTCCATATTTGTTCGAATAATATGACGGAAGTACTTATTGAATAATATGTTCATGAACTCGTCCCATTCCATGGATTCAATATCATCTTGGGGCCTTGTATTCTAAATTAGAGTCCACCATTGGTGTACTTCACCTTCTAAACAGTAAACATCCAAAATGAACTTTTCATGTTCTGAATAGAAAAGTATGGAAAATAACTTTTCAATGGTATTGATCCATTGTTCAGCAATAATTGGACCAGAATACCCATTGAAAGAAGGTCTGTGTTGCCTTATAAAGGAGTCAATAGAATATTGTTCCCTTCTCTACTCATTTGGAAGTCCAGAATGATTCAAAACTTGTGCAAGTATAGAAATAAAATTTTTCACTCCATATCTCATAACATTGGTTTTTTCAGGAGGACAATCATTTCATTTCTCAGTACATTGATCAGTAACACTATTTTTTGGAGTTCCATCCATTATCTAAAACCCAAAAAGAATAGTGTGAGGGGAAAAATATTAGGGAAACAACATAATCAAGGGGAGTACTTTAAATCTCTATCATATTAGGTTTAATCTTAGGTTATTCATGATCATTATAAAAATTCTAGAATTGTATCCTATACTTATACTTAAGCTTAGGGACATCCCTAGACATACCTTAGAAATATCTCTAGGGATCTCCCTAAAGTTTTCACATCCTAGTTTCCAAAGGATGACAAAAAATGTTATCTGTTACAAAATGTAGATACCCAAAGCTTGACATACATGGAAAATACCTTAATTTTTCGGAATACTTAATACATAATAAAAATAGAGACCCAAGTACCATAATAGTTTAGTTTATTTGGAAACTCAGAACTAAATCTTCTAATCATGGTGAATGAACTTCAACAGTTCTCATAAAGTTCTTCCATTTTTTACTTAACAAAATATTTTATTTATATCTTGAAGAAAATAAAACATAAAAAGGGTGAGCTGAAATTCTCATTAAGGGTAAACATAGAGAACATCAAACAATCCATAAACATTTTAACGTAATAACATGAACATAAAACATGAGTAATGACGTAAATATTGGAAGTACATAAGGCATAGATATGTTTGGAACATTAATCATGATAAAATATCATGGGAATAAAACATGTAATTTTGGAAAACCATTAGGCACATGATACGATTTCCATATTTGCCAAGGCATTGCTGGAAAGACTATCATAGTGGACAAAGTCCATTACTGAACCAGGTTTTCTTGTCGTTCCAGCCTTGTATTACTGCACCGGATTTACTTTCCATTCCAGCAATGTTTATATCATGAGATATAAATCTTTACCCAATTCATTGGAGGGAGATATAGTTCCCACCCTTCTTTTAATGAAATCATTCTTTCATGTGACACAAAATAAACATAAATCATTCATCTTAATCCAATGAATAAAATGGATGTCATAAAAATGTTCCCATCATAACATAATCCATATAAAACAAATGGATATAATTTAATCATAATAAAAATAAAACAATTTAAATAGTAGATACATTATACTTGAAACGTAATTATACTAAATAATGTCACCTTAGATGGTAAATAGTTTTGATAAAACACTTGAAATGAATTCTTGAGGAAAATATCCTTTCTTCTTCGACATCAGTTTCTTTTCAAAAAATTCCATTTAATTTTAAAATAAATATATTTTTTTTAAAATAATCATGAAATATTATAGAGTAAGCTTCATGAAAATAAGGCATTTTGAAACCGTAAAAATCCATTCATGTCGTATAAGTTAAAAAAACATTCTTCTTGTACTTTTTCAAAAAAAGTCAAAAAATACCTCGTATGGTAAACAAATGAAATATTCATTCTATAACTTGTGGTTAAAGTAATCAAAGGGTAAAAATGAATTTAAACATACATTGGAGAATATTAAACATTTTATGAAATATTTTTGAAAAAACATGGACATGGATGATAAATATAAACCCTATAAATACTTATAAATAAAAATCTCACATAAGAATGAGATTGGAATACTTATCCCTCAACTTATGTCCAATTTCTTCCATATGTGTCCGAGTCTCATGTTTAGTGGGTTTAGACATATTATTATCATATAATAGAACCATAATAACATTTATTATATTATATATGATTCACTTACGACCTTATATTACACTTTCATTGGTCAATTCCATGTTAAAGCAGTGTTTTGGGTAAAATATTTTCATTAATCGTACGTGTTTTGACTTATAATTAATTATATGATTACTTAGATCATGATTACATACTTCAAGAATGTAAAAGATGATTAATATATAATATATATTCCGAATATATATATAATAGATCGATAAATGGAATGAAATACACTATTCATGGAGATGGTAGGCCGTACGTACGCATGAATGCTGTTTTCGTTTTCTTATTAAATTGAATCGAATTAAATGACATATATATATATATATATACATAAATATAGTAGCATTATTAGGTAATATATTTCAAGATTACTTATTATATAAACTTTATAATTGTAATTTAATGGTTAACAATGAGAATGAATCTCATCGCATCATGGAGACGGTAATCTATATGTACGCACGAGTTATGATATAATTCCCATGATTATTGAATGGAAATATAGTGGATGAGATAATATATATATATAAAATTATGATGTTTTAATAATTATATAAATTTATTTCTTCTATTATTATACCCATCCAAGTAGTTTGGTTATGAAAAACATATTACACCACGGCGTGGAGACGGTAGGCCGTACGTACGCACGCACGATGATTTCGTTTTTTGTAGGATGGATATAAGGTGAAATAGAGTTTTTTCATATTTATAATAATGTATCAGTATATTAGTTATACTAATGTTATTAATTTATAATGAAACAACAAAAGAAGAAGAATAATAAGAAATACATTTGAAAGAATCAGTAAAAGTTATTACCTCTCCTTCGATGTGCATATTCTAAACCTCCTATAAGGGCATTGAATTTGGACTTTGAAGAAAACCATGACATCTAGTATGTTTCTAGGGATGTTTAGAAGATAAATAGACAGGGTTTTTCCGAGATTGAAGGCTCAAAATTTTGTGAAGATGAGAAGGAGGAGGTTCCCTTTTATAAGGGAGGAGAGGGGAACTTTTGGAAGCCTCCAAAATATTAATTTAAAATAAACACAAACCCCACCTAAAAACCTCCAAAATGACTCAAAATAGAATATGAGATGATATAGGGTTCTAATCCCATCAAAAAATAAAATTTATACATGTTTTAAATTTATTTTAAACCTTATCAGTTTGATTTAACCTTATTTAGTCTATTTAATTTTATTTGTGGTAGTAATGTTATAAATTTTCAATGGTTATAAATAATTACTTATGTGTTGTTAATTGTACATAATTTAATTTTTTAGGACATGTTAGACCATATAAATTTTAATTTATAATTTTGAAATATTGTTTTGATTTTTAAACAATTTAATAATATGTTGTTTTCATAAAATGTCAATAGGGTCAAGTTTAGCACAATTCAATTAATTGAATTTAAATAAACTCCAAACAGAATATATTCTCGAAAAAAAATATTTATTAGATTCCTAAAAAAGTCATATTCTTCTTGAAAATTCGTGTATCCCATTATATAATTCATATAATATTTATATTAATATTTTTAAAACCTTTTATTGGATATTTCTGTTAATAAAATAATTACAACAACATTTTTGTATAATAAATTAATATACATATTTGTTGCATAAAAATTATAAATAAAATACTCATATGCAAATAAATCAAATAGATTTCATTAGAATACTTTTTTTTGAATTTATCTTCTTAAACAACCATCTTTTAAAATTTTATCTTTATTAAAGTATGAAGGTGACAACTTTGACATCATTTAAAATAAAATACTATAAATTTCATAATCTATTTTATAAGGCTTTAAATTGTCCACAAGTTGAATTTTGGATGATTAGGGTTTAGATATACTCTACCAATAAGTTTTGGTCAATTTTATGGTTTTTTTAATTGGTATTGTTATTTTAATAAAAACTATATTACTGATTTTTCACTATATTAATAATTTCTACATCATTAATGTATAAGCTATTTAGGTAATTAAATATTTCTTAAAAATTAAAACTAAATTACAATAATAAAGATAAAACATTTCCCTTTCAAATGAGAATTTTTGATCAAATTTATATTCTTTATAACCTTATATTAAAAATACTTTAATTATAAAAGTCTGAGTGAGACATATTTCACTTTCTTTAAATAAAATAAATTAATGGTCTTAACCATATCCATGTGTGTTCCAATAGATTCCATTTAGACGAAGTTTGTTTTAGGGAAAAATATAATCATCCAATTTTATTAAGACAAGTGTTATGGTAATTTTATAATATTATTTTTACGCTTAATTACCTAATTTACCTTTAACTAAGGTAAATAAAATTTACTCTAGTTACAATTCATAATGCCTAAAAATAAAAAATATCTTATTTACATAATTTGGACCAAATGATACCAAATATGGACTCCATTGTTTCAAATTCAAAACACAGAAGATGCAGTATTTAATTTAAAATTAATCCCACTGTTGAGAAAATAGGTTTTAATAGTTAAACATTGCAAAAGATTGAAATGTTTTTACCTATTAATTCAATGTAATATTAATGTAAATGAGTTATATTATATTAAATGGTAAAAATATATTCTATTTATACTTTAAAACCATTCAATATTATAATTTAACCATATAAATTATCTTGATGAAAAAAGTTGTTTTTAATTAAAATTTATCGTATCTTTACTATTCATCAAAATATAAATGTAAATAGAAAAATATTAAAAAATTATCCAAAGTAAATCATTATATACTTATTGTAATAAATAAATATATTTTTTCAAATTTAACTCATAAACGTGTTAAAAACTAGATTTAAAGTGGGTGTGTCATAAAAAGAAGGCAAAAATGCATTTTTTAAAAAATAAATATTTTACCAAAAAAAATTATTTTGTTTCCATACCATGTTCTAGAATATGTGTAATATGAATGATATTGTTATAAAATTTAAAATTTGGTTAATATTATTCATAATGGCTACTTCATAATAATATATCACTGTTTAGTGAAACTCGGTATTGCGTACAACACACACTATTGAGGATGGTCTCTCATGCGTGCAACACAAGCCGAGAATAGTGTTTATGTATACTACAGGATAATATTATGTTGCATAGATTCATTATTTTTTCCATTGTGCGATGATTTAGGGTGTTCTTGGAAGCACCCCGGCTCTCCCGATTCTAAGGATGGAAACTACCCAGACAAGATCACCCCATTAAGGTATAATAATTTTGAGACACAATTAACATATTTCCAGAAACTATCTTTTGGGAGATATGATAATAAATTGGAGATATCCCATTTGATTGCAGTCATAAAATGATTTATGTGGTTTCATCTATCATTCCTTTATATGCTTAAAAAAACCACATTGGAAAGATCAAGAAATGGTATTGGGTAATAGTGTAAAGCTAACCAATTCAATGGTTTTATTCTGACATGCTCTACCACCATGGATATTGGTTCCCTTATTTCTCTTTTTCTTAAGATTAGAGTTCCCACATATTCTCTTAAAGATAAACATACATCTGCTAGACAGATTTCCATTGATATCACTTTCCTCTATGGTCACTCTAATAACTATATTCATATAATCAAAAATATATAGGATATAAATTTATAAAAAAATATTATGTTCCCATTCAATATTCTAATATGTGTTCTTCTTAGGACGTTCTAGCAGCTACTTATGGATAAAATGAACAATTTTCATAAACATAGTTACATATTCCATCACTCGAAGATTTTCTTTCTTTGTAATGATTAAATACCACACCCCAACATGTGATTTCTTCTATTTTATTTTTTATTAATTTATTGGGTTTTTATATTTTTATTAAGGTTTTAGTTGAGTTCATGATGATAATTGTTTATTTTTATAGGTTTTAGGTGGTTTTTGGCCCTACACATTAATATTATACAAGGTTTGGGAAGCAATTGTGAGTCTAGTGAAGGAAGAGTGTGTTTCTAGTTATTTTTATTCTTTTTTTTTAATTCTCTAGAATGGTTTTTTCATTTTTTTTCTATAGAGACCCAAAGCGTTACATACATGGAAATTACATTACTTTTTCAGAATAATTAATACATAACAAAAACAGACACCCAAGGACCATAATAGTTTAGTGTCTTTGGAAACTCCGAACAAAATCATCTAATCATGGTGAAAGATCTTCACCATCTCCCATAAAGATACCCACTTTATTTATTACCTAAAACCATTATTTATATCCTGTGGAAAAGAAAACATTGAAAGGGTGAGCTCAAATTCTCAGTAATTGTAAACATGGAGAACATCAAACAATCCATAAAAATTTGAACGTAAAAACATGAACATAAAACATGAGTAATGACATAAATATTGGTAGTATATAAGGTATAGATAAGAAAGGAACATTAATCATGATAAAATATCATTGGAATAAAATATGTAATTATGTAAAACCATTAATCACATGATATGATTTCAATAATAGCCAAGGCATTTCATCCAAGACTATCATAGTGGAAAAATTCCATTACTGAATCTGGTTTGCTTGCCATTCCAGCCCTCTTTTGCTGAACCGAATTTACTTTCCATTCTATCCATGTTTATCTCATGAGATATAAATCTTTACCCAATTCATTGGAGATGGATATAGGTCACACCCATCTTATAATGAAATAATTCTTTTGGGTGGCACAAAATAAACATAAACCATTCATCATAACCCAAAGAATAAAATGGGTTTCATAAACATAATCCCATCATAATACAATCCATATAAAAAAAGGGATATCATTTCATCATAATAAAAATCAAACCATGTAAATAGTAGAGACATTATACTTGAAACATAATCATACTAAATAATTTCATCTTAGATGAGAAATAATTTTGATAAAACACTTGAAATGAATTCTTGAGGAAAATATCATTTCTTCTTCAAAATCACTTTCTTTTCAAAAAATGACATTTAATTTTAAAATAAAATGATTTTATTGAAAATAATCATGAAATATTGTAGAGGAACCTCAATGAAAATAATGCTTTATGAAATCGTAAAAATCATTTCATTCCATATAAGTTAAAAAAACATTCTTCTTGTACTTTTTCTAGAAAAGTCAAAAAGCACCACGTATGGTAAACAAAAGAAATATTCATTCCATACCTAGAGGTAAAAGTAATAAAAGGCTAAAAATGACATTAAACATACATGGGAGAATAGTAAACATTTTATGTAAACATTTTGAAAAAAAAGTACATGGATGATAAACCTAACCCCAGTAAATACTTACGAATAAACAATCTCAGATATGAATGAGATTGGAATAATTATCCCTCACCTTATGTCCAATTTTATCCATATGTGTCCGAGACTCCTGTATAGTGGGTTTAAAAAAATTATTAAATTATAAAATAACCATAATAATATTTATGATATAATTTATGATTCACTTACAACTTTATATTAACCTTTCATTTGTCAATTCCATGTTAAAGGTGTGTTTTGGGTAAAATTGTTTCATTCATCGTAATTGTTTTTACTTATAATTATTCATATGATTACTTATATCATGATTAAATACTTCCAGAATGTAAAAACTGATATATATATAATATATATTCAGAATATTTATATAATATATCGATAAATGGAATGAAATACATCGTTCATATAGATGGTGGGTCGTACGTACGCATGAATGCTGTTTTCGTTTCCATATTAAATTGAATGGATGTAAATGAAATAAATAAATATATATATATTTATACATAAATCCAGTAGAAATATTATGTAATATATTTCACTATTACTTATTATATGAACATTATAATCATTCTTTAATGGTTAACATGGAGATTGAATCTAATCACATCGTGGAGACGGTGATCCGTATGTACGCACGAGCAATGATATCATTCTCGTAATAATTGAATGGAATTGGAGTAGATGATATAATATATCAGAATCATTATATTTTTATAATAATTATATATAGTTATTTCTTCCATTATTATACCCATCCAAGTAGGTTGGTTAGGAAAAACAAATTACACCACAGTGTGGAGACGGTAGGCCGTACTTACGCACGCGCGGTGATTTTATTTTTCGTAGGATGGATATACGGTGAAATAATGTTGTTTCATATTTTTAAAAACATATTAGTATATTAGTTATACTAATGATATTAATTTATAATAAAACAACTAAAGAAGATGAATAAGATGAAATAAATTTAAAAGAATTGGTAAAGGATATTACCTCTCCTTCGACGCGCCTCTTCTAAACCTCCTCTTAGGGAACTAAAGATGGTCTTCGAAGAAAACCAGGACCTATAGTATGTTTATAGGGAATTTTAGAAGATAAATGGAAAGCGTGTGTCCGAGATAGAAGGCTCAAAATGTTGTAAAGAGGATAGAGAGGAGGTGCCCTTTTCTAAGGGATGAGAGGGGCTCTTTTGGAAACCTCCAAAATATTATTTTAAAATAAACTCAAAATCCACATACAAACCACCAAAAATAGTCCACATTGAAGATGAGATGTTTTAGGGTTGTAAAATCATCAAGCAATAAAATTTAGACATGTTTTTATTTTATTTTAAACCTTATAATTTTGATTTATCCTCATTTATTCTATTTAATTTTATTTGTGGTAATAATGTTATAAATTTTAAATGGTTATAAATACTTACTTATGTGTTGTTAGTTGTACATAATTTTATACTTTATGGCGTTTTAGACCATATAAATTTTAATTTGTAATTTCTAAATATTTTTGTGATTTTTAATCTATTTAATAATATGTTATTTTTATAAAATATCAATAGTGTAAATTTTGACACAATTCAATTATTTCAATTTAAGTAAAATCTACAGAGAAAATATTTCAGAAAAAAAAACTATTTAATATATTCCTAAAAATTCATATTCATCTATATAATTCGTGTAGTACATTAAATAGTTCATATAATATTTATTTTAATATTTTTAAAATAATTTATTGGATATTTCACTTAATAAAATAATTACTACAACATTTTTGTATAATTATTTAATAAACTTATTTGTTGCATAATAATTATAATTAAAATACACGAATGAAATTAGATCTAATATATTTCACAATAATACTTTTAGTATAATTTATCTTCTAAAACAACCAACTTTTAAAATTTTGTCTTTATTAAAGTATGAAGGTGACAACTTTGACATCATTTAAAATAAAATAATATAAATGTCATAATCTCTTTTATAAGGCTCAAAATGATCCACAAGTTGACCCTTGGATTCTTAAGGTATATATATACTCGACCAATAAGTTTTGGTCATGTTTCGGGTCCTTTTGATGGGTATTATTATTTTAATAATTACTATATTATTGATTTTTCACTAAATAAATAATTTCTACATCATTAAGGTATAAGTTGGTTTGGTTATTAAATATTTCTTAAAAATTACAACTATATTACCATAATATAGAAAAATAATTATCATTCAAATTAGTATTTATAATCAAATTTATATTCTATATAACCTTATATTAAAAATACATTAATTATTAAAGTTTGAGTGAGACATATTTCGCTTTCTTTAAATAAAATAAATTAATGGTCTTAATCACATACAAGTGGGTTCCAATAGATTCCATTTGGACCCAAGTATGTTTAAGAGTGAAATATAATCATCCAATTATATTAATACAAGTGTTAGGGTAATTTTATAATATGATTTTTACCTTTAATTGCCTGATTTACCTTTAACTATGTTAAATAAAATTTACCGTAGTTACTATTCATAATGCCTAAAAAAAGTAGCCTATTAACATAATTTGGACCAACTGATTACAAATATGGAATCCATATTTCCAAATTCAAAACACAAAATTTGCAGTATTAAATTTAAAATTATTCCCGCTGTTGAGAAAATGTGGTTTAAAAGTAAAAACATTGCAAAAGATTGAAATGTTTTTACCTATGAATTCAATGTAAAATTAATGAAAATGACATAAATTATATTAAATGGTAAAAATATATTATATTTTTTCTTGAAAAACATTCAATATTATAATTTAACCATATAAATTATCTTGATGAAAAAAGTATTTTTTAATTAAAATTTAGCGTATATTTACTATTCCTCAAAATATGAAAGTTAACAGAAAAATATTAAAAAATTATCCAAAGTAAATTTTTATATACTTATTGGAATGAAAAAATTATTTTTGTCAAATTTAACTCATAAACTGGTCAAAAACTAGATTTAATGTGGGTGTGTCATCAAAAGGTGGCAAAACTGCATTTTTTAAAAATATTTATTTTACCTGTAAAAATTATTTTGTTCTCATATCATGTTCTAGAATATGTGTAAGATGAACGATATTGTTATAAAATTCAAAATATGGTTAATACTATTCATAACGTCTAGTTCATAATAATATATCATTGTTTAGTGAAACTCGATATTGCGTACAACAACCAATATTGAGGAAGGTCGCTCATGCGTGCAACACAAGCCAAGAATAGTGTCTGTGTATACTATAAGCTAACACAGTGTTGCTTATAGCGGAATCTAATCATTGTATAGTGTATAAAAAAATTCATCAATGAAATTAAAAATAATATTTCTCAAACAATCTCTGGATGTTACATTCCAACACCTTAAAATGAATTTCTCCCTCGAAATTTGTTGGGGTGATAAATGGTTTACTAATTAAAGTTTCATTCATAGAAACCCACATCGTAAAAAGGAATACCAATACTTAATTTGAAAAACCAAAGTATGAAACGTAACGGTTACCCAAATTAACTCATCATTGGGTTTCCACATAAGAGAACATAGGTAAAAATATGGATATGGAAAAGAAATATAACCATCACGTTATGATGGAGAGTGGTAGAGAAAATGGCTATGAAAAAGCCAACAATCAAAAAACCATAAATTTTTGATGATCTAAGGTACCATAGGATTCATCGGATATGAGGTTACTAGGACAACGTTTTTATTTTTCAAGAACATTTCCCTAGAGTTGATGAATTTCTGCATAAGGATAAATACTTACTTGATTTCAGTGAAATATCATTATTGGTCATTTCATGAACAATTTCCACTTCCTCAATTTTTTAAAGAGATGATTTTGAATTTTTCATTCTTGAAGAATTATCATATCATGCGATAGAATGATAGGTTATTCCATATGTCTCAAAAAGTTTGGAAAATTTATTAAATATACATAAGTCCATATATGGTGAGATTAACTGTATATGATTTCAAAAATGGACTTATACTTGAACTATCATACCACATAATATAATAAAACTAATTTCTACAAAACATGGACTTCTTGTAGGCCCGTGGTAAGTGATAAAGTCTTGTCGCAATTTGGTTGTGTGTTCAATTCTCGCATCCTTTTCTGATGCAACTGATTGTTTCCCATCCTACGGGTTTTCCTTTTTCAAAAACTACACTATTATAACATTATAGAAATAATATCAAAAATTTCTAGCCTTAAACAACACTATCTGATGTCTAAATTAATTTATTCCAATCTTTAGGCATACCCAAAATAATTTTTTCCAATCTCATAGTATAAAGAAAAAGATTACGAGAGAGGTCATATACAAATCTTGTGATTACCATCATTTGTCCCCCATATATCATAAGATATATCTTGTTCATCATATTTCAAACATATGAATACCTTAATCATGTATTCTCTTGAAACATGAATTACCATTGAACCTTAGTGAAAACCTGAATGATGTCAAAAGTTAATTATTTCCACATACCAAAATCCCAAAATTTCTATATACTCAAATCATAATGTCACTTTGTCCTTATATCAGTAATGAGCTCATTAACACCATCAAACATATAATTATCCCTTTATCCCTTCATTATGTGCATATCATCTATTTTCCAAAAATATTTCAATCACTTTTCTTGGTTACCGGTACCATATAATTATTGAAAAAAACAGCAAACCAATACATAGATATTCCAATATTCTATGATACTATAAATGATATTCCACAACATTATTTTTGAATCTTGTTACATATACACTTAATCATTCCACAACTTTGTTGTCATATTCAAAAACACCAATAGTGATCTCATGTGACTTCCCTTGGTCCTTTGCCTTAAGAGGTTGTTGATGTCGGTCATCATTAACCCTTGGATTAGTGCATTGGTTAGCATAATGCCACATTTCCTTTCCCTTGTAGCATTGAAGTTTTGGTGGTGCGTTATCTATAGTATTTTATCTGTTCACATCATTAGCTACCATTTTCCCATTACTTTGACACTTAACTGCTCGTTGACCTTCTTTTCCACACTTAAAACATTTTCTAGTCCCTTTAAGACAATCTCTACCATGCTTCTTTCCACACTTTGAGCGTAACGAAATATACGTCTTCTTTTCACCATTGTTTTGAGAGTTTTCCATAAAATCAATAATTATTTTCTTGTTAAGACCATGAGATGGATATGTAACACCTAATTCCAGTTCTTCTTTGATAGCACAATGCACAATTTCTTCATAGCTAGTGAAGACGCTTATAGATAGTGCCCTTCAAAAACGTGGTTTTAATCCACTAAAGAATCGATAAAATTTACATTCAGGTTGAATGATAAAGTCATATGCATACCTTGAAAGACTTGTAAAATTCACCTCATATATACCAATTGATTCATCATCCTTTTTCTTAAGATCACAGAAATCCTTTTTCATATTTGTTCGAATAATATGAGGGAAGTACTTATTGAAAAATAACTTCTTGAACTCATCCCATTCCATGGATTCAATTTCATCTTGGGGCCTCATATTCTTAATTATAGTCCACCATTGGTCTAATTCACCTTCTAAGCAGTAAACATCCAAAATGACCTTTTCATGTTCTGAATCGCAATGTATGGAAAATATCTTTCCAATGGTACTGATCCATTGTTCAGCAATAATTGTATCAGAATACCCATTAAAAGAAGGTGTGTGTTCCCTCACGAAGGACTCAATAGAATATGGTCCCCCTCTCTGCTCATTTGGAAGTCCAGAATGATTCATAACTTCTGTATGTATAGAAATAAATTTTTTCACTCCATCTCCCATAAAATTGTTTTGTTCAGGAGGGAAATCATTTCATTTCCCAATACATTGATCAGTAACAATATTTTTTGGAGTTCCATCCATTATCTAAAACCCAAAAAGAATAGTTTGAGGTGAAAAAGAATATTAGGGAAACAACATAATCAAGGGGAGTACATTCAATCTCTATCATATTAGGTTTAATCTTATGTTATTAATGATCATTATCAAAATTATATAATTGTAGACTATACTTATACTTAATCGTAGGGACATCCCTAGACATACCTTAGAAATATCTATAGGGGCCTCAGTAAAGTTTTCGCATCCTAGTTTCCAATGGATGACTAAAAATTTTCTCTGTTACAAAATGTAGATACCCAAAGCTTGACGTACAATAACATTACATTAATTTTTAGGAATACTTAATACAAAATAAAAACAGACACCCAAGGACTGTAACAGTTTAGTGTATTTGGAAACTCATAACTGAATCTTCTAATCATGGTTAATGATCTTCAACAGCTCCCATAAAGTTCTTCTAATTTTTTTCTTAAAAAAAACATTTATTTATATATTGGGGAAAAGAAAACATAAAAAGGGTGAGCTGAAATTCTCAGTAAGGATGAACATGGAGAACATCAAATAATCCATAAACATTTTAACATAATAACATGAACATAAAACATGAGTAATGACATAAATATTGGAAGTACATAAGGAATAGATAATTTTGGAACATTAATCGGGATTAAATATCATGGGAATAAAACATGTAATTTTGGAAAACAATTAAGCACATGATATGATTCCCATAGTAGCCAAGGCATTGCTGCCAAGACTATCATAGTGGACAATGTCCATTACTGAACCGGGTTTTCTTGTCATTCCAGCCTTGTATTACTGAACCAGATTTACTTGCCATTCCAGCCATGTTTATATCATGAGATATAAATCTTTACCCAATTCATTGGAGGGAGATATAGTTCCCACCCTTCTTATAATGAAATCATTCTTTCGTGTGCCACAAAATAAACATAAATCATTCATCATAATCCAATGTATAAAATGGGGTTCATAAACATCTTCACATCATAACATAATCCATATAAAACAAATGGATATAATTTAATCATAATAAAAATAAAACATTGTAAATAGTAGATACATTATACTTGAAACATAATCACACTAAATAATGTCATCTTTGATGGGAAATAGTTTTGATAAAACACTTGAAATGAATTCTTGAGGAAAATATCCTTTCTTCTTCGAAATCAGTTTCTTTTCATGAAATTCCATTTAATTTTAAAAGAAATATATTTTGTTGAAAATAATCATGAAATTTGTAGAGTAAGATTCATGAAAATAAGGCGTTATGAAACTGTAAAAATCTATTCATGTTGTATAAGTTAAAAAAAATTCTTCTTGTACTTTTGCCAAAAAAGTCAAAAAATACCTCGTATGGTAAACAAACGAAATATTCCTTTTATACCTTGTGGTAAAATTAATAAAAGGGTAAAAATTAATTTAAACATACATTTGAGAATAGTAAACATTTTATGAAAACATTTTGAAAAAACATGGACATGGATGATAAATATAACCCCAGTAAATACTTATGAATAAACAATCTCACATAAGAATGAGATTAGAATAATTGTCCCTTAACTTATGTCCAATTTCTTCCATATGTGTCTGAGACTCATGTTTAGTGGGTTTAACCCTATTATTGACATATAATAGAACCATAATAATATTTATGATATTATATATTATTCACTTACGACTTTATATTACCCTTTCATTTGTCAATTCAATTTAAAGCAGTGTTTCAGGTAAAATTGTTTCATTCTTCGTACATGTTTTGACTTATAATTAATCATATGATTAATTATATCATGATTACATACTTCCAGAATGTAAAACATGATTTATATATAATATATATTCATAATATATATATATAATAGATCGATAAACGGAATGAAATACACCGTTCATGGAGACGGTAGGTCGTACGTACGCATGAATGCTGTTTTCATTTTCTTATTAAATTGAATCGAATTAAATGAAATATATATAAATACATAAATACAATAGAATTATTAGGTAATATATTTCATGATTAATTATTATATATACTTTATAATCATTATTTAATGGTTAACAATGAGAATGAATCTAATCGCATCGTGGAGACGGTAATCTGTATGTACGCACGAGTTATGATATAATTTCCATAATTATTGAATGGAATTATAGTGGATTATATAATATATATATAAATGAATGATTTTTTAATAATTATATAAAGTTATTTCTTATATTATTATACCCATCCACGTAGTTTGGTTATGAAAAACATATTACACCACGGCGTGGAGACAGTAGGCCGTATGTACGCACGCACGATGATTTTGTTTTTCGTAGGATGGATATAAGGTGAAATAGAGTTTTTTCATATTTATAATAATGTATCAGTATATTAGTTATACTAATGTTATTACTTTATAATTAAAAAACAAATGAAGAGGAAGAATAAGAAATACATTGAAAGAATCGGTAAAAGTTATTGCCTCTCCTTCGATGTGCCTATTCTAAACCTCCTATAAGGGCACTAAATTTGGACTTTGAAGAAAACCTGGACCTCTAGTATGTTTATAGGGATGTGTAGAAGATAAATAGACATGGTTTTTCCGATATTTGAGGCTCAAAATGTTGTGAATATGAGAGGGAGGAGATGCCCTTTTATAAGGGAGGAGAGGCGTACTTTTGGAAGCCTCTAAAATATTAATTTAAAATAAACTCAAACCCCACCCAAAAACCTCCAAAATGACTCAACATAGAAGATGTCATGAGATAGGGTTCTAATCCCATCAACAAATAATATTTATGCATGTTTTAAATTTATTTTAAACCTTATCAGTTTGATTTATCCTTATTTAATCTATTTAATTTTATTTGTGGTAATAAAGTTATAAATTTTTAATGGTTATAAATAATTACTTATGTGTTGTTAATTGTACATAATTTGATTTTTTAGGAAATTTAAGACAATATAAATTTTAATTTGTAATTTTAAAATTTTTTTTTTATTTTTAAACAATTTAATAATATGTTATTTTCACAAAATTTCAATAGGGTCAATTTTGACATAATTCAATTAAATGAATTTAAATAAACTCCACACAGAATATATTTTCGAAAAAAAAACTATTTAATAGATTCCTAAAAAAGTCATATTAATCTTTAAAATTCATGTATCACATGAAATAGTTCATATAATATTTATATTAATATTTTGAAAACCATTTATTGGATATTTCTCTTCATAAAATAATTACTACAACATTTTTGTATAATTAATTAATATACATATTTGCTTCATAAAAATTATAAATAAAATACTCATATGCAAATAAATCTAATAGATTTCATAAGAATACTTGTTTTTGAATTTATCTTCTAAAAAAACCAACTTTTAAAATTTTAGCTTAATTAAAGTATAAAGGTGAGAACTTTGACATCATTTAAAATAAAATACTATAAATGTCATAATATATTTTATAAGGCTTTAAATGGTCCACAAGTCGAATTTTGGACGATTAGGGTGTAGATATACTCGACCAATAAGTTTTGGTCAAGTTTATGGTCCTTTTTAATTGGTACTGTTATTTTAATAAAAACTATATTATTGATTTTTCACTAAACTAATAATTTCTACATCCTTAATGTATAATCTATTTAGGTAATTAAATATTTCTTAAAAATTAAAAATAAATTACCATAATAAAGAAAAAACATTTAACTTTCAAATGAGTATTTATGATCAAATTTATATTATGTATAACCTTATATTAAAAATACTTTAATTGTAAAAGTTTGAGTGAGACATTTTTCACTTTCTTTAAATAAAATAAATTAATGGTCTTAACCACATCCATGTGTCTTCCAATAGATTCCATTTCAACCAAGTATGTGTTAGGGAAAAATATAATCATCCAATTTTATTAAGACAAGTTTTAGGGTTATTTTATAATATTATTTTTACCCTTAATTACCTAATTTAACTTTAACTCTGGTAAATAAAATTTACTCTAGTTACTATTCATAATGCCTAAACAAATTATCCTATTAACATAATTTCGACCTAATGATTCCAAATATGGACTCCATTTTTTTCAAATTCAAAACACAGAAGATGTGGTATTTAATTTAAAATTAATCCCACTGTTGAGAAAATAGGTTTTTATAGTTAAAACATTGCAAAAGATTGAAATGTTTTTACCTATTAATTCAATGTAATATTAATGAAAATGAGTTAAATTATATTAAATGATAAAAATATATTCTATTTATATTTTAAAACCATTCAATATTATAATTTAACCACATAAATTATCTTGATGAAAAAAGTTGTTTTTAATTAATATTAATCGTATTTTTACTATTCATCAAAATATGAATGTTAACAGAAAAATATTAAAAAATTATCCAAAGTAAATCTTTATATAATTATTGCAATGAATAAATATATTTTTTAAAATTTAACTCCTAAACGTGTTAAAAACTTGATTTAAAGTGGGTGTGTCATCAAAAGGAGGGAAAAATAAATTTTTGGAAAAATTCTTATTTTACCCGAAAAAATTATTTTATTTTCATACCATGTTCTAGAATATGTGTAAGATGAATGATATTGTTATGAAATTCAAAATTTGGTTTATATTATACATAATATCTAGTTCATAATAATATATCATTGTTTAGTGAAACTCGGTATTGCGTACAACACACACTATTGAGGAAGGTCTCTCTTGCGTGCAACACAAGCCATGAATAGTGTTTATATATACTACAGGATAATATGATATTGCAGAGATTCATTATTTTTTCCATTGTGTGAAGATTTATGGTGTTCTTGGAACTACCCTGGCTCTCTCGGTTCTAAGAATGGAAACTACTCAGACAAGATCACCCCATTAAGGTATAATAATTCTGAGACACAATTAACATATTTCCAGTAACTATCTTTTGGGAGAAATGATAATAAATTCGAGATATCCCATTTGATTGCAGTTATAACATGATTTATGTGGTTTCATGCATCATTCATTTATAAGATCAAAAAACCACATTGGAAACATCAAGAAATGGTATTGGGTAATAGTGCAAGGTCAACCAATATAATGGTTTTATTCTGACATTCTCTACCACCAAGGATGTTGGTTCCCTTATTTCTCATTTTCCTATGATTGGAGTTCCCACCTATTACCTTAAAGAAAAACATACATCTGCTAGACATATTTTCATGGATATCACTTTCCTCTATAATCACTCTAATAACTATATTCATATAATCAAAAATATATAAGATATAAATTTATAGAAAAATATTATATTCCTATTCTATATTCTAATATCTGTTCCTCTAAGTATGTGCTAGTAGATACTTATGGATAAAATGAACAAAGTTGAAAAACATAGTTCAATATTCCATCACTTGCAGATTTTCATTATTTGTAATGATTAAATACCACACCCCAACCCGAGATTTCTTCTATTTAATTTGTTTTGTTAATTTATTTGGTTTTTATATTTTTATTAAGGGTTTAGTCGAGTTCTTGATGATAATTGTTTATTTTTATAGGTTTCAGGTTGTTTTTGGACCTACACATTAATATTATTCATGGTTTGGGTAGAAAATGTGAGTCTAGTGAAGGAAGAGTGTGTTTCTAGTTATTTTTATTCTTTTTTTAATTTTCTAGAAATGTTTTTTCATAGTTTTTCAATAGAGACCCAAAGAATTATGTACATGGAAATTACATTACTTTTTCAGAATAATTAATACATAATAAAAACAGACACCCAAGCACCGTAATAGTTTAGAGTCTTTGGAAACTCAGAACAAAATCTTCTAATCATGGTGAAAGATCTTCAACATCTCCCATAAAGTTATCCCCTTCATTTCTTACCTAAAAACTTTATTTATATCATGTGGAAAATAAAGCATAGAAAGGGTGAGCTCAAATTCTCAGTAATGGTAAACATGGAGAACATCAAACAATCCATAAAAATTTGAACGTAAAAACATGAACATAAAACATGAGTAATGACATAAATATTGGTAGTACATAAGGTATAGAAAAGAAAGGAACATTAATCATGATAAAATATCATGGGAATAAAACATGTAATTATGTAAAACCATTAATCACATGATATGATTTCTATAGTAGCCAAGGCATTTCATCCAAGATTATCATAGTGGAAAAATTCCATTATTGAACCTAGTTTGCTTGCCATTCCATCCCCGTATTGTTGAACCGAATTTACTTTCCATTCCAGCCATGTTTATCTCATGAGATATAAATCTCTACCCAATGCATTGGAGATAGATATAGGTCACACCCATCTTATAATGAAATCATTCTTTTGTGTGGCACAAAATAAACATAAACCATTCATTATAACCCAAAGAATAAAATGAGTTTCATAAACATCATCCCATCATAACACAATCCATATAAAAAAATGGATATCATTTCATCATAATAAAAATCAATCCATGTATATAGTAGAGACATTATACTTGAAACATAATCATACTAAATAATGTTATCTTAGATGAGAAATAATTTTGATAAAACACTTGAAATGAATTCTTGAGGAAGATATCCTTTCTTCTTCAAAATCATTTTCTTTTCAAAAAATAACACTTAATTTTAAAATAAAACGATTCTATTGAAAATAATCATGAAATATTGTATAGGAACCTTCATTAAAATAAGGCGTTATGGAATCGTAAAAATCATTTCATGTCGTATAAGTTAAAAAAACATTCTTCTTGTACTTTTTCCGGAAAATTCAAAAAGCACCAGGTATGGTAAAAAAAAGAAATATTCTTTCCATACCTAGTGGTAAAATTAATAAAAGGCTAAAAATGACATTAAACATACATGGGATAATATTAAACATTTTATGTAAACATTTTGAGAAAACATGTACTTGGGTGATAAACATAACCCCAGTAAATACTTACGAATAAATAATCTCAGATATGAACGAGATTGGAATAATTATCTCTTACCTTATGTCCAATTTTATCCATATGTATCTAAGAATCATGTATACTGGGTTTAAACATATTATTAACTTATAAAATAACCATAATAATATTTATGATATCATTTATGAATCAATTACGACTTTATATTAACCGTTCATTTGTCAATTCCATGTTAAAGCTGTGTTTTGGGTAAAATTGATTCATTCATCATACTTGTTTTTACTTATAATTATTCATATGATTACTTATATCATGATTACATACTTCCATAATGTAAAAAATGATTTATATATAATATATATTCATAATATTTATATAATAGATCGATAAACGGAATGAAATACACCGTTCATATAGATGGTGGGTCGTATGTACGCATGAATGCTGTTTTCGTTTCCATATTAAATTGAATGGAAGTAAATGAAATAAATATATATATATATATATATATATATATATAAATCCAGTATCATTATAATTTAATATAATTCACTATTACTTATTATATAAACTTTATAATGATTCTTGAATTCTTAACATGGAGGTTGAATCTAATGGCTTCGTGGAGACGGTGATCCGTATGTACGCACATGCGATGATATCATTCCCATAATTATTGAATGGAATTTGAGTGGATGATAAAATATCTCAGAATAATTATATTGTTATAATAATTATATATTATTATTTCTTCCATTATTATACCCATCCATGTAGGTTGGTTAGGAAAAACAAATTACACAACGGTGTGGAGACGGTAGGCCGTACTTACGCACGCGCGGTGATTTCATTTTTCGTAGGATTGATATACGGTGAAATAGTGTTTTTTCATATTTATAAAAACATACCAGTATATTAGTTATACTAATGTTATTATTTTATAATAAAACAACTAAAGAAGAGGAATAAGAAGATATAAATTTGAAAGAATCGGTAAAGGATATTACCTCTCCTTCGACGTGCCTCTTCTAAACCTCCTCTTATGGAACTAAAGATGGTCTTCGAAGAAAAAAAAGACCTCTAGTATGTTTATAGGGAAGTGTAGAAGATAAATGGACAGCGTGTGTCCGAGCTAGAAGGCTCAAAATATTGTGAAGAGGAGAGGGAGGAGGTGCCCTTTTATAGGGGAGGAGAGGGGCACTTTTGGAAACCTCCAAAATATTATTTTAAAATAAACTAAAACCCAACATAAAACCACCCAAATTAGTCCACTTGGAAGATGAGATATTATAGGGTTGTAAAATCATCAACAAATAAAATTTAGACATGTTTTTATTTTATTTTAAACCTTATAATTTTGATTTATCCTTATTTAATCTATTTAATTTTATTTGTGGTAATAATGTTATAAATTTTAAATGGTTATAAATACTTAATTATGTGTTATTAGTTTTATATAATTTTATATTCTATGAAAATTTAGACCATATAAATTTCAATTTGTAATTTTTAAATATTTTGTGATTTTTAATCTATTTAATAATATGTTATTTTCATAAAATATCAATAGTGCAAATTTTGACACAATTCAATTATTTCAATTTAAATAAAATCTACACAGAATATATTTCAGAAAAAAGAAATATTTAATAAATTCCTAACAATTCATATTCATCTAGAAAATTCGTGTAGTACATTAAATAGTTTATATAGTATTTATTTTAATATTTTTAAAACCATTTATTGGATATTTCTCTTAATAAAATAATTACTACAACATTTTTTTATAATTATTTAATATACTTATTTGTTGCATAATAATTATAATTAAAATACAAAAATTAAGTTAGATCTAATATATTTCATAATATTACTTTTAGTAGAATTTATCTTCTAAAACAACAAACTTTTAAAATTTTGTCTTTATTAAAGTATGAAGGTGACAACTTTGACATCATTTAAAATAAAATAATATAAATGTCATTATCTTTTCTATAAGGCTCAAAATGATCCACAAGTCGATCCTTGGATTCTTAAGGTATATATATACTCTACCAATAATTTTTGGTCATGCTTCGGGTCATTTTGATGGGTATTATTATTTTAATAAGAACAATATTATGGATTTTTCACTAAATAAATAATTTCTGCATCATTAATGTATAAGCTGGTTTGGTAATTAAATATTTTTTAAAAATTACAACTATATTAATATAAAAAAGAAAATAATTTATCATTCAAATTAATATTTAAAATCAAATTTATATTCAATATAATCTTATATTAAAAATACATTAATTATTAAAGTTTGAGTGAGACATATTTCTCTTTCATTAAATAAAATAAATTAATGGTCTTAATCACATACAAGTGGGTTCCAATAGATTTCATTTCGTCCCAAGTATGTTTTAGAGTGAAATATAATCATCCAATTATATTAATACAAGTGTTATGGTAATTTTATAATATGATTTTTACCTTTAATTATCTGATTTACCTTTAACTATGGTAACAAAACGTTACCATAGTTACTATTCATAATGCCTAAAAATAAAAAGTAGCCTATTAACCTAATTTAGACCAACTGATTACAAATATGGAATCCATTTTTCTAAATTCAAAACACAAAAGTTGAAGTATTAAATTTAAAATTAATCCCGCTGTTGAGAAAATGTGCTTTAAAAGTTAAAACATTGCAAAAGATTGAAATATTTTTACCAATGAATTCAATGTAAAATTAATAAAAATGACATAAATTATATTAAATGGTAAAAATATATTATATTTATTCTATAAAAACATTCAATATTATAATTTAACCATATAAATTATCTTGATAAAAAAAAGTAATTTTTAATTAAAATTTAGTGTATATTTACTATTCCTCAAAATATGAAAGTTAACAGAAAAATATTAAAAAATTATCCAAAGTAAATTTTTATATACTTATTGGAATGAAAACAATTATTTTTGTCAAATTTAACTCATAAACAGGTCAAAAACTAGATTTAATGTGGGTGTGTCATCAAAAGGCAGCCAAACTGCATTTTTTTAAAAAAACTTATTTTACCTGTAAAAATTATTTTGTTCTCATATCATGTTCTAGAATATGTGTAAGATAAATGATATTGTTATAAAATTCAAAATATGGTTAATACTATTCATAACGGCAAGTTCAAAATAATATATCATTGTTTAGTCAAACTCGGTATTACGTACAACAAACAATATTGAGGAAGGTCGCTCTTGCGTTCAACACAAGCCAAGAATAGTGTTTGTGTATACTATATGATAATACGGTGTTACGTATAGAACAATCTAATCATTGTGTAGTATACAACAAAAGTCATCAATGAAATTAAAAATAATATTTCCCATAAAATCTCAGGATGTTACATTCTCCCCCCTTAAAATAAATTTTTCAGACGAAATTCGTCGGCGTTACAAATGGTTAACTAATTGAAATTTAATTCATAGAAACCCACATAGTAAAATGGATTACCAATACTTAATTTGAAAAACCAATGTATGAAACGTAATGGTTACCCAAATTAACTCATCACTGGGTTTACACATAGGAGAACATAGGTAAAAATATGGATATGGAAGAGAAATATAACCATCACGTTATGATGGAGAGTGGTAGAGAAAATGGCTATGAAAAATCCAACAATAAAAAATCCATAAATGTTTGATGATCTAAGGTAACATAGAATTCACCGGATATGATGTTACTAGGACAACGTTTTTGGTTTTCAAGATCATTTCCCTAAAGTTGATGAATTTATTCACAAGGATAAATACTTACTTGATTTCATTGAAATATCATTATTGGTCATTCCATGAACAATTTCCACTTCATCAATTTCTTAAGAGATGATGTTGAATTTTTCATTCTTGAAGAATTATCATATCATGCGACAAAATGATAGGTTATTCCATATGTCTAAAAAAGTTAGCAAAAGTTATTAAATAAACATAAGTCCATCTATGGTGAGATTAACCTTATATGATTCCAAAAATGGACTTATAATTCATCAATCATACCATATAATATAATAAAACATATTTCTACTAAACAGGGACTTCTTGTAGGCCAGTGGTAAGTGATAAAGTCTTGTCGCACTTCGATTGTGGGTTCGATTCCCACATACTTTTTCGATGCGACAGATTTTTTCCCATCCTATGGGTTTTCCTTTTTCAAAAACAATACTATTATAACATTCTAGAAATAATATCAACAATTTTGTCATGACCCGCCCTCGGGGTCCGTGCCGTGACTACCCCAAGCCCGCCTTCCATAGGCTAGGGGCTGGCGACTAGCACCAAGGCATAAATCCCGGTAAAAAGGGAAGGCATTGCCTTTGTAAAGTAAACAAACACCACATAGTAAGCAAGCGGAAAGTAAACACTAAGCAAAAGCAGAGTACAACTGAAAGTGCGGAAAAGTAAATGGGCCAGTATACAAACCCAAACTGAAAGTAAAGTACAACTCAAAAGGAAAAACAGCAACTGAAAAGTAAAAGCCGTTACACCGAGCTGTCCACTGGAAATCCCACCTGAAGGGTGGGTAGAGATAGCTCCACCGCTCCACGGGTCCCGCCGTCCGCTCCGAGCACGTCCCGCCCAGTGGTCCACCTCCAGGTACCGTCCTGCTCTGCAAGCCTCAGCTAAGATCAACGCTGTCTGTCGTCTGCAACCAACACAACGTAGTGCGGGCAAAGCCCGTGCAGGGGTGAGTATAAGCTACTCAGTAGAGACCCCGAGACCCCGGAAGGTCTCTCAAATCCACAAAGGATAAACCACGAAGAAAGGTACAATCACGAAGTAACAACCGACATTGCTTAGGTATATTCCCATACATATACCTAAGTCATCAATTTCAAATACGCTCCAACCTCCGAGCCCAAGTACAACTCAGTCCACACATGAAAGTAAACGTATTCCACACAGGAAAGCAAAACGTAATCCACACAGGATAACACAACACAATCCACACAGGAAAGCAACAGGATTCAGCTCACACAGGTATACTTCTTCAAAAGACGATAAAGATGTTCTATGATCCATCTAAGTCGTCAGACCCACGAAGGATCGATAGGTAACTAACCCCTGCAAAAGACCCACACAGGATCGGGCCCACATAGGAGCTGTAGGCGCTGGTTCACACAGGACCGCTGAGCGCAAGGACCCACACAGGATCGGACCCACACAGGATCGGGCCCACACAGGACCCGTAGCACTGATCCACGTAGGATCGCTGAGTGCTGTAGTCGTCGTCGTCGAATCCACACAGGATCTCTGTACATTCGTCGTCGCAGTTACAGTAGCAGTAGTAGCAGTAGTAGTCACAGTAACAGTCGCAGTAAGAGTCGCAGCCAGCACTAGGGTTCTCGCACACAGCAAGCTCGTTCGGAGGGTCCGCTCCACGAGCCGAGAGGCTGATACATCAACTGTCACAAAGTCCAGAGTTGATGTATCCAAAAGTTCCGTATCGCCAACAGGAACTCAACGCAACAGACGGCGCGTCGATCGGACGCCCGGTCTGAGAGTTATTGGCTTTTTCGTCCCCGGGGCCCGGTTGGTTTTTAAGGCAAAACCAACCCGACCGTACTCCACCTGTGTCCAAACCTCGGGCGGAGTATGCCAAAAGATCCGTCTCACTAAGAGGAACACAACAAAGCTGACGGCACGTCAATTGGACGTCCGTAGCTCGAGATATGAGCGTTTCCGCTCCGAAGGCCCGGCTGGTTTCGTGAACGAACCAACCCGGTCGAGCTCATAGTGTTCCGAAACTTTGAGTGCGATATACCGAAACTACCGTCTCGATCCAAGGATCGCGTTGCCGTAGACGGTTCGTCGATCGGAGGTCCGTGGCTCAATTTATGGCCAAAAGACCGAAGACGACACGAAAATGGGGGGTCCGGGTCCGGGCCGACCCGGCCCGACCCCCCCTGGGTCGGCCCGAACCGGGTCGCCCCGACCTGGGTCCGACCAGGCCCGGCTGGCGGCGGACCGGCGCAGCGGCGCGGTCCGGTGCGGCCCGGCCGGCGGCGGCGCGGCCTGGCGCCGCTGGGGTCACGCGCGGGGGGCATGGCCCCCGCATCCTGCTAGCGGCGCGGCTTTTAGCCGCGCCATTTGGTGAACCGGCCCCCCTTCGTGGGGGCCTGCTTGAGGGAAACCGGGGGGTCGTCTTCCCCCCTCAATGAAATCGCCCCCCCTCATAAATGGGGGGGGTTAGAGAGTTGACCGGGGGAATTTATTCCCCCGGTCTTTGACCTTCCGGCCGGCCACCTGGCCGGCCGGTTTTTCTCCAACGGGACCGGCAAGCCGGTCCCCTTCCGGTTTCCGACGCCGGCGGCCCGGCGTGCCGCCGGTCTTCCCGTCTCGCCGCGGCCCGGAACCGGCCACGATGTTCGTCGTCTGGCGCGGTGCGACGGCACCGCGCCCCTCCGCCCCGCCTTCGATTCCCTTCGACGTGGCGCGAAGGCGTCGCGTTCTTGATGATTCATCCACGGCGCGGCGCGACGGCGCCGCGCAATATAATCGTGCGATTATCCGCGTGGTGCGACGGCACCACGCTATCTTGTTTCCACCCGCAAGATTAATCAACAAGAACAAAGGAGGGGGTTCGGCCATGTTCATGCGGTCCGGCCCCCTCACGTTAAATGATAACACAATTTAAATATCCTCACGTAGTCATGCTAGAACCATGAACAAGAATAAATAAATAAACAAATAACAACAACCCCTACCTTGGGTATAGGTTCGAAGATTTGTCAACGTCCCGCGGAAGACAACGTCGCGGAGGTCGGGCATCGCGGTAATCGTTCGTCAAAACCGATGACGAAGAGGTACGTCCGAAGAGGTACGTCGTTGGTGAATCTTCGTATGCCGACGAAGTAAGTCCGAGGAGGAAGCGACGTTCCCTTTCATTGACACGGAAGACGAAGAAGAGAGGTGCGGCGTTCATCGTCGGAGCTTGAGCGTTCTTCGTCAGAGCTTGAGCGTTCATCGTCAAAGTTTGAAGAAGAAGGAGAAGAACCCAAAAGCTCTCAAGATGGATAAACAATTCCAACCAAATAAAATAAGATAGAGTCTTATTTTATTCACAAACTTAACAAATTGAATTTCAAAGGTTTGAAATTCAAATAAGATAACTCCAAAATTAAATAACAGTTTGTCATGTCATTTAAAGAGGGGTTAAAGGGAGTTTGAGAGAAGATGGAAGGTTTAGGTTCGTGTGGGTCCCACCACACTTAATCCTCTCAAGGGAGGTTAAGTGGGTGTGGGTCCCACCCCTAACTTCCATTGAGAGAAGTTAACCAACAAAAGATAAAATAAAAAGTGTTCCACATTTTTATTCATCTTTTTATAATTCTCACAAAAACTAACTTTCGTCCCGCATTAAACGCAACTTCGGAAAAGGTCTCCTTAAGAGAATATCAGTGTTGCGAGTTCATCGGTGTCCTTGGATTTCAATTCCGAGCACCGGATCAAAAGTTATAAATTCCCGCTCGTTCGTTCACTGAACGTACCTGAGCGAAACTTCGGAAAATGATTCCGGGCACTCTTGGCCTCAGAATCAGGTGCCGTCTGAAACCACGCTCTTGTAAAATTCCAAAGAAAATTAAAAAAATATATTTCCCTTGAATTTTAAGGGTCTTTACATTACTCCCACCTCAGGGCTTTACGTCCCCGTAAAGATACAACAAAACTAGGGAAACAAATGAGGGTACTGAGCACGCATCTGAGCCTCCCGCTCCCATGTGCTCTCCTGGAGATTCCCGTGCTGCCATATGATGTGCACAAGAGGAATCGATCGCCCACGTAGGACCCGCTCTTGTCGATCCTCTATATCCACTGGGACCTCCGTAAAAGTCGCCCCATCGTCAACGTCAAGCTCCCCATGGTCAATGATGTGCGTCGGGTCGTGCACGTATCTCCTCAGCTGAGACACGTGGAAGACATCGTGTACCCGGTGCAACTGAGGTGGTAGATCCAGGCGATAAGCCACCTCACCAATCCTACTGAGGACCTGGAAGGGTCCGATGAAGCGCGGAGATAACTTGCCGCCTCGGCCAAATCTCTGAATACCACGTCGAGGTGAGACCCACAAGAAGACGTGGTCGCCATCCTCGAACTCCAGTGGCCTCCGCCTCCTGTCAGCATAAGACTTCTGCCAGCTCTGAGCTGTCCTCATCCGCTCCTGGATGACCTGGATCTTCTCTGTCGTGGCATGGACCATCTCCGGTCCCACAAGTGCTGACTCCCCAGGGTCTGTCCAGCACAAAGGAGATCTACAAGGTCGGCCGTACAATGCCTCGTATGGTGCCATCCCGATGGTGGAGTGGTAGCTGTTGTTGTACGCAAACTCCACCAAGGGTAGGTGGTCCTCCCAGCTACGACCAAAGTCGAGGACACATGCGCGGAGCATGTCCTCGAGAGTCTGAATGGTCCTCTCCATCTGAGCATCCGTCTGAGGGTGAAAGGCTGTGCTCAGACGTAGCTGCGTTCCGAACGCCTCCTATAACCCCTTCCAAAGCCGGGAAGTAAAGAGAGCATCTCGATCAGAGACGATAGATGATGGCACATCGTGAAGCCGCATAATCTCCTGAACATAGAGACGTCCCAAGCACTCCAGTGAGCCCTGCTCTCTAATGGGTAAGAAGTGTGCCGACTTGGTGAGTCGGTCAACAATCACCCAGATGGAGTCGTGGCCTCTGGAAGTGCGTGGAAGTCCAGTCACGAAGTCCATAGATATGTCGTCCCACTTCCACTCCGGAACCTCCAAGGGCTGTACCAAGCCTGCTGGTACCTGATGCTCTGCCTTCACCTGCTGACAGATGAGGCATCGAGAAACGAACTCTGCCACTGCCTTCTTCATGCCCGGCCACCAGTGCTGTCGCCTGAGGTCCTGGTACATCTTTGCCACTCTTGGATGTACTGCCAAAGGAGAAATGTGAAACTATCTCAGCACTTCCTCTCGCAAAGCGACTGGTACCATGGTACGTCCTCTAAAAAGGATGTCGTGCTCTGCTCCAAGGGAGAAACCATCAGGTGCATGTCCTGAGGATACCTGCGCACGCCGTGTCTCACAGCCAGCGGCTTCACGCTGTGCCTCTCTGACCCGCTGTAGTAGTGGAGGGGTGACTGTGAGAGACTGGAGGAAGGCTGCTCCATCTCTATCCACGAAGGATATCTGCAAAGGGGCTAGCTGCTTTGTCGCCTCCTCGAGTAGCTGAATGCCCGTCCTCCTGCTGAGGGCATTGGCTACTACGTTCCCCTTCCCAGGAGTATAGACTATATCAAAGTCATAGTCCTGGAAAAACTCGAGCCATCGCCGCTGTCTCAGGTTCAGGTCCTTCTGCGAGAAGATATACCTGAGACTCTGATGATCGGAAAAGACTGTAAAGCGCTCGCCCATCAGATAGTGTCGCCATGTCTTCAGAGCGAAGACCACTGCTGCTAACTCCAGGTCATGGGTAGCGTAGTTCTGCTCATGCGGCCTCAACTGACGTGATCCATAGGCGATCACTGCCCGCTCCTGAATCAGAACACATCCGAGTCTGGTCCCTGATGCATCGCAGTAGACTACGTACCCTACTCCCTCCTTAGGCAACCTCAGGATAGGTGCGCTAGTCAATCTCTGTCTCAGCTCCTGGAAGCTCTGCTGACATCTGTCTGACCACACGAAGGGTTTCCCCTTCTTCGTCAAAGCTGTGAGTGGTGCTGCAACTCTTGAGAAGTCCGGCACGAATCTCCGATAGTATCAAGCTAGTCCCAAGAAACACCGAACCTCAGTCACGCTCCTGGGTGGCTCCCATGCTAACACAGCCTCAATCTTCGCAGGATCCACTGCAACTCCCGCCTCAGAGATAACGTGTCCCAAGAAGTGGACCTCACGTATCCAGAACTGGCACTTTGAGAGATTACCATAAAGCTGGTGCTCTCGGAGTGTGTCTAGTACAACTCGCAAGTGATAGGCGTGATCCTCCTCAGTCGTAGAGTAAATCAGAATGTCTTCGATGAAGACCACGACAAACCGATAGAGGTATGGATGAAAGATCCTGTTCATGAGAGCCATGAACACTGCTGGAGCATTGGTTACACCGAAAGGCATAACCAAGAACTCATAGTGGCCATACCGACATCTGAAGGCCGTCTTCTGCACATCCTCGTCTCTGACTCTGAGCTGATGATAGCCTGACCTGAGGTCTATCTTTTAGAACCACCGTGCTCCCTTGAGCTGATCAAAGAGGTCATCAATCCTCGGTAGCGGATACTTGTTCCACACTTTCACCTGGTTCAGGCGACGATAGTCAACACAAAGCCGCAGGCTCCCGTCCGCCTTCTTGGCGAACAAAATTGGGGAAGCCCAGGGTGAAACACTGGGTCGGATGAACCCCTTGCCCTGCAAGTCCTCCAACTGTACCCGTAGCTCTCGAAGCTCGGCGGGGGCCATCCGATATGATGGAGTGGATATCAGGGTTGTCCCGGGGTACACGTCAATATAAAAGTCTATCTCTCTACGAGGAGGTAGCCCTGGAACGTCATCGGGAAAAACGTCCGCAAACTGATCCACCACTGCAGGAAAACCAGGACTCCGCATGTCAACTGCTCCAAGGATGAGGCTAGACAACTGATGAGTGATGGACTGTCCTCTCCTCCGTGGAAGTCCATCCTGTGCTGCTAAGGCTCCCTTCTCGCCGGTGAAGGTGATCCTGCTCCCGTCGGTGCGTACACATCGCACCTTGCGCCTAAAACAATCAATCTGCGCATGGACCATAGATAGCCAATACATGCCCAAGATGACGTCGTAAGGCCTCGACGCTGCTACAAGAAGATCCCAGCCGAAGCTCTCACCTCCTAGAGTAATCTCACACTGCCGGCACCAGTGCATAATCGTCGAGTCTGCTCCCGTAGGAGTCTATGCCGTAAGGATCGAGCCAACGGCTCTGTCGGAATCTCCGAGCTCCGAACAAGGGCAGCGTCTATGAAAGAGTGACTCGCTCATGTGTCTATAAGTACTGTAGCAAGGGTGGAATAGACACAGATAGTACCTCGAATCATCTCGGGTGCACCGTGGTCGTAGGCCTCTGCTGCCTGGAGCTGTGCCTGTCTCTGCCTGCCAGCTCCCTGTGGTCGGGGTGGACCTCCTGGTGGTGGTGGTGGCAGAGCCTCAAAGCGTCGCCCACCATCGGCTGCTCGTCCAGCTCCTCTGCCTCGTCCGCCTCCTCCCTGCAGACCGCCACGGTCGACCCTCTGCCTCTGCCTCGGTGGTCCCTCAACTGTCTGCTGCTCCTCGGCACGGCGGGTCGGGCAGTCACGAGCCATGTGGCCCTGCCCACCGCACGAGTAGCACTGTCTGCCTCTCGAAAGACTGGCTCCGCGCTGTGTGCCCCGCACTGCTGAGCCAGTGTCCTGAGGTCGTCTGCCCGAAGGTCTGGTCTGCCTGGACCCCTGAGTCATCCGTCGACTACCTGCTGCAGATGAATCTGCCACGTGCCGCCCTGCGGTGGGTCACTGCGCTGGTGTAGACTCAGCAAGGAAGCTCTCGATCGGAAGGGCCCGCTCCAGTACTCCTGCCTGAGTCGGTATGCTGAGGGAGATCAGCAATGCCCTGATCTCGTGTCTCAAACCCTGCTCGAAGGTCCGAGCCCGGAATAATGGGTCCCGTACCATGTCGGTCGAGTAGCGCGAGAGATCAGTAAATCTCGCCGAGTACTGAGCGACCGTCATGTTGCCCTGCCGCAGCTGAAGAAGCTCCTGGATACGCACCGCACGAAGGGTGGCTGGGACGAACTCCGAGAGGAAGAGGCTCTGAAAGTCCGTCCAAATTAGAGATGCCTCAACGTGCACCTGGAGCATCAAGCTCCACCATCGTCCTGCTGCTGCCTGTAGTAGGCTCGCAGCGAGGATCACCATGAGGTCTGTTGGTGTCCTCACTAGCCTAAACACACGTACCACTGCCTCCAGCCAGTCCTCGGCTGCCTGGGGATCCGTCTCCCCACGAAACCTGGGCGGTCGCTGGTGCTGAAACTCATGCAGTGCGCTGAGGCGACGTGCATCATCAGCGGCTGGTGCTGGAAGCATCGGGGGCTCGGCGGGTAGTGCTACCGCCGGTGCCACTGCTGACAAAGGGCCCTGCACCGAGGCCTCGTCGCTCGGTGGGCTGTCGTCACACTCAACTCTCGGAACCCTAGCTGGCTGCCGTCGTGGGGCCATCCTGAAAAGAAAACAGGTGTGCCGCGGTCAGAACAATATACCTGGTGAGCTGATATAAAGTAATCACAAAGAAAACTTTGAAGCACACATGCGATAAATGTTTTCGTTCATTAAGTCGGAAATCAGAAGTCAGGGTCCTGGTGTACGGATACGTCGGCCTCCGCACGAACACTGAACTCCCTGGACTGATAAGCACACTCAATACGCTAAACATTATTGCTTCACATAGAAAAGATCAGAGTTCGCGGTAGAACCGAACTCCTCTGATACCAATTTGTCACGACCCGCCCTCGGGGTTCGTGCCGTGACTACCCCAAACCCGCCTTCCATAGGCCAGGGGCTGGCGACTAGAATCAAGGCATAAATCCCGGTAAAAAGGGAAGGCATTGCCTTTGTAAAGTAAACAAACACCATAGAGTAAGCAAGCGGAAAGTAAACACTAAGCAAAAGTAGAGTACAACTGAAAGTGCGGAAAAGTAAATGGGCCAATATACAAACCCAAACTGAAAGTAAAGTACAACTCGAAAGGGAAAACAGCAACTAAAAAGTAAAAGCCGCTACACCGAGCTGTCCACTAGAAATCCCACCTGAAGGGTGGGTACAGATAGCTCCACTGCTCCACGGGTCCCGCCGTCCGCTCTGAGCACGTCCCGCCCAGTGGTCCACCTCCAGGTACCGTCCTACTCTGCAAGCCTCAGCTAAGATCAACGTTGTCCGTCGTCTGCAACCAACACAACGTAGTGCGGGCAAAGCCCGTGCAGGGGTGAGTATAAGCTACTCAGTAGAGACCCCGAGACCCCTGAAGGTCTCTCAAATCCACAAAGGATAAACCACGAAGAAAGGTACAATCACGAAGTAACAACCGACATTGCTTAGGTATATGCCCATACATATACCTAAGTCATCAATTTAAAATACGCTCCAACCTCCGAGCCCAAGTACAACTCAGTCCACACAGGAAAGTAAACGTATTCCACACAGGAAAGAAAAACGTAATCCACACAGGATAGCACAACACAATCCACACAGGAAAGCAACAGGATTCAGCTCACACAGGTATACTTCTTCAAAAGACGATAAAGATGTTCTCTGATCCATCTAAGTCGCCGGACCCACGAAGGATCGATAGGTAACTAACCCCCGCAAAAGACCCACACAGGATCGGGCCCACATTGGACCTGTAGGCGCTGGTTCACACAGGACCGCTGAGGGCAAGGACCCACACAGGATCAGACCCACACAGGATCGGGCCCACACAGGACCTGTAGCACTGATCCACGTAGGACCGCTGAGTGCTGTAGTCGTCGTCGTCGAATCCACACAGGATCTCTGTACTGTCGTCGTCGCAGTTACAGTAGCAGTAGTAGCAGTAGTAGTCACAGTAACAGTCGCAGTAACAGTCGCAGCCAGCACTAGGGTTCCCGCACACAGCAAGCTCGTTCGGAGGGTCCGCTCCACGAGCTGAGAGGCTGATACATCAACTGTCACAAAGTCCAGAGTTGATGTATCCAAAATTTCTGTATCGCCAACAGGAACTCAACGCAACAGACGGCACGTCGATCGGACGCCCGGTCTGAGAGTTATTGGCTTTTTCATCCCCGGGGCCCGGTTGGTTTTTAAGGCAAAACCAACCCGAACGTACTCCACCTATGTCTAAACCTCGGGCGGAGTATGCCAAAAGATCCGTCTCACTAAGAGGAACACAACAAATCTGACGGCACGTCAATTGGACGTTCGTAGCTCGAGATATGAGCGTTTCCGCTCCGAAGGCCCGATTGGTTTCGTGAACGAACCAACCCGGACGAACTCAAAGTGTTCCAAAACTTTGAGTGCGATATACTGAAACGACCGTCTCGATCCAAGGAACGCGTTGCCGTAGACGGTTCGTCGATCGGAGTTCTGTGGCTCAAGTTATGGCCAAAAGACCGAAGACGACACGAAAATGGGGGGTCCGGGTCCGGGCCGACCCGGCCCGATCCCCCTGGGTCGGCCCGAACCGGGTCGCCCGACCCGGGTCCGACCCGGCCCGACCGGCGGCGGACCGGCGCGGCGGCGCGGTCCGGTGCGGCGGCGCGGCCTGGCGCCGCTGGGGTCACGCGCAGGGGGCATGGCCCCCGCATCCTGCTGGCGGCGCGGCTTTTATTCGCGCCATTTTGTGAACCGGCCCCCCTTCGTGGGGGCCTGCTTGAGGGAAACCGGGGGGCCGCCTGCCCCCCTCAATGAAACCGCCCCCCTCATAAATGGGGGGGGGGTTTAGAGAGTTGACCGGGGGAATTTATTCCCCCGGTCTTTGACCTTCCGGCCGGCCACCTGGCCGGCCGATTTTCCTCTAACGGGACCGGCATGCCGGTCCCCTTCCGGTTTCCGACGCCGGCGGCCCGGCCTGCCGCCGGTCTTCCCGTCTCTCCGCGGCCTAGAACCGGCCGCGGTGTTCGTCGTCTGGCGTGGTGCGACGGCACCGCGCCCCTCCGCCGCACCTTCTATTCCCTTTGACGCGGCGCGACGGCGTCGCGTTCTTGATGATTCTTCCACGGCGCGGCGCGACGGCGCCGCGCAATATAATCATGCGATTATCCGCGTGGTGCGACGGCACCACGCCATCTTGTTTCCACCCGCAAGATTAATCAACAAGAACAAAGGAGGGGGTTCGGCCGTGTTCATGCGGTCCGGCCCCCTCACGTTAAATGATAACACAATTTAAATATCCTCACGTAGTCATGCTAGAACCAGGAACAAGAATAAATAAACAAATAACAACAACCCCTACCTTGGGTATAGGTTCGAAGATTTGTCAACGTCCTGCGGAAGACAACGTCGCGGAGGTCGGGCGTCACGGTAATCGTTCGTCAAATCCGATGACGAAGAGGTTCGTCCGAAGAGGTACGTCGTTGGAGAATCTTCGTATGCCGACGAAGTAAGTCCGAGGAGGAAGCGGCGTTCCCTTTCGTTGACACGGAAGACGAAGAAGAGAGGTGCGGCGTTCTTCGTCGGAGCTTGAGCGTTCTTCGTCCGAGCTTGAGCTTCTTCGTCAAAGTTTGAAGAAGAAGGAGAAGAACCCAAAAGCTCTCAAGATGGCTAAACAATTCCAACCAAATAAAATAAGATAGAGTCTTATTTTATTCACAAACTTAACAAATTGAATTTCAAAGGTTTTAAATTCAAATAAGATAACTCCAAAATTAAATAACAATTTGTCATGTCATTTAAAGAGGGGTTAATGGGAGTTTGAGAGAAGATGGAAGGTTTAGGTTCGTGTGGGTCCCACCACACTTAATCCTCTCAAGGGAGGTTAAGTGGGTGTGGGTCCCACCCCTAACTTCCTTTGAGAGAAGTTAAACAACAAAAGATAAAATAAAAAGTGTTCCACATTTTTATTCATCTTTTTATAATTCTCACAAAAACTAACTTTCATCCCGCATTAAACGCAACTTCGGAAAAGGTCTCCTTAAGCGAATATCGGCGTTGCGAGTTCATCGGTGACCTCGGATTTCAATTCCGAGCACCGGATCAAAATTTAGAAATTCCCGCTCGTTCGTTCACTGAACGTACCCGAGCCAAACTTCGGAAAATGATTCCGGGCACTCCGGGCCTCGGAATCAGGTGCCGTCTGAAACCGCTCTCTTGTAAAATTCCAAAGAAAATAAAAAAAAATATTTCCCTTGAATTTTACGGGTCTTTACAAATTTCTAGAATTAAACAACACTATTTGATGTCTAAATTAATTCATTCCAATCTTTAGGCTTACCCAAAATAATTTTGTCCAATCTCATAGTATAAAGAAAAAGATTACTAGAGAGGTCATATACAAATCATGTGATTATCATCATTTGTCCCCCATATATCATAAGATATATCTTGTTGATAATATTTCAGACATGTGAATACCTTAATCATGTATTCTTTGGAAACATGAATTACCATTGAACCTTAGTGAAAACATGATTGCAGTCAAAAGTTAATGATTTCCACATACCAAAATCCCAAAATTTCTATATACTGAAACCCTGATGTCATATTGTCCTTATATCAGTCATGAGCTCATTAACACCATCAAACATCTAATTATCCCTTTATCCCTTCATTATGTGCATATCATCTGCTTTACAAAAATATTTCAATCACTTTTCTCGGTTACCGGTACCATATAATTATTGAAAACAACATCAAACCAATACATAGATATTCCAAAATTCTACGATACTATAAATGAGATTCCACAACATTATTTTGGAATCATGTTACATATACACTTAATCATTACACCACTTCATTGTCATATTCAAAATCACCAATAGTTATCTCATGTGACTTCCCTTGGTCCTTTGCCTTAAGTGGTTGTTGATGTCGATCATCATTAACCCTTGGATTAGGGCATTGGTTAGCGTAATGCCACATTTCATTTCCCTTATAGCATTGAAGTGTTGGTGGTGCGTTCTCTATAGTATTTTCTCTAATCACATCATTAGCTACCATTTTCCCATTACTTTGACACTTAATTGCTCGTTGACCTTCTTTTCCACACTTAAAAAATTTTCTAGTCCCTTTAAGATAATATCCACCATGCGTCTTTCCACACTTTGAGCATAACGAAATATTCGTCTTCTTTTCACCATTGTTTTGAGATTTTCCCTTAAACTACATATTTTTTTTCTTACCTAGACCATGATATGGATATGTAACACGTAATTCCAGTTCTTCCTTGATAACCCAATGCACATTTTCTTCATAGCTAGTGAAGACACTTATAGGTAATTCCCTTTGAAAACTTGGTTTTAATCCACTAAAGAATCCATAAACATTACATTCAGGTTGAATGATAAATTCAGATGCATACCTTGAAAGCCTTGTAAAATTCACCTCATATATACCAATAGATTTATCATCCTTTTTCTTAAGATCAAGGAACTCCTTTTCAATATTTTTTTCGAATAATACGAGAGAAGTACTTATTGAAAAATATGTTCTTGAAATCATCCAATTCCATGGTTTCAATTTCATCTTGGGGCCTTGTATTCTTAATTAGAGTCCACCATTGGTCTACTTCACCTTCTAAACGGTAAACATCCAAAATGACCTTTTCATGTTCTGAATAGAAAAGTATGGAAAATATCTTTTCAATAGTACTGATCCATTGTTCAGTAATAATTGGATCAGAATACCCATTGAAAGAAGGTGTGTGTTTCCTCATGAAGGACTCAATAGAATATTATTCCCTTCTCTGCTCATTTGGATGTCCATAATGATTCATAACTTCTGTAAGTATAGAAATAAAATTTTTCACTCCATCTCCCATAACATTGGTTTGTTCAGGAGGACAATCATTTCATTTCCCAGTACATTGATCAGTAACACTGTTTTTTGGAGTTCCATCCATTATCTAAAACCCAAAAAGAATAGTGTGATGGGAAAAATAATATTAGGGAAACAACATAATCAAGGGGATTACTATCAATCTATATCATATTAGGTTTAATCTTAGGTTATTCATGATCATTATCAAAATTATATAATTGTAACATATACTTATACTTAACCTTAGGGACATCCCTAGACATACCTTAGAAATATCTATAGGGATCTCATTAAAGTTTTAGCATCCTTTTTTCCAAAGGATAACTAAAAATTTCCTATGTTACCAAATGTAGATACCCAAAGCTTGAAGTACAAGGACATTACCTTAATTTTTCGGAATACTTAATAGATAATAAAAACAGACACCCAAGGACTGTAGTAGTTTAGTGTATTTGGAAACTCAGAACTGAATCTTCTAATCATGGTGAATGATCTTCAACAGCTCCCATAAAGTTCTTCCATTTTTTTTCTTAACAAAAATTTTTATTTATATCTTGGGTAAAATAAAACATAAAAAGGGTGATCTGAAATTCTCAGTAAGGGTAAACATGGAGAACATAAAACAATCCATAAACGTTTTAACGTAATAACACGAACATAAAACATGAGTAATGACATAAATCTTGGAAGTATATAAGGCATAGATAAGTTTGGAACATTTATCATGATAAAATATCATGGAAATAGAACATGTAATTTTGGAAAACCATGAAGCACATGATACGATTTCCATAGTAGCCAACGCATTGCTGTCAAGACTATCATAGTGGACAAAGTCCATTAATAAACCGAGTTTTCTTTTCATTCTAGCCTTATATTACTACACCAGATTTACTTTCCATTCCAGCCATGTTAATCTCATGAGATATAAATATTTACCCAATTTATTAGAGGGAGATATAGTTCACACCCTTCTTATAATGAAATCGTTCTTTTGTCTACCAGGAAATAAACATAAATCATGCAACATAATCCAATGAATAAAATGGGTTTCATAAACATCTTCCCGTCATAACATAATCGATATAAAACAAATGGATATAATTTAATCATAATAAAAATCAAATAATATAAATAGTAGATACATTATACATGAAACATAATCATACTAAATAATGTCATCTTAGATGGGAAATAGTTTTGATAAAACACATGAAATGAATTCTTGAAGAAAATATCCTTTCTTCTTCGAAATCATTTTCTTTTCATGAAATTACATTTAATTTTAAAAGAAAAATATTTTGTTTAAAATAATCATGAAATCTTGTAGAGTAAGCTTCATGAAAATAAGGCATTATGAAATCGTAAAAATCCATTCATGTTGTGTAAGTTAAAAAACATTCTTCTTGTACTTTTTCCAGAAAAGTCAAAAAATACCTCATATGGTAAACAAATGAAATATTACTTCTATACCTATTGGTAAAAGTAATAAAAGGGTAAAAATGAATTTAAACATACATTGGATAATAGTAAACAATTTATGAAAACATTTTGAAAAAACATGGACATGGATGATAAATATAACCCCAGTAAATACTTATGAATAAACAATCTCACATAAGAATGAGATTGGAATAATTGTCCCTTAACTTATGTCCAATTTCATCCATATGTTTCTGAGACTCATGTTTACTGGGTTTAAACATATTATTATCTTATAACAGAAACATAATAATATTTATGATATTATATAAGATTCACTTACGACTTTATATTACCCTTTCATTTGTCAATTCCATGTTAAAGCAGTGTTTTGGGTAAAATTGTTTCATTCATCGTACGTGTTTTGACTTATAATTAATCATATGATTACTTAGATCACGATTACATACTTCCAGAATTCAAAACATGATTTATATATAATATATATTCAGAATATATATATAATAGATCGATAAATGGAATGAAATACACCGTTCATGGAGACGGTAGGCCGTACGTACGCATGAATATTGTTTTGATTTTCTTATTAAATTGATTCGAATTAAATGAAATATATATATACATAAATCCAGTAGCATTATTAGGTAATATATTTCATTATTTCTTATAATATATACTTTATAATCATTATTTAATGGTTGACAATGAGAATGAATCTCATCGCATCGTGGAGATGGGTAATCTGTATGTACGCACGAGTGATGATATAGTTCCCATAATTATTGAATGGAATTATAGTGGATGATATAATATATATAAAAAATAATGATGTTTTAATAATTATATAATGTTATTTCTTCTATTATTATACCCATACAATTAGTTTGGTTATGAAAAACATATTACACCACAGCGTGGAGACGGTAGGCCGTACGTACGCACGCATGGTGATTTCATTTTTCGTAGTATGGATATATGGTGAAATTGAGTTTTTTCATATTTATAATAATGTATCAGTATATTAGTTATAATAATGTTATTACTTTATAATGAAACAACAAAATAAGAGGAAGAATAAGAAAAACATTTGAAAGAATCAGTAAAAGTTATTACCTCTCCATCGATGTGCCTATTCTAAACCTCCTCTAAGGGCACTAAATTTGGACATTGAAGAAAAAAAGGACCTATAGTATGTTTCTAGGGATGTGTAGAAGATAAATATACATGGTTTGGCCGAGATTGATGCCTCAAAATGTTGTGAAGATGAGAGGGAGGAGGTTCTCTTTTATAAGGGAGGAGAGGGGCACTTTTGGAAGCCTCCAAAATATTAATTTAAAATAAACTCAAACCCCACCTAAAAACCTCCAAAATGACTCAACATAGAAGATGAGATGAGATAGGGGTCTAATCGCATCAACAACAAAAATTTAGACATGTTTTAAATTTATTTTAAACCTTATCAGTTTGATTTATCCTTATTTAATATATTTAATTTTATTTGTGGTAATAAAGTTACAAATTTTCAATGGTAATAAATAATTACTTATGTGTTGTTAATTGTACATAATTTGATTTTTTATGACATGTTAGACAATATAAATTTTAATTTGTAATTTTAAAATATTTTTTTGATTTTTAAACAATTTAATAATATGTTATTTTCATAAAATATCAATATGGTCAATTTTGACACAATTCAATTAATTGAATTTAAATAAACTCCACAAAGAATATATTTTCGAAAAAAAACTTTTTAATAGATTCCTAAAAAATTCATATTCATCTAGAAAATTCATATATCACATTAAATAGTTCATATAATATTTATATTAATATTTTTAAAACCATTTATTGGATATTTCTCTTAATAAAATAATTACTACAACATTTTTGTATAATTAATTAATATACATATTTGTTGCATAAAAATTAAAAATAAAATACTCATATGAAAATAAATCTAATAGATTTAATAGGAATACTTGTTTTTGAATTTATCTTCTAAAACAACCAACTTTTAAAATTTTATCTTTATTAAAGTATGAAGGTGACAACATTGGCATCATTTAAAATAAATTACTATAAATGTCATAATCTATTTTATAAGGCTTTAAAATGTATACATGTAGAATTTTGGATGATTAGGGTGTAGATATACTTGAAAAATAATTTTTGGTCTTGTTTATGGTTCTTTTTATTGGTATTGTTATTTTAATAAAAACTATATTATTTATTTTTCATTAAATTAATAATTTCTACATCATTAATGTATAAGATATTTAGGTAATTAAATATTTCTTAAAAATTACAAATAAATTACCATAATAAAGAAAAAACATTTAAATTTCAAATGAGTATTTATGATCAAATTTATATTCTGTGTAACTTTATATTAAAAATACTTTAATTATAAAATTCTGACTCAGATATATTTCACTTTCTTTAAATAAAATAAATTAATGGTCTTAACCATATCCATGTGTCTTCCAATGGATTCAATTTCGACCAAGTATGTTTTAGAGAAAAATATAATCATCCAATTTTATTAAGACAAGTGTTAGGGTAATTTTAAAATATTATTTTTACCCATAATTACCTGATTTACCTTTAACTATGGTAAATAAAATTTACTCTAGTTACTATTCAGAATTCCTAAAAATAAAAATTATCCTATTAACATAATTTGGACCTAATGATTCCAAATATGGACTCCATTTTTTCAAATTCAAACCAAAGAAGATGCGTTATTTAATTTAAAATTAATCCCACAGTTGAGAAAACAGGTTTTAATAGTTAAAACATTGCAAAAGATTGAAATGTTTTTACCTATTAATTCAATGTAATATTAATGAAAATGAGTTAAATTATATTAAATGGTAAAAATATATTATATATATACTTTAAAACCATTCAATATTATAATTTAACCATATAAATTATCTTGATGAAAAAAGTTGTTTTTAATTAAAATTTATCTTATTTTTACTATTTATCAAAATAAGAATGTTAACAGAAAAATATTAAAAAACTATCCAAAGTAAATTATTATATACTTATTGAAATGAATAAATATATTTTTTCAAATTTAACTCATAAACTTGTTAAAAACTAGATTTAAAGTGGGTGTGTCATCAAAAGGAGGCAAAAATGCATATTTTGAAAAATACTTATTTTACCAAAAAAATGTATTTTCTTCTCATACCATGTTCTAGAATATGTGTAAGATGAATGATATTTTTATAAAATTAGAATTTTTTTTAATATTATTCATAAATTCTATTTCATAATAATATATCATTGTTTAGTGAAACGCGGTTTTGCGTACAACACATACTATTGAGGAAGGTCTCTCTTGTGTGAAAGACAAGACAAGAATATGGTTTATGTATACTACAGGATAATATGATTTTTCATAGGGTGAAATCTAATCTTGGTGTAACTTACAACACAAGAAATCAATGAAATTAAAAATAATATTTCTCATAAAATCTCGGGGTGTTACATTCTACCCCCCTTAAAATGAATTTCTCCCTCAAAATTCATCGGGTTTATAAAAGGATTACTACTTGAAATTCCTTTCATAGAGACCCACTTCGTAAAAAGGAATACATGTACTTAATTTTAAAAACTAATGTATCCTCAAAATTCATCGGGGTTATAAAAGGATTACTACTTGAAATTCCTTTCATAGAGACCCACTTCGTAAAAAGGAATACATATACTTAATTTTAAAAAATAATGTATGAAATGTAATGGTTACCCAAATTAACTCATCACTGGGTTTCCACATAAGAGAACATTGGTGAAAATTTGAATATGGAAGAGAAATCTAACCATCACATTCACATGGAGAGTGGTAGAGAACATGGCTATGAAAAAGAAAACAATCACAAAGCCATTAATTTGTGATGATCTAAGGTACCATCAGATTCATTGGATTTGAGGGTACTAGGACAATGTTTTTTGTTTTCAATATCATTTCCCTAAAGTTGATGAATTTTTTCATAAGGATAAATACTTACTTTATTTCATTGAAATATCATTTTTGGTCATTCCGTGAACAATTTCCACTTCATCTGTTGTTTAAATAAAAGATGTTGAATTTTTCATTCATGAAGTATTAGCAGATCATTCCATAGAATGATAGGTTATTCCATCTATCTCAAAAAGTTAGAAAAAGTTATTAAATATATATAAGTCCATCTATGGTGAGATTAACCATAAATGATTCCAAAAATGGATTTATACTTCAACTATCATACCTCATAAAAAATTAAAACTAATTTATACTAACCAGGGACTTCACGTAGGCCAGTGGTAGGTGATAAAGGCATGTAACACTTCGGTTGTTGATTCTATTCCCACTTCCTAGTCCGACGCGATCGGTTGTTTCATGTCCTATGGGTTGTCCTTTTTCTAAAACTATACTATTATAACATTCCAGAAATAATATCGAAAATATTTAGACTTAACCAATACAATCTTATGTCTAAATTAATTTATTCCAATCTACAGGCTTATCCAAAATACTTTTGTCCAATCTCATTGTATAAAGAAAAAGATTACAAGAGAGGTCATATACAAAGCATGTGATTACCATCATTTATCCCCCATATATCATAAGATATATCTTGTTGGTCATATTACAAACATGTTAATACCTTAACCATGTATTCTTTTGGAACATGAATTACCATAGAACCATATTGAAGACATGAATTCTATAAAAGATAATTATTTCCACATACCAAAATCCAAAAATTTCTATATACTGAAACCATGATGTCACTTTGTCCTTATATCACTAATGAGTTCATTTATACTATCAAACATCAGATTATACCTTTATCCCTTCATTATTCTCATATCATCTGCTTTGCAAAAATGTTTCAATCACATTTCATGGTTACCAGTACCATATAATTTTTGAAAACAACAGAAAACAAATAAATAGATATTCCCAAATTCCACGATACTATAAATGAGATACCACAACACTATTTTGGAATCCTATTACATATTCACTTAATCATTCCACCACTTCGTTGTCACATTCAAAATCACCAATAGTGATCTCTTGTGACTTCCCATTTTCCTTCGCCTTAAGTGGTTGTTGATTTCTATCATCATTAACCATTGGATTAGGGCATTGGTTATCATAATTCCCCATTTCCTTGCCCTTGTAGCATTAATGTTTTGGTGGTGTGTTGTCTTTAGTCTTTTCTCTATTCACATCATTAACTAGCTTTTTCCCATTACTTAGACACTCACCTACTTTTCGACCTCTTTTTCCATGCGTAAAACATTTCATATTCCCTTTAAGACAATCTCCACCATGCTTCTTTCCACACTTTGAGCATAACGAAACATTCTTCTTCTTTTCACCATTGTTTTGAGATTTTTTTCTTGAACTCCATCCTTAGTTTCTTGTAAAAACCATGAGATGGACATGTAACACCAACTTCCAGTTCTATCTTGATAGCACAACGCACTATTTCTTCATATATACTTATGTATCTTATAGCTAATGACTTTAAAAGACTTGGTTTTAAGCCACTGCAGAATCAATCAACTTTACATTCAGGTTGGATGATAAAGCCAGATGCATACCTTGAAAGCCTTGTGAAATTCACCTCATATATTCCAACAGATTCATCATCCATTTGATTAAGACCAAGGAACTCCTTTTCCATCTTTGTTCAATTAATACAAGGGAAGTACTTATTAGCAAACAAGTTCTTAAACTCATCCCATTCCATTGATTCGATTTCTTCTTAGGGCCTCGCATTCTTAATTAGAGTCCACCATCGGTCTGCTTCACCATCTAAATGGTAAACAACCAAAATGACTTTTTCATCATCTAAACATATAAGTATGGAAAATATATTTTCAATGGTACTAATCCATTGATTAGAAATAATTGTATTTTAAGACCCATTGAAATAAGGTGGGTGTTGCCTTATAAAGGACTCAATAGAATATTTTTCCCTTCTCTGCTCATTTGGAAGTCCTGAATGATTCAGAGATTGTGTAAGTATAGGAATAATATTTTTTACTCCATCTCACATAACGTAGGTTTTTTTAGGAGGAAATTGATTGCATTGCCCAGTGCATTGATCATTATCACGGTTTCTTCGGGTTCCAGGAATTATCTAAAACCCAAAAAATAATAGTGTGAGAGGCAAACATCATACTAGGAAAACAACATAATCAAGGGGAGTACATTCAATCTCAAACATATTAGGTTTAATCTTAAGTTATTCATGATCATTATTATAATTATAGTATTGTAACCTATACTTATACTTAACCTCATGGACATCCCAAGACACACCTTAGAAATATCTCTAGGGATATCACTGTAGTTTTCAAATCATAGTTTCTAAAGGTTGACTAAACATTTCATCTGATACCAGCTGTAGAGACCCAAATCTTTGTGTGCATGGACATTAAATTACTTTTTTAGAATAATTATTACATAACAAAAATAGACAACCATGGACCGTAATAGTTTAGTGTCTTTGGAAACTCAGATCAAAATATTCTAATCATGGTGAAAGATATTCAACATCTCCCATAAAGTTATTCCATTTTTTTCTTACCTAAAAAATTTATTTATATCTTGGGGAAAATAAAATATAAAAATAGTGAGCTACAATTCTCATTAGGGGTAAAAATGGAGAACATCATACAATCCATAAACATTTGAACGTAAAAACATGAACATAAAACATGAGTAATGACATAAATCATGGTAGTACATAAGGCATAGATAAGAAAGGAACATTAATCATGATAAAATATCATGGGAATAAAACATGTAATTATGTAAAACCATTATTCACATGATATTATTTCCATAGTTTCCAAGGCATTGCTTCCAAGACTATCATAGTGTACAAAGTCCATTACTGAACCGAGTTTGCTTGTCATTCCAGCCCTGTATTACTGAACCGGATTTACTTTACGTTCCATACATGTTTATCTCATGAGATATAAATATTTACCCAACGCATTGGAGGGAGATATAAGTCACACCTATCTTATATTGAAATTATTCTTTCATGTTCCACAAAATAAACATAAATCATTCATCATAACCCAAGGAATATATTGGGTTTCATAAATATCATCCCATTATAACATAATAAATATAAAACAAATGGATATAATTTCATCATAATAAAAATCAAACCATTTAAATAGTAGAGACATTATACTTGAAACATAATCATACTAAAAAATTTCATCTTATATGGGAAATAGTTTTGATAAAACACTTGAAATGGATTCTTAAGAAAAATATCCTTTCTTATTCAAAATAAATTTCTTTTCACAAAATTACTTGTAATTTTAAATTAAATGGATTTTGATGAAAAAATAATGAAATATTGTAGAGGTTGCATCATGAAAAAAAGGCGTTATGAAACCATAAAAATCCGTTCATGTCGTATATGTCAAAAAAACATTCTTCTTGTACTTTTACCGGAAAAGTCAAAAAGTTCCTCGTATGGTAAACAAAAGAATGATTCCTTACATACATTCTGGTAAAAGTAATAAAAGGGTAAAAATGACTTTAAACATACATGGGATAATAGTAAACATTTTATGAAACCATTTTGAGAAAACATGGACATGGATGATAAACATAACCCCAGTAAATATTTATGAATAAACAATATCGTATAAGAACAAGATTGGAATAATTATCTCATTACCTTATGTACAATTTTTTTTGTATGTGTATGAGACTCCTGTATAGTGGGTTTAAAACATATTATTAACTTATAACTGAACCATAATAATATTTATGAAATCATAAATGATTCACCTATGACTTTATATTACCCTTCTATTTGTCAATTCCATGTTAAAGTAGTGTTTTAGGTAAAATTGTTTCATTCATCGTACATGTATTGACTTATAATTATTCATATGATTACATAGATCATGATTACTTAATTACATAATTAAAAACATGATTTATATATAATATATATTAAGAATATATATATATATATAATAGATCGATAAATGGATTGAAATACACCGTTCATGGAGACGGTAGGTCGTACGTATGCATTAACACTGTTTTTGTTTCCTTATTAAATTGAATGGAAGTAAATGAAATATATATATACATAAATCCAGTAGCATGATGATTTAATATATTTGATGATTACTTATTATCTATATTTTATAATCATTCTTGAATGGTTAACATGAAGAATGAATCTCATCGCATTGTGAAGACGATAATCCGTACGTACGCACAAGAGATGATATCATTCCCATAATTATTAAATGGAATTTTAGTGGAAGATATAATATATCATAATCATTATGATGTTATAATTATCATATATAGTTATATCTTCCATTATTATACCCATCCAAGTCGGTTGGTTATGAAAAACAGATTAGACCACGGCATGGAGACGGTAGGTCGTACGTACGCACGTGCGGTGATTCCATTTTTCGTAGGAAGGATATAAGGCTAAATAGGGTTGTTTCATATTTATAATAAAACATAAGTATATTAGTTATAATAATTTTATTAATTTATAATGAATCAACTAAATAATAGTAAGAAGAAGAAATAAATTTTAAAGAATTTGTAAAGCATATTACCTCTCCTTCGACGCGCCTCTTCTAAACCTCCTCTTAGGGAACTAAAGATGGTATTGGAATAAAATAATGACCTATATTATGCTTATAGAGAAGTGGATAAGATAAATGGACAGGTTTTGGGTGATCTTGAAGGCTCAAAATGTTTTGAAGAGGAGAGGGAGGAGGTGCCCTTTTATAGGGGAGGTGAGGGGCACTTTTGGAAACTTCCAAAATATTAATTTACATTAAACTCAAAAACCACCTAAAAACCTCCAAAATGACTCAACAAAAAAGATAAGATGAGATAGGGTTTTAATATAATCAACCAATAAAATTTATACATTTTTTTATTTTATTTTAAACCTTATCATATTGATTAATTCTTATTTAATCTATTTAATTTTATTTATGGTAATAATGTTATAAAATTTAAATTGTTATAAATACTTACTTATGTGTTGTTAATTGTACATAAATTGATACCATATGAAATTTTATGTTAGATAAATTTTAATTTTTAATTTTTAAATATTTTTGTTATTTTTAAACAATTTAATAATATGTTATTTTCATAAAATATCAATAGTTTCAATTTTTCCACAATTCAATTATTTGAATTTAAAAAAACTCCACACCTAATATCTTTTATAGAAAAATTATTTAATATATTCCTAAATAGTCATATTCATCAATAAAATTCTTGGATCACATTAAATAGTTCATATAATATTTTTGTTAATATTTTTAAAACCATTTATTGGATATTTATCTTAATAAAATAATTAGTTCAACATTTTTGTATAATTATTTAATATACATATTTTTTGCATAATAATTAAAAATAAAATAAAAAGATGCAGATATATCTAATAGATTTCATAATAATACATTTTGTCAAATTTATCTTCTAAAACAACCAACTTTTAAAATTTTCTCTTTATTAAAGTAAGATGGTGACAACTTTGACATCATTTAAAATAAAATACTATAAATGTAAAAATCTTTTTCATAAGGCTTCAAATGGTACAAAAGTAGACCCTTCGATTATTATGGTATAGATATACTCGAAATATACGTTTTGTTCATGTTTCTGGTCTTTTTTATGGGTATTGTTATTTTAATAAAACCTATTTTATTGATTTTTCACTAAATTAGTAATTTCTACATCATTAATGTATAAGATATTTAGGTAATTAAATATTTCATAAAAATTACAACTAAATTACCATAATAAAGAAAAAAATTTATCTTTCAAATGAGTATTTATAATCAAATTTATATTTTTTATAACCTTATATCAAAAATACTTTAAACAGTAAATGTTTGAGTGAGACATATTTCACTTTCTTTAAATAAAATAAATTAACGGTCTTAATCACATCCAAGTGAGTTCCAATAGATTGCATTTCGACACAAGTATGTCTTAGAGAGAAATAAAATCATCCAATTTTTTTATGAAATGTGTTATGGTAATTTTATAATATTATTTTTACCCTTAATTACTTTATTTAACTTTAACCGTGGTAAATAAAATTTTCCGTAGTTACTATTCATAATGCCTAAAAATAAAAATTATCCTATTAACATAATTTAGACCAAATGATTCCAAATATGGAATCCATTTTTTCAAATTAAAAACACTGGAGTTGGAGTATTTAATTTTAAATTAATCCCGCTGTTGAGAAAATTGGTTTTAAAAGTTAAAATATTGCAAAAGATTGAAATGTTTTTACCTATGAATTCAATGTAAAATTAATGAAAATGACTTAAATTATATTAAATGTTAAAAATATATTCTATTTATACTTTAAAACCATTAAATATTATAATTTAGCTATATAAATTATCTTCATGAAAGAAGTTTTTTTTAATAAAAATCTAGCGTGTTTTTACTGTTCATCAAGTTATAAAAGTTGACAGAAAAATATTAAAAAATTATCCAAAGTAAATTTTTATATACATAGTACTATGAATAAATTTATTTTGTCAAATTGAGCTCATAAATGTGTCAGAAACTAGATTTTATGTGGGTGCGTCATCAAAAGGTGGCAAAACTGCATTTTTTTAAAAATACTTAATTTACCCGAGAAATTAATTTTGTTCTCATTCCATGTTCTAGAATAAATGTAAGATGAATAATATTGTTATAAAATTAAATATGTGGTTAATAATATTCATAACTTCTAGTTCATAATAATATATCATTGTTTAGTGAAACCCGATATTGCGTACAACACACGTTATTGAGGAAGGTCGCTCTTGCGTGCAACACTTACCAAGAATAGTGGTTGAGTATACTACAAGCTAATATGGTGTTGCGTATAGCACAAGATAATCTTAGTGTAGCGTATAAAACAAGACATAAATGAAACTAAAAATAATATTTCTCCTAAAATCTCATGGAGTTACATTTTCCAAAATTTTGAGAGGAAAAAAATAACCGTGTGGCATGTAGGGGTGTCTGAGGTATGGTAAATATCATACGCATGGTTAGGAAAAAATATGTGGAATGTGTGCAGGGAGGCTTTATCATTTGATTTTTTTTCCATAATTGGTTCATTGTTTCTCAAATGGTGAGGCTAACCCATGCATGTTCCCCTTCCTTCTAGTAGGGTGTGCATGGTTTGCACACGGTTTATAAAATAATTCCGAAAAATCGTGAAACATACCCAGCATTTTAAAATCATGAGTTTCCATGTTTTCCCCTCCCTTATTTTAATAAAAATTTGGGATTCCTCTCCCCTATTTGTTTTATCAGTTCCATGGGACACCAAATTATTTCTTCTCCTTGGATCCTCTATGTTTTATGCTTTTTATTTTGTTTAAGGTATGTTCTTCATGGATTTTGGCCACTTTTCCTTTTCTAATCCCCCTAATTACCTGGTTATTTTTTGTCTTGGACCAATCTTGGATGATACTAATGGGTAGAGGATGGTTTTGGATTCTATTTTCTTATAATTTAGACTATGTTGATTATTCCTTGTTTTTATTTCTTCCTTGTCCTAGATTTTTGTCACATTTTCACACAATTGAGGTAGGTAGTTCCATCCATTTACTTTACAAAACATTCCATTTGATGCTTAAGTGTTTTTAATTTATTTCCAAAGGTGTTTCTCATTTTTTTATGTGTTCTTCTGAATTTTTATGGTGGTTTGAAATTATAAAGTTAGTGATAATGAGTTTTTAATAGATTCTTATAATTATGACTACTTGTGTATACAAGAAAAGTGTCTGATAGAATTCCAAATGGACATATGAAATGGATTTAATTATTTTGAATGGTGTTTGTCCTTAGTTGGGAATAGGAAATTTGAATTACTTGTGAATTTGTATTTTTGTGTGGATAGGGTGCCTCTTTATGGTTTGGTGTATGTGGGTTGGTTTTTGGGATTGGTTATTAAGTGAAATATTATTATTTAAGTGTAAAATTAGATATTTTATGGTTATATATATATATATATTTAATTATATGTGGAAATATCTATATGTGTACAAGATGCACATATGGATATCAACAAACACACATACTAATTTATTTCCATAAAAATTTATATATTAAACATCGGTTTCTAAACACTTTTGTTCAATTACTTATCTCTTACACACTCCCCCAACTGGATTTCATAAAACCATCCATTGTTCTCTAAATATATTTTTCCTTCCAAAACACCTTCAAATGTGAATTTTGTGTCATTTTTTCCAAAATCATATAATGTTTGTAACCTTCGGGTGTGATTTGGTAAACCCATGAATTTAAATTCCCATTTGAAACCATTAAAGCATGATTGATTCTTTCACCTTGGTTGGGAAAGGGATTTGTAAAGATATTTATTTTAATTAGAAATAGTTTTGGTTTTATAATAGTTATTTCATGATTTTTATATTGATGTGTTTTGGGAAATTGGTTTTAATCTGTTATTATGTGTAGGCCCAGTTGGCACTTTTGAAGGTTCATGAATGACAGGCGCCCATACGGTCATCATTTTGATGATAGGATCATCTCATAAACGGTTTTAGGGATTGGGAATGGAGTGCATGGTAAAATCTACAAGTTATGATTAATTCCATGAGTGTGATTACATCCCAATTAACATTTATACTATTATCATGGTATTCTAAGATCTTATCTAGAAGGATGAGGGATAGTTAATTTCTAGAATTTATGGGATACATTGGTAACCCCTTGATATGGGATATTCCAAGTGTGATTATCCACTAGTGAGTCTACATTATAAAACCCATGTTGGTAATTGACTATGGAGATGAACCATTGGTAGGAAGGTGGGTTCGAAATAAGTAAATATAGGTATAGGTTCTAGGGATATTTAATTAATGCATGTGATTACATGTCTGTATGATTCTATTACATTATACAAGAATTAGTTTACTTTTTTCATTGGTATTAATCTACCTATACTTATATTATTTTACTTGTTTTCTAGCATTGTCTAATATACCCCTTTTCATGTTCACATTTTGGATTTTTTCATTTTTTAGGAACTATTTGGGTTATTTTACTTCTTTTTTGGAATTTCAACATGGTTTAAAAATGAACACTTTTTATAAAAAATAAAACCATGTTTTGATTTCAATGTGGAATTACTGGAATTTTGTGTTGTTTTTTAATGATAAAACATTTTTTTTCCAAATATATTTCAAATTAGAGTTTATGGACTATTTCAAGAAAAAAATTTATAGATACTATAGTGTTTCCCTACCGTGTTTTTTTTTATGATCACGCACTATTTATGCCACTCAGCGTCGGTAGCCCAGAGATTTTTTTAGGTTTAATATCCATAACTTTTTTCTGGTGGAGAGGTATAGTATTATGGATGGTGGTTACCAATAATTCATATAGATATCATTTTGGGTCCTAGTTTTGTTTTAGTTTTGTTTTCCATTTCTATTTTGTTCACCTAATATTATATCTAGATTATTTCATGTATCTGTTTTGATTAGTGGTTTATCTAATTCTTATATTCCAAAATCCGTATTTCATATTTTATGTGAGTTTATATTAGGATAAATCATTCCCACATGGATTATATTTTATTATCGAAACTAAGTTCCAGCTCGAGAGGATCAAGAACACATGTCGGGCATTATTATGGATTGGTTATATGATTGGTTTGGTTTTGACCCACATCAGTTAATGAAAAAAGGTATACGAGAAGCCTTATTTTATTTTAGGGGGCTATGTTGTATGTAGGGATGATCCTTAGGACTTCGGAGGTATATACAAGAATAGTGTCATCATCTCTTTCTCGTTCGAATCAACATGTTATAAGGGGTCATGCAGGATATAAATCATTTGTTCTGTATTTTGGGATTATTTCATTAGTTCATGTTGGTTTTTAAGTTTGGGGGGTTAAAATGGAAGAGAATCGATTCTATGTTTTGTGATTTCATTTTGCAGCGACCCATGAGGTTCCTGAGTGAATAGTTCAAGATACTTTCATTGGCTAGTTATTTAATAGGTGATTGTTTCCTAAACCATTTGGTCTAGTTATTCCTGACAACAACTTAGATATTCAATATGTTTTAGTGTGATGAGTGTTTTGGCTTATTTCAGTTAGTGTGTGTAGATCTTAAATGAAAAATGGTTTTTTGAAAAAAAAAATCGAAAAGAAACATGATTTCAAGAAATGTTTTTTATTTTAAATTGGGATAGAGTGTTTTATTTGGATTTGAAAATGAGTTTTGGTTTTTTGAAAAGTAGTTTAGAGTAAAATGACCTTAGAAATTCTGAAAAAAAGTGGTGGTTTTAAAAATAAGATTTTTGTTTTTTTTGTGGTGTATGTTTTAAGAGTTTGGTGTTTTGATTTTTAATGTCCGTTTTGTTGAATTTTTTGTGGATGTTAATAATTTTTTTATTCATTGTATTATATATAATATATCTCGCAGAAAGATACCAAAGTTTTCCAGTGGGTCTCTTCCAGTTATTTTCCTTGACCAGACTCCTAGTTGGATGGGAGAGTCAAGTTATTCTATTATTTTTCACATTTTTATGGTGATAGAGGTATATTAGAGACTAATGAATGGTTTCAAGATGATGAAATTGTATTCAATTATTTGGAAACATCTAAATACATGAGGTCCCAAACTGGTTTGGGTTCATTTGAGGGTCTGGGTTTGGATCAATGGAAGGTAATCATCCCACCATCGTTGCATGTAAGAATTTATAGGTATGTTTTTGTGGAAACATTTATCCAATGGTTCATACCTGAGGAGGTGAAGGTGAATAAAGTGGAAAAGAGTTTCAATTTTCATAAAATTCAATTGATGGTGAAGGTCTATGTTGATCACATTCAAGTGCTAGTTTCTTTTTCTCTAGTGATAATATCAATGAATCATCTTAAGGATCCTTTATTTTTTTGGGTTCTTCATCTAGAGATCAAGTAGCGGGTCCTCTTGTGTGGGGATGTTTGGTTTTGGAAGTTGGTGGATGAGTACTCTCAAGGCGATTTGGTTCTTAGAGTACAATCTATATAAGTTAGAAATATGTTTTCCCTTTTTAACTATTAAGGTTAACCATAAAGTAAATTTTTTTACTAGTGTATCCTATTCTATATTAATCTCTTTTGTCGGTTCATGCTCCTCATTCATTGGACCATTATCTCATGCACTTTTAGTGTGTTCTGTTCGCGAATTTTAAGCCATATTTTCATAATCACCTGAAGTATTCTCGATGATGTGGTTTTTTGGGTCACTTGGACCTGGTTCTGCATGAAGTATTCCCAAAAGTAGAATACCTAAAAGGAGGAAATCAACTCATGATTATGGGGTATAATATTCTTCAGAGCACTATGAATCTAGTATAGTCCCCAAATTTATTTTGTTTTCATGAAGTTCTTAATTTCTGGGTGTGTGGGCTTCTAGGCCCATATTTTTTACCTAATGATATTGTGGGGATGGATTATGTTCTTATTAATTAGTTTTATTTTGTAATTTTTTCATATTTTAATGAAATTAATAGCCTTTCATTGTAATCTTTTGATTGTGGTTCTTTATGGATGTGAATCTTTGATTGGATTTCTTTCTAGTGGATTTTTCTTGGTCTTGGGTGGTTCATGTTTTGGAGATGCCTGTGTTTTTTGAAAATTAAGAACTATGGTTTGGTTTGATGTTTGTATTACAGTAGTAGTTCATGTATTAGTGTTGTTTTTATAATTGGTTTCTAAATATTAGGGTGACCAACATATATCTAAGTAAAGTTCTATCTAGATGTAATCAGGAGTGACTTCTAGAATTGAAATATTTATATAAGGGATTATGGATTCATTTGGCCTCATTTATTTTAATCTATTTTCTTTGTACGTAATTAGATTTAGTAACTTTTTTAGGGTACAATATGTTTGAGATGGAGAGAATTTTCACACCTTGACCCTGGTTTTTTTTTGTGTTTGATCTTTCATATGAATTTTGGGATTAGTTATTGGTTTCCAATTTTCTTTTTTGGGAGGTTTCACATATTATTTGGACCTATGAATGGTTATTGTGCACTGTTTTGGAAGAAACTATGTGGCTAGTGATGGAAGAGGTCGTTTCATTCTCATTTTCATCTTTCATGGTTTTTATGGAATGGAATGTGCACAGTTTTTTCTAAACAATGCGAGGAAAAGGAGTAAATGTGAGGCGTATGTGTGTGTTTTAGGTAAGGCGAATGACTAGTTCATGGTTAGGTGAAACTATGCAGAAAATGTTTTGGGAGGTATAATCATTTTATAGAACCATTTTGCATGGTTGGTGAATAGTTTCTCAAATGGTGCAGCTAGCCTATTTGTGTTCCCCTTCCTTCTAATTGTATACACATGGTTGGAACACGGTTTAGAAATCTATGCAGCCAAACAATGTGACTTACCATGAATCTTAACATCTTGACATTCCATGTTTTCCCACACTCATTTTAAACTGAATTCATTATTATTCTCCCCTTTTGACCGCGGTGAACCCTGGGGCTCCAAAATCAGCCTTCTCCATATCTCGTCCTCCATGGTTGAACCTTCTTCTTTGGATTAAGGAGAGTTTTATGGGATTTAGATTTTTTTTCATCCTCTCATAATCCCCTATCTCTTTTAATGGTTATATTTTGGTTTTTATCCATCTTTTACAAACCTGAGGTGTAGGGGTATGATGTTGTCTTCTGTTTTCTTGGATCTTTGGTTGTGTGGTTTTATCCTTAGGATTAGTTATTTCTTCTCCTAGAGTTTCTTCACATTATCATAGAGTTTTGGTTGTTTGTTCCATCCATTTCTTTTTATTCGACATTCAATTTGATTCTTAATTATTTATAATTAATTTCAAAATGTGTTTCCCATTTTTGTGATGTGTTATTATGAATTTCAGTGGTGTTTTTATGTTATGAAATTGGCGAAAAGGGGTTTTTAAAGGATTCATTTAATTATTATTATATGTGAATGAATGGAAGGTGTTTAAAAAAATTATAAATGGACTTATGAAATTAATTTATGTATTTGTAATGGTGTCTATCATTGGATGGGTTTTGGTTTTTTTGGTTTACTTTTGAATTCTTCTTTATGTGTTGATAGGGTGCCTTCTTAGGGTTTGATGTATGTGGGAGGATCTTTACGGTTGTTAATAATTTATAATATAATTATTTAATATTAAAATTGTATATTATATGGTTTTACATACATATTCTATTAGATGTGGGCATATATATATGAGAAAGGTGTGCACATATAGATATGAACACATATAAAATAGCGTATTTCCATAATAATTTCCATCATTAACCTCATATTTCAAAAAAAACCTATCATTTCCTTCTCTCTTCCACCATATCTGAAAAATACAATTCTTAAAAACATAAAATGTTCTATAAATGTATTTTTAGTTATTAAACAACCTCAATTGTTGTTTTTAATTGTGTTTTTCAAAATCATAGATCAATTTGAACCTTGAGGTGTGATTTGGTAACCCTGCCACTTTAGAGGACTGTTCGGAACCTTCTGAGCATGATTTTTTTTATTGGTATAAAAATGGATTTAAAATGAAAGGAATTTTTATTGAAAATGGATTTAATGTCTAAAATTTATGTTTAGGTGGGTATTTTGGGATGTTTTGGAAAATCGGTTTTAAAATAATTTGATTTATAAAATTTTCTGCACTTTTAATGGTTACGGGTTTGACAAGCACCCCTATGGTCATCCTTATAATTATAGGGTCATCTCATAGATGGTTTCAAGGATTTGGAAGGGCATGTATGCCAACATATATGGGTTATGTTTAATTCCAATCATGTTATGATATCATCATTCTCCTTTATACTATTATCATGGAATTCTTAGATGTAATCTAGAGGATCATGTGATGGTTTCTTTTTATCCCCTATTAGATAGATTTGAACCCCCATATTGAGGATAGTCCATGTGGTAATTTCCAATAGTGAAGCTAGTTTAACGTATCTAGGTTGGTTATTGACTATAATGTTTCACCACAAACTAGCAACCAAGTCTTAATTGAGTAAATCCAGGGAGTCTTCTATGGTTGTTTATGAAATTACCATGATTATATATTTGTATGTCCTTGTTATATTATACAACACTTTGGTTACTTTTTTCTTAATATTCATCTACTAGAACTTGTATTGTTTCCCTTATTCAATGGACTTGTTAGATAGACCCTATTTTATGTTCACAGTGTAGATTTTTCTTTTTATTTTTGAAATTAGTTGGGTTATGCCCTATCTCAGTTTTTGTCCTATAAATTGATCTTAAAAAGGAGAAATTTTTTAGAAATGGAATACCATGTTTTGTTTTCAATGATTTATTACTAGAAATATGTTTTACATGTTTTAATGATATAAACCATATTTTTCCTATATTTACTTCCAACTAGAATTTATGGACTGTTTTAGGAATGGACATGTATGGATTCTATGGTTTTAACCTACTATGCTATTTTATATTCACACCATACTTGTGCCACTCGGCATCATTAGACGTGTGTTTTCTTGATGGTTAAGCTTTAATTTATGTTTTCCTATGTAGAAGGCAAGTTTTATGGATTGAAGTACCTGAGAAGTCCCATAGATATCATGTCAGGTCCTAGGTTTGTTTTAGATTCTTAATTTTCTATTTTATTCAGTTACTGTTGTATCTAGATGTGTTCATGTACCTATTTTGATTAATGGTTTATTTGATTCTTATGTTGTGTATTGTATCATTCATGATTTATATTAGTTTATATTGTTATAAATAATTTCCACTTGGATTATATTTTATTAACGATTCCAGTTTCCAACCTAAGGAAATCGTGAATACCTCTCAGGCCTTATTGAAAATAATCATGGTGATCAGTTCAGGGTCAACCAGAGATAGTCATGATATAAAATCTATGATTATTATTATATTATAGATGTGGGGTAGAATTTTTGTTAAATAATTCTAGAAAAACCTCTCAATTAAGGCCTTAGTCACATGGAGAGATAAGTCCCACTATTGGCATACAAGATCCTATGGCATGAATGTTTCTAACATAACCATTTGATCAGCTGGTGTTCTTAGTAAATTTAAGATTAATTCAATTAAATTACAGATAAAATTCTATATTTTTAGGTTCCAAATCCCCTAAAAATATTATTGAATTATATTTATTTAATTTCAAATAATGATCTACTTTTTTGGAAATCCAATTCAATTTCCCTTATCAAAAGCCTTAATTTCCTATACAATGCTTTGAACAAGCTGTTGGTCTATATGTAGCTCATGTGCATCCAGATTCACAAATTCTACTTCATGTGGGTTTCTAAAACATCTATTTTGTAACACCCTGACCCTGGTTACCCAGTGTCAGTGCATTATTAGATAATATTGGCATGATCAAAAAAGATCAATTATCGAAACACTGATTAGTTTAGTAGCCCTAGAAATACTAGATACATTCATAAGTTTTACATTAGATTATAAAACGAAAAACTACAACAACATAGTCTCCATAGGCCACAATCATATTTCTTAGAATATCCCTACAGGTTAGTCATAATATATTTCTTTACATCTTGGAAAAAATAAAATATAGAAAGGGGTGAGATCTGATGCTCAGTAAGGATAACAATATAGCGGAAACATTCAGAAATAAGTATAAAAATTTAAGGAAATGTAATAATAAGACAAAATACTTTTAAACTTGAAGATCAGCATAATATGGCAAAGATAAAATCAAATAATTCCATTTAATTAATCACATAGATATTTTACTATTTGAAAAATCACATGCAATATCAATAGCTACTTTCTAAATGATGGTATGCATAATGCCAGACTTCATAACCACATAGTCAAGGCCTTGTGCCAAGACGAAAAATAAGATCTTCTAAGGCCTTGTTCCATGATAGTAGTTTGTCTCAAGAGACCCACTAATGCATCGAGGAGATATAGTGATCTCTACGCATCACTTACTATGTACAATTCATTACTCGTATGAAAAGGTATAAACATAACAAAAAAATTCATTTTAAAACAAGCATACGAAATTTCAATACTTTATCCGTAAACCATGAATGGTGTGAAAATAACACATCCATAGTAAAAAATATCCCAAAACCTACAATACAATATGGATGTTCTGTATCATAATAAATTGGCTTCAAATAAGCTTAAAATCCATCACATTATGTTGACATAGATGGAATCAAAAAAATGAGTTAAATATCTCTTTCTATTTTGGAATAATTTGAAAGTAATATAATTATAAAAGAAAACATTTATTTTGAAAATATTTTTATAATCTTTTAAGGGAAGCCTCGACGATGTTATAATGGCAGAAAATAGTTGCACCCACTGTATTACTAAAAAAACATTCTTACCTTAATTTTGTCAAAAAGCTAATAAAATTCCTTGTTCGGAAAAAGAGGAAAAAGTACATTTGATAAACATATATGGTAAAATAATGGTATAAATGACTTTAACCCATTTTCTATTAAATAGTAAAACTATTTTCAAATATATTTTAATGAAAACCCGGATGTGGATCATAAAGAGGTCCAAGTAGATACTTTTGTAAAAACAACCTCGGATAATAGAGAGATTGTGAAATTAACACTTATCTTGTACTCTTCCTCTATTGAGGGTAGGTTAACCTCAAATATAATGGTGAAATAATTGTTTTTAAATTATTAAAGAACCATATACATGAATATGATATCATATATGATCTTCAAATATTGCTTTGTTAAAGATATTTAAGTAGTATCATCGCTTTGGGTGATAACAGATTCCTCTTCCTTTATATGCTTTGTTATGTAAGTAATGTTTTTTATGGATAGAATGTATCATATTAATATTCAGAAATATATTAAGTCATTAAAAATTAATTTTAATCATCAAAATAAAATTAGTCTTGAACGGATATGATGGTGAATAAATCTCATTGCGTTCATGGAGACGGTAATCCGTACGTACGCATGAGCGACAATATCATTATTTTGATATTCAAATCGTATATAATTGGATTTTATGTCATAAATAATGAATAATTATAATATTATATTTAATATTTACATCATTTATAGTCCATATTATACCCATCCATATGATGAAGTGTTTGAATAAGAAACTACACCACAACGTGGAGACGGTAATCCATAAGTACGCATATATGGTAACTTTTTCATTTATAGGATGGATAGACTAATGAATATGGTTGCAGAATTATTATAATAAAATAAAATTATATAGAAGATACTGGATTTATTATTTTATAATGGAAAAAAATAAAGAGGTCGTGGAGAAGAAAAGAACTTCAAAGAGGTGATTAAATATTTAACCCTTATTCGGGTTCTTCCTTTTGCTTTGATCAAAAGGGCCTATTAAGATGGCTTTTGGACTAAATTAAGGCCTCTAGAATGAAGGTAGGATATTTTAGAGGATATTTCTTCAGGGTTTGGCCGATCCAAATGTCTTTGAAGGTGTGAATTTGATAGAAGGGGAAGTTCCCTTTTATAAGAGGGGTGAGGGTCACTTTAGGAAAAGCTTGAAATATTATTTTATAATAAAATAATTTTCGGTTTATAATAGCTCCAAAATGAATTATTTAAAGGGTAAAGTGGTTATGGGTCAAAATAATCTCAACCAATATGTTTTAGACAGGTTTATGTCATAATATTAACCTTATCTTTTAGGTTTACCTCTTTGTTAAATAGTTTGACATTTACCATGTCTCTTTGTATTTTTATATTATATGGTTAATAAATATACTATAAACATCAAAGAGAACCTCAAGTGGTTCATTAATGAAATATATAATATTACTTAATCCCTTTGACCAAACCATTGATTTTTAGGAATAGAATATCAATTAATAATATAATATTTGTTTTAAAAACTCTTTTATGTCAATTTTGACACTATTTTGTATTTTTTTAATTCATAACATCATTATTACATCAAGAAAAATTAATTTAATCAACCATAACATGTCTTATTAATCTATAAAATTAGTTTAATTCATTAAAAGTCTCAAATTAGATTTATTTTGATTTTTATAATATCAATTATTTTAATCATTCATTAATAATGTAATTACTGCATCATCATTGTGTCATAAATAAATTTAATTATATAATGAAAAAAAATATATAAATAAAATACCATTATTTTGGAAATATAATTATATTTCTAATGAATATTAATATTCTAATTTATTTTATGTATAACCCTATCTTAAAAATGGTTTAGTTATTAATCTTTCAATTAATCACTTTTAACTCATCTTTAAATAAAATAATAACAAATTCCATAATATTATCCAAGTGGACCTAAAGGATCTTATTTTATTCCTAAGGTAGTTTTAGTTTGAAATAAACTTATCCAATATAATTAAGACATGTCATAGGGTAATAATAATGTCATATTTACCTCTAATTACCCTATTTACTTTTAAACATTGTAAACAAAAGTAAAAAGTTAGTATTCACCAAAAATTATTTTCATCTTATTGAACCAAATTATTCTTACTGATATCAATTGTGTCTCTTGGATTTTGGAAACTCTACTCACAAAAAAGCTAAAAATATGTTTTATTAAAATTTTCAAATGCTAGTAGGAGGTGGGTAGAAGACGGTAAAAAGTTCGATAAAATTTTATATATTTAAACATATTAAAAAATAAATCCAATGAATTATGTTGAACATATATAGGTATTATTATTCTATTTTGACATAAAATAAATTAAAATAAAATAACTAATTATTTAAATAAAAAGTCGGTTTTAACCAATAACGCAGTGTTTTTTCACTATTTTTTCAAAAATTGATTGTTTTTATAAAAATACCAAAAAATCACCCTAAGCTAATTTCGATATTATGAATCCAAAAATGTAGTCCATTTTAGAAGATAAAATTTAAAAAAAATGAAGTATTACTATTCATAACGGCTAGTTTGATTGGTTGTGGTGTGTTTGAACTCGAAGTTGTGTACAACCCAAGCTATTGTATTATTCAAAGGGAAATGTACCGTGGATACATGGGGTGTTACATATCTCCATCTATCAAATAACTTTGTCCTCTAAATTTATATAATATAACTACATAAAATGATTCAGGTGGTTCTCCATCATAAGTTCCTCGAGTTCCCACGTTGCATCTTCCATCTTATGGTTTCTCCATACAACTTTTACCAGACGAGTAGTCCGGTTTCTCAGAACTTGTTCTCTGGTATCAAAGAATTTTGACAGGCTCTTCACAATAAGACAGATCAGGTTCATGTTCAATTTCCTCATAGGTGAGTATATGCATTGGTTCAAGCATGTATTTTCTCAACAGTGATACGTGGAACATGTCATGAATTTTGTAGGGACTTAGCGGCATCACCAACCAGAAATCTACAACCACAAATTGTTCTAGAATTTAGAAAGGTCCAATATACCTGGGACTTAGTTTACCCCTTTTACTGAATTGTATAACTCTCTTCCCTATAGATACCCTCAAGAAAACATGATCTCCTACATGAAATTCCAAATCCTTCCTTCAGTTATCGACATTGCTCTTCTGCCTACTTTGTGCTGCTTTGATGTGTGTTTGGATAACCTTTACCTTTTCCATTGTTTCCTCAACATGTTCTGGGCCTATGAGTTTTCTTTCACCGACATCATCCCAACAAGTTGTTGTGCGACATCTCTTTCTATATAATACTTCATATGGTGCCATCTAAATACTTAAATGGAAGCTATTGTTATACAAAAATTCTACCAAATGTTAATATTGATACCACATTCTGTGAAAGTCATGTGAGCATGATCTCAACATGTATTCTAATGGTTGAATAGTATGTTCTAATTTTCCATCAGTTTTTGGGTGGTAGGTAGTGCTCAAACAATGTTCTATATCCATGGCCTTCTAGGGACTTTTCCAAAATCTTTTTGTAAAACGGGGATCATGATCAGAAAAAATCAACAGAGTTACTCGATGAAGTCTTAAAACTTCATTAATATATAGTCTTTCTAGACATTCAAGTGGTAAATCTTCTCTTATTGCATGAAAATGTGCTAACATGGTAAGATGATCAACAATGACCCATATTGCATCATTTCTTCTAGTTGTATTTGGTATCCCCATGGAAAATTCCATCGTAATATTATCCCATTTCCACTCTGGTATGGGAAGTGGTTGTATGAATCCTCCAGGCTGTTACCCTCCAGCTTTCACTTGATGACAAACCATACATCATGACACAAAATCAGCAATCTCACTCTTCATGTTTTCCCACAAAAAATTTTCCTTCAAATCTCTATACATTTTAGTGCTATGAGGGTGTATAGAGAAATTGGAACTACGAGCATCATCCAATAATTTCCTTTCTATATCAGGTCAATCGGGAACACAAAGTCTCTTCCCAAATTTGAAAATCCCATCTTCATATAGGAAGTCACTCAATCTCTCATCATTGATAACTTTAATTTTCTTTTTAAATTACTCATCATCATTATGAGAACTCTTTATCCTTTCTAGTAAAGTTGTTTTGGAAACCATTTGAAAAAGCATTGATGTTTTACCTTTCATGGTTATTCCCATATCCATTTTTACTAGATCCATGAAAATAGGATCCCTTTAAATTATAATATTGTTCAAAACTCCATGATCCTTTTTAATCAAAGCATATTCCACCTTATTATCCTTCCCCGAGTGGTAGTGTATAGTGCAATCATAATCCTTGAGTAGTTCAAGCCATCTTCTTTGCCTCATTTTGAGTTTTCATTGTTAGAAAATATACTTCAAACTCATGTGATCGGTATATATCTCACATTTTTCACCATAGAGATAATGTCTCCATATCTTCAAATAAATTATTACAGTTTCTAACTCAAGATCACGAGTATGATAGTTTTTCCCATTAATTTTTAGCTGTCATGATCATAGGCAATAACCCTATCATTCTGCATAAGGACACAACCAAGTCCTTTCATTAAAACATCACTATAAATAACAAACCCATCATTCCCCGATGGTAGATTCAGGATAGGAGCATTGACTAATTTTCTCTTCGGTTCTTCAAAACATTATTCACACGCTTCTGTCCAAAAAAATTTAACCCCTTTATGTGTGAGATTTTTTAATGGGTTATCCAAACAGGAAAAATTCTAGATGAAACATCGATAATAACCGGTTAAACCAATAAAACTGCATACCTCAGTTATACTCGTCGGTGTTGGTCATTCTTTTATTGCCTTGGTCATTGAAAGATCAAAATAAATCCCATCTTGAGAGAAAATATGTCCAAGAAAAGAAGTCTCCTAAAGCTAGAATTCACACTTGCTAAATTTCCCATATAATTCATTTCATCTAAGAGTCTTTAGAATACTGTGCAAGTTATTTTCATGATCTTCATAGATTTTGGAGTATACCATGATATCAAAAGGAAATTCCACTACAATTTTATCAAGATATTTCTTGAAAACTCTATTCATTAGATCCATGAAGATAGAGGGTTCATTAGTCATCCCAAAAGCCATTACTGTTAACTCATAATTCCCATACCTAGTTTGAAATTCTATTTTCGGAATGTCTTCCTTCTTCACACAGAAATTATGATATCCAAATCGATGGTCATTCATTGAAAAATATTTATCTCCATGAAGTTGGTCGAAAAAATCATCAATGTGAGGTAGAGGATACTTGTTATTTATTGTTATAGAATTGATTTCTCTGTAGTCAATGCACAACCTCATAGATCTATCTTTCCTCTTAATAAAAATGAAAGTGGTTCCACATGGAGAAATCGTAGGGTGAATAAATATTTTGTTACTCAATTCTTCTAGTTGTTTCTTTTGTTATACTAATTCCATAGTCCCCATTCTTTAAGGGGTTTCGATATGGGCCTTGAACCAAGAATTAAATCAATAAAAAAATCAATTTCCCTTTCTGGAGGATGTCCAGGAAAATAATCTGTAAACACATCAACATATTCTTGCACAATAGGTATGTCCTCAATTTGAACATTTCTTTCCTCACCCAGAGTTATTTCATTTTCTTCCTCCCACATAATTGAATTTAGTAGAGCTACTGGGGGTGGATCTAGATAAGAATTAGATGGTGACGTTTCTGCTCTAAAGATAAGGTACTTCTTATCATCATTGAGAATTATAAAATCCTTCTGCTTATAATAAATTTTCGCATCATGGTCTGAAATCCAATCCATACCGAGTATTATATAAAATTAAATCATGGGTATGACGATGAGATCAGCAGATAAAGAACATTTATATTCCATATTGGGAACTGATTCACAAAACATTGTTGCAATGATACTTCCCTTAGGTGTTTTGACTGAAAACTCCCTTGTTATTTCAAATTGAAAATATCTATCTTTCTCAAAAAAACGAGGAAGATATGAAACAATGCAATGATCTAGAATCAAATAAATAATTTCCTAAACACGAGGAAACCATTAAATTACCTGCCACTACGCCTTTCGGAGCTATAACCTCAGTAGTAGTGATAGCATAATATTTTCCTTGATCCCTTGTCCTTTTCTGAGGTATGTTTCTTTGTCTCTCATGACATTAATTTTCTTAATTCCCACTTTCTCTATAGTTTTAACATTCAATATTGACAGCCTCTTTATTTCCCTTTAAATCACGAGCTTGGTGGCCTTTTTCACCACACTTGTAACAGACTCCCATTCCCTTTAGGCAAGTACTAGGGTCTTTTTTCCCACATTTTCCAAAGGATGGATATTAAAATTTTCCAATATTTCCCTTATTTCAATTTCCAGAGTGTTTAGAAGATCTCTTTTAATTTTTCTTTTCAATAAAGTCATAAGACATAGATAATTCCTTTTCTGTGTTGATATCACATGATACAATATCTTTATACAATGAGAAGGATTGTGAGACTATTGCTCGAAGGAGAAATAGTTTTAACCCATCAAATAAACAATCAATCTTACTTATTGCGATACGTATATAATCGACATCATGTCTTGCTAACCTCTATAAATGTTTCTACATACTTTGTGATAATGACATTCTCTTTTTTCCTCAGACTGAAAAATTGTCTTTCTATATCCGCTCGATGGTCATGAGGAAAGTATTTTTCAAAAAAAATCTCTTTAAACTCCATCTATTCCATATTTGATACTTCATCATATACCTTTGTGTTTTGAATCAATGACCACCATTGATCTGCATCTCCCATGAGGTGATAAGATGCCATGAAAACTTTCTCCCTTTTGCTACAAACCAAAGCGTGACATATTTTCTCTAACGAATTTATCTATTACTCAGATACTAATAGATTTCTACTCCCATTAAAAAGTTGGCGGTTTTATCCTCATCAAGTTGTATAACATTGATCCTCTGCATTGTGGATCAGGGAGCTCCATTCGGGTAATGTTATTATTCATAACTTAAGTGAGTTGTTCCAGTATGGTGATAAGATGATCAACACCAGTTGCATCACCAGCTCCACTGTAATTATCTTGAGTAGGAGGGAAATCCCTACATGAATTATGTGCATTGATATGGTTTCCATTCTTTCAACTATGAACCATTTCTAAACAATGGCATATACTAGATTAGTTTATGAATAACTATACATAATTCCAAACATGTAAAAAACTTAACATAAATTGAATAGATTATGGATTTGATACATTATCCTAAAAATGTTTCATTTTAGGAATTAAATACTCATAAACCCATCATAATGGTTTCTAAAGAAAATGTGAATTATCCTGCGTATATACTCTGGGAGTGTCATAACCAACACTAGAGCAAGGCCTGTTGTCGTGCACCAGTTTCCATTCAAGTCTAGATCAAAGCGGTGTTTTCCGGTTTTACCCCTAGGTATATATTTTCCAGAGCAGCCTCTAGCTGATCATATCCAGACAAGGATGTTTTTCTTGGAAAACTCAAAAAATCTCTATAACAACAAAATTCTAGGAAGTTCTTCTACACTAATCCTCAATGTATATCTCAGGGTAATGTGCTCTAATCAATGTTTTTTTTAATCTAGCATCCAAGGTTTGTAATAAAATTTTTCTAATATAAACTTTAATGCCCCGACCCAAGTTACCCCATGTCGGTGCATTATTACATAACATTGTCATGATTACAAAAGATCATGTCTCTGAAGACCAATTAGTTTAGTAGCCTTGGAAATACTAGATACATTCATAAGTTTTACATTACATTATAAAATGAAAGAATACCACAACATAGTCTGCATAGGCCACACTCATATTCCTTATACTATCCCTATAGGTCAGTCATAATATTCTTCTTTGCATCTTGGAAGAATAAATCATAGAAAGGGGTGAGCTCAGATGCTCAGTAAGGATAACTATATAGCGAAAACTTTCACAAATAAGCATAAACATTTAAGGAAATGTAAGAACAAAAAAGCCTTTTAAACATGAACATCAGCATAATATGGAAAATAAAAAATACAATAATTCCATTTACATACTCACATGGATATTCTACTAGATGAATAATCATATGCAATATCAATATCCACTTTCATAATGATGGAATGCATAATACTAGAATTCATAACCACATAGTCAAGGCCTTGTGCCAAGACTACATATATGATTTTGTCAAGGCCTTTTTCCATGACACTAGTTTGTCTCTAGAGACCTACCAATGCATTTAGGAGCTATAGCGGGCTCCACCCATCACATACTAAGTCCAATGCATTCCTCATATGAAAATTATTAAACATAACATCAACATTTGTATTAAAACTAGCTTACGAAATGCCAATACATTATCCATAAACCCTGAATGGTTTGAAAATACACATCCACAGTCAAACATATCAATAAACCTTCAATACAATATTGTAGCTTTGTATCATAATAAATTAACGTCAAATAATCTGAAAATCCATCAACGGATGTTTACATAGATGAAATAAAAACTTTTTTTAGAGAAATATCTCTTTCTATTTTGAAATCATTTGAAAGTCATATAATTATAAAATAAAACATTTATTTTTAAATTCTTGTTATAATATTGTAAGGGAAACTTAATTTTTTTTTATAATGGCAGAAAATAGCCGCACCAACCGTATAAGTAAAAAAACAATATTACCTTAATTCTGTCGAAAAGGTCATAAAGTACCTTGTTTGGAAAACAACAGAAAGATTCCATTAAAAAACATATAAGTTCAAATAAGTGTATAAATTAATTTAACCCATTGCATATTAAATAGTAAAAATGTTTTGAAATACATTTTAACAAAAATGTGGATGTAGTTGATAAAGAGGTCCCAGTAGATACTTATGTAAAAACCACCTCGGATAATAAAGAGATTGTGAAATTAACCCTTACATTGTACTTTTACTTGGTTGAGGGTAGGTTAACCTCATGTATAATGGTAAAATCATTGTTATTAAATAATTAAATAACCATATACAATAATATGATGTCATATATGATCTTTTAATATTTCGTGGTTAATGATATTTCAGTAGTATCATCATTTTGCATGATAACTGATCTGTCCTCCTTTATATGCTTTGTTATGTAAGTAATGTTCATTATGGATAGGATGTATCTTATTCATATTCAGTATTATATTATAATTTAAACATTATTTTCAATCATCAAATGAAAATTAGTCTTGAATTGATATGATGGGGAATGCATCTCATTGCGTTTGTGGAGACGACAGTCCGTACGTACGCACGAGCGACAATATCATTCTTTTGATATTAAAATCATATATAATTAGAGGTTATATCCTATATACAGAATAATTAACATGATATATTAATTATTTACATCATTTATACTCATTATTATACCCATTCAAATGATAAAGTGTTTGAATAACAAACTACACCACAACGTGGAGACGGTAATCCGTATGTATGCACGTATGTTGACCTTGTCATTTATTGGATGGATAGAATAATTAATATGGATGTAAAATTTTATAATAAAATAAGATTATATATAAGATAATGGATTTATTATTTTATAATCGAAACAATAAAAAAATGATGCGGAATAAGAAGAGAACTTGAAAGGTGTGATGAAATATTTACCTCTTCTGCGGGTTCTTCTTATGGATTTGATCAAAAGGGATCCTTAGGATGGCTTTCTGACTAAAGGAAGGCATCTAGGATGAAGATAGGATAGTTGATATGATATTTGGGTAGGGGTTGGCTGAGACAAATGTATTTGAAGGTGTTAATTTGGGAGAATGGAAAGTGCCCTTTTATAAGAGAGGTGAGGGTCACTTTAGGAAAAGGTTGAAATATTAATTTATAATAAAATACTTTTCGGGTTATAATGGCTCCAAAATGATTTATTTAAAGGATAATGTGGTTATGGGTCAAAACAATCTCAACCGTTAGGTTTTATACAGTTTTATGTCATCATATTAACCTTACCTTTTAGATTTAACTATTAGTTAAATAGTTTGACATTTACCATGTCTCTTTGTATTTTTTATATTATATGGATAATAAACTTTCTATAAAATTAAAATAAAACCTAAAGTGTTTCATTAATGACATTTATAATATTATTTAAGCTCTTTGGATAATCCTTATATTTCGAGGAATATAATATCAATTTATAATATAATATTTTTTTTAAAACTCTTTTATGAAATTTTGACACTATTTGGTATTTTGTTTTTGTTAAATTCATAACAGCCTAATTAATTCAGAAAAATCATTTAATCAGCCATAACATTTCATATTAACCTGTATAATTTGTTTAATACATTAAATATCATAAGTTAGACTTATTTTTATATTTATAATATCAATTAATTTAATCTTTCATAAATAAGGTAATTACAACATCATCATTGTGTCATAAATAAATTTAATTATTTAATGTCTACAAATTATAAATAAAATAATATAATATAGTAAATCATTTTACCTATTTAATTAATATATATAGTCGAATCTATATTATGTATAACCCTATATTAAAAATGGTTTAGTTATTAAACTTTGATTTTTAACTCCTTTAACTCTTCTTTAAATAAAATAATAATAAATGTCCTAATCTAATCCAAGTGGACCTAAAGGATCCAATTTTATTACTAAGGTTGTGTTTGGTCAAATCACACTTATCCAATAGAATGAGGACATTTTTTAGGATAATAATAATATCATTTTTACCTTTAATTTCTCTATTTACTTTTAACCGTGGTAAATAAAAGTAAAAAGTTACTATTCCCCAAAAATAATTTTTTAACTTATTGAACCAAATTTTTCTTACTAATATCAAACTTGTCTCTCAAAATTTTGAAATTCCACTCACAGAAGTTGTAAAATTATGTTTTATACAAATTTGGAAATTCTCCAAAGAGGCGGGTAAAAGACGGTAAAAAGTTTGATAAAATTTTATATATCTAACCTTAATATAAAATGACTCCAATGAATTACATTGAACATATATAGGTATTATTTATCTATTTCTACCTAAAATAAATTAAAATAAAATAACAAATTATTTAAATAAAAAGTTTGTTTTAACAAATAACATAGTATTTTTTCACTATTTGTCAAAAATTGAATGTTTTCAGAAAAATGCCATAAATTCACCATAAGATAATTTTGATATTCAGAATCCAAAAATAATGTCCATTTTTAATGATAAAATTTATAAAATTTCAAAAAGTGGGTATTACTATTCATAACGGCTAGTTTTATTTGTTGTGGTGTGTTTGAACTTGAAGTTGCGTACAACACAAAATATTGTATTATTCAATGGGAAACATACAATGGAAGCTTGGGGTGTTACATACTTGATTCATCTTCTCAATATAAATAACTAAATTTCACTTGATCATCAATTAATGTATGGATAAATGAATAGAATATTCCAAATCATCAAACGAAATAGTCATCACCACAAAATTCTAAAAATAATTAAAAACATTATAAAAATGTATCCCTATTGGAAAGTGACTATAATAATTCATAACATGATACATTCATTGGTTAATCCCATTAATATGAGAAACAATTAGCTAGAAGCGTCTTATAACAATTTTTATACCCCAACCACTTATAATGTGGTTCAAAACAACTTTTTATTCAATACATTTCACATTCATATCTATCTTATATCCTTGATAGCACCCCAAGATGTTGGACTCACTAATACTGGTGCCACATGAAATATCCCAACCAAATCCATTGGTTTGGATCATGTGAGTGGTGATACTTACCTTAGGTAACATCCCAAGGGCACCATTGGTTGGAAAGTAGTTATTAGAGCTTACCTAGACTTTGGGGGTGATTTTCTTTTTAAAATACTAAAACCTATCAAGATAGAATATAAACAACCAAATCAACTATATGATTAAAGTGTATAAACAATACAACTGAAAAGATAAACCAATAAGATAATAATATCAAATTAGTGGAAAAAAATTATAGGAAAGTGACACTAGATAATTAGAAGGTTTCCAAATCTAGGAACAATGATGTGGAATCTCTCCAATGACTCCAATATAGACACTAAAAGATCCAAACTCTATATCATGATAGTTGAATCAAGAGTATCCACTATATAAAAAAAAGATATTTCCCTTACCCATGTCATGAATAATACACCCAAGTTCATATATAGGGTGTGAGTAGTCCTACACATTAGGATTTACCCAAGAGACTACCAAACTCTTTCTATTAGGATAAAAAATTGTTAGATCATAATTTAATTTATAATTTTAAATCAATGAATTGAACATCAAATAATTTTATCAAGTTAACACAATTTAAATTAAATCCTAGGTAGTTTATCCATAAATACTAGTTTTCATACCCATACAATATTTATCAACTCTCACACACATTAATTCTATATGAAAATCCCAATACTCATGAGTCTTGTCCTTTCCATCACCAAGACGTGGCCTATTTATATACCTTTCTACTGTAGTCTAGTATTGAGTGCCTAGTATAAACTAATAAAGACCGGTATAATGAAAATATAAACACACATCCACATGTGTGACATGTTATAACACTAATTTATTCCCCATAAATCAGTCCTTCATTTTAAAAAAAATTAATTGAACGTTATACTTCTATTAAAATATAAAAATAATGTGAGACCATATCAAATAGGTTTTCCAAAATCAAATAAAATATCCATTTTATCACATTAAAATCAAAAAGGATATTCCATTATGAAATCAACCAAAATTTTCATTAAAAATACAAGCGTAAAAAATTAATAGAACTAATCCTTAAAGTTCTTGAGTAAGCGTAGAATAGAGATAATCCACATACGTCTCAATGAGAGATTGCAATGAAGAACTACACTATAAAACTTCTGAATTAGATCTAAAACCAACATTAATTGAATAAATCCAACAAATATACTTTCCAAACACATATTATTCAAATATAAATCAATAATAGATTATATCTAAAATTTCAAGATGGAGGATATGGTAATAACCTAAGAGAGAGAGAGAATATGGATATTAATTGTTTTTTCTAGAGATCCAACACACTTAGATCTGTCAAACCTGAATTCTGGATCAATGGTAATTTTTATGATGTCCTTAGAGAAGAGAGGAGCCTGAAAAACTAATAAGAAAATATAAAATGAGGGGTTGAAGGATAAAAATTGACTTAAACGCATTCAACGAATTAAATTTATATCACATAGTTTGTCCACATAGTTTGGGAAATGGTAACCAAATGTGGGAATTATACTATATCCAAACTAACCCCTTGCATAGTTGGGTCACATGGTTTGACAACCCATGTAACAAATTTGTTTTTAACACTTTATCCACTTGCACAATTTTCCATGGATCCCATACAATTTGGACAGACTTTGTGCTGACCATGCACCATCCCAAATTCTATTGCAAAGTTTACTGGAGAATTTTCATAGTTTTCACTATGTATTCGCAAATTGTGCCCCCTGAGAAGCACATCCAAAACACTAAAATATAATCCAAAAACCCCCAATCTAAAAAAAGTATTATATAACATTGAAATTCTTAATAAAATGGTACATTAAAAAAACTATGGGTGTTATAGTAACGGTACATAGAATCAAACAAGTATTGCAGTCATAATATTCCCAAGATTTAATTATTTCCATACAATGATAAATCAATAATCTTGAATAGATGGATAATTAATTTATCATGTATTTTTAATATACATGAAATTATATATTAGAGTATGTATCAACATTATCAAAATAAAATATCAGGAAATGAAATCTATTTTTTCAAACATGATACTCATGGAAACATCTTCAATCCAGTAGGTGAATCAGTCTCTCACGTTCTCATGAAAAGTTCAAAAAATATCCTTATATTCTTCTCATAAAATAAATAATTGGATTGATGATAAACTATAAAACTTTTTTCCTCATCTAAATCAGTCACAATATGTCTAAATCACTAGTCTTCACATATATTAACTATAAATCATAATTTTACATCATTAATAATAGATATATCTGGTTCTTGGAAAACTGAATTCCATAATTTTCATACTTCATACCGAACTAAACATGCAATAATTATTGAATATGAATTTATTTTGTAATGGAAGAGTAATAAGGATTAATCCCATTAGTATATCTTAATTATTATTGAAAATATAAATGAATTAATTTCAACTCCCTTGAGATCACTGATATTTATTTTTGTAGGTTAAAATATTTCTCTTAAAGATGTAAGGATAATATACTCTTAATTTTGTTAAACACATTTTAAATGTGATATTACAATCATTGAAGATCCGATTTAGCATAAACATGTTTCCTCTTTCATAATGTTCAAAAACATTAATAATTATCTAAATTTTTACACATATTTAGATGGAATAATTTTTATATGGAGAGATTGTGGATTTTTCAAAATCACATTATGTTTACATATGTGTCATAAGACGTTTATGTAGTTATGATTATGGTGGATGGTTGATGCATATGCGTAAGTGATTTATTATTAAGAATTTCACAATTAGTCCATAAAAATATATAATTAACCTTTATAGATACATTTTATGCTTACAAAAATGGGTTTTATGATTATATATGACAAAACTCGTTTTTTCATAGCACAAACTGATAGTTGTGTAAATTCATGATCATCTATATACATGCACTAAAATAATGATTTTGTATAGAAGGAATTACTATGATATATGAAACCTAATAACCTTATAATTACATGACATAAATAAAATATCTCATTACAATACATTTCCAAGTCATTTCAGATTTATGTATTTAGAGAATTACGAAAAATATTAACTCACCAAACTCGTGAATTTTTTAAAAATTGACATTTTTTCTTCTTCACTGTGACATAAATCACTTGATCCAAAATAATATATCAACATATATCATAAATTGTTCTCATAAAATACACTTCCATGAACATATTATGAATTACTATTCTTAATAACCTAGTAAAATTGAAACATAAGAAACGAGTGATCTCAGATACTTACTAAGGATAAACAAAATTGATAGCAATCAATGATCATAAGTGAGCATAACATTAGAATATGGGTATAAGAAAGATATATAAAAAATATACAACAAATATTAGGTTGTAAATCAAGGGTTACATATTTCCATAAATAATACATGAATCAAAAGCATGTGTCATTGAGCATGATCTATGGGAGTATAACATAGTCATGAAAATACACATAAAACTACAAAAAATCCTTCAAATTTTTCACAAAAATTATTATTAGAAACATTACTATCATGAGATACACCATCAGTTCCCATGATTATATGAAATAAAAAACGTTACTCATGAATTCATTCTCTCATGAGATATAAACTTCTAACTAATGCATTGAAGGGTGATATAGGACCTCACCCTTCATCATCTATAATTATGAGTTCCAATTGAAAATCATTCACTTATCTCATAATAAAGAACCCATGGAAATATAATGGGTATATTTAAATATTTCTTAATTAACATAGGTATAGAAAATGGGTTTTACACAGTATAACTAAAAGAACTCATAGAAATAAAATGGCTTTAATTGACATCATGTAACATTATAGGCAAATACCAATCAATAAAGCTAATAAAGACCACAATATTTACACCTTATATATAATAGGTAAATTTTTAATATAATGATTATAACTATTTAATCAATATATATAATCTAGGTGAAAACCCATAATTTAGAATAATCAAGGATGTGTTATTTACACATGAAAGGCATTGGGAGAAAAATAGGGGTTAAATAATTAAAATGATTATGCAATGAAATGTCTGTGATGTATCATTTAACAAAAAGATAAAGAAATTTTATAATATATCGAAGTAAAGATGTTGGATTTTGAAATAAAATTCCCTAGTGTAACAAAGGAAACTGGAATGGATGTTTACATTGATAAAAAACAACCAATCAAAAAAATGTTTCTAATAGTATCACCCAAGATGGGATCATGAATTGAATTATTTGATATCATGAGTTAAATCCCTCACATTATGAATTTATTTATTTATTTTGTACTAAATTTTCTAATATAAATCCAATGAGTTTGAATCCATTTGAATATAAAACTGAAAATGGTGGTGAAAACTGAAAAGATATTTTAGAAAATATTTTTATCATTGACATAAAAAAAATACATGCACCCTTTAAAAGTAACATTTGAAAAGGTAATGTTAATTTTTTTTGAAAAATTTTAATTTAATAAATGAATATCCAATAATGGATCTTTTAAAATGATATATAATTTTCTATAGGAATTCTGTAAGCAGTCATAAAACATTTTTTAAATAATGTAATGTAATATTTTTAATACTTCGATAACAAATTTATGGAAAGCCCAAGTTGAAAATAGAGTAATAAAAAATATTCCTTTTAAAACATAATTTTCCTAAATTGGATTATAAAATACCATATAATAGAATATTATTGTTGTACAACCTAATCATGAAACAATAAATTTCAATGTAAAACAGTATAACTCGTGGAAAAGGGATTTGAGTTATCAATATCTTCCAAGAAACATACAATATAAAGAATAGAATATTTTAAAGGGGTTTTATATAGTAAAAATGTAAATAATGATCTAATAACTCATAATATAATAAAACGATATAATGTTTTTAACTTACATTATAAATTTTCAATAAAATTAGCATACCTCGATGAAATATAATTGGGTTACCAAAAACTCTTATAACTAGTGTAACAAATGAGTCAAAATATGTTTGATGAAAAAAATTGATTTAGATATTTATATCCTAATATTTACAAGGAAATAATGCTTAGAAAATTTATGGGATAGTAAATCAATATAAATCTTCATTATGGAAATATGGTTTATAACATGTAACATGTCTCAATGAATCAAAATGGAGACCTTGAAAACCCATATAGCTTGAGTAACACTTTCATTAAAACCCCTAGAAATATATGTCTTGTAATTCAACATAAAATACCATTATTAAAATAAATTTTTTGATATGATTTCTCAAATATGTATTGTATAAAATACATAAATTATATTAGGTTCATAATACCAAACATGTATCAAAGAGAAAAATTTGAGATGAAAACCCTTACCTCAATCCCGATTCATTCTAATCATGCATGAAAATATCGAATATTTAAATTAAATTATTTAAATAAATATCAATGAATTTTATCCATAATTATAATCATCTATACTCTTCATTAAAAATCACTCTACACATAATGAAAGTAGTTATTTTTTTACCTATTTTCAAAATTGGGTGTATTTAATCATGATCGCTTGGAAATAGTTTCCTAAAAACAGTGTTAAAATATTCTATTTTTTTAATTATATCATTATAATATCATTGAACATAATAGATTATATGTTACATGATATTTTATAAGTATATAATTACATTAAATGGTAGTTTTAGTTACAATCCATGAATATATAAAAGGGGATGATCATGTTTTAGTGATTCGTAAGGAATGAATGATGTTTTCTTAATTAACATGATAAATATTGATAAAACATTAATAAAGAATAAAATATTTTTTCCATATTTATATCATATTATACCAGTAAATAAGTTCTTATAATCATACATGATATAAATGAATATTATTTCACATGTAGGTTGTTAAAGTGACCAACACATGTATCTACCACGATTAATAGATGATTATGAGGTGGTTATTAATAATATAATTAAACTAAGATAGTAATGATGTTATTTTTTTCTCATTATTATGATATATCTTATTTATATATAATTATAAAGAGAAAATAATTTATATTAATCCATTACATTTAATGAATAGGCCATCTTCCCTTATTTCATTCATTTTAAACTATTAAATTAACAATAATAATTTGATGATCATATCATTAATAGGATCAAAACATTCCTGTACCATTTCATTAATGATGTAATAGACGTTATATTTATCCATTAATACAATCTTCATGACCTTCCTTGTAAGGAAGTTGTTGATGTCGAAGAAATCTCATTACAGGAGACATCCAGATATGTACAAACGTGTCTAGGGGAGTCTCTTCCAAAATAGACACAAAATCCATCAAAAGGGTGTGATTCCCAACATCCAAAAACATAATGAACAATAGTTTATTTTTTATGGTCCTTTAATAACCATTAAACATTTCTCATGTGAATTTTGGAAACCTTCGCATAATGTTTGACTACTTGCAATGATTGTCGCCTTTCTTAAAACATACCTCCGAGAGGGTCACATTAACAAAAACAGACCATCCTAACTCTACATCACATATAAATACTAACATTAATCAAATATTTATGGGTATGTGAACACTGTAAATACACTATAAGAATTTAATTTCTGATATGTCATCATTCACTATCCAAAGAACATATGGATCCAAACAGGTATCTATCATTCATGAATAGTATCTCATGAGTTCTTAAAATTTAAGGACTAGGGTAGAGAGTAATTTCATAATGTCTCATGACCATTATGAGAGAGTAAAATCCCTCACACATATTTTTGATTCATGAGATAATTATCCTTCACAAAACCTTTCTCATGGGGGAAAAACTTTACCCCAAGGTAGGGGCACCCAGTTTTGTGATGCTCTTTCCTTTACAAACCCATTTAAAATTTTTATCCACATAAAAATTATGAAACAAACATCACATTACCATACATGATGTCTCCTTTTATAATGTCAACCTTCTTTAATGTTGAGTTCTTAGTTTCTCTATACTCATTCCAACCTGGTTCAATCATTCTCAGATCATCCATATGAGTCATGTCATCAATAGACAAGTCTATCCTATTGGATTAAAGAATAGAATGAATATATATATAAACTATTTCCCCTAAGAATAGGTACCCAAATTTTAGGATTAAAATTTTTAAGATAACCACATCAATGTTTATTCAATGCACCACCCATATATTTCGTTTGTAGTGGAAACATATGTCCTGAATAAATAATAATTATGGAAAACTACACAAATTTACCTATTATGAGAGATAGTGTTGAATCATTCTCTCATACTTGAAAATGGTATCATTAAGAATATGCCCCACCATGTCCAAGATGAAATATATTATTCTCTATTTCCCAATATCCTAGTTTAATAATGTTAAAAACACAACAAAATCCCCAATCCATGACATTAAGTTGTATCTCTACCCTATACGATGAAAACCACATGCCTTGTGTATTACTAGAATTCCATAACCCCTAAAATACTAATTGTGTGATAAACATAGTATTTACCAAGTCTGATCATCATAGGACATCACCTCAAACCATCATTGCATGAGATTCCCCCAATGGTAATTCCACACACATAAGCCTCACACCATCTTTTGGTATTTCCTATATAAAAATAGGATAATCCTTACCATACAATGTTAAAATGAATGGATATGTCCTTTTACATTACCATTAATTATACACTTCAAATAAATGGGTTGTGATCCCTATTTGTAATAGGGTTTGTAGAATACCTCCCTGAGCATCAATCACAACACACCTGGGATACTTCCATGTGATTCAATATGGACCCCCCAACACCACCATTAAATATACATGTCTTCCCCTGGAAGATGGAAACTCCAAAGTGTGATCATCCCACCCCTATTAGGGAACACACAACATCAAAAGCCTATATCTAAAAAACATTCTATCAATTACCAACATGTCCGACAAGACATTAAACCTGTGACCAACATGTCCCCACTAGATGATAATGTTTGAATTGATATTTCACCACAACTCATTGATCCTATAACCAACATATCTTCCTATTACATTCAACCTATGAACAATATTTCCCCATAACATGTTAAACATTTGGATAACATGTCTCCATAAGACTTTAAACCTGTGACCAACATATCACCACAAAACCCTAAAACTATGAACCCCAACAAATACTTCAATATCTTTTACCATATTCAATGGACCTTCACTGGTCGACGTAAAATGACTACGAATTATTACATCCTAGAAAAAATCACCCTCTGACAGAAATTGGATACCCTAGGTTCCATACCTAAGATGTATCATAGATGATATTCCCAATAAATCATTATATGAATAATTTAAGGGTACCTGACATTACTAATGTCCATTTATGTCCATATGTGTCCAACATCGCTATCATATCTGACCATAAATATCATTTCAATCACAATCATAGTAATTTAATTAATGAGGATCCACCTAAAGATGGTTTCAAGAATAAGATTAAAGAACATGACACAAATCTATGAGGGTTACATGAATATAGAAAGTATTATAATGGATGAATCTATCTAAGGGGGTATTAATATCCCATTTTACTATTTGGATCAAGGATATAACGTCACCAGTCACGGTGGTAGAGACTTCCTTCCATTGTAAATTACAAATGTGGGGATGACAAAAAACCAACCTAGGGGAGAAGAAAACATTACATGGAAGAAAAACCCATTAGGATAGAAAAGGGAGTGGAACATAATCATCCCATACACAATGTTCATGCTTGTAGTAATGCATCATAAAAATAGAGAACTTGATGTGAATGTTTTCGCCTTCAACAGGTAGTAGATTGGTAACTTTAGACACACCATATACGGATTTCACAAAATATTATCATTCAAAAAATTTCCACTCCAGACTAACATGGGGTGTGTGAAAAGGTATTTTTCTCTTGAAACTAGTGTAAATTGAAGGGCTTCAGGCATCTCTAGTATGTTACATCATCAACATGGATCATTTCCCCGCATTGGAGATAATAGATAATATTGGGATCGTTGGGAATAACCTTCATAAAACATGTACATAAGTCTAAAATCATGTTTTTATAGGACACAAGCTACAAAAAACATTCAAACCACACTACCAATAGGTGTTAGTCTAGAAGAACCAGTCATGTGACAATCCCACACAACTACACATCCGCTAGAATGGCCACTACTTCCTCATATATTGGGTTCTTATACCCTGTATCCCACATCAATTTCATCAAATGGTGGTTCATTGATTCCTTGTATTATATATAAATACATTAAGGTTTAATACCTACCATGGATATGGCTGATATGACCTAAATGTATTGGCACCCGACCGACATTGCCATACCCAAGAGTCGTGTAGGGAAATAACCCCCAAACCACTATAGAAAATCATTTTTGGAGTCTCCCCTAGAACAGGTTATATAGATCACATCTTAAAACACCCAGATATTTTTAAATAACACTATGTTAGATAGTATATACAACATGGAACATAGTGATAATACAAACTGTGATGTATTGTTAGAATACTATTATTAAAAAATGATTGTTATAACCTAGGCCTGAAAATCAGTAGTATGAACAGAAAAACCCTTATTATATGAAATATTTATAAATTCTTAATATTATCTAAATTTATTTATTAATTCCAAATATATATGTACTAAAATTTTAGCAAAGTCATTTTATGCTTTAAAAATATGTTTTATTCAAAAAAGATTTTTATTACCCATTGTAAGAAATTATTATAAATAATTTTTTGAAAATTATAAAATAATGTTTTATAAAAATAAAATAATTTTTGAAATTATCATATCAATGTTGACATAGGTTGAAATTTAGTGATTTTTTCAAAAATATCTTATTTTTTAAAGAATAGTGAAAATCACTGATTTTTCAAATAATATCATTTAGTTTCAATAAATAAAGTAATTTAAAAGTTAAATTATATTTTTTACTTATTATCAATGTGACATATGAAATATTTAATATATAATATTATATTTAATTTCCTTTTTATCATCAATTTTTATTATTTTTCTTTAATTGTATTTGTATGGTTGAAAACATTGTTGTCTGTAAACTATTTTTAGATTTATAAATTTTACCAATTTTAATTTAAATAAAATAAACCATTGAAAGGATATATATAAATTAAAATAGTAAAATATTAATATATGTATATTAATTAAAATTCATATAATGTTTTTATAGTCATAATGTTAATATAAGACCATTTATTCCTTGAAAAATGCATTCTTGATAAACAATTTTTCAACATGTTTTGTAGGATTAATTTTCAATTTGAATTCTGCCAATTTATTTATTTTAATTTGATCAAATAGATTCCACATTTTGAATAATCATAATTAATAATATGTAATATGGTCAACTTAATTTTTTATATAATGAATATTAGAAACAAAAAACTAGTTACATTGGTGAAAAGATAAAATGGAAAAGGTAAGTAACCATATTAGTAAATGGAATAACATGTTTAAAAAATATTTTTGAATTTTGGAGGTTTTTATCAACCTTATAATCCATAAAATATAATATTTATGAATTTTCGATTCACTTTCCTCACGATTGACTTCTCATTATTGAATAGTGTTGGGTATTTGCAAAAAAATCCACTCCTACTCAATTATTAAAGGGAACCCCTCCCAAAACATCATCCAATATATCAATCCATTTTTCATGACCAAAAAATACCAAATTCTCACTGAAAACATTTATCCACACTTTTTATTTGGTGTTCTTCCAAAAATACCAAACTTAGGGTTGTTAATAATACATCCAAAGGATGTTCTTCTATACGAAGGTAATTATAATCACCGAGCCCTTTTTTTATTTCTTCTTTTTAAACATTCAATTATGCCTTAAATTTTACTATATGGCCAAAAACTTATACCCTATATACTAAGATGTTAATATTTTTATGGTATAATATTTTTCCACCACCACTTATATCAAATTGAAAATGATACTATCATTCATATGTATAGTGGAGTACTGTCTTTCAAATCAATGTAATTCATTTTCAATATTCACTTACCTCTACTATTCATAATGATGGATTTAATGTTTATAATTATGATATTCCTATCATAAGAATAATTCTAGAAATGAAACATATCATATTACTTCATACCTTACCATCCGTTGAAAAATGATAACGACATTCGTGTGTACATCAGACAACTGCCTCACGAAGCGATGTGATTCATTTTTATTACTTCATCATATAGATGGTATATTTAAGTGTATTTAAATAGGTAATATTTTATTTATTATATCATTATCATTATTTAAATATATTATAACACTTAACATATTTCCATCATGATATTTTATTAATGAAAATGTTACTCATCCATACGTACGACGTAATATCTCTTTTATTGTAATGTAGTTCTTTTTTAAAAACCATATTTCATGTGTGGTTTTAAAATATAATTGATGTAAAAAATAATTATATCAGTATTATAATTCTACATAAAATCAAATAAATAACCCTTTGACCATGTTCAACACACAGATTCCATTTTTGAATTTTGAAATAAGCGTCCTCAAAACACCTAACATGGACCAAACTAAAAATAATTTACATCTTAAAAACATACATTTAAAAAAAATATTTAACTTATTTAAAACCAAAATCATATAGAAATAAAAATTAAACTATTAAAACCATTTCATTAATCCTCATAATCATTTTATATATTCTGATCATATTAAAACATTCCATTTCGAAAATTAAAACATGGAATGTAAAAGAGAAATCCTTTATGCCAAGATAAAAACATAATTAAATGGTTTAAAATCATCACATGGATATAATTTTTTTTAAACATTCATAAGAAATGAATTTATAAATTACAAGTACGCTATCAGTTCCAAAATTAAACTATTACATAGAAACACATACTTGGAACAAGTGAAAACCAAGATGAAATGTGTAGCCTTCGATATTGACCACTAAAAAAAGAATGGAAATGATGTCTACCAAAACATGACATCAAAACCCCAATATTAGATCTAAACAAAACTCCAAAATCAACCACAATGGATGTATGGTTCATGGGAAAATATAAACAAGAGAAAATTCTGAATAAAGGAATAACGAGGGAAAGAGAAGGAGATTTTCCATAGAATCACTTGAAAACCACCAAAGGAGAGACATGAATCATGCGGGGAATACGTTGGATCTCCTCCTTAGGATCCCAAGAGTCAGTTGACTCATATGTGGGGAGAAATCGGTGAAATACCTTTATTTCCAAAAGGTGAATTTTGGAAAAATCATACTTTAAGTGATTCTAGGAATGTCGTATAGTTTTTCAAACTGTGCAACAACCATGCATAGAAACTACCTAGACTAATTCCAACAACACAATTTCTAGGGTTCTATAAATGGTTTGAAAAATAATTTGGAAGTATTAGAAAATTCATTTATCACCATGAAATATCGATCCACATGGGACCACATGATTACACCTATGTGCATGGGTAAACATTGATACACCCAAAAAGACACAAATATTCAGAAATTCTAGCCAAAACGCACCAGGTCAAATAAAAAACAAATATATGATAAATTAGGAAAAATTAAACTCTATAATGACTTGTGGGTGTATTTAAACTCCCCAAAAATCACTACTAAAATGGGGTTTATTCAGCACTATGTTTTATTAGAACTTTTTAAGCATGAATAAACTGGGGTCTTTATCATTGCTAAAAAAAGGGGATAAAGGGTACCCTTTATCAGTGTTGGAACAAAAATATCCAATAAAGAGTTTACTTTATCATCAATGGTAAAACATCATTGATAAGTCCCCCACCTTATCATCACATTGTTACTATCACTAATAAAGAACCCATGTTATCAACGGTTTTTTTCCTGCACTAAGAAAAGATATATTTTATAAAAAATTAAAATTCATTAAAAATGATATATATATATATATATGTGTGTGTGTGTGTGTGTGAATATGTATCAGATATGGATAAATAAGACTTTAGGCATAATATGTAAAATATTTAGTACAAAAAAATTAAAAAAAATTATTAATTAATAATTTTTAAATTATGATCGAGTAATAGTCGTTTAACAATATCTAGATGAAAAAAATAAATTAAATGTATTAATGAATTGTTTTATAGTGTCCTGAAAACATTCCAAAGGGAAAGTAAATATTCCATTAATTTTGAAAAGGAGAGAAAAAAAATTGCATGAAGTATTTAGAATTTTTTTTAATAATCCAAAGTCAAAAAAGGAAAATAACTCATCTTCGTACTGAGTCCCAATAACAGTACACATAAGGAACCGACCAAAAATTAGTATTTTGCAGAAACCTTTGACGCACAGGAATGTGGTCTGTTGGCCAGTGAAAATAGAAATACACGGAATAAAGACAACAACACTGACTCCCGTGAAGTTCATCATTGATGAAATGGTGGCTGAAAATACCATTATAGAGAACTATGTCAGTAGAGAAATGGAGGCATATAATACCGTCCCCATGAACTACATCATTGGTGAAATGGAGGCAGAGAATACCATCCCCATGAAATTAATTGTTGGTGAAATAGAGGTGGAGAAACTCGCCCCTGGATACCGTACCTGCGAACTCAACAGTTAATAGGAGAGAAGAAATTATCCTCTTGACATGAACACGATAAAGTCATTCACTGGATGGAGGTGTTAATTTCTGCCACCATGATCTACTAACCAATGGGGCTCTTTTGACCAAATCATCTATGGTCTAGGTGATCTCCCCATGGGCTTCTATAAAAGGTGTCATGAGATCTATAGATCCAGTTTCCTCAACAACCTATAAAAGGAACCCATGGGGAGCTGAGAAAAGAATGGGATTTTAGAGTATTGGAGAGACCTATGTGATGATTTTATGAAGAAATTGATCGATGTGGCGCACACATATTCTGATGAATTCTCATAGTTATAAACTTGTCATATATCATAAAAAGATGGAAACATAATATTAATTTGTAGACTGTGAACCTAATTGGAGAATCAGGAACCATATCGTGGTGGAGGATAAACATCCTTTGAATCGAAGGATCAATGCCACTTATTCACTCTGGCGCCTGGTGTAGAAGAAGCCTACTCGGATAGAACACTATGATGGGTAGCACCAAGCTACGATGGCAGAAGTTGGCACCACGTAGAATCATTCTACATGGATATAACCTTGTCTTGAATATACAAACACTACGCATACCACATATAGGTGCACATACTATCATGGTACGCGGACAGTCCCTCCCCTATTTACAAACATGCTATGTGGGAATGTCTCCATCCTTCATGAAAAAATGGTATGTGGAATAGAATTCCCTCAGATGTTCCAATCTCTATAATTGATCATCTCATGCTATTTTCATCACCTTGTTCGAAGTTCCTCCATGAACTAATCTAATGCCATTAGAAAAATCGACTTCCAAAGCCACCAGACCCAAACGATAAAACCACCAGGCGCATCCTCACACCCTTTTATATTTAGACACCCTATTGTAATTAGATTATCATAGATAATCCCTAAAATGGTGTAGAACCCCAAAATGTCTATACGTTTACATTATCACGGTAACCCGGGGTCCAATATTGCGATACTGACATGAACCTCCTCATTCTAGGAATCAAAGTAGTCACTATCTTTTAAATTCAATGTGGGAAAGGGACAAGTCAAAGGTATCATGCGTGGTCATCATTTTTATGAGGATCGATTATTATCCCCTTTCTAAAAACACATTATAGGGAAATCCTCTTGAGGTAAGTCCATTAACTTTACACAGGAGGTGATTCTCTTTCTTCTCTTATGCTCAACCTAAGACACATCCAGATAGATCTTCAGAGGTGGCTATCCTAGATCTCAGCATAAGAGAGAAAAAATAAACATTTAAATCCCCTTTCTCTCCCTACCTTTTTCCTCTAGTACCATCAATCAGTGGATGATGTGGGACATTATATCATTAGATCCACTACCTCCTCATGTTTGTCACACTAAAAAAGACTCGCATGGGATTAGTGGATGACAGTGATCATGAAATCTACATAACCAAAAATCATGTTCCCTAAAAAAGTTTTTATCCAAAAAAAATGTGAACTATGAGAAATATGGCTCTTACTCTGATTAGGAAACGTTGGATGCATTCATAAGGACTAATCTAAAAGTAAATTCTCCATAGAAGTCAGTCCAAGTAAAATTACCTAAAACTCACTAGGGAATCCTCTTCAAGAGTAATCCATGGCTTATTGGGAATATCCTATGTGTAAGCCCCAATTATTCCCCTCACAAATGGGCCAACTCAATGGTGGGAGTCCCCAACCAAACATAACTACGAGGGATTTGGTTTCTAAAAAATTGTGATACATAAGAAGCCTCATTGAGGTCCAAACCCATCACCCCAAATTACCCTAGTTTTCACTCAGCCATATCCCTAGTATATTCATATTCACCGAAGATACTATATCTCTTCTGGACATCCTAGTACTCCTCAGTGTAAGACCAACATTGAATCTTGACTAGGATTCTTTCTCCAATATGTCCACACCACATGATGTTAAATTGCATGGATGAGTCCTTTCCATGTGACATTAAAAGGTGATGTGTGCAGTGAAGAGACACCAAACTATGTGGAATCTAATTCCTCCCATGAGGATACTTAGGAATCCCATCTTATGGATTTGATTTGGATATCATAATGGTATCTATAGCCCATGGATGAAGAAAAACTCTGGAGCACCTCATCCCATGGATTTTACATGTGATGTCTCAAAAAAGGATAAAGTAATTTCTGATCTATCTACAAAAAGGGGAACATTGATGAAGAAACTCGAATATATACATGTGTCTTTATCAAAGGAGAGCCTCATATACATAATTATGGTTTTGGATTTATGTGTATCTAAGAACGTTCTTGCATCTTATAATTATTTTCCATACACATGCATGTGAAAGAAATAAGGATTAAAAAACAGATGAACATTCTTTAAATCTATAAAAGAGTTCAGATATAGGTAGTAATTCCCCCCAAAGGGTGTGATGAGCCCAACCACCAATCCTCTCGACCAATGTAGTCCTTAAGAGTTTTTGGCCAAATAATCACCCAATGAGCGCCTATCATTGGAAAGCTGGTTCATGAATTGTGGATAAAATGGTCATGGGTGTTTCTAGATCCACAAATAAACCTGTTGGAGGCCATCTAAAGACATCCTACCCAGTGTGGGTCAATTTCACAGAACACATAACCCTCTATAGTCTCCCACATAGACCAGTCAACTGTGGAACCACCATTGCGATATAAAAAATGATATACTACCTTTTCTGGGTGAGACCATTTTCCCCATCAAAAAGTGACACGACACACCTTAGGCTGAAATAGGTCCAAGATAATCTTTAAACATAACAATAACCTTAAAATTCCATATCTTTTGTTCTGTGTGTCCTTTTGGGATCTACCACATATAAAATTTATTCATGTTCTGATATGTATGCATTGGAGATGGGAGGGAACCTTCAGTCACATATTTTGGGGCCAAAAAAGGTCTATAAGTCCTCCAAAATAGAGTTTGTAATCTTGGTATCCCAATTTTTAACATTTTATGGGATTTATGCCTCATTTAAGATGGAATTTTGTTCTATTTTTTTGTGGGAACTGAATCTATTTTCAAGGAATAAATTCATATTCATATTATAGTTTTGAAATTTAATCATTTTTCATAATGTACTTTTATTTATGATTAAATATATACATATTTTCCGATATTTACTTTTAATAAGTAACTTTAATAAATATATATATCAATATAATTACATAAAAAAATATTTTACTATATATAAAATAAATATTTTGTGTTAATTTTATTCAATGAAAAATAAATATCCATTTTATTTACCTTATGAAAATCCATTAATATTAATATATATACATATACAATTAATGTTTACATATAAACATGTTTCTTCCATTAAGAAAATATTTAAATATATATATTCTAATATATGTAAGTAAATACATATTATAAAAATGTATTTAGAAAAATATTTAACCATTAAAAATATATGAATATATATATATACTTATAGAAATATATATATTCAATATATATATACATATATGTGAGTTTTGATAAATGGATATATATATATATTATATTCTAGTATATGTAAATTAATTCAACATATAAAATATAAAATATAATATATAACATTATTAAATAAATATATGTATATATCACACACACACACAAACATGTATTTTATAGATGTATATAAAAATATTTATATAAATATATTAATATAGAATATATATGTCAATATATATATATATACTAAAATATAGTAATATAAAAATACAACATATTGGTGTAGTGGTAAAGGCATTTTAGTTAGGGATTATATTCAGGTTGGTGTAAGAGGGTTGGATTTCACAAAGCACTAAAAAAGGGGTAAGGTAATATTGAAAAAAGGGCATGGGGGAAGCACTGATACGGGCTCATATAGGTAAAAAAAATTCCCCCTTTATTAGCACTACATTTATCGGTGATAGAAAATAGCTGATAAAGGCATATTTATCGGCACTAAAAAACGTGGATAAAGGCTCCTTTATCATCAATTTTTAAAAGCGCTGATAAAGCCTAGCTTATATCATAACTTTGGTAGTCATAACTTTATAGACCAGGATAAAGGATCTTTACTATCACTATTTGTAAGAACCCAAATATTATTTTCAGGTATGGATCATATTTTAATGGTGTTTTCAGAAAAAGAGGAGTTTCTTGAAATTTAAGGAGTACATGTCATGTACTTTGAAGTACATGCTGTGTACCTAGTTGCCGTAGGTGACCATGTACTGTCCATGTGGCGGTTGAGTACATGGTTTTGTGGGGTGACCTAAAGACTGCCTAATGTAGAGCTCAGTTAAGGCATGTACACAGTGTGTACATCAAATGAATATTTTGTGTAATTTTCTTTTTTATTTGATTAAAATGACCGAGGTCGCATCTAATTGGTAAACACCCTTCTTCTAGCTTCGTCTCATCCAAGAGAGACTAAAAGAAACAATTTTTCTCTGAGCCCCCAACCCGTCATCCATGCTTCGAATCAACCAGCGTTGATTGTATTGGAATCCCCATGGTGAGTTCTTCCTTCTTCTAGAGCATCATCTCTTGATTTATCCTCTCTCATGAAATATCCTTGGTTGAATATTTTGGTTGTTTTTTAGATCTAGGAAATTATAGGTCGATTAAAAGGATGAGCTTCAACTATATTGATCATAAAATTTTGAGGTAGGTGGTTTGTTCCTTTCCTTAGTCTTTGAATATTATGTGAAAAAGTGCCCAATACCCTAGATTGGGGTATTACATGTTAAGGGATTTTAACCCTATTAATATGTGATGTGCTTGTTTGCATGAGTTAGTGATCTTGTTTGTAAATATGGTTATTTTTCCAAGATTTTGAGGTGTTTTTCCATGTCTGAATTAATATTTTCCATTGGGTCTTGAATTTTTTGATAGGAATCTTGCTTTCCATGCCTAGTGTTATTAGGATGGAGTGTTTTATCTGATGTTGTAATATGATTTTTATCTGTTTAGCCAAGTTGTTCTTTATATTTACATTGGCTGTTGAACATCATTTGTGCATGATTGACATATATAGGGCTGTGGGAACCTGATGTAGTTACACCAAAGTGGAAATGGATGCCGAGGGCTTTCCCAGAGTGTCTTTTATACATTCACATTGTGATACCATATTGGGGATGAACGTGAGTGATCCCTCAGAGTGTCTGTTGTTCCATGATGTGAGACAACATGGAACATTGGAAGTTGAGTGCTTCCTCAAATATTTTTTTTACTATTACGAGACCATAATGGGAATTGACAGTGACTGCTTCCTTAGATATTCTTTTTCTATATTTAACCAAAGGGGTTAGACTATGAGTACTTCCCAGAGGGTTTTCTGTGTTTGATGGGATAATTGTTTTGATGAATGTAAATTATGTAATTGACACTGTAGGTCTATTTAATTTTAATTAATTCCCTTTTTAATGATTCATTTTTCTTATTTAATTCCATATATATTCACTGACTGTTAGGCATGAATCTATGGGTGGTTTCCTTATGGGATTCACCTCACACCCTATTTGGGTCATGCTTTTGGACCTAAACAGACTATATTGTTGTTTGTATATATAAGGGCAACTGCCCTTCTACTATATGTACTTTATTGGTGTAGAGATGAAGAGCATGGGACCATGTTGAGGCTTGTGATGCTACTGGAGTTATTTATATGTTTTCTTCGTACATTGGTTTAGTATTGTATTCAAACATTTTGATTTTTTGGCTTCTTTCCAAGATACTTGTGACATGCATCATTATTGATATATATATATATATATGATGTTGTTATTTATTCACTTTAATTGTTCTGTTGTTTACTATGGTATGGTATTATTATTTTTTCGCTACTACTATCTTTTTATTTCACCTGAATTACTTTAACAATGTGGTCATAGTTTCCCTACTATCAAACCCAAGCCGCTCACTACTATTTGAAAGCATCTGGTGTTTGGGGAAATACTCTTGAGTCCATGTGACCAACCTGGTATGGGGAACCTCAGGGTGGAACTCGGAACCGGGATGTTACAAACTGGAACTAGAGAAATTATTTTCTTCTTGACATGTTATTTGGATCCTATATCCACGGATATGAAGAAATAGATAGTTGGTAATAATTTGTTCCCAAGATTATCTGACCTGTGTATATGGGAAGAGCCAATTTACCATGTATGTTACAATTTTTCTAGTTTTTCAATTATTACAGTTTATTTTACTTCACCTTAGTGTAATTCAAATGTTTTGTGCTATGATTTCTGTTGTTATTGAGGTTCTTTTTCTATTTCAACCAAATGAGATGAGGGTATTCCATCTCATTAATCATATATGCAATTACTAGAGATCTCATTTCATGAATTCTTTCCATGCCATTTAGGGTGAATTATTGATTCCATGTTGTTGTGATAGATATTCATGCTATTATGATGGATTCCTTGATAGAATACCTACTATTTGATAGGGTATTGTATTGTATAAGGTTTCATTTGAATAAATTCCAAAATTTGGTTCTTCAGGTGTTATTATCCCTCATGTATTGGAATTTGATGGATTATTGCACCATTATTCTTGTATATGATATGTATAAGATTCCAAACATTGAATTGCAGGGACTTTGTGCCCTCAGGGATCAAAATTTGGAACTTTAATGTTCGTTTTAGTTTTTATCTGAGTTCCAGAGTAGTTTCTGAGGCTTATTGTCCAGAACAACATAGAATAAAACATGTGTATTGTTGAATACATTCCATGTATCCTTAAGTTCAGGAAGGAACTATTTTTGTATGTACACATCGTGTACTGTATGAACATGTTCTGTGGTTTGTGACTGTGTCACTGGTTGTGTGGGTTGAGACATGGGGTCTGGAAAACTTTGGTGGAACACACCATGTATCGGACATACATGTCATGTTTTATAGACCATGTGTCCACCCTTGTGACTAATGGAATGGATGGATAAAACATAGGTTATACACATTGTGTCATGTTTAAACACCCCATGTAGATTAAACCATGTATCAGGCTGTGTAACTAACAACATTGGTCGGTGAAATCCTTCTAGTACACGCGATGTCCAGCACGACCACTCTGTGTAGTCTCGTTCTAGTAGAATTATGTGGGTTAGTGATGTAGAATAACTCAGGTAGAGGAAAATTATTCAAGTACACGCCGTGTCTTGGAAGAACACACTGTGTGTATAGGGTGTTAAACGACTAGGGGTGGCAGGAGTACACGCTCATGTGAAGGCTTAAAGAAACACTTCGTGTAGGGGCCAAACACGTCATGTGTCCTTGTTTTGAAAAAACATGAATACTTTCCTTATCATGTTCATTTATTGAACATCTATGTGTTATTCCATGATAATCATGAACTAAGTTGTGTGTTTGACGTTGTAGAGTCATGCCACCATGATGTCTTCGGTTTTTCCACAAAATTCAGGGTAGTGACCAGACACCAGACATTGTAGATTAGCAATTACTCAAATATCATCCCTTTGTACTAATCTTGGATCCAACTATTATTACAGAAAAAGGTGCTCACCCAAATATCCGTGAAGGCTTCATGATGTTTATGGCGACCTTCAAGGGAGTACCGGCTCCTACCCCATCTTTGGTATAATTGACATGAGTCTTTCAGCAGTAGCATCCTCTTACATTCTCAGGGGATGGAGGACCTCTGGCTGCAGAGTCCTACTAGAATCCATGTTGTCAATCTTAGAGCATCTCGATATTACTCCTGTGGGGAGGGTGATGCTCTCTAGCTACATTTTCCAGGATTCATCCAAGAGATGGTGGGATGTGGTCTTACAGGCCGGTTACCAGCAGGTTGTGTCTTGGGATGAGTTCTAGTGTGCCTTCAACGATTACATCTACTCAGAGAACTTGAGGGCCGATCAAGTTTGAGAGTTCACGAGTCTAGAGTATAGTACTCTCCCAGTCATGTATTATTCTTCTCACTTCACAAATTTGAAGTGCTTCACACCCATTCCAGGGAGACATGAGATATTTCTGGTGAGGAAATTTGAGGATGGTCTCAATCGTGACATCTGATCTTAGGTGAATATCTTCAGGTTGACTTCCCTCACCTAAATAGAAAACCATGATATGATCATAAAATTCAATCTGAGGGACTCTAGGTCATGGGATAGGGCGGTTTGGCATCATGAGTTGGTACCCATCCTACAGATAACAGGAAACACCACAAGGACTCTATGCAAGGAGATCTGAGAAAGTGGGATACTTCTTCTTGTAACTAGGTTGTGTGCTACCAATGCAGAAAGATTGGGAATACAAGGCCACATTGCCTGAGAGACACAGTGGAGTGTCAATCTTGCAGTAAGATGGGTCATCTTTAGTGGTTCTATCATTTTTTATAACCGGTATTCTGCGGCATGGGTTCTTCAATGACTCGTCATTCAAGAGAAGCACCACCAGTTTCTCACCAGTAAAATAACTGTAGTTCTTCTATCCATTGAGGTTGAGGGGATGGTCATGGTCATGGTGGCCAATAAGCATACTTTCAGCACAACGGGGTGGATCAGCTCTAGATAGTCAAGTAGGGTCATAGGGTCGAGGTACAAGACAAACATTTGTAGAGGGGCAGACCCTGCTGGATCAGGATCCCAGACCCTCTACAGTTCGAGGTATGATCCTAGTTTCCTCAGTTTTAGATTCTGAAATTTTCGATACATGGGATTCTTATAGTTTTATATTTTTTTTCTTTTTTGGAGATCTTTGACCTCTGTATCTTTACTTATGATGATGTCTGTAAGTTGGACACTCGGTTGGGGACAATGACGACTAGTGTATATTAGTGAAAGGAGTGATCTTTTAAGGATGGTGGGTTTCACTTCTTATGGAACCTCTATGTCCTAGAGATGACAGAATATGATTTCATTCTCAGAATGGACTGGTTAGTTCCCTTCCAAGTTGTTGTCGACTGCTATCATCATAGGGGGAGTTTCATATCACTAGGGGGAAGTTTATTCATACATAAGGGTGAATGGTATGTTTAAGTGAGAAGAGTAGGAACCAAGCATCATGGTCTAAGAGGAGTTACAACTAAGATTGCTAGACTATATCTAGATGACCAGCGGACTTTATAGTTGTAATTTCCTCTTTTGGACTATTGTTTCATGGATTTCTTTCTTGATGACTTTTTAGGTTTGCCTCTGGAGAGAGAGGTGGAATTTTCTATATATATTTTTCTGTAGTAACACCAATGTCAATTCCTCCTTATAGGATGGCTACACTAGAGTTACAAGAGCTCAAGAAGCCATTAGAAGAGTTACAGGCGAAGGGTTTCATCAGACCTAGTACTTATCCTTGGGCTTCGCCTGTCCTTTTTGCAATGAAGGTGGATGGTACTCTCAGATCTTGCATGGATTATCGAATTCTAAACTAGTTGATAGTCATGAATTGATATCCATTTCCAAGGATTGATGATCTCTTTGATCATCTTTGGGGGGATTGGGTGTTCTAAAAGATTTAATTGAGATCCAGTTATCATCGATTATGCATTAGACCGTTAGATATACCTCTTACAACCTTTCGAAATAGGTATGGTCAATAAAAGTATATGGTTATTTCATTCAGTATCATGAACGTGCCTATATTTTTCATGCATAGATGAACCGAGTGTTCCATCCATACTTGGTTCCTTTCATGGTAGACTTCCTGGAAGATATCTTGGTGTACTCTCAAACCCAACACGACCATGCTACCCTTCTTGAGATAGTTTTGAGTACACTAAGAGAGCATCAGTTATATGGTAAGCTATCAAAATTCTACTTTTGGATGGATCAAATTCACTTCTTGGGTCATGTTATCTCATATTCTAGAGTATCAGTAGACCCATAAAATGTGAGATCAATAGTATCCTGGGATCATCTGAAGAACATCGTTGAGTAGAGGTGTTTAATAGGTCTGTTAGTATACTATAAACATTTCATACAGTACTTTTCACACATTCCAGCGCCACTAACAGGCCCAAATAAGAAGGGTACAAGGTAATTATGATCAGATTCTTGTGAGTTATCCTTTTAGGAGCTGAAAGGTAAATTTAATTCAGCACCGATACTAGAATTTACAGAGCTGGGAAAGATCTATAATGTATATTGTGATCCATTAGGTATTGGTTTGGGAGCTGTGCTTATGTAGGGGGAGGAGTTTTTGCAAATGGGTCTCAGTAGTTGAGGACACATGAGAAGAATTACCTGACACAGGATCTCTAGATGGCTACATTTGTTCATGCCTTACGCTGTTAAAGGCATTATCTGTTGGGAGGGCATTGTGTTTTTTTCACCAACCAAAAAAGTTTAAAATACTTCTTTACTCGGTGAAATTTGAATCAAAGATAAAAAAGGTGGGTTGAATACCTTCAGTTCTTTGACTTTGAGCTTGCCTACATTCCTGGGAAAGGAAATGTTGTGGCTGATGTGTTGGGCAGGAGGACTCAGAAACAGGATGTTCAGAAGGCCAACAGTGAGTGTAAGCTTATGGATCTATTTTCTATGATGAATTTGGAGGTGCATGAGAGACAGGACAAGACTTTTCTTTCTTCTATGGTTGTTACCTCTACTCTACTTGAATGAGTGCGAATGAGGAAGCTATCAGATTCAGAAGGCCTAGTCCTACGAGAGAGTGTGTCAGGAAAGTACTCTATTCTTAGATGAACCATAGGCGAGGATGAGATATTGTTTTCCCTGGGCACATATGGGTGTTAACAGACATATGCGAGGAGCAGATACCGGACTTTCATTCACCATTTTGGGAAGTTCATCCTAGTATCACCAAGATGTATCAAGATCTACATAGTCAGTATTAGTGTCTTGGTATAAAGAGAGATGTTGTTGGGTTTTTCATTATTTGTTCCTCCTATCAGCAGGTGAAGGTGAAGAATTAGTGACTAGCAGGGCTTCTACAGCAGTTACCCATTCCCGAGTGGAAGTGGAATGATGATGCGACAGATTTTGTGACAGGTTTTTCGAGGTCGCCTCGAGGGAATGATACAGTATGGGTTGTCATTAATAGACTCAGAAGGTTGATCACTTCTTACTGACCAAGGAGACCTTTAGTGTGGATGAATTGATAAGTATGTACATATGAGAGATTTTATGTTAACATGGTATTCCACACTCCATTGTTCCATACTGGGACACCCATTTGACTTCTTGGGTCTTAAAGGGACTACAGAAGGCTCTCGGTATATAGGCACTTCTGAGTACGTCTTAACATCCACAAATAGAAATCCAGTCTAAGCATATGATTCAGTGCTAGAGGATATTCATTGAGTATGCATCCTAGATTTTGGAGGGTCTTGGAAGAATCACATACCTCTTTTGGTGTTTTAATACAATAATAGTTTTCAAGCAACTATTCAGATGGAACTTTATGAGGCTTCGTAAGGTATGCCATTCCGATCACCCCTATGTTGGCTAGAGTCAAGAGAAGAAGATATGATGGGACCTCATCATGTCCAGGAGACCACAAAAAAGATATAGTTTATTAAGAGGAGGATGAATATTGCACAATTACAACAAAAGTCTTATGATGATCGACGAAGACAACATTTAGGGTTCATGGTTGGAGATTATGTTTTTCTACATGCCACATCGAGGTTGAGAAAAAGGAGGATTGGTAGATAGGGTATACTTTTATTGAGATATGTTGGAGCATTTGGGATTTTTGAGAGAGTTGGGCTTGTTTCCTATCAGTTGTAGTTACCATAGAGGTATCAGGCAATGCACGACTTCTTCCTTTTTTCATAGCTACGACATTACTTCTCAGACCTGCCTCATGTTTTTCAACCCGAAGAGGTTGTGTTGGAGGTTGATGCATTGTTCAGGAAGTATAATATCCAGATTGTTGATCACAACGTGAAGGTTCTACTTGGTCAGTCTGTCTCTCTGGTACGGGTGCTATGGGAGTACATGAGAGTATATGAAGAGTAATGGGAGAGGGAGACCGATGTGCATTCACAATGGCCCGAGCAGTTTGATGATTATTATTTTTTTCACAACCTTATTTGGGTAATTCAAGGATGAATTTATTTAAGGGGGTGTTTTGTAAGAACCCAAATCTTCTTTTCTGGTATGAATTCATCTTTTCTAGTGATCTGATAAAAAGATGAGTTTATAGAAATTTATGGAGTACATGCTGTGTACTGTTAAGTACACGTTCTGCACCCAATTTCTGTGGCTGACCATGTAATTGTCGTGTGATGACCATGTACATATTTGTGTGGGTTGACCTTGACACTGCCTAATGTGGAGCTCTTTTAAGTCATGTACAGAACATGTACATTAATGAATACACCTTGTACATTTTTTTATTTTATTATGTGGACTGAGGTCTCATCTAATTGGCAGAATGACCGTCTTCTAGCTCTGCCTCGTCTAGGAGAGACTGGGAGTGACAATTCTTCTCTGATCCCTTTTCCCATCATTCGTGCTCTAAATCAACCACTACAGATTGCATTGGAATCACCACGATGAGTTCTTCCTTCTACTAGAGCCTCATCTCTTGATTTCTCCTCTCTCGTGAGATATCCTTGGTTGAAAGTTTTGGACAATTTTTTACATTTACAATGTTCTAGGTCGATTTAATGGCTGAGGTTCAACTATATCAATCGTACAATGTTGAGGTAGGATTATTATGTCTTTCCTTAGTTATTCTTTGAATATTATGTGAAAATGATCCGAATACCCTGGATTGGGGTATTGCGTGTTCAGTGATTTTAACCCTATTGATGCATGCTAAACTGGTTTTCTTGATTTAGGGCTCTATTTTGTAAATAGGGTTATTTTTCCATATTATGGTGGTGTTTTCCCATGTTTGATTTGATATTGGCCATTGGGTCTAGACTTTCCTAATCGGAATATTTCTTTCCATGCCTAGTGTTGTTTGGATGGAGTGTTTTATCTGATGTTGTGATATGCTTTTTAGCTATTTAGCCATGTAGTTCTTGAGGTTTACTTTGGCTAATGAACATAATTTGTGCATGACTAACATACATAGGGGTGTGGGAGCCTGATGTAGTCAGACCATAAGGGAAATTGACGGAAAGGGATTCCCTAGAGTCTCTGTTATACTTTCACGTTGCGAGACCATAGGGGGTGGAAGTGAGTGATCCATAAGAGTGTCTTTAGTTCCACATTGCGAGACAACATGGGGAATTTGACGTTGAGTGATTCTTCAGAGAGTCTTTAGTAACCATTACAAGAGTATATGGGGAATTAATGGTGGCTTTTTCCTCAGAGAGTCTTTGTCTGAGCCGAACCAGAGGAGTTCGACTATGAGTACTTCCTAGAGGGTTTCTTGTGTTTGATTGGTTGATTATTTTGATGAATGTAAATGATGTAATTGAAACTGTATGACTATTTTCTTTTGATTAATGTTTTGTTTATTGCTTCATTTTTTTTCCTTCCAAAAATATTCATTGACTATTAGGCATAGATATTTGGGTGTTTTCCTACTAACATTCGCCTCACACCCTATTTGGGTTATACGTTTGCGCCCAAACAGACTATATTTCTATAGGTATAGATAAGGACAAGATCCCTTATAATTTAGGAGCTTGATTGATGTTGATATAGAGAGCATGGGACCAAGTTGAGGCTTGTGATGCTGCAGGAGTTACTTACTTGTTTTACTCATACTTTGGTATAGCACTATATTCAATCATTGTGAATTATTTGGATTCTTTCCTAGATACTTGTGACATTCATCATTATTGATATATATATATATATGTGTGTGTGTTTTAGTTGTTTATTCACTTGATTATTCTACTCTTTACTATTTTATGGTATTATTATTGCTTCTGCTACTGTTATCTGTTTAGTTCTGCTGCATTAGTCTACCTATGAGGGCATAGTTTCCCAACTATCACACCTAATACCTTCACTGCTAGTCGGTAGCCTCTGGAATTTAGGGAAATGCGCTTGAGGCCATGTGACCAACTGGGTATGGGGAACCTCTGGGCAGTACCCAGAACCAGGATGTTACACTATTAAAATCCAATTATATAGTGATGCATTATGATTTTCCCCTTAAAATTATATGTTCAAAAAATTGATGATAGAGAATGAAGAACCAAATAGGACCTATCAAAATATAACTTCCCAATATGATCCAACCATGATTCCAAAAAACCATGTCTCTCATTATTTTTCAACCCAATCTTAAAAAATATATATGGATCTTAAAGTAGAAAGAAAATAAGAACCTTAAACAAAACATCCTAAGAAATGAGGGAGACCTGGCATGGTCTCATCACCATTTTGAATTCCTTAAACATTGTGGTGTCCTGAAAACTAATGATACACAACATCTAAAAAATCAAGAAACCCTGATAAGAACTCAATATCAAAGAAAAACTAATCCCAAACAAAAATAATGGTGGAAAAATGGAAAAAATCTTTAATGTAATGACATATGACCTCACCTCAGGCCACAACACACACATACAACCTAGGGTCATAAATTGTTCACCCTCACAATGTGGATCCCAAAATGGACTAATCCAAACAACAACCAGTACAAAAAATTAACTAGTATGGTACCATAGTTATCCAATCATACACCGAGTTCATTCTCATGTCCAAAAACTAGAACCTAAAATGTTCAAAATAACAATTGGGATAAACCAATACTCTCAAGAGAGGTTTACCAAAACAATAAGGGTCATAAAAATATAACTCACAATCATCAGAAATAGAATGTAGAAAAGAGATAAAACTCCCAAAAAATATAAAAGACTGAAGAAAAATAGAACTAAAACATAAAAATACACCCATAAAGGGTATTACACAAATGAAAAATGAATTATAGAAAAACAATCCTAAAAAAGAAACTATCTACAACATTCCTACAACAGAATATGGAGCTTTAAAATATCCACCTATATTAAAACCATCAAATAAAGGGTCCAAAAGCTAAAAATCCATAAAAGGGTAAGACCCATTATCTATTATAAGAACCCTTCATTAAAACATATATAAGATTAACTAAGTGGATATAATGGAAGATAACACTAATATCCTTAAAACATGTGGGATTTTAATCCCATAGAGCCGCACAATAGAAGCACACAATAGATATTTTATTTTGATTGGACGTACCCTTTTCTTCAAGATCTATATGATCCTGCTTCTACTCCTTACCCATTTGGTTACCCTCATTTACATTATATGGAACCATAGAATCTCCCAACACTAGCTTCCTATACTGGTTAGCTTCTAATCGAATAACCTCACTAAAAACCTATATGAATGATATTAGGATAGATACAAATATAAGTAAACTATATTATGGGTGTAGACCACCTATATGGATATATGATTTATCGTAAACATTGATTATTGGATTTGATAGAAAATAACCAAATCATAGAATAGTTCGACATACTCCATCAATGATCAGTCACCTAGATCAAGGATCACTAGTTCATATGATATCTCTACTCATACAACCACAGAAGATAACCCATGTATGAAAACTATCCTAATAAATCACAATAAATTCCATCACTCAACTAAAAATGTGTCATGGAACCCACTATATTTTGATAAGACCTAAAAAAAATCTCACAACCACTCTAACCAATGAAACATAATTTTTATGAGATTATTGAGGATCACCTCAATCCTTTTCAACCACCTTATCACTTCCCTTGACCCTTAATCCCTACAAAAAATGGTAGACACTAATTCATGTAGTATATGTTGGAAACCAATAGTATGTAAATTTCAACATCTAACACTCCACTCAAAGCCTGGGTAGATTTTAAAACTAAATAAACCCTTCCAACCATTTTTGTAGTATACAACTAATAATACAAGAAATTAAAAACATATTTTCTTCCTCAATATATAAACCAAATAATCCCATAATTCCCTTGGGATCAAAAATAAAACATCAATAATAAAAGAAAATAACAACACATTAACACCAAGAAAAGAAAAATTTCTTTGAAAATTACATATTTTCACCAAGTAGTTTTGAATACACACTTCAGCAGGCCGTTCACATGAAAATAAATAGAATCATAAAATTTGAACCAATTTATACATGGTGGAAAAAAATAAACCAGATAAGGCATGTCATAAAATTTCTATAAACATGCCTTCCAAAAGTTTTTCAAAACAAAATCCACATTTTATCCTAATATTATTTAAAATCCCCGTTTTAAAATAAATTACATTTTCAAATACCCATGGATGAATATTTTAAACCACATTTTTCCTATTAATGTTTTTACCAAATTCTATAATATAAACAACTATTATATAAAACATTTCATAAAAACCAAAACAGTCTCATGTACACCAAAAATATATAAAATCATGTTTGGAAATCCAACGTTCCACAATATTTCTATTATTTTACAAAAACATAATTTTAAAATTATTAGAAATCAAAGAAACAACCAAAACATTAAAAATATTTCATAAGAACCACGTCCAAAGGAAATCAAAAAACTCCCCAATGCATAATCAACAATTTGAAATTATATTAGGAGAAATTTAGAATCAAGGTGAGTAAAAAATTAGTAATAGAAGAATTATGGATGTGGAATGTTTATCTCCATGGGTCATATAACCATATGAGAACCATTCTACATGATCTCTGAATAGGATAGACCCAAACCATATAATCTCTATATGGTTTTACATGTCGTGACAGCTAACCGTGCAGCTCACGTACTACTCTATTTTCATACGAAAACTAAGAAATTACCCCTCAAATCACCTAAATTATAAAAGGGGATAAAAAAAGTCAATTAATATTAAATTTAATAAGAAAATACATGAAAAACGTACTTTACACTTCAAAACCCACCTTCCCTTGGAATCATGAGGTATGGGATGAGAAAGATCTATCTAGACTCTCTCAGCCCTTACCTCTAAAGTCCTAATAACCTTAATATCTATTCAACTAGGACATTCCCATGTAAAAATGGGATGCTCAAGAAGCTTAGGATCTCACTAAAGAACTCAAAACCTATTATACATTTTGTAGTGAACTAGCTCAACATAACATCCTCACAACACCTGGATCATCTTTCCACAATGCTTGACTGGTGTTCCTGATACCCACAAGCTAAAAACTAATCCCCAAGAATCATAATAATACATTTTCGAATTATTTACCCCAATATAAGAGATAAAAGACTTTGAAAAATCAATTGTGATCATATATTGAAAATCCCTTATTTTAGACTCTTATGTGTGGACAAATGAATCAGTATCCAAAATAAACAAACATTCTAAACAGTTGAAAACCAATAGTACTGATCAGACACATTTGAAGAAATTTAAAACATCATATATAAGAGGAATGACACAACATGGTATAACCCAATATGTAAGAAACAACTAAATTCATATACAATAATGATGACATGATAAAACCACACTGACCAAAAACAAAACAAACCTAAGTCAATACAAAAACCATCTTCATGAGAAACCAAGTTTCTCACCAACACCCAATGCACCCCATGTCCACCTATAGGAAAAAAACATCAATCCATTAAGAAACCTATAACCTGAGATATATATATTTTAGATAGAAACCCCAGTAGGTCACCATAACCCACCAAGATAATGAAATTTATTTTATATAAAAAATCATAGATATATGTTTGAATATATAACTATAAAGTAATAATTCAAAAATAAACTTGTAATAAAAACTCACAAGGTCATTATTTTTTTCAAACATTTCATATTCTTTTTCTCAATCCAAAAACACACACTTTGAAAACATTTCTCCTTAATCATATAATGTAAAAACCACACAATTATTAATATTTTTCAAAAAAAACCCATTTCATTATTTAATTGAAAGTAATATTTTCAAAAACCATTAACTAGATATAGTACCCATTAAATCAATTTGCCCATTTTAAAATTCATATTTAAAACCCCACACAGTATTATTGAAATTTTAAATGGTGTTACCAAAAATCACTGAAATAATTTTTCAAAGGAAATGATGCAAGATACATTCGTTAAGCACAACAAAGAATGTACCACAACTCATAAGCAATATAATTAAATATGAGAAAGATATGGGTACCAAATCCAATAATTTTGGGAAACGATTCAATAAAATAGTAGATAAAACCCCCTAAATTCGACCACAATTCATTATATTGAATGTGTCAGGGGATCTACCATGTGATCCCTAACATGACACACATATTATATTTTATGATTTCCCAATCACAAACCATCTATGATTATATTCCAAAATCTAAACCATAGGTTATATAAATTACTCACACGAGAATCATTATAGTAAAACCCCCGCCCGTACCATGTTTCTAGCATAACTATATGGCCACTAGTGTCATTTTAAACAATTAGTATCATATAAATATTGTTCTTCAACTTAGGACATGATTTCCCATGACCAAAGTGAGAAAAAAGAACATTTCATACAATACTAACACATATGGAATAAGAAAGGACTATCCCTCACCGTAAAACCCCCCCCACAATTAATGGCCCCATATATCTCATGAATCCACCACATGAACAAGAATATTACCAATTAGGGAGAGAAATAATCATCATATAGTGATAAAAACCCAAAAAAGAGGTAAAAATTTTAAATAGAAAATAAATAGGGGCCTTTCACAACCAACTATTTAATATGAAAAATACAAATGGGCCTTTATCATAAAACATAAATCATATTTCCAATCCCTTTCATGTTTCATAAAACTCGACTACGATCATATTTGGAAAATAATATAAATATGACACTAATATAAAAAATTTCTAATCCAACATTTAAAGAGTGGGTATTCTTCATTGAAATATAAAACAAGGATAAAGGCCAACCATTTCCATAAAATAAATTTTAATGTATCCATAAATTCATTTTAACAAGGGTTGAACAAGTCACTCATTACAAATCAATAATTTAAATTCATCAAGGATCCCATTTCTAAAGAAATTTGAGGTCCAAACCTCACTTTAAAACAATTTACATCTTGAAACAATGTTTCCACTCATTGAAAAGAAAAACCAAATAAAACAACAACACACTTCATTAAAAGCATTGAAACAAGCCTCATAGGAATTTCATATATTCTTATCACAGAAAAACATTCCATTTCAAAAATTAAAACAATGAATTTAAAAAAAATCCATTATTCCATGTCTAAAACAAAATGAAACAGTTTCGAATCATCACATAGATATGAAATACGTTTTTTTATTGATAAAAATAAATTTAGAAAGCCTGTGTAAACATTGAATTAGGAAATGAATCAATTTCATAGAATTTAATATTTATAACAAGAAGAAAACATGTAAAACTACATCGCCATTGGTGGCGACCACCTGAGAAAGGATAAAAATGGCTTTTATAAACCCTAGACACCAAAAAACCAAACATTAGATATACTTGTAACTCCAAAATAATTTTTAGTGGTTCAATGTTTCATGGGAGAATCCAAAACCAATATAAAATGAGGAATAATTTATTAAATATGGAAACAGAGGAAGATTCACCTGAGAATCACTTGAAAATACCAAAGGAGAAACAAAAATCAACATGGAAGATGTATAGAGCTCTTACGTGGGCTCCCAATAGTTGGTTACATCATATGGGGGAAGAAGACAGTGAAAATATTTAATTTACAAAGATGAATTTTAGAAAAATAACACTTTATGTGTTTTAGGGAATGTCACATTGTTTGGCCACATGGTTTTTCAAAATATGTTCTAACCATATGTAGACTACTGCCTTGCCCAAATCCAACCACATAGTTTCGATGGTTCTCTACAATATATCAAAAATCACAAAAAATAAATGAAAAAAATATACTAGCATGATATCCTCATCTTAAAAATAACCACACAATTACTACTAACTGTACAGGTAAATCATGAAACACCCAAAAGCCATTATTATTACAAAATTCTTGAAAAAAATCACAGGGACTTTGAATGAACTAATATAATATAAATTAGAGTAAATAAATATATAAAATGACATTTGTGCATAAAAAACACGTATTTTTAATGAAAACACATTTTGTGAGTCACAAACTCCTGAAAATACCATTTAGTATTTGGATAATTTTTTTCTCATCTTTAGTAAGATAACACATCAATGACTCTTCTTTTTAATTGTACTATAAGTTATTTTTTATAACATTGCAACATTGTCCTAAAATTAAGGCACCTTATTCAACTGTTTCTTTGGACATAGTTTATTTATATCTTCCAATAATTACAACACTTATATCCTTCTTCATGAATAAGCCTGTTTTACCATCAATTTTAGAGTCAACAATTTTCAGCAACTTCACATACACCTTTTTGATCTTCTTATGAGGATACTCTTTCTTCATAGAATTACATATCAACAATATATTCTATGATATCCATGGAACATGTTGTTTTATATTTTGATGTCATAATATCATGAAACACTCTTTAAAAATATTTCCCATTTGGTAACACCTTATATACATTATTCAAATAAGAAAAATGAATATCCAACATGACACCTCATTTAGGAATTAAATTATTCATTAATTAAATAACATATAAGTGTTTCCCCCTTCATTTTTTCATTATATATCTTATAATATGCATAAATTTTCTTCTTATGGACCATAAAAATATCATCATATTTCTATAGCCTCTATAAACCCATAATATACATAAAAGTCTAAACTTCTCACTAAACTGAATATATTTCCAAAAACATCACTCTACTGATATTCATTATTTTGATAAAATTTCTAACATTTGTTTCAGGATATAAATACCCAGGATGTTGTAATCATGATACACCTTATTATATTAATGTTTCTTGAATTGTTTTCTTCAGAAACAATTACAGGTTTTGTTTTAAAGAATGATTTTCTAGAAAAAAATAAAATTATGAATTTGTATAATTTATTGTGTCTTTATTCACTATTTATTATTAATTTGTAATCCATTATTTTAATAAATAATATTCAGATCTTTTTTATGATGATTTCATATACTTATGGAATTAAAAATTTTCTATGTCTCAGTTTAGTCAGAAATCACTTCTCTTCATCAATCATTACTCCACTTCCTACATGGAATCTAATAAATCTTACCAAAATTTATTCATATGGTTTTCTTTTTCTAAAAAATCTACCGTTAGATATTCAAGTTATTTATTCATTTTGTGATTATTATCCGACAACACATAATTCTTATTGTTGTCCATAGTGAGTAATCAACTCACTACATTAACATGAAATATAAATGCACCTTCATCCATTATAAATTCATCTTTATCTAATTTTTAGTACCACGAATGCATCCCCATGATCTAATTTACTCTGTAAAATATAAAAATAATACAGGTACAAATATTAAATCATTATTCATCATGTACTGAATTTTTAAATTATTTTCCACTTTATGTTTTTCTTTATAAGCACTTGTTGAAACCCCTTTCTATTTATCTATATTGTATGACATTAAAATGTCTACTTTTTCTATGAATGTATGCTCGTATATTACCTAAGTAAGCATCAGTCTCACAATCATCACTAGATAAATCATCCAATTTGGATAAATAGTTATTTTTTTCATTATTGAAAAATTATTATCCAATATTTTTTATAACAACATCCCTCTTATATAATTCATGAAATTCATCGACAAAACATAAAGTGAGGAAACATATCCATATTCACATTTCTATTCCTTTAGATTTAAATAATTAAAATTCCCAGAAAGTTCTAGTGTTACACAGGGAAGGGGATAATTAGTGTAGCCTTTTTTTAAAGTTACTTTTCTAAAATGAACCCATATAGTTGGTTAGAATGTGACCCTCTGATATAGATAAAACATAACCTCACTCTAATTATATGAGAGAAAATAATAACAAATCAAATATTAGTTTCTACAAGATTATTACAATGAAAAATACCTATAACAATTCCATAATATCTTGAATATAAAATACATTAATGAAAACCACAAGATGTGAGATAGAGATTCCTTTTAGTGCAGGTGGAATTAGAAACAAATGAGAGTGTTGGAACATCCTTGTGTAGAGTGTGTTTTCAACCCCCTTATTTTAATGATCAAAAACCATGATTCTCTTACTACTATTTATCTATAAGTTTTATGATATAATTTTATCTAGTAGGATTGTTTTTATCATAATTAGAATAAGTTTTATGGAAAGTTTTCATTAGGAAAGAGCTACCACTGAGGCGAGTTACCAATACGAAGGAGTCACTACCAAGCTTGTTACCGCCAAGACGAACTACCATTTGGCTTGTTTATATCAGACTCTAAGTCACGATCATAATGTGATACACTATCATCTTGAGGTACCTATAGTCTGAGATACTGTTAGATACTGAGTCACCGAACACTCCTACCTGTGATTTTGGTTCAAGAACATTGGTTTGAATGGCTCAATGATTATTATATTCAAGGATTACTTGAAAAATTATTCAAGACATAGTCAAAGATGATATGAGAATTTGGGATCATCACTAACTAATGATTCAACATATACATGAAGGAAATATCTCTATCTCTCTCTCTATGTGTACTCGATACGTATGAAATATACAACGATTACTGGCAGAAAAAACACATAGAAACTGAACTAAAAAATGTGAATCTATAAAATATCACTGATTCATATAACGTGAAGCTGAATGAAAGAAAATTGCAAAATAAATTATACATATAGATTGAGATACTAACAATGATCAATTGGAACATTTTTTTATATTCCTATGATCCTCTGTTCTGCTATAATTTTCATCAACGACGCTCAAATTCCTCACCATAACTAATCTGAGGATGTAGAACATTTTAAGCATACAAGACTGGGAATTAATATATTATTTATTTCTCTTACTGTCTAATGTTTTTATATTGAGAATTGTGTTGTTGCTATGTTATGAAACATAGAATGTATCTTGAATGTAACTGGAGAATATGTGATATTATCTACTTCCTCTGCATAAAAGTTTGTATGGTATTTGTGGAAGAGATCCTTGTGTGTCATGTTTTATCTTTACTTCACAGGTATTCTATGGAAGAGGCTCTTCTGCATGAAAATCTTGTAGATATTTTTTTTACCTGATCTAGGTTGTGTATTTGTTTGATGATTATTAAAAACTACTTAGTTTTAGGTGATTTCAAGGGAAGGGGACAATGTCTTATCTCAAGATCAAACATCTTGTTTATTATATTGTGTTATTTATTTATTGTGTTTTGTTTCTCTATCTTATATGGGATTGATTTTTATCTAAAAAACAATTGGATTGACAATTAATAATATTCGATGTTTATATTTGTTTTTTCTATGTAAATTGATATAAATAAAAAACGTAACCCTAAACATTATTTTTACTAATACATAATCACTCATTGAGAAATATTTAAAGGGACATATATTATATCAATCCTTTATTTTGATTAATTGTAAATATTTTTTTAATAAGGGGATTTTAATTTTTCTTCATATTTTAATATTAAATTTATTAAGAACTCAATTCACCCCCCCCCCCTTAGTTACTCACTCTTACCATCATTTGGTATAATAGCGTTTATTAAATTAACTTTTCAAATGAAATTTTAGTTTTATTTTAATGATCTAAAATTTCTATAAATTCATCATTTTAGTTCTTAATGGATAAGAGATAAGAATGATCATCTTATGATAGACCTCCTAATTTTAATGGTAAAAATTATGGTCAATGTAAATCCAAAATGAAACAGAATTTAGAAAGTATGGTGTTTTACATTTGGAATATAATAGAATATCAATATGAAATACCCAAAAATGAAAGAGTTACATAGATTGATTCTAAAAAAGATTCTTAAAATAATAATTGTAAAGTTATGAATTCTTTTTTATGTGACTTAGGTGCTGTTGATTTTAATATTATATATACCATAAAAAAATCTTTTGAATAATGGTATACATTAACTATTTCACATAAAATAACATCAAATGTAAAAGACATGAGACTATATACATATGCAATCAAGTATAAAAATATTTAAATGAAATCTGGAAAGCCTATTTTAGATATGTATCTTAGGTTTGATGAAATTGTGATTACCATACACTCACATGAAAAACAAGTGACAAAAAAATATTAAGTAATGATATTACTCATATTCTTACCAGGAAGACAGAGAAGAACATTAATTTAAATTAGAGAATCTTGTGATGTTAGTAAAATACCTATTAATAAACTAATAGGAATTCTTATGATTTATGAAGAAGATATTAAATTCAATAAGGATATTAAGAAATTTGAACCAACAATAAAATTATTATCCATCTAGACTACTACCTCCAAAAAAAGAGAAAAGGTATAAGATGAAGATACCAATTAAGAGAAATATCTTGATAACAGCGAAGAATAGATGGACCATATAGATAGAATATTAAAGAATTTATATAGGATAAAGAATTTAATCATGAAATATAATTGCAGAAGAAATTATTAAAAAAGGTGGAAGGGGGAAATGTATTGGAAAATGGATGAAACTCAAAATGAAATCACCTACTATGAAAGTTAGAGGAGAATATACATTAAAACTGATTTTAAAAAATAAAAATATAAAAATATGAATTAGTATAGTGACATAAGATTCAACAAAAAAATAAAATAAAACATGGACCTCCCCCTAATATATCTCAAGAGATATATATTCTGATAAAAATGATAAGTCTGATAGGAAAAATACGTTCTTTGTGGAAAGCACATTAAGGGTACAAAATATTCTTCCTACTTCTCTGACAAATATTTCAAACATTTTTTAAAATAAATAAAATGATTATATTGGAGATAAAATAACTGACGATGATTTTAATGATTATATCAATATTATGGAAGATAGATATCATGATCTAAATGATAAATACAAGTCACTTAAGAAACAACTTGTTTTGATAATATATATTAAAACCAACCTTTTGTTGAAATAGAGAAAAATTATAATTTTTTAAAGAGAATAATGAATAAATTTTTTAAAATGAATTTATAAATAAATAAATATAACGGTTTAAAATGGTGATAATTATTGAACTAAAATACTAGGAATGAATGTTTCTCCAAAGTATATAACTCTCATAGGTAATCAACTAGGGCAATGAAGAATTAAAAAACCAGATTTACATCGAGTAGCAGTTCTGAAAATTCATATACTAACAATACCTACCTAACTTGAAATAATAATGTATTTATTTTTATCACATTAAAATATATTTATAACAAACCCATTGGGATATTATGGATTCCAAAATATATTATCACTAACATAACTAGTCCTAAGAAGATTTTGTTATCAGAATAAATTTCTCTAAAAACATATTTTATACGAAACCTGTTTGAACCCCTCTAGAAAAATCCTATGGTATCTAGAGAATGGATGTCCGAGACATATGTTTGGTGAGCATTCAAAAATCAATAATATGATCAATGTTGATAGTGGTTGTTTCACTTTTGGTGATAATGTTGAAGGAAAAATCATCATCCTTAGCATGATCGGTAACTCTAATTTAGTATTAATTTATAATGTTTTATATTTATATTGTTTAAAATATAATATATTTAGAATTTCTCAGTTATGTGATGATAAATGTTTTGTAAAATATGAAAGCAATTCCTGTCATGATTTTAATGATAAAAATGATTTAATTTATACTACAATATTAAATGATAAATTTTATTCTATTGATAAAAACTCATTATCTTATAATAATATTTCTTTTTTATGTGTGTCTCACAAAGAATCAAATATTTATAATAATACATTTGTCCATTGAAATATTCATTCACTTGGAAAGCTAACTAGGGAAGGGTTATTAAGAGATCTACCAAATCATGAGTTCTGAAATGATTGAGTTTGTGATTCCTACAAAAAGGGAAACATCATAAGATATCCATTAAATAAAAAATGGAATTTTAAACCTCTCATCCTATAGAGTGAGGTTATATGGACCACTTCATACCTTCTAGAGTTTCTAGTTTAAATGGAAAATATTATATCTATGTCTTTGTAGATGACTTATCATGATACACATGGGTATTCTTTATAGTGCAAAAAAGTGAATATTTTTCTTACTTTATTAAGGATTCCAAATCTTTAGAAAATTTTAATTGACAAAATTTTATCTTTATAAGAAGTGATCATGGATAATAATTTTAAAATCAAGGCTTCAAATCATTTTTTCTCAAAATGGATATAATTACAAATTTGTTTCTCCTATTACACCATCGAAAAATGGCATGGAAAAAAGAAGAGATGCAAACCTTCAAGAGATAGCTCAGACTAGGCTAAATGATTATGAACTTCATATATACTTTTGGGATGAGGCAATTAACAAATCCTATTATAATATAAATATAGTATTAATTTGACCTCTCTTAAAAATAACAACTTTTTAGTAGTGGAATAATAGAAAACCTAAGGTTAATCATTTCAATGATTTTGGTTTCAAAGTAATTATTAAAATACAAATGATAATCTAGAAAAAATTTATTCCCAGAGTGATGATGGAATTTTCATGTGATGTTAAACATCAAAAAAATATTTTAGAGTGCTTAATAAGAGAACCAAAATAATAGAAGTTTCAATTAACGTTAAATTTGATGAAACTGAACCCAATAAAACTAAGAATATATTATAGAACCTTGAGCATGATCTTAAATCTAGAAATCTAAATTCTAAACCTTCTTCATGTTTTGTGAAACAAGAATTAAGTTCACCCAGTGAACTTCTAGAACCCTAACATGAAGAATATCTTGAGATAACCATCACCCCTTTTTAAAGACCTATTATGACTCATAGAAACCACCCATTCTATGTTTTTATAGGAAATATAGATAGGGGTACACAAACTAGATCTTCCCTTGAAAATCAAATTTAAAACTAAGAATTATTATCACATGTTGAACCTAAGAACATTAATGATGCCATCAATGGTGAATTATGGTTAATATCTTTGAAATATGGACATAATAAATTTGACAGAAAATATGATTGGTAACATATTGATAGACCTAAATACACTTTAAATATTGGAACAATGTGGGTATTTTGAAATGAGGTTGATGAGTCAGGAACTATAGTAAGAAAAAAATCTAGAATAGTTTCAAAAGGTTATAATCAAGAAGAAGGTATTGATTATAAAGAAATGCTACCACCTAGAAAGACTTGAAGTAATTAGGATACTTATTTATTATGCAGTATATTTTTATTTCAAACAATATCAAGTGGATATTAAAAGTTCATTATTTAAAAGATTTTAATTAAGGATTTTTTTAACATTACCATAGATTTCAAACTTCACTTTTACTAAATCATGTTTTTAAATTTACAAAAGTATTATGTGGTTTAAAATAGGATCATAGAGCTTGGTATGGTAGGGTTACCTATTTTCTTATTTTAATATGATTTTCAAAAGGTATAGATGATCCAACTCTTTTTATAAAAATAATATCAGAAGATGTCATAACAGTAAAAATATATGTAGATGATATTATTTTTTGGATCTACCAAAGACTACCTATGTACTAATTTTTCAAAACTAATGAAAATTTATTTATAAATGAGTTTAATGGGTGAAATCAAATTCTTTCTTTGATTTCATATTTTTATAAAAAAGAAGGAATTATATTAAATTAACATAATAATACTGAAGACCATTTAAAATGTTTTGTCTTTGATAGTATTAAAAGTAGTGATACTTCCATGAGTACTACCTATAAACTAGATCATGATGAAGATGGGAAATAAGAATCTCAAACTAGTTATAGATGTATGATATTTAGAATTTGATACTTAACTTCTAGTCATCATGATATTATGTTTAGTGTGTGTGTGTTTTCTCACTTTCACGAAAATCTTAAAGAGTCAAACTAAATATCTATCAAAATAATTTTCAAATACCTCAAATATACCACTAATTTAAGATTGTTCTATCAAAGAAGAAATGATTTTTATTTAGTATGTTATTCAAATTCTGATTTTGGTGGTTATAAGTTAGACAGAAGAATAACATCATGAACTTGTCATCTTATCGGAAAATATCTAGTATCATGGTATAATAAGAAGAAAAATTCTATTTTACTATCCAATGTTGAATCTGAATATATTATTATAGGCAGTTTTTGTGAAAAAATATTGTGCATAAAATATACATTACTATATTTTGGATACCAATTTATACATATCTCTATAAATTGTGATAACACATATGTGATAAACATTTAAAAAAAATTAGTATGTTATTATCGAAAAAAGTACATGGATGTAAGAAACCACTTTTTGAGGAATCCTTATAAAAAATGTCACATCACTATAGAATATATTTGAACTAAACATCAGCATAGTGATATCTTCCCAAAGCCATTGATTTCTAAGAGATTAAACTTCATTAAATGTGTATTAGGAATGATATGTTCTCTATGAATAAGTCACTATTGATAAGTCATCATTGATGATTCACCACTGCTGAGTCACCATTGAAAAGTCATTTTTAATGAGTCTTTGTGGATAAGTCACCATTGATGAGTCATCATTGATGAGTCACAACTGATAATTCACCTTTTATGGGTCGTCATTGATGATCCACTCATGATGAGTCATTATTGATGATTCATCGTCGATGATTCACCTTTGATGAGTCGCCATTGCTGAGTCACAATTGATGAGTCATCATTGATAAGTCACCATTGATAATGCATCGTTGATAAGTCCCATTGAATGGATCACCGTTCCTTTTTTTACCACTATTTTATTATCGTTTCTATTCTTTTTCCTGATTAAATTTTTATTATTTTAAATTTATTATTATTTATGGTTTAGAACCCTTAATGAAAAATATATTAGGATAAATCAAATCAATTAACAACCTATTAAACCATTTAACTCTCAAACCTTTTTCTTCCTCTAAGACTGATCATCATTCCATTCACCCATAAGCATTCGACTGATTCTTATAGCCTATGTGAAGCAAGTAGCATAGTCGAATCTTGAAGAGTTGAGATAATCCAAGAAATGTAAAGTATCTTCGAGTAGTTTGAATATTTTTTTATGGAACCCACATATGAAAAAATATGTAGTCGAATAAAAAAATGGAAATCAATGTACAATATCTTCCATATAGAAATATGTTATTATTTAAAGTTATAGAATATTATAAATGGATGATCGGGTTCACCTCAAATCACAGTGTCTATTAACCAACGTAAGTATATGATTTTATTAGATATTGACTTTTCTTTTAGATAGAAATCAGATATGATAAGAAGTCTCATTGATAAAGAAGACATCTTTTCTCCTCAAAGGAATTTGAAAAGCGATTAAAAGTACCTTATAAATGGATATATGAGGATTCCTAAAGAAGTATTCCATTTGATAGTGAAATATCTAAATTTTAAGAGGTACTCCTATAGTTGACTATAGCTTGTTCTCTAAGGAGACTTATATATGAATAATTCAATGGTGAATATAATATGTTATTCATGTTTGTATAAAAGGTTTTGTGACCTATAATGGTATATTTCAATACCCTGTGATATTAGGTGGTATACATATTTTTTATGATGAAACAAGGAAAAGCGTCAATCTGTGAAGATTTTTAATGATTTATATATATTATATGTGCACGAAGATCTCAAGATCGAACTCCTTAATATATCCAAATATTATTTCATACATATTAGAAACTAAGGGGTTTTTTTAAAGATGTAAAAGAAGCTAATGATTGGTTTTGTGCTTTTTTATTATCAAATACAATTTGTAAGAGGATTAAAGTGTGTTGAAATACCTAGAATAAATCCTAGGTAAGAGATAATGAAAAATTCTATGTTGATTTCAAACCTATTGATCGTCCAACTAGACTCAAGGAAATAGTGGATCTTATTCTTAAACAAGATGAGTTAGTTTATTACTATGATGGTGATGATATTGAAATGGTTGAGAAATCAATGAAATAATAAGAATGAAAAGAAGTTTTTTAGTGGAATTGGATAATGATCCAGAGATTCCTAAATTTCCTCCTAAATATTGTGTTCGATATTTCAATCCACAATGTTCTCTACCTACCTAAGAATGTATTTTAGATGAAAATTTTGATGTGGAAACTGATGTATCTAGAGAGGATCAGTTTAAAACATATTCCTCTAAAACATAAACTAACCATAATGGGAATGGGAATGGTAGTGATCAAAATGCTTCTAAGGAATCAAATGAGGATATGTAACATGAGAAAATAGATTTAAATAAAAGTAAAGTTAACAAGTATTATGATTATAAAAATAATTATGAAGGATCATATCATGGAAGTGATAATGGAAATGATCATAATTGTGTTATTAATAAGAATAGAGATAATCCTATTGATCATGATCATGATATTGATTGAATAAGTCCTTTATCTCTAGTGTTATCAAATTTTCATAGATATGTGAATCAATATAATGATAATGAGATAGATGATTTAACTTTTATTACCATAGAATATGTGGAAGCTGCTAGGGAGGGGAAGAAGTCTCCTAATATCATTGATCAGTCAAAATATTGTAACAATTAGAACCAACTGATTACATACAGATAGGATAGACTCTATCACCTTCTATATCTGATGTTTTTGAATCCTCTAAAGTACCCAGAGAATATATAATTATTCCTTATATAAGGCCTGATGTTTGTTATTTTTAACAATGGAAAAGGCATCTTGGTTTTTTTACACTTTTTTTGGATTATATTGATTAAAATTTTGAGTATAAAAAATATTATCATAAGAGAAGGATCCATAGTGGATCAAATTGATCAAGATCATGAGTTCTACTCCAATGGTAACTGATAGATTAGTTGAGGATGAAGTACCTTATGAGTAGAGTGTTCATATTTCTAAACAGTATTTTATACCTCTTAATGTTGTCACACAAGATGATTTAGAATCATTTTAATGAAATTATTATTCTAATTTTGAATCATAGAGAAGGAATTTAGTTTTAGATTTTAAAAATGTCTTAATCTCTCAACCCTCTCTCGATATTGGACTTATTGAAGAAAGAACTCAATATTTGCTTGAGTTGGTTGTATCTCATTTAAATATAAGTGTATGATTTCATATTCATGATGTAGAATTGGAGAATAAAAGAATTTAGAAAGAATTAAAATGTTTTTAAATCCTTAGTAGAGGTTTTGACTTCCTCTTTTTTAGAACATTTTATTTTTATTACTCAGATGTTTGAAGGCATGACAGTTGTTGCGTCAACATCATCTACACCTCTTAATACTACATTGAAAATTGTTGGATGTCCGATAAAAAATATTTTCAAATAATAATTCATTAATGTTTTGGGTGATGTGACCAATCATGAGAAATAAAAAAGGAAAATATGTCATCATGGATTGAACATCTATAAAATGATAAGGGAGTATTCCACTAATCTCAAAACTGATATGGAAATCATCAAGAAAGAAATAAACTATTATATTTTAAGGATTTATACAACACATGAGATTTCTGATAAATCCATATTTCTGGCATAAAATTTGAGGTAGCCACCAAGGAAATGATATTTCAAAGGAAAAGAGAGTCAACTGCATGTTTTCATAAAAGTTTTTCAAAGATTCACAGAATAGAAAAAATGATTTATTTAGTGCTATGGAAATTGGAGATTATATAACTATGAATTTTTTCAGTTTCATGAAACCATTATAACATGTCCATATTATAGTTTTTATTTCAAAATCATCAATTCTGATGAAAACATTTCTTTCAACCACAACCACATAATCAATCAGATATCATATTGTAGTGATTACTCAAACTGATGGTCTTCTTTCTCAACCATTTTATCCTAGGAGTTTATTACCAGCTGATACAATCAGACACCTGAGGCCAATTAATATTCATGAAACTCTTCCTTCTGCCACAAAAAATCCTTCCATTACCACCTATTATCCAAATTTCACTACTATTGTCTCCTCTAAGGACAGAGACAATGATAAAGGGGAGGAGAAATTTGATCAACCACCAACTTCTTCACAGTGAATATGATTACATGCATTCTTTTTATTAGGATCATGCCCTTATACATTTTGTCATGATATATTTATACTCAACATATTCTTGAATAATAATAAATGAAATATATCTGTGTTATTCTAATTTTTTTATTTTTTTACTTTTCTTTTTCATAATCTCAAAGGGGGAGAAAAAATGGGTATTTATCTTATTACAAGAAAATTATGATATTTAGGATTTTTATTTAAATTTTTAATATAAAACATATATCTTCCTAATTAATAATTATATTATATTTAAATTACAAACATAACTGATAATATATATATATTTATTTAGTGTATGTCTTATTAAATTCCATGTTTTCTGATCATCAAAACATGGGAGAATTTTGGAACCTACTTGTGTGGAGTTTGTTTGAAACTCTCTTATTTTAATGATCACAATCTATGGTTATTTTAATACTAATGATCAATATGTTTTATGAAAACATTTTATATAGTAAAACTATTTTTATCATAATTATAATAAATATTTTGGCTAGTTACCTATATCCAAGAGCTACCATTGAGGCGAGTAACCGCGATGTAGGAGTCACTACCTGACTTATTACCACCAGGACAACCTAGCATCATGATTTTTATCATTAGACTACGAGTAACCACTAGACACCATCATCCTGATATACAACCAATCTATGATATCTCTATATGTTGATTCACCACAATATTCTTGCTACCATTGTTGTCTAAAGACTTTTTCATGAATTGATCAAAGACTATTTTCTATTTAAGTATTATTTGACCATGTCTTCATGACATAATCAAATCATATTCAATGATTCTGGATCATCACCAACTGATTCTACTATATATATGGAATGGAAATATCTATCACTCCCTCTCTCTCTTTATATGACACATAGTACATATACATATATTACTAATTAAAAAACACACAGAAAATTATGCACTCAATACTGTGAATATGTGTCGTCTCACTCATTCATCTATTATAAATATCAAAGACACATAAGCACAAATTCCATTAAAAATATTGATTGCGATACTAACATATGTCAATAGAAAAATTCTTTTAGATTTCTACGATCCTCTTTTCCTCAATAATTTTCAAGAACAAAGCTAAAATTCTTCACCAACTCTAATCTGAGGACATTGAACATAATGATCATACCAGAGTGTGCATTACTATATTCTTTATTTCACTTGTTATTTATTGTTTTTATTTTGAGTAGTGTGTTTTTACTTAATTATCAAACATAAAGTGTCTTCTGTATGTAACTGGAAAATGCTTGATATTATCTCCTTCCCTTACATTTATTTTCCCATGGTCTTTTTGGAAGAGTTACTTGAGTGTCTTATGTTATCTTTACGTCCCACATATAACTTTGGAAGATGATATTTATCCTAGAAACCTTTTAGTTGTTGTCTATGTACCTGATCTAGGTTTTGTATTTATTTAATTATTATTATAATCTAATTGGTGGCATGTGATTTCCATTTGTAATGGATTAAGTGATATCATGATATTGACACTCTTGTTAATTACACTGAGTTGTTTTGTTATTTTTTATTGTTTCTTTATAATTTCCTAGATTATTTTTGATTAATAAAAACTTATTACATTGATAATTAATCTTCACTACTGTTTATATTGTTATTTATAAATATATTTATTTCGAATGCTATGGTAATCATAAAAAATATATCAACTGAGACATAATCACTCTTTGAGAAATATTCTAAATGAAAATATCTTATATTGATTTACTATATTGAATAATTGGAGAAAAATTTGATTACATTGGATTTATTTTAACATAATCCAATAACAAAAATTTTATTGGAAGCTTAATCTCCCCCCCTTATGATACTCAATATGAGGAACAAATAGATATAAATTGACTAAATGACAATTTGATATAATTAATTTCTAGATAATATCCCTTTTTAGGTTAAGAGGGACATTTTTTGATTTCCCTAGACTATATTTACTTATGTAACAATGCCTTAAAATAAATTATAGCCCTATTAATCAAGACAATAAGAAAATATCTAGTATGCACAAATCACTTTTATCCAGCATCAATAAGTTTAGAATCTACTTGGGAAATAAAAAACCAAACTATTATAACTGAACTCCTTTCATCATGAAGAACTATTTTGTGATATTTATATATTTTTTCTTACAAGACACAAGACTATAACTTGGTAAAAAATGAATTTTAATAGTTTAACTACCTCTTTCATAAAACCAAAATATATCCCTTCTTAATTATATATGATCAGGAAAAATAGATTATTCAATTTACACATAACCTCAAATTCAGATACTAATTTATCATAATCCTTCTCACATAGTCTAAAACAATATCCTAGTACATAGTATTAGGACACATATCATAGCCTTAGTTTTCCCACGAATAACTTTTTCTCTTTCCTACATAAAGAATTTTTTTTGTAAAGATGGTTCATTAATCAATAATGTACTTTCCATATACCTAAAATGGTATATCATAAGATTTTATAATGTTGTGAATATAAAATATCATGAGACTAAATCAATTTTTTTGAAAACTGATTCTAATTTAAATATCAAAAACCAAATAGTAGAATTAACATCCAACAGCCTCATTTATAGTTATAAAAATACACTTATCTTCATCACATCCAATAAATAATATATTATTCTCAAATTATAAATCTCTTATTTCTTCAAATTAATCTCCCTTGGCATATTAAATCACCAATCTACGCATAGTATAACTAAAAATCATCATTTTAAAGCATTAGAAATATATATGTCAGATTTGAAAAAACATAGCTTCAAAATATATCGACTTCATAATAAGATCATAAAATATCATTAATTTGTTAGTAAGTTATTTTAGAAGAGAAGAGTGGTATCGAATCATCCCATTAATTCATATTACATATTCATTATAACATAATAACTGCATTCCAGCATCCTTGGGATCACCCTTATTTAATTTTAAAGGCTGAAGAACATTTTCTCTATGATATATGGATAACATATTCTTCATATTGATTCATTCAAATTTGAAATCCAATATTTTGATCATTGTTGTCTATCTCTATCATTATCTAGTCTTCTTTCAATAGAAAAATATATTTCTAGAAAAGTTGTGTTTCCAGTTAGTAGGCACATAAAAAATTATCTAGGTGTTGATAACTGCAAATAAGGGATTATTTATATATAAACATCCTAATTTTTATGCAATAACCCTTATTTTTTATGAATGTATCAAACAATTTTACACATCCATTCTTATTTTTGGTCATTGTGAGTTACTCATGAAGGCATAGAATGAGATCCCAATAAAAATTTTAGTTAAATATTAGGTTTAACAAACATTAATATAAATTAACTAGGAAATTAATCAATAAATAAGATTGATATTAGATCAATCCTTTTAAAATATTTCATAAGGAATGACTAAGACTTATTTAAAATATTGTTTAGAAATACATTAACTATTAAAAACAATTTACATAGAAAAAAATATAAACACTAGTTAATATTCATAATCAAAATGATATTTTTGTTCATAGATAGAGTATTCTAGGATATATCAGTAAAATAAAACATAATAACACTTTTAAAGAGTTTAATAAGAGGTTCTTTCTCTGGGGGAGACTTAATCCCCTTCATGTTGGAATTACTTTTTTTTAAAGAAGATTATAAATATAATAAAATAAATACATATCCTGGATATGGTAATCAATGTAAAATATATAAGTTTTCAAAACCAAAAATCCACCTCTATAGTTATTCATGGGATGTATGAAAATAATAGGCCACACAGGAACCCCTTCCACAAACATAACGAGAAAAAGATGTCGAGAAAAGAGGGAATAACAAGTATTCTCTAGGTAGGTGCAGGAGACAATGTGTGTTTGATAAATGGGTAACAACACATTGTTATAAATAAAACAAATAGAAAAATAATGAATATTTAAAATATGAGTACAATATGTAAAGAATATTTTTAGTCCTTAGATAATCACTAGTGTAGAATTCATGCTTCATTCTAGAAATTTCTATTAGATAGAGGAGTTTAGAAAATATGTAGGTATGTTTTAGTTGATCTATGTCAGTATCTCAGTCAATCTCAAGGAAAAATTATATGGTGGTGTTTCATTTGATCTTCACTGAACATCAACCAATAATATCGTGATAATTCACATTTTTAGTCATATAAATAATTATATGTAAAATTTCACTGTGTATGTATTGTGGTTGTAATTTTATCTTGAGATATAAAGAGTGATCCTTCAGGTATATATAGCATCAGTGGGGTCATAATCCTCAAATTTCTCTTTGACTATGTCTGGAATATTTGGTCAAAATTTTACTTCATAAAAAATAGTTGTTGATCCATTTAGGCCAAAGTCCTCAAACAAAAACCGTGACAAGAAGTTGTCAAAGACTCAACATCTGGAAGTGACTCACCTCTGGTGGCAACTCTTATGACCATAATGGTGACTCAGATTCTAGTGGTAGGTCATCCTGGTGGTAATGATGTGTCAGGTCTGGTGCTAGCTCTTCTTGGCAGTATCAATGACTCCCGGGGAAAAGGGACTCACCATAAAACGAATTATAATTATCATAGAAATAGTCATACTATATAAAATACTATAAAACAACATGTGAATCATTAGTACTAAAAGAATCATGGTTTGGGATCATTAAAAAGCGAGAGTGTAAAACATACTCCACAAGGAGATTCCAACATTATCATCATTTTCGATGATCACAAAACATGGAATTTTATAAATCATGCACTATATAAGTAATAAAAAATAATAAGAGAGGTATTTGAGTTTAAAAATAATTTTCTTATCATTTCATATAATATATGGATTATATAGAATAGGTCACAAAAATATTTTATAATTTTATGTTCTATCCCTGTATAAATAAAAATCTTAATTTATCTCCCCCTTTGGTATTATAAAAGAATAGTATTGCAAACAGTGAAAGATGAAGAACACGAGGATATTGAATTATGATTTGGTGAGTACAAATAGATAATGATGAAAAGACAAAACATTATCCACATCAAATATACTTCATCAAAACAGATTCACTAGTTAAAGGGTGGGATCTGATCAATCTGTAATTTCCCATTGTCTTTCCTTTTTCCTCCATCTATGTCCTCAGAGGATACATTAGATGTGTAAGTTACAGAAAAGGTAATAAGGGAAGGTATTATTATAGAAAAAGGAAGTGTCACTTGCACAAAAACTAGTCTAAGGTTTCATATTTCATCGTTTTGTGATAAAATCATAGGAATAAATGTGGAGGCATAAGACCATATAATGGTTTTATCACTTCAGGCCTTTACAGAACTCATTCGGTGGTTTTGGTAGAATGAACTCTAGTCATTGTAATTTATTCTTTGGAAATAATACTTTAATGATGAACATAGAAGAAGAGTTTTATCGGGTTGATAAAATCCTTGATTATATTACCTCATCTTTCCATTACATTAATGAAATACACTTTCTCAACCACAAATCATGGTAGACCTTGTGTGAGAATCCTGTCTAATTCACGTGTTCTTTGAATTCTCTTGTTATTGGTGGAAATATAAAATTTTCTATGAGAGATTTGAAATTAGAATACATCTCTTTCTATTTATAAATTCTGAAAAGATAGTTTTTTATGGATTTCTTAATGATATCCTTTTTAGTCTTAATATCAGTAGCATATTCTCATGTTATCTTATAGATATTATCTCCATGATGAGGTATCTTTTCAATCTGACCCTAAGGAGTTGTCACATCATCCATGAAATTTATGATCTCTTCCATGATAATATTTTGGATCATATTAGTATCATGTTTCACTGGAGTTCGAGGTGGTGTAGTTGATATAGGGTCATAATCATTTAGGCTTTCTAGATTCTCAGATACATAAGTCATAAATTCTAAAACACTTGATTGTAGACCCTCTACTATATATTTTAAACTTTCTACCTCTATATCAAAAGTTATATTAAATAGTTCCATTTATTGAATATGAGATATTAATTTTGGGTGTATATGGGATATAACCAATTAAATGAAATAATGATTTCTTTCTTCACTAATTCGGGCTACTGGAAATGGTAGAGAGTCCAAAACTTGTGTAAAGTCTGAAACAAAATTCCATCTCAAGGAGTCAAAGATAGAATAAAAATTCCATTGTAAACAATTCAAATCAGTCTGGGTTACTACATTAGGATGTAGAATAGGTTGAGTGGTTAGAGGATTCATTTTCTTATTAGGCACTTCAACCTCATCTAATCTATCTGTTTCTATTAGAGTAAAATTATGCAACTCCCCAACATGATCTATTTCATCTTCTAAGGATCCTTCTCCTCTGATAATATTTTCATTTTCATATTCTAAATAACTATAATCAAATACTTGTCTAAAAAACCTATATACTTCTCCCATTCATCAAAATAACTAACTGATGGTCTAATATGAGGAAGGATTGGAGAGCCTCTGGGCACTTCAGATCTTTGACCAACTTCAGGTACAAAAGGGGTAGTTTTGGTAAGACTGTTCTCCAAGGTATTTTTCTATTATGAGTGATCTAATTTTCATGACTAATATATAGGATTGGTAGTCTTCTCACCTAACATAAAGCATAAATATATTATTTATTAACAATATTTAAATAATCCATCTTATTGTCTTTAGATTGAGTCTCATTTCTAGTAGAACATGATACCACTGGTGATGAAGGATGTAACTGAACTAGTTCTTGGTCACGATCAACAAGAGAATCCATAATATTATTTTTTCCCATGTCATTATTTGTACCACTTTCAACATATTAATAATCTTTGTGATCAGTTACTTTATCATTGTCTCCATCATTAGGGTCCTCATCATGTTCATCATCATCTTTACTTGAACTTCCATTTGATTTCTCAAGATCCACATTGTCAATTTTTTTTTCTTTATAATCATTATCAAAAGATTAATTTCCATTTATATTATATTCATTTGATATTTTAGGGGAATATAACCTAAAATGACCTAATCCAAATACTTTAGTATCTTCATGATCATTTTCATCTTGAATAGATTCTGGGTAGGTAGGGAACATCAAGAACTGATACATTTAACAGAAACATTTGGATAATATTTAGAAATCTCTTAATCACTCCCCAATTCTACTCAAAAATATTCTTCTTCTTCTTCCACATCAGGTTCATATATTTTAGAAACTACATCAGAGTACTCCTCTAACTCATTTGGTTCATGACCAGGATCCCTCATGTCCTAACGTTTTGTTGGATGGTCAATATGGTTGAATTCCTAATAAAATTTATCGTTGTATCTTACCAATAATTTTTTCAAGGAATTCCAGCATACTTTCACCCTTTTACAAAAATTTTTTGACAAGAAAAAACCACCAAATTTTTCTTTAGACTCTTCTTCATCTTTGACATGTCTTGTTGCATATAATATGGATGATATCATTTTGGGACATGTGATAATGTTTTATCTTGAAATTTTCTTTCACATCTCATACATATGAACCATCAAAATCCTAAATGGATTAATTGTTTCCTTATTTTCATTATATATAGTAAATAAACATATTGACACCAAATGGTACTAAAATATCCATTTCTCATACGCAAATCATGTTGTAAAAATGTGAATAATAACTTACACTCAACATTAATTTCTGTATCAGTAGGTATCCTTAGGGTACTATCTCCAGTCAGCCATAGGAGAGCTTCTTCATATTTGAAATTCATACTATTATTAGGTATAATACCTTGAAAATCAATATATACTCCTTTATTATGTAGCATTAATCTCATTTCCCATTCCTTGGAAGATAACAAAATCTCTTCTCCATCCACAAGAATTTTTATCTTATCTAATTTCTTTCCAAAAATAAACTATGCATTATGATAAAAAACATAGACTAACCTACGATAATATACTTGGGGATTCTATGTGAACCATTTCATCAACTTCATAATTCTGATAACTGTTAACACTAGTGTAGTTCTAGATTGGAGTTATTGGTCATCAATATCCTTTTCATCTTCGATTGCTCATTTTTCAGATACGAGTTTCGTGAAACAACATTCAAGCTTCTTGAAATTACTTTTTGTTTCTTTGATGTCCTCACTTCATCTAGATTCGATTCTACTACGTTCTTCACATGATCTATTCAGATTGGTTGAAGGATTTGGTTTAACAGGGGAGAAGGATGATCAGTTTGAGAGAAAGGAAAAAGGTTTGTGAGACAAAGGTTTTTAGGGGAAGTGAATTGATTTAGATTTATCCTAATAGTTATATTATTTATGGATTCTAAATATTGAATAATTAATAAAAAAATTAATCGGTAAAATAAAATTGCAACTGTAATAAACTATTAGTAAATAGAAATAATAATGAGTCATTTAATGGGGACTCGTTAATAGTGACTCATCAACAGTGACTCATCATCGGTGAATCATCATCGGGAACTCATCAACGATGATTTATTAATGGTGACTTATTCTTGGTAACTCATAAATGTTAAATCATCAATAGTGACTCATCAATGCGGACTCATCAATGGTGACTCATCAATGGTGACTCATCAACGATGGATCATCAATGGTGACTCATTAATGGGGACTCATAACGCCGACTCATTATTGTTGACTCATCAACGGTGACTTATGAATGGTGACTTATCAATGGGGACTCATAAATGGGGACTCATCAATGGTGACTTATCAACGGTGACTCATCAATATGTACTTAACAATAGTGACTTATCAACATTAACTTATCAACAAAACTTTATCATTCGTAATTCATGTTCAGTGTAGTTTAATCTCTTAGAATTGAAATGTTTTTGGATGATATCAGTTGGAAGATGTTCATTTCTAATAAATTCCAATGTTATATAATGATTTTGATAATGATCTCTCTTAAAGTGATATCTTACATCAATTTTTTTATAAAGTGAGATACTAGATTTTTTGGAAATTATTATCACACTTGGGTTTGCACAATTTATAGGTATGTGTCTAAATTTGTATCCATAGTATAGTCAAGTATGTTTCACCCAAAGGATTTTTGCACAGTAATATCCAATTTCTATAAATTCAACTTCAACAGTATACAGTTCAAACATAATTTTGTTTCTTACTACACCATGATACTTTATATTTTACTCAAATATGATACATTTCAGATGCACTTTTTCTATCTAACTAATACCCACCAAAATGTGAATATGAATAACATACTAAATCAAAATTTCTTCCACTTGGATAGAACAATCCTAAATTGGTTGTATACTTGAGGTATTTAAATATTATTTTAGGGATTTTATATATGACTCTTTTGGATTTTTATGAAAGTGATCACACATACACACACTAAACATAATATTAGGTTGGCTGAAAGTTAAGTACAAAGGACTTCAAATAATTGCTCTTAAACAAGTTTTATCTATTGATTTTCCATGTTAATAAATCTAGTATTTTGGTGTTACTCATTGGTGTGTCACTAATTTTGGTAATTTCTTGGCCAAAACATTTAAAAAAATGGATATTAACTTTTATTTAAGATAATTCCTTCATTATTTTGAAAAATCTGAAATTCAATAAAGAATTTGAGTTCACCCATTAAACTCATTTCAAATTAATTATTCATTATTTTTGATAAATACGTACATAAGGAATCATTAGTAGATCTAAAAATAATATCATTTACATATTTTTTTACTATTAAAACATCTTTTGAAATTATTTTTATAAAATTATTTGAATCAGATATTCCCTTTAAAAAACGTTTTGAAATAATAAAAGAGTTAATCATATCATACAATGTTGTAGGAGCCTATTTTAAACCATATAAAGCTTTTTTTAATTTAAAAAACATTATTTGGAAAATATGTATTTTTGGAATACTTGGGGTTATTCAACAAAAGAATCCTAAATTATAAATCCATTTAAGAATTCAAATTTAATATCCTTTTGATATTGTTTTATATCCAAATGTGATATATAAGAAAGTAATATCCTGAGGTATTAAATTCTTGCTATGGGTGAAAAAAAATTCTTCATAATCAATACCTCCTTCTTGATTATAAATTTGTGCAACTAGTCCATATTTGTTTCATATCATAGTGCCAGAATAATCAACATTGTTCCTAAGAACCCACTTAGTCTCAATATTTAAGGTGTATTTTGGTATATAAACAAGTTCAAAAACATAATTTCTCTCAATTTGATTAAGTTATTCTTCCATAACTATTCCACATAATTCATCTTTTATGAAATAATTAATGTTCTTAAGTTAAAGCTAGGAAAAGAAGGCTTTATATTCAATTTGATTCTTAAGGGAAGAAATGTATGATTACCACTATCTATATATCTTATTACAATCTCTAGTTGGTAGTTTCTATAAGTCCAAATGGGTCTTTGAAAAAAGGGCTAGATGACACTAGATCTTCTTTAGGTTCTAGTTCTAGCAGTTCATTGGGTGAACTTTCTACTTATTTCACAGAATTTTAAATGATTTAGAATTTATATTTACTATTGAAATATTAAACTCAAGGTTTTCTAATATGTTATTAGTTTCATTAAAATCATTTTCATATAATTTTATATGAACATAATCTTCTATTGTTTTAGTTCCCTTGTTGATCACTCTATAAGATTTTTTGGAAGTTGAATAGCTAATAAATATTTCATCATCACTTGTAAAAGAAAATTTCTCCAAATTATCCATTGTGTTTAATATAAAAACTTAACAACCAAATACTCTAAAGTAGTTAACCTTTGGAATTATATTGTTTTGTAAATCATAAGGTGTTTTTTCCGGATAGGTCTAATTAATACTTTGTTTATATTATAACATGTTGTATTAACAGCTTCAGCACAAACATAGATAGGTAAGTCATACTCATTTATCATAGTTTGAGTAATATATTGAAGATTATTATTTATTATTTATACCACACCATTTTGATGTGATGCCTTGGAGCCAAAAATTTGTGATTATAATAATTTTGAGAATAAAATGATTCAAAATCATGATTTTAAAATTCTAAACTATGTCTACTTATTAAGGTCATATTCCTAAGTCCAAAAATATTTTCTAAACATTTTTCATACTTAATAAAGTAAGAACAAGATTAAATTTTTTGAGATATAAATAAAACATTAGTTTATCTAGAGAATTCATCTACAGGGACATATGATAATTTTTTCCATTTAGAATGGAAATTATTGAATGTCCAAAGATTTTCATATGAACAAACTCTAAAGGATGAAGGGTTGATACGTATTTCTTATACTTAAAATAAATCATATGATGTTTCCTTTTTTAGTAGGGATCAAAAACTTTATCATTTCATAATTTAATCATTGGTAGGTCTCTAACTAAACATTTCATAATTATATTTTCATATGAAAGAATATTGAAATGGACTAGCCTCTAATTCTAAAGTGAATATTATTTATGAAAGCCACATAATCACGATTTATTTTTAGAAGATAAAAAATTTAAATCAATGGAATAAATAATATCATTTCTTAAGGAAATAAAAATAAAGTCATTTTTTCATAAAAACATGATAGGAATTATTTTAAAAAAATTCATAAAATCTATCATAAAATAATTGAGAAATGCTAACAATGTTATATTTTAAACCATGTATATATAATACATTACAAATTAATACTGAATTATAATTACTAATTTGAAAAGGCGGTTAGTTTTCCATTTTACATTGTCACAAAAATTGATTTTTCCACCATTAACCTTGGTCAAATTCTTGAAGTTTTAATACTTACAATACAAATGTCTCGAACATCGACTATCTAGATACCATAGGGTTTTTACAGAGTTGTTCAAATAGGTTTCCTAAGAATAAAGTTTTATATAAAAAAGGATTTTGGTACCTAGATCCTCTAGGGTCTATTTATGTTAGTAATATAAGATATTGGAATCAATATTTTCCAAACAATTTTCTTTTAAATAGACTGTATACTTCTAGAAATAAAAAATTAATTAGGCCCAGTTGAGTTAGTATTAGTAGTTTATGAATTTATAGAACATATACATTGTGTAAATCAAGTTAATTTAATTTTTCTCTATCATGGTTGGTAACCAATGAGAGTTATATACTTGGGAGAAACTTGCATTTATGGTATTTGAGTTAATGTTTTATTACCATTGGAAAACAATTATATGTATTTATTTAACTATTAATTTGAAAATATTAACTCTTTTTTCTCTTTATACGGTAGATAAAATTTCACTTTTTCAATAGAAAGCTTTGTTTTAACATTTACTATTAAATTATGATATTTCTATAGTGACTTATTATTGTATTTATTCTCATGAAAAGTGAATTCCATCATGTTACAATAATCATGTAGATAATTGTTTTTCATTTTTTCCTCTTTATGATCATTTTCATTACTTTGTAAATTGTATGAAATATTAGTAGGACAAACATGAAGACTATTTTGCACCTAAAATTCTCTTGTTGTAAAGAACATATTTTCCAGGTTATAATTATCTTATTGATTCATGTATGAGTCACTCGAGCTATCTTCAGAGGCACTCCATATTGATTTCATGGATATCTTTTATCTTATGTCATTATCATCATATTCATTTTTATATTTCAATTTTTTACATTCATCTTTAATGTGTTCTTTACTATTACATTCATAACCAGTGATTTCATTTTGAGTTTCATCATGTTTCTAATACGTTTTCCACTGTCTTTATTTTTATAGTTTTCTCTCAAATTTAACTTTTTTAAGAATAGTGTTATCCTATAAAATTTTTAAAATTTTATGTCCATGTGTTCTATTTCTTCATCACTGTCATTAGGATATTCTTCTTCATTGGTATATTTTTCTTTTACATTTTCTCTTTTTCTTAAGGTTGTAGTTTTGAAGTCTACTTATTTTCTTTTAAGTTCATCTTCATCGATATCTTTTTTGATAATATGCTCTTATTTATACATCATCATCATTCCAATAAAATATTTGATAGTTATTTTAAATACATCACAAGAATCTCTTACTAACATAGATCCTCGTATCCATCTATCTGGTAACAATCTGAACAATCACATCACATGATCTTTATTTGTCACTTTTTTTGTAAGTGAGTTCATGGTATTTCTTTTTTCATTGAACGTGAGATACATATCATAAATTGGTTCTGAATATTTTATTTTAAAAGGATCATACTTGATTGTGTATGTATTTAATCTTATTTTTTAACATATTATGTTTCATAATGTGAATTAAATAAGGTATCCCATATTTCAAAAGAAACATTTCAAGTAGATATCTTTTTAAATTCGTCATCTCCTAATTCAAAAAAATAATTCATAGCTGTATAGTTATTATTATAAGAATCTTGTATAGAATCTCTCAAAGTATTTCTAGCAGTATCTGGTATTTAATATTGATCTACTATTTCAGTTCAAATTTTAAAACATTTACATTCTAAATGTAGTTTTATTTTTATTTTCCCTTATGTATAATTTTTACCATTAATGTAAGGATGTATGTTAGTATAAAATCCTTATTGACTGGTATCTATAAAGAACTAAAATTTAAATAGTAAAAAATTGAGATCTTTTGAATACAAATAATAACACAAATAAAAATTTAATTTAGAAAAGCCATTGATAAAAAATGTTGGTCGAAGTGAGAAACTTAATTGGTGGTAAAATGAGTTCCCAATATTTTTTTAATTTTAAATTTTAAAAAACCATTAATAAAAATTAACTGTACAATTAATCAAAATAGAAAATCAATATAAGATCTATATTATTAAAAGTGTTTTTGAAGAGCGATTAATTCTTACTAAAAATATTGTTTATAAATACCTTATCTTTTGAAATAAATTTACATAGACAGAAAAATATAAACACAAGTTAAGATTAATTATCAATGTAATTTTTTTATAGATAAAGAGTTATATAGGATATAGTAGTAAAAAAACATAATAACACAATGATACAACATAAAAAACAACAGGTTTGGTCCCATGATGGGACTTAATCCCCACTACTTGGAAATAATCTACTTCCAAAAAGATAATATTTATAATCAACTAAATAAATAACTTGGATCGGGTAAAAAATCAAAAAATACTTGTTTTCCTTGATAAAAATCATCTTTCATGATTATTCATGGGAATTAAGAAAATCACAGGTCACACAATGACATATTCCACAAACATAGTAGGAAAACAGATGTAGATAAATGTGGTAATAAGAATTATTTTCTAGGAAGGTGCAGGAGACAGTGTGTGTTTGATAAAAGAGTAACAACACACTACTCCAAATAAAATAGACAGAACAATAAAAAATATTGAAAATCTAGGTCTAATATGTTTTGAATATTTATTTTCCTTATATTAGTACTAGTGATTAATTCATTCTTTTTTCAAAAAAATATGTAGAAAACAGAGGATCATTGAATATCTGCATGAATTTTTCAGTTGATCTCTAGGAGAATTTCCATAAATCTCATTGAGGAATTATTTTCTGGTGTGAAATTTGATCTCAAAAGAACATGAATTAGTAATCCTGTGAGAATTCATAGATTTGGTCTCATAAATAACTATATGTAAAATGTCATTGTATATGTATCATGAATGTAACATTGTCTCAAGAGAGAGAGAGAGATATCCTTCATGTATAAATAACAAAAGAATATAAAAAATCCTCATATCAGCCTTTGACTTTGTCTTGAAGACTCAGTTAAAAAATAACTCCTTAATGAAATAGTCCTTGACCCATTAACGCCATAGACCATAAACAAAAATTTTAATAATAATCCGATGGTGAGTTAGAATATCGAGGTGAATTGACTCTGGCGATAACTTCTCTAGTAGTAACGGTGACTAGGAGTCAAATGGTGCTCATCATGGGAGTAACGATGACTCAGGTATGGTGGTAGATCGTCCTGGTGGTAACCGTGAATCCTAGGCAATGGTGACTCAACATAAAACATAGAAAAATTATCATAGATATAGTCTTACCATACAAAATGAAATAAGAAAACATGTTAATAATTTGTACTAAAAAATCATAGTTTGTGATCATTAAAAATAAGAGTATAAAACATACTCCACAAGGATGTTCCAATTCTTATGATGTCAATACAATTATTATAAACAATATATTTATACTTAAAAATGACCATCCCAACCTTAGATAAATAAATCATGCCTATAGAGAACGTTTACATTTGAATAGATGGGTTCCATACATACATAGGATATCAATAATGCTTACACATCACCTAATAATGGTTAAACAAATATTATATCATTCTTACACAGCCACTAGAATCATGGTTATATATAATTGAATTTACCATTATTCTTCTTGAACTCACAATTAATATAAATATTCATTTATTTTTATAATCACTCAACACCACATCATAAACTTCTCAAGCACTTCAAATATTATAAAAAACACTCTAATGACTTAGTTGGAAATAAAATAGAATAAATAATGTCTTCAAAGGATCCTCCAATGGAAATGGCTCTTCAATCACCCCCATTGGATATTTTTCAACCCTTTTTTAAATATTTATCAAAAAACTCAATTTAATAACTAGTTTCAAAACAAAACATTCTAAAATTTGATTAAATTTATTCCTATATTAATTGAAAAGCATCTTCAATCCATGCTATTGAATAATTTTGTTATTTTCATATAATTTCATCCCTTAGGGACCATAAAATATTTGAGAAGTGATTCAAATGACTTCTCTAAATACTATTTTTCAACACGTTAAAAAACATCCCCTTTACGAATAACCACAAAAAATGGAATACATGCACACTATATTTTTACAATCTTCTTCCCCATAAAAAATAAATAAAGAGTAATGACACTCTTCTATTTAACATTTAAAACACAATCAAATTTTATGTGGGGGATACCATAAATACCTTTTAAGTGAGTTGTTAAGGGTGAACATATATTTTTATCCCTAGGCCAGAGAACATATCCATTGGAAATGATTTTATAAACATAACAATAATTTTTTATCTTGTTCTAACAAACTCCAAATCTGCATCACCTTCTACCTAACTTTTTTTTATTAAATGATATTTAATTCCAATGTTTGAATATATAATTTGTGTAAATCTATTTTATAATTGATTTATATAACTTTTACTATCACTATTAATATATTTTTTATTCTCAAACTGAACTCTCAAGCCTACTACTTGAACTTGCATCGATATCATCTGTGAAAATTCATATGTAGATGCTATGTACTCAACATCATCTTTTCACAATGACATTGAAATTTGGTTTTTTTCATGACACATAATTATCAATAATAAATAATGTTCATCCAAGAGTATACTTTACATTAATTTAGCCACAAAACCAATTTGAATTAGTATATCCCTATAACATTTAATCAGAACCGTTGTAATATAGAAAACCAAATCCTAGGGTTATTTTTATATATCTATGAATAAACATGGATTTTAATATGTTAGATTATATGGGATCACTTTTATATTAATATAAAATATCACAACAAATACAATTTCAAGTATGAAGTTTTATAGGTAGAGAATGTTTCCAAATAGTTTTATATAATCCCTATAATTCAAACCAGTTCCAACCTAACCCATTATCAACTTGGTGACCACAACTATAGGTGTATAAATAACCTTTTATTCCTAAAATATAAATTTCATCAACAATTATTTATTATATTTTTCTCGAGATATGAAAATATGATTAGCTCCTTGTATGAATTGTAACTCCATAGACTATATCATCTCACCAATTTTAAAATCACAAAATAAATCTTCATTTACATGCCTAGCTATGTACAATGATGCTATTTTTTAGATACCAAAATTATTTCATCAATATATATGATGATAATTATAGTTTATATGGATAAATCCTTCATATATATATTACTATCTACTTTTCAGTTTAAAAATTCATGCTTTTTAATCATTTATCCAACACAATATACTAGTCTCTAGGGCCCCGTTTTAGGACACATAATTCATTCTTAAGCCTAAAAAAGATGCTACCATAATTATAAATAATAATAAAACTTATGTTGTTCAATTTAAAACACTTATTCAAGATCTACATTTAGAAATAAAAAAGATAACATCTATTAGATAAATTATGTAATTTTTTTGTGATGTTATTGTCAGGAACTTCTTACTCATCTGAAGTCCTCATATGGGTGAAAATGTTTCTTCATCATCAACTCCTTCTATCACTGAATACCCCTTATGAACAAGCCATTATGTCTTATAACATTACCTTTATTATTAATACCATGTATACATGACATAGACATCGAGATATTTATCAACTTGACTTTTGAAAACTATAAACATATTAAGAGACTACAATATTTGATTCATAAAAATAACATTAGTCGTATGGGTTTAGTGATCAGTAAAGGTAATTTAGTAGATATCATTTTTGGTTAAATCATTCATCATGGGACCACACATGTCTGAGTATATGCTTTCCAATAGTATAGTTTACTAAATATCCACTTTATTTTTTGTCCATTTCACTATATACCCTTTTAGACAAGAGTTGCAAAATGATTCTCTATCACTTTTTAAATTAGTATAGAATCTCACTAACTCTATTTTGGAAATATTTTCCATTTATTTCAAGATGATATTTCCAATCCTTTTATTACATAAATTATTATCATCTACGGAACTCATGTATCAAGAATTCAATAGATAATCAATTTGAAATAATTTCCCACTTATTATTTCACTGTTTATAATGACTCTAAAATTTTTATAATTCTTCATAATGTATTAATTATTTTTTAAAAAATTCTAATTACTTTTTTACACAATTTTCTAACACTAAAAGAATTACGATTTAGTCATTCCCCAAATAACATAATTTTTTATTTGAGTCTTTTGATCTCAATATCTATAATTCTAACAAAATTTATTCTCATGGAGATATTATTTTCAAGTGTAATAACTACCACATTATTATCTTCCCTGTATTTATGTATTTTTGTGTATTATGTCATGTCTAATGAACACCCAGTGTCAAGGATCCATGGTTTAGTTATGTTGATTTATTTTAGTTCCACTTCCACTATAAATGATTTTTATTCTTGATTATTATTTTAAAATCCTATCCCCAATTTATTTGTAGGATAACTATCTAAAGAAATTTTACATGAACATCCCATCAAAATGTTTTTATGTCTCACATCATTCATATAATTGTTTCATGATTTGAAGCTAATTTTGATTAGGAACACATGTAGAGATTTTCTTATATATTTGTATTCAGAGACTCATTATTTTTAACTTCAACCCTTTTCACACATTATTTGTGACTTATTCCCCGTAAGTACATATTTTACCATTATTTGTATGCCTTGTAGAGGAAATACCATTAGAACAATGATAAACATCGAATCTAAATAGTTTTTTAAATCCATAATGTTATACAGAATACTACATACTAGATTCACTCTTTGTTTGTCCAAAAAATCACTGATATTTATTTTTACTTCTAGGAGGTTTTTCTTAATTATTCTTCTTTATTAATATGTATATGTGGGTCTCTTTCTATCTTTTCTACTCAAGCATGTAGTGAAATTAAAATAGAAACTTAATTGTTAGGAATAATAGAATAAATATTTTGAGATGATTAATGTGTATATTTAACCAAACTTGATGTTATAGAACTCCAAACAATTGTATATGATTTATACATTAATTAAATACACTTATTTAATTCTTCTTTAACCCTTTTTAACACATGTTAATATATAAGTAGTTTGGATCCCATATTTCTCTTTTCTTATTTTTTTCAACATGAATTATCCATTAAGGTTATTCTGGATCTATTCCTTCCCACTAGCCTTCTACTTTAATCATGTGTTCTATTCCATGATTTTAGTATCTCTTTCAATGTATTCTTTATTTAATTACACTTTATTCCCATCAACATTATTTAATTATTAGACTTCCTTCTACAACTTAGAATTTTGATAATGTAAATAATCTAATTTAAATATGAGAATATTCTTTCTGTATGTATCTTCACCAAATTCTTTATCACTGCATTAGGAATTTTATTTATCTTCCACATGAACCATAATGTTTATTACCCTTTTAGGTGGTTTATCAAAATTATTTAATCATGAGGATACTTTTTCCTATTCTTCTTTGACAGTCATATTTCTGATGTTTCATCTTGAAAATACTTTCCTTTCATCACCTATATTTATCACATATTTACATGCTTTTTCCATTTATTGTTTTGAGGTTTTATATATTTTTTATCATTAGTGTTTCTTATTTGGATAGTTGATAAGAAAGTGGCAAATAACTCCATATTTAAAGCATTTTAGGGGTTGTTTCCCATTATATTTTCCTTATACATTTCAAAATTATATTCATATAAGATACATGGTAATTTTATTTTCATTATCCATATCCTAATCATTATCATAAATTGAACCAAAATTTTTCGGTTCTTATTCTCTCACCTAAATTTTTCTCATGAATTAAAATTCCATATCTCCATTCAATTTTTTCATAATGGTTGGTGTCTATCTTCTTTAATAGGTAATAAAAATAATATATATCTGTTATAAAGAGATATATTCCTTATCATTGATAGAATAAATCATTATATCAAATTGGATGGGGAAGTTCCACGTGATTTTCTTTATAATAATTGAATCATTTATCTTTTGAAATAAATCTATAGTGTTTCTCAAAATCTCATCCACTCTTGGTATTTAATAATCAATGTATTCATCCACATCCCTAATTATATTTTCTAACTTTATTCTAAATTTTTTTATCTTAGCTGCTTTCACTATTAAAATAACTTCATAACTACATTCATGTTTATCCTAATTATCTTTTTCTATTTTTATTCCCATCACTTTTAAGAATAACTTTTTAAGAGGAATAAATCATAATGGAAATTTTAGTATTTCCATCAACCACAAGATTCCTTTTATCAATAAATTTTATTTTATTACATCATTTAATGGGTGTAAATACCAATGTTATTTCATAAAGAACATCAAGGCATTCAGATTATAAAAATATAGTATTTCTATTTTTCTAACCAGGGTAATTCATTCCATTAAATATAGGAACCACTGTAATATTCACATAGATGATGTTTTTTATCATTTACAAAGATAGAGTCTGATAGAGGTGCCTTTGGATCTAATAAAATTGAAATTTTTTGTGTATAATGATAGGGGTTTAATTAGTATATCGAATTTTAAAATTTTCATTAACATGTTTTTCGAACAATATATAATATTACTCTTTATTGAAACTTGTTGTTATCCCATTCAAAAAAATTTCCACCAATATATTATCATCAATACAAGTGGTTTGTTTCGTTTATTACCTTAGTACCATTCTCCCCAATACAAAATATTTCATCCAATATGTCTATTATCACCCAAAAATAAAATGAATTATTGAACATCACCAGACGATAGATAGTGTTTCCTTTTTGAAAAGTTTTCTTTAGAAACAAAATTGATCTCTTAATTTGTGATCAATAAAGATAATTATAGGAAATTTCAGTTCAATTTCATTAAATATTAGATGGTTCAGAATCTTCCTATGAATAATTAGTAAACAATTCAAATTGCACTACTCACTTTATTAAGTAATATTTATTTATCTTAATCAGAAATATCCTCAAAAAACCCAACACTATAACTTGGTAAAAAATAGATCACCAAATCCTCATAACATTATTTTTTAAAGACTCAATTTTTCTCGTTTAAAATCTATAATCTTGAGTAAAAAAGATATTTCACTTTACAAATAGCCTTCTCTTCATATGATACTTATTTTTCTTTATCACTCATTCTCAAACACTCTAACTCTAACATCACCACCCAAACAATTTTCTCGGGCTAGTTCGGATTTTTTAATAACCGTAGGTGAAATCCCCAAGACACAAATGTATAGAAATTAATGGCTAGGGATTACCTATAAAATGGGGGATTATTTTACCATTATAACAATTAATAAAATCAAGAAAATATATAATCAATTAATACAACTATACGATACATGTCTATAAAAAATGTAACATAAAATATAAACTATTAATATAGTGATATCATAGGATTGGATATAAAGTATAGAGACTCAAAAAACCAAAAATTTTCTTGATACCTCAACACCAATGTGGAATAACACCAATGAATCCAAGAGGGAAACTCTAAGCTCCAAAATCCATCCCTAGAAAATGTCATCATGATGCTCTACTAGAGAAAATGATACACTTATTTTACCAATATCATGAAAAATAAAATCTATATATTCACCATGGTGCATATTTTGGGGTGATTGATCAGAGATAGTATGTTTTCCCTTAGAGACTTGAAAAATCACTCCACTAGGAAAAGAACACATTATCTCATAGCTTAAAATATAATTTCAAAACAAAGAAAGTAATATAAAACCAATTTATCAATTCAAAACATTTTAAATTTAATGAAATGTAGTTTATCTATCAATAATACATGGAATACCCAAACCATATCCATCCCCTCATACATAGACATGTATGTTGAATGAAAACACCACTACTTATGAGTGATAATTCATCTATTGCCGAGTTTTTACTTCGTGATATACCTTAATGTCTAACTTTTTATCTAAGAACCAATTTAATACCACAAAGGCCGTTTATAATAAAAATATGAACATGTGCTTCCATATATTTCATGTTCTAAATCAAATTTATTCCATTTAAATCAATCCTCCATTGTAAAACATTTTATCAAGAATCTTACTTTCATTGATCTAAATCTTTCATTAAATTCCATAAACTTAAGAAGATTTTCCAAAATCTATTCAAATTCACATGTTTCTCACATAAAAAGCCAAAAGGGTTACCTTTGATAAATTTTCCAATATTTACTTTTCAAATACAATCAAAACATTTTATAAATCCAATCACCCATGTTCCTGAATAAGTGGAGAAGAGAAAGAATCCATCAGCCTCTCAATGGGAGATAACAATGAATAATTGTAATATAAGACTTCTAGTTCTAATATAAAAACATATTTACTTTAATAAATCCATGAAAAATATCATCAAAATTATTCATATACCATATATCTATTAATAAGAGATTACATTTATCATTCAGAGTGAGAGGAGATGAAATGATCTAAATAGTAAGAGAGACTTATGAGACTTATTGATGATTTAAGAGATCCAACACACTTATATCTATAAAAAGTATATTTGGGATCAAATGTAACAACAATGAATTCCTATGAGATGATAGGAGTTCAAGATCCTACGTTTATATAATAAAAATTAGTGTTTTGAGGGTAAAACCTGAGTTAAAATCTATTTTTATAGTTTTAATTTTACATTATATGGTTAAGATGCACGGTTTGGGAAATTGTGTGCCAAATGTGCACATTCTACAATCTCCAAATCATCCACTCACATGGTTATCATAAATGGTATCACAAAATATGATCCAACCATTTTTTCCTACCACCTCTACATTTATGATTTCTACAATCACATTCATGGTTTATAAAAACCATTCACCGATAATGAACTATCCTATAATAACATATACTATTTCCTAGAGAAGTTTCATGGTATTCTGTAACCAAGATCAAATCATTTCCCCTTAGAAACAGTTCCAAAACACTATAAAACCATCTTGAATCTCTCGAAACATAACCCAAATAATTAATAAAACAAAAATACATAATAATAGCATAATTTACTAAAATTATATGGAATTATATTCCCATAAAGTTGTTGATACTTCGTTATTTTAGAAAATTTAAATCATTTTTCTAGCCTAAATCTTTTCTTGTCCAATGTATCTTAATAAATCTGACCATGTAGCCAAAAAATTCATACTAAAAGGATACTCTTTACTTGTAAAATCTTTTCTTATCTTTCTAAAATATTTATCATCACCTATAGTAGAGTAGTATATTATTCAAGATCAATATAATCCAGTCAAATCACATAGTCTTGATCAGTCACTTCTCTAATAAAGTTACATCAGATACATGTTTTATAGAGCTAAATTATAGTATATTACCCAACCAATAAGAAGCATCACCAATTTTTTATAGTATTTATAAATGCTAAATGTTTTGAGGTGAAAATTTACAGTTCTTACCCAAAAATCAATGGAATGGCCTTGGAGATACATTAATGAACACATGATATCCCGCATAAGTTGATAATGTCTAAGTATAGTGATCTATATAGTATTTATGACACATATGAGGTATCACCATCCTTTTTATGATCATATGAATCTTCTAAGTCATATCTTAAACAGGAATATGTCACAACATATAGTTTTCTCTCGTATCTACCTAATAAGGTGGAGATTAACAAGAAACTCTATACAATGCATAAAAAGGATGCTTATATATTGAGTCATGATATCGTTTATTATGTGAGAACTCGACTAATGGTATATGATCCTCACATTATCCTCAAAAATATATATCTGATGCTTGGATAATTTATTCTATCATTTAGATAATCTTTTCTGGTTATCAATCAATTTTTGGATGATACATTTTTCTTATAGTCAAGTGGGTACCGAAATATTATTGTATAGATCAATGAATCAAAGAAGTAAAATAAATATCTCAATTAGAGATGATTGAAAATCATATTCCATGAAACATTAGAATATATAAAATATAGATTTTTGATAAGTCTTCCACAATATTATATTCATGAGTAGGGGTGAATTGATCAGAATTCCTGAGATGATCCACAATCTCCCATATAGTTCCATATTTTTGAAACATTCTTGAAATTTTGACAATATACATTGCTAGGTGTATCCATTTTCATACAGATATAAAAAATATTATAACATTATATCTAGTCATTGGTTCTTATCCTTGAACTACTAATGTTTGATGAATCTCAAGACATACTCTATCACATTTCTATTCATGCTATCTCACCAAAATTGAGTTCCCAATACCTTGTATATCATTTAAATATCAGAATGATTTTCCCATTTCATGTGGTGAAATATAGAAACATCTATTACCTGAAAAGGAAGTGGAATGACTATTCTATCATGAAAAAGAAACACAATGTTATTATTTTGTTTCCATATGTCAATGGTCACTACATAATTATGTTTCATTTTGATGGTAAGGCAATAAATACCCATTATTTGAGATTCTTTAACTTGTTTAACCAATCCAAGGATTATAGTACCCTGATAGTAAATTAAAACACCATTTTTCTCAATACAATCCAAATTAATGTCAATAATCATATCCATCATTTGTAACTCATTAAGATATTATTTTGATAATTGATTGTATGACTTTGGACATAAAGAAAATTCTATGGAATTGTCTTTGATAAGTGTATAAACTATTTCAAAGAAAAACATATGAATATATTTCATTCAACATATTTGACTTAGGTTTAAATATCATTTCAAAAACATGTGTTTAAAAATTTTATGGTATGTAAAAATAGGTAATTTATCATAAAAGATATAATCAATCCATTTTTTCAAATAATACATAACCATATCCAATTATAAATCACAGGTTGGATAATTATTTGTGTGAATTATAAACTATCATAATCCATGTTATTTGAAATTATATCCTTGCAAGAGAACACATGTAAGTCCAAATCCAGATTCATTATAATAAATTATATAACCCTTCCCAATTTCTAGAAAAACAAGAATTGGTGACAATGTGATCCTATTGTTAACCTCCAAAACATACCTTCAAAATCCTTACTATAATGGAATGGAGTACCCTTTCACTCAAGTGTTTAATAGCAGATAAAATTCATGGTAATTCCAAAACAATGACGAGTTAAAAACATTCTAATACTTAAAGGTTTTATATCTCAAAGAAATTTTCCATCAGTTTCCAAGAGGAAATACATTTTATATATGAAGGGTCTAATAAAATTCCTTTCTCCGAAATAATATTTCCATGATAGGAGACTAATTATTTTCAAAGATCACATTTAATTAATTTTATTTATAAACTATAATCTTTCAAAAATGGTCATCACAATCACTATATGCTCTTAATATTGATTTGGGGATTGATAATACCTTAAAATATCATCCAAATATATCATAACTAAATATTCTAAATACCACTGAGAAATAGGATTCAAAATTTCTAATAAAACCATTGGTTCATTTGTAAGACCAAAGGTCCAAACTATATTTTCATTATGACAATATAAACTCTAGAAAGCTATTTTCAAAATATCTACATTACTTACTAGAATTTGGTGATACCCATAGAATATAACAACATTAAAGAATCATTGGGTACCATTAAATTGATTAAAAAAGATAATCAATCCAAGGTAGTTAATTTATACTCTTTTTTATATCCTGATTCAGAATAGGATAATTATCATAGAGTCATAATAAAGCATCTATATTTTTGAAAAAAAGGAACTAGAGCGGACCAAGGGGATGTACTCAGTCTTATAATCACATTACTTTCAAATTATTGTAATTGTAATATATAATACAATAATATTATCGATTAAATTCTATGTATACAAAGAAAAATATAATTTATCATTGATAAGAGATAAATTGGAAACTGAACTTCTCTTTTAGGTGGAAACCAATTAAATTTTTATGAAAACATCAGGATATTGATCTATAATGGTAGGAAAATTTCTCATATAAATTCATTCATTAATACCCAAAATGATTGCTTATAATTTATAATAATTAGTTCTAGATATTGGTGTTAAAGGTCCTTCTCTTCCAGACATCACACCCCAATATACTTTAAAAATACACACCATCTCATCACGATATGTATACTTTATTCATCATCTCTAAAAATTGACATCGTCCTTGAAAAAATACAATCAATCCATTTCCATGATCAGGCCAATGAAGTCTATGTAAAAAATAGGTATGTCCCAATCAATCTGTAATTCATTTATTAGTATATAATAATATAGAAATTTAAATACCTTATAATATTAATGTATGAGATATATCTGGAAACTCATTATATGTGGAATAATCATGATATCAAACTTCATATTATAAATGAAACAAAAAAGAAATAAAATTTTGTGATGCACCAGTATCAAAAAAATATTCATAAGAGTTGTGTTATAAATAATGGTACCTCATATAGTTGAAGGACAAGATTTGTCTTCATATGATTATCTACTCAAAACCATAAAACTATTTACTCACTCCCCTATATTTATTGATTTCCTATTTTAGTTGTGTTGTGTGAGGATTCAGAGTCTTCCAAGAATCCCCCCCAGCTCACTCGATTATATGGATTAGAAGTATTCAGATGTGATCACCCTATCAATGTATATTAAGTCTGAGACACATGTAATTTATTTCAAGGATTATAGTTCCCACCTATTCCCATTGAAACAAACATTCTTCCTCTAACGAGATTTTCAGTGATATCCATTTTTTCATAGTCTCTCTATTAACCAAATAAATACAATAATTAATACATGGTTTATCAATATTTGATAAAAATTTAACATTCAAGATTCAAAGATGTATTTATTTTAAGGATGTGATTGCAGCCGCTTCTAGAGGAAAAAAATGTTCATAAACATAGTTGTGTATTCCATCACCGATATCTATAAAGGAATACTTATACATTTTTTTGATCTGAAACCCCTAAAAATATTTATGTATTCTATTTCTAAAATTTCATAGAATGTTCTCCTTATCTTGGTTCTCCATTTCAATTTCCCTTATCAATTGATTGAATTTACTACATAATTCCTTGAACAAGCTATTTGATAACCTATATTATAGGGGAAAACATATTCATTACTAACTCTTATTTCATATTTATTTATCGTTTACCTATTTCCATTTATCTACCCATTTCCATTTATCTATATGCATAAATAAATTCCACTTAATCAGCACTTGATAGATGGATAAAGGATTAGAATATTCAAATTCATCAAAATAAACAATCATCCAAACCAATTTCCAAAAATCATTAATTTCATTATAAATAATTAATTATTAGTGGGAAGTAACATTACTAAGGTGTCATATGCTACTATAAATGGATAAACCATTGACAATGAGATAAAAAACAACTAAAAGATATTTAGAACACTTTTTTACCTGAACCACCCTATTGACTTTATGTTAAGAAATAAGTTGTGATATTTCTATTTTATGTTTTGTATTTACATTACAGACATATCTTATATCCTTAATAGAATCATAAGATTATTGAATGACCTAAACTAGTACCATTTTTAATATACTTCCCCAACCCATTATATAGGGCCATGTTAGAGGTACTACTTACCTAATGTGACCTCCCCTAGACACCAATGAAATGAAATTAATTACAATTTCTTTCCAAGAATATAGGGGAATATTTTATTTTTAAAATAATACAAACTATCATGAAATATTCTAATTAACCAAACGAACTATATGATTCATGACTGTAAGAAATAAAACTAAAAAGGTAAAGCAATAAAACATTAATATTATTGTAGTTATGAAGATGTATATAAAAGTGTCTAAAGAAAATAAAAATGAGTCCGGAATGAAAATTTCAATACTCAGGATTCATTATATGTCCTTCAAAAAACAATCACATAGTGATATACCTTTCTACCCTCATCTTGCATTGGGTTCCCAGTCCACCCCAACAAGGACCAATACTATGAATATATAAACACACTCACCCATGTATGCCGAGTTATCACGAAAATTTATTCCTCTTTAATAATACTTCATTTGTAATTATATCATTAAAAATGTTAATTATATTAAAAAAAAATTAAATCCATAAATCAAACTTGTTTTCCCAAATCCATGAAAATTCCCATTATTTCCCCAATAAAATACCAAAATAATTTTCCATTCTCAAATCACCCATCATTTAATTTTCAAATACACGAATAACATTTAATAATACCAGGCCTTCAATATCTTTAATAAGTATTTAAGAGAGAGGGTCCACCTACCCCCCCCCCCCATAGGATGTGATAACGATGAACAACCCTAAAAATGTTATAGATTTAGGATCAAAACCACCTTACTTTAATATATCCTACTAATATCTCATCAAAATGAATCATATATCATATATTTATCTATAAAAATTTTTTTCTATAATTTTATGATTGAGGAGATGATGAGATCTCAATAGAAAGAGAGAATATAAGGTCTTTCCATTAATTTTGGAGATCCAATAAACATATCTTTGTAAAATTGAGGTTCTAGAGGAAAGGGAGTTCCCAACAATGGATGTGAGAGGTACAGAGTTTGTGATCCTGATAAGAGAGGTTAAATAGGGTTTTAAGGGTAAAAATGGCTTCAAAATGATAGGAGATTTAAATTCACAATGAATGTTTAGTCCACATGTTTTGGAAATTTTTACGCCACTTGTGTGCGTAACACTATCTCTAAACAAAACCCATGCACAGTTGGACCACATTGTTTGATAAACCTCGTTCCACCAGGATTTTATCACTTTATCCACTCTCATGGTTACTCCTAGAACTTGTATGGTTTGGAAGAACTTCATACCAACCATAAACCATCCTGTAATCTATTTCACTATTTCATAGATAAATTTCACAATTTTTCCTCAATGTTCTCAAAAGATACACCCATGGTAACAAATAAAAAATAATCCAAAACTATCTATAAACACTGAAAAATAAAACCAAGAATTGAAAACATAAAATTGAATAGTAAAAGGATTATATACATGAAAATATGGAGTTACACTGATGGTACAAATTTGAAAATAAATTTCACAGCCATAATATTCCTAAGAAGTAATTTTTTTTTCTTTCTATGATAAATAATTTAGATTGTAAATCTAGATCATTAATTTATAAATTCTTTAAAATAAATTAAATGATATATTATAATATTTCATAATCTTATCAAATAAATTATCATGAATTTATAAAAAAAATTCAACTATGATAATCATGGAAATCTCATCAACCAGCTAGAGATACAGCCTCTCATTTTCTCATTAAAAATTAATAAAATATCATTATCTTCTTCTCCTAAAATAAAAAACCATAATACTAAAAAACTAGATACATTCTTTCCACAAATAAATAAATTTTAATATATTTATATCACTAACATGTACACAACAAAACTAAAAACGTCACTATTTAACAGCAGCAACAAATATCTCACTTTCTACAAACTTGGCATCAAAATATTCAGACTACATAATGAAAAAATTTAACATCACTGCTTGATTATTATTTTATTTGGGAATAGAGTGTCAATATATAATCATCCCATTAATATATATTATTTATTCTTGAAAATAAAAATAAATTAATTTCTAGTTCCTTGAGATAACTCTTATTCAAATTTTCTAGTTTAAAAGTTTGGTCCTTGGGATTTAAGGGTCGCATATTCTTCATATTATATTAATATAATTGTAAATTTAATATTTTGACCATTAAATATTGGATCTAGAATATTCAGGTTTTTATTATTTATAATGATTATATTTTGGAAAAATCATGTTTCAATCTGAAAATACTTTAAATGTTATCTAAATGTTAGTGCTTATAAAGATTGAATAATGTTTATGTGGATATATTGAAGTTAAAAAAAATTGAACGTGTTGTTTACACAAGTGTTGTGTGATGATTACATAGTCATGATTATGGTGTATGGATGATTCCAATACATAATTTATTTATGTTTAAATAGTTCCTAACTAGTCATTACTAATATAAGATTCATATTTATTGATTAAGATGAGGCTTTTGTAGATAGGTTTCACTCATTTGTGGGATAGAACTCGTATATATGTAGCACAAACCATTGGTTTCATAGATTCTATATTATCCTTATAAACCCATTCGAATCACAATTATACAAAAAGTAATTTAATATAAAATATAAAACCTATTCATATAGTAATTACATTACATAAAGAAAATATTTCATTACAACACAATTCTAATACCTTTTAGATATAGTGATTTAGAGAATTAGGAAAAAACATTAACTAATAAAACACATGTTTTTTTCAACTAATAGAAATTTTTAAATCTCAGAATAAGAGAAACATATTAATCTAGAATAAGTTTTCAACATCTCCCATAAATGTTTCCCATAAATTACCCTTCTAAACACATCATATGTGTTACATTTATTTATAACATGGGGAAATGGAAACATAAGAAATGTGTGAGATCATATTCTTAGTAAGAGAAAACATAAGTGATAATAATCAATGATCATAAGTCTGCATAAGATGAGAATATGGGAATAATAAAGAATAATACAAAAATAATAAATAAACAATTTTAGGTCCAAAATCATGGATTAATGATTTACATAAAATAATACATGAATTAAAAGCATGAGTTGATATATATAATCCTTGAGAACATAACATAGTCAAGAGAATAATCATAAAACTATAAAGCATATTTCAAATTTAGAAGAAGCAAAATTAGTATAAGAAACATTATTTTAATAAGATACACCAGATATTTACACACTAATAAGAAAAAAAATTAATTTACTTATGGATTAATCATCTCATGAGATATAGACTTTTAACAAATGAATTGGAGAAAGATATAGGACCCAACCCAACATCATCCATACATATGAGTTAAAGATGAAAATAATTCACTTATCACATGATAAAGAACCCAATGAAATAAAATGAGTTTCATTAAACACGTATTTGAGAAATCATGGATAGAAAATTGGTTCTACTCAATATATCTTGAATTAGTCATGGAAACAAAACCAGTTTCAATGACAAAATGTATCTTTCTAGGTAAAATCCAATCATTAAATATAATAAATCATGTGATATTCACAAAATATATATAAGGTATATTCTATTAAGAAAATAATTCTCCCCAATCAATCAACTAATGTAATCTAGGTGAACACCCTTCAAACAAAGGAATCGTGGACAAGTTATTCACAGAGGTAATCCATTTAAAAAAAATTGCATTTATACACCGAAAAACACTGGGAAAAAGGCAGTGATTGATAATTTCTCCAAAAGAGAAAGATATTATATAATCCATAAAAATAAAGATGGATTATGGTTTCAAAATAACTTATCCCTATGTAAAAAATGTAACTCTGAAGGATGTTGAAATTGATAAAAACACATCCTTTCAAAAGTATGTTTTGAATGGTATCACCCAACAAGTTATCAAGAGTCAAATTGTTTGATATCAAGAGTTTAATCCCTAGAAATAATAAATATATATTTATTAAGGAATAAATTATTTAACATAAATCCCATGATTGGGAAACCTTATTAATATGAAAATGAAAATTTAGGTGAAAACTTAAATGATCTTTTATAAAACATTATTAGCATTGGTGCAAAATATAAATTATATGTCACCTTCAAAGGTAACTTTTGAATAGGTAAAGTGAATTTTTTAGAAACTTTTTAATATAAAAATGAATCTCTAATAATGGATACTAGAAAATGATATAATGTTATCTATAGTAAATTTGGATACCAACATAAAACATTTGGTAATTAATGTAAAGGAACATTTTTAATACATTGATATACCTTTATTGAAAACACACATTGTAAAAAGATTAATAAAAACTAGTTTTACTAAAAACTAATTCTACAAAATATGGTTATAAACTAAAACATAATAGAATATTAGGGAGGGAGAAACCAATCATGAAAGAATAAAGTTCAATATAAAACATTATAACTTAAAAAATGTGATTTGAGTTATCAATATCCTTTCCAAGTAACATATTACATGAATCATAAATTATTTGAAAAGTGGTTTATGTGGGAAAAATGTTAACAATGATAGAATTATATATAATATAATCAAACAGAATAATTCTTCCATGTTATATTAAATATGTTCAAGAGAATAATCATTACTTAATGAACAAAAGTTGACTTACCAAGAACACTTATGAATGGGTTAACACTTGAGTCAAATGATGTTTGAAGGGAAAACATGATATGTAATATCATACAAAAAAAGAAAATAATGTATAGAAATTTAATGGGATAGTAAATCAATATGACTCCATATAAAGGAAATGTGGTGAATAACATGTAACGTATCTCAATGAATCAGAATAGAGGCTAAAAAACCCCTTACAGATTGAGTTACAATTTAATCAATACCCCTTGAAATATTCAGATCATAATTGAAAATAAAATAAAATAATTAAAAGATAATTCCTTATATTAAATCTAAAATTGTAAGTATATACACCATATAAATGAAATTAGGTGCATTATACAAAACATTTATCAAAGAGAAGAATTCTAGATGAAAATCAATACCTTAGTTCTCAATCATTCTACACATGCGCTAAAATTATTTAATAATTATACTGAGTTAATTAAATATACACCCAAAATATAATTCATAACTATCAACACGTATAATATTTATTAAAAATAATTCTATACACATGAATATTATTAATTTTTATACCTATTTTCAACATTGGTTGTAAGTAATAATTATCTCTTTCTACTAGTTTCATTAAAACCGGGATGAAATATATTATTTTTCTAAATAACATAATTATTATATCATTTGTGGAACTATATAAGATGTTACATGATATTTGAAAAAGATATTATTTATTCTGTGGTATTTTTTGTTACAAACCATGCAGATGAAATTGACGATGATCACAGTTAAGTGATTCATAAAGAACCAATGGCATTTTATTAATTAACATGTTAAATATTGATAAAACCATAATAAAACAAAAAAATATTAGTTACATATTTATATCATATTATACTATAAAATAACTTCTCATAAACATCTATGATATAAATGTACATTATTTATCAAGTAGGTCGTTCAAGCAATCGAAACATGTACCTACCAAGATTAATGGATGATTATATGGTGGTTTAGTAGTAATATAACTAAAATAAAAAAACAATCTTTTTTTATGTGATTATTAATGAGATATATAATAATTTGAGAGAATAATAAAGAGAATATAATTTATATAAATCCATTATATAGAAAGAAGAGATCATATTTCTATGGGATTTTCATTTGTAATGATTGAATTAATGTTCATAATTTACTGATCATATCATTAATAGGTTATAATATTTTCTATACCTTAATAGTAATGATATCATAAGAACCATATTCTTTAATACAATGCTTATGACTATCCATGTAAGGAGGTTTTTACATCAAAAAACACTCATTATGGGAGATATTAAGGAATGAATGGATGTGTCATGGAGAAGATGGGCCAAAATAAGGATTACAATACATAAAAGTTAATAGATTCGTGAAAGGAAGAAAATTCCCAAAAAATATGCATGTTTTGAAGGTCCTCTAAGAACCGTGAATGATTATTCACATGAATGATTATAACCTTCGTGTGACATATGGTTGTTTGTTGAGGTCACTGAATTTTATGAAACATACCTCCCGGATAGTGAATTTAATGAAACAACCCATCCTATATTTAAAATTCCTATAAATACCTCACTTCATATATCATATAAGGTCACCTTACCTTTTTAATTATACAAGAATCTCTAAGAGAAAAATAATATTTGGAACCCTATTTGTAGTCAACCTTCGTGAATAGTCCCCCATGAGTTCCTAATATTCTAGGACCATGGTAAATATGATTTTTTCAAAGTTTTATGACCCTCACAATAAATAAAAACCCCACACACTTTTTGGTTTTCTCAATATAATTATCCTTCACAAAGCCTTCCCCATATGAGGTAAGACTTAACCCCAAGGTAGGAATACCCAATTTCATGAGGCTCTTATATTCAAAAAACCATTGACCTTCACAATACCCCAAGCCTTCATGAAACTTAACTCAGATTTCCCTTTTAGATTCATCCTTTAATAAAACCCTCATTCATTAAATTTTAATTTTTATTGGACGTATACCCATTCAGTATCTGTATAATGATTCTCAGATCTTCCTCGCGATTAATATCATCAACCCTTTTTCAACCTCTTTACTCAAAGAATTTATTAAATAGTTATAATGCCTCTTTATCAAAATTATAGGGACCATAATGATGGGATACTCATTTTACACTTAATCATGCTGGTGTTTATTCCATTCACCACCCAGATAATCCTTTGTAGTGGACACATAAGTACCGAAGGTGACATCATCAATGGGAACTTCTGATCATTCCCTATTATGAGAGACTATGTTGGATCATTATCCCTTACATAGAAATGATATCCATAGAAAAAAAAACACCCACCACATCCAATCTTAATGATGCTAAAATAAATTTTCAAATTTTTTAGTAGAATGATATTGAATTTCATGAAAAGTTCATCCCCACATGATGTTAAACCACAACCCTACCATATTGTATGAACATAAGTTTCCCATTGTATGACTTGAGTGGGATGACACCTCACCTCCTAACATATGTGATGAACACATGATTCCAAATGTATGGTAATCATGGGATGAAACCTCCCAGACCATCATGGGATGAGGCACCTGTAACAGAAATCCCAATCACCAAATCCCCAAACCATATATCATTTTCTCCACATTTATGATACAAGTATACATACCGTATAATGTAAAATTTATAGAATAGTAAATTAACATGACCTTAATCTATGAACTGAAAATATGATTGTTTTTATACCTATCTTCTAACAGAGTATGTAGGATGCCTCCCTAATGTTAACACATAACACACCTAAGATATCCCCTTCAGGTTGAATCCAGATCCCCCAACACCACCATTAAATTGTCAGGTCTTCCCCCTGGAAGGTGACAACCCCGATGTGTTGTCATCTCCCCCCACCCATGGAACACTCAACCTCACCATGATATCTCCACAAGATATCTAACCTTTCAAAAACATATCCCCATAATAAATTAAACATGTTACCATATTATCCCCCACAAGATCTTAAATATATCAACAATTATTCCCTGTAATGCATTAAACCTATCACCATCATGTCCCCATAAGATATAAAACATGTTACCAATATTTCTCCACATGATGTGAAATATGTTGAAAAACATTCACCACAAGTCTTTAACCAATTACCAACATGTCTCCAAAATAAATTAAACTTGTGACCCCCATCAAATATATCATAATCATTTACCTCAAGAAATCGACATGGGTTTCTTGAGGTATAAAACCTCAGTAATCATACTAACCTAGTGAAAATTACCCAATAAATGACATGATATTACTTGGGATGCATACCTAATATTACTTATACTAGATATTCCCTCAAAATCATAATAGAAATACTGTATAGGTTTCCAATATACCTACCATACTCTAATGTTCAGAATTTCCCAATGTCACCATCATCTTTGACCGCAATTAGTATATCTTTCATGATAAAATCAATGTAATTAATTGGTGTCCACCTCAATATTTAGTTGGAAAAATATTTAAAAACAAGAAATAAATAAATTATGGATACCATTACTAGTAAAGGATCCCAAAGGTTGAGTCATTAGAAGGCGAAATCGACATCTTGTCATCCCATTTGGATCAACGAGCTGACAACATCAATCATGGTGGTATTGGTTTCTCCCTATTGATATTTGGAATGTAGAGAAACCAAAAAACCAACCTAGTAGAGGACCAAACAATCCATAGATTAAAACCACTTTAGTATATGGAAAAAGGATAATCACATAATCCCATGAACAATGAGCATGGCCAATAGAAAGCATCAGAAAAGAAAAACAATGATGTTGTTGTAAAACTCTTATCCTTCAACAATGAGTAGATTAGTATAATTTAAAAATAATATATTTTCATGTCACTAGATCAAGAAATTATATGTTATTTCTCAAAAAACCAACATGGGGTGTCTGACATGAATTGTTTCTCCTAAAACTAGAGGAAAATTTTGGATTTTTGATATCTCTAGTTTGAGACATTATCGATGTAGATCCTTACCCTTCATTAGAGAGAATGGATAATGTTGGGTTTATTTGGAATAACCAACATCATACATGTACTAATGACAAAAATCATGTACCTTATAGTACACATGTTCCTAATAATGTTCAAAGATCCACCTTCAATAGGTGTGGGGGTAGGAGAACCGATTGTGTGACAATCTCACACAACTGCTCTCCGATCACGGTGGCCAATACATATATAGCTATATCATGTCATAACCATGTATCAAATTACATTATTATCCATAATAGATTCATCAACACCCTATTTAATTTATATATACAACAAATTTTTATCCCAAAAAGGCCTTGAATGAATTTTCACTCTACCGATGGTCATACCCCAAATTGTCATACATGGGAAAGAACCTATTGATCGCTATAAAAAATTGTTTTGGGATCCTCCCTCTAAATAAATGTGATGTATTTCTTCCTATAACACCATGACAATTTAAATTAATACTATGCCTAATATAATATACAATACACAAAACTGAGATTAAACGAACTACAATATATTATTAAAATATTATTATTTAAACATGACTGTTATAAACTAGAAGTTAAAATTGGTTGTATGAATAAGAGTAACTATATTATGAAAAATATTTATAAAGGTAGTATATAATATAAATGTATTGATTAATTAATAATAAATACATAATCAAATTTCATGAAGTCATTTTCTGCTTCAAAAATAATTTTTATTGCCCTTTGTGAATAAATTTTATAATTAATTTCTTGATACTTTTAAATTTTATTTTATAATATTATAATAATTTTAGATATTATCATGTAAAAATTTTATTAGGGTAATATTTTGGTATTTTTATGAAATGTATGATTTTTTAGTGAATATTGAGAATTATCTATTTTTCAAGTACTATTATTTCTTTTCATTAAATAAAGAAATTTAAAAGTTACATTATATTTTTTATTTATTCTGAATGTAAAATATAAAAAATTGTATACATAATATTATAAAAAATTCTACATTAATAGTCACTTTTCATGATTGTGGTCTTAGTTTATTTGTATGCTTAAAAATGGTTTTATGTAATCTATTTTTAAATGCATAATGATTATCCATTTTAATTAATTAAAATAACACCTAGAAAAAAAGTATTTAAATTGAATTAATACACTATGAATCAATTTATATACATTTAAAATAAAATATTTAGTATTTTAATTCATAAATTTGATATAAGATCACCTATTGTTTGATTATTAATTTCTTGAAAAATGGTTTCTGGACACATTTTGCAGGATTAATTTTAAATTTATTTCCAAAAATAGTGTGATTTGAATTTTAAAAAATGGATAATATATGTATAAAAATTTTAATTAATTTAAGGTAATAATTTAAACATAATTTTGTCCATAAATAATAGTAAAAACACAAAAACAAATAATTACAATATTATAAACCTAAAATGATAAAAGTTATTAACCTTATATTTTAATGGTATAACATATAAAAACGTGTTTATTTTTCAAAATAAGAGTTTTTTGTTAATAAAATAACCCCTAAAATCAATTATATATCAATTTTTGAGACACGTGGATTGTGAGTGACTTCCCATTATGGAATAATGATGCATATTTATAGAAATTCCATTCCTCCACAATTACAAAAGGGAACCCTCCCCTCACTAATAAAAACATATCAAGACATTTGGATTGACCAAAAAATTTGAAAATATCTCCCCAACAACCTTATACACATTATGGATATTCTTTTATTATAAATAATTCCAATTAGGGTCATTAATAAAATATCCAAGGTTAGTTCTTCTAAGCGAAGGTAATCATCTTCACCAAGATCCTTTTTACTACTTATATTTCCACCTTTTATTATTTCATTAAAATTAAAATATAATACCAAAAATATATAATTTATAATAATATTTTACTATATCTATGGTAAAATATTTATCCATTTATTATTCAATCAAATGGGAAATGAAACCATCGTCTATGTGTATGGTGGACTTCCGCCTTACGAACCGATGTAATTCATTTTCCATCACAACCTCTAATTACTATTATTGAAAATGGATATAATGTTTATATATTATAGTCATGGAATATTAATAATTATATAAAATTAACATATCATATTCCATATTACCTTACAATCCATTAAAAATTGATATAATTGTTCATGTTTACAACATAATACTACCTTACGAAGTGATGTGATTCATTTTTTATTACCGCATCACATGGATGGTATGTATAAGTGTATTTAACGAAAAAATATGATATTTTGATATAATTATTACTATATAAATATAAATTAACCCTTATCTTTTTTATCATGATTTTTGAAAAATATAAACGTTACTCAAGAGTACGATGACCTACCATCTCTATGATTGTAATGTAGTTGGTTTTTCATAACCATATTTCATACGTGGTTTTAAAATTATAACTCATATAAAAAATATAATTATTTCATGATTATTATTATATATATTATATAATAATTCCCCATTTTTCATGGTTAATACACTAATTCCATTTTCAAACTATAATCTAAGTGTCCTAAAAAACTCGACCTACACATAACTGAAAAAGTTATTAAATATATCTTTAAAATAAATAAAGTAAATGGTGTAATTAACATTTATAGATACTAGAAAACTATATTAAGAAAAAATTGATATAAGTTTATTATACATGAGATAAGTGACATACATAACAAATCTGAACTCGAGGAAAGTTATTTCTTGTTACACTTTTTCTTTCATGAGACATATTAAATATTCACCACTTATTTTATTTAATTTTTGTATATACTTACCATTATATATATTATATCAATAATATATTTATATTCATGGTATTTATTATTTCATTAGAAGTTACTTCTTTCATTGTTTTTATGATTCAGTTGTTACCAAAGTGATAAGGGTTTACTTCACAATCTCATCAATATTAAGGATTGATTATGTCTAAGTCACCCTTAGAGGAACTTTCTGACATTTATATTGTAAAACCAACATATTTTATTATCACCTATTTATTCAATAAAATTTGAATTAATTTCCCCATTTTCATCTCTTTGTTACATTAGATTATTGAGAAAATTATTTTAAGAAAAAATGACTTTATTTCTCTCTTTGATCGAAAATCTTTTTCCTTCCATTTACATAATTTCTAAAAATATTTTCAAGAATTTGTTTAATATTCTTCATATTATTTATTAAATACATTTTTTCAGATATTTTATTTTTTATAAAATTATTTGAATGGAAAATATTTTTTTCTAATTGATACTTTTTACCATTTTACAAACATTTTTTAAAATTATACAGCATGTAGAGAATAACTCGACAACATGACCGATCAATTATTTAATGATTACTTTTTATGTTTCCATGGTTATTTTTTAATAAAATATATTTTATTATTTTTTTTGAAATTTGAATAAGTGATATAAATGTAGAAAAGTAATTTTCCTCCAAAAATATTTTTTTGTAATCTTTCAAAGGGATTTTCATCAGTTATGATGGACTTTTTAAGATATGTATTACTTCTAAACTATGAATATATTTATCTCATATATATACCTAGCTTTTTATTCTTTACATTAGTGGGTTAAAACATTCCTTATTTTCATCTCTAAAATTTTTAATTATGTAATTTCCTTTAATTATGATATGAGACAAAAATATGGAACCCATTTCTTTCCATGGGTGATTACTATATAAATTCCTTATGATTAATTACCTTTTATGGTAACCATAATCTATAAAATGTTACGATGGGTATATCCAGATAGCTATCCAATTATTTAGGTAAATGTTTAGTCTTGTGATGAATCATGTATATGATTAGGTAGTAATCCTAATCCATTATTGGGAATTTTTATACTTTTTATATAACCTTTGATGTTATACTTAACTTATTTTTATGTCATGTTATATGTTACTACCACAATTTCAATGTTTCCATAATATTATGATACCATTTTATTTATGTTATCCTCAAATTTTATTATTCATGTTCCTTCTATTTTAGGATATCATGTTATGCCTTTAACTCACACAATATGTTTCTTTATCATGTATATTCCCTTACTATAATTTTTAGCCCACCCCTTTGCTGAAGTATTCCCCAGGTCCTCCCATATAGTTTAAGAAGCTTAGAAGGATTCATGATATTATTATAGAGAATAAAATAAAGGAGTTTTATTTTCATCTCAATTTAATTATTTATGAACCTAGTCTGCCAAACACATTATGCCTCACAATAATTGGATCAAAATTGTTGGATGTTTATATTAAAAATTATGGAATAATATTTGAAAAAGTATTGGATCTATATAGTTGGTATTCGATAAAGGTCTAGTTATTATTTGGATTAGGACTACAGTAATTTAGTTATAACCATTGGGATAAGTATAAGGATAATCTTAAGTACATAAAAACTATCCTAGAATTTTGATGAAGTATATAGTGACAAGTATCCAAGAAATGTTATCCTTTTTTGGAATCAACAAGTAGATGTTTCTCTGGAATAGTTATACCTAGGTGTAATAACCCAATAAAATACATTGAGATATAATTGATCAACACTTAGGGTATGATAATGGGACTTTATACACACCTGGTCAGACACTATTAGGGGATATGATTTTTAGATTCAAACCCCTTTATGAACCATTATAAAGTGTTTGGAGGATTTTTTAGATTTAAAAATATAATATGAAACATTAATAAGGATAAACTATATTTAAACCCATAGAATCATTTGTTAGGATATAATTTTCATTTATAATTTCTTACATCATGATTCATAAGATTAATATTTTTATGTCAATTCATTATTATCATGTTTTTTTATTCATTTTACTTAATCACTGAAAATATGAGAAATCATGCCAATAACTAATGGGATGGGAAATGTTACCATTTCTTTAATAATATTTATAATACAATGGAAATAGAATTTAAACATATTTTGACCATGACAAATGATCTCTCTTGAATTGTGATTGACAATTGGAACATAGATGAATTAGAAAACACATTAAAGAATTGAAGAATTGAGTCTCATGGAAGTCTAAGTGTTGATGATGAAAAATAAAAAAGATTGAATATCATATGTATTAAAAATATGAGATGAGGAAACATGGATCATGCCTTAATGGAACTAGAAGATGTGATATATGTGTAAAAGATGGTAAAATGAGGCTAATTACTGGAGAAAATTGAATATCTTAGTTAACAACATTTGGGGAAATAAAGATTTACTTAAGGCACCACTAAGAGTTAAATATCATAAATGGGGAACTTGGTTATTATCTAAGTTAATCCCTTAATGAAGGTATTAATTTATAATTTCATGTGTTATAAAATTCATTCAAATGAAATTATTGAAGTTATTATGTTTTGGAACTCAAGATAAATATTGTTGATATATTTTCATCAATTTTATTTTTATTATAATAATCATGAAACTTCAAAGGATAGTTCTATAATACTTTTTCATTAAGTATTTTCAAGAATATGTTGAATGTTGCTAATTAACTAGAAATGTTATCTAATGATATGTTTTTATTTATTTATCAAATAACACATGATTGATTAAATGAGAATATTTTATATATTTTTTATTTTGAGGTAATTATAGTCAATAAAAATTATTTAGGTGTTGGAAAATAATAATATGGATATAAAACATTAAATGTAAAAAAGTTATTTGATGACTAATTTTTTTTAGGAATATATTCATTATATTCTTGAAAATGTAATAATATATACATGAATTATGATTATGATTATCACATTTTCTTACCCATGTTTTTGAAAAACATCAACCTATAATCTATGAGAAAACCTTTTGCGTATGGTAAGGTTGGAAGGCTTGAACCCATAACTAAAGAGTGATAAGGATAAATCCTCTAACAATTGACTATGTAATGCACTAGTTATTATTACATTTTTAAATATAGAATATTTTATGGGAAAATAATGTGTTGATTTTGGGAAATATATTTCTATGATCAAATATTTAGGAATATTTATGATTTTTATGTGATTTGTGATATATTCAGAAAATTTACATTATATTATGGTATATTTAACCCTTACATCTAGAATTTCATTTAAAATGACTTTTAATTGGGTAGGAACACAATACGTTTTTGGAATGTTGAGATTATTTGGGATTTTGGGTTGTGTAATAATTTATGTTGAACTTTATATTTGGAGATTAATATAAAGGTGTATTCAATTTAGGACTTATCTTACCTTATGATAAAAATTCTTGGTTTTGGTTAATTTATAAAGACAAGATGAATAATTTGATATCATGTTTTGGAATCATAGGATCCATTAAAATATATTTTCACTACTTCATGAATGAAAATGTTTTCTTGAATACTAATCATTTAGAGAAATAGATTAGATTGTGGTGAAAGTGTATTTATGGATAAAACTATAACATTCAAGGTATATTTTCATATTTCCTTTGTATATAGTGTAAAAGTATCCATAAAATTTAGTAAAATGATCTTGAAATAAAAATGTTATTAGTTTTCTAAAATTGAGGGTTTGTTCTCTCTTAAAATTGTATAATATTTCCTCATAAATGGATATTATTTCCAAATCAATGTTTTTACTTCCTAGTAAATTTATCCTGTGTTTAACCTAGTTATGTGATGACCTTAATATTTCTCTTTCCATCATTATAATAATATTTCTATTAACACTTTTTAGGATGTAGATTTTACACAAATAAATTTCAAATGTCAGACCCATGATTACATAGAACAATTAAAAATAGTGACAAAAAATTAATTAATGTAGATTGAATGTAAACCATGATATTTTAAAATAACACTATCTTCGATAGTGTGTAAACCAAGCTACCCTAAGTTTAAAAAAACAATGATATATTATTAAAATATTATTATTTAAAATTGATCATTATAACATATCCATTAATCATAGAGGTATAAATAGTAATAACCATAATATTAAAAATATCTCAAAAGGTTTTATATAATTTATATCTATTTTTAATTCCTAATAAATAATTATTTAAATTTTAGAAAATTCATTTTATGCTTGAAAAATAAATTTTATTCAAACATAATTTTTATTTATTTTTTTGAGAAAATATTACAGTTATATTGTATAAATTATATATTTTTTTAAATTAAAAAAAATAAAATCATCATCTACTAACTAAATTAGGATTTATTTTTTGTATTTTCTAAAATTCCTAATTTTTCAGTGAAATGTGAAATTTTTTATTTTTTAAAATACTATAATTTATTTTCATTGAATAGATTAATTTTAAAGCTTTATTATATTTTGGATTTTCTATTAATATTAAATATGGAGAATTTTATTTAGAATAAACAAATTAATTTCATATCTTTCATCAATTTTCGTGATATTATTATAAGTTTATAATTATGCTTAAAAATTTATGTATTCTATTTTTAAATGCTTATAGTTTATCCATTTAAATTTTTTAAATTAACTACTAGTAAACAATGATTTAAAGGAAATAAATATACTATTAATATATTTATATTAATTTAAAATTCATATAAGTATGATTGTTATTCATAATGTTCTATAAGATCTTTTATTTCTTGAAAAATGTATTTCTTCAAAAATTATTTTTATACACCTTTTATGTGTTTACATTTAAATTTACTTCTACCGATTATATGATTTTGATTTTATAAAATTTATTTTATATTTTTAATAATCATAATTTATATTAGGTAATTATTTCATCTTAATTTTGGTCGTAATAAATATTAAAAAAAACAGTTGTCATGGTGAAAACTCAACTGGTAAAAGTGAGTAACCTTAGATGTAAATGGAATAATATGTTTTAAACGTATTTGTTTTGGAATGGGGGAGGTTTTTATAATCCTTATAACCCCCTCACTACATTACAAATTAATTTGTTAGGCAGTTGTCTTGAGAGTGACTTCCCATTATTGAATAGTGTTGGTTATTTACAAAATATCTACCCCCCCCCCCACAATTATAAAAAAGAAACCCCCTCCCCTAACTTATTCACATATATCAACCCGTTTTTATTCACCAAAACCTACCAAATTTTCTCCCCATAATCTTTATAAAAATTATATGATTTTGTTTCATCCCAAAATACTAACCTAGGGGTCCTTAATAAGAGATCCAAAGGAGTTTCCTCTAAGAAAATGTAATCATCCTCATCAAGCTCCTTATTGTTTCTTATACTATTTCCACCATAAATTATGGATAAATAATTTCCAGATAAAATCACCAATATATCCTACCTACTTATATGTTTTTATATTCATGTTATAGTATTTATCCTTCTCATATTCAATCAGATTGGAAACAAAATCATCATTCATGTGTAGGGTCGACTACTACCTTACTAACTGATGTAATTCATTTTCCATCATCACATATAAAGTATGTTCATGATAATGTATTTAATGTTTATATATTATATTCATTAAATATTAATAATTATGTAAAATTATCATTTCATATGCACTATTTCCTTACCATCCACTAAAAAATTATAACATTATTTGTATGTATGTCGAACTACTTCCCCATGAAGTGATTTGATTCATTTTTTTATTACCAAATCACATGAATGGTAATTTAAGTGTATTTAACGAAATTATATGATATTTATAATATAATTATAATTATTAAAGATAAAATATAACTTACTTTCTTTCCATCATGATCATTGAAAAATAGAATCATTGCTCTTGTGTACGTACGGCTTAACATCTACATAATTGTACCTTATTTCATTTTTCATAACCATATTTCATGGTTGGTTTTAGAAAATTAATTTATGATTAAAAATTGTAAATTTTTCCTAATTATTATCATTAATATAATGTAATAATTATTCTTTTTAAAATAATAATCTTGCTGATTCTATGTTGAAATTATGAACTAAGAATCCCCAAACCACCTAATATGGACATAACTGAATATATAATTAGAAAGTAATTAAAATAAATGAATTTAATGGTTTATGTATAATGGATAAATCCTATACAATATTATTGAGAAAAAAAATTGATATTTTTTTATTATAATGTATATAAAGTAAATATACAACAAGTTTAGACTCGTGGTAATAGATTTCTCGTCTACACCAACTCAATAATGAATTTTATTAATATAGGGGAAGAAAATGAGTATAAATTCATTGATTTCTAAATAATTAGAGACCAAGAACATCCCTAATAACTTATTCCATACCTGTAGAAGGAAAACAACCAAGGGATCATGATTCTTTAATGGGACTATCTTGGGTATCCAGAGAAGCTAAAAAGTCTGCCACAAATTTACCTTCATGCCAAGTGTTCAAGACAACAGATTTATCATCTAAATTTTTTGTAGTGTATTTAATTCAACATTGATATGTGATGTCGTGAATGAGTTTATATTAACTCTATTCAATGATTCATTTTAATTTACTTCCTTCAACGGGGTTATGTTTCAAAATTTACTAGAGTGGTTAGGGTTTATTTCCGAATGTCAACATTTTACATGATTGATTATGTTTAGGTAACCCTAGGGGGATTTTTTGATATATATTTATCAAAAAAAATATAATGTATTCTTCTCTAGTGATTATTTAACTTTTCATGTTATAATTCCATTTTCCTCTCATGGGACTTAAATTTATTGAGAAGTTTTTTTTTAGGAAAACTATCTTTATTTATCCCATGAGTCAAAAATACTTTTTTATACATATCTGTATTTTCTAAAATTATTTCCATGAATATTTTTAAAATTATAAAAATGATTTATTAAGGAAATTTTTACCTATTTTTTCTATAAAATTACTTAAATGTAATCCTCTTGTCATTTTTTGAAAGCGTTACTTTTTATCATTTATAAAAAATTGTAAAATGATTTTTTACATATATAGAATGTATAGAAATACCCACCATCATGACCACCCAATTATTTGAATCATCCTTTACATGTTCCCCTGGTTATATTTAAAGAAACAAAATCTAAAATATTTTGGAAATTTTATGATTTTGAAGAAGTAATTTCAAAGCGCAATGTGTATATTCTTCAATACATATACCATACATTCTTTTGAATAAATTTTCATCAATGATGAAAACCTTCAATGATATGAATTGATTATAAATTATGAATATGTATCACTCACATATATACCTATATTATTATTACATACTTTTATAGGTTAATGTATTCATTATATTCATCTTTCAAGTTCCTTGAATATGAATTTTTCTTTGATTGTGATATGGGCAGGTTTATACAACCCATTTCTTTTCATGGGTAATTATTATGCTAATTCATTATGATTAATTTCCTTTTTTGGAACATGTAATCATAAAAATGTTGTGATGTGTTCACCAAGATATAACTCTAATTAATTTGGTAAAACATTAGTCTCATGAGGTTTCATGTATGATATTATGGAGTAAACTTATTCGATTATGATACTTTTTCCACCAGGTCATGTAATCTAGGCAGCTATCCTTAACTCATGTTTATTTCATGTTGTATGTTACTTTAAAAAATTCATTTCTAGACCTGGTATTATGGTGCCATGTAATTTATGTTATTAACCCATGTGATTACTCATGTCCCTTATCTTTTATGATATGAGGTTATACATTTGAATCACATGTTAAGTTTTCTTATCATGTCTATCCATTACTGACTTTTCAGCTCACCCATTTTTATTATGTATTCCCTAGGTTATCCTATGTAGTTTTATATGATCGAAATTATTTAAGAGATCATTATGGAGAACAAAATAAATATGTTTTATTTTAGTTTCTTATTAATGTATTATGAACCTAGTCTTCCAAAAAAAAATTAGGCCTCATGATCTCTAAGTTTCAAACATATGATGTTAATGTTAAAAATCATTGAATAATATGGATAAAATTATTGGTTAATTATGCATCCCTACATCGAGGTGGTAATGTACGTGTCGAAAAAAATTATAGCTACCACCAATGAGGATCCACCAAAGTGGGCTCCTGTAAGACTATGAAAAAAATTCCAACCAAATCTATAGGCTAATGAGCGGGCACATATTATCCCTAATATGTAGGCCCCGGTCCAAAACAGAATGTTAGAGCTTTGGGGGAATGCCACAAATCTTCCATGATATGAGGCCACTCCATCAAACTCATTGGACCCCACCATCATCAGTTCACCTCATACCCCTGTCGCAACCTCTATATGAGGTCTCATCTTTTTCTAATTAGGATTGAGAAGACATACACCCAAAACGTAGGATGGGTTGACTCTCTCCATCATCGGTGCTACTAAATGTAGGATCTAAATAATTATTTAGATGATCAAATACAAGAGGGGGTGAATTTTATTGTCAAAAAAACTTCTGTTTTTAACCTTTAGGAAATCTATATTTAACAAAGTTAAACAATGTAAATTTACAACACCTCTTTTAGTTATACTAAACAAACTGTCTAGGTTATGGAAATATGATTTCAGAAATGAAAGTTAAGGAAAGTTTATAAGAAAAATTTTATACCACAAAGCCTATTGAATCCTACTTATCAGAGTATACAAAAGAATAAGAATGTATAAGAATGTAATACTTATTTTTATTATCAAAATACAGCATAAGTAAACTTAAAAAAAAACAAGTAACAAGTCTGAAAGATTTTAACCCAAAGAGTAGGGTATCCAACAACCTTGGATAAAGGTACATTGATTTATACTTTCAAGAAAGTCTGTCTTACCCACACTAGGGTAATCCCTCAATAGAAATATCAGAGTATTTCTTGCTATGTCCACAAGCCTCTAATCTTTAAGGTAGTCTTCACCTCTGTCTTCATATCCCTTGATGTCCTTGAACATTGAATGTGTCATCACCTTTGTCTTCTTATCCCCGAAAACCCTCTATTGCACTCAACAACTATCACAGTCGCCCAAACAAAGCTGAACAAGATGTTCAGTAACCACAAAGCATGATATTCACTCTCTCTCTAGAAATCACTTCACATCATGCAATCTCTATAGTGATCAACATATAATTCTCAATTACGAGCTCGTTCAAATGAGCTTCTATTTATAGTCACTTATCCAATGATCGGATCCCTCCTCCAATGGTCATATATTTCCATGAAATTTGGAGTGACCTGTACATATGTCACTCAATCAACGATTAGTTAGAAACAAATTGTAAGACATTGTTTCATAATAAGTTTAAGGAAAAAATAAGTTACATAACCAAATAAATTTTTGGAATCCTAAGGAAAAAATAGAATTATGAGTCTATCCAAATAAACATCCAAATTCTATATGACATGTATATTCCGATTATGCTTTCCAAAGAATTTGTTATCGAAAATATAATGATTCTAGATTCAGAATTCCAATTAATTAAGAATCTGTATTCTACGGAATGTAGAGTATGAATTATGAGGAATTTTGAGTCCATCTATCCAAGGGCCTGAAGGCCTTCATTTTTTATTGATTTTTGATAATCCACCTTTCAAGGGGTGTCGTGGAACCCTTACAAGGCATGTAGGTGAAAGTATTACATGGACCGTAGGCCGTAGAGGAATTTATTTTCCCATAGGCTTCAACCATTACATAGAACCCAGAATAACTACTTGGAACTACTCCACCTCATCATCTTCATCATGAAATTAACTCTCCACCTTTTCATGGCTATTCGGCTAGGCATTCCCATGCATTCATAGGCTTGTCCCAATGGCAGGTGCCATACCCTCTCATTCTTGCAATCTGTTTAGATTTTGTGGTGGTGAATGCTCCTTGATCATCCTCCTTATGGAGTTTGTTCTTTGTAGGTCATCTGGTTTGCATCTACGCTTAACATTGGCCCGAAGGCCATGATGTGTTTCAAAGGCCGTACTGACCTGAAGGCATGGGTGTCTCGAAGTCCTTAAAGAACATGGGTACAAAATCGGTGGCTCTAAGGCCCAGACGAGGGCATATTACCGGCTGATACAGTGCCAAAAAGTACCTGCTATACTACCTGCTATAGTACTAAACAGTTCCCGCTATAGTACCAGTAGCAGTACTGCTACAGTACCTGGAAATAATGTCTCCACCTGGATTTGAAGTCTAAATTTTATAGAATTCAGAATCTGAATTTCAATTAAATCAGAGTTTTAATTTCAGTGAATTTGGATATTGAATTTTAGAAAATTCAGAATCTGAATTTCAGAGAATTCATAACCTGAAAATAGAACACTCTATATCCCAGTAATTATAAGATTCTATAGTTTTACATGAAAATCTGAATTTTAGACTTTAGGAATAAAATGATCTATATTTTGAGATATTATGAAATGGAATAATGAAAACAATGTTAATGATAAAAATTTCCATAGAGAAGGAAAATTTTCATTATGATGATAATCGTTAGGGAGAAAATATTTTCCTTATGAAAATGTGTTTGTAATTTTCAAAACATAGAGGAATGGAAAATTTATAAGGAAACCTTAGTGACTCAACAATATCCCCCTTTTTGGAAAGCACAAACACCCTTACAAAAAATAATATTAGGACATAGAATTTTGCTTTATGATCTTATTAGAAAAAATTTTCTCCCTTTACTTATAGATCATAGTGAAGATGAATAACTCACCATTAGGTTTTGAAATCCCTAAGGATCTTATTCTTTACTTTATTAAATAGATTTTTTATTTTCTTGTATAAAGAAATATTCTTTGATAAAACTTCTCCTTATATAGATTTTCCCTTTTATAAGGAATTATCTTTTTTAATTAATATTCTTTTTATCATTCTTTTCTCCCCCTTTGTGATTTTTTAAATGGAATTGAGAGAATGAAAAAAAATGTGGTACCAAAAATATTAGTACTATACAAAAAAACACATGAAGAACAACAAAATATTTTCATTATAGTAGGAAATATTTGTACAAAAAAGGTAATAAAACAAAATATCGGAGTTAAGGAAAAAAATTTCCCTTTCTATCCTTCGGCATAACCTTCATGACAATGGTATTAAAATTTTTAATCTTTTTATGATCCTCTTCAAAAAAAAATTGACTAACTGATCCTAATCATAATTTTTCTTCTCTAGAGCTTTGATTTTTTCTTCCTAAGCATTAAAAATTCCATCCTGAGTCATAAAAAGTTATTCTTGCCTACTAATTTTTTTATTAAAACTCAATTTTGAGATCTCTTTCCCGTTTCAGATTCAAAGAAACTGAATTATGTTTCCTATTCGGATCCTTGAATTACTACATCTGAACTATTTGTTCAAGATTGATATTATCATTAAAATTTTTACTAAGATCCTTGATCTGGATATATTTTGTATCAAAAGCACCCTTCACATTATCTTGAAATTCATCAAATATTATCAACTCTTCAATTCTATTCTTATAACATTTAGTAATTTTCTTGCATGACCTCCTATGACAATCATACCTTATATAGAAGGATTTAAAATCGTCCTCAAGACTGACAAATTTTCTCACAAGCATGGAAACAAAATTTGATTTCTAATTAAATAAATGCTGAAGCGTCTGATATCTGGATTCAATAGTTCGAAACAATGGAATTTGTATCAAACAATTTTTTCTGAGATTGGACCACAAAATCATAACCCATAGAAGATGATTCTTGAATCAGATTCTCTTATTGGTGAGGATTCATTCTCAATATCACCAATAACTTTTTATAAGATCTGCCAACATCTTTCTTAGCCACCACGACCATCTTAGGTGTATCAACTACCACCTACATTCCTTTATTAGTTCTTATAATTATCTCGGTTTCCTTCGGTGATCATTTTTACAATATAATAGTTGGACTATCTTATCTTCCTCATGATTTTACTTTTTAACATCTTCCACTAGATCCTTAGGTTAAACCAAATCATGGTTACTACTTTCATCTTCTGAAGGTTAGTTTACATCTTCATGGCCATCATCACCTCTTCCTATGGAATAAAGATTAGAATATTTGGACTGGGAGGTTTGGATCTACAATCTCTAAGAAGGGATTTCCATCTCATGATATTCTTCATACCATAGTCTGTGAGTGTGTGTATACATTCTCATGCCTATGGGAAAAAAGAATAAACTCTTCCTTATAATTTTGTACTAAGAACATTTCATTCCTAATATTCACAAGGTATCCTTCATCACATAATTGACTTATGCTAATGTGGTTGTGCTTAAGACCCTTACCAATTAAAACATTTGAAATTAAAGATTTTTCAAGAAGAACAATGTTACTGATATCAATAATTTCTCTCTTAGCATTATCTGCAAAAGTTAATTTTCCTCCTTTTATCTTGATAATATTTTGAAAGAAGTTTTTATTACAAATCATTTTCCAAGAACCTCCATTATCCATGTAATATGTATTATTTTTGGTACCTTCATTATTTTCCTAAAAATAAACGAGTTATGCTTTCGAAATCCAAATATTATTTGATCCAGAAATTTCCGAAAGTTATATTTTATGAATACACATTTTCTTAGAAAAAAAATCCTTATGAAATCAAAAATATTGGGTTTTATTTAAGGAATAATTTTTCTCTCAATGTCCACTATAGTGACATTTAGTAAAAAATGCCGCAATTTTTGGGACAAGAAATTTTTTACTAAAAACTAGTTTAGAATAGGTATTACAAAAACCAGAACGATTCCTTAAGCGGTGAATTTGGGAATATAACTTGTAATAATTTTCCATACTAGAGGTAAAATTTTACAGCCATTTCCTTAATGAAAATATTTTTGAATTTAGTTTAATAACCAATTTTTTATCCTAAAAAACTATTTTTTTAGAACTAAAGTTAGCCTCTAAAATATTTTTCATAGAAATTACTTTTTCAAGATCATTATAAAATTTATCCTTCTTAAACATAACTTCATCATGGTTTTTAGAAACACTTTCAAAATATATTTTTTTTATCAATATCTTTAGAATGATTTGATAATTCTTTAGTTAAAATAGAAATTCTAGAATTTTCTTTATTTAATTTCTTTTTTGTTATACAATTTTCATTCTCAAAATGTTTAGAAAACCTATAAACTTTTTCATAATAAGGTAAAGTATTATCTTCATCAGAAGAATATTCTTCATCTCAAAGCTCGTTATATTTATCATCGGTATAATTTTCATTTAAAGATACATTACTGATAGATTCAACATTTTTTACCTTATCTATTAGACCATTATTTTCAATGGATTGTTCATCTAGTAGACAAAGATTCTTATGACCAGATGATTCGTAATATGAGGATTCATCTGAAGAGTCACCACCACTGGGACTCCATGTTTCATTAGCCTTCAAAATATTCTTAGCCTTAGTCTTTTAATATTTATTTTTTGTTTCTCTTAGAATGATTTTCCTTTAGTTCTTTTCTTTTAAGCATTATTAAATCTGGACTTATATTCCCTGCTCTTTTTCATTCATATAAAGTGACATTATAATCTTTCTTATAATTTTATTATTTCTTATTATATCTATATTTAATTTCTTTACTACCAACTCTCTTGTTCGTCCTTCGATAAAGATTAGCTAGATCATTCTCAGAATGTTCACTTTCACTATATTCATAAAACAATAGTGACTTTCTTAGAATTATATATTGTAACCCATTCAGGAGTCTTGACTTTAGTATTAGTAAATGATATAGTTCCATTTCCATTCTTCTTTTTATTCATATCAGCATATCTTTTCATTCTAGTCTCATGTTCATGAAGAGCTCCAAAAATTCCATCATGAGTAATTTGAGACACTTTTCTATTATCATCAATAGTTGTTCTCTTTGATTCCCACTCATTAGGCATAATATCAATAATCATGTTCACAAGAGCTTCATTATAAAGACATTTCTCTCCCATATATTGTAAATTCATGACAATATTTATAAATCATTCTTTCACTTCTCACTAGGGAAATAGAAATCCATGATATTCAGCTCTAAGAATAACTCTTCTAGTCTCTATTACATTGGATGTACCAAAATGTGTAACTTCATGTTTCTTCTAGTTACTGTTAGTAGCTTCACAAAAGAAATATGACTATATATATTCATGTTCAAAGAACATGAAAAATTATTGTGTAACTTGTATTTTAGTTGATATTCTGACTTTTCTTGGTTGGTAAAACTTTTGACTTCCTTGTCAAGAATTTTTCAATCTCCAGTAATCATTAAAAAAATTTCTAATCTAGTATTAATAACAAATGTCTTTGTTCGATCTCTCCAGTAATCCTAATCATTACCATTAAAAATAGGTTTTCTTGTAGGATTTAAATTTTCAACGAACTGACATTCATTCACTCCTTTTTATAAGAAAAATACATTTCAAAAAAAACATGTTAATATAAAAGGTTTGTAAACAAAGATAAAAATAACAAACAAAATATAATCAACAAAAGTTAAGCAAGAATAATACAAAAAGATGAAATATTGAGCAATAAAACATAAATGTGAATATAAGTATTTTAGAGACCTGATATGATAACAACTATAGGATCAAAATAATGATGTAGATTCTCAATTACAAGAGGGGTGAATTGTACGTTTAAAAAACATTTATTTTTTATCTTAAGGAAAACTATGTTTAACAAAGTTAAACAATGTAAATTCACAAGACCGCTTTTGTTCTACTAAACAAGATTGCTAGGTTCTAGAAATATGATTCCTGAAATGAAACTTAAGGAATGTTTACAAAGAAAATATTTTACCATAAAGAATATAAAATATTACTTAATAGAGTATAAAAAAGAATAAGAATATATAAGAAGGTTATAATTTCCCTTTTTTATCAAATTATAGAAGAACTAAACTTGAAATAAAATAAGTAACATGTATGATATCATTTAACCCAATGATTAGGTTATCTAACAACCTTTGATAAAGGTCCCATTATTTATAATTTCAAGAAAGTCTATATTACCCACACTAGGGTAAGCCCTTGATAGGAATATCAGAATCTGTTTTGTTATCCCTGAAATCCCTCGATCTTTAATGTAGTGGGAACCTCTGTCTTTCTATCCCCAGAAGTCCTTGAACGTTAAGGTAGTCAGTACCTCTATCTTCTTATCCCCATATGCTCTTAATTGTACTCAGCAACAATCAGATTCACCAGAAGGAAGATGAACAAGATGTCCAGTATGCACGATGCATGAGAGTATCTCTATCTATAAATCACTACATAGCATCCAATATCTTGAGTGATCAACATATAATTCTCGATTATGAGCTCGTTATAATGAGGTCATATTTATTAGAACATCTCCAATGGTCAGATCCCTTCTCCAATGGTCATATTTTTCATCAAAATTCGAAGTGACCTGTATATGTTTCACTCAATCAACGGTTATTTTAAAAAAAAAATAGGACATCATTTCATAATAATTTTAAGGAAATAGAAGTTACATAACCAAATTTATTTTTCAGAGTATAAGGAAAAAAGTTAATTTGGAGTCTAACCAAATAAACATTATGAGTCTATAAGAAATGGATATTCATATTCTATTTTCCAATTAATTTGGAGTCAGAAATCTAAATATTTAGGAGTTTGAATTCCAATGAGTTCAGAATCTGAATTCTGAGGAATTTCGAGTCTTAATTCTTGGAATTTAAAACCTGCATTTTAGATAATTTGGTTCAGGGATTTTAGAGAATTTGGAGTATGAATTTCAGAGAATTCAAAGTCTGAATTTTATATAATTGAGAGTATGAATTTCAGATAATTCTGAGCTTGAATTTCATAAAATTTGGAGTCTAAATTTCAGAGAATTTAGAATCCGAATTTCCTAGAATTGGGAAGTTAAATTTCAGTGAATTCGTAGTCTGAATTTCATAAAATTCGTAACCTAAAAACAGAACAATCTATATCCATGGAATTATAAGATTCTGAGGTTTTACATTGGAATCTGAATTTTAGACTATAGGAATAAAATGAGTAAGATTTAGGGATATTCTAAAATGAAACAATGAAAACAATGGTAAGGATAAAAATTTCCTTAGATAAGGAATAATTTCCTTATGTAGAAAATCCTTCAGGAAAAACAATTTTCCTTCAGATAAAGTGATTGTTATTTTCAAAACATAGAAGAATTGAAAATTCATTAGGAAACTATCTTGACTCAACAGTAAAAACAATCATTTTAGACCCCATTATAAGGTATTATATCATGGATTTCCTCCCTACAATACCATCAATAAAAATATAGGTCCTCCCTAGGCCATAAACTTTCACTTCCTTAGAGATCCATCTTAATGAAGGTGGGTGAATGACCATTGTGGGTGTCATACACACAATGCTGGTTGTGGTTCACATGAAAGGAATCCCCATAAACCTTATGGTATCACACTTTAAGTTCTATTTCACCGTAGGACATAGAAATAAGGAAAGGCTTTCTACATCATTGGCCTCTCTATGTCAGAGGCAATGAACAACCCAATAGAAACAACTCTTCCCCAACCATGATAACTATGGGTAGAAGGCCTTTGGTTAAGACTAACTATTCCAAAGACCATGTTTTATTATGTCACTCGATTCATACTCAAGTACATGCATGTATAAGTTGTTTGAGACTCTTTCCAAAAACTCACTGTATAAAAATAATTTCTACCATCTGCATCCCTCATCTTGACCGCCCCCATAGATGTAAGAGATACGACGAGATCCGGATTTGTTCCCTCAAACGATGGTGAACACTCGAATGGGCCTCAAAGGGATTCTATCTTTATATATATTCCTAAGGTGACTAATATACCATCTAACAAGTAAATAGTCATGAAGTTGGCCATTTATTTAGAAGACACGCCATTGTTTCAAGGATGGTTGGCCCGTGTACACTCCCTCTATAATAAAATTATCAATATAGCTAGTCCTCATAACTACCACCACCTATGTATTGGGAAACTCCAATTAGAGATTTCAGAGATCATGTACTATATTCCACTTAAATGATTATATGGAGCAATATTTGTGGTAAATATTGGCCATCTACCAACTACTGATTTTGTTTTGGTCTCCCATAACCCTACACTTCACCATCTCAGAATCGCTCACTAAGGGCCAATCCTCATGTATCCAGAAAAATATTGGAATGATTCTAATCCACCGCCAAGATCTCTACCAAGAGATCCATGATCATCTTGATGTCTTTCAGTAATAGTTCCAGGGGTTGACATCAGTGTGCTTCTAATGACACAACACCATGATTCTGATGGATACTGCCAGAATGTTGAGTGGACCAAAATCAGGAGCCTCGCTATGATATGATGAATCATTCGCGAGGAATACTGCCACATGAAAATCATGGGCTGGGTGTGCTATTCCGCCCAACAATTCAGTAATTTTCTAATGAAATGATGAGATCTTAATGCTAGCTATCCAATCAGTGGTATCAATTTTACTTCAACTGTTTCCACTATGAACATCATCATGATCAAACCTATGAATTATTATATAAACTAGGATAATGAAATGAGATGGGATAAAGAAAACCAATCCTAATGGGAGATGTATTATTAGGAATACCATCTTGTGGGAACTTATAAACACTAGCGGAGGCAGAAGTTGGGTCTTGGGAGTCCCCAAATGGGTTACTTCCACCTTCCCATTGTCACCTCAATAAATGTAAGGGACTTTTCAAAATCATTTTCCATTAGAGGTAACATAGGAAACCAATTAATATGATAATTTTTCAGTTTTCTCTAGGATCTAAAATGATATAAGAGACTAACTCTTAATAATATCACCAATTTGTTCCCGAGGAGGGGTAATGTCAAAGAGGACCCCATCTACCCTCTAGTCGAGAAGCCATCCCTCCTCGAATGAGTACCCATAGTAAAGATAGAATGTCTTGGACGCCCAATTAGTGAAGTGTTTGGAGGATATGTAATAATATCATGGTATAACCAACCCAACAGACCTAAACAATGTGACTTCCTTTAGTGAGACCATGATTGTTAGGACTCAATGTCTAGTAGACATGTTAAGGAATTGGTGACCACAAACTTTGACCAAGACGATGTGATAGATGCTCTTGACAATAATATTGAGGCACCAAAAACATATCAATTTTTAATTCCACCAATGTGGAATATATACCTAGTATGGGTAGACTAGATCTACCCACCCTAAGAGTTTGGTAACCAGAGCTTCACCCAATTCAATGGCCTAGATGCCCTATAGTAGCTCCTATCTTGTTATCATCCATAGAGAGTTTTGATGATAAGGAATGAAGAATTGGAGGAAGCTTCCAAAATATAATGATTTTTCTAGACTCTATAATGATATGACATTTTTGGTACATCTAACTAGACCAATGATCTTCCACTGATTTTTTGGATCTCTTTAGGTATTTCCTCTACTAGTTAATATCAACTATATGTAAGAATAGTATCATTGACCTCTCTAAATACATGAAAGTATATAATGAGTGATTTTTTCACTTTATTTACCAATGGAGTGGTTTAACATACTCTCTTGATATTTAGTTTTCCATGGATTTGTTATTAAGAATGGGTGTGGACAATTTCAAGGATTAGTTTTCCCCTACCCTCATCTCCCAAAATTGTCTTAGTGGATTTCTAGATTTCATTGAAAGAACTATGTGTATAGAAGAATCCTTGTAGAGGACCAAGAAATGATCATACCCATTTCCTCTTCCATCTCTCGCATGAAATCCTATAAATTTTGAAGAAGCTACTACTATCCATAATGAGGCCTAGCAGCCAGTCCAACTTCATGAACCTCTATCAGAATATCCTTGTCATATAGAAATTCCTCGTTATGAAAACAAGAATTTCCAAACATAGAATCATCATGTGAAACATCTCCATGAAAACAATTCTGAATCCCCCTATCAGGGTCAAGAATTATAGATTCCATTTACATTGTGAAAGAAAATGACCTTAATTGTTAATGATATAAAGTTCCATGGATGCATCATATGTTCCTTAGAGAATAATATCCTGAAGGTACTAGAATTTCTAAGGACTGAGGAAGCTAACCCCACCGGTCATGCCATATTTTTCTTGAACCACAAGATACTCAGTCATATAATCAATGAGTGATTTATCTTCAATAATTGTCTCTTGGAAAAATTAGATCATATTCTAGTCTCGTTGGGTGACATCCTAAAATAGTTTGCACATTTATCTATTAATAATGATAATATCAATGAAGACTCTGATGATTAGAAATAGGTTCTATGATAAGGAATCTATAAGTACAATTATTAGATATCCTACAAGGTAGTTTATTTCACCCACATAATTATTCATTCCTTCTTTAGAAAACCAACAACTCTTACGGTCACCACATCCACTTCATCCACCTGAATGGTATAGTATCCTTCCAACTCTTAGATGAATAAGTGTCGCTGATGCCAAAGAAATTAGATTCCCCCACTAGTTATGAAATTATATTAAACTATGGTGACATAATGCCTCCAAATCTCAGAAAGACTTCCCAAGAGTCACCTAGTCCTAGAGTATTCTGCTGATGAATAAATAGAATTTTCTTTGGTAAACATTGTTAGGTTTCAAGATCGATGCATGTAACTCAGTGAAGAGGAATATCTCGACCCTCCCTTAGGTACCTCTTATAGATTCCATAAGAGTATAGTAATTTTCTATACTAATAGGCATGGTTTCTATGTCAGTTATCTAAAATATACTATTCACACCATTTAGACTATACAACAAGTCTCACATAGCGATTAACAAGCACATCCCTCTTAGGCCGCTCCATTTGGGATGCCACCACAACTGAACATATTGGTTTATCTTACGGCCCATCCACAACATTATCATGAAAATATAAAATTTGATATGTCTTGACCTAACCCATATATTTCTCTAGCTAAGTCATCTAGTCATCAGCGAAATGCATCTAGTACCAGTTGGTCCCCAATGCCTCGATCGAGAGAAACCATTAAGAAACCTTTTAAATAGTTTCCCTTAGAATGTTTAAAAATTATCATTGGTTTGAAATATAATGTTCTGAAGCACCATGCTAGTATACTATTAATCATCTTAATCCATGATGTAATATATCAATCAAAATAGATGTGTGGTACCCTTATCGAGGCACTAAATATCCCTACCTAGTTTAATATTATGGTATCTTCTGATGAGACCTTCCATTAAATGGAATCCAATAAAGAAGAATGTTAGGTCATCATTTATTTATATGAAAAGGATAGTGGCTTCACTACCTAGGGGTGCATACATACATTATATATCACATACCAATTAAATTGAATGGAAATTATCCGCTTCCTATTTGATATTGGATTTGGGATAAATATAATATTTAATTGAATAATCCATACGTTGGGGATCATAGAAGTTGATATGGTTCCCTCTAACCATAAAATTCATGGTTATAACAATAGTGAACAGATACATCAAGGGAAAATTCACTTGATGACCCATTTTAGTAGCCTAGTAGTAAGAACCGTGTGTATGGTTGTCTCTCAAGATACCACCTATAATGTCACATTGGGAATTCCCTAGATTCTTCTTCATGAGGTGGTCCCATCATTCTACCATCAATGCCTGAAAATTCTCCCTTAATGGTCGAGTATGGGTGCACCATGGAAATGATTCTCCCATAAAATCTAAAAACCCTATTATCATATTTTAGGGTATTATAAAAGGGAGGGGATTTAGCTCCATTCAAGCAGGATTGAGCATATAAATGCTTATGATGATCTGAAAACTATTTCAGTGGATCCCTACATAGATTCAAATGAAACATTCATTCTTTATATCCACTAGTTGGATACAATGACCCTAGATCTAGGAAAATTGTTCAACATCTCTAATAGCATGGAATTATTTTAGATTACCTCATACATCTATAGGGATTGGATAAATCATCACAAAAAATATATATAACCCTTTGTAATACCTAGATATCCACCCCTTGGCCACTAATCCATGACACTAATATATATTTCAAAAGGAAGGGATGACTTAGAAGAACTCCTCCTGACACTATTGTTTTGATATAAAAAGTGGGCCCTGCAGTCAAAACCCACATCAGATTGGATTAGTACATTTCATTGCCATGGTATCTAGAGATCATGAACCCCTCATCACGGAATATAATTATTACGGATAATATTCTAATAATTATTCTAGATCTATAGTATTTTAGGGTTCACTTCCACCCTATTATCCTCGTGTCTCTGATAATTAAGAGGATATATATTATTCCCCTACTGTGTTTGAATAGTGTTTTTGTAACATGGTTTATGATATAAGATGAGTAAATATTAGTATAGAGGAAAACATGAGGTTGAAAATGATCACTATAATCATGTCCCCATAGGAATATCGTGAGTATGTAGATTTATTAAAATATCACCACAATTTATTCAATTGGAGCTACAAGAAGATGTCAGTTCTAGATCTCCAGGTTATTATTCATCATCATGGCCTCTATATGGGGAAATGGGGTTTCAAATAGCCTCCTAAGAAAATCCACCCTTCCCATGATGGCATGGTCGAGGTTGAGGTATAATAATAATTAATGAAAAATTTTCTTGGGATTTTCAATACCCCGATTGGCCAGGAATCATTTTTCCATTAAGGATGAAGATTGGGAAGATTATATTCTGCATCAACATCCAATACCTTAACCAAAATAGCCTAAAATATGGATTTCCCATTCCAATAACGGAGACACTAATTAATGTGATAGTTGGTTTTTAATCAATTTCCTTTATATATTGTTACTTTAAGAATAAATATATTTGAATGGCTCGTAATGATGAAGAGGAAACTACTTTTATAGCACCATAGGGAACCTTCTTCTAATGATTGATTCCATTTGGTTTAATGAATATTGGAGCTACCAATCAGTGATGTTTTCACCATATCTTCAAAATGATCCTTGTGGCGTTGGTATAATATTATGTTTATTATTTGGAGGTTAAATAGAACCAACATTAGGACCATATCAAGGATCTTGAGAAAGTGATCAACTTCCCAAAGTCTTATCACTTCAAAATTAACCTCTTGATGTGTGCATTCAAGAATTATTTTGGAAGGCTACTCGACATTTTACTATATACACATGCATTGAGATAAATACAAACAATATCAAGAATTTCAGGAATATGAATCCTCTATGAAACCTTTAATATTTATCATCCCTCCAATTCTACTTAGAGTACATCGAATGATTTATAGTGAGTCTGGTGGTAATGCAACACCATTATATTTTTTTTAAAAATAAAATAAATTTAATCTTATCAATATTTTTCATTACACTAAAATATTTTTATTTTTTTCATTACATGAAGAACTAAGTTGAACTTGTGTGATATGTGACATTGATTTTAGATATTGTTACTTGTAATATAGAGTGTAAATGATATTTCAGATACTATTAAAACATTATTAATTAATATTATAGTTATTTTCTCACTATTAAAATAGAAGGTATGAAAATGGTAAACTAAATTTTAAAAATATATTTTTTATACGTGCATATAAAATTAATTCTTTTGTGAATTATTAATTAGAAATTAAAAAAACTATTTAAAAATAAATGAAATATTTTTCTAAAAAACTATTTCGGTACACAAAAATTACTTTTTCCTCAATAAGTTAAAAAAACCATTTGGGAGAATTATATTAAAAAATTATAAATTATATATTCTATAAAATTCATTACATTCATATTATTTTTTTATATATATTATATGATAATAAATCAAATTTTTCTCTTAAAACTTTATTTTTCTAAATAGTAGTTTTGTAGTTTTTATCATCTTATTTTAAACTAATTTTTTCAATTTTATAAAGTTCATTTTAAAAAATTGAATTAATTGCTTAAATTATCATGATTCAATTCCCTTAGGGTTAATTTTTGACAATTTTCTGAGAATATAAATGTTTTGATAAATAGTGAAAATTCTAGTCTTGATTATTACAATTCATGCCATTCAAGGCTTCTAGAAAAATAAAGAATGTTTTTATGATAGTCTTAAAGGTAAAATTAGTTAAATTTTATATCTATTAATACAATTTAGGTCATTTTGAGAAATTTAATATTTATTTTTGATATAAAAACATTTAAAACGTTTTATTATTTTTTATTTGGAAATCGCTTTCTTAGCATGTGTGTGGGATTTATTTTAAATTAAATTTTAAATATAATTTCAATAGAATTCAGAGAAATGGATTCCATATTCATAATAATAATAAGATAAATTTACTAATAAGTTCAACATAATTTTTTAACATAATAAATTATAGAATCTAAAGAATTTATTTAATGTGGTTAAGGTGAAATGGTTTTACAGGGGGTTAAACGAAAAAGATAAGGGTTAAAAATTACCCAAAACATATCCAATGCTAATTATTTGTAAAGATATTAAACATATAACTTTTGGGTTATATTAATTCCCATTATTATCCCTTTTTTAGGTTATAATTTTGGGCATGCCTTTTTTCCTTTCAAAAATTACAAGTTTTCCACTCACTTCACATATAAAAGGCCACCACCTTTCATCTCCTCTTCACATAACCAAAACCCACTTGTTAAGATAATAACTATCAAAAACAATTACTTAATTCCATTAATTCAACTTATAAGCTTTGTTTTGGTCATAAATCCACCCTAAGAATCCACTTGGTGAAAACAAAAAAAAGAATTGGTCTCGAGAAGAGTTGCCATCAATAATTGGTAGTTTTTTATTTCTTCCCTCACATCGTATATATTTTATTAATAAACTTTATATGATAAATTAGTTATCTTACATATAAATAGATGTTATTATATTAATTTATTTCCCAAAATTCTTATCATCTTCCATCAAATGGGTCACAAAATAATCTTTTGTGTGTACTGTAGACTACCGCATCACAAACCGATGTCATTCATTTTCCATCACCTTTTCTAAAGGATGGTTATAATTGTGTATTTAGTATTTATATATTATAATAGTGATATTATTATAGTTTTTAATCATTATATCTCATATTATTTCTTATTTTAAATTCATTGGGAATACAATAATTACATTTGTGTGTACGATGGACTATCGCCTCGTACAATGATGTGATTCGTTCTTAACATACACATTACATAGAAGGTAATATGGATAGGTTTAACTAAACATATATCAAATGCATATGAAATAAAAAGTAATATGTAATGTTCATATGTTGTTTTACATGTATTTCTTTAAATCCATTGAGAAAATGGTAACATAGTTCATGTGTATGTACTACATCCCATCTCCACGAATAGTGTATTTCATCTTCTACATAGAACTTTTATGGATTACTATAAATACAAATATCCTTAATATATATGATATTTAATTCATGTTTATATTTCTGGAAATTATGTAACCCTGATCAATGTAAGAGGAATGAAAATAAAAAATGATAACATACATCAAACAAAAATCAATTATTATCCGAACAGTGGTTTTTTCAATGAATTGTTAATAAGAGGGAAATACAATGAAATAAATAAATTAAATATTGTGTGATATATAATATTATGGTTATGTAATGTGTTTATAATATTAATTTTTTTATAAAAAAATATTTTTTATCTTATATAAAATAAGTCAAGACTTACGTATTTTTGTATCAATTTTTACTTCTTTGAGACACTTTCCATATTCACCACATATTTTTTGTGTGTGTTGTGTATAATACCCATAAGTTTATTTTATTATTACTATCATTAAATTTATGTGTATTTATATACCCATTTTAGACTTTTTTTATGGTTTTAAATCTAAAATTTTACATAATAGGTAAGGTATTTTCCATCTCAATTTTACTTTTTATGAAACAAATTCCATATTCACAACTTGTTTATTTTATGTGGTATATATACTGCACATGGATGTATTATATGATTATTATCCTAAATATTAGTCTAATTTACATATCTATTTTATTATCTATATATCATTGGTTTTATAGTTTCAATAATAAAAATATTATAAGGGATTTATATCTCAAATTTCTTTATTAGGATATAAGTTATGTTATGCACTTATATTATTTTATGAGGTGTATAAACTATACCTTTGAAATTTTATACCATGAATATAAATATTTTCTGGATTTTTAAATTTTCATTTTATGTTAATATTTAATAATACTTTTGATTAAAAATATACCAATGTTATAAATATTTTATATTACAATATCATTGTTTATAGGGATTGATTATGATTATAATTATTATAATCAAATATCCTGATCCATATTACAAAAAAATCCATATTTTTATTCTTTTATAGTTATGTATTGAGAATACATGTTTTTCTTTAATTTTACACTCTCAAAATTTCAAAATAATCTATTTAATAAAATCTGAATTTTTCCCTCTTTGGTCAAATTTTATTCTTCTAAACTAATGTTTTCTTACAAAATGAAAAATTAGTTTAACAATGTCCAAATAATTTATTAATTAATTTTTCCCAGGATTTTTTTTTATAAAATAATTTTAAAGGAATCTATGTGACATTTTCCAAAAGTTTCCCATCATTATTTAATAAAAAATATGAGAGGAAATTTGGTTTTAACATTTACGACATGAATGGTATTTTCTATCATCATGATCAAGTCAACATTTTGAACCTTATTTTACATGTTTTCAGTGATTATTTTTTAATAAGTTTATTTTTTAAATGTTTTAAGTTTTAAATGCCAAATTATAATGGATATTTTCCCCCATGAATTTTTCAATGATTTTTAAATCTTCCCTTATATGTTTTCAAATTTATTTTAAAAAAAATTATATTAAAAATGTTTTATGTTTTAAAATACAATTTTAAATGTGGAATTATATTTTTATCAAGAATTTTTTTAAATTATTCTTAAATATTATTTTATTATTTTTCAAGGTTCTTTCAAAATATTAATATTTCCAAAATATTTTACTAATTTTCAGTTTTAAAATTTTATTTTCAAAGGAATGTTTTTTCCTCATGAAATGTGATAAGTGATCCCTCAAAATAATTCTTCATATAACATCATATTATTTTATGTTGATTCTGTTTTATTAAAGATTTGATCTAGGGGTACCATTCTTATTATTTCTTTGTATGATTATTATTTATGATGATAAGATGTTTTTGAAACCAATTTTTCTTGCATAGGTTATACCATGATAAAATGATTATGGAACAAACTTATTTTTTTAAATGTTATGATATGATAGAATGATGAAATTATTATGAAACCTATATCTTTTCTATATTTTATGTTATAATGAAATGTTTATGAAACTCATTTCTTTTCATGGGTTCTGATATGTTGAATTCTTTATGATATTGGATAACCCATATATATAATTTCCATAATGTGAAGGGGTTATATTATAACCGAGGTCAGTGGTTACATTATACCTAAAGATGGGTAAGACTTATATCTCCCCCCAATGGATTGGGTAAAGATTGATATCTCATTATATAAATAGGACTAAAACGGATAGTGAACCCAGTTTTTTAATGTATGTAGTCCACTATGAAAGTATTGGGAGTGAAATTTGACTACAATGATGGTTTGGGGAGTGAACTCATTCTACTATGATAGTTTTTTAAATAATCCTTTAATACTAAAGAAATAATTTTATATTATTTTATTTATTCCATATATCCATGTCATATGTCAATTGTATGCTCTAATGGATTATGTTATTTAATTTACACATGATTGATGTCTTATGAACTAACATAAGTTTTTCAATGACTCAATATTTTTTTATTTGATAAGTATAGTATGGTTTTAATATGTTAATCTCATATTATCATACCCTTATTATCATGTTATATTTATATATTTTTCTTTTTTACCCTTACTAAGCATATGATATCACACTTTCATATGTATATTTTCTCTCGATTGTGACGATTGGTATTATATGTGGAATATAGGATAAGGGTTACAGTTTTTGGGAACATAGTGGGAGATGATGTAGAGCACTTATGAAATAGTGTTTTATGTTCCAATGGATCGAATGTAACTATACCGTTATGATCTCCACATGTTTGTTTCTTTAATTTAATTAATATTCATCTAAGAAGATTTAATATCTATATACTATAATTTTGGTTCTTCAGAGTCTGTATAAAAGGAATGGTTTAGTTATCCTTTAGAAACTAAAATGAGAAAACATTAGTGAGATCCCTAGGTAAAATTATAAGTATTTTTATAGGGATATTTCTGAAGATAATTCCAAAGATCATTCAAATCAAAGAAAAATTCCATATAATTTTGGTAAATAAAGAGTAATTTGTTTCTAAGAAATTACATCCCTACTTAGATACTAAATTTAAATTTGTAAATGTCACAAAGGATTCTAGGGTAATAAATCTAGAAAAGAATAGTCAGTTGAACTTGATCGTCAACCAGTGAAAAACAGTGGGCCTTTTGACACACCTTATTTGAAACTCTTATAATATATTATTTTTAAATTAATAAACTCTTTATGAACAATCCTAATGGATATTAATAATGGCCAGTAATAACCTATGTTAGGCTTAAGGTGTCGTATATTTTAAAGAATGTGTTGAAATTTAGACTTCTTATAAGTGATTTTTTATAATTAGGTAGTTTTAAACTATGATTATTATTTCTAAAAATATTATTTTTAGTTTTAGTTAATGAATGAAACTAGATGGAATCAATTTAAAACTGAATGTGATGGGAAATTTAGTGATTATTTCAATCCAAATTGGATGATGATTGGATATAGTGATATTGTATATGTGATTAATAATCAATACTAATATATGATTAAGAATGTAAATTTATTTGTTATTATTATCACGTCAAATAAGAGGAAGATGGGCTTTTATAAAATTTCATGTGGTAATGAACATTGAGAAAAGAATATTTGGCTTCCAATATGACAAAAAGGTTAGAATAAGAACCTAGTAGAATGTCTCAAACATAGGGGAATAATTTTTTCTATGTGGAAATGAAGATCCTAGAGAAATTAATTTCCATGTAATCTGATGTCTTACATGTGCAATATGAGGGAATTATCTACTTAAATAACATAAACTAAAGGTTATCCCATAGACTTAGGAAGGACCTGTGTTATTCCAAATCATTGAAGTAAAAGGGTTGATGTGTTTTTATATTTGGATTCAAGATTTTTTTTATAATTATTTAAAAAATTATATTTTTGTCATTAGAAAAATAAAGAATATGAGGATTTAATTATTTTTTGAATCATGTATATCTCCATTTATGATTAACATAAGTCTCTTAGATTCTATCATGGGTTTTGAAGTTTAATTTGGATCATAAGTTCAAATTCTACAACCATAGTTATGATATTTTATATTATGTTATTTTATCAAGATTAAGGATATTTTGAGAGAAATTTATAGAAATTAAAACCTTTGTTTTTCAGTGAAATTACTTTTTATAGACATTTTATAAAAGTTATTATTGACATTTAGGGTTTATATTTTATTTTTTCAGATATGTTATTTTTTATTTATTCTTATTTTGTTACTTTTTATTAATATAGTTTTGGAAAAACGATAACCTATAATACATGTGAAAACATATTTTATTCGAAAATCCCATAGGGATTGAACCCACAACCAAATGGTGAAAATCGTATAATACTTATTGCTGACCTATATGAATGATTATTTCTTTTTGGGTTACATGAAGATAGATAATTTTTAGAATGTATCTAGATGATTATTTTGTCAAAATTCCAGGCTGGGAAAAAAAGTTTTAAAATGTTTCTACTACTAGTATCCATACACAAAAAAAATAGAATGACATCATTATATGATTTTTCATTAGACTCCCCTAAAAATATAAAGGGGATAATGCAATATGGTTTTTATTCAATCACCATATGAATTCATTACACATTATCTCTATCAGATAATATTTAACTTTGGATGATCATTCTAGGTTATATATATATATGAAGTTTTAATAATTTCATGATGTAAAACATTATATTATATCTTATCAGTAAATAAGTTTTTCCACAAATTTCTAGGGAACTCTTTATAGATAAATTGATATTGAGCTAAGGTTCAGCACTATGTATCAACCTTATATATATTTTTGGTTTTATAAAACAATTCATACCTTAGAGGATATGGTAAGATCTTTTTCTATGTATTTCAAATGTTGTTGGGATTAACACCTTCCTCTAGTTACATTTTCATGAAACAATATCTTTCACTCAATCATTATGGTGGATCCTTATGAATTTCTCTATGGAATGAAGTATAGAACTCCAATGAATTAGAAAAAAGTTATTGAAAGAAACATATTGGGACCCCAGCAAGCTGGTGAAATGGTAGAGAATGATAGAGCCATTCAGGAACACAAAAGGTTCCCACACAGTTGACATAATTTTTATGCTAATAATTATTGATTATTTCTAGTATTTAAATTTAGTGATATATTGTTTCTATAAATTTATCTATAATAGAAGTAATAGTAAACTATGCCTAAGGTAGATTGGTCCCTTTGAAATACATGATCATATTGAGACAGTATATTATCATCTTACACATGCCTCAAACCTCTATAATGTTAATGATGTGTTCCATGTATCTCTCATCGGTATGTACATACCTAATTCATCACATGTAATGAGCACATAGGTCGGGTTGTTGGACCATGACCTTCTTCATAGAGAACAGTTAGTAGAGATTTTGGATAGTACCTAAAAATTTCTATAAAACAAGACCACTCACTTGGTCATTGTTTTTAGGAAAAACTACTAGATTGAGGAATATATGTGAGAACTAGAGTATTTAATTAGTATAATTATACTTAGTTATTGGTTCCAATGTGATGAGTTTCAAGGGAGAAATTCATTTTAAGGAGGTGGAATGTAACACCCTAAGATTTTGTGAAAAAGCATTTCAAATAATTTTAATCTTTTTTATATTCTTCATTACAAGCAACAAAAAATTTAGATTTTTTTACACATGATAGTGAGTATTTCTTTTATTACATTAAATAATGAGTTTTTCTTGTGTTACATGTACCACTGAGTTTAAAAAAAATCTGTAATACTATTAAAAATTTATTATTTAATATGCTTTTTATCACCTAAATATTGGAATAACTCTTTTGGATATTTTTAACAATATTATAAATATATATATATTTAAAAAAATTATGTAAAATGAATTATTTTGTGATCAATTAATTATAAATTACAATAAAAACTATTTTAAAATTAAATATATAGTTTTCTGAAAAAAATTATTTTTATGCACACAAACATGTTTTACATTAAAAAATTAAAAAATAACTTTTCATAAATTATATTAATGTGACTTATATAGTATATATTACGTCAAATGTTTATCATTAATATTGTTTTTTCTAGAAAATTGAAAATAATAAATCCAATTTTTTTCTTAAAATTATATTTTTCTAAAAAAAACTTTTATTACTTTTTGTGAACTTATTTTATAAATATAATTTATTATAATTTTATTATTAAATTATTAAATTCATTTTTGAAATCATCTTGTCAAAATTATCTTATGGTGAATTTTTTATAATTTTATAAGAAGATTTATTTTTTGGTGAATAATGTAAAATACTTGTTTTTATTATGTATTTTCAGTTCTTTTAAGGAATTTAATAACATAAAAAATTAAGATTGTTTTAAAGGTAAAATAAGTTTAATAGAATATCTAATAATCCAATTTAGTTCATTTTAATCAATCTCATATTGAATTTTATAAATTGTTTTAAATGTTTGAACATTTTCTCTTTGGAAACCCGCTTTCACGTCATGTATGTGGGATTAATTTTAAATTATATTTTTTCACTTCTATGAATTGAATTTGAAGAAATTAATTCTATATTGGTAATCATAATTATTTTTGTTATCTTATAAGTTATACATAATTTTTTACCATAACTAATTGTAACAAAATAAAAAAATTGCCATGGTAAAGGTAAAAATGGTTTTACCATGGGGTTAAATTCAAAATATAAGGGTAAAAAATGATCCAAAATTTTCAAACACCACATTTATGGAATTATTTATACCTAATAATTTCTACTTTTGATGAAGGCCTATTTAAAAGAAATTAAAAACATGGATACACCTTTTCTTTTTGAAAATTTATATGTGTTCCATTAACCTCACTTATAAAAGGTCACCCACTCTCATCTCCTCTTCACACATCCGTACCCAATTGATTTTAAAAATACCTTCCAAAAACACTTTCTTAATTCTTTTCAATCATCCTAGGGGCCTTATTTTGTTCATAAATCCGACTTAATAATCATTTTTTTCAAAACTAAATGGATTTTTCTAAAGAATTGGAAACATCCCTACTCAAGATTTTTATTTTATATCTTTTACAATCTCCTTAAATTATTATTAATATTTTATGATATGATAACCTAATTATATTCCATATAATCTTTTATTATGTTAATTTCATAACAAAAATACTTCTCCTCTTCCTTGAAATGGGTCACAAAATCATTATTTGTGTTTATGGTGGACTGCCGCATTACGAAGTAATGTTATTTATTTTCCATCAACTCTTATCCTGACTAGATGTAATGATGAATTTATTTTTTATATTTAATATTTATGAAATTATAATTCTTATAGAATAATTATATCACATATTCCAACATACTTTTCTTTCGGTGGAAAAACAATAACATCATTCATGTGCATGAGGGACTATCGCCTCGTGAAGCGATGTGATTCATTCTTCACATACGCTTTACATGTAAGGTAATAATGATAGGTTTAAATAAAATTATATGGAAATAATATGACATAAAAACAACTATGTAATGGTAATATATTATCGACAGTTCCAATTTCTTATTGAGGCCCCAAATGATCACCTTTGAGAAAACTAATTCCACCATTTTACTCAACGGGCCATTTTGAGAAGTTCAAGAGTGGTGCACATAAGTTTGGAGACCTGTGTGAAAGATAAAAACCCTCATGCATGGTTCTTACATTCCTAATGTGATTTCTATGGATATATTATATAATGGCCCTTTGAAAATAGCTAGTTTAGATTTGCTAAAGTGTGGATGCATGTGCATACAAGGGACCCATGTGTAATGATCTTACATTCTCAATGGGACATCATCCACTATCTTTCAAACCACCATTTTCCTGAAATTACACCAAGAATTTATCCTATAAATATAATGGTGCTCTTTCCCTTTTTTAGACAATGATCCTGAAGTCAAAATGTTCCTCACATGCATTCATGATGACCCCTTCCGCGACTACGCACAATTCATGGACTCATAGTATATGATCTTGTGTGATGGGTCCCCATGGGCCCCCTTCAGGTGGGACCACAAGGTATTTACATTATCCTATATCCTTTTTTGGATAATTAAAATTTATTCCAACGAATCTCCTTTTTTGGATCAATATCCCCAATATTATGCATGTAAAAGACCCTTATTTCATGCACCACATACCCTTGTATAAATCCATCTATAGCTTAGTCCCCTTATTTTTGCATGCAAGACCCTAATAGATCATGAACCTCCTCCTTAGGGTTATATGGGTTGATTACACTCTAAAGCACCATGCTTCAATTATTTTTGCACATGCCTCCCATGTCTTGTGCACACCTCTCTTGTGCGTCCCTCTAGGCATGTACAGAGGGATTTCCTAGTCCCTTGTGGGAGATCTCTTATTGAAATTCCCTACCTATTTAGTTTTGGAATGTGTACACTAATGGATATTTTTATGTAATACCTATGAAAACATGGAACGCATGATTGAACACTCCTCTACCTCAATCCCATCATGCATTGCAGATGCCTTCCTTCCTTATGTGTGTGTGGGAATCAGTCATGAAAGTCCAAGTGGTGAGAAATGAGTCCTCCTCATCTCTACTGTATAAAGTTAAATTGACAAGCGCCAATATCCTCAACACATTATGTTAAAATTCTAGCCTCGCCCTATGCAATGAAAATGGTGAGCCCCACCTCTCTCATTTTCCACACCCACTTGTCTCCATGGGAATGTGATCTTCCTCACCTGCAATGTGATCCTCCTTACATTTGGTCTCTGTTCACCCTGTCGGGAATGGCAGTCATCATAGTGTAATCCCCTAGCCTTTCTTGTGAGTTATCACTCTTCCTCCTCCTTGCCTCCTCTATACATGAATACCATAGGTGGGATGACCGTCAGGTACTCTCAACACCCCATCCCTCTGCCTCTATTCTTTGGTGCCATGGGATGCTTCTACTTGTAAGCCCCACACAATCCATCGTTGATGCTTCTTTCGTGACACAACCATTTGGTCTACTGATTCTTTTTGTTTCTCACAGCAAGAATGACTCACGTGGTCTTGAACAATAGTAGTGACCATGAAACCCAGTTTTCTTAGAATTTATCCTGGGGTAAGCCCCATTTTCCACCTCCACGGGCCATTAACCATGCGTAAGCCCCATTCTTTTGAACTGCATAGGTTTTGATTCAGGTCTCCTACACTGGGTATGGAGGAAACCACCCAACATGTTAAGCCTAACACCACAATATTCACACCATTTCACTCTTTGCCATACTATATTACAATAAAATGCATAGAATACTAGAAATAAGTGTACTATGATCCTTATCTTCTATAAAGGGTATATAAGAAGTATCTCTAATGTTCAAGTCACATCATCCATTCCCTTCCTGGTCTTTCCCTCGAGTCATTATGTCTTGGAAGGATTACTCCCCATCATATTGGTTACACTTTTTTCGGGTCCCAATCCATGTGTTTTATTCTTATAACTTTCCTCCTTAGGTGTCTCATCACCCTATTCAAAACTATGTGGTCTTTTATTCTAGACCACAAGGATACATATGAATCCACCATTGGGTTCCATTCCAATAACCCATCACCCTCTTTATTTCATCAATTCCATTAGCACATTATCTATATCCATACTAATTATTACTCAGACCATTACATCATTGTGATATCATGCCATTCACACCATAACACCTCCTAGAAATGCCTGGGAATTAAAAAATGCATAATTCCCTCACAATCGAATTTTATCCAACCATTATTACTCCTCTTCCGAAGGGAAGCTAGCCATGTTTTTGCCTAAAATAACCCATTCAGACTAGGTGGATTTTGATCCCCATCATTTAAATAGTGTATGTAAGAATCCTTTCTAAGGTTAAATCCCAACCAATGTTAAACCTTGGTTTCCACTTTCTTGGGTTCCACCACACTGATCCTCCCTCAGTGTTTTCTAGATCAACTTTCAAGGTGTAAAATCATTACCAAAATGGGACACATCATCTGGGTTCATCATCAGATGAGTTACCACCCATCCAATTGTAAACCTCAATGCCTCCCTCCTTGGGTAGTTACCCTTTCATTGTGTGAAATCTTCCCTTTATGCGATGCACCATCTAGGGTCTGCTTTCATTGGGCATTATGATCCATACATCTGGTAAAATTTCTAGGTGCTCCCACTTAGGGATGTACTTATGTGATTGACCATCAAAATTGTTATAATCTAGTCATTATTTCTTCTCTAGATTTTAAACATGAGTCCTACATCAGGTTAAACATGGGATGTCATAGGAAAACCTCTATGGACATGCCTTTGGCATAAAATACCCCATGATCAACATGGGATGCCTTGGGTTTCCACGCCCTTCAAAATACCTCTTATAAGAAAGAATACAGGTGCTTCAATGTTCCATCATCCATATATTCTCATTAATTCCAAACATGACTACTTTACTGATCGATGGTTTCAAACCTGACTATAGCCTTGGGAATTTCCGATCAAAATCTTTGTAATTAACCGCTGTCCAGAGAGAGATAGAACCAGGAATGAGCTTCAAGAACAATGTCTTAATCTATGATGGATACCTAGATAAGGCGACAAATTCTTAAAAGGAATCCATGGAAGAAGCAAGAGACATTCCATCATCCCATTTTCATCAAGGATAAGACATTTTTTATGAATTGAATAATGTCACCTACCTTTGGAAATTGGGAATATGGGGTACGATGCAGTCTATCGGCAAACACGAACAGCAAGCAGAGGCGGTCAAGCCCCATCAAAAGTATCAAAAACAGAAATGGTGAACCCAACATGAAATATTATTATGAATATGGGATTAGTATCTTTAAATACAATAGAATATTAATGTGTCACTAGATCCAGCTATCCGACTCAAGGTCTCTCCAGGAAAATAGTGGGCTTAGAGTGAAACTTAGCAGAATTTGGGGAAATTAACTATTGGGAATTTTAGTCTATGACATCATCAGCATAGATCTCTATATCTAGTCATGGATCCCACCTAAAGGAAAAAATCACCCCTCCCATAGAAGTAGGGTTAGAAGGAATAAGAATGTGGAAATCCTTCATGATTCCACCTCTACCAAAACATTATCGATGACCTCAAGTATTGGGCACCCACACCATATATCACAGACAAAGATAAAAAAAATAAGGGTGATGGACACTCCTTTTCGTCAATATAATTAATATGGGATCATTCCCAAGAGCGACATGGACTTCTAGGACCTAGAGGCTTTTTATACTAGCCATCACCACCACCCCCAAGGGCCATGCAGAACACCCCTACTCCCATCTCCCACATTCTGCTGCTTTGCGGGCCTCTCTATAGATAGGTCATGTGAATCAGTCACATATTATAATGAGGTAAAAGATATTAATTTCTTCCTGGATATAGAATTTCTCAGGGGCCATCAAGGAGGGATCCCACAAGGCCCTGTCAACACTGCCAATTGGTCCCTCATGCCGATGAACATGGGGTTTTTTTCCCTTCTCTATCATCCCATGTTTCGATAACCTGATGCAAATGTTGAGTCCAATATCATAAATATTCTTTTCATGGGGAGTCATGTTCAACATCTCCTATGGCACATGTCACCCCTAGTGGATTACACCAATCCTCTACCATCGTAGAGTAGGAATTCACAGTTATCCATTGTGAATCAAGGCCTTAGCCACCCCATGGGAAGCCGGATTGACTATTTAAATCATCGAGACCACCAGCAGCCATAGTAGGATAACCCATGACATAGAGATCATGTATGGAGGCCATCCTTATAACATCAATAGTCTGAGTGGAGTTCCTCCCTACTCCCATGATCATCATGGAATTCCTCTCTATGTTCTCGTCACCCATCCAAGAGAAGGTCCTCCCAATATTGTATACATTCAACCTAGAGGTCTTCCTCTTTTCCATGGGTCCCCATATAGTGTTTTTACTTATTCCATGGAACCCTAATGTGACGGTCATTCTCACATCATTTTGGCATAATTGGATGTTCTCCCTGTATCACCATTGACCAAGGTAAAGGCCATCCATGCTTCCTCACCATCTAGTAAAGAGCCCCCCGGTACTATAGCCACTAGAGTGGAGGTCCACCCTACTTCTGTAGATATAAATGCAGAGGCCATCCCTTCTACATTCATGATTATTGTGAAGTCCCTCCTCATGAAGTCACTACTAATCAGTATGGAGGTCATCCTCATGCCATAATTATCAAACATGGAGGTTATCCCAACGCCCTCACCAGCTCTGGTGGTGGTTGTACTTGCCCCAACACTCAAAACCACATAGTTCCTCCTTGATCATTTACCGACCAATACGGAGTTCATCCCTATACCCATGCTATGCAATAAAAAGACCCATCCTATGTACCATTTAACATATTCCTAGGTGCTCCTCATACCGTATCTCATAAAAGTGGAGGTTCTTCCCAATACTATGGTCTTCCAAGATAAGGTCCCCCCCAGCATCAACAAAAATAGTTATATAGGTCCTCCAAATATACTAAAAATTATATTTGAGGTCATCCCTGCATGATAAACCAGAAGTATGATTTTCTTCCTCATGACGAAAAATTTCCTTGTCTTGATGAACCATCCTGGGGTTGAAGGGTGAATCGTCACCATGAAAAGAATTAATCTGGGTGGGCCCAAGTTATATTGAATCTCGTTCTCTTCTCTAATTATGTAGCAGAGTGGGACTCACATATGGATCCCCCCCAGTATTCTACATTAGAGTATGGGGCATGATCCCTCCATGTTATTTGTTTTATCCTAGAAGGTGAGATGCACCATATCCCCGATTCCCTTATCAATTACATTAATGTGGAGGAATATCTGGCTCCCTTCTGGTGTCTTGTTGTGTAGTCATCACTATCATCTCTGATATCATTGTCTACCACAACATGATATAACATTGGGTTGTTATTGTTCTTGGTGGATGAGGTTCACCCACCAGATCCATCACTAATGATTGATACATTCACAAATCAAGTGGTGTTCAATGCCCCATCTTATAGGGACATGATTATGTGGTTAGTATTGCCTTAGATGGATGAACCAGTGAGCAACGTCCTGTTATCTCACGCAGTATTTTCCCAGCAAGATTTTCAAATTCTACAATGGTCTATATCAGTGATTCTTTCAATTACTTATACATCCCCTATTGAAGAATGGGAAAATAAATAAATGAATCTGGATTTTTTATTTACTATCTTGTGGGACACTCCTATAGTATATTAGATGTCTGAGATGTTTGGGATAATCGATACTCCCGACTTCAACATCCTAGAGTTTCGCTCCCAAGATGAGGTCATGTGTCTCTAATAGACCATGTGGGAAATGAATTTCCACCTTTGAAAACTTTATTTGGCTTATCCAATGATCCAGTGCCACTACAATGATATTTTCTAAAAGTGTCACATTGTTTATCTAGTAGCACTTCGCATGGATCAATTCCCCATATCACCCTGCTATTATCTAACCCTTCCTCAATGGTGAGTTCAAAGCTTCACCATACTCTGTAGAATAAATAAATAGGCAACCCATATGTTCATATCCATAGTTGGGGGAAGTGTTATTCTCTAAACTTTAGTCCCATACTTTTACAACATAAATTTTTGGGAGATATAGAGGATATTCGGTGAGGTGTAGTCATGGTGAATATGTTTGACCTTAATCAGTTTAAGGAGATAGAAACAGTGGTAGGGCTTGATCAAGTGGAATCACCCCCAGGGTATCACATTACCATATAGAAACTCATATGGTCATCATCATTTTCCATAAAAGGTAGATGCATGGCCTTAAAATGCCCTCAATGTCATTTCCCTTAGGTTGAGACCCTAACAAGGGAAAATGACCAATCGGGACCTCTCAAAACTCTGACCTATCTAGTTCAGTGTAAAATTAAGAGTTTGATCCCACTATAGACACTTTGGTCCAGCATCTCATAGAACAGAAGTTCATTCATGAGCTCCTTGTACTGTGTGCTACAGAGCATCGTCCAGACTAAAGTGATCCTCAATATGATCTTGTCCCTCCTCCAATAAGGCATCGGGGGGAATCCATGGGTCCACTTTGGCATGTTTCCTCCTATCAACCTAGATAATTATGATCATCCCAAATGGATAGATATCTGAGCCTGTAGAAAATGGTCATGGCATTTATCTTTGAATCTTCTCGAACTGAATGAGAACCCTCCTCGGTACCATGTTAAGGTCAATTCTCTTACATAACCATAGGTCTTTCTAGTCACTCCATGGTTCTCCATGACTTCCTATCATGTAGATGATCCTATCAATGCAATGGTGGTCATGGATCCTCAACCAGATAAGAACCCCCTATAAAAAGACCAAATGAATTCTCTCATCTCCCACCTTGAGGCCCTTGAAACATGGTATATTGTGATCCCACCTAATGGTATGTTATATCTGGTATGAATGGATTTCTTGTAGCCACCCTCGTATTTCATGAATCACACCATATCACCTTTCAATGGGATGGGAAAAATGTTGCAGAATGTGACCCACATTATTTCATGTTATGGACCTATGTTGTTAGCACTAGTATAGTAGGAGGCCGCCAAGCTCAAGTGCATTATACATACATTGGAAGTTCTTACATACATAGGGTAAAACAACTTACCCATCGAGTCTATCATTGGTTGGTAATATCCTCACATGTAGTTAAATTACCATTTTAGCTCCACCATGATCAAGAGAATTATGTTTGACCTCTTCATGTTCAAGAAACAGCTAGTTGAGCGGGTCACATACTTTATTGCGAGGTGGAAATGTCTCTTGTATTCACTCGACATGCTAATAACTCAAGACAATCTAGTTATGATATCCATGGTGAATGTTAAGACTAAATTGGTTTCCTCCCTAATCACTGTGAATTTCCTAAGTGGAGTTCAATATTTTCCTGATAAGGCTCAGTGCTAAGAGGATGCCTTATAGTGGGAAATCTAGGCATGCTCATTTCCCCCAGATCCTACAAGAGAAGATTCCAAGGAAAAAACATCCACTTCCATACATATAGAGGGAACTGGGAAGATAAGCTGTTTTATATGTAGAGCCTCCTCTATATCCTCTCCAGGGGAAATATCATTAGGTCCAACATTAGGCTCAGTATCAACCATCACAAAATCGGTAGGAGAAACCACGTAATGCACCCTTGCTTCCATGTGGGAGAATCGGGTTCAGACCCCTCATCAGGATCCAGGCCCTCATCTAGGCCCAGCCCCTAGAGTCCCTCTCCCAAATATGAGAAATTTTACATATTCATTCCACAAGGCTTAGGTGCTAGATTATTTCTATAGTCACATTGATCAAAAGATTTTGAAGTTGTCTAAATGTAGGAAACCCCAGGAGGATAATCTTGTCGATATCCCTAACTACTACCCTTATCATAGATTCCCCATACATACCATCAATCAATCCTTTGTGTTAAAAGACTGGATCTAGGATCAGTTTTATAACAATGTTTTCATATTTGATCCTTCCCCAAGATAGGTGGCATGCATTTCTACAAAGCCTAATAGTGATAGAGAAGTTGTATGGAATCCGTTTTCTAGTAATGGGTAATAGATTAATGATGATTGGTTAGCTCTAAGGGCCTTCTCTCAATCCCATGGTACCATCCATTCCCATTTTAATTGGCCCAAGCCTCATGAAGGTTTCATACATCATATACATTCCACATTTGTATCCATGTCTCAGGGTTCTACATCTTAGAGGAGAATATGCCGACACCAGAAGGGAAAGGAAAGTCACCCGCTGGTGTCGATCGCATCTCACACCCTTGAGAATTTCATGCCACCCTATATAAGAATAAATCTTAAAGTTAGAATAGTAATGGAATATTCCATGGATGATGATCAAAAATATTCCACCATGAATACTGTCGGATTTTTTAACCCCTATGTGATTCACATTATGGAAGAGTATCAAGTAAGTCCTCCCGATATTCTTGGTCAATTCTATCATCGATGAGGTTGTGGTAATGTCAATCATCAAAATTCTAAGGAAATTTCTTCAAGCACATCCATATATGCTACTAAGACTATACAGTAGGTTCAGTGTAGAGCCCCACAAGTATTGAGCTCACAACTTATCATTTCATATTCGCATCCACTGCCATTTTTTATACTCGATGAGGCAGAGCTACTGCAACTGAAACATGATCATCTATGCTCCACTGTCATTATGCCTAAGCCGTCTGATAGACATCCAGTAGTAATCTTGTGTGGTTCAGCTAGTTAACATCGGGATATTCCCAACACCAACCAAAATCCACAAGTTCCTCCCACAACAACCATCATACCTCTTTCCAAATAAAATAATCTTGCCAAAAGAAATGTGTGCCTACCACCAAAATCTGATTTTCACAACCATCTTGTCATCATTCAAACAAAGATCTCAATTCTCATGACACTTTTTCGATAATAAGAGCTATAAGAATCTATCACAGAGTCCTAGAAGAAACCCTTCTAGTTTAAGAAAAAGTTGGCATCATCAGACACATTCCATGGTGATCAATTTAAATAAGAATAACTTCAATCCATCAAATCATTATTATCAGAGGATGATGGTTCCCCTTTATAGGGTAAAATTTACACTTTATACAACACTGAGTTATTTAATGGCATGGAATTATATCATTTTCCCATTGGAACATGTTCTAGGATAAATCTCATCCCGACCCTAATAATCTACAAGATAGGACTGAATGAAGTAGATATGAGTCCCTATAACTAGGAAATTTAGAGTTATGACTAGATGACACAATGTTAGTGTGGTAGGATCCACCTAAAGACCCATTTTGGTGGCCTAGTTTCAAGCATTGAATTTATTTTCACCTCACAGGATACCACCTACAATTCGTTGATGGGTAAACCATGGCTCCATCTGCAAGAAGAAATTCCCTCCTAGTATCATCAATGTCTCTTGTACTCCCTCAACGGTTGAGTGGGGCGCTCCTAGGTGATGAATATCCTTTTGCCTCTTGTGAATCCTATTATTTGGATGTTTATTACTACAAGAGAAAAGACAAATAGGTATAGACCAAAGAGGTTAAGCATACTGATACAGTGGCTGACCCATGGATGGACTTGGATAAATCTTTCATCCTACCAACACACTAGTTGGTGGCTAAAACCCCAAACATGAGATACTACTTGTTCGTCTCTGATATGAGGGGAAGAATGTTCCCAGGTACATGCAATAATGGACGATTGTCTTATACTCCTTTGAAGGATAGGTGAATCTGATACAAGATCTTATTTTTCCATATGACGTCTTGTTATGTTCACACCATGACCATAGTAGTATTTCTTACCTAGTTGTTTCACTGGTCTTGGCTAAGTCGACGTAGACTGGCCTGCCACCACTGCTTTGACATCATTGTGCATGGGATACTCTACCAAAGGCATGATGAAATGGGGTCTAAAACCATTACTCTAATTGATTCAATAGTGCATGAGTATCCCAGTGATGATTCAACCACCGCTCAAGTCAGCACCAACATTTCTCTAGGGGTAGCTAACCCAGATGAATTTTCTTCTCCTGATGATACTATCCCCTCAGATGATGAACATAATTCGGATGATGCTTCTCCCACATTTGAAGTAGGTGTATCCACCAAAGTAGATTAGTTGGTATAGGTGAATCATATCACTGAGACAAATCTGAGGTCGATGTTGATCAGTGCATCCATGCCGAAAGTAGAAGAATAGTAGTATATGTACCTCTTGAAGAAGCATCATGATTTGTTTTATTATTGTTATGATGACATTCTAGGTCTAGACCCTCAGGTCATCCTCTATTTCATTGGTATCCCGATGAGTCATTGTGGATTTATGTAGACTCTGAGGAAGATGCACCCATCTCATGGTGTCGTGGTCGGGGCCGATGATGATAATCTCATCAATTCCAACATCATCAAGGATGTTCAGTACCCCAAATGTGTTTCCAACATTGTTCCTGTCAAGATTATGAATGGGCATATCAGTGTCTGCATTGACTTTTGAGATCTCAACTGCCACTACCAGAAGGATGCTTTTCCCCTTCCAGTGATAGAGCTGTTAATCAATGCCACCAATGGATTCAAAGATATATCCTCTATGGATGGGTATTCTAGGTATAATTAGATCCCGATGGATCTCAAATATGGAAAATCTACCACCTTCTGAACATCAGAAGGTACATTATATTATTAGGTAATGGAAATCAGTCCAAATAATTCTAGAGCCACCTATCATATTACTATGCAACACATATTCTAACCTATCCTCAGAATAATAGTATAAAGCTAGATAGATGACTTGTTGGTAAAATCCCACCAATGTCAGGACTATATCCTAGGTCTTGATAAAGTTTTCAACTTTTTACACTCCCACCGTATGAATATGAACCACTTGAAATGTGATTTTGGGTTGAACTCTAGAAAGGTCCTTGGTTTTATATTAGATAGAGAGGCATTGAGATCGACCCATAGGACATTAAGGCAATTAGTCTGATTCCCCCTTTGATAAACCTCTTGAAACTCTGAGGATTTCAAGTCCACTTGATCTACTTACGTCGATTCGTCATGAATTTGGCTACCAAGTTTAACCCCTTTTCCAGAATCATGAAGAAGGGTTTCGTTTAATGGTGGTATGAATAGTGCCAAACCAAATTTGAGGAAATCAAGCAGTATCTTCTACAGCCTCTGGATCTGATGCCACTGGTATATGGAATGTTGTTGCTACTTTATGTGACCACCATGGAATGATCCCCTAGTACTCTTCTCACACATAAGAGATATGAAGGGATATATAATAATTTGTACTATCTCATTCGCATGCTCCATGACAGATTGTCCGGATATTCTCCAATTAAGAAGAGCAGCCTGATGTTGGTTTTCACAATGTAGAAGTTGTGATCCAACTTGAAGCAGCATGAGATACTGTTGGTTTCTTGTCTGGATCCTATAAATTATATTCCGAATTTCCTCATGTTTAAAGGTTTGATAGCAAGTTTCATAGTGATTCTATAGCAATTCGATATCGGATTTTTTTCCACAAAAGGTGGCCAAGGGTCAAGCATTGTCAGATTTTTTGGTCATTCATTTGGCCTATATAGAGTGTTATATGGATATTGACTTCCGAGATGAGGTTATCCTCTCAGTGAATTCCTCTATCCCGCATTGTAAATTTCACTTTGATAGAACCACCAAATGTCACATTAGAAGAAGGTTCAATTATCCCAGGCTCAACAGATTAGTCCTAGGGATTTTCTTCATTATGCCTACATAGGTTTTCTTTACCAATTCATTCTTGTTATTATAAGGGTGTACCAAAAAAATGATGTGGAGTATCAGGATCTTGTCACTGGTATCAATTTTTCTCTCAATTTTTATGTTCCCCACCAATATGTGAAGGGTGATCTAAGATAGTACTCAAATAGATTTACAATGATTATATCATCTAAAATCATGAGTTCATTCCATTTGTAAAGAATTATATCCATATGATGGTCTGATCTCCATCCCATCCATAGTTGACTCATGTTCCCTGGTCCCATAATGGACAAGATAATTATCTCGAAGGTATATCCACGTCTCTCGTAGATCCTGGATATAAAGATCTATTCATTCATGCAGTGCATTAAAGAGTCATCACCCCAGTCAATTCGGATGATGATGACAAACAGCAGGTAAAGCACCTTACCAATGATGTTTCCACATTGAGTCCTCCGGATCCCACTATATTTGAATAAACCTCTAATTGGAAAAATACATTCATCAAGTAACTCTAGTACGAAAATCTCCTATATAACAGAGCCAAACATGAGTGAATATGTCCTCGTGCAATTCAATACACCCTCTAGAGTGGTCCTAGTCTGGTGAAAACTCTCTATATATGTGGTTTTGACGTAATTATCCTCAACTACATTCATGGATAAGAGATTCCCCAGGTTATATAGGAAGTTCATTTACGGTATGTATTGCTCAACAGGCAGGAATGAAGTTTTCCCAACAAGATTCAATGGTTGATCTACTGTTGGACCACCATGGTCCATGACTGTAATGAGTTCTCCAAGAGGTTTCATACATGTTAGATCCATGCCAAATTTGTGCATCTAATACTAGATCCCCTACACCATACAATGTACTCTTAGTCTTTTATGGTTTAGTGACTTAAATTCATGGAACAATACCCACCAACAGTAGCTTTCTAGTGCTGGTTCATTTGGAATGTGAGGGGTTTTTTTTATGTGTGTAGAAGATATTCCTCTCATGGAAGTCAAGGCAGAGTCTATCATTTATTTCATGAGCACCAACATCATTCATCAATTTAGGGTTCCTGATGTTTTTCTCACTAATAATGGTACCAAATTCATTGCATATAATTTCAGGAATGTGTGTTCTGAGTACAAGTTTTGGTCTATACTCACTTATCACTACCTTGCACAAGAAAATGGATTGATCGAGGAATTAAACAAGACCCACATCTATATTTTTCAGATGATTATGGGCCAAAACAAGAGAAGTTGGTTGAAAAATCTACCCAATACTCTCTGGTTATATTAGAAGATGATTTTTAATTCCTACAATGTGATTCTATATTCCCTATTGTATGGAATAGAGATATTCCTCCTCATCGAGATTCAGTTTTCATCGCTCTGTACCGCTATGTATGATCAGAAGACGTCAGAAAGAGTAGCAATTGCCTTTCTGGCTGGACTGTAAGCCCTCAATGTGAATAGGTAGTAGGCCCTGTATAATTTAAAGAGGACCCATAATAAGTTATCTAGATTTTCAGAAAAATATTTTTTCTCCACTCCTTCCATCAAGGTGACACGGTGTTGGCTCTCCGAGCGTCGATGATACCTGAAAATAAATCGTCGAAGTTAGAGACCAAATGGGAAGGACCTTATATCATCAACAAGGTTTATCCCAATGGTACATACTCTTTGGCCACCATGGATGGTGAGTGAATTAATCCTCCCCCCACTACAATGTACATCAAATATAACTTTTCATGAATTGGGTCTTTCATTCTACATGATGACAAACAACACAATGTTACCATCGGTCCGAGCTCTACAACCTTAAAATAAGATATCTTTCATCAAAGAAACGTTATGTTAAACTATGTTTCCAATCCCACATGATGTTAAAATTCAATTTCATCCTCATTTCATTATTTTAAACCGCACACCAAATCAATATCTAGGATTCATGATAATAAACTGCACAATGCTCCCATTGGTCTCAGAGCTATGTCCTAAACTAAGATCTATATCATCCAACATGGTTTTAAACTACTCCATGGACCTAGTATCATGATCTTAATTTTTATTTGGTATCATTCTAAACAACATTAAACTATTGAGTGCTAGCTGTAATACATTAAATTGCACTGTATTGATGGTCCTTTCTGTATGAACTTAAAAGTAAAGTACCCCTCATCTTGCATGATGAAAATTTTCTTTGTCCTATATGACATTAAATCATTCCCCAAATTTGTATCACGTAACGTTAAACTAAAATAATATCTATAACTTAGTATGGATTGATTCATATACTTATGGGCTGAATAAATATGCCCATACACTTTGTCTTTGGGCCCAGCCACAAACTCTCCCAAACCATTTTCTTCATCCCCTATAATATCAAACTGTTTGTGAGTTATTTTTAATAACATGTGGTGTGGTGTGTACCCCTTTGGTCATCATTCACATTTTTTTTCACATTGATCTGCATTATACATTACCTCTATATTCAGTCTAAATTTTATGTCATTAAAATATGATATTCAATGTCCATTTCTCTTGATAATAAACTTCATAAAAACCACGATATTATCATTTGATATAATATCTCCCCCCCCCCTTTGGCACTATCCATATGCCATTAAATTTTATAGAACTATGTATGTCTTGATTCCCATCCTTATGGGATACATAAGGATGCTCATACTTATTTTCCCCAGAACCAGCTGCAAAATCACAATACCTTTTGGCCCCTTTTCAGAGGTTTCCTCTTTGTGAATGTGTGGTGTTGTGTCGATCTATCTAGAACTCATCTGTGTCGGGTTATGGTAGTCATACCATGCATGTTCCTTTTGAATAACACCTTTCATCTTCATCCTTACTACATGATGTTAAACTTCATGGATCTCCATAAATACATATACATTTATTTCCATCCTTATGGGATTCATAGAGACACTCAGACATATTTTCCCCAGTCCCAACCACAGAATCACAAATTCATACATTTCCCCTTCAACATGGCGTCCCCCTTTAAGAGTGTTACATTATATAAGCCTCTTTTCCCTTATTCCCATTGGGTTATTTTCCAAACCACACGCAATTATCTTTGGGATTTATATGTTCTATTCGTATGATGATAAACTATGTGACCTTTTTATAATACCCGACTTAGGAACTCAATCCTTGAAGGTAGATCTAATCCCACCTTTGGATGTTCCACACCAACCTGCTTGAATGGGTAGTGGTATGGGACTTGGAGTGTTGTTTTCCATAGGGACATTCTCCCAATCCGTTTCCACAATTCATGGGTCCCTTTATCTATTTATCCATCCTCTTACACATCTAAAGGGTCCCCCTTAATGTCTTGGATATTCCACATCGCCTCACCTGCCATTTTGGAAAAACACCCAGGAAGACTTTCGAAGAAATTTTGAGATAGGTCTTCTTTTTCGAATATTGTAAATGGTCAACCATAATTTGTCTTTACCCATTCCTAGTAACATGATATACATTATGTGTTTCAAAATAAGTCAACATTTATCCTCTATTGTCACACCACTCTCATTATATTCCAGATATCTAGCATTGTGATTCACATTTTCCAGCTCTTTATGTTCTTATGGTTTTCCAACACCCCTGGTGTTGTCCCCCCATGCGTCTTCACATGTTGAGTTAGAATGTTTTTATGCATGGGACTTTCCCAACTATAATTTTATTTCTATCATTGTGTGCTCACATGTGATGGGGAAAGCCTAAGATCACTATTTTTTTCCACATCGATCATGGATCACATGTTCTTAGGAGTCTAGGTAGGATTTGTACCCACATAGAGTCGCTGCATGACCATATGGTCTAAACTCTATGACCCAAAACCAAGAGCCTCTTAAGGGTTCTCCTATGAATATGTGACTTGGCATGGGCGTTTTTGGACTCATTCAAATCGGGATTATTTTTATACACCACATACTACCTATCTAGGATACATCTTTTATCCCAATTCCCATGTAACGTGGTGGTAAACTACATATCATTTTCATCCTCACCATATGATGTTAAACTATAATGATATATCCCATGTACATGATGTTAAACTAGGTGTCCATGTTCTAAGAAATATGACCTAAAACTATTTTCTATCCAGTGTTCAGTTGGGTCCTACAACTAACATGCCCCAATGCACTGGGGTGTGAGACAAAATGTATCATGTTCAATGAAGACATCAGTGCGACCCATCTCCATACATTGAGTCATTTTTTTTGTATTTACACCATATTTCACATCCATAAGGACCCTCATACGGTGATAGTCTTGTGCCACATTGTCTCACCTCTAATCCTAGGCTGATGCCTCAATGGATTTTCAGCAACTAACATCGAATCATGCATTTAAAATTTGGTCAATAGTCAATTCTAGGTTTATAAGCCTCAACATTGATTGGTGATACTTTCCGATCTTTTATTGAAAAAGGGTTAGTATTGATCCTTCTTATTAGTCCCTATTTCCCAAATCCTGGCCTTATGAGTTTTGATTTTCATCCTTTGAACTTCCCTATATCCTAGTGGAACTCTAACACCCATGGTGTTTCTCATCTATACATATGCACACATCAAGTGAGAATATATTACATTACAAACATCTATATATGACTTTGAAAGCCTTACATCACTACCTATTTCCCACACTGAGCATGGATCACCTAGGATTAAGAGTTTTTGTAGGGTTTTTACCCATATGGAAAAGTTGTGAAACCCTATAGGCCAAACATTATGACCTTAAACTAGGAGCCCTGTGGTCCAAACAATACGACAATAAACTAATAGATGATAGAATTTATTCTTATTTAGGATCTATTTTGTGTACTTGGCCCTCCTTTGCCTTATTTATGTCAGTTTTATCATAGTAACATGTCACACATTCCCATTTGGAATATCATCAATTAGGGTCAGAACATTATGAACTTAAATTAAGAACTCATCATTCTAAATTCATGATGTTAAATTGAAACCATATCCTGAGTGATTTCGGGATGCCTCAGGAAAATTATTCAATGTTTCCGCCTCCTCACTAGAGAGGACTGTAATATTACCCTAAACTATGTACAATGTCCCTATCACATGACATTAAATTAAAAGACACATCATGATCACATGGTGTTAAACTATGATATGCACCATCCATATTTCGCATGTGTAAAACTATGAGGCAATGTTGGTCCTCACTAGATTAGTCCTTGTTGGAAGATGGGTTTCACCTTTTTTATCCCAATGCACCTACACCAATGTGATTTTTTACAACGGTGTAATTTTAAGGGTGTTGTAATCCTTTAGAACTTTCCATCACTCCACCCCATACTTCACATACCCTATATTTTAATCATCAACCTATTTCATGTGTATAGGGACCCCCTCATGTTCAATCTATCACAGTTTGGCTCACCTACCATCATGGTCCAACTCCTTGGAAGACATCAGATGACATTTCAAGGTAGGTCCCAAGTTTTGAACATGGTCAACAGTGGACCCTTCTTTGTTTCCCCCCACATCAGGATAAGTGATGTAGATGTTGTGCTTCAATTATAGTCAACATTTTTCCTATGTCATGATACCATCCTACTCGTGTTCTGATTTTTGGGAATCATGATTCACACCTCCCATTTCCCATTTGTTTGGATTGATTCCAATGCCCTAGAGTTATCTCCCTTGTGCACTATAGAGAGTTGGGAAAGGCTAGTTGGATGTTCTGAGAGCACTATTCTCTAGATAATATATCTCAAACCAAATGCCTTGGGTTGACATTCAATAAAGGAGGACCAAAATATATTAATGATTGGTTGGAAATCTCATACAAGATGAATTATTATGTGTTTGTCCCTTATTTTTCAAATTGGGCATGACCCACATGAGCTTAAAGATTGATCATTAGATTCTTCACAAATATTATCAAGGTGCAGTAATTAAAACAAGAAAGAAATATTTCAATACATGTTGTCCAAAACATGAAATTGAGTAAAATGTATGTTTCATAAGCATGGAAAAAATATGGCCCTTACGGATCTACCCCTATGATGGAACACATCAACACTTCCGCTCTATTTTGTGTGGATTCCAGAGTCTCATACTATTATCTTTCTTCAAAAATAGCCACATTGCAGAGCTCGTTATTTGTTATATGCATTTGTACTTTATAATCTTGATGCATAGATACATGATGGATTTCCTATGTCATGTTCTCCTCGGCCTCCACTTCATGGACATGCAATTGAGCAAAAAGTACCTATTGATTGGTTATAATGGTGGAACGATCATTCTCTTGTACTTCTAGGAATTAAATTTTTTATCTATCCTATTAGATATTCAATATGTTGTTATATTGTTTTCACTCACCATGTATCTTCTAAGTGCTGACTATTTTTTCATATATTCTCTGCAAGGAAGTAACATATCATCACATGAAGACTTCAAGAATCCACCCCTCCAGCATAGAGACAATGCATCCAGGTCTTAAGTGAACCTGCATGGCTTCTATGAGGAATATAGGAAACTATTGAAGATCTTGCATTCCCTACATCGAGTTATGATGCTCTCCTTGGCTACATCCATATCATAATTTTGCATCTCCTCTAGGTCTGCAGGTTTATATTCTGAAATGACTACCAAAACCTCAGTGGCCTGATCTTCCTCTGATATCAACCCTAGGAGACTGGTCTCTATGACATTGGGATGACACTCATTTCTCATTTCCTCCTTCGCATCCTTTACCTCTTTAGTTTTTGGTTATGTCCTTGAAGGGGAATCACCCGTAGATGCAACCTCATTCTCACTGGGTGCTAAGGCTAGATTAACATTAGTGATCGGCTCCTCTCAGACATGTATAGTCATCATGAGAACTCTTTTATATGACCTGTGCCATACGGTTTTCCATGTTTTTAGTGTTATGATCACTTCATATAATAGAAACCATAGTTACCCTAGTCCTCATGTGATGGGTATGAGTTTATGTAGGTAAATACTTTTATGAGCTATGTGAAAATGGATCAAGTTCCCATGTCACTATAGAAACTTACACCAAGGGAGACCCATTTATGCTTGATAACTCAATGATTGGAATGGTCTCATTATGGATAGTTAGAATGATTCGTTATTTTGAAACTGTCTCTTCACCCACCTCACCTGGCCCACCTATGGTTATCCCTACCATAACTAGCAAATTTATGGCCCTTCCCTAGATGTATGTCTGGGGCATGTATCTCCACATCCATTGAAAAATTCTCACCACCTAAAGTGGGGGAACCCTAGTCAACATCAATATGCTCCTATATAAGACAATAATCAAATAGTGGAACTTATTTATGAAAATAAAATATATTAAGAAGGTGTCAATTATGGATTACTTTGAGATGCTTGATGAGTCCCTCATCGGAGCCACCAATCTCACCACTCACTCAAAGAATTACTAAATGATCCATTGTCCCACAGTCTTCCTTACTACCAGTGTTTTCATCCTCCACCTCCTAATCTTATTATTCCACTGCCTCCTCTTTATCATCTTCATCATATTATTCTTATTATTCTTATTAATCGTTTCCATTATCCATGGGTGTCATTTCATTTGTATCATGTTCTAGACTTAGAAAAAATTTTCTAGGAGATGTTGTTCTATATATTTCCACTGTTGGAATGATTAAGCATCCATAGTCATCTGGTACACATGTCAGTGATGAAAGTTTAACCAGTCTTCTACCTGAATTTTCCACCCTTCTGTAAGATCAATCCCAGTGCTTGTCAGTATTCGCCACAGGTCCTCAATTGACAGTTATTGTTGCAACATCCTCCATGCAGACCACAGGGTCTGGAAAATAGAGTTTTAAGTTGGATGAAGGAGATACCTTATTTTTTTCCGGGATTATCTAGTTGTCCTACAAGGACACCTTCAAGACCACCCCTACTAATATGGCGGAGGTGTAGCCACACCTGGGTACATTCCTTCCACCAACCTTTAATCTTATGTTTTCAGAACATACCTTCTTTCTCACCGCACATACTCCATACATACCACTTTGATTTTTCAAATGCCCTTTCATATAATTTCTTCCAGATATTCCTCCACCCAATGATCATACTTTTATGTGGATAGGTTGGCATCATCATCTATGAGGAAGGTGTGATTAATTTACCAAATTTAGTAGTTGTAATCACGCACCAGAATTGATGGGGGATACAAGGGTGTTTCTCCTACTACACCACTATGTACACTTTCTTACTCATTCATTTTAGGTACCCAAAATTTCTAGAAAGTCATAATGGTGTGTATGGATCACAAAATATCATTCCATAGAACCAGGATACTATCACACTGCCCCTTATAATCTGAATATATTCCCTCTACTCTAGTGGACCTAATAGTCCATCCACCATGTGGCCAACTAGGGTATGGAAGGGATGGGAACTGAAATTTTGATGATTTATGGTCTAGATCTTGATCCCTTCCTCATTGAGAAATAGAGATTGAAACCTAGAAATTTTCAACAAAGATGGTCACATGATGTTTCATGAAGGATGAATGGTATTTAGGAAATCATATGCACTGAAATGAGCTATTATTCAACCATGGAGGTTCTAAAATGGTCCAAATATTCTACTTGGTGTGCCTCCCCTTGATATATTCCCTTGAATATTTCAAATATATTCTAATATAGTAACATTGATATTTAACTTATTTTGGGATTCAATGATCCTAACCATTACCGGTATCCCTGGATGGACACCCATCCTTGTGTCTCTCACCGATAGCAGCCACCCACTCTAAACTTCAGCATGAAAAGTTTTATATCACACCCACAAGTCCCATCTCTCATTCACAATGAAGCACCATGATTGATATTTCCCTTCTTCAAGGATAACCATGTATGTTCCAACCTTACCTCTTTGGGATGTAGTCGAGAACTTACTCACTCAGCCTAGAATATTCACTGGCTCATTCCACTTAACGAATATAATAAACCACACTGGAATTTTGTTTTCCTTAAGAGTTTACTTGATCCCCAGCCTCTCCTTCACCAAGTCCATTAGATTCCATGTGAATGTGCTGGTTTTGTGTTCTCTTCTCCCAGATTTTTTGTATTTGTAAGAATTCATCGTATTGAATAACCTCCAAAGAAATTCCCCTGATGAAGTAGATATCCCAGAGACTGATATCGACCTACTTATGGGGGTGTTAGGTTTTCATGTTAGGGGACCACCAGCTGAAAAACTCTAGTACCAATTTCTGTTATGGTAGAAGTGATACTGCAACGCCTATACGACTTTGAATAGCCTGTTGTTTCATATCTATTCTCCAAACTCTTTCACATGTGTTTTGCACCTAAAACACCTATCGATATTCAATACTGAAATTATCCCTAAACCTAAGGTCCCAATATTGCTGACAACCCACATCTTCGTCTGTTATGCTACTACATAAGGTACTTGCGTAGTGGGAAAGAAGTCCTTCAACCACTAGTTTTTCCCCATGTCTATCCTAATATTAGAATTAAAAAATAGATAGAAATCTCTTGTGCATACCATTAAGGATGACCATGATATTTTATTTCATACTGATGAAATCTATCTTAACACATGACCCATAACTGTGGTGAGTCGGTCAAAATGATAGGGATAGTTACTTAGTCCAATATCCTAAAATTCCAGAGAAAGATAATTTCTCTTAAAAAGTAATCCATTTGAGACTATGTCAATATTCTCAAGAGAATCTGATTATCCTATATTACCCTTCTGGAATATAGAATTTGAGGATTCCCAGTCATCTCTGCCCTCTGCAAGGCATTATCGGCTTCTAACTCAGTGTCAATCTATTGGACATTTATATTAATAGAATTTTGAAGAAAGTAAAGATGATATAAGAAAGATTTAAGGGTTTTGAAAATAAAATAGTGGTTGTGCATAAGAGTGTATGAAGGATTTTAAAATCTGGATATGTTTGTAGAGTGAAAGATTTGCTGGTTTTGGGTAAATTACAGACCGTTATTTTGGTTTTCTGCATAGAAATCATAAACTTACATGCATTAGATAAGTGTTTCTTGTCATACGTAAATCCAAGGTATTGATCCTAGGGCCCCCCATGTATTTATAGGCATGGGTAAAGTCATTATCATGCATGTAAGGTGACTTAAGTTCTAACCATCCTATTTTCATGCACCTCCTAGAATGTAATATACTCTTTGGTTTTTCTCTTGGAACTCTTCCTTATGGTCCCCTTTTATCATAGATTCCAAGGAGGGATTTGTTTGCACATAGTTCCACATAAGGCCACAAATGATCCTCCATCAGAAAACTAAAGGCACTATTTTACTCAGTAATACATTTCATGAATTCCACGATTGTTGCTTGTATGTTTGGAGACCTGTGCTCAAGACTGAAACACGTACGTAAGGTTCTTATGCATCCAATGTGACGTCGGTGGATAAATTACACCTTGAACATATGAAAAAAAGGAAGATGTCCGGAACTATGAAGGTAGGTGTGTAAGAGCGACATGTGTGTAAGGAACTTATGCACTCAGTTTGGTGTCAACTGTTTTCCACCACACCTTCATTTTCTCATGTTATCACTATGAATTTAGGCTATAAATAGAAGTTAACTCCACCCTTTTCTACCTAGCAATTCAAATGATGAAAAATCACTCTCATGCATGCAATCTTACCTCATCTACGACTATGTGAAAGTCATGGATTCAATGTATAGGATATTACATGGAAGGTCCCCCTTCGAGTGGGCCTAGAAGGGCTTGACCCTCACCCATTTCTTTTTCTTCCTATAGTATTTGTGTAAAAAAGACTCTCCTTGCATGCATCAGTCACCTCCAGTAGGTGTGCACAAAAGATCCTCCATTCTCACACCAAATACCCTTGTTCATGCCCATCTTTTTCTCGGTCCCCTTCTTTTTTATCACAGACCCCCAATAGTGCATTCACATTCTCCCTATGGATCCATGGGTTGATTTTACTCTAAAGCACCATACTTGAACCCCTCTTGTATATACCTCCCATTCCTTGTGTGCACCTTTTCCGTGCGGCCCTCCGAACATGTACAATGTGATTTCCCAGTCCCTCATGGGAGATCCCTTGTTATGATACCCAACCTCTTGATTTTTGGAATAGGTGCTATAATGGTTCTTGATTTTCGATATATCTATGATAATGTGGACCCCAATATTGATCAATCATCCACATCACTACTATTTGGAATTTTAGATTCCTTCACTTTCAAAACTGTGGGTGGGTATCAGTCATGTCAGTCCAAGGGGTGAGGAATGAGACCTCCTCGTCCGTGTTGTAGGACATTAAACATTCGAACTCCATCATCCTTGGCACATGATGTTAAATTATAGAATCACCTTAGGAAATTCACATGGGGTGCCCAAACTCGAGATTTTTCCACACCCGGTTATCTCCAGAAGAATGAGATCTTACTCACATGGATTGAGAACCTCCTCGCATGGAATGATGTCTTCCCCGTAGGGAAGGGATTCCATCCTAGAATAATACCCTTGTCTTTCTTGATTGATGTAGCACTCTTAATCCTCCTTACCTCCGTCAGATGCAAAGACTAGAGGGGGGATGATCATTTGGTACTCTCAATATCCACATATCCCTCCCACTAGGATTTGGAACTATGGGACACTTCTATGTATAATCCCCACACTGTCCATCATTGATGCATCCTTTATGATGTGACAATTTAGTCTAATTCTTTCTCTTGTTTCTCTTACTGTGGAGGACTCATGTGGGTTTAGAGGTTATTAGTGATCATGACACAAAGTTATACGTGTATCCATCCTAAAGTAAACCCCAGCTTCCTCCTCTATGGGATGCTAACCATGCGTAAGGCCTTGAATTTTGAACTACATAGGTTTTTATTCCCACCTATTACACATAGTATATAGGAAAACACACTGAGGTTCAAGACCGATACCTTCATATTCACATCAGTTAACTATCTTCCTTAACATATGATGTTGAACTACATGAAATTCCAAATGTGCATGGAATTTCATCCCTATATTCTAAACAGCGTATGTAAAAAGTCTCATTGAGGTTCTAGCCCTATCATCTATTCACATCATAGTCATTTCATTGAGTCATTACATATCAAGATGATAATGTCTTATCCAAGAGGTTACGCTTCTGTCAGGTCTATATCTATGAGTTTCATTCTCATGGGTTACCTCCTTGGGTGTCACATTTCCCCATTCCAAACTATGTGGAATCTGATTCTAAGCCACTCGGATAGGTAGGAAGTCTCACTGAGGTTCGAGCCCAATAACCCATCACCCTCTATATTCCATCCATTTCATTGGATATTCTTCCATATCCATAATGATTCTTACATGGTCCACCACACCATAGTGATATCATGTCATCCACACCATTATTTCCCCTAGTAGAACCCAGGAAACTCACTGTGCATTAGCCTCACACAATCCATATTCATCTAACCAAGAGTACTCCTCCTGTGATGGGAAGATAGCCATTGTAATATGTATATCATCCTGTCAAACTACATGTGTTTTCTTTCCCAGTATTCTAAGCAGTGTACATAAGAATCCTCCCTAGGGTTAAATCCCAACCAATAGTAAACATTGGTGTCCCCCTCCATGGGGTCTACCTTTGTGTTCCTCCCTTCGTGGTGTCCAGATCAGCCTTCACGATGTGAATAATTTCCATTTATAGGACACATCATCTGGGTTCCTCGTTAGAGGAATTCCCACCCATCCAATGAAAAACCTTACTGCCAACCTCTTAAGGACATACCACTTCTTAGTGTGATTTATTCCCTTTTATGGGATGCACCATCCCAGTTCCACTCTCATTGGGAGTTCTGATCCATGAATATGGTAAAATTTTTAGGTGTTATCTCCAAGGGATGTAACTATATGATTGACCCCCACAAGTTCTCTGATCATCCGATTCTATCTCCATTAGATGATAAAATCACAACCTACCTCGTGTTAAAAATGGAACGCCTAAGGAAAATCTCATAAGACATGACTTTGAAATAAAATACCCCCCAACTGATGTGGGATGCCTCCAGTTTCCATTCCCTTTAGAATTACTCTTATGAGGAGTAATATAGTTGCACCATTTTTTCAGTGTCCATACATACTCAACGATTCCCAATGTGACTACTTCACTGACTGAATGTGGTTTCCCTGACTATACCAATTGGAATTTATGGACATAAGTAGTATAATTATACAGTATCCACAAAGAGAAGGCACCGATAACTATTTTCACAAAAATATTTCTTAATATGTGAGGGATAACTAGACTAGGTGATGAATTACTTGGTTGAATCCATTGAAGGATGAACTGGAATCCCATTATCCTGTTTTGATTAAGGATCAGACATCACTGAAGAAGTGATGAATGTCACCCGCCTTTGAAAAGAGGGAATTTTGTGTATAATATAGTCCGTCAACAATTGAAAACTGATCACGGAGGTGGTTTCACCCCAGTTAAAGCATCGAAAAAAATTATTTACATTTCTTTCTTTAAATATGATAATGAAATAGAATGATTGTTAATGCATACATACAGCCTACCGTCTCTTGGAATGATGTAAGTATTTTTATATCTATAAGATTTATGGATTAAAATAAATAAATATGTAATGGATATATATTATATTAATATAATGGTAAAAATTATAGATATGATGTAACCTTGATCAATTTTAGTGTACCAAAAAATAAAAAATAAAAACATACATGAAAAACAAAGTGGTTATTATCTGAAACATTAAATAAACAAGGAATAGTTAATAATAAGGAAATAAAAGGTCATATTTTAATCATAAATAATATGATATATATAAGTATGGTTATCTAATATATTTATAATAAACTTATATTTCTTATACATTATTTTTTTAGTGTGTAAAAATGAATTTGATACTTAAGGTAAGGGTTTTCCGTCCCACTTTTTACTTCTGTGAGTCACAATCCATATTCACCACCTATTTATATTTTGAGGTGTATATAATTCCCATTAAAGTATTTTATTGTTATTATCCTAAAATTTATATTTATTTAAATATCCATTTGAGGATCACTCTTTCATGGGTTTACTATTCGAAAGTTACCAAAGAGGTAAGGTATTTTTTCTCACTTTTATTATTTATGAGACAAATTTCATATCAACCATGTGTTTATTTTTGTGTTGTATATACTACCCATGAATGCATTTTAGTATTTTTATTCTAAAAAATATTGGTATTTACATATGAATTTTAGTATATCTCATTCATTGGGTTTATGGTTTTAAAGTTACCAATGCGGTAAGGGATTTTTGCCTTATGTTGCCTTCTTTGAGAGATAAGTTATATTATGCACCTATCTACTTCTATTAGGTGTATATAATTACACTTTGACATGTTATATCATTAATATATTTATTTTCATGATATTTAATGTTTTATTTTATGTTAATATATAATGGTTCTAATAGTTCAATTGATTCTAAATTGGTAAATATTTTATGTCACAATCTCATCGCTTATCAAGATTGTTTGTAGTTATGTTTTTTATGAATAAATATCATAATAAGTCATTCAAGAAACTCCTGAATTTTATTCTCATTTGGTTATTTCCAAATAGTACATTATTTCCCTTAATTTTCTTCTCTTTATTTACTTATGAGTTTAAAATAATTTTTTAATAAAATCTGATTTTTGTTCTATATTCGATTGAAAATCATTTTTCTTCAAAAATCATGATTTCTAAAAATGTTTTCAAAAATTATTTTAAAAATTTCCAGATTATTTTAAAAATAATTTTTACCCGTGGTTTATTTTAAAAAAAATTAAAAAGTGTTTTTAATTCATTTTCGATTAAATGTCATTTTGGATTTTAAAAAAAATTGGAATGAAGTCACTGTTTTAAGGTGTATATAATGAATTCTATTTTCCACCGTCATGAAAAAATAATTATATTAAATATTATTTCATAAGTATTAAAAGGTAATTTTCCAAAAAAATATTTTTAAAATGTTTTAGGATTCTAAAAAAATCAAACTAGAAGGGAAATTTACCTCAAGAAATGTTTTAAATTATTTTTAATGAATCGTTTATGTTTTTGGTGTTATTTAAAAAAAATTAAATTTTTTTGTGTTTTTAAAAAAATATAAAGAGCATTTTCCTCCATAAATGTTTTAAATGATTTTTAAATCTTCTTTCATAAGTTATCAAGGTTATTCTCAAAAAATAGTTTTCCATAATTTTTATGAATTATTATTTTAAAAAAACTAATATTCAAAGAAATGTTATTTTCCTTAATAAATCTTCCATGTGATCTTTCAAAATCATATTCCATGTAAGATAAAATCCTTTTATGTTACTTCCGATTTACCGAGAATATGATCCAAGGATACCAATCATATTCTTTATCTGGATGTCTTATCATTATGATGACAACATGTTCACAAAAACTGTTTCTATTCCATGGGTTATAACATTATAAAATTATTAAGAAACATACTTCCTTTTCCATGGGTTATGATTTGATGATATTGTGAAATTTTTATGAATACTTTTTCCTTTTTGTAGTTTATGTTATGATTAAATGGTTTTGAGACCCATTTCTTTACATGGGTTCTGATATGGTGAATATTTTTTAATATTGTGGCACACATTTGTATGATTTAAATTATGTGATGGTGGAGAAATTATAACCAAGGACATTGGTTACTTTATATCCAATGATATATAGGACCTATATCTCCCTCCAAATTATTGTTTAAATATTTTTATCTCATAAGATAAATAGAAATGAAATGGGGAGTGAACATGGTTCAATAATGGACTTTTTCCACAATGATAGTATTGGGAGTGAACCATGACTATTATGATGGTTTGTGGAGATAAATAATTCAACTACTATTGTTTTTTCAATGATACTTAACTAATAATTTAATTATTTTTTATACTTATGTGTATTCCATAAATCCATTTCATATGTAAATTTTATTATCTCATTGATCATGTTCTTTAATTTCTATAATAATAATGTTTTAGTGACTGCCAATATTTGTACCATGACTCAAGATTTTGATCTTTGATATGTAGATTAACGCTTTAATATGTAATTATCATGATCTCATTCCCTTATGAGCATGTTATGTTAACATATTACCATGTTTACCATTGTAGAGAAACTAAGATCTCCCTTCCCTGTATTTATTTTCCCTATATTATGATTATATGTATTATGTTTGATATTAATAATGAGGGTTTCCGTTATTAGGAACTAATAGGGAGATGATGTAGAACTGTTTTGAAAAAAATTAGTGTTTCCATGTTTTTAAAGGCACTATACCTTTACAGTCCAAAGACATGAGATTGTGTAATGTAATGAATATTCATCTCAAAATATATAAATTCTATGTATGATATGTTTGGTTCATTAAATGGAAAGTGTAAACCCTTCTCAATTATCATGAATAAAGTAATTCTCTAATAGTGGGATGAAGACTACAAGACTACACTATAAGAAACTAAGTAGTATCAACTACATCCTCCGATCATGATGTTACTCATCCAAATAAAAACAGTGGTCATTTATGTGACTACCCTAGAATGTTACCAAGGTACCCTTCAAGATTATAATAATAATTAGGGTTTACAAAAAATCCCTTAATATTTAAGACATATTATCTTAGACTTGAATACTATAGATTCTCCCCTTCAAAAGAGTTCCCTCACCCTAGTCTTCACAGTTCTAATGTTACAAAATAATTTACAGCCCCATGAGATATTTCTTATATTATTCATCAATATATTGAATTAAATTCTCAACCATTCCATATTAATAATCCAATTGGAATGTTTTTTAGTGATTATATATTTTTTTAAATCAAGTTCATCACCAAAAAATCTATAAAGTTTCAGGCTTTGGAGGATTTCTGGTCCACATATCCGACCCACGAGGAACTACCCATGGATGTTCATTTAAAAGAAGAACACATACACTTCTTGGATTAGGTTGTTCCAGTTTTGAAGATATATTTTGATGTTTCCTCCGACATTCTAACTAGTAGAATACTCAATAACTCCAAACTCATTAGAGTGGGCCTTGGGATAGTCTTCATCACTCCCATATAAGATATCTTTCTATATTCATTCCTTTTGTAATTATTGTACACCAACAACAAGGATGAGTACCTGTATCATATCATTAGCCTCCAGTAGGCCATCAATATCTAAATTACAAACCCAAATGTGACGGGGTATTTTGATCTAGTCGTCATTATGATCACTGGTGACTATGTCGTCGGTGAATAGGGACTTGTTCTCTTATAGGAGCGAACTCCTGAGTTGATGTCCGAGTTACCTTCCTGGAATGATGCGACTAATATTCCTCTATTATATAATGATTGAGCATATTCTTTTGTTGACCTAGGGGTATATTTTATATATCCCAACCAATCTAATGTATTCATTCATTTGACACATTAAAGTGTTATTTCTCCCATACTTTATAAAAATGACAATGGATAATTTAAAAAATTTAGTGGATGGAACTTCTATAAAAAGGCCCTATAATTCATGAACAATCAATGAAACACCTGAGTGTTGAATCCCTTCATTTAGTATTAAATACATTGAACTGTCCATTATATTTATCCGAGCATGATTGTATCCACAAGAGTCCAATTTAGTTTACCCCTCAGGATTTCCCTAGCATTGATCAGAGACTACACAGTTGTGGATTTGACAAAATCCCCCCCTTTAGCATTTGAGGGAAGGAGATATCTCATGTTATATAAGAATTCCACAATAGGTCATGTTGGAAAATCATAGAGGATTAAATCATTGTTACAATATCGGGAGGTTGAGTTTCTTATATCCCACCATGTTCTATGACTATATCAAATTCACCAAGAGTTTTCATATATGTATGATCCATACCAAATTCTTGCATTACCCATCAAAGTTTCATTATGCCAATAAGTACTCCTTTCCTTTTTCTAATGTGGGAAATCCATGTTGTCGGACCCTACCCACTAGTCACAGCTTAATAGATTAGGTTTATTCTGACTTACACATAATTTTTTTTAATGTTAGTAGAGGCTATACCCCTAGGAGAAGTCAAAACCCAATCCATCATCAGGTTTTTGTAATCCTACATCATGCATTATTTTGGGATTCCTCACACTGTTATCATAAAAAATTGTACCATCTTTTAGGTTCAAATATAAAAAATTTAATACCATGTACAAAATATATTCCAATCACAAATTATTCTACCACAGACAAGAAAATAGACATATCAAGGAATTCAAAAAAACCCTCTCTAACATCCTACAGGAGATGGTGGGACAAAAAAAGAATATTTTTTCTTATATGATCCCGAATTAACTCTGTAAATATTAGATGAAAACTCTAAATTATATATAGTAAACCCCATACTCCCTGATGTATGAGATTAAGGAATCACTATCTATATAGGTTTAGTTTTCTTCACTTTAGATTTCCATTTACAATCATAAAATGTTGAATAGGAGAGTGGAGAACTATTTGTCGAAGTTGGAATCCATTACGGAAAATAAGAACCTTGTGTCTCATTAAATTTAAGTGAATTAGAATCAAGTGGAATGAGTATTCATTAAAAAATCAACCAATAATCATTAATTCAAGGTGATATCATATTGGCTCTTAGGATGTCCATGATACCATAAAGAAGGTACCAAAAATGGAGCTCAAATGGGAAGGAAATTACATCATTCCTAAGTTCTAGAGTAATGGTGTATAATTGTTGATCACAATGGATAGAGAGTGAATCACACCTCCCACCAATACCATCTTCCTCAAGTAGTTCTTCACTTTAATGTCTACGTCAGATTTATACAAATTAGAACTACATGTCCCAACATCCTTAGCACATGGACGTAAACTATAGCCCTACCATATGTGATAAACACGGTATGTATCATATAAAAATTATGAAATGATCCAAAACCAACATCCTCAAAACCTGATGTTAAATTGTATCCTCTACAGGTGTTATAAACATGTGATGCCTCATATGAAAAATATAAGATGATTCAGAAGAAACATCCCCATCACATAATGATAAACCATAACCTTATCCTATGTGATAAACACAAGGTCACTCGTATAAAAAGAATGAGAAGACCCAAAACCAATATCCATATCATGTGATTTAAAACTATGAGATTATATAGATCTTCAACCAATATAATTCCACTCATCCATCCTTATTATCTTAACACGCCGTGTGTTAAAATGACGTGTGGATTGATTCCCAACCCTACTGGATATGTAGTGATTTCTAGACCTTCTGATTTTGGGCCTATACAAAAATTCACCCCCTAGAGATATCATATTCTCTAGTGTTATTCCATCATAGAATTTACTCATGTTAGTTCCATGATTTAGGGTTAATGAATCCACTCCACCATCAATATTGGTCTACATACTTGTCATGTGATACAAAACTATATGAAATTTTCCTAGATGAATAGTGTTAAACAAAATAATACCCTATTTGACAAAAATATGATACCTCCTATGAAAAAACGAGATTCCTTATGAATTAAGTAAAATATTTTTTGTGTAACGATCAAGAGAATACACCAAAATAGGAATAATCATATTCCTAAACCAACTATTGGGTAACTAATCCTCTATATAAATCATTATCAATCCCAAGAGGTCACCATGTGCCTCCTCCTAATGTGTATGTCCCGATCATATTCCCATTTCTATCATGTAGGCAGAGATGACCTCACGACCCTACGTTAAAAGGAATAAACTAGTGAACCTATTTAACAAGCCTCAAATATGTCACCATAAATCATGATCACACCCTCAAGGTGTAAAATCAAATCTTACTCCCTTTGAATATCATTAGGCTACGAGTCCCTCATGTCCCGACATGAGGAGTAAAAAATGGAAAACTCAAGGAATATGCCTTTTCCCTTGAATTGTTTACAAGTAATTAATCTCGGTGGTCAACATCCCAGTTTCATGAAGTGAAAAAAATTGATGACTTGATGTGTCACTTGAGAGGGAACCCTCTTTTCCAATACTGGTCATCTACCATGTCATTCTCTAGAACTGTATGTCTAGATTCCCAGTTCTATGTAATATGTAGCAATTCTTGGATCTTATATCCTAGTCTCATACAGACCACTAATTTATTTTAGTGGCTTCCCCCTTATAACAGTATTAGTCCTCTCCTACTGATATTCTTATCCAATGTTCATGATCACATGGAAGAATATATACCATAGTCCTAAACTTACCCTTAAGTATCCCAACATTTTTACTTCTATATTTCATGCCTTCCTTGATTTAGATCCTCACCACCGTCCCAATTTTAAACATTCCCCCCTAATGAAAATGGGTCATAGACACGCTAGCTCACCTATATTCCTAAGAACATTTCTTAAAGGATATTAGGAAATAACTTATGGATCTTGTTTTTCTATCATTCCCTATGGTCACTCCCACATTTTTTCTCCATATCATTGACTGGTGTGGTGGTGTAACCTATGTTTTTAACACGTTTAACATTTCTTCCAAAACCATCGGTCACCCCTTTCTACAGTCTAGATTATGGAATTAATGATTAACCATCCTTTCTTACCTCCCTTTTCTTTAGAAAAACATCAACACCCTTCGTTTCATTCCCCCATGCATTTAAGAATTATGACCAAGAGAGTTTGGATCATTGAAATATTCCCAATTCAGATTCTTTTTCTTCTTATCCTACTCTCCCTTATAGTAATGGGAACTCCCTTAATCCCATTATTTCTCACACTTAGCGTGGATTATATTTTCTTAAGAGTCGTCAAACCATTTACACAATCATGGTTGATGCATGCATACATTCCCTAAATAGAATGAAACTCCCTATACGATCCAACCATCCTGACCATAAATTGTGTGAAAATTGTCTTAGAAAATTTTCATGTAAAATTGGAGATCCATCATTTTCCTTTTAAAATCAGTTTCACCATCTTTTTAAATCATTTTTCTGATATTTCATGCAACGTGAACACCATAGGACACACAAACATATTTGGTTCTGGAATCTTAACCATAAATTGTGTGGCATGCCATAGAGATGTTCATATAGATTTAGGTCTCCTTAGAAATCTCTTCATGTAGGGTTACTATTATTTCATGCCATGCAAACCACCTTGAGACACAACACTATATCACCCTTTTCCAATCACCCTGACCATAAAATATTTATATTTCATTTTAAAATTTTTGATGTGGTCAGATTCCTTCTTCCCCTTTCTATAACTTTATGTTTTACCTCTCTAACACCATCTATGCCCTCCCAAAAAAATCACCCACCATACGGTCTAAGAATCATAATACTAAACTATTTGAAATCTCATACTCCATGATTTATGGTGCTAAAATAGAAGTATCCCCCACTTTTTTTATTATATGTAACCTTAAACCATTTAGTTGGAGTCTTTCTATACAAAAAATTTTAATACATAGTCAGGGTTCACATCCTCACATAGGAGGACTTCCCATATCAGTTTTGGACACCTACAATATCACATTCTATAAATATGCGTAGATTGATTCCCCATTAAATGTGATGTGTACTATCTCCTAGATCTCTAACCTAGGCCCAGATGTAAATCTTCCCTCCTCCCATTACTTTTTTGGAACCCATTTCCCCATGGTGTCCCTTAACTCCCTCACACATGATATGAAATTATGGTTCTTAGTCAATGGGGGTCTTTGGATTATGACCTTAAACTACATAAAAACATGTATAGAATAAATATTATTTGGATCTCTCTTCACATAAAGTTTATAATTATTCTCCACCATACAATATTCTCTAAATTCTCCAAAATACATGACCTTCAACGTGGATCCCTGATCAATGTTGTGCATGGTCATTTGTACCTATTCCCCAACATCTGATCTCATTTGGTCCTACTGGTATGACACTAAACTGCCTAAGGAAAGAGGTAAAAATTCATATCATGTTGAAATTCCATATGGTAAATTTGATAAAAAGACAAAACTTCACCCTCTAGGTCTCCCTTGTTACTTGAAAAAATTGAAGTCATGAATGAATGAGGTAAAAATCCAGCAAGCCTCAGTATCATGTCCTACAAAAATCTCAACTATGCACAATATACCCACTGGTCTAGGAAAAAGTTATGTCCAAACCTTAACTTCCTAAGCATCATGAGTTAACACCCATTGTGTTCCATTTTTTGAATCATACTACCATGAACGAATTAATTTTCATTCACATTTGTTTAGGAATCCTAATAACTTGATTATAAATAATGTTAAATTCATCCTATCCATTTAATGTTAAACTATACGACACCATAGTCAAATATACATGACCCTAAACTGTATATATCACATATCCTCACCGTATGATTTTTAACTACATTCTCAATATTCTTTTCAAAATATATTATACTAAAATCCCTCTTTCCACATTTTAGTATATTAAACTGCACACCTTCCCTTATCTTAGAGGGCCTCTTTCCCCTTCAGTTTTTTCCACCTACCACACCAATTGAGTCCCTTGATAATCACTTTGAAACCAAGATTACATTCCCATATATGTGAGTCGGGATTTGCCTAAAATGGATATGCCCACCCAATGTGATCAAAACCATAGTGGTGTAATCTCAGGAGTGTTGATCCCCATCCAAAAAATCTATTAGGTTCACCCCCATCATCCTAATCATCCTCAATTTAGATCCACACTATATTCTATGTATGAATGGGACACATAATGATGATTGTGCCTATCCAAAATGGATCACCACCCATCCTAGGCACACACCCTAAAAGAATTTCGATGATAATTTAAAGGTCCTACTATTTTGATCATGGTCAATGGCCACCCATAATTTGTATGTCCCCACCCTTGGTTGTATAATAGTCGAATATGTGCTTTGATCATAGTAAATAGTCATCCACTAATATCCTATCACCCCCTTTTATTTATGAATCTTGGATGTCTCAATTCACATCCTTTCAATCCCCATAGTTTAGCCTGAATCCAAAATCCATGGTGTCACACCATTCATGAAACTATTCATATTGGGAAAGAAATTCATATATGCATAGTTCCACCCTCCAACCATGGATTTCTTATTCATGAAACCCCCATTGGTAAGTGGATCATTCTGATCCCATCCTTCCTAGAAAATTCATATAAGTGAGTATCCTTCTATTTATCTCTTTTTTCTCACATTGTTCATGAATCACACTATCATAAAGGATTATAGTTTATTGAATTTTTAGTATGATTAAGATGAATAAAAACAAGATATGTTCATATAGATAATTGAAAGAAATAACCTTGAAGAATTTATTATTAAGGGTCATCAATATGCTAGAGACTCTCCATTATTTTAATATAAAAAATCCCCCTACAATTCGGCCTAGGTCATAGACTGATCCAGTCTATCAATACTTGTTTGAGTGGCCTTAATGGCCCATCACTACTCAGCCATATCATTCACTTCATCTTCATTATAAGGGTGAACCTCATCAGCTAAGATCTTCGTCAGACCATGTTCTTCAATTTGCCCCACCACTAGGGTAGTTGTCTCTGCTACTTTGACATCATCTCCCACAAGCTACAGCCTCATATGGTTGATCATATCCCCCTGCTTGTGATAATATCCTCTTATTGTCATCCCTACTCATCCATCTAAGAAATCTATTTTTAAACACCTGGAGAACCTTTGTGCCCTCATAATTATAATCATACCAGGAATTATTGATCTATTTACACTCTACCCACCCTCATTTAGCATGTAATTCAAGTTCCATAGCATGGAGGCCATGGTGTTCCACACCGCTAGTCCCTCGTATTAGAAAATATTGACATAGAGACCATATTTGGCATCTAAAATTAAACCACGGTGTATACTTAATAATTTTCTACACACTCCTCCCATCCCTTCATCAGAAAACTAGGTTATCTTCAACCACATCAGTGCTAGAATCCTCAAATACCTTAAGAAATATATAATCTTATTTGAGGAAGGATTCCATTACAACATTCATAGTGTCATCCATAACAATCTTCTCAAATGGACTAGGCTTCATGTCTATAAGGAATTTTCCCTCATATGACTGTTCACTCACAACAGATGTTTTATTGACCTCCTCAAGAACCTCTGGGGAAGGCTCGACCACCATGACATCCTCAAACACCTTATTGAATGTTTTTACCTCAGATGCTCCATTTGAGACCATATTTTCAACCATCACCACCTCAGCTACAAGACCTATAGGTTTAATTACTACAACTAGAAGTTGGTCCCCCCCAACACGATTTTCACTGCCATTAAGACCCAAATTTATCATAACTCAACTTGTGTATCAAAAAGAAAAATTTATTGAAACGATTAAAAAAAATTTACCTGAGGAATAGATTCTGGAAAGTAGGTCAGTGATGTTCACTAGGAGCTCTACCAGTGATGGCACCGATGTGGTGGTCTATGTCGCACCCACTATGAGATACTTTTTAGTTGAATACATTGGATTTGTTAAAAAGAAAAAAACAAGTCAACATAATAGTCAGAATATACATCATAAAATCAAATAGGTAAATGAGATGATTGAATTTTTCTATGAATTTCTTGGGGAATTTGATCCTCTACTATATTACTAGAAAAAGCCTCGATGATAGAAGGTTGGGTGCCCATGACTACTGTGTTAAAGAGAGGGACCTCACATTCCCCTTTAAGGTATAGGTTCTACTCATAATCCCATAAGGATTAATCATGGATCTCCCCCACACACATACTAGTTAATCCATGCATAGTATATGGGAAAGAATATAGACAACTAAAATAAATAAAAAATAATGAAAACAACCAGGAATATTCAAAGTCAGTCTGATCAATAGTATAACATCCTCTCCTCGGGGAGTTGAGGAATGATTCACTACCCTAGAATTTCTCCTCGACTTACCCCTTTTAACAGGTCTCAATTATATTCTATTGACTTGTTAGGAGGTCTGAATTTGAAGGAATACCTAGTAGTATCCTCACATGGTCTAACAGGGGGAGTGTCATGTCACAATAGTAGATCTTGTCTTCTAGAACCTACTGTCATTACACCACATCATCCCAAAAACCCTAGAATCTATAACTTAAATGGCCCATCCCATAAAGTTCGATCCCCTCATCTTGATGATATATCCATGTTTCATAAATGGAGTTCATTTATTTAAAATCTAACATATCTTTTAGGTTTTGAGTAATATTGATTCATTGGTAATATTTTTGTTGTGAAACTGATTCCATAGGGCCATAAAATGTGCCCTTAAGGACACCTGATATGATTTTATCTCCACTATGGGTTTTTTATTTGGGATACTCAGGCCTGGAAAACACCCCCTTCAAAGCATTAATGTTTTATCCGCTAATCGGGTTGGCTCTTCCTCCATGACATGATCCCCTTGTAACAGCACACCAAGGGCCTCATGGCTTCTGGATTACCTCTTCAGTTTCTTCCTAAAAAATAGGGTTCCTTAAATTACTATCTGGGTACATACTCTCCTAGACCTATGCATACTTTTGGAAGAGATCATAGGGTAATTGTATGTTAGTAGCTCATTTCTCCCGTAACCATTATCTCATGAAAGCATATTCCATATTTTTTTCGACTAATGGATGGTGCTTTGACCACACCCTAGTGTAAACCTATGGTGTCATTCATTGGAAATAGTGGAATTGGTGAGAGAACCTATACAGGGTGAATGTTTTTCAAATGATCTTGCAGTAGATCATTTCTTCCATCAATTCACATCGAAAGTCTTGGTGATACAACTACTGCTCTATTTAACCCATTACATCTTCTGTACATGTCCCCATTAAGAGGGGGAACATATAAAATATAAAGTGATATAGTGCTTAAATCTTCATATTCACCCCAATGAGATCCATCAATGGATGATGACTTCTACAAATGTTGATCATAAATGGACAAAAGTTGGTAATGGAGATGTTTATGGGGTTTAGACACTTTTACACTCCCTTTTTCATGGTGACCCATCCATACAATAAATTTAAAGGGATTCAAATATAAAGAATGACATTCATATGGATGATGCATTGTAACTCCTTGTATGATAATTTAAACACTAGAACCACCAAATTGATGTCATTCCATGTCTCCATCACTAAAACCATACCTAAGGTACTCAGTCTCGACCCCATATATGCATTATGGATGGGGAGAATCCACCCACATTATCATTATTATGAATCCCTCTAACCTGACTACAGGAGAGACATGCTTCAAACTATAACACTAAAAGAATCACTAGATCACCTCTATAATTCTCTAGTATAAGTTATCCTTCATTAACATTGATTCTTTGTGACATTGTTCTAATATACCTTATAGATTTTCCAGGGTCTCATTCAAAAAGAAGTTGAACCACTACTAGAATGGGACATCCTTCATCCTTGGAATAAACTCCTTCTATTATTGCACTAGGCATAGAAAAACACTCTATACTATTGGAATTTATTCTTGGTCCTCCCATACACCCTCTATAGAGAGTAAAAATTCATACAATTCTCCATTTATGGTGATCCCAACAATTTGGTATATATCTCATAAGTTTATTCCAACCTCCCGACGATGAAAATCGAAGGTGTTGGTCTCTGTAAACCACCTTCTCTGCAATTGAAGCATGATATCATGGTCTTTTGGGGATGTCAAGCTATGAATTCAATGTTACATTATATGGTCCCACCCACTTAATCTCAACCTCAAACTCATCATAGGATTGTCATACCTAGAATGAATATTATAAATCATCCATGAAATTACCATCTTAACATAGATCCCACCATTTATTCTAGGCTTTGAGGTAGTACAATAGACCAGCCTTGATGTTTCTCTCATATAGGTATCCTCTTGTATGAAATATATTTCTATTGTGCCTCCATTAATAATTTGGTAAGAGTGATATGATCTAGTGTGGTGTAAATTCTCTCCCCATGCATAATGTTTTTGAACATCTCCCTCTATCAATTAGAAGGTTCTTCTACACTACCAGTGGTCATCTTTGAGACTTTGAGAATGTTTTGAAATATGGTTCATGAAATTTTTTATCATGATTTTTTGTTTTATAGAGGTTTTATGATCCAAAAATGGATTCTAACATAATAACAGTTCATGAAGGTAATAAAAATTCACATGATCAAAGGTTTAAAATCATTTGATTATACTTATAGTCTATAGTTTCATGAAAATATAGGTACAAAAAATCATTCATGATAATATCATGCTCCCACCATAGGACCTCCCACAAATTTATAAGCTAGTGGTGGAGCATAATTATATGAAAATGGTACCTATATTTCTAGTTTTCAGAGATTTCACCTCCAAATTTGACCTTCCTCTCTTACATCATCTCCCATTTTGAGGGGGTCATTTTTTACAATGAAAAACAGTCATTTATGGAGTTTTCACAAAATAAATTAACAAGTTGAGTAAAATATGTTCTAAAATGATCTTTAAATACCTGTAATTGGTTGGACTCAAGATGCTTAAATCATTCTCAAACTACATGTTCTATAAAAAGATCTTCAGGGTGATGTGTAAGATTACTCATCTGAATGAGGATAACCTTTATAGAATGTATTTCTTTCCATGGTAGTCACTACCTGGATAGTGTATTTTGAAAAATATGCTTCCCACCTATGAAATTTTTATAAATACCTCCCTTCATTTGACATTTAAGGGGTCACAACATTTCTACTTCTTCTAAAATCACTGAATTCACAAAACGTCATCTTTCAAATGATAAAGAAGAGATATATCCCTATAGGTAGCCATCCATTTAGAATTTCCTCCCATGAGTTCCTGAGACTCAATCACCGTAGTAGAGATAAATTTTTGTTAGGTTCATGACCTTCATGATGGAGGAAATCCCCCCACACTTCTTTAGATTTCATGGGATAATTATCTTTCATAAAACCTTCCTGATGGGAGCCAATGTTTTACCTCAGGGTAGCGAAACCCTATTTCATGAAGATCTTGCCTTTGAGAACACTCCACCATCAAGATCACCTAATCCATAGGCATAAATATCTCATGATATAATATTTAATACCCCCTTTTAGTAAAATTAACTTCATGAATGTTTGTTACTCAGTTTACCTATTCCCATTCAAACCTGTATCATTCATTCCTAGATATTCTACATGACCGATTTCATAAACCCATATATACGGCCAATTTTCACCAATCATGTCCTAGAACGTTTTATTTCCACATTATCCTAAGCATAGAAAACCAAATGTCAAGATCCCAGTTTTCTACTACACTATAGCATTATTTCATCCAAGTGTAACCTAGAGGTGTCTGTGTAGTGGACACAAAAATATTAAAAGTGGAATCATTATGGGAAAATGATCACCTTTCCCTGTTCATAGAGATAGTCTTTTATTTCTCTCCATATTGGAAATGGTCTCCCTGAGCAAAGCCCCCCCCAAGTCAAAGATGAAAGAGGCTATATTACATATACGAACATCAGATTCATATGACATTTAACATCATGATAATTTCCTCAACACATGATTTTAAACTATATACATACCATGTTTGATGAACACAGGATGACAAATGTATGACTGGAATGGGGTGAAATCTCACCTCCTAACTTGTGCAATGAATATAATATGAACCATGTATGAACCATGGATGAACCACCTATAATGTGAATGACACACGCATGCACCACACACAGTCTCTGATTGTCACCCATTTTATAACACAATAATCCTTACTACACAATGTTAAACTGCATGGACCAGTCCCCTCATATGACCTTAAACATTGTACTTAAACTATACAGGTATTGATCCTTGTCTCCTAAAAGTTTATGTAAGATTCCTCCATGAGTTCTAATCCTAATACAAATGGTATTCCTCTCTACATTTCAATTTTGATCCACCAACACCACCATAAAATCATCATGTCTTACCCCTAGAAGAAATAAACCATGAAGTGTGATCACCCCCCCCCCCTATTTCACACTCAACCTCACCCACCTATCTATAAAAGACATTATAAATTTTATCAAACAATCCCCATAAGACATTAAACTTGTGAACAAGCTATCCCCATAAGTTATTAAACTTTTGACCAATATTTCCCCATAAAAAATTAATCATAGGACTAACATGTCCCCATAATACATTAAACAAGTAAATAATAAATCCCCACAAGATTTTAAACATGTGGCGAAGGTATTCCCATGATAATTTCAAAATGTGACCAAACAATCTCCACAATACCATAAACATATTACCCAAATCAAATACATCATAATCATTTACCTCCTGAAATGGACATGTTATGCGGGAAGTAAAAAAGACTTGTTAGTCCTATTCCCCTAGTGAAAATGAGACCAAGGAGAACATGGGATGTCTTGGGTTCCATGAGTATGATTCCTCATTCAAAATATCAACCTTACATTGAAAAATGAAGTCCTAATAGGTTCCCAAAATACCCAACATCTTCCGATGCTGATATGTCTCCAACATCACCATCATTTACAACTATAGGTAGTTGGCCTATCGTGACAGAAGTAGTGTAATTAGTCAGTTTCTACACTGATATGGTTTTGGGAATGATCTTCCTGAAAATGAATCAGATATACGTGGGATAAATGTAGTGGGAAATTATCTCCAAGGTAGAATCCAACTAAGAATGAACTGAGATCACATCATCATGTTTTAATCAAGGAGTCGACATCACCAAACATGGTGGTAGAGGTCCCCCTTCTTTGGAAAGTGAGAATATAGGGAAACTAACCAACCTCTTAGACGTATGTGTAATAGGTCCATGGAATCAAAACACTTCAATAGAGGGATGTATGTAAAAGTGCATCATCCCAAACAAAATGTGTGGATCTAGTAGAAATCATTAGAAAATAGTTGTGATGAAATGAAAATTGTAAATAAATCATTCCATGGAGGTGGTAGTCCACACACACTCATGGTTGATGATTTTATTAACCATAAAATGATATAAAGAAGTCTTTTGGTTTTGTGTTTTAGAATCATAAACATGATATAAATATGATAATTATTTATTAATTTCCCCTTTTATAAAATCATTTTTAATGTGGTAGAGGAAAACAAAGCATGTTGCATCATAGAGATGGTTGTATTCATTATGCACAAATTATAATTTCCTTTTTCTTAATATAAAATAAAAAATATGGTGAATGATTATTACGATAGCATAGTAAAATTAAATATATTACTAATACTGATTTCATTAAATATGGATTTAAATTTTAGAAATAGGAAACAAAAATAGAAAGGACATAAGTTAGGTAAAAATAATTACTCATTTTTAGAACTTTGAGATTTCTATAAAAGATCCCTTGGAATACAATGGAATAGGATAATATCTTGTGAGTATAATATCAAGATACATAATGATTATTATATTTGTAATGGACCAAGTTCCTCATCATTTAATTTATTTTTGGATAATCCCTTTTAATTTGGTTGTGAGGGATCCCTTACATGACCTGTAGGCCTAAAGGCACAAGGTTGAGTACATAAACTGATGGCCTAGAGACAGAAGTCCCAATACATAACCTGAAGGACCAAAAAACTAACTACATTGGAACTAACCCTCCCCATTATATTCTTTATTGATGGAGCCTATCTCCCCACCTTTCTTAGTTGATTGACTAGAATTTCCCCCCATGAAGAGATGGAAAATTCCATGTACTGTTGTTGATTTTAATACCCTCTATTCATTCCAATCATCTAAGATCTTCTATAGTGGTTTCTATATACTTTGATTCTAATTTGGGGTATTTCTAGTTATTTTCTCTAACCTGGCTACTTCATGGCCCAGAGGCCCTATGGCCTAAAATCTTATGGTTCAAAGGCCTGAGTTGTCCCAAATGCCTTATGGCCTAAAGGGTTATGGTGGACCAAAGTCCCAGTGGCATAAAAGGCCAAAATATTTGGTATATAGGTCCAAATAATGTGAATATATTGGTTGCTATAGAAACTACTATAGTTACTATTATTGTAACTAGTGTTTTAACTGGTATAGTAACACAGTAATTAGCCTCTACCTTGTTTTGAACTTCGGTCTTCTGGATATAGGATAATGGGATTTTAAATTAAGTTTCCAATCCAACTTCATGAATGATTATTATAGGGTAAGGCAAAATGGTAGGTTTTAGGAGGAAATTGATCTTTTTTTAGTTCATTGAAGGGGTACGATAAAACCTAAGTCATGATGATGAAAGTTTTGTAAATATTTCATCTTTATATAAAGGTGGAACATGTTAAACATGTCATTTAGATCCAAAATTGAGAAAATAATTTATTGGAGAAGATATTAGTTATATCCACACATTATCTACTAAATTATATACATTTTATATTATGTATTAATCCCTTTATGACTTCAATTATTACTTTTACCCTTTTAACTCTTACCACAATAACTACTTTTTTAATGTGAATTAATCATTATGAAGAAAAATATAGTTTTCCCTCTTAGAAAATTTAGAATCTATAATTAAAATTTTTAAATACATTTTATATGATTCAATTTATAAAATTGATTAAAATTAATTTCAAAATAAAAATTTATAATGTATAAAAAACGAATTTCAATAAATTATTACTTACGATATAAAATATCAAATATTGGTTAGAAAATTAAAAAAAACCTTTTTAAAATTAAAAATTCATAAGTAAGTTACATATTTTGTCTTATGAAATTGTTTCATGAATTTCCAATTCATACTTATATTATAATAATTTTAGAAAAGTAATGATATCTGTAGAAACGATATTTTTAACTAAATGTCATTATTTTTAGAATAGAGTAAAAAATTCATCATGATATTATATTATGATTATTATCCCAAAAATGGTGTTGTTTTTGAAAATTAGAAATCAAAAAAAATTATAATTCAACATATAAATAATATCCCAGAATATATTGAAAATTTGTTCATATTAGAAAATAGCTTTTTATAATGTTAAATTTTCTTTATTATTACTTTATATTAGATACTAATTAAATTATTGGTAATATATTTTAAATAATTTATATATATTTATATAATTATATAATCATAATATATTAGTTTCTTGAAAACACATGAATTTTAGAAAAATATATTTTTTTTTATGTATGTAATAATTTTCTTAGTTTTTAGTTATACTAATTCAATTTCATTGAAATTATGTGTTGATGTTAGTTTCATTATATATATATTTTTTAAAAATTAATCATATTAATTTTTTTATAATTCTGTGGCTAGGTTTTAATGGGATTAAAAATTTATATTTTTATGAAATTATATTACTGTTTTTTAGTTTAGTGTTTCATGTGGACCAAACAATCGATCACATTGACTTATTAAATTATAGAATTATGTGGAAATAATAGGGTGTTACTTTAGAATTTTTCTTCTTAAAATAAAAAATTCTATATTTATTCATTTAAGTTCTGAATAACTTGTACCTTATTCAGAAACTTCTCAAACACTTAAAATATCTTTAAAACACTTCAATGATATGTTTGACAATAAATACAACAAACACAAAGTCTTTCACTGATCCTTAAATCCCAATATCTCTTCATGGCCAATTCCCCTGCAATAAAAATACTTCACAGGTAATTTTCAACAATATTTTACCTTTTCAATTTTAGACACTTCCTTGATAATTCATTTTAGTTGTTCATACTTCCATTAATATCGTCATCCAAATATAAATTTTCACTTTATTGGCCGATTTAGATATATTCTCAATCATTAGGGCTTTAAGAGATGTTTCCTTCATTACTTTTCTTCACTTAATAAATGAAAAGCATTTCTATATCTCATATTACTATAACTCACATAGAAATTAATCTTATAGAAATGTATTTGTATTATTATCTTGAAAAGGAAAAACCTTGGAATTAAACCTAACTAATGAGATATAAATTATCTTATTTACCACTGTAAAATATGCCAGAGTTTCCCCGAATCTTCACATAGTGACACCACCTCATTGAAACTTTTATAGAATTATCCTATAGATTCATCTTATTGCATATGAATATAATCATACCTTAAAGTAAAAAAAATATTATTTAGATTCTTTAGATTTGATTCTTCCTTTATAATAATTAAATTGTTTTCCCAAATTCCTTTAATTTATCTTGATTATCGTAACCCTATGAATTTATTATCTGAAATTAGGATTGAGAGGAAATTAATTTCACATCGATTAATCTCAAAAATCTTTACATAATACTAATTAATTTTAGATCCTTTTAAAATATATGTAAAACCATCATTTATAGTGTATACAATATTAATACATAATGAAAGAAACTATGGAAGCATTATTTTTTTCAAAACATTGTATTTTTTCATATAATATGCTTACTCCTTTATTATTCACAAAATTAATATTATCCATGAAACATACAATAATTCATAACAAAACACCAATTTATCTTAAAACCTTAAATGAAGAAACTTGGACACTAGCTTAATTTATATGGAGATTGAAAACTAAAATACCAACTGAGTTGAACACGCCTCATAGTTGAATATTCCAAAATCATTGGGATCTTTTGAGAGAGATAGAGAAATAGAATTCTGGACATTCACATGTACCAATTTAAATGGGCCAAGCATTGTGTTAATTCAATAATAGGGAGGTGAATCAGATATCACTTTTTACTAATGTTTCTTCTATGATTTCACTAAAATCAATATATGTCACGAGTTAGAGTAATAGATCACAACTAAAACACTCACTCACAAATAAAATTAATTTGAATCATCCAAGAAACTTTTGGGGGAGATAGTAATGTATTCTATGGGTATCACTACTTATAATAAGGTGATAATAATTCAGTATGGACCTAGTACAATGGTATAAAATGATACTTTCACTATATATCCCTTTATAAGAAATAATTTCTATTATAAAATTATCTTCCCTCCATGTGTGTATAACTTTCATTTACATTTGAATGATCATTCTTCACTTACAAATGTGGAATGATAGGTCCCACGTGGTAATAACTTCACCACAATGGAAACCAATATGAATTTTAGAGTCATATTCTACCATAGAAATACTGATTTTATAGAGCCTTGAAAGATAAATATCACTATTTATGGATCTTATCTTCTCCCTAATAGTGTTTCCAAGTCAATATTAAGAAGTGAAGAAAAATATCACCAAACCCTTGTCATCCAACATCTCCCCCATCAATCCTAGCATACAAGAGATATTGAAATTAATTTATATGGTGGGACTAGTAGTTTTACATTTAACTTAGTACCCTTAGGTTCAATTATTGACTCTATAAGAGAAGTAATAATTCTTTGTAATGATCCATCTTAAAGAAACCAATGACCCCCTTCCTAGACTAAGAGTGACACGGTCTTCCACAAGTGATCTCAGATGAACATTAACACTAAGGTGGGAGCAACACCTGCCTTCTATGGTGTTATTCATAGCCTTTCATAACACCCAAAACACCACTGTGAACACCATTCAATGAATTTTAAAATTATTACTATAATGAATAAAACCTTTTAAGTAAGATTTGGTTAAGTCCAAAATATAATCCCCTTGATATCTGATGCCCATACTCTAATTGATGGTTTCCAAGATTGAGTTCTTTGATTTTCCATTGAAAAAGAGGTTCAAAGAAAATTTCAAAAAATATAGAGTCACAACATAGGGAATTAGAGTCTAGTAAAACCACATTATTTTGAACATTAACATCCCTAGGGATAGATTTGTTACTTGGTCTCCAAAATAGAAAGTGATTCTTTATCGGTATACCATTTCACTACATTTTTCATTCCCACTCATCCTTATCCTGATCTTCAGGTAACTACAAGCATACCTTTTATCTGCTGAAGATGTCTAATGTGGATTCTGAAAAAACTACACCTTTTAAATTTAACATCTACGATGCTATTCCCATGTAGGATGTTCTACTCCTCATTAAGGGTAATTTTGGTAAGGTATGGATACTGTAATTCTTCTATGAAAAAGATATCTTGGATTGGTCACCCCAGGAAGAATAGTGTATAGCCCAACCAGTTTTCCCTCTAATGTCTGATGTTACTTTATCCCACCACCAACCACACCTTGTCATTCCAAATATCTATCTATTCGATCATGCAACACACAGGGTAATATATTCTCATTTCTTGATCGTCCCACCATTCCCATTATTCCCCCATACATGTCTCTCAAAAATCCCACCTAGTATGATTTCCCTTTGTTAATATCTCAATATAGTCTCACCTTTATTCCATGTATGGATTTTTTTGTACTTATTATGTTTATGACTCCTGTCACGACCCGCCCTCGGGGTCCGTGCCGTGACTACCCCAAACCCGCCTTCCATAGGCCAGGGGCTGGCGACTAGCACCAAGGCGTAAATCCCAGTAAAAAGGGAAGGAATTGCCTTTGAAAAGTAAACACACACCACAGAGTAAACAAGCGGAAAGTAAACACTAAACAAAAGCAGAGTACTACTGAAAGTGCGGAAAGGTAAATGGGCCAGAATACAAACCCAAACTGAAAGTAAAGTACAACTCGAAAGGGAAAACAACAACTGAAAAGTAAAAGCCGCTACACCGAGCTGTCCACTGGAAAACCCACCTGAAGGGTGGGTACAGATAGCTCCTCTGCTCCACAGGTCCCGTCGTCCGCTCCGTGCACGTCCCGCCCAGTGGTCCTCCTCCGGGTACCGTCCCGCTCTGTAGGCCTATGCTAAGGTCAACGCTGTCCGTCGTCTGCAACCAACACAACGTAGTGCGGGCGAAGCCAGTGCAGGGGTGAGTATAAGCTACTCAGTAGGGACCCCGAGACCCCTGAAGGTCTCTCAAATCCACAAAGGATAAACCACGAAGAAAAGTACAATCACGAAGTAACAACTGACACTGCTTATGTATATGCCCATACATATACCTAAGTCATCAATTAAAATACGCTCCAACCTCCGAGCCCAAGTACAACTCAGTCCACGCAGGAAAGTATACGTATTCCACATAGGAAAGCAAAACATAATCCACACAGGATTGCACAACACAATCCACACAGGAAAGCAACAGGATTCAGCTCACACAGGTATACTTCTTCAAGGACGATAAAGATGATCACTGATCCATCTAAGTCGTCGGACCCACGAAGGATCGATAGGTAACTAACCCCCGCAAAGACCCACACAGGATCGGGCCCACACAGGACCTGTAGGCGCTGGCTCACACAGAACCGCTGAGCGCAAGGACCCACACAGGATCGGGCCCACACAGGACCTGTAGCACTGATCCACGTAGGATCGCTGAGTGCTGTAGTCGTCGTCGTCGAATCCACACAGGATCTCTGTACTGTCGTCGTCGAATCCACACAGGATCTCTGTACTGTCGTCGTCGCAGTCACAGTAGCAGTCGTAGTCGTAGCACAGTCGCATCCAGCACTAGGGTTCCCGCACATAGCAAGCTCGTTCGGAGGGTCCGCTCCACGAGCCGAGAGGCTGATACATCAACTGTCACGAAGACCAGAGTTGATGTATCCAAAAGTTCCGTATCGTCAACAGGAACTCAACGCAACAGATGGCGCGTCGATCGGACGCCCGGTCTGAGAGTTATTGGCATTTTTGTCTCCGGGGCCCGGTTGGTTCTTAAGGCTAAACCAACCCGACCGTACTCCACCTGCGTCCAAATCTCGGGCGGAGTATGCCAAAAGATCTGTCTCACTAAGAGGAACACAACGCGACTGACGGCGCGTCAATCGGACGTTCGTAGCTCAAGATATGAGCGTTTCCGCTCCGAAGGCCCGGTTGGTTTCGTGAACGAACCAACCCGGCCGAACTCAAAGTAAACCGAAACCTTGAGTGCGATATACCGAAACGACCGTCTCGATCCAAGGATTGTGTTGCCGCAGACGGTTCGTCATTCGGAGGTCCGAGGCTCAAGTTATGGGCCAAAAACAAATTCTGGTTCGAAACGGGGGGGTCCGGGTCCGGGCCGACCCAGCCCGACCCCCCCCCCCCCTGGGGCGGCCGGCGGCGGCGGTGCGGCGGCGCGGCGGGCCGTGGCGGCCTGGCGCCGCGAGGTGCCGCGGCGGCTCGGGGTGCCGCGAGGGGCCGCACACGGTCGGCACGCGGGGGGCAAGCCCCGCGGTTTTTCAACAGGCGGCGCGGCATAGCCGCGCCGTTATTTTCAAAGCGCCCCCCCCCCCACGTGGGGGGCCTGCTGGCGCGGAACCGGGGGGGCCGGCTGCCCCCCTCCCTTTAATTAAACCCCCCCCCCCCTTAAAGAGGGGGGTTTTACATGCTGGCCGGGGAATTAATTCCCCGGTTTAACGGCATCCGGCCGGCCAGCTGGCCGGCTGGTTTTCTCCAACGGGACCGGAATTTCCGGTCCCCTCTTCGGCTTCCGACCCCGGTGGCCCGGCCGCCGGTCTTCTCTTCCGCCGCGGCCCGGAACCGGCCGCGGTCTCCTCGTCCCACCGCGGCCCGGAACCGGCCGCGGTGTTCGTCGTCCGGCGCGGTGCGACGGCACCACGCCCCTTTCGCCATGCCTTGATTCCATTCAACGCGGCGCGACGGCGTCGCGTTCTTGAAGATTTTTCCTCGGCGTGGCGCGACGGCGCCGCGTAAAATATTTGCATGATCATCCGCGTGGTGCGACGGCACCACGCCACTTGCTTCCACCCGCAAGAATAAACAAGAACGATGGAGGGGGGTTCGGCCGTGTTCGTGCGGTCCGTCCCCCCTCACGTTAAAATAATAACGCAACTTTAAACATTCAAAAGTCTCATGTTTGACATGCGAAATCCATGATCAAGAAATGGAATAAATAAATATTGAATCAACAACCCCTACCTCGGGTATAAGGTTCGAAGATTGTGAACGTACCGCGGAAGACGACGTCGCGGAGGTCGGGCGTCGCGGTAGCCGTTCGTCAAACCCGAGGACGAAGGGATGCATTCGAAGAGTCACGATGTTGGCGAAACTTGTACGCCGACGAAGGTTGTCCGAGGAAGAAGTGGCGTCCCCTTTCGTTGACACGGTAAACGAAGAAAGGAGGTGCGGCGTTCTTCGTCGGAGCTTGTGCGATCTTCGTCAAGATGAACGTTCTTCGAGTTCTTCGTCAGAGTTGAAGAAGAAGAAGAGCTCTCCACCTCTCAAGTAGAAAAACAAAGAACCCAAAATAAAATAAGACAACATCTTATTTTATTATCACATAACACAAAAGAATTTCAAAAGTTTGAAATTCAAAATGTTTAACTCCCATAATTAAAAAGGTAACTCAAGCCATTAAATGAGGCGTTAAGGGAGTTGGGAGAATTGAAAGGATTAGGGGTTCGTGTGGGCCCCACCACACTTAATCCTCCCAAGGGAGGTTAAGTGGGTGTGGGTCCCACTTCCAACCTCCTTTGATAGGTTTTAACAAGTTAAAAATAAAATTGTTCTACACAATTTTATTTAACTCAAACTAGAAACCCCTAAAACTAACTTTCAACCCGCAACAAACGCAACTCCCGAAAAGGTCTCTTTAAGCGAATATCGGCGCTGCGAGTTCATCGGTGCCCTCGGATTTCAATTCCGAGCACCGGATCAAAAGTTAGGAATTCCCGCTCGTTCGTTCACTGAACGTACCCGAGCCACACTTCGGAAATTAATTCCGGGCACTCCGGGCCTCGGAATCAGGTGCCGTCTGAAACCGCGCTCTTGTAAAATTCTAAAGAAAATTAAGAAAAAAATTCCCTTGAATTTTACGGGTCTTTACATTACTCCCACCTCAGGACTTTACGTCCCCGTAAAGATACATCAAAAACTAGGGAAACAAATGAGGGTACTGAGCACGCATCTAAGCCTCCCGCTCCCATGTGCTCTCTTGGAGATTCCCGTGCTGCCATCTGATGCGCACAAGAGGAATCGATCGCCCACGCAGGACCCTCTCCTGTCGATACTCTATCTCCACCGGGACCTCCGTAAAGGTCGCCCCATCGTCAACGTCAAGCTCCCCATGGTCAATGATGTGCGTCGGGTCGTGCATGTATCTCCTCAGCTGAGATATGTGGAAGACGTCATGCACCCGGTGCAACTGAGGTGGTAGAGCCAGGCGATATGCCACCTCGCCAATCCTGCTGAGAATCTGGAAGGGTCCGATGAAGCGCGGAGATAACTTGCCGCCTCGGCCAAATCTCCGAATACCACGTCGAGGTGAGACCCGCAAGAAGACGTGGTCGCCATCCTCGAACTCCAGTGGCCTCCGCCTCCTGTCAGCATATGACTTCTGCCGGCTCTGAGCTGTCCTCATCCGCTCCTGGATGACCTGGACCTTCTCTGTCGTGGCCTGGACCATCTCCGGTCCCACCAGTGCTGTCTCCCCAGGGTCTGTCTAGCACAAAGGAGATCTACATGGTCGGCCGTACAACGCCTCGTACGGTGCCATCCCGATGGTGGAGTGGTAGCTGTTATTGTATGCGAACTCCACCAAGGGTAGGTGGTCCTCCCAGCTACGACCAAAGTCGAGGACACATGCGCGGAGCATGTCCTCGAGAGTCTGAATGGTCCTCTCCGTCTGACCATCCGTCTGAGGGTGAAAAGCTGTGCTAAGATGTAGCTGCGTCCCGAATGCCTCCTGCAACCCCTTCCAAAGCCGGGAAGTAAAGCGGGCATCTCGATCGGAAACGATAGATGATGGCACGCCGTGGAGCCGCACAATCTCCTGAACATAGAGACGTCCCAAGCTCTCCACTGAGCCCTGCTCTCTGATGGGTAAGAAGTGTGCCGACTTGGTGAGTCGGTCAACAATCACCCAAATGGAGTCGTGACCTCTGGAAGTGCGTGGAAGTCCAGTCACGAAGTCCATAGATATGCCGTCCCACTTCCACTCCGGAACCTCCAAGGGCTGTACCAAGCCTGCTGGTACCTGATGCTCTGCCTTCACCTGCTGACAGGTGAGGCATCGAGAAACGAACTCTGCTACAGCCTTCTTCATACCCGGCCACCAATGCTGTCGTCTGAGGTCCTGGTGCATCTTTGCCACTCCAGGATGTACCGCCAAAGGAGAAGTGTGAAACTCTCTCAGCACTTCCTCTCGCAAAGCTACTGGTACCATGGTACGTCCTCTGAAAAGGATGTCGTGCTCTGCTCCAAGGGAGAAACCATCAGGTTCCTGTCCCGAGGATATCTGTGCACGCGGTGTCTCACAGTCAGCGTCCCCATGCTGTGCCTCCCTGACTCGCTGCAGCAGTGGAGGAGTGACTGTGAGAGACTGAAGAAAGGCTGCTCCATCTCTATCCACGAAGGATATCTGCAAAGAGGCTAGCTGATCCGTCGCCTCCTCGAGTAGCTGAATGCCCGTCCTCCTGCTGAGGGCATCGGCTACTACGTTCCCCTTCCCAGGAGTATAGACTATCTCAAAGTCATAGTCCTGGAGGAACTCGATCCATCGCCGCTGTCTCAGGTTCAGGTCCTTCTGCGAGAAGATATACCTGAGACTCTGATGATCGGAAAAGACTGAAAAGTGCTTGCCCATCAAATAGTGTCGCCATGTCTTCAGAGCGAAGACCACTGCTGCTAACTCCAGGTCATGGGTAGCGTAGTTCTGCTCATGCGGCCTCAACTGACGTGATCCATAGGCGATCACGGCCCGCTCCTGCATCAGAACACATCCGAGTCCGGTCCCTGATGCATCGCAGTAGACTACGTACCCTACTCCCTCCTCAGGCAACCTTAGGATAGGTGCGCTAGTCAATCTCTGTCTCAGCTCCTGGAAGCTCTGCTGACATCTATCTGTCCACACGAAGGGTTTCCCCTTCTTCGTCAAAGCTGTGAGTGATGCCGCAACTCTGGAGAAGTTCGGCACAAATCTCCGATAGTAACCAGCTAGTCCCAAAAAACTCCGAACCTCAGTCAAGCTCCTGGGTGGCTCCCATGCTAACACAGCCTCAATCTTTGCGGGATCTACTGCAACTCCCGCCTCAGAGATAACGTGTCCCAAAAAGTGGACCTCACGTATCCAGAACTGGAACTTCGAGAGCTTACCATAAAGCTGGTGCTCTCGGAGTGTGTCAAGAACAACTCGCAAGTGATAGGCGTGCTCCTCCTCTGTCGTAGAGTAAATCAGAATGTCGTCGATGAAGACTACGACAAACCGATCGAGGTATGGCTGAAAGATCCTGTTCATGAGAGCCATGAACACTGCTGGAGCATTGGTTACACCAAAAGGCATAACCAAGAACTCATAGTGGCCATACCGACATCTGAAGGATGTCTTCTGCACATCCTCGTCTCTGACTCTGAACTGATGATAGCCTGACCTGAGGTCTATCTTCGAGAACCACCGTGATCCCTTGAGCTGATCAAAGAGGTCATCAATCCTCGGTAGCGGATACTTGTTCCCCACTGTCACCTGGTTCAGGCGACGATAGTCAACACAAAGTCGCAAGCTCCCGTCCGCCTTCTTGGCGAACAATATCGGTGAAGCCCAGGGTGAAACACTGGGTCGGATGAACCCCTTGCCCTGCAAGTCCTCCAACTGTACCCGTAGCTCTCAAAGCTCGGCGGGGGCCATCCGATATGCTGGAGTGGATATCGGGGCTGTCCCGGGGTACAAGTCAATATAAAAGTCTACCTCTCTGTGAGGAGGTAGCCCTGGAACGTCGTCGGGAAAAACGTCCGCAAACTGATCCACCACTGCAGGAAAACCAGGACTCCGCACGTCAACTGCTCCAAGGATGAGGCCAGCCAACTGATGAGTGATGGGCTTTCCTCTCCTCCGCGGAAGTCCATCCTGTGCTGCCAAGGCTCCCTTCTCGCCGGTGAAGGTGAACCTGCTCCCGTCGGTACGTACACATCGCACCTTGCGCCTAAAACAGTCAATCTGTGCATGGACCGTAGATAGCCAATCCATGCCCAAGATGACGTCGTAAGGCCTCGACGCTGCTACAAGAAGATCCCAGCCGAAGCTCTCGCCTCCTAGAGTAAGCTCACACTGCCGGCACCAGTGCGTAATCGTCGAGTCTGCTCCCGTAGGAGTCTCTAGCCGTAAGGATCGAGCCAACGGCTCTGTCGGAATCTCCGAGCTCCAAACAAGGGCAGTGGCTATGAAAGAATGACTCGCTCCTGTGTCTATAAGAACTGCAGCAAGGGTGGAATAGACACAGATAGTACCTCGAATCATCTCGGGTGCGCCGTGGTCGTAGGCCTCTACTGCCTGGAGCTGTGCCTGTCGCTGCCCGCCAGCTCCCTGTGGTCGGGGTGGACCTCCTGGTGGTGGTGGTGGTAGAGCCTCAAAGCGTCGGCCACCACCAGCTGCTCGTCCAGCTCCTCTGCCTCGTCCGCCTCCTCCCTGCGGACCGCCACGGTTGATACTCTGCCTCTGCCTCGGTGGTCCATCAACTGACTGCTGCTCCTCGGCACGACGGGTCGGGCAGTCACGAGCCATGTGGCCCTGCCCGCCGCACGAGTAGCACTGTCTGCCTCTCGGAAGACTGGCTCCGCGCTGTGTGCCCCGCACTGCTGAACCAGTGCCCTGAGATCGTCTGCCCGAAGGTCTGGTCTATCTGGACCCTTGAGTCATACGTCGACTGCCTGCTGCGGATGACTCTGCCACGTGCCGCCCTACGGTGGGTCGCTGTGCTGGTGTAGACTCAGCAAGGAAGCTCTCGATCAGAAGGGCCCGCTCCAGTAATCCTGTCTGAGTCGGTATGCTGAGGGAGATCAGCGATGCCCTGATCTCGTGTCTCAAACCCTGCTCGAAGGTCCGGGCCCGGAAGAATGGGTCCCGTACCATGTCGGTCGAGTATCGCGAGAGATCGGTAAATCTCGCCGAGTACTGAGCGACCGTCATGCTGCCCTGCCGCAGCTGTAGAAGCTCCTGGATATGCACCGCACGAAGGGTGGCTGGGACGAACTCCGAGCGGAAGAGGCTCTCAAAGTCCGTCCAAAGTAGAGATGCCTCATCGTGCACCTGGAGCATCAAGCTCCACCATCGTCCTACTGCTGCGTGTAGTAGGCTCGCAGCGAGGATCACCATGAGGTCTGCTGGTGCCCTCACTAGCCTAAACACTCGAACCACTGCCTCCAGCCAGTCCTCTGCTGCCTGAGGATCCGTCTCCCCGCGAAACCTGGGCGGTCGCTGGCGCTGAAACTCATGCAGTGCGCTGAGGCGACGTGCATCGTCAGCGGCTGCTGCTGGAAGCATCGGGGAATCGGTGGGTAAAGCTACCGCCGGTGCCACTGCTGGAAAAGGGCCCTGCACCGAGGCCTCGTCGCTCGGTGGGCTGTCGTCTCGCTCGACTCTCGGAACCCTAGCTGGCTGCCGTCGTGGGGCCATCCTGAAAAGGAAACAGGTGCGCCACGGTCAGAACAGTATACCTGGTGAGCTGATATAAGTAATCACAAAGAAAACTTTGAAACACACACGCAATCAATGTTTTCGTGCATTAAGTCAGAAATCAGAAGTCAGGGTCCTGGTGTACGGATACGTCGGCCGCCGCACCAACACTGGACTTCCTGGACTGATATCCACACTCAATACGCTAAACATTATTGCTTCACACATAGAAAAGATCAGAGTTCGCGGTAGAATCGAACTCCTTTGATACCAATTTGTCACGACCTGCCCTCGGGGTCCGTGCCGTGACTACCCCAAGCCCGCCTTCCATAGGCCAGGGGCTGGCGACTAGCACCAAGGCGTAAATCCCGGTAAAAAGGGAACGCATTGCCTTTGAAAAGTAAACACACACCACAGAGTAAACAAGCGGAAAGTAAACACTAAACAAAAGCAGAGTACTACTGAAAGTGCGGAAAGGTAAATGGGCCAGAATACAAACCCAAACTGAAAGTAAAGTACAACTCGAAAGGGAAAACATCAACTGAAAAGTAAAAGCCGCTACACCGAGCTGTCCACTAGAAATCCCACCTGAAGGGTGGGTACAGATAGCTCCTCTACTCCACAGGTCCCGCCGTCCGCTCCGTGCACGTCCCGCCCAGTGGTCCTCCTCCGGGTACCGTCCCGCTCTGTAGGCCTCTGCTAAGGTCAACGCTGTCCGTCGTCTGCAACCAACACAACGTAGTGCGGGCGAAGCCCGTGCAGGGGTGAGTATAAGCTACTCAGTAGGGACCCCGAGACCCCTGAAGGTCTCTCAAATCCACAAAGGATAAACCACGAAGAAAAGTACAATCACGAAGTAACAACCGACACTGCTTAGGTATATGCCCATACATATACCTAAGTCATCAATTAAAATACGCTCCAACCTCCGAGCCCAAGTACAACTCAGTCCACGCAGGAAAGTATACGTATTCCACATAGGAAAGCAAAACATAATCCACACAGGATTGCACAACACAATCCACACAGGAAAGCAACAGGATTCAGCTCAGACAGGTATACTTTTTCAAGGACGATAAAGATGATCACTGATCCATCTAAGTCGTCGGACCCACGAAGGATCGATAGGTAACTAACCCCCGCAAAGACCCACACAGGATCGGGCCCACACAGGACCTGTAGGCGCTGGCTCACACAGAACCGCTGAGCGCAAGGACCCACACAGGATCGGGCCCACACAGGACCTGTAGCACTGATCCACGTAGGATCGCTGAGTGCTGTAGTCGTCGTCGTCGAATCCACACAGGATCTCTATACTGTCGTCGTCGAATCCACACAGGATCTCTGTACTGTCGTCGTCGCAGTCACAGTAGCAGTCGTAGTCGTAGCACAGTCGCAGCCAGCACTAGGGTTCCCGCACATAGCAAGCTCGTTCGGAGGGTCCGCTCCACGAGCCGAGAGGCTGATACATCAACTGTCACGAAGACCAGTGTTGATGTATCCAAAAGTTCCGTATCGTCAACAGGAACTCAACGCAACAGACGGTGCGTCGATCGGACGCCCGGTCTGAGAGTTATTGGCATTTTCGTCTCCGGGGCCCGGTTGGTTTTTAAGGCTAAACCAACCCGACCGTACTCCACCTGCGTCCAAATCTCGGGCGGAGTATGCCAAAAGATCCGTCTCACTAAGAGGAACACAACGCGACTGACGGCGCGTCAATCGGACGTTCGTAGCTCAAGATATGAGCGTTTCCGCTCCGAAGGCCCGGTTGGTTTCGTGAACGAACCAACCCGGCCGAACTCAAAGTAAACTGAAACCTTGAGTGCGATATACCGAAACGACCGTCTCGATCCAAGGATTGCGTTGCCGCAGAAGGTTCGTCATTCGGAGGTCCGAGGCTCAAGTTATGGGCCAAAAACCAATTCTAATTCGAAACGGGGGGGTCCGGGTCCGGGCCGACCCGGCCCGACCCCCCCCTGGGGCGGCGCGGCGGCGCGGCGGGCCACGGCGGCCTGGCGCCGCGAGGTGCCGCGGCAGCTCGGGGTGCCGCGAGGGGCCGCACACGGTCGGCACGCGGGGGGCAAGCCCCGCGGTTTTTCAACAGGCGGCGCGGCATAGCCGCGCCGTTATTTTCAAAGCGCCCCCCCCCCCCCCCACGTGGGGGGCCTGCTGGCGCGGAACCGGGGGGGCCGGCTGCCCCCCTCCCTTTAATTAAAACCGCCGCCCCCCCCCCCCCCCTCTTAAAGAGGGGGGTTTTACATGCTGGCCGGGGAATTAATTCCCCGGTTTAACGGCATCCGGCCGGCCAGCTGGCCGGCCGGTTTTCTCCAACGGGACCGGAATTTCCGGTCCCCTCTTCGGCTTCCGACGCCGGCGGCCCGACCGCCGGTCTTCTCTTCCGCCGCGGCCCGGAACCGGCCGCGGTCTTCTCGTCCCACCGCGGCCCGGAACCGGCCGCGGTCTCCTCGTCCCGCCGCGGCCCGGAACCGGCCGCGGTGTTCGTCGTCCGGCGCGGTGCGACGGCACCGCGCCCCTTTCGCCATGCCTTGATTCCATTCAACGCGGCGCGACGGCGTCGCGTTCTTGAAGATTTTTCCTCGGCGTGGCGCGACGGCGCCGCGTAAAATATTTGCACGATCATCCGCGTGGTGCGACGGCACCACGCCACTTGCTTCCACCCGCAAGAATAAACAATAATGATGGAGGGGGGTTCGGCCGTGTTCGTGCGGTCCGGCCCCCCTCACGTTAAAATAATAACGCAACTTTAAACATTCAAAAGTCTCATGTTTGACATGCAAAATCCATGATCAAGAAATGGAATAAATAAATATTGAATCAATAACCGCTACCTCGGGTATAAGGTTCGAAGATTGTGAACGTTCCGCGGAAGACGACGTCGCGGAGGTCGGGCGTCGCGGTAGCCGTTCGTCAAACCCGATGACGAAGGGATGCGTTCGAAGAGTCACGACATTGGCGAAACTTGTACGCCGACGAAGGTTGTCCGAGGAAGAAGTGGCGTCCCCTTTCGTTGACACGGTAAACGAAGAAAGGAGGTGCGACGTTCTTCGTCGGAGCTTGTGCGTTCTTCGTCAAGATGAACGTTCTTCGAGTTCTTCGTCAGAGTTGAAGAAGAAGAAGAGCTCTCCACCTCTCAAGTAGACAAACAATGAACCCAAAATAAAATAAGACAACATCTTATTTTATTATCACATAACACAAAAGAATTTCAAAAGTTTGAAATTCAAAAGGTTTAACTCCCATAATTAAAAAGGTAACTCAAGCCATTAAATGAGGCGTTAAGGGAGTTGGGAGAATTGAAAGGATTAGGGGTTCATGTGGGCCCCACCACACTTAATCCTCCCAAGGGAGGTTAAGTGGGTGTGGGTCCCACTTCCAACCTCCTTTGATAGGTTTTAACAAGTTAAAAATAAAATTGTTCTACACAATTTTATTTAACTCAAACTAGAAACCCCTAAAACTAACTTTCAACCCGCAACAAACGCAACTCCCGAAAAGGTCTCTTTAAGCGAATATCGGCGCTGCGAGTTCATCGGTGCCCTTGGATTTCAATTCCGAGCACCGGATCAAAAGTTAGGAATTCCCGCTCGTTCGTTCACTGAACGTACCCGAGCCACACTTCGGAAATTAATTCCGGGCACTCCGGGCCTCGGAATCAGGTGCCGTCTGAAACCGCGCTCTTGTAAAATTCTAAAGAAAATTAAGAAAAAAATTCCCTTGAATTTTACGGGTCTTTACAACTCCTTCCTCTATTGACTTCTCCAAACTCTAACAAGAACCACAATTGAATCTTCCACCCTGATCGATGTACCATATAAAATAATCATTATTATTTAAAGATATTATATTTTTCACTTGAACACCTTGATGACTAAAAGAATATGCATTAGTATATAAGTAAAGACATTATTCACTCGTGTTATTCTCCCCCCAAATGAGAGGTTGTGGTTTTTTCAGTTTTCAATGTATCGTTTTATGATTTTGGTACTTCATTCAAATAAAACCTTACTGATTTTGATGCTCAATATGGAATCCCTATGATAATACATCAGGACGTTATTTCTATGTATTCCTACCTAGTATTCTATGATTTTTTAATGCATGATAAAGTAGTTTTTAGAGATATAAAAACTACCCTTTCTCTAAATGATATGCAACCCACTATATTAGTCATAGTAATCCCTAATATTATTGAATTTGTTGATGGATATTTTACAAACATTAATAAAGAACATTATTTCATAAAAAACATAAGACGGGAGACAATATTGTCCTCAGAACTATATATGTATGGTATGCTCTTCCCATTATCCATTTTATATTTAATCCTCCAAGTGAGGGACACTTTTTCTAGTATAAAAAGGATATGATATACTATATCTCCTTATCTTGACCCATACACCATCTTGAAACAACCAAATATCCTCCAAATGATTTATATAGAGATCCATTGTGATTAATATAATCTTTAAAAAATTTCACAAATCCACTCCTTGAAAACAAATTACCTCATAAACGTCAGAATGAAACAACATTCCATTTGATCATATACTTTATCCATATCCCATTTTATCATGATATTGATCCATGTGTCTATTTTCTAATGGCATACACCAACTATTTATTAATCCCAATCTCTCATTGAGTGATCCAAACATAAATGAACCCATTTATTTCATCCAAAACGAGTTATGGAATAACCTTCTAGGTCTTTTATTCATAATGCAAGTGAGGAACTTGTAGGAGGAGTTGTATGTGAATATAGGCCTATGTAAGCTGATTGTAGTGGGATATTTTTCTTTTGGGGTCAAGATAACCATGATGTGCACATGTACCTTGTATGTGAAAATCCTCTATAGAAATATTTCAATGGTTAAATAAAATATTCCTTGAGTATTTCCTATTACACCATATAAAACTAGCTATGGATCTTGTTAGGGATGGGTGCAAGAATTTATAATGCCAACTATAAGGAACCATTATTTAATGAGACATATTAAATATATTTCTTATATAATTTATTTTAAAAATAATCATTCATTATATTGAATAAAAACCTATTTTAGGAATTAATTGACCATAAGGGATTGTTTTTCAATGAAAATTTATATCATTTTTTTTTCAATTTCAACTATACATATAACCAACGATGAACATTATACTATATTAGAAACAATTATTGGCCTGTTAAAATTGGTTATTCAAAAAATATTATGTGTTATATAATTTTTAACATTATTTTCTATGAAATATGACATTAAAATAATCTATTCACATCAATTTTAGAAACCAAATATAAAAAATCCTATTGATATATTTTTTATGTTAATTTTTATAAACAATTACGTAAAAATATACATTTTTAAAAATGATTGTATTCAAAGAATTTTATACCCAAACCTATATAAGATAAATAGTAAAAAAATATCATTAAAACATAATAAGATCATCATGAACAATTAAACATTACAAAATTATATGAAAACATTGTTATAATTTTATCAAAATTATAATTTCTAAGTTACGATACAAATCTTTAATAAAAATATTAAAATTAATAAAAATATAATTAAACATGAAAAATATTCCTCCCATTCCCCTCATATATTTTTAACTCAGTTGGGATATAAAATTTTTCATTGTTAAAATTATAGACAATATAAAGAAAATATTTAACAACTAAACTCAATATATTAATATGATAATTAACAAAAATCATTTTGACAAAAAGTAACCTTGTCAAAATATATAATTCTTTCACTAGTAGTTATTTTATACATAAATATCAACACACAATACAAAAATTCAAAATTTTATTTTTTATGATGACACGATTGATTAAAATTGAAAATAAAATTGTAATAATTAATTAATCAAAATTTATAGTATAATGAAATACACTTCTGGTCAAATATATTTTATTTTTATTTACCTTGTTTTTAACAACATGTATATTAACATTCATGACCTATTATAATATGATAAAAAATTTAAAATAATATGTAAAGATATAGTAATTTATATTTATTAAATTATAAAAAATTTCTACTCCAAAACATCCAAAAAAATATCTCACTCATCAATATTTATGAAGTATAAATAGTAAATGGTGATTTCATGGGGATAGAAAACCCACAATATCGAATAGGTAAAGATATAAAAAAATTGCAACATGATTGACTGAGTACTTGATAGTGTAATAAATTATGATAGTGTAATAAAACATGTTATTATACCACTCATGATATGTAACCATCCTACACATAAATTATTTATTTTCAAATATTTCAAAAACATATTTGGTTATCTTATCATAACACGTCGTCATCACTGTTGTAAAAGAAATTATATGCCCGGTAATCTAAACATGAACATTATGTTGTCTTGAATGAATATTGTATAAAGATTCCTATTTAATAAAAAAAGTATAAGTTATAATTTGTATTAAATTTATTTAAATTAATTAAATATAATAATCGTAAGGAAAATAATGGCATCACTCTAAGGTATAAGATATTTTCAAATACAATCTCCATGTTATATATTCGTTAACATTATTAGCTAATAATTGTGTATTCAAATGATATAAGTCATTGGTAGCTGATAGTTTCCTCAAATATAAATTCATACACAAGTAATTCATAAAGTAATTTCGATACATAAAATGTGGTATCTAAAAGGTTAGGACTCTACTACATTTTATACATAATTGTGTCTTAAAATTTTTGGCATTTCTAATATATATAAGAAAATATAAAAATAATATTAAAAATAATATTAAATAAAAATATAATATATGAATATTGCAGGGTTAAGTTGTTGTAAAATTCTACAAGAACAATGTAAGAAATGTTTGACACTTATCCCAACTGTAAAAATCTCACCAATAAGGAACAAAACTCTATTTGATACATTTATAATATCATGGACCATTACCCTTTACTAAAATAACTCTATATAATAATTATTTATGTTATACTAAATATAATGTATGATCTCATATTCTATAATATAATACTATTCATTCTTAATATAAAACTCATAATAAATGGTTGAATGTAAAGGAAGTGGAGGAGTGGGATATTCAGGCCGAAATTATCTATGCATGTTGGTAAATATCGACTGCATCGATCATCTAATCTTTTCCTTCATAGTGTCTCCAAAATCATTAAATTTTTTTTGTAAACTTTTTATTTCTCCTTTGATTAGTTCCTCCCTTAAAAATTTACTAGTTTGACTAAAAGCATTTCAAGGATGTATAATGACCTCACATCCTCGTGCATGACTCCATTTTTCTTCATTTACTATCATTTTCAACAGTATGTCTTTCACACCCTCTACTACCAATGTCCTGTGTGTGATATTATCCTACATATAATACTACAAAAATTATTTTGAATGTATTTTCATGTTATAAAATTTAAAATTTATTGATCAAACTTGGAAACTTATTCTTATAATCTCATTAGTTACAGACCTTGAATCTCCGATAAGATATTTACCCATTTTTTCTAATCCATTCCATATTTTTTTTGATGAAATGGTAGGGCATAAGGGTGGGGGGGGGGGGTAAATATTTATAGATCCTAATTAATAATCACTAAATTTCAAAAAAATAAATATTCATTTTCTCTTATAGTAACATATATTTTCCTCAAAATAAATAATTAGAGTATATTCTCTTTGCATGGTTCTGCTAATTATTTCTCCTTAGTTCCTACTATTTTGTAAGAAACAAAACATTAATAACCTTTTTTATAACCATATATAAATTCACTTTATACAGTTGACATTACACAGAGCAAAAAATATTCATGTTTTTTTCTTTTAAAAAACCTATTTTTTGTATCATCGTCCCAAAAATCAGAAATTTGGAATGGATTTTAATTTATTCATTTACTAAATGTTAAATATGATGTTAATTTTGAATTAAAATACCTATATCACTTTATGAAAAAATAAAATCATCCCCACATGACTTCTTTTATATCTTGTAATCCAAATTTCATCTAAATTTGAAAAAATAAAATTGAATACCTAAATAAGTTATTATTTTTCAAGAAAAATAAAACAATAATAATTTTTTTATCATCTCCCATAATTGATCTCATGTAATATGGTTGATACTCGTCTAATTAGAAAGTAAAAGTTTAATTTTTTCCGAAATATTATAAATCCATAAAACACCAAAAGTGTTTTGATTTTGGAGAAATGGGATAAATATTGTTATAAAATTCAATAAGTTTCCCCTAATTATATCCATGAGGAATTTATAATCTAGTGAAACATGTAGAACCATTTCTACAAGCCAATGATGTCTTATCATACCCTACAAAAGTATGTGGATGTTTTGTAGAAGAATAAGAAGGCTCCTCAACCGAAGAATGTGGTGGATCTTTCCCAGAATATTGAGATAACACATAATTTGGATCAAACATGTTTCTATAAATAAAATTGGAATCAATAGTTCAAATAAACATTAAATTAATTTAAATAATACTTATAACATATAAAATTAAACAAAAAACCCATATAATAAATAAAATTAATTTTGTTAGAACATTAAATTTTTCTTATATAAATAATATATAATCAACTAAAATGGTTATAATACATGAAATATAACAAATAGAAGAAAACTATGAATAAGTAATATTGAATATGATATAAATATAGAATAGACATTAATATCTTTGTGTAATGAAATTACATGTATTAAAAAAATTGTGTATATTTTCTAAAATAGTTAAGTTAAATAATAATACTAAGGACAACATTATAATCTGAATTTTACATAATTATAAAAGTAAGAAAATAAAATATTTATATAATAATTACACTAATAAGATATTATTTAATAATTTCATTCACATATTCTTTATTCATGATCATTCTATATACTATGAATCATTTCTATGTCATGGTCATTAGTATCATCTATTAATATTCTCATGGATGTGGGGATATCACTTAAATTGTAAAAATATATAATTTTATCACTAAAAAGAATTTTCCCCTCTAAAAATAAAATATCATTAACCCCTTGGGTTGAAAATGTAAAAAATATTTTTTTCATGTGTTTCCATCATAAATGGGTTATATGTGCATCATAATCAATTCAGATATATTCGTGTAAATATAAATCCATCATGTTTAACAATGTTTTCATCGTCAATCCATTTACACAAGAATATAGGTATTAAGAAAAATTTATAATCAATCTAGAAAAATATATTCAATAAATATGTAATATGAAATAAATGTAGATATTGTTTTTTGACTTTTACACTCAAAAAATGCATTGTTTTAGTGAAACAATTACACCACCATTATGTACTAAAATTTGGTTATCCTAATATTAAAAATAAAAACTATAACCACTAATGTCATACTTGGACCATGTTATCGTATTTAAATATGGGCCACCTAGTAACTATCTCAATGTTTCCAATGTAGTTGAATCACTAGTCAGGTTCCCTTTAAACCATGCGAGAACAAATGTATGCTTAATAATTACCCACGTATCTTTATTCATTGGATAACATTATTTTCATTCATGAATAAAAAAGTTATATATTATAGTTACCCAAATATATTATTCAAGAGGTATACATATTCTTTCATTATCTCTTCATGTGTTAGAAACCTAAATTTTATCTCACAAATTCTTTTTTCCTCAATAATGAATCTCTATAATGAAATATAGGTTGGATGACATGTTCAAATTTAGACAAGTAGTTTGTAAATAACTCAACCACCTCCTTAAAAATATACTTTTCAATAATATAGGCCTTTGGTTGATGTGGATTTGTTTCAAACCTCTTTAATATCATGATATACCATTCAAAATGATATATCAAACATCAGTATACAGGCCTACATAACTCTACTTCCCAAACTAAATATACCATTAAATTTACCATAATAGAATGAATTATGATGCAAAGTGGATTTCATATTGACAATGTATATTGACAGTTTTATTATCTAAAATAAATAATGACTTTAAATCCCAAACATTATTACAAATATAATTGAAAAATTAATAAACCTTATGATATTCATTCTAACATGGACTCATAATATTCTTGTGTAGGGTATCTTGTATCATATTTTTCATGAAAACATAACAATTTTGAGAATTCATGCCCATAAACTTTTAATCATATAATGATAAAAAATTATTCATATTTAAAAAATAATGTCAAAAAACATTAATACCATATTACCATTACAATATTTTAGTTTTTACTCACTTTCATAATATTTGAAATGGTTAAGGAAAGTGTGTTTGTTTTCCAATGAGAGTGGGAGATAACTCCATACGTATTCTCATTGAGGGACTGTCCAATATGGCTTCTAATTTATCCTTAATATTGACTTAAATATCTAAAAATGTTCAAATAAAACTGTAATAATAATTGTTTTCAACGTGCAATAAATTAATATTATGTTTTACATCACGATATATCTAATAAGTAAGCTTAAAAAATTGAGTGATTATTATATATATTTCTGTCATATATAGATCTTTTTTTCTTTCCAAAGGTAATGTCAATGTTTTTCAACCTCTCAAAATACGGATGAGTTGATAAAGTATTTGAAGTAATTTAAAAATCATTTTATTCATTAAATGATTTTTTTATAATTTTATAAGAGTGATCCATATAAAAAAAATTGATGAATTAGTATATTTATCCTATGTTATAGTTTTTCATATGAAGTCCCTTGATAAAAAATTGATCATTTTTTATGTCCCATTACACTATATAAATAAAAAATTTCAGATATTGGGAAATAATTTATAATAAAAATTATCATGAATTGAAATTGAATAATTCTTTTTCATAAGAATTGAATATTTTGATACCTTCCTCTAATAATAGTTTAAAATAATCATTTAATTGTGATAAGTAAACATCAATTTAATTTCAAGGTTTATTTGGACAAAATTTTATGAAACTCAACAGAACATATTTTTTATCCATACAAATTTGTGGGAAAATTTGTAAATTATCAATAGAATAATCCATGAACTATTTTTTCTATTTAGACTCTGATAAAAATTAATTAAATCTATTTATAATCCAAGTATACAATTTTTAACATCATTTCCTATTTTATTAAATGAATAATTACTTTATTTTATTATGGGGAATCACCTAGATAATTTAGTTTTCCATCAAATATTCACTCATATACATTCAATCTTATACTTTTTTCATCATTTGGAATTTTAAATGAGGAATTATATAATGATACCAAATTTTATTGTCATAAATTATGGTACACTTAATTATAGATAAATCAAAACATGATCATTATTTTAACTTATGCTGAAGTGACCCACATTAACAACATGCTGACAAACCTTCAAATTCTATTCTATAGAGCACATTTCCATTGGGGTATGAGTGTGTCTTCTTGTATCTCAATCCTAATGGGCATATTTTTGTAGCATACATTCAATATGTATAAAATTATCTTCTAAAATAATGTCTTTAAATAGATTTTCTACCTTTTAAAAGCTCATATCAATCCATCCATTTATACCTTTCAAGATAACCAATCTCAACAACGTGGATAAAACCATTAATTTAAAACATCTTCAAAAAAGTGATTTTTCAGCATCATTATATAATTTCTCAATATCTATTGCTTCCACTTAACTGTCATAGATAATTTCCCCTATTTGATCATATTTATCATTTCTAAAATCTACATCATCATTAGATCTTGAATTCTATTCAATTTCATAATGTCAAATCCAAAGAATCTAACTTGGATTGAAATTATTAAAATTTAAATGATATTTTATTTTTCTAAATCCTAGTTCCCTCGTTTTTAATCCCCTCATGTATGGAATATAATATAGATTATATTTTAAAATATTCTATTTATAAGATTATAAAAAATCAACAACCCTTTTTCTCATGTTAATCACTTATTCATCGTGTAGTAATCTAGCTATGATTATTTATCACCTATAGAAACTATAAATTCAATAATATTAGTTATTGAATATTGTAACTATAAATTCAAAGTTACCATTCAAAAACACATATAAAAATATTTATTTTCCAAAATAGAAACATTAATAATAAAAATTTTAATGATAATAATAATAATAATAACAAAAATAATTTATTAGGGATAAGTTTGAAATTTTATACAATATATATTCATTCAATTATTTTAATTATTTGATAAATTATTTAATCATCTAATTTTAATTTATATTTTTTTGTTAAAAATATATTTTATAAAAGAATACATATAAATATTTTCATATATATGAAATATAAATTATATTTATATTTATAACTATAAATATTATAATAAATTGTAAATAATTTATAAAAAACCTATAGAATATTTTTAAAAAATATATAATTTAAAAGAGGAGATTTGATGTCGCTGTAATGGAGAGGACTCGATAATAATCATGAAATGGTGGTATAGGATCATCGATGTAACAGCCCAAGATTTTATGAAAAATATTCTTTTTAATTTCACTAATGTCTTGTGTTGTACGCTACACCAAAAGGAGCTTGCACAACACGCATCCTTTACTTTCCTTGCATTACACGCAATCGCGACCTTCGTCGATAGCGTGTGTAGTACGCAATAACGAGTTTCACTAAACAACAATATGCTATTAAAATATTATTAAAACAAGCCGTTATGAATAGTAGTAACCACTTTTTTAAATTTTTTAAATTTTATTTTTCAAAATGGAATTCATTTTTGGATTCGGAATATCGAAATTAGCCTAGGGTGAAATTTTGGTATTTTTCTGAAAACTTTCAATTTTTGATGAATAGTGAAACCACTAAGTGGTAGTTAAAAAAACTGAATTTTTCATAAAACTTAATTTTACCGCTTCTGTGAGTGGAATTTCGAAAATCCGAGAGACACAGTTAATTTCAAGGACTAAAATGTGGTTCAATGAGATGAAAATAATTTTTGGTGAATAGTAACTTTTTAATTTTTTTTAACACGGTAAAAAGTAAATAGGGTAATTAAGGGTAGAAATGATATTATTATTACCCTAACACATGTCCTAATTCTATTGGACAAGTGTAATTTGACCAAAAACAAACATAGGAAAAAAATATGACCATTTAGGCCCACTTGGATTAGATTAGGACATTTATTATTAATTTATTTAATGAAAGGTTAAAAGAGGTAAAATCAAAGTTTATTTACTAAAACAATTTTAATATGGGGTTATACATAAGCTAAATTCGACTATAAATATTCATTAGAAATCTAAAAAGATTTCCTACATAATGTTATTTTATTTGTAATTTTTAGACATTAAATAATTTAATTTCTTTATGACACAACGATGATGCAGTAATTATCTTATTAATGAAATATTGACATTATTGATGTTATAAATACCCAAATAAATATAATTTGAGACTTTTTATGAATTACACTAATTTTCTAGGTTAATATGACATGTTAGTATTGATTTAATTAACTTTTTTTGAACTTATCATTCTGTTATGATTTTCAAAAAAATCAATTACTAAATAGTGTCAAAATTGACATAAAATAGTTTTTAAAACAAATATTATTTTATTAATTGTTATTTTATTTCAAAAAATCTAAGGTTCGGCCAAATGACTTAGATAAGGTTATATATATTCATAATAAACAACTTGGGGCTCGTTTGGCTTCTTATTGTAAGTTTATTAACCTTATAGTGTAAGAACACAAGAAGACACGGTAAAAGTACAATTATTTAACTTAATGCTAAATCTAAATGATAAGGTTAAAATAGGAACCTAAACTTGTCTAAATTCTATTGGATGAGAGGATTTCGACCCATCCCCACCTTAGCTTCTAAATATATCGATTTGGAGCTATTTAAAACCGAACTTTACTTTATAATAAAATAACATTTTTTGTTATTCCAAAGGTACCCCTCTCCTCCCTTATAAAAGGGCACCTCCTCCATCTCCTCCTCACACTAATTTGAGCATTCAAGCTCGGCCAACCCCTGCCAAAATCTCTTCTCCACTTCCCTAGTATCATCTTAGAGGTCTTGGTCTTCTTCAGAGACCATCCTTAGTTCATTAAGGGGAGGTTAAGTGAAGGCGCGTCAAAAAGAGGAGGTTCAGACACTTACGAAGCAAATCGGACCTAAGGTAAGGGAAATATCACAATCTCATTTTTATCCAAGATTGTTTATACATTGGCATTTAATGGGGTGCATTTTATCATCCACATTCATGTTTCCTCGAGATGACATATTATTTACATCCACCTACAATGGTTTAAATTCAATTTTACCATTCGGTGTGTTTTTAGTAAAAGATATGAAAGGAATCTTTTGTCATTTTTCATACGTGGTACTTTTTTCACTTTTCCGAAAAAAGTACGAGGAGAATGTTATTTTTAATGTATACGGCGTGAACGGATTTTTACGGTTTCATAACGCCTCATTTTCAAGAAGCTTCCTCTACAATATTTCATGATTATTTTCAATAAAACCCCTTTCTTTTAAAATTGCATGGAATTTTGTGAAAAGAACATGATTTTAAAGAAGAAATGATATTTTCCTCAAGAATTCATTTCAAGTGTTTTGTCAAAACTATTTTAAATCTAAGATGAAATTATTTCATATGTGTATGTTTCAAGTAAAATTTCTCTATGATTTCAATGGATTCAATTTTCTTTATGATGAAATGATATCAATTGTTTATGGATTATGTTATGATGGCATGATGTTTAAGAATCCCATTTTATTTCATGGGTTATGCTATGATGTATGATTTATGATTTTGTGGCACACATAAGAATGGTATCATTATGAGATGGGTGGGACCTATATCTCCCTCCAATGCATTGGGTAAAGATTTTATATCTCATGAGATAGACATGGCTGGAATGGTAGGTTATACCGGTTCAGTGAAACAGGACTGAAACGAGGGTGACTCGGTTCAGAAAGGGACTTTTTCCACTAAGATAGTCTTGTAAATGAGTCTTGACTAACATGAAATGATTCTCTATGATTATGTGTGAATGCCACAAATTTTTATGTTTTAAGTTATGATTATTGTGATTACATTTCACTGCCATGATTTACCCCATGTTATGAAATTATGATCTCTTTTGCAGGTTAAGATTTCAAAAAGTTATGTGCTAATGAATATGATGTGATTGATATTTCTTTTGTTTACCCTTACTGGGCATTTGAGCTCACCCTTTTATGTTTTCTTTTCCCTAGGATATAAAGAAAGGTTTTAGGTATAAAAAAGAAGATCTTTATGGGAGATGTTGAAGATCTTTCACCACGATTAGAAGATTACGTTCCGAGTTTCCAAAGACACTAAACTATTACGATCCTTGCGTGTGTGTTTTTGTTATGTACTAAGTATTCCTCAAATGTAATGTAATGTCAATGTACTTCAAGCTTCGGGTCTCTACAGTTGGTATCAGACGAAAGGTTTAGTCAACCTTTGGAAACTAGGATGCGAAAACGTTAGTGAGATCCCTAGAGATATTTCTAAGGTATGTCTAGGGATGTCCCTAAGGATAAGTATACGTATAGGATATAGTCCTAGAACTATGGTAACGAAATTAGATTAAACCAAAGATGTTAGATATTGAAGTTACTCCCCCTTTATTATGATTTTTGCCTCTCACACTATTCTTTTTGGGTTTTAGAAAATGTCTGGAAACAAGATGATTCACGATAATGGAGGATATGATGGACAATAGAATGAAATTATTCATGATCAACCAAATGAAATGGGATTTGGAAGTCCAAACATCATTATTATGCCGAATCAGCAATCTCATAATATGATCAATAAAGTAAAATTTGGTAAGTTTCCTGACTCGGCTAATAAGAGAAAGATGGAGTTTCATGATGATCATAGAGGAAAGAAAGTTCAATTTCCCCTATGTAAATCATGTGGGAAGAGGCATCAAGGAGAATGTTTCAAAGGAACTGGAAGATGCTTTGGGTGTGGAAAAGAAGGACACAAAGCCAGTAAGTGCAAAGGAAAAGGTTCAGTTAACACCAGGGATGAGGATAATGGTATTGCTACGACATCAACAATGGTTAAATGTTTTAAATGTGGAATGTACGGGCATTATGCAAACCAATGCCCTAAGGGAAAGTCTCATGAAGAGAATCAGTATGGTCGTATGGGTAGTATTTATGTGGATGATGATGAAGAGACTAAAAATGATATGTGAGATGAAAGAATTTTTGAAGCTCGGTCAATGGTTTAATGTTGTATAAGTAATCTCATGCTACTATGGAATAAAGAGACATCTATGGATTGTTACACTGTTGTCTTTCCTTGAGTTTTGAAAGTGTATGATTAATGTTGCCAGCATCCATGAAAGGTTATTCAGATATTTTTGGAATGTAGATGATATGCTCATAATGAAGGGATAAGGAGGAAATTAAATTTTTGATAGTATTCATGAGCTCGTGATTGATATAAGGAGAAGGTTATATCATGGTTTGAGTATATAGAATTTTTGGATTTTGGAATGTGGAAAGTGTTAACTTTTAACTGCATTCATGTTTTCACTAAGGTTCAATGGGTATTCATTATTCAAGAGAATACATGATTAAGGTATTCACATTTGACCAACAAGATATATCTTATGATATATGGGGGATAAATGATGGCATTCACGTGATTGTTCTGTGACATTTCAAGTAATCATTTTCTTTATACTATGAGCTTGGACCGAAGTATTTTAGATAAGCCTAAAGATTAGAATGGATTATGTTGGACATAAGTTAGGATAGAACGTTTTTAGATATTATTGATGGGATGTTATAGTAATATAGCTTTTGAAAAAGGACAACCTGCAGGACGGGCGACAACCCATCGCGTCGGACAAGGCTGTGGGAATCGAAGCCACAACCGAAATGCGACTGGCCTTTATTGCCTACCACTGGCCTATAGGAAGTCCCTGTTTAGTAGAAACTAGTTTTTTTATATTAAGCAGTATGATATATGAAGTATAAGTCCATTTTAGGAACCATATATGATTAATCTCACTATAGAATGACTTATGTATATTTAATAACTTTTGCTAAACTTTTGTTTGAAACAGATGGAATGACCCGTCATTCTATCACATGATCTGCTAACACTTCACAAATAACAAATTCAACTTCATTTATTTAAGAGATGAAGTAGAAATTGTTCAAGGCACGAACAATAGTGAGATTGTACCAAAATAAAGTAAGTATTTATTCAAATTCAAACTCTTCAACTTTAGGGAAACGATCTTGAAAACAAAAAATGTTGTCCTATTGCTCTTATATCTGATTAATCAGATGGTACCTTAGATCGTCACAAATTTATAGATTTGTGATTGTTGGATTTTCCATATCCATGTTCTCTACCACTCTCCATCAAAACATGATGGTTAGATTTTTCTTCCATATCCATATTTTCACCTATGTGGAAACCCAGTGATTAGTTTATTTGGGTAACCGTTATGTTTCATACATTCATTTTTAAAGATTGGTTTTGGTATTCCTTTTTACGATGTGGGTTTCTATTAAAGAAAATTTCGAATAGTAAACCATTTATAACCCCGATGAATTTCGAGTGAGAAATTCATTTTAAGGGGGGTAGAATGTAACAGCCCAAGATTTTATGAAAAATATTCTTTTTAATTTCACTAATGTCTTGTGTTGTACGCTACACCAAAAGGAGCTTGCACAACACGCATCCTTGACTTGCCTTGCATTACACGCAATCGCGACCTTCCTCGATAGCGTGTGTAGTACACAATAACGAGTTTCACTAAACAACAATATGCTATTAAAATATTATTAAAACTAGTCGTTATGAATAGTAGTAACCACTTTTTGAAATTTTGTAAATTTTATTTTTCAAAATGGAATTCATTTTTGGATTTGGAATATCGAAATTAGCCTAGGGTGAAATTTTGGTATTTTTCTGAAAACTTTCCATTTTTGATGAATAGTGAAACCACTAAGTGGTAGTTAAAAAAACTGAATTTTTCATAAAACTTAATTTTACCGCTTCTGTGAGTGGAATTTAGAAAATCCGAGAGACACGGTTAATATCAAGGACTAAAATGTGGTTCAATGAGATGAAAATAATTTTTGGTGAATAGTGACTTTTTACTTTTTTTACCACGGTAAAAAGTAAATAGGGTAATTAAGGGTAGAAATGATATTATTATTACCCTAACACATGTCCTAATTCTATTAGACAAGTGTAATTCGACCAAAAACAAATATAGGAATAAAATATGACCATTTAGGCCCACTTGGATTAGATTAGGACATTTATTATTAATTTATTTAAAGAAGGTTTAAAAGAGGTAAAATCAATTTTATTTAATAAAACATTTTTAATATGGGGTTATACATAAGCTAAATTAGACTATAAATATTAATTTGAAAGATTAAAAGATTTCCTACATAATGGTATTTTATTTGTAATTTTTAGACATTAAATAATTTAATGTATTTATGACACAACGATGATGCAGTAATTATCTTATTAATGAAATATTGACATAATTGATGTTATAAATACCCAAATAAATATAATTTGAGACTTTTTATGAATTCCACTAATTTTATAGGTTAATATGACTTGTTAGTATGGATTTAATTAACTTTGTTTGAACTTATCATTCTGTTATGATTTTCACAAAAATCAATTACTAAATAGTGTCAAAATTGACATAAAATAGTTTTTAAAAAAAATATTATATTATTAATTGATATTTTATTCCTAAAAATCTAAGGTTCGGCCAAATGACTTAGATAAGGTTATATATATTCCTAATAAACAACTTGGGGCTCGTTTGGCTTCTTATAGTAAGTTTATTAACCTTATAGTGTAAGAACACAAGAAGACACGGTAAAAGTACAATTATTTAACTTAATGTTAAATCTAAATGATAATGTTAAAATAGGAACCTAAACTTGTCTAAATTCTATTGGATGAGAGGATTTCGACCCATCCCCACCTTAGCTTCGAAATATATCAATTTTGAGCTATTTAAAACCGAACTTTACTTTATAATAAAATAATATTTTTAGTTATTCCAAAGGTACCCCTCTCCTCCCTTATAAAAGGGCACCTCCTCCCTCTCCTCCTCACACCAATTTGAGCATTCAGGCTCGGCCAACCCCTGCCAAAATCTCTTCTCCACTTCCCTAGTATCATACTAGAGGTCCTGGTCTTCTTCAAACACCATCCTTAGTTCATTAAGTGGAGGTTAAGTGAAGGCGCGTCAAAAAGAGGAGGTTCGGACACTTACGAAGCAAATCAGACCTAAGGTAAGGGAAATATCACAATCTCATTTTTATCTGAGATTGTTTATACATTGGAATTTACTAGGGTGCATTTTATCATCCACATTCATGTTTCCTCGATATGACATATTATTTACATCCACCTACGATGGTTTAAATCCAATTTTACCCTTCGTTGTGTTTTTAGTAAAAGATATGAAAGGAATCTTTTGTCGTTTTTTGTACGAGGTACTTTTTTGACTTTTCCGAAAAAAGTACGAGGAGAATGTTATTTTTAACTTATACGGCGTGAACGGATTTTTACGGTTTCATAACGCCTCATTTTTAAGAAGCTTCCTCTACAAGATTGCATGATTATTTTCAATAAAACCCCTTTCTTTTAAAATTGCATGGAATTTTGTGAAAAGAACATGATTTTAAAGAAGAAAGGATATTTTCCTCAAGAATTCATTTCAAGTGTTTTGTCAAAAGTATTTTACATCTAAGATGACATTATTTCATATGTGTATGTTTCAAGTAAAATTTCTCTATGATTTAAATGGATTCAATTTTCTTATGATGAAATGATATCAATTGTTTATGGATTATGTTATGATGGCATGATGTTTAAAAATCCCATTTTATTTCATGGGTTATGCTATGATGTATGATTTATGATTTTGTGGCACACATAAGAATGGTATCATTATGAGATGGGTGGGACTTATATCTCCCTCCAATGCATTGGGTAAAGATTTTATATCTCATGAGATAGACATGGCTGGAATGGTAGGTTATACCGGTTCAGTGAAACAGGACTGAAACGAGGGTGACTAGGTTTAGAAAGGGACTTTGTCCACTAAGATAGTTTTGGAAATGAGACTTGACTAACAAGAAATGATTCTCTATGATTATGTGTGAATTCCACAAAGTTTCATGTTTTAATTTATGATTATTGTGATTACATTTCACTGCCATGATTTACCCCATGTTATGAAATTATGATCTCTTTTGCAGGTTAAGATTTCCAAAAGTTATGTGCTTCTGTATATGATGTGATTGATATTTCTTTTGTTTACCCTTACTGAGCATTTGAGCTCACCCTTTTATGTTTTCTTTTCCCTAGGATATAAAGAAATGTTTTAGGTATAAAAAAAAGAAGATCTTTATGGGAGATGTTAAAGATCTTTCACCACGATTAGAAGATTACGTTCCGAGTTTCCAAAGACACTAAACTATTACGATCCTTGCGTGTGTGTTTTTATTATGTACTAATTATTCCGCAAATGTAATGTAATGTCAATGTACGTCAATCTTCGGGTCTCTACAATCGAGGGTGGGTAAAGGTTTCTTAGATGGGAGAAGGTGGGGCTGGGTTTAAAAAAATGAGGACTTGATATAGTATAATAAATATCATCGTAGGAGACCCAGAAAATTTGAGGGTATCTTGGACAAGATAACATGGGTTAAGATAGTTAAATCACTAAAGAAGTGTTAGTTCTATCTGTATGAAGATCTAAGGTTACTATTAATTTGGGATATTTTTAATTATTTTAATGATTTTCAGTTTCAGTTATCTCAATAGAAAACATTATAATATATTATCAACTATTTTCAAAATTGGTTATAAAATAACCAATGTTAAAATGTGATATTATATACCATTTTCATCTAGTCACCATACTCTATATCTCACACATCAAAAAAGTAAATCATAGAAATAAAAATCAATACAAAAGGATCGTTTTTCAAAATTAGTGGTGCATGTTTGGTATGTTCAAAAAATCCCAAGACCATACAGTTCACAAGAAACATCATATAGAATACCATGATTATGGTCTCTTTTTAAAATAAAAATACAAGAGCCAATATGATGACCCCCCAACATCAGAAGATATAAATTATTCCATTAATCAAACATTTTTCAATAAAATGTTATTTCTTCAATGAGGTAAGGATTAAACCCACCTTATTGATAAAATTTTCTCGAAAAAATATCATTTTCTGTCAAACGTTTTCATGTCAAAGAACAAGATTAAAACATTCTTCTTCCTCAACACACAATAATAGTGTGATCATCCTTCTTTAAACATATAGATCGGTGTGTACTCTTCTATTTATTTCTCTCATTTTCTTCTTTTATTTTATTTCTTCTCACTTTAACTCTATTTTTTCATTCTCCTCATTCGTTCAATACCCACTATCAATTCATTATCTAAAAAATGTTACTTTTTTTTTTAATTTTCCACTTTCAATTTCAAATTAAAATTCCAAAAATAAACTACTCTGAACATTATTTCACATTATACTAACTCATTGGATCAATATATCACTTCAAGTCACCTTTGATATAATTTAGAAACATGATGAATTAATTTGGAATATCCCTTGAACTAATCACAAAGTCACATAAGAAAATTCACTCAAATCTGAATTTTCTCAAAGACTATAGTGTGTCTATGGTGTCACCAGATCATACCAAAGTGAATCTTTTCCAAAATATTTTGAAAATAACTTTAGACTAGGATCACACTCCTATAGTAATCCCCATAAGTATTTTATCATTAAAATCCAAACCACATCACACATATCACAATATAATGTATCTAGGTTTTTAAAAAAACATCTAATTACAACTCAATTGTTTAATAGTGATCCTTCTCATAGTGTATAGATATTTTAAAGAAATTCTTCAAAATCCATGGTCAACCCGGTTCCCTATTTCTCATATAAAATCATCTATTTTACTCTATGGGATGCACCCTGATGTGGTTTGTCATACGACATGACATAAAAATTTTCTTCTTTAGTAAAAAATATTAAAACTTTATTTTTTTCACTCTGGTCATGTTCAAACACTTAAATTACCTTCATTTCATCTAAACTGCATTAATTTATCTGAGTTTGAATTTGATTCACGTGTTGAAAAAAAATTCCAAAAAAATATAGCACTAAATTTCACAACTCTTACCCACTTAAATTCATGATTAACAACAAATTATATTCTCCTTTAATTGGAAAAAATATATTAGGGAATCTCTACACTAAAATACCTTCTTTTTCATAAAACATTCAACGTCAATGGACTCTAAATAAGGTATTATCAATGTACCACCTTATTATATCAATGATTTTACTCATGTAAATCATCAATATCATCACTCCGCATCATAATGGGTTAGGGATTAACCTGTTTTTCAAATATATCATCAATAAATCTTATATATGTCTCTATAAAAAAAGAAGTGGATGAATCATCTTAGATTTTTTCATGGAAAATAGATAATAAAGATTAAATATAAAAAAATCAATATCATTCATTTTGTATCTATAATTAATAGAAACTATAACCCACTATATTTATACCAATGGATACCTTAAGTTTAAAAAGTTCACAAAGATGTCAAGAAATAAAATTTTACAGCTCGAAAAATGATATACCTCTTAATTAACCTTATAACTAGAATTTTAAGACCATGGATCCTTACAATGGGTTATCAGGATCATTTATAGGATAATGAAAGTCATCTAAGTCATTTTTTTTATTTTTTATGGCCTAATAGGTTATATGTATGTTAAAAATATACTTCTTACCTATATGATATCCCACACATCATAGTGATATATATTATATTATCATCAAATTATACTCTAAAACCTATTTAACAAAACCTGACCTTATCGAGGATCTACATAGGATTGTAACAATATCAAAATAGGTCACCAAAAATATACCTTTATGAGGAAAAGGGTTATAGAATTGTGTTATATGTGAAATCAAAATCATCAGGGTTATTGTTTCCTAATATTTATGCCAATAAAACTAAATAACTAACAAAAATTTAAAATAAAACAAATATAAATCATTAAATTAATTATGAAAGGATCTATATAGAATAAAAAATAACACACTCACTCAAAACCATGTGATAATAAAGCCTCAATATAATGAATATATCATGTTCTCAATATATGTGTATGAAACCCATTATGAAAATATAAATAATTAACTTCTCAAACTATGTAATAATCTCCAAAATATGGTCTTTTAGAATAACTATATCGATTATTGTCTCTATTTTTCCCAAAAAAATATTTTTCTTGGTCAATGGTACATTATCATATATGTATCCATGAATGGTAGAATGTGCATCACATGTACAAGAACATGAAAAGTCTCAAGTCTACATAGGTAAGTTTCCTTCTTTAATTTCAGTATCATAGACTTTATTTTGTTATATTTTGGGTTAGAGGTGAGTTTGAGGGATTTTAGAAGAGATGTGTAAGAAAAAGAATAATGGTTAAAAGTGTAGGTGTCACCAGGTATTTGGTGGCCTTATATTGGGTACCTGGTAAGAACCGAAGAAAAAACCCTTAAAATAAGGGTGTTTTAGACTTTTTAATACCTTAATTTTATTCCTTAGAACTAAAGGATTGGGATTTTATTTATTCTCACCATCTCTTTATCAACTAAAAATACTCAATATTTTCTATCTCTTTATATAAAGAGTATCCCTTAATACCCTCATCCATATCATTTATAACTATTTTCAAAGTATTTTAATCATTTGGGAAATGATGAATCCACACTCAAATCTAGTTACCATTAATATTTCCAAATTTAAGGGGTTGTAAAATCATTCTACTACCACTTAGTTCTTGAATAATAATTTCATCTATTTTATCCTCTACTCATTAGGATTACGAAGAGTTTTATGTGGTGAAAATATAAGGTATGTTCATCACCTTTCTTATCAGGTTCCCCCTTCTATGATAGGATCATTAAACCCCAAATTTCCTCTTTCCTCGGGCTCATATAAGAATGAAATATGTTTCATATTATCTTTTATATGGACTTATAATAGCTTATATACATTTATTATTAGTGATTTTACCTCTTCATCATCCCATGACCATAAAGAGTTAGTAATGAAATGGTTTGAGGTTGAGATAACATAAAAAATAAATAATTTTTTTCATAAAAAACTGTTTAAAAACTGTTTAACGGACAATGTAAATTATTGGTTAATTCAATTTAGATAAATTATGTCAATATGAATATATAATCTCCCAAAGGCCATATGTTTCACACTTATGGTAGAGTGCTGAAAAATTAATTAATTTCTTAAGATAAATGCAGTTATAGTGGTAACCAAGATTTTCTCCTATCGAGGAGTGAAAAGAAATTTATTTTTTTATTTTTTATTGGTTAAGGAAACACTGTTTTTTTGGGTTTTTAATTTAAAAAAAGGTGAGATTAGAATCAGATAAATATGATTAAAAATAATGGGATGAGAATGGTGATTCTTTTAAGGTATTATTTACACTTACAATGATATAATAGTCCCAAAAATGGTTTTTACATGTCTCTTTGTGAATTAAAAAAGTGATATAATCCAAGATAGATTTATCAAAATACCTAAGGATGAAGGGTAGTGTGGTGATTGATCTGATAGTGATAAATTCTTGATCATCCACTTTTCCTATGTGGGTCAAAATATATAAAACATCCATTAAACTAAAAATTAATGTCCCAATCTGGTTTCGGTGTTCCCAATAATTCTAAGAGTAACTACTTCTACAACACATGTGCCATTGATTTATAGACACTAACTTTCTTATATAAGCTAATCCTTTGAAAAAAAATCATCACATAGAGTAGGGGTATTATTAATTATCAACATAAGTAGAAATAGTGAGCATGTTGTAAACCCTAATCATAATTTTATTCAAAGAACAAAATAGTAATGGGGATCTAAAATTAGTTAATAGGAAAGATGTTTTATTCATTAAATCATGAGGTCCCAAGAATTAAAATGGAGAACCATTTCTTCCCTACTCTCAATATAATTATTAATCTACTTGAAGGCTAGCATACATTGATAGAAAATAATAATGACTTGAAAAAGGAAATAAAATAGAAAATAAAACTGAAAAATCATCATATTTTCTATCCACCATCACACATGATTCAGGTCCAGCATCCTACTCTTTTTGGTATCCTTTTTTTATAGATTCATGACCTATTATTTTTTTGTCTAGTCAAACATGTTTGGTCTTATACTTTTTTAATATTTTAATTATTTCCAATTATTCTCTATAGAATTATTTCTTATTCATCATATGGTCTTCCAGAAAAAATATTAAAAATTATTATTTTGGGTATTGAAGATATTATATATGTTTACACCCATGTGTAAGACACTTATTTTGAACATGCATTCTAAAATGGAACCCATGGTTTTACCATTAATTGCAGATGAATAATCATAAAATATATGCAAGTCCTATAATTAAAAGATATTTAGAAAAGGATTTAATCAACCATGAAATTCTTCTTAATGTATCATACATGCAATGAAATTAAATTGATCGACTATATGAAATAAAGGTGGTTGTGAAGTCAAGAGATCATGGAAAATGAGTTGTCATGTGGAATGTTTAGTGTATTGTTGATCATTTTAAGGTATAGTTGATCGACAGAAACATGTGATCAATTGAGGACAGAAATTATCAATTAAATTGTTTTAGGGCCAATATTAATGTATTACACTACTACAAAAATATCCTAAATCAGCACTCAAAACGGGCTTTAACAGCGCTAAAAAAGTGTTGTAAAGCTCAGTGGTAATATAGGGGGGTCCCTTTAATCAGTGCTCCAAAAAGCACTGATAAAAGAAACATTTATTTGTTCTAAAAAAAGTGTTGATAAAAGACCCCTTTATCAGTGCTTTTTTTGTGCTGATAAAATGGGCCTTTATCAGTGCTTTTTTTAAAACACTGATAAAAGTCATAAAAATTATAAAAAATAAAAAAATTAAATAATGCGCAGGGAGAGCTTTTATCAACGCTAGACCACCCCTTTATCAGTTCTAGGAGGTCTCTCGTGTGCTTCCCTTCCGGCGCATCCACACACGCACACACTACCTTTGCCTCCACCCGAACACGAACCCGCAACCACCCCCTTTCACGGCGGCACCTTTACCACTATGTTATTTCGTTTTTTTCTCTATTTAATGATATATATCTTTATATATATGTAGTTATATTTATTCATATATTGATATAGATTCATATTAATATAAATATATTTATTCATATATTAGTATATATATATTCATTTGTATATCAATATATATTTATATCTATTTATTTATATATATTTTTTCTTTATAATTTTTTATCCGTATATTTATTTTTATATTAATATATACTTATAAGATTAGTTTTAAATACAGTTATGAAATATTTTTTATGTTAGTTTTTAATTAAATAAATAAATACATACATACATATGTACAACACACACACACAGACACACACAAACACATACACAGACACAAACAAATACGAATAAATACATATATATGTGTCTTTAAAAATCCATTGAATGTTAAAATGACCATAAATTATAATCGAAAATCACGTTTCAACTCCACAACCAGTCAAATAGAAGAAAATGAAACAATTTTCGATATGATATGTGGTACAGTCTTAACGGACATCCGTTTCAGAAGTTGTACCTATTTGAATGTTAACAAATCGGGGTATCCCGACAAAAAACTCAGTTTTGGAGGCCTTCTGAGACTTTTATGGGAATGATAAAGGTGACAGAGGCTTTTCTACAGTCACCACCACATAGCGCTCATCCCAGGCTTTGATTTGATATGTTGTAGAGCTCAAACGGACACCCAGATCAAAAGTTATGGCTTTTTGAAGTTTGAGATGCATTATCAACTTATTTTAGAAATTTTATTAATTGTTTTGACTTTTTGTGTCTTTAAATTGTTATTTAATGATTTTTAATCAATAATAATTCTCAGATTATAAATTAATAATATTTTTTAATAATAATTTAACGAAATTTTCAGTCAATTTATATATATATTAAATCAATAGTCTGTTTATAAGTATATAAAACATATTTAACAAATATATATTATACTTATATAACAATAGATATACTTACATAACAATAATTTATTTTTCATGATTTTTTTAAATATAAATTTTTTCCGCCCTGATAAAGCCCCCCTTTATCAGTGCTTTTTTCTAGCGCTGATAAAGTCCCCCTTTATCAGCACTTTTTTAGAGCTGATAAAGGGGTAGCGCTTCCCTTTCCCTTTTCTATAGTAGTGTTACTATGGTTGATTCATCACACATCTTATTTAGGTAAGGCACAAATGAATAAGGATATATCGTTGGTACCTACAAATACATTTCATGGACCAGGATGGTTCTTATACTAAACTTTTTAGGCTTTTCCCACGCTTGTACTAACATGTCTTGAAAAATTATAACATCTACATTAGCAAACAATTGATTGATGATGGTTACATAGGTCTACATCATGTTTACAAAAAAATAGATTTATTCATACATATGCTATAAAAGATGATTTTTTAGGATCTTATAAGACTTGTCTAATGCATACTTTGGGGTAGAATTTCCCTATGTACCCCATTAATAATTTATAGGAATCTAGTTTCATGTGTTCATAGGAAGTCTTTTTTCATTTATTTAATATTCCTTCGAGGGGGATAAATCCATTACAATCCTCCAAGAATAACCACTTCCCTCGTTATTTCTCTTATCAGGCATCACTTCCAATGTCACATTCCCTACTCTCAGTCCTTTACAATGGAAACATAATGAATTAACAATAGTAATACATTAATATAAAAATAAATAAATTGAATTCAATAACTAATTTCTCTATTTTTTATAACTTTTATACAATCAAATTATATTTTAAAATTAAATTACCAAACATGTTTGGCCTTCTACAAATTTAAAAAATATGAATGAAGAAAATGAATTTAATATCACCAAAATATCATGAAATTATTGTCTATTTCAATTCCACCAAAAATGAATATTATACTATGGATAAGCATATTTCAAAAATATTATCATAGAATGATTTAAATACCTAGTCAATGTGAGTCCCGTTTTCTACTGTGTGTTTTTAAGTATTTTGATTCATTCTAAATGTCATTAATTCCATTTTCTCCATTAATTGTATTCAATTAATTACCCCTTCTCTCACCTCTTAATATTCACTACATTCCAAGAAAAATTTCACTCATCAAAAAAATATGATTTTAAAATAATATTTTTCTCATTCTAAGTTCATAAAATTTTTATCATTAGCATGATAAACTTCTTCAACTCCACCTAATGAATAAAATAATTATGTGTCATGAGGTATAAATCGCTGTTGTTTTTTTACTTATGGGTCATTAGGATTTGAATATTAAAATTATGAGTCTGATAAGGAATATTGGATTTAGTTTGAAGCTAAATGCATGATTTTCACATTCCTCTACGAATTGACCCCCATCATCTTCCTTTTCCACTAGCTCAACTTTCCTTCTTTGTATTTTCCAACTACATCCCACACTCTTTTATCAATTCATTTGTATAAGAAATTTCTTTCCTATAATTTCATTAATAGGCACAATTTTTTCTTATACTCTTGTTGGAAAAGTGGGACTCTTGATTTTTTTTATTATGGGTTTCTGTTTTGTCTTACCCTATATTTTCATGTCTTTTAGGGCCTTTGTTCTAAAAAAACATCAGCACTTCCTCTCAAACCAAATCCCTTGGAAAATATTAATATATTTATATTGTTTCATATATATTTTTAATAAAACTAGCCTACTAAATTCATTTATTAATTATTATCCACCATAGATATGTTTATAATTAATGACATGTTTCTTCCCTCATTCCATTTTTCTATTAGTATTGTTTCTGCTCTTTTAGATATGTAATTTTTGTGAACAATTGAATTCTCATAGGGAAAGATAAATGATTTTCTCTTCAAAATAGTGGTGGGATTTCATGGCCAACTGTGGATGATATCGAGAAACTTTTCTCACTCTTTACATTATGATTTTCCCTACAAAATAGTAGTATAAAATTTGCTGCACCTTTTTTAATTGGCTTAAGAATATTCTAGACAAATTGTCCTCATCACTTTATTTCATTCCCACACATGAATTCAAGATATATTATGAATAATATTCTCTATAAATATGGATAGGAATATTTTCTTATAATGTGTTTAGCTAACAAAATCATTCATGACTGCTAACAAATACAAGGATTAAACATTATTTTAGGATTAAAAAACGATTAATTGAAAAGATGAATTTTATTTGAAATAATGACTCAATACATTATATAACAATTTCATTCAATTCTCCATGTTTTTGTCTATACTACTCTGAAATTTCTAGTTATTCATGTATATCTTGGTTATGTCGTGAATTAGGTCATTGTAAAGAAAATTTCAAAGTTGGTTTCGAAGCCTATGTGATTCTAAAATATGTGCGAGTATGTGATGGCATTAGATTCAAAAAATAGGGTTTTAATGAGTCTCAATCACTTATAATTTGAAAACATGTTCATTTATATATGCATTTAAGATGATTTAATAGGTTAAACATGTATCCCAACATTTTAATGAATTTAATGTTTGTATTGGTATTCTAGTTAATCTCAACAGTTTCAAAAACATTTTACAAATTAAAAATAAAAACACAAAAAAAAATTAAAATTCATAAAATAATTTGAAATATAAAAACCAAAAATATAAAAATTACATATAAAAGGTCCTAAACTATAATGTTCCATCCCTTTAAAATAATTTATATTGTGTCTTTGATATATTCAAATTGGTTTATCATGTAAGAATATTTGAAATGAAATCACAGTATGAAAATAAATTATATGGAGGGGTAAAACATGATGGTTATCAGTGATAAAATGATTATAGGAGTTTGGTATACACTACTAGATCTCAACAAAAGTTCCCACTGAACTTTTTGAGTCTATTATCGTTGATAGTGTATGGATTCTAGATTCCTTATTTCAGAACCTATAAAGCTCCAAAATGGTACACATGATTAACTGTATGTAGCCCCCCATATAGAATTAATATTTCTAAGAATAAAATTGATTATGGAATTATATAATATCACTTTTTACCTGGGTTTGAAGTTTTTCATATGGATTGGTTTTTCATGAGTTATCCTTGTTATTTATTTTTAAATTAAATTATTTTCAAAATACACTCTTCTAATTTCATCCAACTCTTACAACTATAATTTCCTCCCTTTTTCAACATTCCCCAAGTATATATTAACTTCTATAATATCCCAATATTCATTGTGTTCCAATTATATTGGTAGATGAAAAATATTTCCATAAATAAATGGATATGGGATCATTCTTATGATTTTTTTGTAGGGTGTCATATAATCACATAAGGCATTTATGACCATTAGATCTAATCCTTCATATTGGGTTTAATAATTTTATTCTAAATTTACCTTGATATCCTTGTTATACACATCATCTTGGACATTGGTCTATGGATGATAGGGTGTTGTTATTATACAATAAACTCCACACTTCTTAAGTAAATCCTTTATGTAATTATTGAAAAATTAATTCCCTTTTTCACTGATAATGGTTGCAGTAATTCCAAAACATTTAAATATTTTAGACCTAAAAAATAATAGAAAATTGGAATCATAGGTTTTATGGTTTTAGATTCTAATCTATTAAAGACATATTCCACTATAATAAAAATATTAGAATTCTAATAACACATTAATAATGTTCTCATAAAATCTAGTCAAAAAACATCAAATATCTTAATAAACATGATGGTTTTTTTTCTATTTCATTTATTTTGGAGAAGTTTATAGAAAAGTAAAATTTTCCAAATTGTCTACAAAATTGATGTACATCTATAAAAAAAGTGGGCTAATAAATTACTGATTCCAACAATTTATTTTCTTCTCTTTGAGGTCTAAAGTGGCCTCCGCAAGAAAATATGTAGAAAAATTCAAAGGCTAGTTGTATTTGACTTATGAGAAAATAACTTCTTTCCCTTTGTTGTTGAATATTTTTCATACATATGGATCCTCAAAAATATATAATTCTTAATAAAATTTAATTAAAAGAACATTTAGGGTATTTTCATGAGATGGTACCTAGGATGTTACTAGAAAGTTTACTATTTCATTATAACTTAGTGTTTCTCCTTCAATAAAATACACCTTCTCTCTAATAATGTGGTCATTTAGTTGGTCATGAACTGGAATATATTCTTCATTAGTGTTAGATAATCAACTTAGGTGATCATATACTTTATTTTTAACTCCTTTATTATCCTTAATATCTATATTAAACTCCTGATGTAACAAAATCCATCATACTTTCCTCATATTATAATTTACCTTTTTCATTAGGTATTTAAAAGCTACATGGTTAGAAAAAATATTGAATTCAATTTAAATAAATTAATATCTAAATATATCCAAAGATACAATGACTACAAGGAACTCCATTATAGTGGTTTTTTAATTTAGTTAAGAAATATCTAAATTTATTGAGGTATATAAAATTAATTTAGGTATACCCTTAATTATTTAGAAAATAATTTCTCTTATAGTTTGGTTAGAAGTAACACATATTAACTTGTATGGTTGTTCCCAATTTGGGGGATACATTCTAGTAGGGTTATCAATATCATCTTAAAATTATTAAAGATGGACCTATTCACATTATTAATAAACTTGTGTCTTTAAAAATTAATATATATATTTAGAGATAAGTATTTAATAGAACTTCTATAAAATATCATGTGTCCCTAAAATAAACTAACAAATTTTTACTAAATTTTGATAAGAAAAAATGTATCAATTTAATTTTTGATTTTTCCAGCTTAATTCTTCTTTTAATGACATGCCTTAACAATATTTATTTTTTACCATCAAATTATATTTTTCACAATTAAAAATTGAGTTATTTTCAATTAAATCTTTTAAAACGTTTTCTAGGTTTATCAAAAAATGATTAAATGAATTTCAAAAAATATATTAAAATAATCTATAGATACCTCTATGATGTTTTCAATATAATATAAAAATATATTTTTTATATAGATTTAAAATATACCTAGGACATTGAATAACCCAAATTGCATTCTCTTTTAGTTATAGGTTCATAAGAGACAAGTAAATGTTTAATTCTAATAGTTCTATGGTGAAATGGATACATGACTACATATTAAAACCCCATCTGAGAATAAATAATAATTTTTCACTACTAACCATTCTAAAATCTAGTGAATAAATGGAATAGTGAAATGATATCTCATTGTGAACTTTTATAGATTCTTATATTCAGTATATGATGTCCATTTACACTAAATTATAACTAGAATTCGCACTTTTAATTCAATATCCACAATGGTTATGTTAGTTTTTTTGAACTACATGGATGGTGATGACCTTTTATGATTCAAATATTGGATAAATAATTTCTACTTCTAAAAAGATATATTTTTTCTCTATCTCCATTATGGTAGGATTTTTCCTTCTATAGGGATTCCTAGAAGATCTTTAATTTCACTCAATAATAATTCTATGTCTATATATTTTAGGTTTATTTCATGAAATACCACCTAAAATATATTGTATTTACATAATATTATTTCTCAATAGATAAATTAATATTTTTCCCTGATTATGGGGTATGTTATGAGAAATTATTACAAAAATATCTTCCATTTCTATTAGATTTACATATTTCAAATCAATGAGAAATTATTCCAACTATAGGTTTGGGGGTTTGATTAAAGATGAAATCAAATTTGGGATCTTAACATCCATTAACTATATTTTATGCACAAAATAAATCATATAAGCTACTGTGTCGTTGTATAGACAACTAAATACATCAAGTTATTTAGTGGTTACCTCATCCTCCGAAATAAAGATATATTTTTTGGTAATTATGGACTATTTTATCCTCTGAAGTTTTCTCAAAAATTAAGTTTTCTCATAAGGACTGTATTTCATAAAATATACCGTAATATTAAATGGATTTAGCCTCATAAATATGGGGCAATGTAAAGAGTGATAGGTCACCTGAAGGGTTCTTCATGGAGTCAATAGTGTGGAAATGGGTTTTGTTATCTTCAAAATTTGTGGTGAGTTTTTCTTCACGCACAATCATAATGGTCTGGGTTTTATTCAAGAACAATCCTTCGAAAATTATGGGCAGTGTGAAATTATCCTTTCTTCCTCCATGTTGATCACATAAATGTATTTTGGGAATATTAGATCTTGGACACATAGAAGGACATATTCCGAAACTATTGGTGGAAAAAATAGATCTATTCGCTTGTTGTACAATGACTCTAGTAGGATTAATGTCTAATATATAAAAATTTATAAATAAAAATTGAGGTAAAAACATTTATATGAGATCCAAAATCAGAAAAAACATCATTTTAGGAAGTTATATAACCAATTTTTCAAGAGATAGATAATTTCTCTATATCTTTGAATTTTTTTTGTAAATTGTGGTATGATAAGGGTTAATACAATTATTCCCAAATTAATTCTTTCATTACCTTGAATAATCCTCTTCTTTTTACATACTTTCTCAAGAAATTACCATATTTTGAGTCTAATTTATGGGTCCAATAAGTGGTATATTGATCTCTACATTCTAAAAAAATTCCATTTCTCCCCTTGTAGTTCATCCTCTGGAATTATATTATCTTCTATCATCCTGAATTATAATGGTAGTGGGTAGTATTTCATCTATATTTTAATCCTTTTACATTTTTTATAGTATTTTCTTCCTACCTTTTTCATTTTTTATTATTTATTTTTTTATCCATCATCTTGGAGCTAGTCTACGTAAATCTACTAAGAACACTATTCTTGGTTCTATTTATCTTTTTCTATTGTAGGATATTTATAGTGGATCTATAATTATTCTAGTTCTGGATATTTATTTGATTTTTAAACACTAAAAATTTAACTTTTTCTAATTTAGGTGTGTTCATGGTTTGAATTTTGTTATATCTTCTTATGGTTATCATGCTCACATCTTTATTTACTTTAGAACCTATTTATGTAGGAATCTTCCCTATGTTTTTGGATAGTATGACCACAAGAATCTGAACATGTTTGGTCAATTTATATAATTTATTTTTATATACCCAAACTCAAATCCTTGGGATTGTTTCAATGGAACTGGTGTAATTTTGTATGGTTTTTCAATGGGTAAACTTTTTTTAGAAATAAGAGGCTTTCTGTTCATTTTAATTATGTTTGGGGATATTCCATGGTTTTTTTCATTATGAAATATATACTACACTTGGTTAGGATCTCTCCATCCTCTTTTTTTAATTTCTTTAGTATAATTTCTTATACAAAACATTCATTATCATGAAATTCAGCACAATGATAAGTGAAATGGTAAGGTGATAATAAAAGATCACATACCTTTGATTTTTATTATTGTTCACTCGTTTCATTAGATACATCTATCTTACACAACACTTTATCTTTTCATGTATAGATTAAAGTAAGGTAGATGAGTTATATGTTCTAACCTCATGGATACCTCTTGTACTAGTTCATCCACAGCTAAAATGCTGTGAGATTAGATAAATATTTTCAATAAATCCCTTGGATTATTCTAGTGAAATATCAATTAAAGCCCATATAGGTGAGGTATCCAGTAATATCTTATCATTATCTTATAATCCATGATATAAGAAGACAAATTGGTGGTATTTCATTTATATCTAGATGTGATAAGTTTCAACATAACTTCTTAAACATTTCATAGTCCTCATATTGAGTCTTATTGGATGTCAGGTAGATAGAATAAAACACCTTCTTTATGGTTGTGATTCTAAAGGTAGGGAAGAATATATATTTAAATGATCTCTGAAATTAATACTAGTAATGTATATCTCCTGGTTCAAGGTTTTACAACTACAATTTTTCAATTCCTTTAAGTGAAAAGTTGAATGTACTGGACTTGAATTTTTTCTCAAGTACTCCTCTTATCTCTAGTGTTGAGCTTTCCATTGTGAAATCTTTGAAATTTTTATAAGATTATTCACCAGAATGACTATAGATTATTTTTAATAAATTTAATTATGTTAGTTTTGAGTTAAAACAATTAATGAAAGAACAGAAATTTTATTATTTTGATTGGTGAATTTTGGGATACATAAATCCATCAAATCTTGATTTGTATTTACTATCATGATGGGAAGATCAAAATAATCACTAGTAGTGTTATATGAGTCTATCAAGTAAATTTTTTCAAATTCAAATTTAATGGTTAATTTTTTTATGTTTTTATACTTAGGTTATATCTATCTCAAGTTTAAAATCAAGATGTTTTTTAGTTAAATCTCTAGTCACGAAAAATATGGGTTAGTTTTTTCTACACAACCTATTCAACAACCACACGATGTTTTAATGTAGAAATATCAAGGTGTATAGAAAAAGAAATTAATTTACTAATATAAAAGAAATTATAGTGGTTAATAATGTTGTGTCCTATATAGGAATACATAAAAATTAGTTTTATAATATTTTATTGCTTAAGTAAAATGTGTTTTTTTGGTTTGTGATTTTAAAAATAACGTTAAGTAATAAAACAATGAAAATGGATTGAAATTTTTGTGATGATAAGGGTAATTAGTTCATGTTCTAGATTCCACTTGAAATTCATTCATAATACCTAAAAAGTATTTCAATTATATATTTTTTAATTGATAATAGATAGATTCCATGATATAATTATGAGAACACCTTAGACAGAATGGTACTGTAGAGACTAATCCCACATTGATAACTGCTTGATTAGAGTATCTCCCCAAGAATTTAAAATATTTTATTTTTAGAATAAATTTAATTTTTTTCCTAGATTAAATTATATGAAACACTAAGTTAATCTTATGTTACGTATAAGATAAATTTTTTCTTTATCTACATGGATCATCTAGGTTATCTTTCATTGCATGCAAGATAGATTTTCCTCAATGGCTAGGGTAACATGCAAGCTTGAGTTTTACAGAACAATAAAATATAATTAAAAATATTATTATTTAATATAATAAGATACAACATATAAATTAAATTAATGCTTATTAACAGTATTAAATAACTTATATAAATATATGGTTGAATTTATTGGTCACAAATTAATTATAAATGAATATAAGAACCAATTGAATATAAAGGGAATATTTTTATAAAAAACTATTCTTATGCTCATGAAGCCATACTATCCTAATAAATTAAATTAATTATAAATATTTAGTTATATTAGTGTAATATATGTGTTATATAATCAATTAATTAATTTTTTTCATTCGTCCAACAGGATTTATAGGCATAAGATAAGAACAAACCTAATTTTACACATAAAACATATATTTTTATAATGTCGGTTTTAACACCTTTTAATAGCGCACCTATTTTAAATCAAAATTATGGTAATTTTATAAAATATATATGTAAATATAAACTTAACTTATGAAATAAAAAAATAATAATTAAGTTAGGTTGAATGTTTTGTTATTTTTCTTTAAAGTTTCATTTTGTGATGATTAATTAAAAATACTAAATTTTAATTCCCAACATCATTTCAGTATCATTTATTAATAAGGATAAATTATATTTTTTATACATTTTAAATTTTAATTATATAAATTTTATATCATTTAGTCCAATTTATTTCATTTGAATCAATTTCACATTTAAATTGAATATAAAACTTAGCAAACGTTTAAACATTTTTACATTGAAAACATGTGCATCCCCTATACGGGATTAAATTTAAATTTATTTATGCAACATCTATTATTTTAACTTCACAAAATTTATTCCATATTTATAATAATAATAATCTATATTTTATAATATGTTATAATATGTTTTTTACCAAAAATATTACTAAAAGTGATTAAAATTAATTGCACTCATTAAGAGGAGAGTTAGCATAATAAGGGACTAAATATTTTACATAAAATCCAAAATGACCTATAACCATTTAAAAAAGTTATATAATATCCATATTTATACTATATAGTACCTTGGTTTGAATTTTGATCATTATTGGGTCTATGTTTCATAGTAAAAACATGGGTGGGATTCTCTTTTCCAAAAATTATAAGAAAACCGCTTTTCCACGAGAACAAAAATCTACTCACCCTCCCACTTACTCCCACCTCTAAAGACACTTTGTATCAATCCATAACATAATAAATAGATCCTAAACTTATATAAACTAAACCTAAAATCTTCACCTTAGTAATAAATCTATCCAAGGAATCCATTTTTGCAAACCAAACGGAGTTACTCAAATATAAGGTAACATCCTTCCTCAAAATAATTTTTTTTATTTTCATTATACACCATCTATGATCTTATTATTACATTATTATATAAAAAAGATTATAATAATTGTACTTATATGATTTTTTTATATGTTTTTGACCTATAATTACATACACTCTCATCTAATTGGTAATAAACCTATCTTATTTTTGTACGGCGAACTACTGGCTCACAAAATGTTATCGTCGGTTTTTCCTTTACCACCTATTATGGTTTAAAATTATTATAGAAACTATGTTTATATACGATATGGATGATATTTATAATTTTTTATTCTTTTTTAATTATTATATAAAACATACCCCTATGATTTTCATTTTTTTTGTAAATATGATAACATCATTTGTGGACATGTGGACTACGGCCTCCCCAAAGCGATGTGATTCATTCAAACTATACATTGAACATATAAAGGATTGTTTTAATTAGACATATGTAACATAAATAAAATTTATATCAAATTAATGACATAACAAAATTCCTATTGAAATAATATATCATTTTATTTATTACCCTTTTAAGACACTAAAAAGTGATAATGTCGGTTATGGATGTGTGGACTACCGCCTCCCTAACATGATGTGATTAATTTTACATCCCAATAATTTAATATATAAGTTTAAAAGATTAAATAAAATTATATTTATTATATAATGATCATTCTAAAAATATATAGCATTACATACCTTCTTTCCATAATGATCACTAAAAAATGAAAATGTTACTCATATGTAAATACGGTCTTCCAAATCCATGATTGTAACGTTAGTTAATTTTTCATAATAATATTTATTTATTGGTTTAAAATAAATAATTTATTTATAAATATGATAATTATTTCATTATTATTATTCTGGATATGTTTATATAATTAATCCTTGACTATAGTTGACCAACCTAAGTCATTTTTCAAACGTAAACCGAATAGAGTCAAAACACCTAATGTAAATTTAATTGTTTAAGTAGTTGTTTAATAAATTATAATAAGTGATGTAAAAGTGATAATAAAAATGAAAGGGGTCATTAAGTAAGTAAATAATTAACATAATTTTATTATTCAATAATACAAAGACACATGTGACAAGTCAGACTCAAGGTAATGGATTCCATCTCAATTTACATTTCACGAAATCTTATTTGTTTTTATGCACCAATTAACTTTTATATGGTCTATAAACTGAACATTGACATGTCATATCATAAATATCATTATTCAAATGATTTTTAAATTTTCAATTAATGTTATTAATTCATGGGTATTAGGATTCAAATGTTTTATAGTTGTATGAGACACTTCGGAATATTTAAAGATTATTTTCCACAAGAATGTTTTAATGATCTTTCAATGGAATTTCCATTCATCAATGTCAAGAACCCATGGTTTTACTTATACTCAACTAAGTAATTATTGATAAATATTCATCACTTATTCAATAAAGATATGTGATAATTTATATTTTTCATGAATTAAATAGATTACTATGTATATGAGTAATGATTTGGAGAGGTACGACATGGGTGGGGCATATTTATAGATAGCCCCTATATGAATTAGTAGCCTCATGAGATGAAACTGTAATGCCCCGACCCCAGTTACCTAGAGTCGGTGAATTATTACATAACATTGGCATGATACAAGGAATCATGTCACGAAAAATCGATCAGTTTAGTAGCCTTGGATGTACTATATACATAGATAATTATCACATTACATCATGAAATAAAAATACAATATTGTGTATCATTTTAACATAATCATCATCCTTAGAAGATCCATGTAGGTCAATCATAATATACTTCTTCACATCCTGGGAAAAATAAAATATAGAAAGGGGTGAGCTCAGGTGCTCAATAAGGGTAACAATATAACGGAAACATTAATAAATAAGCATAAACTTTTAAGACAATTTATAAGACTAAAAAAATACTTTTATACATAAAAATCATCATAATATGGAAAATATAAATCAAATAATTCTATTTACTTATTCACATGGATATTATACTAATTGAATAATTACATGTAATATTAATAGCCAGTTTTGTAATGATGGAATGCTTAATGCCAAACATCATAACTATATAGTCAAGGCATCATGATAATACTACAAATCTATGTTTTTCAAGGCCTTAGGCCAAGACACTAGTTTGTCTCATGAGACCTACTGATTCATCGAGGAGCTATAGCGGGCCCCACAAATCACTTACTAAGTTCAATACATTCCTTATATGAAAAGGTTGAAACATAACATAAAAATTCTTATTAAAACTAGCATATGAAATGTCAATATATTAACGATAAACCATGAATGGTATAAAAATATCACATCCACAGTCAAACATATCAACAAACCTTCAATACAATATGGGTTATTTTATCATAATAAATCAACTTAAAACAAGCATAAAATCCAACAAAGGATGTTGACATAGATGAAATCAAAATTATTTGAGAGAAATATCACTTTATATTTTGAAATCATTTAAATGTCTTGAAATTTTAAAAGAAAACATTTATTTTGAAAATATTCTCATAATCTTGAAAGGGAAGCTTTGAAGGTGTTACAATGGCAGAAAATAGCCACACCGACCGTATAAGTTAAAAAACATTATTTCCTTAATTTTGTCGAAAGGGTCGAAAAAGGCCTTGTTTGGAAAACGACGAAAAGATTACATTATAAAAATTTCATAAAAAATAAACCAATTAAATAAATTAATTTTATCCATATTCAATGAAATATAAAAAATGTTTTGAAATATTTTTTTTAAGAAACATGGATGTGGATAATAAAGAGGTCGTTCTAGATACTCAGGTATATACAACCTCAGATAGTGAAGAGATTGTAGAATTAACCCTTGCCAAGAACTTTACGTTGATCAAGGGTACATTAAACTTCTCTATAATATTAAAATCAGTATTATTAAATTATACAAGAACCACATAAATAAATATGATATCATTTATGATCTTTTAATATTGCTTTGTTAATAATGTTTTAGTAGTATCATTGTTTTGGGTGTTAAATGATTCATTTTAATTTATATGCTTGGTTACGTAATCCATTTTTTCATTAATAGGATGTATTTGATTCATATATAGAATTATATTAAGTTTTTAAGAATTATTTTTAATCATAAAATGAAAATTATTCTTGAATGGTTTTGATGGGGAATGAATTTTATCGCGTTCGTGGATATGGTAGTCTGTACATACGCACGAGCGACAATATCATTCTATTGATGGTCAAATAATATGTAATTGGATGGTATATCATATATAAAGAAGCCTTAACATGTTAGATTTATTATTTACATCAGTTATACTCATTATTTTACCCATCAAAATAATGAAGTGTGTGAATTACAAACTACACCATGACATGGAGATGGTAAGTCGTACGTACACACGTATGGTGACTTGTCATTCAAAGGGTGGATAGAATAGTGAATAAGGTTGTACCATATTTAGAATAACATCATAGTATGTATAAAGTACTGGAGTTGTTATTTTTGTATGGAAACATCAAATAAAGAGGAAGTGGAAGAAGAAATGAACTTTGAAAGAGGTGGTGAAATTATTACTTCTTTTTTGGGTGTTTTTCTTTTGAGCTGGGTTTTACTGAGCCAAATTTCATTGGAGGTGTGATTTTGAGAGAAGGGGAAGCACCCTTTTATAAGAGAGGTGAGGGTCACTTTAGGACAAGTATGAAATATTATATTATTATACATTTAAATTTAGTTTATAATTTCTCCAAAATTATTTATTTCAATGATAAGGTGGGGATGGATCTAAAACATCTCAACCAATATATTTTAGACAGTTTTAGGTCACCATATTAACCTTATCTTTTTTATTTAACTCTAAGTTAAGTGGTTTAACTTTTACCATGTATTCTTGTATTATTATATTATATTGTTAAAAATATTACAATAAAATTACAAGAGTACACCAAGTGGTTCATTAATGATGTATCTATTATTATATAATTCATTTGGACTAACCTTATATTTTTATGATTATTATATCATTTGATAATATATTATTTGTTTTAAAAACACTTTTATGTCAATTTTGACACTATTTAGTAATTGATTTTTTTGGAAGTCATAATAGAATGATTACTTATAAAAATAATAATTTAATCAACAGTAACATTTCCTATTAATGAATAAAGTTATTGTAATGCATCAAAAGTCTCAATTTATATTTATAACATCAATTATTTTAACCATTCATTAAAAAGTTAATTACTACATCATCATTGTGTCATAAATAAATTTAATTATCTAATGTCTAAAAATTATAAATAAAATAACATTATATATGAAATAGATTCGGATTTATAGTGAATATTTATAGTTGAATTATCTTAGGTATAACCCTATATTTAAAAATTTTCAGTTATGAAAATATGAATTTAACGCTTTTAACTCTTCTTTAAATAAAATTATAATAAATGTCCTAATCTAATCCATGTTGACCAAAAGGATCATATTTTATTCCTAAGATTTATTTTGGTCAAAATACACTTATCTGATAGAATTAAGACATGTGATATGGTAATAATAATATCATTTTTACCTCTAATTACACTGTTCACTTTAACCTGTTGTAAATAACAGTCAAATGTTAATATTTTAAAAATATATATTTTATATTGTTGAAACACATTTTACTTACTGATATCAACCATGTATCTCTGATTTTTGAAATTCAATTCACAGAAGTGGTAAAATTACATTTTATGCAATTTTTCAAATTCGCCTAGAAGGTGGGTAACAGACGATAAAAAGTTCACTAAAATTTTATATATCTAATATTATTATAAAACAACTCCAATGAATTACATTGAACATATATAGGTATTATGAATCTATTTTCACCTAAATTAACATTAAATAAAAAAACAAATTATTTAAATAAAAGTCGGTTTAAAACAATAATGCAGTGTTTTCAATATTCATAAAAAATTGACGGTTTTCCAGAAAATATAAAAAATTCACCCTAAGCTAATTTTGATATTCCGAACCCAAAAATAGAGTCCATTTTGAAAAATAAAATTTATAAAATTTCAAAAAGTAGGTATTAATATTCATAACACCTAGTTTGGTTGGTCATGGTGTGTTAGAACTCAATGTTTCATACAATGCAATCTATTGTATTATTCAAAGAGAAGCATACCCGGGAAGCTTAGGGTGTTACATTCTTTCCACCTCCAAATTATTTTTCCCTAAAAATTTCTAGAATACTACTATAAAAAATGATTTGGGTGGTTCTTCATCATATGTTCCACAGGTTCCCAAGTTTCCTCTCCCAGCTTATGGTTTCTCTATATAACTTTCACCAGACGAGTCATCCAGTTTCTCAACACTTAATCTCTGGTATCTTGAATTATGATAGGCTCTTCGCAATAAGACATGTCAGGTTCCAGTTCCATTTCATCATAGGTGAGTACATGTGTTGTGTCAGGCATGTATTTTTTCAACAGTGATACATGAAACACATCATGTACTTCAGAGATACTTAGCGGCATTTCTAAATGATAAGCTACAACTCCAATTTGTTCTAGAATTTCAAATGGTCTGATATACTTGGGAATTAATTTTCCATTCTTACTGAATCGTATAACACCCTTCCATAGAGATACCTTCAAGAAAACATGATCTCATACTTGAAATTACAAATATTTCCTTCTATTATCGTCATAACTATTTTTTCAACTTTGAGTTGCTTTTATGTGGGTTTTTATAACCTTCACATTTTCCATTGTTTCATCAAAAAGTTCTGGGCCTACGAGTTTTCTTTCACCAAAATAATCCAAACAAGTTGGTGTGTGACATCTCATTATATATAAAAATTTATATGGTTCCATATGAATACTTGAATTGAATCTATTGTTACAGGAAAATTATACTCGAGGTCAATATTGATCCCACATACCATGAAAGTCAAGGAAGATAGATCTCAACATGTCTTCTAAGGATTTAATTGTCCATTCTGATTGTCTATCAGTTTGAGGGTGGTAAGAAGTGCTCAAATGAAGTTCAGTATCCATAGACTTCTGAATACTTTTCTATAATCATGATGTAAAACAGGGATCACAATCTGAAACAATCGATAGGGGTACATCATGAAGTCTTACAACTTCATTAATGTATAGTCGTGATAAATGTTCAAGTGGTAAATCTTCTCTTGTAGCACGAAAATGTGATGACTTGGTAAGATGAACAATAATGACCCATATTTTATAATTCATTCTAAGATTATTTGGTAGCCCCATGAAAAAGTTCATTGTAATATCATCCCATTTCCACTCTGGTTTGGGAAGTGGTTTCATGACTCCTCTAGCATGTTGTCTTCCAGCCTTAACATGTTGGAAAACCATACATCTTGACACAAAATCATAAATATTCTTCTTTATGTTGTCCCACAAAAAATGTTCTTTCATTCTTTATGCATCGTAGTACTACTAGTGTGTATAGAGAAATTGGAGCTATGAGAATCATCCAACAATTCCATTTTTAGATTAGGTATGTCAAGAACATAGATTCACTTCCCAAATTTCAAAATCCCATGTTCATATACAATGTCGATCAATCACCAATCATTCACAGCTTTAATTTTCTTTTGAATCTCCTCATCATCATTCTGAGAACATTTTATACTTTCTAGTAAAGTTGGTTTGTCAACCATTTGAAAAAATTATTGATGTTTCACCTTCCATGATTATTCTGATATCCATATTTTCTAGATCCATGAACATAGGATCCCTTTCAATCTCATATTTTTCAAAACTCCATGATCCTTTCTACTAAAAGAATATAAAACTTTATTTTCTTTCCCTGGGTGGAAGCTTATAATGAAATCATAATCCTTGAGTTTCTTGATCCATCGCCTTTGCCTCATGTTGAGTTATTTTTTCTGAGAAAATACGCTTCAATCTCTTGTGATTGTTATAAATCTCACATTTTTTACCATAGAGATAGTTTCTCTAAATATTCAAAGCAATGATTATAACTGTTAACTCAAGATCATGAGTGGGATAGTTTTGTTCATAAATTTTAGCTGTTGTGATACATAGGGAATAACTTTATCATTCTTCATAAAGAAACAACCATGTCCTTTCTTTTAAGAATCACTAAAAATAACAAACCCATCATTCCACGATGGTAGAGTCAAAATATAAGCATTGACTAATATTCCCTTTAGTTCTTCAAAACACTCTTCAAATACTTTTTTCAAAACAGATTAAACCCTATTACGTGTGATCTTGGTTAATGGGTTTTCCAATAGAGAAATATTCTTGGAGAAATCCCAATAATAACCTACTAAACTAATAAAACTGTGTACCTCAATTATACTCATTGGTGCTGGTCATTCTAGGATTTCCTTTGTCTTTGAATGATCAATAGAGATTCCATACTAAGAGATAGTATGACCAAGAAAGGAAATATCATAAAGAAAAAATTCACACTTACTAAACATCCCATATAATTCATTTCTTCTTGGGATATTCAAAATAATTCACATGTTATTTTCATGATTTTTGTAGCTTTTTTATTATACCAATATATCATCAATAAATACTACTAAATATTCATCAAGATATTCCTTGAAAACTCTATTCATTAGATCCATAAAAATTAAGGGTCATTAGTCAGTCCAAAAGGCATTATTGTAAACTCGTCATGCCCGTACCTGGTTCGAAATGATATTTTTTAAATATATTCCTTCTTCACACACAACATATGATATCCAGATATATGGTCAATCTTTAAAAAATATTGAGCTCCAGGAATTTGGTCGAATAAATCATCAATGAAATGTAAGGGGTACTTTTTCTTTATTTTTATATCATTGATCTCCCTCTAGTCACTGTAAAACCTCATAGATCTATCTCTCTTCTTAATAAAATAAACAGGGGCTCCCCATGAATATACGCTATGAAAAATAAATTCTTTATTAATAAATTAATCTAGTTTTTAACTTAGTTCCTCTAATTCAATAGTGGTCATTTTATATGGGGTCTTAGGTATGGGCCTTGAAATAGGAATTAAATCAATAGAAAACTCAATTTCTCATTCTGGAGGATGTCTAGGTAAATCCTCTGGAAACACAACAAAATATTATTGTAAAATAAATATATCCTCTATTTGAACATTTATTAACTAAAACATAGTTATTTCATTATCTTTCACCCCAATAATTGAATTTAGTAGAGCTACTGGGGTTGGATCAAGATAAAAATCAGGTGGTGACCTTTCTTTTTTAAAGATAAGGTACTCTTTATCATCATCAAAAAATTTAACCACCTTTTTCTTATAATAAATTTTTGCATCATGGTCTGAAATCCAATACATAACAAGGATTATATCAAATTAAATCATGGGTATGACAATGAGATAAGAAAGTAAAAAACATTAATATTCCTGAATGGGAACCGATTAACATAAAATTGTTACAATGATACTTCCCTTAAGAGTTTTTACTGACAACTTACTTGTTAAATTATATTTGAAATATCTAATTTTCATAGAAAACTGGGATGATATGAAATGAAATGAGGATCCAGAATCAAATAAATAACTTTCTAAATTTGTGGAAACTATTAAATTTGCTACAACCACATCATTCAGAGTTTCAACCTCAAAAGTATTGATTGCATATCTTTGGCCTTTCTCCCTATAACTTCCCTAAGGTAAGTTTCTATGGCATTTAGGAAATTCATTTTCATAATGCCCCATTTCTTCTCAATTGTAGCATTCAACATTGACAACCTCTTTATTTCCCTATAAATCAAGAGCCTGGTGGCCTTTTTCACCACACTTATAACAGACTCCAATTCCCTTCAAGAAAGTACCAGGTTATTTCTTCCTATATTCACCAAAGGATAGAAATTCAACTAATCCCTTATTCCCCTTATTTCCATTTCCATAGTGTTCATCAGATCACTTCTTTTCTTGATTTTATTTAAACTCTTAAGATATAGAGAATTCCTTTTCTATCATGATAGCACATGAGACAATATATTCATATGATAAAAAGGATTTTGAGACTATTGCTTTACGGAGAAATGGTTTTAACCCATTAAAGAATCGATCAATCTTACTCCTTGGGTTACATATAAAATCTATTTTATTCCATACTAACCTTTTAATGTTAGCCTGATACTTTACAACATTCTTATCTTTATTTTGCCTCAGACTCAATAATTGTCTTTCCATATCCGCTCGATAGTCATAAAGAATGTATTTTTATAAAATATCTCTTTAAAATACCTCAATTCCATAATTAATACATCTTCATCTTCCATTATGTTATGAATTAATGACCACCATTGATCTATATCTCATGTGAGGCGATAAACTGGCAATAATTTTTTTCCCCTTTTTCTACTCCCCAAAGCCTGAAATATTTTCTCTAAAGAAATTATCCATTGCTCATCTAGAAATGGATTTATAGTCCCATTTAATGTTGGTGGTTGTTGACTCATGAAATGGTCTATCATTGAACCCCCACATTGTGGATATGGATACTCCATACGAGTAAGGTTATTATTCATAATTCGAGTGAGTTTTCCCATTATGGTGATAACCTGATCAGCACCAGTTGCATCACTAGCTCCACCATAATTATCATATGTTGGAGAGAAATACCTACATAGATTAGATGAATTTATATGGTTTCCATTCCTTCCACTATGCGCCATTTTTAAACAATGGCATGCAGTTGACTAGTTTATGAATCGAAATACATAATTCCAAACTTGTAAAACACATAACATAAATTGAAAAGTTTATGGATATAATCGATAATAATAAAAATGTTTTCTTTGAAGAGGTATATACTTTTAAATCCTTCATAATGGTTTCTAAAGAAAATGTGAATTATACTAAGCATATCCCATGGTATTTTCGTAACCAATAGTGCAACAAGGCCCGTTGTCATATACCAGGATACCCTAGTTCAAGAACGAAACTCCTTGTTAGAGTTTTCACTCCTAGGTACATCAGTGCCAGATCTGCCTCTCCCTGCTCATATCTAGTTACAGATGTATTTCTTGAAAAACTCACAAAATCTCTACATTACCAAAATTCTAGGATGTTCTTATATACGAATCCTCAAATTCTATCCTACAGTAATATTCTTTAATAAGTGTTTTTCAAAATATATCTTCCAAGGTTTGTAATAAACTTCCTATGATAGAAACTATAACCTTCCAACCCCAGTTACCCAGAGTCGATGCATTATTACATAACACTGGAATGATACAAGGAATCTGGTCCCAAAAGACTAATTAGTTTAGTAGCCTTGGAAGTACTAGATACATACATAAGTTTTACATTACATCATGAAATAAAAAAAACATTGTGTCTCCTTTAAATACAATTATCTCCCTTAGAGTATCCTTGTAGTTTAGTCATAATATACTTTTTCGCATCATGGGAAAAATAAAACCAAGAAATGGGTGAGCTCAGGTGCTCAGTAAGGATAACAATATAACAGAAACATTCATAAATAAGAATAAACTTTTAGAGAAATGTATAAGACTAAAAAAAATTCCTTTTAAACATAAAAAACATCCTAATATGGATAGATAAATCAAATAATACCATATACATATTCAAATGGATATTCTACTAGTCGAATAACCACATCTAATATTAATAGCAAATTTCATAATAATGGAATGCATAATGTTGGACATCATAACCACATAGTCAAGGCATCATTCCAAGACTACAAATAATATTTTCTCAAGGCCTTGTGGAAAGACACTAGTTTGTCTCATGAGGCCTACAGATGCATCGAGGTGCTATAGAGGGCTCCACCCATCACATACAAAGTCCAATGCATTCCTCATATGAAAAGGTTGAAACATGACATAAACATTCGTATTAAAACTAGCATACGAAATGTCAATACTTTAACCATAAACCATGAATGGTATGAAAATATCACATCCATAGTAAAACATATCACAAAACCATCAATAAAATATGGAAGATTATATCATAATAAATCAACTTCAAAGAAACATAAAATCCAATAAAGGATGTTGACAAAGATTAAATCAAAACTATTTGAGAGAAATATCTCTTTCTATTTTGATATATTTTAAAATCCTGTAATTTTAAAATAAAATATTTATTTTGAAAATATTCTTATAATTTTGTAAGGGAATATTTTAAGGTGTTACAACAGAAAAAAATAGCCACACCCGCTGTATAAGTTAAAAAACATTCTTTACAAAATTTTGTCAAAAAAGTCGTAAAAGACCTTGTTTGAAAAAAAAAGACACATTCCTTTATAAAAATACCATAAAAATTAAAGAAAGGTATAAATGAATTTATACAATAGTCTAGAAAAGAGTAAAAATGTTTTGAAATACATTTTTAAGAAACACATATGTGGATGACAAAGAGGTCCCAGTAGATACTCACGTATAAAAAACCTTGGATAATAAAGAGATTATAGAATTAAGGCATACCTTGTACTTTTCTATGATTGAGAATACTTTAAAATCATGTATAAGAGTAAAATATTTTTTATTAAATTATAAAAGAACCAAATAAATAAAAATGATATCATATATGATCTTCTAATACTGCTTTGTTAATAATATTTTAGTAATATCATTGTTTTGGGTGTTAATTGATTTGATTTCCTTTATATGCTTGGTTTAGTAAGACATGTTTTTTATGGATAGATTATATTTGATTCATATAAATAATGATATTAGGTTCTTAAAAATTATTTTTAATCATAAAATAAAAATTATTCTTGAATGTTTATGATGGGGAATGAATTTTATCGCGTTTGTGGAGACAGTAATCTGTACGTACGCACCGGCGACAATATCATTCTATTAATGCTGAAATCATATATAATTGGATGGTATATCATGTATAAATAATCCTTAACATGTTATATTTATTATTTACATCAATTAAACTCATTATTAAACCCATCCAAAAAATTAATTGTTCGAATGACAGACTACACCACGATGTGGAGACGATAAGTCGTGCGTACGCACGTATGGTGACCTGTCATTCATAAGATGGATAGAATAATGAATATGGTTGTACTATATTTATAATAATATAAAAATATGTATTATTTAGTGGATTTATTATTTTTTTATGGAAAAAACAAAGAAAGATGAAGGGGGTGGAGAAAAAAACATTAAAACAGGTGGTGAAATTATGACCTCTTCTTGCGGTGTTTCTTTTTGTGTTGATCAAAAGGGACACGTAAGTTGTCATTATGATCCAAGTAAGGCCTATAACTATAATTGAGGTTATTTAAGAGGATATTTGATCAGGGTTTGGCCGAGAAAAATGGATTTGGAGGTGTTATTTTGAGAGAAGGGTAAGTACCCTTTTTTAAGAGAGGTGCGGGTCACTTTAGGAAAAGCATTAAATATTATTTTTTTATTCAATAATATTCTATTTATAATGGCACAAAAATTATTTATTTATATGATAAGGTGTTTATGGGTCAAATAATTCTCAACAAATAGGTTTTAGATAGGTTTAGGTCACCATATTAACCATGTCTTTTAGATTTAACTCTTAGTGAAATAGTTTAACTTTTACCATGTATTCTTGTATTATTATATTATATGGTTAATAATCATACTATAAAATTAAAATCAAACCCCAAGTGGTTCATTAATGTTATATATATTATTATATAAGTCGTTTGGATGAACCCTTGATTTTTAAAATTATTATATCATTTAATAATATAGTATTTTTTAGAAACTCATTTATGTCAATTTTGACACTATTTAGTAATTTATTTTTGAGGAAGTCATAAAATCATATTACTTGGAAAAAATCATTCAATCAACCATAACTTGTAATATTAATCTAGAAAATTATTTTAATGCAGCAAAAGTTACAATTTACATTTATTTGGATATTTATAACACAAATTATGTTAACCTTCATTAAAAAGTTAATTACTCCATCACCATTGTGTCATCAATAAATTTTATTATTTAATTTCTGAAAACTATAAATAAAATACCATTATGTAGGAAATATTTATATCTTTATAATTAATATTTATAGTTGAATATATTTTATGTATGACCCTATATTAAAATTTTTTTGTTATGAAAATTGGAATTTAACACTTTTAACTATTCTTTAAATAAAATAATAATAAATATCCCAATCTAATCCAAGTGGACCAAAAGGATCATATATTATTCCTAAGGTTTATTTGGGTCCAAATGAACTTATAAAATTGAATTAGGACATGTGTTAGAGTAATAGTAATATCATTTTTACCTCTAATTACCCTAACTAATATTTACAGTGGTAATTAAAATTCAAAAGTCACTATTCACCAAAAATTATTTTCATCTTATTGAACCAAATTTTACTTAATGATATCAACCGTGTCTCTCAGATTTTTGAAATTTAATTCACAGAAGGGGTAATATTACACAATATTCAATTTTGAAAATGCGCCAAGAAGGTGGGTAAAAGACAGTAAAATGTTCAATAAAATTTTATATGTCTAATATTATTATAAAATGACTCAAATGAATTAAAATGAACATATATAGGTGTTATTTATCTATTTTTACCTAAAATAAATTTAAATAAAATAACTAATTATTTAAATAAAATGTTGGTTTTGAACAATAACGCAGTGTTTTTCACTATTCATAAAAAATTGAATGTTTTCAGAAAAATACAAAAAATTCACCGTAAGTTATTTTTGATATTCTGAATCTAAAAATAAAGTTCATTTTGAAAAATAAAATTTATAAAATTTCAAAAATTGGGTATTACTATTTATAACGGCTAGTTTGGTTGGTCGTGGTGTGTTAAAAATCAATGTTTCATAAAAGCCAAGTTATTGTATTATTCAAAGAGAAACACACCATGGAAGCATGGGGTGCTACAGAAACAAATGGACAAATTATATGGTTTTTTGGATAATTTACTAAACTGTTTTTTGAAATTTCTTGACAGATATTGTACCATGTACCTAGGAAACATAGAATCCAATAATTAATCATTTCCCTCATTCAGTCTCAATTCCTAAATAACCATGATATTTTTCAACAACTATAAGGACCCAGCCTTAAACCTTACTTAATCTTGAGTTATTACAAGATTACACATTGAGGATCTTTTCAGGTTTAGATTTTTAGAGAATTAGATCATGAAACTTGCATTACATTCCACTTTTAAACAAAGTGGTTACATAAAAGACAATATTCATTCTTCCCATCAATGGAAACATATTTAAAATAAAACACGGATTCTTTCTTGACACATCCTTGACACTATCATCACATCATGTACCTTTCCCTTGACCTGTGAAAAACATTTCAAAACTTGGGATGAGCATAAAAAGCTCAGTAAGGGTTATAAAAATATGGAAAGGAAACATGAGTTCATATATACATAAGAATGAAATCATACTTTAACCATAAAACATAGGCACTTTAACATACCTCATCAAACCATGAATAAATCATAGAAATCATAAGTCATAAAGGTAACTTGAGGCATTCATAACATTCTTACGTAGGGAGTAACCCTCTTGGATACGTTTGGAATACCCATCATAGTATATTCCCTAAATCTCTTCGGAGAAACCTTAACGTTTCACTCCTTCGTGTTACCCAATGCATTGGAGAGCTATATCGGGCTCACCCGCCCTTAGTTTATCACGAAACTACCCGTTCTTCATAACAATGCCCAAGAACCATAACATAATCGTATCACATAAAACATATATAAAGTAAACATAACATTTCCACATTTCATTCACAATATAACATTTTAGTATATTGAAATAATGAATCCATTCAAAAAGAAACCATTTCCAAAACCATTTAAAACATTTAATAAATATATTTTTGAATCAAAGTGTCCTATAACACCTTGAAACTTAAAATTTTAAACCATTAATATCCATATAAATAAATCCTTAAAACCATTTTTAAAACATGGATATTAATAAGAACAAATAATTAAAACACTTAAAACGATATTTTGTTTAAAGGGGTTTTACCAAAATTAGAGACACTTGAATACAATAATTGAGGAATAACATTTAGTAAAAACTTTATAATATCATGAGAATAAATGGATTCATGATATAATACTGCAAAGGACAGTATATACACCATATAAGAGTGAATTGGTGCATAACAACAATGAACTCTCAATAGAAATGTCAAATGTGATGAAACCCCTTATAAAGAAGGTATCCTTAAATTAAGGACAAATCAATCTCAAAAATATGTGTGACAAATATAAATACACCCAATATAAGTGGATATTATGTGTAAAACAATAAAAGGTCATTCACACATATTCAATGGATGACATATTCAATGACTACATGTTGAACCCAAAGAAATCGAAATTGGGTTAAAAAGTTCCCTTGACAGCCTAACGGCATCACATCAAAATGAGTTTATGAGAGATAAAAAAGTCTATCTCATCACTTGGACATAAAATTTACATCAATAATTATATATGAGAACATATCCCAACATAACAATATGTAAATTAAAAGACCCAACAAAAGAAGTCTTTTAAAAAAAGAGGAGGGTGAATGGTTCCCTTACCGACTTGGGTATCCTTCAAAACATACACCCCATGAAAGAAGGACAATAAATCATTGATGTAAATACTCATAAAGGAAAGTATATTACAAAAAGATTAGAATAATGTCAGTACATACACCACTCAAAGGAAATTGTGGCAAATGTAGCATAAATCTCACGGGAATAAATGTGAGATGAAAAATCCCATACGAAAACTCAGCATCCTAACGGCGCCACATAAAACATCCAAAAATGGATTGATGAGATCAAATAGGGTATCTCATCACATTACAACAAAATGTACAGAAAGAGGAATATTAAAGAACATCCCCCATCATAACAAATAGGATCTTAAAAGAAGTGACATAAAGGAGAGTACTTAAAAAGAAAGAGAGAGGTTAGATCTCTTACGAAAGTTCGGCAGCCTAACGGCGCCACTCAAAGCTTCCAAAATGGATTGATGAGAGAGAATAGGGTCTCTCATCACATGAACATACAAATTACAGTAGGAGTAATATAAGAGAACATCCCAATCATAAGAAAGATGAGCTTAAAAGAAATGACATAAAAGAGTTTACTTATAAAGAAAGAGAGTTGTAGGATCCCTTACCTCGGGTCCGACTTGACTCAATCATTCTTTAACATCCTGAATAATAAACTTGAGTTAATTTATACTTTCTTAAGAACCTTTTCCAAGTTCATTATTCCTTTTATATCACTTATTTCCATGTTATAAACATTATGTAATCATTTAAGTTAATAATGTTTGTTTTGTCGATATTTGGTTCTTAAGTCGAAAGTTGACTTCTTACAAATACATGTTGTTCGTGTGGCCAAATGTTTATTATATCCATAATTGTATTCATGATGTAGATATCATATATGTCATATATATCCAGTACATTCATGCATTTATAACATTACATAATCATTTAGAGGTAAGAAATGAAATGCACCGTTCATGGAGACGGTAAGCCGTACGTACGCATGAACGCTACATTCATTTCTATCTCATACTTTAATGGGAAGAAATAATAGTGATATAGAGGTAAATAATAATTCCAGTATAACATCATATATAATAACATAAAATCCATCCTTTATACATCCCACGTATGGCATTAACGAATCACATCACTTTGAGGGGGCGGTAGTCCGCACTTCCTAAAATGAAGATATCGCGTATACCCATAATGGAAGCCATAAAGGTAAGACACAAATGAAAAATACATAATCATAAGTAAAACATAAACATATTATATATCATATATAAAAATAGTGACATCATAATGGCCACCTTTGAAGGTGTTAAATGAGTATTGAACAATCATCATTTCGGGAGGCAGAATTTCTCCATCCACGGAAACCGTATGTTCTTTAACCATTTGATATAGTTGTGTGAGATTGTAGCTCGAATAAATCTTATAAAAACATCCTAGTATATTTATGATACTGGTGTTGTTACAAAATAAATAAATAAAAAGAGTTTATGTGGTTGGAGAAGCAAAATAAAACAAATGAACATGAGAGAATGAATTACCTTTAAAAGTTTAACTCCTTTTGATTTGAGCCTAAAGGCTTCCGTTAAAAGGATTCTTCCCAAAAGGAATCCTCTAGGATGAGTAGAGGGATGTGGAGAGAGTAAATGGGCAGGGGTTGGCCGAGCCAAAGGCTTGAGGAGTGTGTGAAATGAGTTAGAGGTGGGGGCCTTTTATAAGAGGAGAGGAGGGGCACTTTTGGAAAGTAAGAAATATTACTTTATTTGAAAATGTGTTTCGGTTTTAAAAGGTCCCAAATTGATATAATTCGTGGATAAGGTGATAAGGGTTCGAAATCCATGCATCCAATAAGTTTTGGAAATGTTTAGTTTATAGATTTTACATTATCTTTCCATTTTATTTAAATCGTCAAATAATGATGTCATCGCTGCATCATTATTATGTCATAAATAATTTAATTTATTTAATGTCTAAAAATTATAAAACAAATACTATGATATAGGAAATCTATTTATATTTCCAATGACTATTTATAATCAAAAATATTACTTGTATAACCCCACTTAAAAATTGTTTTAGTAAAACATATCATGTTTGTGTCATTTTTACTTTTACATTAAATAAAAAGTTATTTATGTCATTTCCCAACCAAAGTGGATCAATGGGGTCCCCAAGTTGACCCATGGCTTGTATTGGTCTGCCATTACACATCCAATGAGGTTAGGATATGTTTCAAGTTCATTTCATTTTATTAAAGCATTATTTTTACCTTAAACTACACTAATTACCATTAATCGCGATTAAAAACTTAATAAGTTACTATTCACCAAAAAAAAAATTTATCCCATTGAACCACATTTTACTTCTTAATGACAACCATGTATGTTGGATTTTTGAAATTAAAAACACATAAGTGGTAAAATTTCATTTAAATGAAAAATCAGCTTTTATAAGTACCACTTAGTGGTTTCACTATTCATCAAAAATTGAAGTTTTTCAGAAAAATCCCAAAAATTCACCCTAAGATATATTTGATATTCCGAATTCAAAAATGAAGTCTATTTTACATAATTCAAAACATATAAGTCACATTAATTAATTTAATAATTAATTCCCGCTGTCAGAGCAAATAGCGTGTTTTTATGAAACAATAAGTATCAAGAGATTGACACAAGTTTAAGTCCGATTTCAAAGTGAAATCAATTCCAACGACCACTATTGGATTTAATGGTAAAAATATATTCTAATTTCACTTTAAAACCAATTAAAAATATAATCTAATCATATAAATAAATTAGATTAAAAAGAGGTTTTGAATTAAAATACAACATTTTACACTATTCATTAAAAAAATGAACTTTATCGGAAAGATACCAAAAATTTACACAAAGTAAATTTTGATGTCCCGATTCTTAATAAGAGTTTTATTTGGTCCAAAAGAATGTTTAAGAGTGAACAAAACTATATTTAATGACGGTTCGCCATCAAAAGGTGATAAGTGAACCTTTAGTGAAAACTAGGGCATATACGCCTAAAAATGAATTCTTTCCGTATTTTAATCCTCTATACTTTATTGGATAAATGTAAAAACATTTAAAAACATATATAATCATATTTTAGTTATTTCTATCCATTCCTGCCATTACAACGGCTACATGTTATCTACCATTTAAAATAATATTATTTTATTATTAGAGTGCAAAGTAAGATTCCCAAGAAACTCGTTGTTGCGTGTTGGGTACGCCATCGAGCATAGCGTCCCCTTTAAAGTCATATCAATATTTTATTCACAAATATGGATAAATATGAAAATTTCATATTCTTTATTTACCTGGGGTGTTACATCCTTCCCCCCTTTTGGGAATTGCGTCCTCGCAATTTTTAAAATTGGGCTTGGAAACATCCTTGAAAGTCCCACAACGGAACAAGAGTCGGTAAAACAATCACTTTAAAATAAAGAAAGATAAGTACAGAGGTCACCCGAGTTAACCCATAATAGGACTCCATGTAGGAAAACATGGACATGGAGGAGAAAACATAGGGTCATGTTCTGATGGAGAGTGATAGAAAACATGTTTTGGAGAAAGTTAACAATAAGAAAATCACAAACTTGTGATGGGTTAAACGGTGTTGGGTTCCTCAGTAGGAAAAGTTAATAGACAACATTTTTTCTTTAAGTTACTTTTTATTGAGGAATTTATTCATAAGGAAACATAATCACTTATCATGTTGACTTTCAACTTTTTCTAGATTCCTTAATCAAACTCATATTTTTTCCAAAAGACGAGTATTTAGGGAGACTTGTTCGCATTAAGAGTACTATAAAAAAATTCTTAGAGGAGAACCTAATCCACAAAAAAATAACTATACAATTCCCATGTCTTCAAACCTTAACCAAAACTAAAACCAAAAAGGTTACTACAAGATCAGATAATCCAGAAAAGGATAACCCTTTAAAAAGAAAATCTATGCTTAATCTCCAAAATTTGTCCAACAAAACCCAAAGTTCAATGAAGACCATTAGATAATCAATTTGTCCATAAAATCCTTCAAAGTAAACCAAACTAAGATTGAAACCCAAATATTTGAAGGATTTAGTCACATAGTCTTCCAAGTTAAATCGTAACATTTATCTCCAAACAACATCAGTCGCTCCTAAAGTCTCGCATTGAAAAGTAATTATCCTAATCACATATCCTCCATGATAGGTTAATCATTTTCATAAATAACCCAAAATCAACTTACACTTAATTCATAAAATCATATAACTAAAAAGAATAAGTCAAACTAACCAGGGACTTCACGTAGTCCAGTGGTAGGTGATAAATACCAGTCGCACTTTGGTTGTGGGTTCGATTCCCGCGGCTTTGTCCGACGCGACGGGTTGTCACACGGTCTGCGTGTTGTCCTTTTTCCAAAACTATATAATTATTAAAACATTCCCAAAAATGAGATAAAATCTTCAAGAATAATCATAACATATTTTAACCTCAAGTTTATCTCATTCCTTCATTTTCCATCATATCATATAATAACCCATAATTACCTCAAAAGTAAGGATCATATAAACCCTAATGGTTACCTTAATAATTATTACCTGAATTTCCACATCGAGTTAGCCATCTTGTACATGATGCATTAGAGAACTCACCAAGGTTTAAGTGGTTGATCATGACTCATTGATAGTTGGTTTATAACAACTATGAGATTCCTCATTGAATCCCCCTTCTCATCCAGTATCTTAATCAGAGAACCACCACAGTTTCCTTCAAACCCATTGTCACTTTGGTGCCTACTAGATCCAGCCATTTACTAAAACCAAAAAGGTCAGTGTATGTATATCAACAAAACCATCATGTACTAATGAGTAAGATAAACAATAATATATACTTACTCATTCACTTTATCTAAAACTAAGACTCTTTCTGAAATCCTAACCATTATGGTAATTGTCACTTATGCTTAAAGAATACCCTAACCTCTAAAGTTATCTAAACCGACCTTTGATACCAACTATAAGGCCCTAGCCTTAAACCTTACTTAATCTTGAGTTATTACAAGATTACACATTGAGGATCTTTTCAGGTTTAGAGTTTTAGAGAATTAGATCATGAAACTTGCATTACATTCCACTTTTAAACAAAGTGGTTACATAAAAGACAATATTCATTCTTCCCATCAATGGAAACATATTTAAAATAAAACACGGATTCTTTCTTGACACATCCTTGACACTATCATCACATCATGTACCTTTCCCTTGACCTGTGAAAAACATTCCAAAAACTTGGGATGAGCATAAAAAGCTCAGTAAGGGTTATAAAAATATGGAAAGGAAACATGAGTTCATATATACATAAGAATGAAATCATAATTTAACCATAAAACATAGGCACTTTAACATACCTCATCAAACCATGAATAAATCATATAAATCATAAGACATAAAGGTAACTTGAGGCATTCATAACATTCTTACGTAGGGAGTAACCCTCTTGGTTACGTTTGGAATACCCATCACAGTATATTCCCTAAATCTCTTCGGAGAAACCTTAACGTTTCACTCCTTCGCGTTACCCAATGCAATGGAGAGCTATATCGGGCTCACCCGCCCTTAGTTTATCACGGAACCACCCGTTCTTCATAACAATGCCCAAGAACCATAACATAATCGTATCACATAAAACATGCATAAAGGAAACATAACATTTCCACATTTCAATCACAATATAACATTTTAGTATATTTAAATAATGAATCCATTCAAAAAGAAACCATTTCCAAAACCATTTAAAACATTTAATAAATAGATTTTTGAATCAAAGTGTCCCATACCACCTTGAAGCTTAAAATTTTAAACCATTAATATCCATATAAATAAATTCTTAAAACCATTTTAAAACATTGATATTAATAAGAACAAATAATTAAAACATTTAAAACGATATTTAGTTTAAAGGGGTTTTACCAAAATTAGAGACACTTGAATACAATAATTGAGGAATAACATTTAGTCAAAACTTTATAATATCATGACAATAAATGGATTCATTATATAATACTCCAAAGGACAGTATATACACCATATAAGAGTGAATTGGTGCATAACAACAATGAACTCTCAATAGAAATGTCAAATGTGATGAAACCCCTTATAAAGAAGGTATCCTTAAATTATGGACAAATCAATCTCAAAAATATGTGTGACAAATATAAATACACCCAATATAAGTGGATATTAAGTGTAAAACAATAAAAGGTCATTCACACATATTCAATGGATGACATATTCAATGACTACATGTTGAACCCAAAGAAATCGAAATTGGGTTAAAAAGTTCCCTTGACAGCCTAACGGCATCACATCAAAATGAGTTGATGAGAGATAAAAAAGTGTATCTCATCACTTGGACATGAAATTTACATCAATAAGTATATATGAGAACATATCCCAACATAACAATATGTAAATTAAAAGACCCAACAAAAGAAGTCTTTTAAAAAAGAGGAGGGTGAAAGGTTCCCTTACTCACTTGGGTATCTTTCAAAACATACACCCCATGAAAGAAGGAAAATAAATCACTGATGTAAATACTCATAAAGGAAAGTATATTACACAAAGATTAGAATAATGTCAGTAAATACACCACTCAAAGGAAATTGTGGAAAATGTAGCATAAATCACACGGGAATAAATGTGAGATGAAAAATCCCTTACGAAAACTCGGCATCCTAACGGCGCCACATAAAACATCCAAAAATGGATTGATGAGATCAAATAGGGTATCTAATCACATTACAAAAAAATGTACAGAAAGAGGAATATGAAAGAACATCCCCCATCATAACAAATAGGAGCATAAAAGAAGTGACATAAAGGAGAGTACTTAAAAAGAAAGAGAGAGGTTAGATCTCTTAAGAATGTTCGGCAGCCTAACGGCGCCACTCAAAACTTCCAAAATGGATTGATGAGAGAGAATAGGGTCTCTCATCACATGAACATACAAATTACAGTAGGACTAATATAAAATAACATCCCAATCATAAGAAAGATGAGCTTAAAAGAAATGACATAAAAGAGTGTACTTATAAAGAAAGAGAGTTGTAGGATCCCTTACCTCAGGTCCGACTTGACTCGATCGTTCTTTAACGTCCTGAATAATAAACTTGAGTTAATTTATACTTTCTTAAGAACCTTTTCCAAGTTCATTATTCCTTTTATATCACTTATTTCCATGTTATAAACATTATTTAATCATTTAAGTTAATAATGTTTGTTTTGTCGATATTTGGTTCTTAAGTCGAAAGTTGACTTCTTACAATTACATGTTGTTCGTGTGGCCAAATGTTTATTATATCCATAATTGTATTCATGATTTAGATATCATATATGTCATATATATCCAGTACATGCATTCATTTATAACATTACATAATCATTTAGAGGTAAGAAATGAAATGCACCGTTCATGGAGACGGTAAGCCGTACATACGCATGAACGCTACTTTCATTTCTATCTCATACTTTAATGGGAAGAAATAATAGTGATATAGAGGTATATAATAATTCCAGTATAACATCATATATAATAACATTAAATCCATTCTTTATACATCCCACGTATGGCATTAACGAATCACATCACTTTGAGGGGGCGGTAGTCCGCACTTCCTAAAATGAAGATATCGCGTATACCCATAATGGAAGCCATAAAGGTAAGACACAAATGAAAAATACATAAGAATAAGTAAAACATAAACATATTATATATCATATATAAAAATAGTGACATCATAATGTCCACCTTTGAAGGTGTTAAATTAGTATTGAACAATCATCATTTTGGGAGGCAGAATTTCGCCATCCACGGAAACCGTATGTTCTTTAACCAATTGATGTAGTTGTGTGAGATTTTAGCTCTAATAAATCTTATAAAAACATCCTAGTATATTTATGATACTTTTTTTGTTACAAAATAAATAAATAAAAAGAGTTTAGGGGGTTGGAGAAGCAAAATAAAACAAATGAACATGAGAGAATGAATTACCCTTAAAAGTTTAACTCCTTTTGATTTGAGCCTAAAGGCTTCCTTTAAAAGGATTCTGCCCAAAGGGAATCCTCTAGGATGAGGAGAGGGATGTGGAGAGAGTAAATGGGCAGGGGTTGGCCGAGCCAAAGGCTTGAGGTGTGTGTGAAATGAGGTAGAGTTGGGGGCCTTTTATAAGAGGAGAGGAGGGGCACTTTTGGAAAGTAAGAAATATTACTTTATTTGAAAATTTGTTTCGGTTTTAAAAGGTCCCACATTGATATAATTCGTGGATAAGGTGATAAGGGTTCAAAATCCACGCATCCAATAAGTTTTGGACATGTGTAGTTTATAGATTTTACATTATCTTTCCATTTTATTTAAATTGTCAAATAATGATGTCATCGCTGCATCATTATTATGTCATAAATAATCTAATTTATTTAATATCTAAAAATTATAAAAAAATACTATGATGTAAGAAATCTTTTCATCTTTCCAATTACTATTTATAATAAAAAATATGACTTGTATAACCCCACTTAAAAATTGTTTTAGTAAAACATATCATGTTTGTGTCATTTTTACTTTTACATTAAATAAAAAGTTATTTATGTCATTTCCCAACAAAAGTGGATCAATGGGGTCCCCAAGTTGACCCATGTCTTGTCTTGGTCGGCCATTACACATCCAATGAGGTTAGGACATGTGTCAAGTTCATTTCATTTTATTAAAGCATTATTTTTACCTTAAACTACACTAATTACCACTAATCGCGATTAAAAACTTAATAAGTTACTATTCACCAAAAAATTATTTTTATCCCATTGAACCACATTTTACTTTTTAATGACAACCATGTATGTCGGATTTTTGAAATTCAAAACACATAAGTGGTAAAATTTCATTTAAACGAAAAATCAGCTTTTATAAGTACCACTTAGTGGTTTCACTATTCATCAAAAATTGAAGTTTTTCAGAAAAATCTCAAAAATTCACCCTAAGCTATATTTGATATTTCGAATTCAAAAGTGAATTCTATTTTACAAAATTCAAAACATATAAGTCACATTAATTAATTTAATAATTAATTCCCGCTGTTAGAGCAAATAGCGTGTTTTTATGAAACAATAAGTATCAAAAGATTGACACAAGTTTAAGTCCGATTTCAAAGTGAAATCAATTCCGACGACCACTATTGGATTTAATGGTAAAAATATATTATAATTTCACTTTAAAACCAATTAAAAAGAAAATCTAATCATATAAATAAATTAGATTAAAAAGAGGTTTTGAATTAAAATACAACATTTTACACTATTCATTAAAAAAATGAACTTTATCGGAAAGATACCAAAAATTTACACAAAGTAAATTTTGATGTCCTGATTCTTAATAAGAGTTTTATTTGGTCCAAAAGAATGTTTAAGAGTGAACAAAACTATATTTAATGATGGTTCACCATCAAAAGGTGATAAGTGAACCTTTAGTGAAAACTAGGGCATATACGCCTAAAATTGAATTCTATCCGTATTTTAATCCTCTATCCTTTATTGGATAAATGTAAAAACATTTAAAAACATATATAATCATATTTTAGTTATTTCTATCCATTCCCGCCATTACAACGGCTACATGTTAACTACCATTTAAAATAATATTATTTTATTATTAGAGTGCAAAGTAAGATTCCCAAGAAACTCGTTGTTGCGTGTTGGGTACGCCATCGAGCATAGCGTCCCCATTAAAGTCATATCAATATTTTATTCACAAATATGGATAAATATGAAAATTTCATATTCTTTATTTACCTGGGGTGTTACATCCTTCCCCCCTTTTGGGAATTGCATCCTCGCAATTTTTAAAATTGGGCTTGGAAACATCCTTGAAAGTCCCACATCGGAACAAGAGTCGGTAAAACAATAACTTTAAAATAAAGAAAGATAAGTACAGAGGTCACCCGAGTTAACCCATAATAGGACTCTATGTAGGAAAACATGGACATGGAGGAGAAAACATAGGGTCATGTTCTCATGGAGAGTGATAGAAAACATGTTTTGGAGAAAGTTAACAATAAGAAAATCACAAACTTGTGATGGGATAAACGGTGTTGGGTTCCCCAGTAGGAAAAGTTAATAGACAACATTTTTTCTTTAAGTTACTTTTTATTGAGGAATTTATTCATAAGGAAACATATTCACTTATCATGTTGACTTTCAACTTTTACTAGATTCCTTAATCAAACTCATATTTTTTCCAAAAGACGAGTATTTAGGGAGACTTTTTCGCATTAAGAGTACTATAAACAAATTCTTAGAGGAGAACCTAATCCACAAAAAAAAGAACTATACAATTCCCATGTCTTCAAACCTTAACCAAAACTAAAACCAAAAAGGTTACTACAAGATCAGATAATCCAGAAAAGGATAACCCTTTAAAAAGAAAATCTATGCTTAATCTCCAAAATTTGTCCAAAAAAACCCAAAGTTCAACGAAGACCATTAGATAAACAATTTTTCCATAAAATCCTTCAAAGTAAACCAAACTAAGATTGAAACCCAAATATTTGAAGGATTTAGTCACATAGTCTTCCAAGTTAAATCGTAACATTTATCTCCAAACAACATCAGTCGCTCCTAAAGTCTCGCATTGAAAATTAATTATCCTAATCACATATCCTCCATGATAGGTTAATCATTTTCATAAATAACCCAAAATCAACTTACACTTAATTCATAAAATCATATAACTAAAAAGAATAAGTCAAACTAACCAGGGACTTCACGTAGTCCAGTGGTAGGCGATAAATACCAGTCGCACTTTGGTTGTGGGTTCGATTCCCGCGGCTTTGTCCAACGCGACGGGTTGTCACACGGTCTGCCTGTTGTCCTTTTTCCAAAACTATATAATTATTAAAACATTACCCAAAATGAGATAAAATCCTCAAGAATAATCATAACATATTTTAACCTCAAGTTTATCTCATTCCTTCATTTTCCATCATATCATATAATAACCCATAATTACCTCAAAAGTAAGGATCATATAAACCCTAATGGTTACCTTAATAATTATTACCTGAATTTCCACATCGAGTTAGCCATCTTGTACATGATGCATTAGAGAACTCACCAAGGTTTAAGTGGTTGATCATGACTCCTTGATAGTTGGTTTAGAACAACTATGAGATTCCCCATTGAATCCCCCTTCTCATCCAGTATCTTAATCAGAGAACCACCATAGTTTCCTTCAATCCCATTGTCACTTTGGTGCCTGCTAGATCCATCCATTTACTAAAACCAAAAAGGTCAGTGTGAGTATATCAACAAAACCATCATGTACTAATGAGTAAGATAAACAATAACATATACTTACTCAATCACTTTATCTAAAACTAAGACTCTTTCTGAAATCCTAACCATTATGGTAATTGTCACTTATGCTTAAAGAATACCCTAACCTCTAAAGTTATCTAAACCGACCTTTGATACCAACTATAAGGCCCCAGCCTTAAACCTTACTTAATCTTGAGTTATTACAAGATTACACATTGAGGATCTTTTCAGGTTTAGAGTTTTAGAGAATTAGATCATGAAACTTGCATTACATTCCACTTTTAAACAAAGTGGTTACATAAAAGACAATATTCATTCTTCCCATCAATGGAAACATATTTAAAATAAAACACTGATTCTTTTTTGACACATCCTTGACACTATCATCACATCATGTACCTTTCCCTTGACCTGTGAAAAACATTTCAAAAACTTGGGATGAGCATAAAAAGCTCAGTAAGGGTTATAAAAATATGGAAAGGAAACATGAGTTCATATATACATAAGAATGAAATCATACTTTAACCATAAAACATAGGCACTTTAACATACCTCATCAAACCATGAATAAATCATAGAAATCATAAGACATAAAGGTACCAAGGAAGGTGGCCAGAGGCAAACCCCTGACTATTTATTAAAATAAACAAAAAGTGCATAAAGAGCGCGCCACAAAGTAAAAGTCATCACATGTCATACATATCAAACCCATTCCCACCTCCCGGATAGAAATCCTCCGCCGTGGCTGATTCCCATTCTGAACTTTCATATTGCTTGAGGATCTTGGCATACTTCCTTCAGAGATTCAGCTTCTCCAACGAGATCAGCTCTTTTGGCGATTTCTTTAAAGAGGACCGAGTAGAGATTGGCTTCGGCGGCGTGGAGTAATCCTTCCTCGGCTTTCGACTTGGAGTGATAGGGATCACCTGTCCACGCTTTCCCTTCCCATCTTTTAGAACATCACTATATGACAGCATGCCCTTCCCATTTTCTTTATCACTTTCCAAAGCATCAGCCCAATTCCTAGACACCACACCATAAGAGCCAACAGCAACCTCCCGAGCAGCATTCACACTGTTACAGTCCGCCATCTCCAAGCAGTGCGGCTGTCCCTCAAAGGCTTGTGCATCATTTACAGCCTTTTCTGTATCAACCTGGACAATTTTCATCTCCTGACTAGCATCCAGTGTGATCTCCCCATTCAAATCCTCTTCATTCGCCATGACTTGGAACCTGTTATCAGTCTGAACCTCATTTGGAGGAACAACAGCATGCAATTGCCTCCTGGACTCTATAGGAGAGAGCACATCATTGGATTGCTTCCGGCCCTCTGATCCCAACCTCCTCCCATCCTCCTTCATGCTGTCAATCACCCCTGCAGCACTTACAGCATATATAGCCTCCATCGGAAAATCAGTAGCCTTGACAGCAATAGCAGCTCCCGGGCTGATTCTGCTCCCCTCAATCCCAGCGTTGGAGGCACCCACATCACGCATCACTGCAGAATGCAGGCTCACCCCACTTTCAGAAGGACTGGCTGTCTGAGCACAGACCTGAGAAAGAACCACTGAAGGATTCGCCCGCACTCCACCCATGCCATCACCGGCACCATTCACCTCACGAACACTGTCCTGACGAGGCCCCACTGCATGTCGCGGCCCTGCTTCACCCACGCCAACGTGAGAAGCACCAGTCCTCCTCCCATTTCCAGTATCCTTACCATTGCACCCCATCAGCCCTGAAACAGCACCACCATGACATTGCCCATCCCGATGACCCAGCCGCTGGCACCCTGGATAGAAATCCTCCCATGACTCAAAGACCACCGCTTGCTTCCATCGGAGTTCCTCACCGATCGTGATCCAAATCCACTCAACAGGCGGTTTAGATACGTCCACCTCCACACAGATCCGTGGATTGACCGGGTGACATACCGAAGACGTTCGCGCGTCCGAGCAGAGGAACCGCCCAACCAAATTCCCAAGCATACGTATAATGGATGGGTTTTGAAACGGCAGCGGGAGATGAGGAAGACTAACCCACAACGCAGCTGAAGGTGAATCATGATTCAAACACAGATCGAACGTCCATCGAAGCAGAAAGAAGCGACATCCACCACCTCGACGCGGAGCCCGCGACCAAGCGCAAACAAGATCTTCCTCCGAGGCAAAACGAATCATCAGTTGATTCTTGTCCAACAACCCCACGACAGCACGATCCTGCAAATCCCACTTACTGAACACGAACCTGTCAAATTCGTCAACCGATGGTCTTCGGTGATGAAAACGAGCCACCAGAGTAAGGTTAAGGAGATTTGATGTCGTCGAGAACTCCGGGAGAGAAATCGATACTTGAGGAATCCCAAGATGTAAATCTGGGACCTTTGGGCTCAAGGAAATCGGAGGGAAATCAGGTAGAAAGTTAGGGTTAGAGAAGGGTACAAAATTCTCTCGCTTGTTCGTGAAACGCGGAAGAACATCCTCCCCCTGCCCACCGCCAGGGAGGGGGGGAAAATCAGCAGCGTTCATGCGCTAGGGTTTGGAACCCGAGCTCCATCGTCGTCGCCGTCGTCTCGCCTCGCGCTCGCCATCTAAGACATAAAGGTAACTTGAGGCATTTATAACATTCTTACGTAGGGAGTAACCCTCTTGGTTACGTTTGGAATAACCATAATAGTATATTCCCTAAATCTCTTCGGAGAAACCTTAACGTTTCACTCCTTCGCGTTACCCAATGCATTGGAGAGCTATATCGGGCTCACCCGCCCTTAGTTTATCACGGAACCACCCGTTCTTCATAAAAATGCCCAAGAACCATAACATAATCGTATCACATAAAACATGCATAAAGGAAACATAACATTTCCACATTTCAATCACAATATAACATTTTAGTATATTGAAATAATGAATCCATTCAAAAAGAAACCATTTCCAAAACCATTTAAAACATTTAATAAATAGATTTTTGAATCAAAGTGTCCCATACCACCTTGAAGCTTAAAATTTTAAACCATTAATATTCATATAAATAAATCCTTAAAACCATTTTTAAAACACGTATATTAATAAGAACAAATAATTAAAACATTTAAAACGATATTTTGGTTAAAGGGGTTTTACCAAAATTAGAGACACTTGAATACAATAATGGAGGAATAAAATTTAGTCAAAACTTTATAATATCATGAGAATAAATGGATTCATGATATAATACTCCAAAGGACAGTATATACACCATATAAGAGTGAATTTGTGCATAACAACAATGAACTCTCAATAGAAATGTCAAATGTGATGAAACCCCTTATAAAGAAGGTATCCTTAAATTAAGGACAAATCAATCTCAAAAATATGTGTGACAAATATAAATACACCCAATATAAGTGGATATTAATTGTAAAACAATAAAAGGTCATTCACACATATTCAATGGATGACATATTCAATGACTACATGTTGAACCCAAAGAAATCGAAATTGGGTTAAAAAGTTCCCTTGACAGCCTAACGGCATCACATCAAAATGAGTTGATGAGAGATAAAAAAGTGTATCTCATCACTTGGACATAAAATTTACATCAATAAGTATATATGAGAACATATCCCAACATAACAATATGTAAATTAAAAGACCCAACAAAAGAAGTCTTTTAAAAAAGAGGAGGGTGAAAGTTTCCCTTGCCGACTTGGGTATCTTTCAAAACATACACCCCATGAAATAAGGACAATAAATCATTGATGTAAATACTCATAAAGGAAAGTATATTACACAAAGAGTAGAATAATGGCAGTACATGCACCACTCAAAGGAAATTGTGGCAAATGTAGCATAAATCTCACGGGAATAAATGTGAGATGAAAAATCCCTTACGAAAACTCGGCATCCTAACGGCGCCACATAAAACATCCAAAAATGGATTGATGAGATCAAATAGGGTATCTCATCACATTACAACAAAATGTACAGAAAGAGGAATATGAAAGAACATCCCCCATCCTAACAAATAGGAGCTTAAAAGAAGTGACATAAAGGAGAGTACTTAAAAAGAAAGAGAGAGGTTAGATCTCTTACGAAAGTTCGGCAGCCTAACGGCGCCACTCAAAACTTCCAAAATGGATTGATGAGAGAGAATAGGGTCTCTAATCACATGAACATACAAATTACATTAGGAGTAATATAAAAGAACATCACAATCATAAGAAATATGAGCTTAAAAGAAATGACATAAAAGAGTGTACTTATAAAGAAATAGAGTTGTAGGATCCCTTACCTCGGGTCCGACTTGACTCGATCGTTCTTTAACGTCCTGAATAATAAACTTGAGTTAATTTATACTTGCTTAAGAACCTTTTCCAAGTTCATTATTCCTTTTATATCACTTATTTCCATGTTATAAACATTATGTAATCATTTAAGTTAATAATGTTTGTTTTGTCGATATTTGGTTCTTAAGTCGAAAGTTGACTTCTTACAATTACATGTTGTTTGTGTGGCCAAATGTTTATTATATCCATAACTGTATTCATGATGTATATATCATATATGTCATATATATCCAGTACATTCATGCATTTATAACATTACATAATCATTTAGAGGTAAGAAATGAAATGCACCGTTCATGGAGACGGTAAGCCGTACGTACGCATGAAAGCTACTTTCATTTCTATCTCATACTTTAATGGGAAGAAATAATAGTGATATAGAGGTATATAATAATTCCAGTATAACATCATATATAATAACATTAAATCCATCCTTTATACATCCCACGTATGGCATTAACGAATCACATCACATTGAGGGGGCGGTAGTCCGCACTTCCTAAAATGAAGATATTGCGTATACCCATAATGGAAGCCATAAAGGTAAGACACAAATGAAAAATACATAAGCATAAGGAAAACATAAACATATTATATATCATATATAAATATAGTGTCATCATAATGGCCACCTTTGAAGGTGTTAAATGAGAATTGAACAATCATCATTTCGGGAGGCAGAATTTCGCCATCCACGGAAACCGTATATTCTTTAACCATTTGATGTAGTTGTGTGATATTGTAGCTCTAATAAATCTTATAAAAACATCCTAGAATATTTATGATACTGGTGTTGTTATAAAATAAATAAATAAAAAGAGTTTAGGGGGTTGGAGAAGCAAAATAAAACAAATGAACATGAGAGAATGAATTACCTTTAAAATTTTAACTCCTTTTGATTTGAGCCTAAAGGCTTCCTTTGATAGGATTCTGCCCAAAGGGAATCCTCTAGGATGAGGAGAGGTATGTGGAGAGAGTAAATGGGTAGGGGTTGGCAGAGCCAAAGGCTTGAGGAGTGTGTGAAATGAGGTAGAGGTGGGGGCCTTTTATAAGAGGAGAGGAGGGGCACTTTTGGAAAGTAAGAAATATTACATTATTTGAAAATGTGTATCGGTTTTAAAAGGTCCCACATTGATATAATTCGTGGATAAGGTGATAAGGGTTCTAAATCCACCCATCCAATAAGTTTTGGACATGTGTAGTTAATAGATTTTACATTATCTTTTCATTTTATTTAAATCGTCAAATAATGATGTCATCGCTGCATCATTATTATGTCATAAATAATTTAATTTATTTAATGTCTAAAAATTATAAAAATAATAATATGATGTAGGAAATCATTTTAGATTTCCAATGACTATTTATAATCAAAAATATGACTTTTATAACCCCACTTAAAAATTGTTTTAGTAAAACATATCATGTTTGTGTCATTTTTACTCTTACATTAAATAAAAAGTTATTTATGTCATTTCCCAACCAAAGTGGATAAATGGGGTCCCCAAGTTGACACATGGTTTGTCTTGGTCGGCCATTACACATCCAATGATGTTAGGACATGTGTCAAGTTCATTTCATTTTATTAAAGCATTATTTTTACCTTAAACTACACTAATTACCACTAATCGCGATTAAAAACTTAATAAGTTACTATTCACCAAAAATTATTTTTATACCATTGAACCACATTTTACTTCTTAATTACAACCATGTATGTTGGATTTTTGAAATTAAAAACACATAAGTGGTAAAATTTCATTTAAACGAAAAATCAGCTTTTATAAGTACCACTTAGTGGTTTCACTATTCATCAAAAATTGAAGTTTTTCAGAAAAATCCCAAAAATTCACCCTAAGCTATATTTGATATTCCGAATTCAAAAATGAAGTCTATTTTACAAAATTCAAAACATATAAGTCACATTAATTAATTTAACAATTAATTCCCGCAGTCAGAGCAAATAGCGTGTTTTTATGAAACAATAAGTATCAAAGGATTGACACAAGTTTAAGTCCGATTTCAAAGTGAAATTAATTCCAACGACCACTATTGGATTTAATGGTAAAAATATATTCTAATTTCACTTTAAAACCAATTAAAAAGATAATCTAATCATATAAATAAATTAGATTAAAAAGAGGTTTTGAATTAAAATACAACAATTTACACTATTCATTAAAAAAATGAACTTTATCGGAAAGATACCAAAAATTTACACAAAGTAAATTTTGATGTCCCGATTCTTAATAAGAGTTTTATTTGGTCCAAAAGAATATTTAAGAGTTAACAAAACTATATTTAATGACGGTTCGCCATCAAAAGGTGATAAGTGAACCATTAGTGAAAACTAGGGCATATACGCCTAAAATTGAATTCTTTCCGTATTTTAATCCTCTATCCTTTATTGGATAAATGTAAAAACATTTAAAAACATATATAATCATATTTTAGTTATTTCTATCCATTCCCGCCATTACAACGGCTACATGTTAACTACCATTTAAAATAATATTATTTTATTATTAGAGTGCAAAGTAAGATTCCCAAGAAACTCGTTGTTGCGTGTTGGGTACGCCATCGAGCATAGCGTCCCCTTTAAAGTCATATCAATATTTTATTCACAAATATGGATAAATATGAAAATTTCATATTCTTTATTTACCTGGGGTGTTACAACAACATATCTATGGATGAATTTCATTGTATGTTTATCTAGTAAATGGAATTTGTTTTAACTTTATTTATATTCTATATTTATTATTCCTAATCTAGTTATTTAAATGGAATGTGTTGTTAGTTATTAACCTTTCCATGTTTATTTAGTCTCATCAATTAATTACTGATTGTATTTTACTTACCCTTTTTTCATTTGATCTCACCATATGTTTTCTTTCCCTAGGTTATAAAGAAGATTACTATAAATAAGTTTCAAGGAGGCTAATTATTTTATTTTATTTTGTATCATTTTTTAGTTTTTATTTCCCAGTGTAATATGGGAATCATGTATATAATCTGGATTTCCAGTACTGATAAACTATTCGGTCCTTCTGGGTTTTATTCTTTTAATCATGTAAATGTAAAAAAAATGCACCATCTATGGGCTTCTAGGATCATGGAATTTAGGTTTCTATCAATGGTATTTTAGAAAAATCCTTTAGAAACTGGATTTACTGAACATATATTATAAAACATAACCCTATTATTGAATTTCATGATAATTATTGGAGAACAACCTAAAATTTTAGTAAGGTGATGATTATGTGGAAAATCCTTGAATTAATTCATATCTAGATACTATAAGAAGACGTGGTTTTGGAACAGATGTACCTAGGGGTAATGACTCTATAAATGTATGTCATGACTAACTCAGTAAAACCTGGTATATGAAAACAAGCCTTATTGTGCACCTAGTTCTTCACTCTTAGGGGATACACTTAGGATAATTAAAATTTTATTTGTAATCAATTATGAATGATTTGAATGTAAATATATCCCCAAAAAACCTTGTTTATTATTATGAGATTATCTATGAGTAAACTTTTCAAATTTTATGTGTTACACTATATTTTAAATTATACAATGTTCATTATTTTATGAACTAATATAGTGTGTTCTATTGTTTTAAAATAGAACATGGAAGGAAGAATGGTATCACTACTCATAGAAAATGTGTAGATTTTCCTACTGAGAAACTAATACAATTATTAGTGGAATGGAGAAAATTATGGCTATTCTAGGGAATCTTAATTAAGATATGAAAAAGAACTTTTTTTGAATGGGAAAACCTTTTCCAGAGCGAGCATATCATATGTTGGATCACTTTATGTGATAGAGGAAACCATCCTATTGTGGTAGTACTAATACAATGGTGGATGAGAAATTTATTAAGTCTTTGGAGAAGATTTTTAGGGAATTGGGATGTGGTGAAAATGAAAATGTTACAATTTCATTTTATTATCTCAATGGTGATGCAGATTAGTGGGGTTCAATGATCTAGAACAATAGGAGGAAGAATAAATAGAACTCATGGAATGGAAAATAGTTTAAGAGAAACTCTTCAATAAATACATTCCTTGTGATCAACAAACTATTATGAAGAAAAATTTACTTATTTTCAATCAAATGAAGGAATAATGTTTTATAGATAATAAAGCTACCTTTGCAATGTTATCAAGGTATGCTACGAATTTCATACACAATAGAGAGTGAAAGATTAATCACATCCTTTAAGTCTTCAAAAAAATTATGTAAAGGGTGTTGGTGTCTCAAAAATTTTCTTTATATGATGAAATAATTTTATGTTCTATCATATAAGAGAAACAATTCTCTCAGTCTTATGAATTAAAAGGGAAAAAAAGAGAACAAGAGAATGGAAGAAAAATGACAGATAATGAGAAAAAGGAAAGAATGATTTTCTCGCATGTGATAAATATGGAAAGAATCAAATTGGTAAATTCTTTAAAGGATTTATAGTTTATTAAAAACTAGGAAAAAAGGAAACTATGAAAAATAAAAAATGTGAAGTAGGAAAATGCTGATATTCAATGTTAAAACTACAAGGAGATGGGGAAATATGAAAATTAATTCCCTAATCATCAACATAATATACCTCATAATAATATAAGAGGTCAAGGTAAAAAATATGTTTTTGAAACAGCAAATGTGGAATAATTAATGTAATTATTTATTTGGACCCAATAAATATGTTGTAATTTTTTTATTTATGATATTCTCATCATATTATTTAAAAAATATATAAGAATTGTACTGCATTACTTTTTCATTAAGAATTTTAGATCACATGTGGAAATGGTACCATGAAAAGTGATTCGATAACAAGTTAAATGTTTTTGAAAAGATAAGTGTTAGGGAAATATAATCATTAATATGCTCTTAATTTTAAGATAATAATTTTTGGATAGTTAATTGTTTGGTTTGGATAATGTAAATAGGGTAAGTGTTGCATCCTTAGAATAGAGTATTGGATTATTTTAAAAGTGTTTTATGTTATCATTGATAGAGTTTACATCAATTTTTTGGATTTATGGAATATATGAAATAATCTATGTGCTATTAAAGAAATAAGAATAATTCATGTTTTCCATAATATTTTTTGGTAACTCGTGTTGTTACAATATTCACATGTTTGGTATGTGATGATTGAATGACTATTAATTTTATTTGATAAGTTCATTTTGGGAATTCAGTTACCTTCATTATAAATTAATGGTTCATAATCTATTAGAAAATAAATCCATTTGTGAAATAGTTTAAGTTGAATATTTAATGTGATTTTAGAGGATATTATATTTCTTCACCATATGATGGATAATGTACTAACAAATTAATTAGAAATATTTCCTTTCACATATAAAGTATAATATTATTTTTATAAAATAGAAACATTTTTTACTTATATTGTTATATATTTAAATAATTCCCCAATAATAGGAAAAATGGTCTTAAAAAATTACCCTATTATCGTCATTTTTTATGGTATCAGTGACCTTTTTCCGAATAGTGGTTTAATTCATTTGGTCAGAAACATTCAACTAAACATGTTCTTTATCAGTCTTTATCAGAATATGTTTTTTATATTTTTCTTTTGTATCCATGTTTCAATTTCCCACCTATGTTCTCCAACTAAGGAAACTAGTTGCGTGACTATTGTACTTCCATTTCCCTCTTATTAAGAAGATGTGTTATTAACCCTATTTGTGATATGGATTTTTAATAATATTTTATTTTCGAAGATCAATTCCTTTATTACTGACATCTATTTTTAATTGCAAGGATGTAATTTATTTAAGGCAGGGAGAATATAACACCCCAAGACATTACAATATTTTCTTTTGGGAATAAATTTAATTTGTGTTCTTATATTTCTTAATACGAAACACTAAGTTAAGATTATATTAAACAAAACATAAATTTTATCATTCTTTACATGGAACACCGAGGTCATATTTCATTACACATAAGACCGAATTTCCTTGATGGCTTGTGTAACATGGAAAACCATGTTTTACCTAACTATAATATATTTTTTAAAATATTTTTATTTAATTTTATGAGATATATCCTCGCTATTAAATTGATGGTCATTAATATCATTATCTAACCAATAAAAATATATGGTAAAATTCAATCTTTAAAAATTAATTAAAAATTAATTAAAGAACCAATTTAAAATAAATGTAATTATTTAATAAAAAAATATTTTTATGCACAGGAGGTCATTTAATCCTAATAAAAATAAATAATTAAAATTATCGAGTAATAGTATATTAATGCACATATTATATTTTCAATAATATGTTTTATACATTAATCTAGTAGGCTTTATAGGTATAAGATAAGAACAAATCCAATTTTATGCAAAAAACAATTTTTTAATGAAATAAGTTTTACCGCCTTTTAATGGCATGTAACACCCCATGATTTAATTGTATGTTTCTTTTTAAATTTAATCACATCAATATATTACATTACACACAACACCATGATTAAACAAACCACGGTATATTATTAATATTATTATTTAAAATGAAATTATCTCATAGCCTTAAAATTGATGGTTATAAATAAGATTAACTAACTTATAATAATATTATATTGAATTAATTATATTCTAATTAATTATAAATAATTATGAAAACCAATTTAATATAAAGGAAATTTTTTTAAAAAACTATCAGAATGGGTGTATTTTATACTAATAAAATAGACAAATAAAAATTTATGAATTAAATTAATGATATATATATATATATATTCAATATAATATTTCACATTAATATTATCTATTTTTAAAACATAATATGATAAAAAAATCAAATTTTACGGATAAAATAAGTATTTATCAAAAAAGCCATGTTTGTTGCCATTTGATGAAGCACTAGTTTTAATAATTATTTTTAACTCTTTTATAAATTTTATTTCAAAAAATAAAATTATTCTTTTAAATAGAAGTGTCAATATTTACATCGGTTTAATATTTGTTATTTTTCTAATAAGATTCATTTTTTGATTATTAGTGACAAAATATTCTATATTAATTGAAAAATACTTTTTCACCTGATTTGTTTATATTGTTAGATTATATTTTAGACTAGTTTTAAATTAAAATTAGATAAAAAATTTATCATTTATTCCAATTTAGCTCATTATAATAAATTTCAAATTGAAATTGGATATAACTTTGTGAACTTTTTCATGCTTTTACTTTAAAAAAATATTTTTTCTCTTTCCGTCAACTGGATATATTTTTATTTAATTTGTGAAATTTTAATGTTTTGAATTACAAAAAATGGATTCCATTTTTAAAATTATATGATCCATACATAGTAAATATGCCTGTTTTGTTTTTTGGGAAATATGAATAGTAACTTTAGTATTTTTTTAATTAGCATAGTTATGGGTAAATCGGGAAATTATGGGCTAAAATAATATTATAAATATTATAAAATTACCCTACCACTTACCCTAATTTATTAGATGATTATTTTTTGTCTCTAATCATTAAGGGATTGTTTATGATAAAATTTATGTCTTTCTTTATGAGAATCTAATCTTTATAATGTTATATACCAAGGGAAGTCAATTTTTTCATACTTTTTTTAATTAGAGAAATATTTTTAATATAGAGTAATATAAGAGATATGATCAACTATAAATAGTATTTTGAAATATAAAATGTAAATATACATCATGGTAATTTTTTCATTTTTTATTGATAAAATAATTACCTAAAATAGTCACATAATGATGATTCAGTAATTGTTTAATGAAGGGTAGAAACAAATAAATGATATTAAAAATATTAAAATAAATATAATTTATAGGATTAAATGTCATAAACTAATTTTACTGATTAATTGAACATTTTAGTGAGGTTTTAGATGTATTTTTTTGAATTTATCTTTTTTTTTATTTTTTTATGAGACAAAATAATAAATAGTATCAAAATTGAGATAAATGATATTTCCTTAAATGATATAAAATATATAAAAATATAACTTTTTTCCAAATTATTGGTATAAGGAATATAATTTTATCAATGAATCAATTATCGTTCATTTTTTATTTTATATTAACTATATTAACCTTCAATATTTAAAAACCCATGTTGTCACGGTAAGAGTTAAAGGGTATAAATAAGGGTTAAAATCAAAAAATATAGGTATCAATGTGATATAAGCATGTATAAAAGTCAATTTATGAATTTTATTAGACCCTTATCACCTTAATATAAAATTTTCATTATTTAATGGATAATTTTACAATTAAATAACTTATTTTTTATTTATGTCAAAGATAGTAACAAAATGTCACTCTCTTTGTATTTAATAAATTTTATGTGTCCATATAGGGGCAAGTTCAATAAAAGAAAGAATATTAATGTATATTTTGATATAAATGAAATTATTTTCATTATATAATAATATTTTGAGTTTTTATAAGTTATATAATTTCCATAAAATATTTTTCAATGCAAAAACAATATATATTTAATTAATAGAAAAAAAATAATTGACTTTAATAATATTAATTTTGATATATTTTGAATGATTTAATGTGTATAATAAAATTTCAGAATATGAAAAATATATTATAGATTTTTTAATTATTTATATTCTAATTTCAACTTTTTCTTAATGTATTTGAAGTCAAATTAAATGAATAGTATCAAATTTGACAGTACTGATATTTTGTTGAATTAATATATTATTAAATTATTTAAAACCCAAAAAATGTTAAATAATAAAAATTGGATAATATATTGTCTAAAATGTTTTATGTTATTTATTTATTTTACATTTTTAAGACTTTTGATCTTGAATAGCATTATTATATTTTAATATTTTTAAAACTTCCAAGAGTGCCCCTCCCCTCTTCTATAAAAGGGAACCTGTTATTCTATATTCGTATCAATTAAACACCTATTTGTATTGGAACATATATACATATATCCCATGATAAAATCCCTCCCCACATTATATATCAATTATTTTAGGCATAACACACACCATAGCGGTGTTTATGTGTTAATCAAAGGATATCGTTCGAAGAAGTGGTGTTATTTTTAATTAAGTGTTTAAATTTTATTTCTTCTCCCACTTCATTAAAATCTCATTAAAAAATAATATTATAATAACTAAAGTATAAAGAATATGATAATATTTTATTATGTAAATATAATCACATATATACAGCTCATATTCTATAAAATGGAAAATAAATTATTTGTCTGTGCATACATGTGAACTATCATCTGCATGAACTGATATAATTTGTTTTTCATCACCACCTCTCATAACTAGTTTTAATGATGGAACTAATGTTTATATATTATTTTAGTGAAATATTTATAATTATTAATATATAATATATCATTTATTTTCATACTTTTCTATGCAATGAAAAATGATAACGTCGTTCGTATGTTTGTGTGATATATTACCTCCACGAAGCGATGTGATTATTTTTTCATCACCATGTCACATGGATGATATATATAAGTATATTTAAAATATTAATATTAAATAAATTATATTATGATAAATATTTAAATATAAAATAATACTTACCTTCGTTCAATAATGATCATTGAATAATAGAAATGTTTCTCATGTGTACGTACGACTTACCATTTTCATGATTATAACTAGTTCATCATTCATATCGATATGTAATGGATGGATATTAAAGTAAAATTTATATATAAAATTTATTATTATTTCATAAATATAATTTTTTATATGATAGAATAATGACTACTTAGACTATATACTTCATACCAAAGTCATTTTTTACTCAACTACTGAATATCATCAAAACATATGATGTGAACTTAAATAATTAATTAATTGTTATAACATGATAATAAGTGATATAAAAGAAATAATAAAAATTAAAACTTTCCTCACGAAATTAAATAATTAACCTATGTTTATTATTCATGAAGATAAATATTGAACGTGAAGAGTCAGACTCAAGGTAATTGTTTTTCCATCTCACTTTTACTCGTGTTAGATACATTCCATGTTAACAACTTATTACTAGTGTGTGGTGCATGTTATACCCTTTGATATATCATATCATGAATATACCTGTTCTAAATATATGTTCTATTTTTCATTTCATTTTATTACATTATAGGAATTATGATTTAAAATTTTAATTGTGGGATGAAAAAATATGGAATGTTTAAAGATTAGTTTCCTCAAGAATTTCTCAATGGTCTCATTTAAAAGTATCTTTATATATGTCGACATCCATTATCGAATCTTCTATTTCATTCAGTTTTATATATTATGATACCATCTATCATATGTGATTGATTTCTTTATGATTAGTATGGTAGTGGTTGTGTTATTTTTATACCAATCATGGTTTATCGTTAATGTATTCATATTTAATATGATACTTTTTTAAAAAATAATTCTTATGTTTCACCGTTTTCATATGAGTAATATATTAGACTTAGTAAGTGACTGGTGGGGCCCTCTATATCCCCTCAATGAATCAATAGGTCTCTTGAGACGAACAATTTATGGAATTCGCTGAGGCCTTACCCATTTATATTCATAGAAAGATTTGGTAGAGTCCATAACCATTAATTTTTGGATCTCATGGACAATGCCTCACTAGTATGTTTCATATGTCCAAAATTATAAACTTTGTCATTATGATATTATTTATTGATATTCCATGTGATTATTATACTAGTATAATATCCATGGTTATGTTTTCTATCTCATGTGATTATTTAAATGAAATTTGTTTTATATGATTACAAAAATATATTTCTTATTCCATATTTACTCATAGATTTCAGTGTATGCTTAACCTTACTAAGAATTAGAGCTTACCCTTATTTTTTTCTTTTCCTTGGAAATCCAAGAAGCGTACTGAGAAAGATCTGAAAGGATATTCTAATTGGGAATAACGTTATTATTAAAAAATGATATAATTACATTTTTCATTTTTAATATAAGAATCATGTATGTAATCTAGTTTTCCAAAAATACAAAACTATTTTGTCCTTTGGGTTTTTATTCTTTATAATCATGCTAATGTAACATAATAATACACTGTCTCATAGATACTGGGGTTAGGGAATTACATGGTTAACCTATTTTAAATATTAATTTTTTAACTTGTATAAATTTTAAATGTAAAAATAAACATAATTTTTGAAATTAAAACATAAAAATTGTGTTAGGGTTGATTTTTTGTATTTTTCTAGGATGTTTTATTTTTTGATGAATAGTAAAAATACTAAATTTTAACTCAAAACTTTTTTTCATCTAATTTATTTATAATGTTAAATTATATTTTTGATTAGTTTTAAAGATTAATAATATCAATTAAATACAAATTAATCCAAATTAGTTCATTTGAATCTATTTCAATTTGAAATTTGACATAAAAACTTAGCAAACATTTAAATTGTTTTACGTTAAGAACCTGCTTTGTCATCATGTCTAGAAGATTAAATTTAAATTAATTTCACCCAATTTAGAGAATGAAACTTTTATATATGGATTCCATATTTTGAATCAAAAAAATTATAATTTAAAATAATTGCAACTTATTTTTTCCCCAAAAATGTTAGTAAAAGTGATTAAAATTAATTATAGAGATTAAGAGGAGAATTAGCTTAATAAGGGACTAAAACTTAAACATTAGAGACAACATAACCAAGAAACTTATCAAAAATTAAATTTATGGCTCTATTTATACCATATCCTCCATTTGATCTAATTTAGAACATTATCTATGCCACTTGTCATATGAATAACCTGGGTGGAAATCTCTTTTCCCAAAATTTAGAAAAATGTCACTCCTCCTCCATTATAAAAAGGTACTCACCCATCCCAATTATTAGCACATCTGAAGCCAAAGTGGATCAAACAAGATATTCTAAAATATATTCTAAAAATATATCCCATGAAGATAGAAGCATTACCTTCGTTATAAATCCATCCAAGTAATCTGTTTGGTGCAAACCAAAAGGCGTTACTCAAATAAGAGGTAACATCCTTCCTCATGCTCTTTGGTTTTATTTTCATTCTCCACCCCTCAAATATTATTATTGAATGGTTATATAATAAAAATAATAACCTAAATATACGGTTATTTTTTCATTCTAAGGGTTCTACCCAAGCATACACACTCTTCCATCTAATAGATAACGGACTTACTGTTTATGTGTACGGTGAAATATCATCTCACAAAACAATGTCGTTAATTTTTTTCATTAACACCTATCATGGTTGGGAATTATGATGGAAAATATATTTATATATGATATTTATGATATTTATAATTTCTTTTTTACTTCTTTAATTTTTATATAACACATATCATTGGGATTTCAATTTTGTGTGGACGTGTGGACTACCACCTCCTCAAAGCGATGTGATTCATTCACACTATACAGGGAATGAATAAAAGAAAGGTTAATTAAACATATATAACATAAATAAAATATATATTATATTCATGACACAATTAAATTTATGGAAACATAATATAACATTTTTTATTACCCTTTTCACACACTAAAAATTTATAACGTCGGTCATGGATGTGTGGACTACCACCTCCCCGACACGATGTAATTAATTTTAAATCTATATATATATATATATATATGATTAAATAACATATTATTTATGATATAATAATAATTATGTAATTTTATAGTGTTACTTACCTTCTTTCAATAATGATCACTAAAAAATAGGAATGTTACTCATGCATACATATGAACTACCGTCTTCATGATTGTAACGTTGGTTCATTTTTCATAACCATCATTCATGATTGGTTTTGATAGTATAATTGATATATAAATATAATAATTATGTCATTATTATTATTATTACTCACATGTTTATATAATGAACCATTTTCCATAATTGACCTACCAATGTCATTTTTGACACATAAACCGAATATAGTCAAAACACCCAACGTAAACAACATTATTTAAGTAGTTGTATAAAACATTGTAATTAGTGAAGTAAAATTAATAATAAAATTGAAAAGGGTTATGGAAAAATTAAATAATTAACATATGTTTATTATATAGTAATATAAATACACATGTGACAAGTCAAACTCATTGTAATGTATTTCATCTCAATTTACATAACAATGATACTTATTAGTTGTTATGCACCAGATCACTTTTATATGAGGTATATACTTCCCTTTGACATGTCATATTTTGAATCTTCTTATTATTGTGATATTATAAATTTTATTTAATGTTATTCCTTTATAGGTATTATGATTCCAATTCCTCAATGTGCTATGGGACACTTTTAAATGTCTAAAGGTTATTTTCCTCAAAATGTTTTAATGATCCTTCAATTGTATTTCCATTCATCGATATAAAAAACCCAGGTTGTTACTTAACATCCACTAGGGAATTATTTGTAAAAATTTATATGTTATTCAATACATGTATTTTATAATGTGATTGTTTCGTGTATTAAATCGATTACTCAATATATGAGGAATTCATTGGAATGGTATGCCATAGGTGGGGCTCGATTATAGATAGCCCCTCAATGAATCGATAGTCTTAAGAGATGAATTGACAGGCCAAATTAGATGGTTTTTCACTAGATATGATAAACCGTCTTGTGAAAGGCATTAACGGTAAATATATGTCATGATGCATGATACATATGACTAGGAAAGCAGTGAAACAAAGCACAATTCTGAAATACAATGCTAGACCAAGTACCAAAGAAAACAGTAATTAGATTCATAGTATCGCAAGCCTAGGATTGGTCCCATGCTCTCCAGCTCCACAGCATGTCATGTACCTGAGGTGAAAGGGCGTTTTCCCTTGTCTTGACCTGTAACAATATAATCTTTTTGGTCTAATAGCATGGCCCAAATAGGGTGTGAGACTAAATCCTAGTAGGCTACCACCACAAGATCTATGCCTAACAGTCAAAGAGCATATGACAGGTAAAAATACTAGAAACAGTAAACATAAAAGTACTCAATAGTAAACAAACCATAGATCAATATCAATCAACAACTAATCCAGCAGATAAAACAAAACAGGTAACCCTCTGGGCAGTACACTCAGTCTAACCCCTCTGGTTTAGCTTAATCATAGACTCTCCGAGGAAGCACTCACCGCCAATTCCCCCTATAGTCTCATAACATAACTAATGGTGATCTAAGGATGTAATTATGCCACATTCCCTCTGTGGCCTAGGTTGAGGAACTACAGACACTCTGGGGAAGCACTCGATGTCAATTTCCCCTTTGGTCTCACATCGTAAACTATAAAGACTCTATAGATAAGCCCTCAACATCCATTCTCCCTATGGATTGTACACCAGGTTCTCACGGCCTCGTGTAAGTCAAGAAAGTGTAGCAGCGTGTAACAGCCAAGGTAATCGTCAAGAACTAATTGGCTAACATTCTACAGCACAATAGTATAATAGAACAACAGTCACACCATCCTAAAATACTAGACATGGAAAGTAAACAGCAGCCTAATAGGCAATCAGGACCCAAAGGTCCCAACAGGAAAAACATGCATGGGAGATACATCCAAACCACAACAATTCACCCTAATCACAACAATTATTATCTACTCAAGCATACATGTATAGAAGAGAGACAATTGGGCTAAGACGGTAAAATCGCAATACCCGTTCATGGGTATTGGGCAATTTGGCACACAAAACTCAATGAGTAGCAATGTAAAGGCACAAACAACCTACCTCGGTGTAGAAAGATCATGATACTTGAACAGTGAGGCTTGAAAAGACTTAGAACACCATAGATCTAAGAAAAACGTATAAACGTTCAACCCAAGATAACTCACGAAAGAGGAGAAATCATGAAACTTGGATAATGCATAAGAGATAACTCACTGATGTGATTCCAACGCTATGAAGGATGTTCGATTCAAAGGACGGATGGAGGCTTGGGGGCTCATCGAAGATCAACAACTACTTGGTGATCTCAGACGAACTAGGTTGAGAAAGAGGGTGTTCTGTCTCTCAGATGCGAAGCTGGTGCGTTTAATGAAAAAAACAAAATACACGGCATGTACATTTGGAGTACACGGAATGTACTTGTTGTTTCCATACTCCGCTTTAGGCGGCCTCCTGTTCATCACACATGGTCATGTGCAAGGTTGCTACACGGCCAGCACACGGCTACCCGCGGTAACCGAGTACACAGAGTGCACTCATAAAGTACACGGCGTGTACTTCAAAAATTTCCAGAATCACCTTTTTCTCTCAAAAAATCTAGAAAAATAAAAACATAGCTAAAAGAAGATCTGGGTTCCTACAAACATCCCCCCTTAATAAAATTCATCCACGAATTTCCCTAGCGCGGGGTAGAAGTAGAAACCCCAATCAGTTCCGGCCACTGGGATCGTACATCAGCCTCCCTCTCCCACGTCTTGTAATATACTTTCCCGTGCTGCCATAGCACTCATACTAGAGGAACCAAACAGCCATGAAGAACCTTTGTACTATGATCAAAAATCTAGATAGGATGCTCCTCGAATGATACATCCACTTCCAACTCAACCTCATCATGTTGAAGGACATGTGACGGTTCTGAGAAGTAATGTCGAAGATGAGAAACGTGGAAAAAATAATGCATAGCCCGGTACCTCTGAGGTAACTACAAATGATAGGAAACCGGCCCGATTCTCTCCAACACCTCAAATGGCCCGAAATACCTCAGAGAAAGCTTACCATGTCTCATGATCCTTCTATTCCCCAACCTCGGTGTGACACATAGAAAAACCGGTTCCCCAACCTCGAACTCTTGAGGCCGTCTCTGCTGATCAGCATAAGACTTATAATGAGACTATGCAGTATCCATCCTCTTCCGAATCAACTCTATCTGCAATGTGGTTTCCTGAACAAGCCAAGGTCCTAGCAAAGCTTCGTCTCTTGCCTCCAGCTAACATATGGGCGATCGGCATGGCCTGCCGTACAAAGCCTCTTAAGGTTCCATCTGAATAGTTTCTTGAAAACTATTATTGTAGGAAATCTCCACAAAATACATATGCTTCTCCTGGGAACCTCCAAAATCCATGATGTATTCTCGGAGCATATCCTCAAGAACCTGAATCGTATGATCCGACTGGCCATCTGTTTGGGGGTGGTAAGTTGTACTTAAAATTACCTGTGTACCCAACGCCTTATGAAGCCCATACTAGACCCGAGAATTAAAACGTACATCCCTGTCTGAAAAATGGAGTGTGGAACTCTATGCAGACATACAATCTCATGGATGTACAACTATCCCAACTCATCCGCATTGAAGGTCTCTTTGGTCAGCAAGAAGTGTGTGACCTTCGTGAGTCTTTCTATGACAACCCATGCAACATCATCTCCTTGAGGAGACCTCGTCCAACCAGTCACGAAGTCCATCGCGACATCATTGCACTTGCACTTGGTAATGGGTAACTGTTGTAAGATCCCTGCTGGCCGATGATGCTCTACCTTCACCTGATGATAGGTGGAATACCTCATGAGGAAACCCGTTATGTCCCTCTTCATACCTGGCCACCAATACTAATGATGGAGATCACGATACGTCTTGGTGACGCCAGGATGAACTAGATAAACTGAGGAATGGAAGTCATGCATCATATCCTCGCGTATGTCTGCTGGAACCCATACGAACCCCTGGAAGTGGAAGATTTCATCCTCGCCTATGGTCCATCTAGGAATAGGGTCCTCTCCTGACACACTCTCACTTATGACTAGGCCTTCAGAATCTGATAGTTGCCTCATTCAAACTCGATGAAGAAGAGTAGAGGTAACAACTACAGATGATAGAAAGTTCTACCCCTGTCTGGTGTGCACCTCCATATGCATCTCAGAGAACAAAATCATAAGCTTCCACTCACTACTGGCCTCCTAAACTGCATGTATCTGAGTCCTCCTGCTCAACGCATCAGCCACTGTGTTGCCTTTCACAGGAGTATAGGCAAGCTCAATGTCAAAGGACTATAAGTACTCAACCCACCTTCGCTGTCTCAAATTAAGGTCATGCTGAGTGAATATGTACTTGATACTTTTGTGGACCATGAAAACCAAATAATGCTCCCCTAGAAGATAATGTCTCCGACAGTGTAAGGTATGAACAACAGCTTCCAACTCCAGATCATGTGTCGCGTAATTCCTCTCATGTGGCCTCAACTTCCAAGATGCGTATGCAACAACTCCATCTCCCTACATACACACAACTCCTAACCTGATACCTGTCGCATCACAAAAAACAATATAGATCTATCCCAGCTCTGGGAAGACTAGTATCAGTGCTAAAGTCAACCTCCGTTTCAACTCCAGAAAGGCTGACTTACAAGAATCGGTCCAAGAGAACTTCACACCCTTCTTAGTAAGACATGTCAGTGGTGCTGCTAAGCGTGAGAAGTCTTCTATGAAGTGTCTGTAGTATCCAGCCAGCCCTATAAAACTCCGTACCTCAAATACGTTCTTTGGCTACTCCCAGGAAACTACTGCTCTCACTTTCTCTATGTCTACTGATACTCCTGCCTTTGAGATAACATGACCCAAGAAATGAATCATATTTATCCAAAAGTGGTATCTTGAGAACATAGCATATAAATGATGCTCTCTAAGTGTACTAAAAAAGATCTAAAGACAGGTATCATGGTCGTGTTAAGTGTGAGAGTACACCAAGATATCGTCCATGAAGACCACAACGATGGAATCCAAGTATGGATGGAATACTCGGTTCATCAGTTTCATGAAAACTGAAGGCGCTTTCGTGAGACCGAACTACATGACCATATATTTTTATAGACCATACCTATTCTAAAAAGGTGTGAGAGGTATATCTGATAGTCTAACGTGCAACTGATGATAACTGGATCTCAAGTCAATCTTGGAGAACACCCGGGATCCCTGAACCTGATCAAAGATATCATCAATATTTGTTAAAAGATATCAATTCTTGACCTTTAACTGGTTCAACTTCTAATAATCCACACAAAGCCTGAGGCTACCATCTGATTTCTTTGTAAACACGATAGAAGAACCCTAGGGAGAAGTACTGGTTCAGATGAAACCCTTTGCCTCCAACTCCCCCAACGGATTCTTGAGCTCCTACAACTCTAGTGTAGTCATCCTATAAGGAGGAATGGAAACCGGTTCCGGCCCTGGTACGAGCTCAATAGAAAAGTTCACCTCTCTCTCCAGAGGAAAACTTGAAATGTCTTCTGGAAAGACATCCCTGAAACGATCCACCACTAGAGGAAAGTCTAACTGTGAAGTCCCCTGATCATCCAGATATAGACTAGAAATTTGGGTTGTAACTCCTCCCAACCCATGATGCTCTGGACCCGCTCTGCTCTCCGTGACATCTCATTCTCCCTTATGATGAAAATATTTAGCTTCTGGTGATGTGAAACTCACCCTACAGTGATAACAGTCGACTACTGTCTGGAAGGGAACTAGCCCGTCCATTCCGGGAATGACATCATAGCCTGTCATCTCTAATACGTAGAGGTCAAATAAAAAGTGACACCCACCAACCTCTAGAGGGAACTCCTTGAACTAACGCACATTAGATGTTCTTGTCCTCAAAAAAGTTTCTAGCGTCAAGATATCGGCAGAAGAAAAGATTTAGAGCCTAAGGCTCTCCACAACCGCAACAGATATAATGCTTTGGGAATCCACTGTATCAAAAAAGAGCAGAAGTTAAAATTGAGGCAACTATGATCATACCTCAAACTGTAGAAGGTTCGATATCCTGCTCCTTTTGGGTCAGCTCTACTGCAAAAATCTAGCATGTACTGCGGCCCTATGACCCTGCCTCACTTCTCTGAGCTAATCCACTTTGTTGTCGCTAAAAGACTAGCGACTGACCACCACGACTATGGCCTCCACCTCGTCCTGAACGGCCAGAAGACTTACAGTTCCCTAACTGGTGCAAAACTAGTGGTTTTTCTCCCAAATGAGGAGTCATAGAAGAACCCAGGTCACCATCTGCTAATAAGAAGATCTGACAGAAGCGCTAAATTTGACCCAACTTGTTGCATGATCAGCACTCCATTGGGTCTCTCGAGCAATGTGGCCTTGTATTCCCAATCCTTCCGCACCGGTAGCACATCAATTGGCTATAAGAACAAGTGTCTTGCCTCCTTGAATCATTGCATGAAGACTCTCTTTGGTGCTTCCTACTGTCAGTAGGAGAGATGCTAACTCCAGATGCAGAGTCACCATAGCTCTGAACTCCAGAATCCCTTAGATTGTGCTCCATGGTAAGTGTCTGGTTGACGATAGAAGTGATGGAAGTCAACCAGAATATGTTCACCTACAATCGGATGTCGTGCCTTAGACCATCCTCAAACTTCCTTGCCATGAATAACTGATCACCTCACTAAAAATGCATAAAGCACTACATCGCGGTAAAGTGGAAGGAATACTTTATAAAAGATAGAGTACCCTACTTCATACTCGTAAATCTCACGCTCGATCGGCCCTCAAGGTCTCTAGATAGATGTATTCATAGAAGATGCGCTGAAACTCATAAAACACTATAACCTTCTGGAATCCCTCGTGTGAGATCACATCCCACTACCTTTTGGCGAAGTCCCGAAGCATATAGGTAGCGATCTTGACCCTCCACTCTGGAGGCATCTCCAGATGCCCAATATCGTCAGCATAGCTTCTAGCCAAGACCTTTCTACCTGGGGTCCTCCATCGTCAAAGAAATTAAGAGGATGATGCTGCTAGAAGACCCACATCAAGTTAGTCATCGATGGGGCAGGAGGAGGCAGTCCTTGAAAGGTCTGCATCATCCTCAGAAATCCCTCCCTAAATTGTGCACCCGCACCTATTTCAGGTACTACGGCTGGTGCCAAGGATGGAACAACAAGAGTATCTGTAGGTTATCCCTGATCAGCCATGTCTAGTGTCTGATCACCGTCTAGAAACTGGCACACAACCGGAGGATGTCTCGGTGGCATGACTCTACAATGTCAAGCACACACTTTAGATCAAGGTTATCAAGGACTGAAAAAAAGGAGTGTAATAAGGGAAATAGGAGAAAGAAAGAATCCAATTTTAGCAAAACATGACTACACAACATGTACATTTCCTACACGGCGTGTTCCCTTATGTCATTTACATGGGCGTGTACTCCTACATAAACTGGTCATGTAACACCCCAAACACACAACGTCTTGTCTTAACACATGACGTGTACTTGAATCCTCTTCCCCAGCCCGAGTCCTTCTACACGGTTAAGCCACACGGATCTCCTTCGGCAAGACTACATAGCATGGGCTAGATAGACATAGTGAGTGCTAGACAAGCTTCACCTGGCCAGTATTGTTAGTGACACGGCCTGACACATAGCTCAACCAACATGGCTTGCTCATGAAGGACACAGTGTGTAAGTGAAAGGATACACTCTTTTGTGTTGTTCGTTACATGGCCGACTACACAGCTGACACAACACGACGTGTTTTATGCAGACACAGCGTGTACGAGAAGGGATAACACTGACCCGTGTTGTTTGTGACATGGACGGATACCTATGTCATACTACACGGTGTGTTCAATACCGACATGGCTTATATAGCTTAAGGTCTTATCTGTTAGTGTTGTTGGTTACACGGGCGGACACAGAGTCAACATGACACGGCTTGTTCGTCTGGTACATGGCGTGTTCCCACCGAACATTTCCCACCCTTTGTCTCTGCCCACACGGCCTAATGCATGGTCATAGTCTACACGGAGTGTACATAAAAAATAGTTTCTTCCTGAATAGAAGAACACATGGCATGTACATAACAATACATGGTGTTTATTATTGTTTTTTCCAGATAGTATGCCTCAGAAACTACTCTGGAACCCATAAAACAATGAAACGAACACTGAAAGTTCCAAATTTCTATCCGTGAGGGCCCATACTCCCCATGAATAAAATCATGAAATTTTAAACATGTTGTAACATGTCAAAAATGACAATGATCTACCAAATTCTGGTCCATGATGGCCCATAACACCTCAAGAACTAAATTTTGGCGTTCATTCAAGAAAACCTCTACGCAACCAATACCCTATCAAACAATAGGTATTTTAATCAAGGAATATCTCACAAATTCATGCATATTCTACACAACATCTATCATAATAACATGAAATCACTAATGAACCCTAAATGGTATGGCAAGAATGCATGACATGTGATTTCTAACAAGTTCCTATATTATGCATGAGATGGAATACCCACATCTCATCGGGTTGATACAAAAATAGAACCTTAATAAAATCAACAATAATAGTATAAATCTTATGAATCACTCAAGGTGAAATCAATTCAAATGTAAACTTAAAAAACCAAAAAATTGCAATAAACTAGGTAGGATAGCTTTTCGCTTTACACGGGTTAGCTACTCCTGGGAACAGCTTATTACCAGGTACCTATTCTGTTGTATCCCTAGATAAGGCTCCAATTAGTAATTCAAGAGAAAAGAAATCCTATGATACCACTTTGTAGCATCCAGATTCTAGAAGCCACTCAGGGGAACCCCGTACATGGTTGGTCACATGGCCACAAACACATTTCCCAGAATTCCAGAGGCTGCCGACTAGCAGCAAGGGCCTTCGGTGTGATAGTGGAAAAATTATTCCCTCATTCGAAGATTACACATCAAAAGTAAAAAAAATACATGCAAGAGTGGAAGCAGTAATAATAACATACAAAAAATAAATAGTGGAAAATTTATAGCAATAACTGGAGGACATATATGTAATGATGCATGATACATATGTCTTGGAAATCAGCAAAACAAAGTACATTGCTGAAATACAGTACTAAACCAAGTAAAAAAAGAAAATAGTAATAAGCTCCACAGCATCGCAAGACTAAGATTGGTCCCATACTCTCCAGCTCCACAGCATATCAAGTACCTGAAGTAGAAGGGTGCTTGCCCTTGTCTAGACCTGTAATAATATAATCTGTTTGGGCCCAAAAGCATGGCCCAAACAGGGTATGAGGTGAAATCCCAGTAGGAAACCACCATTTGATCTATGTCTAACAGTCAAGGAGTATATGGAAAGTAAAATTACAGTAAAATGTAAACAATAAAGTACTCAACAGTATACAAACCATAGCCCAATATCAAAAAACAACTAAACAATAAGATAAAACATAACAGGTAACCCTTTGGGCATTACACTCAGTCTAACCCCTCCGGTCCTACCTAACAAGTACAAGAAACCCTCTGGGTAGTACACTCTATCAAACCCCTCTGGTTCAGCTTAATCATAGAGTCTCTGAGGAAGCACTCGCCGTTAATTCCCCATATTGTCTCTTATCATAACTAAAGATGCTCTCGAGAAGAACTTACATCGCATTCCCTATAGGGCCTGCATCGAGGAACTACAGACACTTTGGGGAAGCACTAAACGTCAATTTCCCCTATGGTCTCGCATTGTAAACTATAAAGACACTCTGTAGAAGCCCTCAACGTCCATTATCCCTATGGTCTATACACTGGGTTATCACGGCCCTGTGTAAGTCAAGCAAGTGTATCAATGCGTAACATCCAATGTAAACCTCAATAACTACTTGGGTAGCATTCTACAACATAACAGCATAACAGAAAAACAGTCACACCATCCTACAATACTAGGCATGGAAAGTAAATAGCATCCTAATAGGAAATCAAGACCCAAATGTCCAAACAAGAAAAACATTCATTGGAAATTCATCCAAAGCACAAAAATTCACCCTAATCACAACAATTATCATCTACTCGAGTATATATGCATAGAAGAGAGACAATAGGGCTAAAACAGTAAACATGCAATAACCCATTCCTGGGTATTAGTCAATTTTGCACACAAAACTCAAGGATTAAGTACAAAAGGGCACAAACCACCTACCTTAATGTTGGGAGATCAAGATACATGAACCAAGAGGATTGAATCAACATATAACTCCATAGATCTAAAAAGAACTTATAAAAATTTCAACCCATGATAACTCACTAAAGAGGAGAAATCATGAAACGAAGCTCAAGAAGAAGAGAGAACTCACCAATGAGATTAAAACGCAACCAACGGTGTTCAATTCAGAGGACGGATGGAGGCTCGATGGCTCGTCAAAGATCTATGGCAGGTCGGCGCTCTCGGATGAACTAGGTTGAGAAGAAGGGTGTTTTTTCCATCATACATGATCCCAATGCGTTTAATGAAAAAAAATACACGACGTGTACTTTTAGAGTACATGACATGTAATTTCTATTTCCGTACTCTGATTTAGGCAGCCTCTAAGTCCTCACACATGGTCTTGTGCAAGGCCACTACAGAGCTAGAACATAGCTACCTGCAGTAACCTAGTACACGACGTGTACTCATAAAGTAAATGGCATGTACTACAAAAATTTCCAAAACTCTTTTTCTCAAAACTCAAAAAAAAAAAAGAAAAACATACCTGAAAAGATGATCCGGGTTCTTACAATATTTATTTCATTTTATTTTTTATCATATTTTACTCTCTAATACCTGAATATAATATGGGCATAATGTATATAATCTGGAATTCAAAAACTACTAAAATATTCAGTACTACGGGATTTGATTCCTTATAATCATGCCAATGTAATAAAATAATACACCAGCTTCGAGCTTCTAGGTTTGAGGGAATTATAATCAACCTCTTTTCATGTGTGTGTGAAATATCTTCACACCACTCTTAATCTCTTAGAGAAAGACCCAATAAATTTTTGGTGTTCCTAGTAAATCTGATATTAACTCACTAATATCACAGTTGTGGAAGTGATTTCTGGACAATCACCTCCGTATACAAGTTACCCATTCAAGAAAAGACACGACATGTAGAGGGAGATTATTAATTATTAGCTTAAGTAGAAATAGTGAACATGTACTAATCCCCAACCAAAATTATATTTAAAATATAAAACAATCACTGAGAATATAAATAAATTAATAGGAAATAATATTTGTAGATTAAAGAACATGGAATTAATTCATGTAAGGGAAAACTTTTACTTCCCCAATCACTCTTCAATTACCCCTACATTCAATAGGTATTATAAATGGATGGGAAAAATAAGTCATTAAAAAAGGAAATAAAACCTAATATAAAAATGAAATAGTAGTATATTCCACATACTCTAGTATGGAGGACCCTAGTATATCCTCCTTCTCCTCATGGTATCATCCCTTTTTATATATTTTTGTTTTCTTACTCTTTCTAATAGTCAAACCCAAGAGACCACCTCCTTTTTTATTCTCTTATTTATTTCCTCTCATTCCCCATGAAATGTTTTATTAACCATGATCTAGTATTCTAAAAATTATAAAGTCTTATTTAATTTCTTGGAAGCTAAATATTCGACATGTTTATACCCATGTGGTAGCCTCCTATTGATCACATTCATGCTCACGTGGAAATAAAGGCTTCCGATTAATGTTCAAATTAATCTTCCCAAAACCTGTCGATGACCACCAATAAACTAGTTTTTAACATATTAATGAATTTACTAGGATTTTTAAGTTAATTGATTGACCATGGTGTATATGTTAGTCGATTGACAGTGTGAGAGAAAAGTAGTTATGGAGTTAAGTGATCATGGAAGGAAAGTATTCATGTAGAAGGTTTAGAATGTGGTTCATAACTTCAAAATTTCTTATTAGAATATGTGTGTGATCATTTGAATGAAGGAATGGTTGATGGACCTCTTCTTACAGTTGATCAAAATGTATTGTTATGGTCGACCCATTACAATGTTTGTTGGGGGAAAGAATGACCAATTAAGGACTTATGGTTAGTCCTCACAAAGACATATAACCGGCCTACCAAATTCTTATGTTGGGGTGTGTTGGGATTTTCTTACTCTTACATAGGCATGTTGGGACTAGTCTAATGTTTACATATGAACAAAGTGAGATATAGTTTTTATATGTGGTTATAATATGGGTTGTTTTATGTCTTAAAGGTTTTTATTTGAGTTACTATATGATTTTCAGTTTCCTAAAAGAATGGATTCCACCATAGCATCCTATTACACTGAAAATTTTTATTACATTGAATTATTCAAAAAAAAACCACACCCATTTATTAATTCATTAGAAACAATAATTAACTTTCTATCTTTTGTTTAGTGGGATATAGTTTTTATATTCTTCTCATTTAAGAATATCAGTACTCTGAATTTTCATCTTATGGGTGTGAGTATTTTACTTCCCAATATTTTTATGGGTTCTAGGCCCTTTCTTCAAAACAAAACATCTGCACTTTCTCTCAAAAAACACCACTTATATAGAATTCATGGATTCCAAAAGTTCCATACCAAGTTCAACTACAACTAAACTACAAAATCCTTTTTTATATTCATGGGGAGTCTACCTTAGATATCCTCAGAATGAATGACATATTTCATCTGTGTTTCCCTATTTTCCAATATCATTATTAAGGTATTTTAGATTTGGAATATTTTGGAATAATTTCATTTAAATAGGTAAAGTGATCAAATTTTCTATTCAAAAATTTCGTGGAAATTCATGGCTATCCCTTAATGATATAAAAATAATTTTTCCACTCCTATAATCATTATTTTCCTCCCAAAATAGTAAAATAAAAGTTGTACCACGTTCTTTTCTTAGCTCAAGATGATTCTGAAAAATAGTTTTCCCAAGCTCACATTCTTCCCTCCAGCAGACTTTAATTCAACATATATCATGCATTGTGTTCTAGATAATGATCAATATTGATATTTTTCTTTTAATGTGGCTACCAAATAAATTCATTAATGGATGTTAAGGGATATAAGGATTAAAAGTCAAGGTATTACTGAGAATAAAATTCCATGAAATAGGAGATTTAATTCAAAATAATGAATATTTCATTTATAGAACATGGTCCTTGAATGTTCCAACATATTTATTAGATTACTCGTGATTTTATGGTTATTTAATCATATCGTAGTTATCACGATAATTAAGGAATTGTAATGAATATTTCATGGTTGCTTCAGAATCCTTTCTGGTATATAATTTTAAAATATTGCATAGTTTGTCATAACATGAGATTCAAAATTAGTAGTATTTTCATGTATTTTTTTTACTAATTATTTGAAAAAAAAATCATTTAATATTTAATTTATGTAGAGTTAATATGTTAAATTAGTTTCTAAAAATTGGCATAGATTCAAATTTTTTAATGTTATTCTAGTTAAGTTTACTATTTTCAAAAACATACTAAAATATAAAAATAAACAAACTAAGAAGCATAAAAAATACACAAAACATTTAAAAAGAAAAACCAAAACTTTACAAAGTAATAACTAAAGGTACTAAACTATAAGATTCAAACATAAATGATTAAATGATCCAATGTCCTCAATTAATTTAAAAAGGTTTATCATTTAATAAGATTATAAATTGAATCAAATAATTAAAATAAATGGTACAAATAGGCATTACATGATGGTTTCATTAATAAATAGGTAGTGGGAGTGTGATATCCTCCACAAAATCTCAAGGTAAGATTCTATGGTACATTTTCTTCCTATTCCCATTGATAGTGAATGGGTTCCAATTTCCTTATTTCACAACATGTAATGCACGAAAACGGTGCTCATGACTAATAGTGAGTTGTTCCTCTCATATGGAAGGAAACTTACCTAGAATCTGCTTAAGTCTTGAATTTAATAACAAAACGTTTTTCCTAGTCTCAATGTTTTTATGTTGGATGAGTTTTTCATGATGTATACTTGTACATTATTTTAAATTTATATACTTTTGAAAATAATCTCTTTATAATTTCTTCCAAAATGTTGAGCGATAATTTTCATTATTTTATAACTTTATTTAGGTCCAGATTCACTTATTTAATAACCTAATATGTTTTGTGTTCCAATTATATAGTTATATCAAAACTTTTTCCATAAATATATCCACATGGGATCATTCCTATGAGAATTTTGTATGATTCTTTTCAATCCCATTAGGTTTATTCCAATATTCAATCCCAATCCATACTATTTGGTTTAATAATTTTTTATAAAATTCTATTGATCTCCTTGTTGGACAGTTCGTCTTGGACATTGGTCTGTTTGTGATAGGGTTTTCATTTTTTATGAAACACTAGATACTTATTAAGTTGGGACACCATGATATTATTAAAAGCATGATTCCCCTAGTCACTAATAAAGGATCTAGGAATTTCAATCCTAAAACAATAGTTATACCCAAAAAGTACAAAAAAATTGGTATCATCAGTTTTGGTGGCTTTAGCTTCCATCATTTTTGAGACACAATCCACTATAATAAAAATATTAAAAATCCAAACATAAATATTTAAAGATCCCATAAATAATATTTCCAATAATTCAATGATCTAATAAAAGATAATTGGTTTTTTGGAATTTCTTTTCCCTTGGAAATGTATCTATAAAGATGTTATTTTCACATTATTTAAAAAATTCATGTATATATTTAGAAAAATGTGGGCTATTAAATTCCTAATTCCAAAACATTCCATGATTTCCTTTTAGGTCCATTGTAGCCTTTATAGGCTAATTTGTGATAAAATTCATTGAATGATTGTATTTAAATCATAGAAAAACATCTTCTTATCACTTGTTCATTATAATTTTCCAATGATGTTGATCTTACCTAATCTATAATTTTAAATTAGAGTTATTTTTATGAATGTATTGGGGATTTAAATTAGGTGGTTACACATATTTTACCAATATATTTACCTTGTCATCATATCAGCGTGTTTATAATACAATTAAATAAAACTACTATCTTTGATGGTGGTCATTTAGTTGGTCTCGATTGGAAATTTTTTCTTCAGCAATCTTGGGTAATCTACTCATCTAATCAACTACATGATTTTCATCTTCTTTATTATCCCCAATCTCCATATTAAAATATTTAAGTAACACCATGCATCTGATTATCCTAGACTTTTCATCAACATACTTCATTTAGTATCTAAGATCCCTATAGTCAGAAAACAAAGTGAATTTAGTTCCATGAAAGTAAAAGCTTAATTTATTGAAAGAAAAAATGACTATAAGAAAATATTTTTTAGTGGTTTTGTAATTTATTTGGGTATAATATAAATTTATTGGTTTATATAAATTGAATTCTAGTCTACCCTCAATTATTTAGGAAATATTTACATCCATAACATGTTTTCATACATCATATAGTAACTCAAATGGTTGTTCCCAATTTAGTAGTTTCATTACTAGTGGGGTTGTAAATATCATCTTCATCTCTTAAAATGATTCCCTAACATAATTAAAAAAACAAAATACAATATCTTTTAAAAGTAATCATGTGAGAGGGAGATAAATCTTACAAAAATATTTGATGAACCTCCTATAAAATACCTCATGTCCAAGAATAATCTAACTTGATTCATAAAATTTGGATAATAAAAAGTCTATATCACTTCGATTTTTCATTTTTCCACCTTGATTATATTCTTTGAAATAAAATTCTTTAATAATAGTTCTTATACTACCATCAAATAATATTTCTATAAATACAAAAAAAAAGTTTTTTTAGATTATATTTTCAATACTTGTCCTAGGTTTATCAAACAATGATCAAATGAGTTTCCAAAAATAGTAAAATCAAACAAAACTACCTCTATGTGGTCTTCAATGTGATCTAAAAATATACTTATCATAAAAATATGAAATTTAATTGGGGTATTACATAGTCCAAATGGAGTCAACTTGTAGGAATAGGTTCCAAATGGATATTAAAAGGTTTTCTTCTCTTAGCTCTCTTGGGAAATAAATACCTAAAAATATCCTAAAACCCATCTAATAGGTGTTAATGAATTTACCCTACCAATATTTCGAACATCTATCCAATAAAGAGAATATAGAAATAATCCTTCTAATGTCCTATTTTATCTTTTTATAATAAATACATAATCCTTATCTATTCATAATTATGAATGAAATTAAAAAAAATTCTAATTATTCACAATGGTTAGTCTAATTTTAATTGGAAATATATAGATGGGGCTGAAACATGATGAGTCATATATTGGGAAATGATGTCCACTAAAAAATAAATTCATTCTATTTCTTCACTACCTGTATTATAGTGGTATTTATCCTTCTTTGGGGGTTCATAATAGGTGTGGTATTTCCCTTGACCATAAGTATATGTTACCATATATTAGGGTTAATTCCTAGAATATCACTTAAAATGAAGCCTAATTATTTAACATTCTATTTGAAAAGATAAATTGATTTGTGTTCTTTGTGAGGGGTTATTTTATTAAAAATAATTATTGGAAGATTTTAATGTTCTATTAGATACACAAATTTTAAATTAATGTACAATAGTCTCAAATACATATTTGTTGTTTGTTCTAAATATGAAATCAAATTTGAGTTTACTACTTCCATTACTTTTATTTTATGAAAACAATACAACATATTAACTTCCTCACCATTAAATATACAACAAAGTCCATCATGGTATTTATAGGGAACCTCTTCCTCTGAACTAAAGACATATTCTTTAGAATTCTGGAAAACTTCATCCTTTATGATGTTTTCATTCATTTAGTGTTTTCATAAAGTCAATTATTCATGAAACAGATCAAAAAATAGTGGGTTCAACTTCTTCAATGTGGTATAGTTTAACAAGTAAATGCTATGTTGATGGTATCTTCATGGATAAAAATATTTTGAAATGGACTATGTTATCTCCAAACTCCTTGGTGATTTCTCCTTCAGCACGTTCATAAATGTTGTATCTATCTTCAAGAATCACTACTGGAAAATGGACCTATACCCACGGTTTGGCACAAAACTGTGGGTATAGGGTACCCCTATACCCACGGTTTTCGCAAACTGTGGGCATAGGGGTAAAATGGTGACCTATACCCACGGTTTCATAAAACCGTGGGTATAGATCACCTATACCCACGGTTTTGCACAAAACCGTGGGTATAGATTATTTTTGAAGACCTATACCCACGGTTTTGAAGAACCGTGGGTATAGGTGTTTTTTTTTGAAGGTGTATACCCACGGTTTTGGCCAAACCGTGGGGGTAGAGTTTTCCAGAAGACCTATACCCACGGTTCTTCAAAACCGTGGGTATTGGGGTTTATTTTTTTCAAGACCTATACCCACGGTTTTCAAAACCGTGGGTATAGCTTTCCCGCCATTAGGCGGGGAAAAAAATTACGCGGGACAATGGGGAAAAATTGGCGGGAACACGATTTTTATTAATATAAATACAAATATAAAAATATATGTTAAAATGACAATAAAATGCCGTAGCCCAGTCGGTCCCTTTGTTTGGCACTCTCAGGAGATTCTGCATGAAGTCTGAGTTCGATTCCCGCCTGCATTTATTTTTCATAACAGAACTAATATTAATATATATATAAAGATGTATACGCTTTACAATGAATTAGAAGGTAGCTCGGTTGGTCATTGCTGCGGTGCTTGGCCGGGGTGCGGTAGGAGACGCGGTTTCGAAACCCGGGGGCGAAATATTTTTGAAAACGTGAAGTTAATTATATTCATATATATATATAAATATATATTAGTATTACAAGTAAAGACAGTAGCTCGGTTGGTCTATCGGTTTCCGCGGACACGAGGTCTTGCACGCGGCGCGGTTTCGAATCCCGCCGGGATCAATTTTTTGAATTTAAATACTTTATATTAATATATATACAAATATATATCTATATTAAGCAGATAAAAATAGTGGCTGGGTTGGTCTGTTAGTGCGGGACGGCCGTAAAGCTTGATGTGCTGCACGGGTTCAAAACCTCCTGAACCCAATTTTTTTGAAAAAAAAAATTACCCACGGTTTGAAAAACCGTGGGGTCTGCTATGTGCCACGCTGGAACAGGGTTGTGCCAAATTGGACTCTCCTATACCCACGGTTCTCCAAACCGTGGGTATAGGCTGAGACCCCTATACCGACGCCATTCCAGCCCACGGTTCCCAAAACCGTGGGTATAGGCTATACCCACGGTTTTGGGGGCTATACCCACGGTTTTGAACCGTGGGTATAGGTCGTTTTTCCAGTAGTGAATGGTCTTCCAAATATTTGTTGGATGTGCACTAAACATTACATGTATGATATTCATGCACACAATCATATGATTCCTTATATATATAATATTATATATATAATATTACATTTAATATATGTATATGACGAATATATTGTTCATGTATGTGATACTTGAATATAATATATGTAAATATATATGATATATAAATATATATTTGTGTGTTAATTATTTGTACCATTTTTTTTCATCAATTACAATCCATTTAGAAAAGATTATAGACTTTGAATTAATTCATCAAAAATGCTCAGTGAATTATACCCAACAGACAAAAACACATATGAAGCATTATGAAGTTAGAGTGTCAATATTTGGCTATAAAAGAGGATGAGATCCTCTCATATGGGGTGTGGGTAGTATGATGAGTACGAGCCCCTGCTCAACTCTATTCCTCCTGATACACCATTAATCTCATTTGAGGTGGCGTTATCACTCTTTTGACATCAAGTCTCCTCATAATACAATCATGGATCAAAGTGGTTGGTACATTAACTCGGACCTAAAGTGAATTTGTTCACTACCCATCGTGATCTCCCTTAAGCACACTCCATCAAAGGATGAAGATATATTCCATTAGAACATGTGTTTTCCAATTACTATGTTTGGTGATAATATCAACATGTTTACTTCTTAAAGGTATATCTCTTATATTTTGGGTTGTCTTCCTCTAAAATTGAACATTATAAGATCAAAAAAAAATCAACAATAGTATTTGAAGGAGGTTCTTCATGTGTTAAAGGTGTTTGAATCATCATTTTGTAAAAAAATTGAAAATAGAATTTTCATAAAAATAGAGGATGATAACAAAATCTTGTGTTACATGCATAAGGGTAAATTTGATTTACCCATACGAATGTCGGTTGTGTAGAGGTAATACCCTTATGGAGAATTTCTTCTTAAGGGTTCCCTTTGAATTACCTTTACAAACAAATGATGTATATAGGTAGTACCCTTGAAAAATGGGTTCTCATAATGGTATTTGGCTCTATTACCACACATTTAATGGTATTTGATATGTTTCATAAGGGTCCCTGATGTTTACCTTTACACGCCATAAAAATATTTAAGATTACATATAAGAAAAAGAGTTACATTATGATAATACCATTATGCAAGGGGGATGTGTAAAGGTAATCTATTTATTACCTTTATGAAACATTATTGAGATACATAAATGTAACATTTAGATTTACCTTTATGAAGGATTTTAAAAACATAATTTACCTATACACGAATTGTTTGTGTAAGTGTAATAGGGGGTTTCCCTTATGTAGAATAGGGTCCTGCGTAAGGGTAAACATAAAATTGTTAAAAAAATTAAAATATTAAATAATTTTTAGGCTTTATAAATAATTTATAAATGATGTTAAGTTTTATTTTGCAAATATTTATATTATATTTATTTTATAAATAAATAAATAATATTATTAATTTTTTATAATTAATTAAATAAATATTTATGAAACATTTTTTTCCTATTATTAATGGTTTATGTTTTAAAATACCTTTCTATATATTGAAAAATATGACTTATAATTTATAAATAAAAAGATTATTTAAAAATTCATCATATATGATTTATAAAGTGTGTATAAATTATAAAATATATGCTATTTAGATTATACAAAATGTTCAAATAGATATTCTGGATTATAAAATGTTTATAATTCAATAAATGTCATCTAAATCTCATTTAATATAAAAAATTAATGATTTCATAATGAAATGAATATAAACTATTTATATTATTAACAAATTATAAAATATTCATAATTATTATTTATTTATGAATAGTTCATAAGTTTCTAATGTTTTGGAAAACAATTAAATTGGTCATTTATTTTTTATATTCACTTGATATTCATTTTGAGTATCTTTTTTATAAAATATTAATATTTTGGGTTCCCATTTATATGATAAATCTCTTCTAGGATACAACCATTTATATCATGCTACTTTTGATATAATAAAATTTTGTTTTCATCTACCTTGACCACATTTTGTAATAATAGTTATGAACTTAAAAATAATTGTTGGGAGTAGTTTATACATATTAGGTGTTATATTTTTCATGAATTAAATTCTATCTTAAGTAAATTCTCTCCTAGTATAGGGACTTGGGGTCCAACCACCAACATTCTTTGAGGATATCCTTCACAGGGAAAGTGAATGGGTTTAGCTATGTGTTCTTCTAGGCTTGATAATGTGAATCTTTAAAATATCATATAACTCTATGAATTTACTTGAACCATTCATATACCTTAAGAATATGTTGAATTTGGATATGTATGAATTTACATCACTTGTTTTTATGGGTAAATAACACAGACTGGTTGGTTTTTTTGTAAGATCTTGAATTCTATCTAATGTATGTTCTTGTTTATGATCAGTTTCAGTCTATTAATGTTGTCTAAATAAGTGTTTCCTATGTTTTTGGGAATACTAGGGGTTCCCTGGGAGTTCGGGACATGAAACAGGATGAAAGAGGAATTTTTTAGCATGCTTTAAGTTTTGTGCATGGTTAGTGCATACCGTGTGGGGTATCCCATGTAATCTTGAAGCCATGGACAGAGGATTACACATGGTTGGCGCACAGATAAGAAAACTATGTAGAAATCCTAGTGAACTATGAGAAAGGGGTGTCTCCAGATAGTGAATCACACATTCTTTGCACACAGTTTGGAAAAAAATGCAGTAATCCCAAGAAATCGTGTGAAAGGGGTGTTTTTTAGGCAGTAGCATTGGCACGGTTTGCACACAGTTTGGAAAAATGTGTAGGTAAACTGGGTGGCCCAGAAAAGTTAGAAATTTTTCCCAAATTTCATTAGATGATTTTAATCCCCAACCCATTATTCTCCTCAATTACACCCCCTACAACCACTGTGACAATCATGGAGGATCCAATCATCCCAAGGTGGTTCTCCTTTGATTCTTGGCCTTTTAAACCATTGTTGGTTGCAGATCAAAGCCCCGGGTAAGTCTAATGCTCATCTTGTTTCTCTTTTTCAAATTAGGGTTTGTGGTCTCTCCCATATTCTTCCAAGAATCTAAACCCCTCTTTTTCCGATGGAACCTAGGTTGGGGTTTCATGAGATTCTTGAATCTGGATCAAAGACTAAGATTAGGAATGTGTTCATCTTTGGATTCGAGGTAGGTGGTCTACAAGTTTTATCCCATAGTTTTTTTTATAGATTTGTGCATGTGTGTTGAGATATTTTCTATCTCTTATTGTACACGGGTTACCTTGAGCATGATTTGGTAAATTGGGTGTCAAAATTATTTCATGAACCCCTCATGGTCCCTGTAGGATGCATGGAGTTTGACTTGACCATTTTTGGGCCACCCATGGGTTGCACTAGCACACCTGAACCTTGAAAATGGTAGGGCTAAATGGAGGGTTTCTAAGTGATAAGGTGATTCCCATGTATAACATGTCTAAATGGTTTGTTTAGTTGTAAGTGTAATGAGAATATAGATTTATAGGGTGTTAATTCATGAGGAGTTGTTTGTCATGACATGAAAATGAGTAAATTGGGTCGAATGGGATTATATCCATTGTTTAACGAAATTTCGATCAAAATGCCTAATAGAGTTGGTGCATATTAAATGGTGAAATTATTATGGGATGATGAAATGGGGAATGGGGAATATGTTTGTGGTATGTAATAAAGAATGGGATGAATATAATGAATGGTTTAATATATGGAATGTTGTGGTACACCTAATGGGTTGAATGTAATAAGTGGTTGGTTATGAGATATGAGAAATGTACTTGAAATGAATAAGTGGGTATATTCTTGTGAAGTGATAAATAGGCTAAATGGATTAAAATATGGCCATTGAGGAATTTTGACTAATGAATAGGGGTTCTTGAATAAACCTAATGGGTTAAGGCATGACAATGAGAATTTGGCTAAATGACTATGAATTGTAACTGGTAAATGTGTTAATGGGTTATTGAATAGTATTAATTCCCATGTGTTTTTATTAGAAATTGTGATTAGTGATTTCAAATTACATTGGTTATGTTATGTTATGGTATGGTATGGTTGTGGTGATTTGATAAATAAGCATGTGCACATGGCTTGGTAGAGTGGGGTATTGACTTGAAGTTCTACACCCATGGGTTAAGCTAGACAGGGGGTCTAAACACAACCCTGTAAATGCCTGTGTTAGGGAAGGGGATAGAGGATCTATTCCCCTAATGGTTTCATTCCACTCGGACTGAGGCTTTGAGGTGAGCATATTGTGTTGATGTGATATGTGTGTCCCTAGTGAGATATGGAATTGATTTATTTTCCCTATTCCTTACAATTGACTACCTTAGACCATTATGTAGATGATAATTATTCCTAGCCAATTGAACATGTGATCAAAATGGATTATGGAATGAAAATGGTATATGAAATTTAATTGGGATAAATACTAGGAGTTAATTATGTTAAATTTGGATATCTAATGGCACCCAAGTTGTCCTTTGTTTACAGAAAATTTATTTTTTACTTTCATTCACTATAAATTAGACTGGATATTTTGTAGACACTGTTGGTGGTGGCCTAATGAGTTTTGTACTCACACCCTACTCGGGCCACCATTGGGTAACTGAGAATATCTCTTGGTTGATGTTCAGAACAAGGGAAGTGTCCCTACACTACGGTGTTGAGTTGGGCTTGGGATGTACATGTGAAAGGATATGAACTCAGAGTTGGGACCTATTTGGAGTTTTGGCCATTTATCATATTTTGGGTTTCTATCAATTTTCACTACTAGTATGGCATGGCATGGCATGGTTGTATTTGATTTGTGGTTTTTACGCTATTTGGGAAATGTTGGTTATGCATGATTATTGGTTGTTTCTTACTAAATCCTCTATTTATATTGTGTTATGCTATGAAATAATTTGGTAAATAGGGTATTGTCTCCCCATGAGACCAATTAGAGCCTCATTTCTAGTCGGCAACCTTTGGCGTACAGGGAGGTGTGCTTGAGGCAATGTGGTGACCTGGTTCGGTTGGCATCCGAGTCAGAGATGTTACAAAGTCATATAAATGGGGTTATTTTCTATTTATTACTATTTGGTGGTGATAGGGAGGATATTGGGATGTTTTGGTCCTTGTTAATGATCTCTTTCTTGGAGTAGCTAACACATGTATGGGGGAAAACCCAATTCACCCTTGGTGGGAACTGTTGTTTTAATGTGTGATGTTATAGTTGAATGATATTTCACTATCAGGTGATGCACATGTTGTGTGATTTGACTGATTTATGTTATTTTTTCTATTACCAAAATGGAATGATTTTTGGCAGTCATGCATCATTTTAGGAACCTAACTAAGTAGGTTTCATGAAACATTATATGCACACACATGGGATGAGTGTACAGGGTATAGAGAGTAGAATGAATTTTACTTCCTTGGTAAATTTAAAGAAAATGATGACTAATAATGGTAATCTAAGTTGTTGAATGAAAAGAATGGAAATGAATAGTTAAGTAATATTATGTATAAATAAATTTAATGAATGGGTTAACATTTTGGGCTATGATAAATTGTAAAGGTTGACTCGGTCTCTAAAAGAAAAATATTGCATAATGATGGTAAAATTGTTAATGGTTATTTCTTATGGAAATGTGTTAATGAGTTAAAATAATGATTTGGGATGTTTTCAAATGTGAAATGTGCCTCATAGGAAGGCTTTATATTGTAAAAGAATAATTATTTTGAAGATGTGTAGACAAACGGATTGTGATTAAATATATTTTTTACACGATGTTGACCATGGCCCATAGTAGGTATGGTATAGGGTAGTGTTCTAACTGTAATGATGGTCGTTGGGATAGAGTTTAAAGAATGGGTTGTTTAAGGTTGATGGCAAGAGATATTTTTCATATGTGGTTTAATATTTTTGGTCATTATTTGAATCTTCCGAAGAATGATAAGTTTAAAATGTGTTCAAAGGTGGGTATCCCAAGTGTTCATGGTTATACACTATTATATGTGGGTTGGGGAGTGATAGTTCCCTAGTCGGAGAATTTGGTTTATAAGGCCCTTCCGGTTATGATATAGCTTATGTAGTGTGTTTAGGGAACCCATGGTAGGGTTGTGGTTTTTGGGTTGTGAGGTGTTGTATGGTGAGGTGAGTAAACAATCTCATGGTTTTTGGTCGTACGGATTGCATGATGGACCCTAAGGAGGGTGCCTGGGTATTAGTGACCTTGTGTGTGGAGACATGGAAAGTTTCTTTTTGATTCCAAGAGAGGGTTTTTTCCTTTTAGTACTAATGAATATGTATACCCTTTGGTATGTAACTTGGAGTAAATGGTAACATGGTCCGTTAGGCATAGTGTGTATTGGAATGGGGGTGAGAGTCTCATTTCTGAGAATTTATTTGTTCATTTCATGATGCGTATGGTCTTGAGAGAGGGCCAATGGTTTTTACAGTAGTGATGGTCTAGGTATTTAGTGCCATTCCACCTTCAAGGATGCTTATGAGAGAGGTCGGATTGGATTTCTATTGCTTTTGGGTGTGTGTCACACATGTAGATGTTTTAGACCTTGATAGTGGGACTCTGAGTGGTATATGGTGTAGTTTTTTCATAGAAGGAAAAGTGGGAAGGATGATGGTCGATGGTACAACACAAGTTGTGGTTATGAGTTGATAGTTTCAAAAAAGAAAGGGTGGCCTCGTGGGAAGTTATCCCAGCAGTGTAGGTACATGGAATGTGAGCATGTGAGATGCTCCATTGGTGGTGTCAACGCATACCAAGTGCCATTGAGTTTAGTAATTTTTATATTTATGCCATAATTCTTTTTTAAGGGCCCTTGAGTTCTTGTGATAAGATCTAACGTTTGTTTGTATGAATGGTTTGGTTGTTGGGTGAGATGCAGATGCCAACACAGGGCTGATGAGGCATACTTAACAAGATACATAGTTAGGTAAGTTAATGGGTGATGGGATATACACATGTTAAGGTTGATTTGAGAGAGAGTTTTGTTTTGATTGGTGTGGTAGACCATTTTCCTTCAATTGTTAGCTAACCAAGATGCATCAGAAGGACTCAAGTGGTGTGATGGAAGTATCTCCAAATGAAATTTGGGTTCACATCTTATTGGTGATTTTATTTTGGATCGATGGTTAAACTTGGTTGGAAATCACACATGAGTGGTTCTGATTATGTTTTGATGAGATGCATTTTGCCAGAGAGCTTGAAATCCTAGGAAGGTCATAGTGTACCATAGTTCAACATTGGAAATGGATAAGTTAGTGGTTGTGTTCTTTGACAACATATTAGCATACCTAGACTAGTGAATATCCTACCCAATATCTTTTTATCATCCTAGGTAGGTTGAGAATCTCTATATTTACGCCAAGAGACTTGAAGGTGTTTGGATGAATGGGGGGCATCAAGGGGTTACACACATGGAAACAGTATACTTGGAGCATTATGATGTAATTTTCACCCTCTATAACTTGGGTGAGGTCCTTGGGATAGGCATTGGGTGACGTTTGTTTTCTTGTTTTGAAGAAAAGATAGATGGCCATGTCTAATATCTAGGGATCGACTTGTGATCGAGTGTGAGATGTGGTGGTGGGAATCCTTCTTGGAGAGCAATGGTAACGACACTCCTAAGGTGGGAAGTGATACATCAGTCCTATATGTGGCGAGGGGAACATCGAGTTGGAGTAGTGGCCACCGGGATGACGAAGAGGGACCTCTGAGGTGCATGGTAGGTTCCTCAGAGAGGCCATGTGGGCCTTAGATGTTGTGACTGATGAACCGAGTGTTATCCGTGAGCTTAGGGTGGTTCCATGTGAAGATTTTGATATATGTGATGAAGTCATAGAAGGGTGTGGTTGGATATGACAACAGGTTGTGGCAATAGAGGTTGAGTTCTATAATTCCAACGAATATCGGGGTTAGACTCAAGTAAATTCTGCTTGGGTGGTTTTAGAATATCTTGATATTGAGGGAAACTTGTCCATGTGATGGGGTGTAATTCCAAGGATGAATCCCAAGGATGATCTGGAGAGTGGTTATGTCATGATGATGGAGTTCTAATGGAATGTAGGTAATGAACTCAGTGGGTTCATGGGATAATATTGATACGCTTCAAGTAAGCAATCACTTTGGGAGGGTGAGAAAGGGCTAGCATACCATTAGTGGAAGGTGGGTGTTTTGGTACAAGACATTCACATGTGGTTCAGCCTAAAATTGGAACTAGAATGGGTATGGTGAGAGGGACCCACCTCCAGGTTGATTCTATGGCAGAAAGTGCCTTCTTGGAAATGATTTTTACCTAAGTGATGTCAAGTTTATCTTAGTCCTCAAATGGGTTGTGTAGCAATGTCATTCTAAATGGGTTTCATGGTGTGGTTGGATGCCAAATAAAAGTAATGATACTATAGTTGTTGGGGCACAGTTAGTTGGAAGATGTCAGATGATGTGAATATCGGGTTGAGGATCGAGTGGAGTGAACTATACTGTATAAATGGAGCGAACTATACTGTATAAATGGTGGAGTGAACTATACTGTATAAATGGTTGGTTAATGACATCAGTGGAGTTTTGATTTGGAATGACTCGAGTGGTCACCATTTAGTTGAGTTGGACCTGATAGAGAGATTTGGAACATGTTTTGTTGGTCAGGTACCTGAGAGTTTTGGTCTGCGTTTGGTTGTACAGTTGTTGAGTGAAATAATCAAAAAAAATATGGTTGGAAGGGTCGCATGTTTTCATTCTGGTAATCCTAGGTTTTTTTATCGTTATTGTTGGGAGAACCGTGAAATTACACCAATGATTTGGGTCTTGAGTGGAATGTAGGATCTGGCTGATAAGGTGTTGATTGTTTCCTCCAGGAAGATGTGATGATGTGTGTTAAGTTTCCATGTGTTGTCAGTTAAGTGTTGCCACTTAGGTTTCCCTTATATAGTAATAATGGTGGGAACGGTTTAAATGGATGGATCATTGGGAATTTATCTGGTTTGTGTTGTGGGTTGTGGTGAGGAAGTCTTGAGGGGAAATTATATGCCCTTGATCCATGTTCGGTGGCCTTGGGATGTGCAACCAGAACCATGGAAAGTGGGAAGGGATAGGCAGACCCTATGGTATGATCTCTTGTTAATGGAGTTTGGTGATGCTCGGAAGAGCATCTCGAGGATAATCCATTATATGTTGGTGAGGTTGTAGGATCCCATATTCTTCATAAGGTATTTTCTTGTTTATGTTTAGTTTTAGTCCCTTATTTTGGGCTAAATAAGTGTTTCCCAAGTTCATGTGAACACTCGGTGGTTTTCTGGGAGTTTAGGAAATGAAACAGGATAAAAAAAAATTTGGTCATGTTACATAGTTTTCACACTGTTAGTACAAACCATGCGGGGTATACCAGGTAACCTTGCAGCCATGGTCTAAGGCTTACGCACAGTTCGCGCATGGTTAAGAAAATTGTATGTGAATCCCAGGGAACCGTGTGAAATGGGTGTTTTTCTTAAAGCGGCTCACACATAGATTGCGCAAGTTTTTTTCAAACCATGTGGGGAATCCAAGGAAACCATGCGAAAGGATTTTTTTGGGACGTATATTCCTCATGGTTTGTGCATGGCTTGGAAAAGCGTGCGAGTAAACTATGCGCCCCAAAAAAGTTTCAAAATTAAAAAAAAATCCATTATGGGATTTTAAACCCCAACTCATGATTCCCCTCCATTAAACCCCCTAAAACCCTACTGACATTCTTGGATAATCCAAGATTCCCAAGGGTGGTTTTCTATTGATTATAGGATTTTTGGAGCATCATTGTTTGCATATTGAAGCCTTGAGTAGTTCTAACACTCCTCTTACTTCTCTTTTTTGGATTAGGGTTCTTGGTTTCTCCCATATTCTTCCAAAACTCTAAAAACATCTTTTTATGATAGATCCTAGGTTGCGGTTTAATGGTATGATTGAATCCAAATTGAAGACTAAGATTAGGAGTGCATTAATCATTGGATTCAAGGTAGGTGGTCTACAACTCATATCCCATAGTTTTGTTATAGATTGGTGCATGTGAGTTGAAATTTTTCCCTTCTCTTGTTCTGCATGTCTTACCTTGATCATGATTTGTAAAATTGGGTGTCAAAATTATTTCTTGAACCCCTTGTGGTCCCCGTGGGATGCATGGAGGATGACTTGAACATTTTAGGGCCACCCATGGGTTGTGCTGACACTCCCGAACCTAGAAAATGGTAGGGATAAATGGAGGGTATTCGAGTGATAATGTGATGCCCATTTATAACATGTCTAAATGGTTGACTTAGTTGTATATGGAATGGGAATAGAGATTCCTAGGGTGATAAATCATAATTATTTGTTTGGCATGACATGAAAATGGGAAAATTGGGACGATTGGGATTATATGAATTGTTTAACAAAATTTGGTTAGAAATTTCTAAGTGGGTTTGTTCATATTAAATGGTGAAATTATCATGGGATTATGAAATGGAAAATTGGGAATATGTTAATGGGATGTAATAAGGAATGGGATGAATATGTTGAATGAGTTAATATATGGGAAGTTGGGGTACAAATAATGGGTTGAATGTGATAAGTGGTCGGTTATGAGATATGAGAAATGTACTTTAAATGCATAGGTGGGTAGATTCTTGTGAAATGATAAATGTGATAAATGGGTTAAAATATGGCCACTGATGAATATTGACTAAGTCAAAGGGATTATTGAATAAATGTAAAGGGTTAAGGAATGAGAATGGGAATTTAGCTAAATGACTATGAATTGTAATTACTAAATGTGATAATGGGTTATGGAATAGTATTAACTGTCTAGTTGTTTGTTATGAATTGTGAGTGATGATTTCTTATTACATTGATTTTGTTATGTTGTGTTATGGTATGGTTGTGGTGATTTCATAAATAAGCATTTGCACATGGCTTGGTAGAGTGTGGTATTGACTTGGGGTTCGACGCCCACTGGTCGAGTTAGACTGAGGATCCAAAATCCACCCCAAAAATTTATGGGTTTGGTAAGGGGATGGAGGAACTATTCCTGAAATGGTTTCCTTCCACACAGACTGAGGAATTGAGGTGAGGATAATGTGTTGATGGGATATGTGTATCCCTATTGAGATAGGGACTTGATTTATTTTACCTATTCATTGTGATCTACTACCTTAGACCATTATATTGATGATAAATATGCCTAACCCATAGAAACATTGATAAAATGGATTAAGGATTAAAGATGGTATTAATAAGGGAATTGGGATAAATCCTATGAGTTAATTAAGTGAACTTTGGATGTCTAATGGATCTAATGTTTTCCTTTGTTTACTTAACATTAATTTTGTACTTTCATGCAATATCTATTAGATTGGATATTTTGTAGACACCATTGGTGGAGGCCTACTGTGTTTTGTACTCACACCATTCATGGGCCGCCATTGTGTGCCCAAGCAGATCTCTTCGTGTGTTGGTTAGGAAAAGGGTTGAGGCCCTACTCCAAGGTGTTGAGTTGGTCTTGGGATATACATGTTGAAAGATCCAAACTCTGAGTCGGGACCCAATTGGAGTTTTTGTTGTTTATCTTATATTGGGGTGCTTTCACATTGCACTACTAGTATGGCATGGCATGGTTGTATTTGATTTGTGGTTTGTACCTTGTTCAGGAAACATTGGTTTTGCATGCTTATTGGTTGTTTCTTATTTATTCTGCTATTTATATTGTGTTCTGATGTGTCTTACTCAGGTAAAGAGGGTATAGTCTCCCCATGTGACCTATTAGACCCCCACGTCTAGTCGGAAACCTATAGTGTATGAGGTGGTTTTCTTGAGAGAATGTGGAGACCTGACTTGCGGAACCAGATTGGTGGCTCCTCAGTCAGGGAAATTACATTTGTAAATTGTTATTCATTAATTTTGTTTAATCATATTAGTTTAGTGGTTCGAATAGGGACTTTGAAAACTAAATTGTTAGAATCATTCATACAAAAAATGGAAATAAAATTAAAATAAAATTATTTCATATGATGTAATAGTTATTAATTTATTATACATGTTATTTATATTAAATAGGTGATACCTTGAAAAACAACCCAACTAATAAATTTTTTGAGATTACTTCTAAATAAAAACTTATCATGTCCTTTGTAACATCTGGATTTTTTCAATAATCATAAATCCCTATTAGGAAAGATTATTAAATGGGAAAAATGATTTATCAATGAAAAGTTGTGTTTTTAGTTAAACGTATCAGAGAAGAGTAAAACACCCAAATTAATAATCTATAATATTAGATTAGATATTTTCTGAGTTAAACACTGAGTAAGTATGATTCCGAATATCTGCAAAAGCCTAATAAGAGACAGAAAAAAATATTAAAAAGATTATTTTCATTGGGGGAATTTTATTCAAAATAATTGAATAACTCCAAAATATCACATCATTTGATAAAACTGATAAAACCATTCGGTATGGAATGTTGAAATTACCCTATTAAGAGTATAAAACTCACAGGTGTTGGGCCTTTGGAAGCCTCACTCACTAAAATAATTTATTTAATTATTTTTTATGAGTTTATTTTTGAAAATAAATTAATATCATATAGATGGTATGTCGAGTGATAAAATCGAGACCACAGTTGGATCTGAAACATGGTTTTTACCATATTAAGGGTACAACATTCAATGGCATTGGGAATTTGGATGCCATACTACGTAATTAATTTTTTTAAATAAAATACATAAAATATTAAATTATTGGAAATAATTTTATATCTCACAAATGACGAGCCGTATAAAAATTACATCATTTCTTTTTTGTTCAGAACGGGGGGTTTACCCTAGGTAGGGTATAATTTTTTAAGCAATTGGTGTTCTGTTAGCTTTCCCATTAAAACAATCCTATTTTGATAATTGAATTAAATAATTTAATTTATTGGTTTAACTAAATACTAGAAACATTGTTCATCCACCTTCAACCTTTTTAAGGCCACAACTAACACACCGGAAATGTTTTTAAAACTTCGTTATTAAGAGGATTTCACCCAAAATTGATGGCAACGCTTTCTTTCTGAGAAACTAATGAGTCAACATGAATTTATTTGTTGAAAAATAACGATTCAAAATTAGGTAATAAATTTCCCAAATGTGGAATGCATTTTTGAAACCCTATAAATACTTGTTGTCTTATAGTCTTTCAAATCACACCATTGATATGGGATATATACTTTGGGTGAACCTTAAACCAATTCCAGTGGCGGGTGATTCTTCTTCTTCCTCCTACAAGGTATGTGCAATACCCCTTGTTCTTCACCTATTTCATAATTATTTTGTTACCCATTTTCTACTTTCTTTATTTTGATAAAAAAAAGGGGGTGGGATTAATAAGTTTTAAAAAATGGGGTTAAAAAATTTGAAAAGTTAATTTCAATTAAATCAAACAAAAATAAAATGATAATTATTTAAAAATTATCATAGGGTATTTTCTGTGTGTTTTATCAAAATTTAATTTCGAAATAAATTATCAAGATTTGTATAAATTTTTTTATCATAGGTTGATGATAAATTCATTAAATGATAATTTAAATTTTTTATTGATGAATAATTTATCCACAATGTTAAGGGAACAAAACATTTAATTATTTCAAACAACGTGTAAAGGATTGTCCAATAATAAATTTTACAAAATTATGACATTACAATTATTGAAGATAATTTTGTGAAATTATCAATGATAATTAAAATAAATAATCTAGTGAAAATTACATTAGTTTATCAAGGATAATTCAAAATATTTAATGGGAATTAAATTTATCAACTGAAGCCATAAATTTAAATTTTTGGAAAACATTATTATCATCAAATTATAATTATCTAATAAAGATAATTATCATTGCATATGTTTTATAAAATTATAATTTAAATTATCAACAAATATGAAAAATGTAAATCATTTTATGTGATGTTTTAAAATTGATAAAATTAAAATTTAAATTATCAACGCATATACAGATTGTTTATAATATTATGTGATATTTTTTAAAATGATATAATGATAATTTAAATTATCTAATCATATGAAAAATGTTTATCATTTAATTTGGAATTATAGAAATGAAAAAATAATTATCTAATTGATCAATGTACGTGATAAAAATAAATTAATATTCATTATTTATCAATTCTTGTGACCATTAAAAGAGGAAAATTTTAACCTAAAATTTAATAACGCATGTGAAAAAATATAATTATAATTTGAAAAAATTTCAATAGAGATAAAGAATTATCAAACTTGACATATTATTCCCTTGCATAAAAATAAATATTATGATTCTAGGAAAAACCATTGACATACCTCAAGCACCAATGTGCCAGCAGCTCAAGACTTTAAGCATCACCATGATGTCGTAAAAACTACAAGAGGTTTTTCAACTGATAAGGTAATAAGTTCCTTAACCTTTTGGGTTTGTTTGAAAATTATTTATATTAATATGATTATGTACAGATACTTTTAATGATCATGATATATAGTGAGTTCATGTGGGTGTGTTTTTAACCCTAAAAACTCTATATTACACATGATTCCATGAGTACTTGTAGTTGTTTATTCACATTACTATGTGATGGCATGTACATTGTGCGATATTTTATCATGACGCTGTATTATTATTTCATATATATGTATATATATATATATATATCCTGTCATGCGATGTATACGATGCAGTTTTGTTCTTGGATCCAAGACTGATGGACAGTCAACTTGTGTTATCCTTTAGAGAAGGGATCCACAAGGCAGACGATGGATGTCTGATGCATGGGGTAGGCACATGATGATGCCTAGGGAATGTCGTGTAGCAGAACATCATGACTTGGGTTATTATTTGGAGTAGTAATGTGTATAATTGATGATAAGGTTCAAATACATTAGTAAGGAACACAAAAATTCCTTGGGATGGACTTGTCTGACAACGAGGGATTTAATGATGCCATGGGAGTATCATGTAGCGGACCATCACGATTTGTGTTATTCTTGGGAATTGGGATGTGCATGACTGGCGATGATGGTTAAATGCATGATAAGGTAATACGATGATTCTTTGGGATGAACTCAGTGATGAGGGGACTGAATATCTCCCAGTCCCTAGTATGTCTTCTCGATGGTGTGCTTTGATGGCAAAGGGACATGATTAGATCCCGGTCCACAGTACCTCAACTCGACGATTAAGGGAATAATATTAGATTTCATTTCCCTTTCACGTACAGTGAATCATATCTTCTTGCAAAGCATTGATAATGTACCATGATGGCGTTGAGAAACATGATTCATTTGCCTAATTTCTAATCATTGATTCATCTGACACTGTGGAGCCGAAGTAGGTATGGCTGGGGATTGTGGTATCTTGGTTAGCACAGAACAACTCGATTTTAGATTGAGTGATTATTACATATTATTTATTATTTCATACACTTTTATTTTGAGAATATTTGGTTAATGATACATTAGGGGTGTCCTGCTGAGTATTGTACTCACACCCTACATGGGAATTTAGGTGTGCATGTAGATTTCCTGACCAGAGATCTGATGAAGGGAATGGGTTCCATAGAAGACTGATGAGTGGTGGAGCACTGAGCTATATTAGACTATGATAGGCACTGATGAAATCTACTGATGATTGTTTATTTACCTTCTAGTTTTTTCTTCTACATACTAGGGTTTGCTTTCCATTTTGGGAGCAGTTACATTGTATATATTTCATCTTTACATTTTTGTATTTTACTCTGATTATCTATACCGTTGTTGTTGATTGTTTATCCTATGACTTGATACAGAGGTTATAGTCTCCCCAAAGTTACACGTGAGTCCCTCACTGCTAGTCGATAACCTCTTGCATACGGGGAGGCACACATGAGGTCATGTAGCATTCCAACTTCGACCCGTTGATTTGGGTCAGGATGTTACAACCTCGATAATCCTACTAAGTTGTTTCACACCATAGTGGTGTAACCCTATATTATCCTTTGTATTTAAATAAATTAATGAGTAACTCTAGATTATTCTATGTGTACTTTGACACAATAGTAGGGCCCCCATGGATTTTATTATATTAGATTGTTATTGAAATCTTCTTTGGTTTACACCTACTAGGAACCCCAAGGGTTTGGATACCAGAGGAATAGAGTTGAGTAAATCCATATTATGTATTTTAATAAAGATATTTCTTCTCAACTATCTAAGAATCACATCTATTTTTATTAGGATGAATCCCTACTTAAATATAAAAAGTAAATAGTTTCAGCATATATAAGGGTCATTACATAGTGAAATATAGATATTGGCTCACTAAATGGATATGATGTACAGGGTCTTCATTGTTTAGTGGGAGTACGTTCATTTGAATCCCTTAATGAAAAGATATAATATATGATACTCACCTATAATTAAACACTTTTTTTTGTATATTATGGAATAATTCACAAAAATCATATTGAGATCAGTAATAGAGATGAGTTATGGAACAGTTCATGATTGGTAACTGGGATTTAGAATTCTTCTCAAGGAGAAATGTTCGAAGAAACTAAATGTGAATGTTATATAAATCAACTTTTCTAACACTAACCAGTGAATATTGGATACTGGGTAAGCATCAAACATTTTTTCTGAAAAAATACACAATGATATGAGGTATTGGATGAAGGGTGATGTATATATTGATGTTGGTAATAGAGAAAATATTAATGCATTATAGGTCGGAACATATGATCTAATTTTACCAATTATATTGCACCTAGAATTTCAAAACTGTTATAGTGTTCCTTCTATAAATAGTAATTTTATTTTTGTATCTTGTTTGGACAAGATGGGATTTTAATTCATTATTATGAACAAAAGTTCTTTTATATATAAGAATGAAATGTTTTAGGGAATTTGGAGTTAAATAAATTATTTATATATTCTGGATGAAGATAATCATGTTTATAACAATCATAATAATAAGGTCAAAGTTGATTCTAGTCCCACCAACATTTTTCATTTTTTCCTTGGACATATAAAAAATAAATGCATTAAAATACTCTATATATATGGATTATTTGACTCATTAAATTATGAATCATTTGATATATGCGAATCTTTTGTATCGGTAAAATGACAATGACAGCTTCTGGTTGAAATGTTGATAAGGCTAGTTTACTATTGGATTGCATACATAGTGATGTATTTGGACCATTGAGTACAAAATAAAATAGTGGTTTTAGGTACATTGTTACTTTGACAAATGAATTTAATCAGTATGGGTATATGTTACTAATGAAGAATAAGTATAAAACATTCAAAAAATTCAATGTGTTTCAAAAACAAGTACAAAATTAATTGGGAAAAGGTTTTAAAATCATTTGATAGTATTGGGGTGTTGAATACTTGATCCCTGAATTCATAGATTATCTGAGATATTTTGGAATTATTTCACAACTCACTCCTCCTAAAACACCACAATAGAATGCTTTCCCTGAAATGATGAATCATATACTATTATACATGGTTTTATCCCTGACGTGTTTATACAACCTTCTTATATATTTTTGGGGGTTATACTCTGGAGACTTCTACATTCCTACAAAACTATGTTCCATCTAAAATAGTCATAAAGACAACATATGAGATATGGTATTGGAAAAATCCTAATTAGTATTATATAAGGATTTGTTGTTGGAAAGAACTCTTTTAATTTTTGGATTGTGATTAGGAAGGAAAAAATTCATAAAATTTATTTTTTTTGGTATACTAAGGAAACTAAATGATATAATTTATTCTAACCGACTAAAAAAAGTTTTTTTTCCCGAGATTGTGTTTTCCTAAAAATAAAAAACATGGATTGAGTAGTCAGTGGGAGGAAAGTTGAACTTATAGAATTTAAATACCAACAAACAAGAAGTGATCCTAATATTTGATTTGATCTATTTCCATAATGATCCATGGAAGCATAAATAACATAAGTTACAGAAGAACATTGATGTTCTATAAGGATTCATCAAAACACATGAGATATAGATTTCTCATGGATATTGATGATTAATTAATGATCATAAGATATGAACCTAATTATTACTGAGATTCCATTTAGAATTTTTATTTATTAGAAATGGCTAAAATCCATGGAATCTAAGATAGACTTCATGTATGCTATCCATGTTTGGAAATTAGTGGATGCAACTAAAGGGGTAATAACAATAAAACTTATGAAGATTCAGGATCCTTCAAAAGATTTATAAAGAATGGATTAGATTTCTTATTCACCCTCCATGGGATCTATCATGTATTTCATGTTGTGTACTCAACCTGATGTCTTATCTACATTAATCATAAATAGTATATATTATTAAAATTTGGGGGAGAGTAAATATATTTCTTTGAAGAACATACTTAAGAACTTGATAAGTACTAAGGATATGTTATTAGTCTTTGGAGATTATAATGGTCTATTTTAAAGTGGGTATGCAGATTCTAGTTTCCAATCTAAAAAATATTACAAGAAATATCAATATGGTTTCAGGTTTTTGCTAAATGGTGGATCAATTAGTTGGAATAGTTCTAAACAATCTATTATAGGGTACTTGACCATAGAGGCAGAATACATCACTCCAAAACATGTTTTGAATGATTTTTTTGGATCAATAAGTTTATTTCTAAACATGGAGTGGTTTCTAGTATCAAGCGAGCAGTCAAACTATATTTTGAAAATAATGGTGTTATTTCTCATGATAAGGAACCCTGATCTCTTCAAAGGACCAAACACATCCTTCAAAAATACCATCTTTTAAGATATATCATTTATAATGGAAATGAAAATATCAGTTATGTTTCTACACATGATAATGTATCAGATCAATAGATAGAACCATTATCATAGAAACAACATGAGGGTAATATAGAATCTTTGTTTTTTAGACACATTAAGTATTATTTATAATGGTGTTAAGTATATCATGTTAAATTTAAAATTATAATGCATTCATGTGTTCATCCATTTTATTTTACATGAAAAGACAAATAATAAAATCTCCTCAAAGTATGACATAGATTTTTCCCTTATCGATGATCATTATGGAGTATTATGGGTTGTGACATGGTGTTTGATGTCATCTTAATGAACTATATGGGAAGTTTTATTAATGAAAATTTCTCTACTTAATGTGTTTTCTTCTGATCCTGGAAACAATTATTTATTTTAATTATTATCTATATAAATATTTTATATCAATACCTAAATTTGGTTATATGATTTTATAATACTCCCATGAATGAATGGTTTTTGTCTTTATTGTCAGATAATACCTCCCAAAATATCTCTCAAAAAGTTGAGAGAGGAATCTATGAGAGTGGTTATGTAGGAAAATCCTCTAGTGGACTATTCTTTGGTTGAAGCTATAATTTTCACTATTTAGACACATGGTCATGTAGTTGTTGGGAACCTATGATGAGTAATGGATCATGATTCAAAAATTTAAATGTAGTAGTTTTTTCCACTTATAGGCTTGAAAGATCAGGAAGGAGATAGTGAGACTCTATTGTAAAAAATAATATTTATGAGGATCTTTCTAGGGCTTATCTCAAGAAAAAAATTTACCAACAAGTTTATACTGAGACATTAGATGGGCTAAAGACTCAAGAGTTCTTGAACTTATAGTAAGGAGAGTGCACCATTATATAGTATTGCAAATAATTTGTTGAGTTGGTTCACTTAGCATGTAATCTATTCTCCAATGATTACATTATGTCTCAGTGTTTTGAGTTAGAGTTGAGTGATGATACATTTTCGATGATGATTCTCATGTGCCTCTCAAAATATACAGAGGTAGGTGGTAAGGCATATTTGGTAAAAGCTGACATAGCTGGAAAACCAGTTTTTAGAGAACCTTTAGTATGTATTTTCATTATCTATAGTTTATATTCTAGATAAAAAATGCAGTGTAATGGTAGTTATTTTTCTTTTAAATGAGTTTCAAGGGATTCATTGGGATAGAATATGGTTGTTTTTTATCAATGTGGGTAGTCTGGTAATACCAATCATAATTTTTTTGGAGGCTCTCAATACATCTAATTGTTCAAAGAAAAATAGCCACCATAGATGTTTTTTATTGGATATCACAAGGAGGTAAGGTTATAACCACATTCAACATAAAATCATTGGTTCGCACTAATATTTCCAAGTTTGGTGGATATTATCCTCTGGATAAAGGGGGTTTTCATGTTGCTAATAGTACTTATGGAGGAGATAAGACTAGAAATATTTATGCATTATAGTATACACCAACGGAATATGAAGTAGTTCGAGAAATAGTTAGAGGTATGGTGTTTACTTGGTCCTCTATAGTGCAATATTTGTTTCATACAGTTCATACTCATTCTTTTCTATCATAAATATTAGTTGACATGTTGGGATTTTTTTTATATATTATGTCATTATCTTTGGATTTTATATGCCTTGGGGAAAGAATTTTGAATAAGGTTTAAATATTCCGATGTGTATGGAGGTAGTAACTAACATTGAGATGGAGTGGGACTTCTTGGGGCTCAATCTTCCAACATTCGACTTGATTAATGGTATGTAATAAATGATTATTGTTATGGTCTTGATATTTTTTATCAGCATTGGGTTTAGTTTTTATCTTTTGATGGGGTCACCCATGTATTTCAAGGTGAGTGGGACTTTATTTCATGAAGGGAGGGGAATGTTGTTCCTTATGATGGGGTAATATAGTGAAAGTTTTCAGAGACGTTACATGATCTTTTTGATAGTTTTTTGGGTTTTCAGCTACTTAAAAGGGTCATTTCATACCCTGAGGACTTTCCAAATGATTTTTTTGGGTTTACCAGCCTAGAGAGAAGTTGATTTTATAGTATAACTGCTACCTAGAACAATGCACATTTATATGTCATCTTTCTATATAGAACCTACTGATTTAGTAGAACATAAGTTCTATCTTGATGATATAGAGGGTAAGGTAGTTATCCATCATAACATTTCACTATGGACTTCGACTAACTTATTTTCTCAAAATAAATATGGGTGCCACCGAATTTTTATTGACTATCAAAAGTTAAATCAGGAGACTATCAAGAACAAAAATCTATTTTCTAGGATCAATGACCTCTTTCATCAACTTATAGGGGCTCGTTGTTTTTCAGAGATTGACCTACAGTAAGGGAACCACTAATTGAGTTTCTAAGGAGAATATATACTTAAGATATTGATTAATATCTGGTATGGTCATTTTGAGTTTTTTATGCCATTCGAACTAACTAACACTTATGTGGTGTTTATGGATTTGATTACCCTGATCTTTAATTAGTTATTTGACTCTTTTTTATGGGTTTCATGGATGATATTTTTTTACATCGAATAAGGGGTGGAAAATATGAAAAATTTATTTATCATTCTTGTAAATTTTAGGGAAAATAGTTTGTATGGTAATATTTCCAAGTGTGTTTTTTGGATTAAAAAAGTAATGTGTACAAGGAATTTTATATCTTAGAGTGGAAGTTTAGTGCACCTTGAAAAGGTACAAGAATTTATTTCATGGGAGCATAACAAAAATCTTTTCGAGATCTAAAGATTCTAAGGTTTTTATCGGTATTATAGGAACTCTATTTGATACTTCTCCAAGTGTACATGTTCTTTGATAGCTCTAACTTGTAAATTTGTAAGGTTTTTTTAAAATAAAAAGTGTCAGATATATTTTGGGGAATTGAAGGTGGGATTGAATTCAGCTTCCAATTTTGATTCTTCCATAACCAGGTCTAGGTTATGATGTTTTCTGTGATTTTTTAGGCATGTTTTTGGGGGTGTATACTGATGTAGGGGAGATAGGTGGTATCCAATGTCTCTTAAAATTTATGCCCTCGTGAAAATAAATATCATACCCACGTTCTTGAGTTAGCAAAAATTACGCATGCACTCAAAACATGGTGTCTCTACCAATTTGAATAATGGTTTATGGATTATTTTGATCATAAAATACTGAGGTATATTTTCACTCAGAGGGATTTGAACATGTTGTAGAGACAATGGGTGAACTATCTGTATAATTTTTATTTTGATATTAATTATACTAATGAAAAATAGAATGTGGTCACTGATGCACTAAGAAGGGAATTATCGACACAAGTAGTGAAAGAATCTATAGAAGAGTGGTCTTTAATGAGTTTATTTACTGAGAAGATCCCATAAATGGAATAATATTATGGGAAAATATGTCTAGATTCAATGGATTCTAACTCATCATTTGATGAGAAGGTTCATCTCAAGTAGATGTCTTCCCCTGAGCGTATAGATTTAGTAATATAATTTATGGCCGGGATACCTTTGCTGAGTTTTATCAATCTCCCAGTTTTTTTTGCTTTCAAAATAAGTTGTTTGTTCCTTTTTTCCTGAGGATGTATTTGGTGGAGAATTTACACCATTCTTGCAGGTCTATACCCCCAGGTGCTACCATGATATATCATGATTTTAGACATTGGTGTTGGTGATTAGGGATGAGATAGTCGATTATGTAGTTTGTATCATGGTGTCATACTTTTTAGAGAATTAAGGAATAAAAATAGAGAAATGAATGTTTGTTACATCCCTTACCAATTTTAGTATGAAAATTATATGATATTTCCTTGTATTTCTTCATTATTTTACCATAGAATGTATGTGGAAGGGATTTTATTTGGGTGATCATTAATTAACTCAAAATATTAGTATATTTCCACCCTATCAGGGAGATTTTGAAGGTGTAACAACTTGGAGGAATTTATATTCGAGATATCATTAGACTTCATAGGGATGCCTCTATGGTTATTTTTGATAGGGACTCAAGGGTCACATTCAGGTTCTGGAAAGGTTTGTTGGATATAATGGGTTCCTATTTGAAATTCATTGTATAATATCATCCACTGAAATATGGACAAACTAAGAGAGCTATCAAGGTTCTGGAGGATAAGTTTTAGGCATGTGTGCTTTATTTTGTTGGTTCTTGGGAGAATCATTTCCCATTTGTCAAGTTCTCATATAACAATAGTTATCAAGCCTTGATAAAAACGGTGACCTTTGGCCCTTTGTATGGGTGGAAATATAGATCACCATTGTATTGGGAAGAGTTTGGAGAGTGATCCAGGGTTGGGTAAACTCTTGTTTAATATAATATAGAGAGTGTTTTGTTGAAACACAAGAGATTGATCATTACTCAAATTCATCAGAAATATCAAACAGACCATCATCACTGGCCATTAAAGATTGAGGTTGGTGATTAAGCCTTTCTTAGAGTTTCACCTCACTTGGTACATCATAAATTTGGTAAGCATGGTAATTTAAAACTGAGGTATGTGGGTACCTTTGAGACTATTGGACAGTTGGGAAATTAGGCCTTCAGTTGGACTTACCATCTCATTTGACTTCTATACACGATGTGTTTCATCTTTCATAAATGAGGAGGTATCGACCAGATCCTTCCCATGTGATTAAGTAAGAGGATATTGATCATAGGCCTACCATCACTATGGTTGAGAAACCAATTTATATTATGGATCAATAGAAGAAGGTGTTTCATGGTAAAATGATTCTTTTGGTTCATTTTATACAGATGTGTGGATAGGATAGCTACAAGATGTGAGAGTGGGAATTACTGATAGGTCATTTATGGCCTTCACTTTTTTGGATTCCATAATCTTAATGAATTTCTGGGGAATGACATAATTTGTGGTGGGGATATTTTAACACCCCATTACCATCCATTAGGTATGTTTTGTCTTTTTTATGGTTTCCCATCTTGTTTGGGTGCATTGTGGGATTTTCAGTGATTGAGATCCTTTTTTGGGTAAAATAAACTAAATTATGCTGATGTATGTTTTTTTGAATTAATTTATTTTGAGTATAAACATATAAAATGATTAAGATTTTTTTCTTTGGAATTAGGGTTGTTTTCTATCTACTGTAATTATTTATTTCATGGATATTTTACACGATGTGAAACCATTATTGGGTAGATGTCATCAATTGGACCAAGGAATGAATGGTTTACACACCTTGAATCGATTTTACCTCATTAAATTGTAAAAATATGGATTTTTAACTTGAGGAAACATATTTTTCACCATCTTTCATTAATTGATATATCCATGCCATGAAAAGGTTTTGCATCATGAATGTTTCACCTAGACTTTATACTGACACCCTACGTTTCCTCTAGGAAGTTGTAGAAATTTTTTTGTAGGACTTGCGGAAAATGAAGGGATCCATGTAGACTTCCATGTTATCTTTTCATATGTTTCCTTCAAAGTAGGGAATTTTTGAGGTGATGTTTGGTCAGATAGAGACTTTTTAGTCTTGTTTGATTCATTATTTTATAGTTTACCATATTTAGATTAGATTTTATGGATATTTTAGTATCTATTTCTTTCATATTTTACACTAATTATTGGTTTTGTTTGGTTATATTGAAGACTTGTTTCTATTATCTTTGTTTTACCTCACCATTTGACAGTTGGCTCGAGAGGACTGTTTAGCTGACTCGGGTTGGTTTGTTACATGTACTGGTTTCGGTGCATTTGTCGAGACCTATACAAAGTTTCTAATTTGATGTAAATGAGGTGTCCATTGTTGGTACTAATTTTAGAAGGGTATCTACCCTGAATATGTTGATTACTAAATCTATACTATACATGGTTAGGCTTTCTAAATCCTTGATTTTATTAAAATTTCATTAGAAAAAATTATACTACAGAACATTCCATTTCCTATAATACAACACATTGACTAGTAAAATTAATACGTGATTGCCATAGATTTTATAACTTTATTAGTTCTTATTTCTCATTGGTTTGTTGTAGACCCATTTTTTTAACCAAACTGGTTAACTCTTAAATTTTAGATTCATATAATGGGGAAGAGTTAGAAGTTATTACCTTATAGACACCTATAATTCCCTTACCCTGATTCCTAAACTACTGTGAGTTTTGATCAATCTTTTCAATTAATCCCTTGACTTATTATGGTGATTTATTAATTAATCCTCCTATGGATGATGTATACAACAAATTAATATCATTATCTAGTGGTACTTGATATAAGAATACTAATGATTGGTGTTCCTTGATATCTTGAGGTGGGATTCTGGCACATGTCTTCATAAACTTTTCCGGTTACTCATAGTCTGTCTCTCTAGTTGTTAGTTTGATACTATGAAATATATTCCTTATGGTTTTTCTCATAGGGGTAGGGAATAATCTCTAAATAAAAGGTATGTGTAAGCTATTGAAATCACGCATTTTTCTAGGTTATTAGTTGTAAAATTGCTCTTTTTCATATCCTTCCTGTGAAGAGGGGAATTCCTTACACATGTTGTATTCCTCGGCTACTCATCTTGTCTTCAATGATGAACACCCTATTGTGAATTATCGGATTTGATTATTTGATAATTCACCTATAAAACCATGGAGCTCTAGAAAAAAATAAGTTAAGATAAATTTTAGTTTAAAATTATTTTTTAAGGTTGGCATTCAAATTTTATTATTCTGATTAGTGAATTTTGGAGCACGTAAATCTCTCAAAGTGTAACTTGGATTATCTATCATGATGGAAGGATCAAAGTGATCACTAGAATTATAAATTGACTATTTCAATGTAACATTTTCAAATTTATATTCCATGTATAAATTTTTAATCCTTGTTAACAAGGATCTCTTAATATAAGCATAAGGGGGAGAATTTTATAAATTGATGTTCTAAATGTTCTCTTTTTTTCACTGCCTCCCCATAAACAACTACCAGTTCGAACACATATGTAACACCCCAAGCTTCCATGGTACGTTTCTCTTTGAATAATAGAGCAGCGTGTGTTGTACGCAACCTCGAGTTCTAACACACCGCGACCAATCAATGTAGCCGTTATGAATAGTAATACCCACTTTTTGAAATTAAATAAATTTTATATTTCAAAATGGACTTAATTTGTGGATTCAGAATATCGAAATTACCCTATGTTGAATTTTTGGTATTTTTATGAGAACTTCCAATTTTTTATGAATAGTGAAAAATACTTAAAAACAACTTTTTAAATAAAAATAATTTATAATGATAAATTATAATATTGAGTGGTTTTAAATTATAATTAGAATATATTTTTACCATTTTATCCAATGGTGTTCATTGGAATTAATTTCACTTTGAAATTGGACATAAACAATTGACAATCTTTTGATATATATTATTTCTTAAAAACACGCTATTTGTTATGATAACAGGAATTAATTATAAAATTAATTAATGCAACTTATATGTTTTTAATTTTGTAAAATAGATATCATTTTTTTATTCAGAATATCAATTATAGCTTAGGGTGAAATTTTGGCATTGTTCTGAAAAACTTCAATTTTTGATGAATAGTGAAACCACTAAGTGGTAGTTAAAAAACTAATTTTTCATTTAAATGAAACATTACCACTTCTGTGATTTGATTTTCAAAAACCTGACATACATGGTTGTCATTAAGAAGTAAAATGTGGATCAATGGGAATAAATTTTTTTTTTGGTGAATATTAACTTTTAAGTTTAATTAATCACGATTAAAGGAAATTAGTGAAATTTAAGGTAAAAATGATAGTATAAAAATATGAAATTACTTTTACACTTTTCGTACCCCTATTGGATGAGTCATGGCCAACCAAGACAATCCCTGGGTCAACTTGGGGACCCCATGGAGCCACTTTTGTAGGAAAATGACATTAAAAACTTTTTATTTAATGTTAAAATAAAAATGTCACAAACATGAGCTGTTTTACTAAAACAATTTTTAAATGGGGTTATAAAAGTCATATTTTTTACTATAAATATTACTTAGAAATATAAAAATATTTCCTACAAAATGATAATTGTTTTATAATTTTTAGACATTATATAAATTAAATTATTTATGACACCATGATGATGCAGCGATTACCTCATTAATTAACGATTTAAATAAAATAAAAAGATAATGTAAAATCTAAGACTTACACTTGTTAAAAACATATTGGATGAGTATATTTTGAACCCTTATCACCTTATCCTCGAAATATATATGTTTGGGACCTTTAAAATCCGAAACTCATTATATAATAAAGTAACATTTCATTACTTTCCAAGAGTGCCCCTCCTCTCCTCATATAAAAGGCCCCCACAACTACCACCTTATTGACACCTTCAAATCCATTTGGTTCGGCCCACCTCTGCTAAAATACTCTCTCAACTTCTCTATCTTACTCCTATAAGCCTCACTTTGGTCAGAAGTCTTTTCAAGGAATCCTTTGGCTCAAATCAAATAGAGTTACCCGATTTAAAGGCAATGTCTTCTCTTAAGTTGTTTTATTTTATTTTCCTTCTCCAACGCCCTAAACTCTTTTTATTATTATATTTTGTAGAAAAAAAAGTATCGTCAATATACTTTGATGTTTTTATGAGACGGATTTTATTTACACTTACACACACCTTTGTCTAATGGTTAAATAACATACTGTTTCTGTGGGTGGCGAATTACTGCCTCACGAAACGATGTTTGTTCAACACTCATATAACACCTTCAAAGGTGGCCATTAAGATGTAACTATATTTATTTATGATATATAATATGTTTATGTTTTACTTAAGCTTCTGTATTTTTCATTTATGGCATACCTTTATGGTTTCCATTATGGGTAAACGTGATATTTTGATTTTAGGAAGTGCGGACTACCGCCCCCTCAAAGTGATTTGAATCGTTAATGCCATATGTGGGATGTATAAAGGATGGATTAAATGTTATTAAACATTATATTATACTGGAACTATATTATATATTTATATAATTATAATTTCAATCCATTAAATGCGAAATAGAAATGAAAGTAGCGTTCATGCGTACGTACAGCTTACCGTCTCCATGAATGGTGCATTTCATTTCTTACCTCTAAATGTTATGTAATATTATAAATGAATGTATATAATGGATATATATGATATATATGATATCTACATCATGAACATAATTCTGGATATAATGGATATTTCACCACATGAGCAACTTTTAATTATAAGAAGTTTATTTTTGACTCAAGTACCAAAGATCGAAAAAACGACCGTAATTAACTTAAATAATTACATAATGTTAATAACATAGTAATAAGTGATATAAAAAGAATAATGAACTTGAAAAGGTTCTTAATCAAGTATAAATTAACTCTAGTTTATTATTCAGGAGGTTAAAGAACGATCGAGTCAAGTTGGGCACGAGGTAAGGGAATTTCTTAACCCAATTTCCATTCTTTGGGTTAATCTCCTACTTTCAAATTATGTCATGATATCATTATGTCCTATCTTGTATTTTTACTTTCTTTATGTGTACTTATAGTGAATAAACATAATAGATCTATTTTATTTTAAAAATGATCTTTTTAAGGACATCGTCTCAATCTCTTTTCATTGAGGCATATTTGGTTTTATATACAACTTTCATTTATACGGTGTATAAACCCATTTGACTTTTACTTTTATTCAAAAGGAATATTTTTATACGAAGAATTTTCAGTAAACAAAAAAAGGAATGTTTTTCCTTACGTATGTGGTGAAAACGACTTCTCGGCCGCCGTGACTATTATTTGAGTTTCGGCTTCCTCTATAAGCCATAACTTTTTTTAAAAGAAAAATAAATATCATGTTTTACTGTTATTTTATTTTGGTATTGAAAATGGTTTTGATAAAGTTTTCATTATATCAATGCATTGTATTGATATCTTGTGATTGAGATGTGGAAATGTTATGTTTCCTTTATGCATGTTTTATGTGATACAATTATGTTATGGTTTATGATATGTTTAAACCTATTCATATGAGGAATGCATTGGACTTAATAATTGACAAGTGGAGCACGCTATAGCTCCTCGATGCATCGGCAGGTCTCATGAGACAAACTAGTATCTTGGTATGAGGCCTTGACAAAATATTATTTGAAGTCTTGGCCTGAGGCCTTGGATACGTGGTTATGATAGTCTGGCATTATTCATTCCATCATTATGAAAGTGGTTATTGATATTGCATGTGAATATTCAACCAGTAGAATATCTATGTAAAGAAGTAAATGGAATTATCTCATTTTACTTTTGCCATATTATGTTGATGTTCATGTTTAAAAGGCGTTTGTATTAGTTATACATTGCCTTAAATGTTTATGTTTATTTATAAATGCTTCCACTGAATTGTTATCCTTACTGAGCATCTGAGCTCACCCCTTTCAATGTTTTATTTTTCTCAGGATGTGAAGAAATATTTTATGACTGACCTATAGGGATAGTATGAGGGGATATGAAGACATGATGTTGTTGTATTTTTGTTTTACTTTATGATGTAATGTAAGACTTATGAATGTATCTAGTGTTTCCAAGACTACTAAACTAATCAGTCATTTGAGACATGATCTTTTGTGATCATTCCAATGTTACGCAATAATGCATCGACTCTGGGTAACTAGGGTCGAGGCATTACAGTTGGTATCAGAGGCAATTTAGTACTAACCTTGGAAGCTATATTTAGATAAACTCTGATTAGAGAACATATCCCTAAGATAGACATTGAGGATTAGTATAGAAGAACTTCCTAGAATTTTGGTATTATAGAGATTTTGTGCGTTTTCTGAGCAATACATCCCTGTCTGGATACGAGTAGGTAGAGGCGACTCTGGCACAGATGTACCTAGGGGTAAAACCTGAAAACACCGCTTTGAGCTAGACTCGAACGGGAACTGGTGGACGACAACAGGCCTTGCTTCACTCTTGGTTACGACACTCCCGGGGGATATGATTAGTATAATTATCATTTTCTTTAGAAACCATTTTGAAGGGTTTATAAGTATATACTTCCTCAAAGAAAAAATTTTATGATTATGGATTATATCCATAAATTGTTCAATTTATGTTAAGTGTTTTAAAAGTATAGAATTATGTATTTTGATTCATAAACTAATCTAGTTTATGCCATTGTTTAGAAATGGCACCTAGTGGGAGGAATGGAAACCGTATAAATTCATGCACTCCATGTAGGGATTTCCCTCCTGCACAAGATAATTATTGGGGACCTGGAGATACAACTGGTGCTGATCACCTTATCACCATACTAGGACAACTCACTCAGGTTATGAATAATAACCTTACTCATATGGATCACCCTGATCCACAACATGGATGATCAATGTTAGATCGTTTCATGAGGCAAAAACTGCCAACATTTAATGGGGGTACAAATCCATTAGTAGCTGAGTAATGGATAAACTCTTTAGAGAAAATATTCCACACCTTGAAGAGTGGAGAAAGGGAGATGGTTGTCATGGCAGTTTACCGGCTCACTGGAGATGCCGATCAATGGTGGTCGCTGATTCAAAACACGAAAGAAGATGAAGAAGTATCTAATATGGAATGGAGGGATGTCAAAGTGCTTTTATTAGAAAAACACTTTCCTCGTGACCGTCGAGCAGATATGGAAAGGCAAGTTCTGAGTCTGAGACAAAAGGAGGATGAGAAAGTCGTAAAGTATGAGGCTAACTTTACAAGGTTATTGAGGCATACTGCAGATTATATAAGTAACCCAAGAAGTAAGATCGATCATTTGTTTTATGGGTTAAAACCATTTCTCCATTGAGCATTAGTCTCACAAACCTTCTCATCGTACGAAGATATTGTCTCATGTGCTATCAAGACAGAAAAGGGATTCTCTAAATCATATGACAATAAAGTAAAGCAAGAGAAGAAGAGAATGGTAGAACAAGAGACAGATAAAGGGATAAAAGGAAAGAAGGATTTCCCATTATGCAATAATTGTGGGAATAATCACCCCGGTACTTGCCTAAAAAGAATGGGAGTTTGTTATAAATGTGGAGAAAAATGTCACCAGGCTCGTGATTGCAAGGGAAAGAAAGAGGATATCAATGTTGAATGCTACAATTGTAGGGAAATGGGGCATTATGCAAATGAATGTCCTAAGAAACATTGAAACATACCTCAGAAAAGGCCAAGGGATAAAGGAAAATATTATGCTATTACTACAGTTGAAGTGGAATAATTAATGTATTGGTGCTTTTGGCCTCAAGGATTATATTCTGGTTATAAGGATAATGTGATATATATATATATAAGGATTTTACTTCAGTACTTATTGTTTTCATTAAGGATTTAATATGATGAAGGTAATCATATTTTCAGTATGTGATAATAAGAGAAACTTTACCTTGTTTGGGGAATCTGATGTTACAATTGATTATGGAATTTAGGGACCTTTTAGAGAAAGACTGGATAGAGGTATTTTGGATAAATATAAAGGTTGGAATGAATTAAGTTGAACTTTTGATAGTATTGTTTAGAGTTAAAACATTTCTGAAGATTATTTTTGGAATATTATAATACTATACTTTTAGGAAAAGGAAAACTTGTAGGTTGGGGGATAACCCGTCGCGTCGGACAAAGCTGCAGGAATCGAACCCACAACCATAGTGCGACAGGCCTTTGTTACCTACCACTAGCCTACAGAAAGTCCCTGGTTATTACAGAACAGTTTTCCTAATCTAAATGGTATTTGGTAATATTTTTAACCTTATACAATGAATAAATAGAATATTTTTGAGTTCTGTTACCATTTGGAGTGAAAGATGGGTTCGTGGTAAAAATTTATTAAAGAATGAAAGCCTACATGACAATTAAGTATATTTCCTTACGTTCATAGTAATTCTGATAAATAAATTCCTCAAATTTATGAAAGGTAACTTAAAACAAAAACATTGTTGGTTAACTTTTCCCACTGGGGATTCAAGGACCGTTTAACCAATCACAAGTTTGTGATTTTCTTGTGGTTAACTTTCTCCTAATCCTTTTTTCTACAACTCTCTATCAGACCATGATGGTTTTTTTCCTCCATATCCATATTTTCATAGAGTCCTAGTATGGGCTATCTTGGGTGACCTTTCTACTTCTTTTTCTTTCTTTTAAAGTTACATTTATATTAACCTTATTTTTGTTGTGGGTTTTCCAAAAAGGTATTTTCTATTTTTAACCTTTTATATTCAAAAAAAAATTCAAATTGTGAGGATGCAATTTATTGAAGGAGGGGAGAATGTAACACCCTAAGCTTCCATGGTACGCTTCTCTTTGAATAATAGAGCAGCGTGTGTTGTACGCAACCTCGAGTTCTAACACACTGCGACCAATCAAAGTAGCCGTTATGAATAGTAATTCCCACTTTTTGAAATTAAATAAATTTTATATTTCAAAATGGACTTCATTTGTGGATTCAGAATATCCAAATTAACCTATTTTTAATTTTTGGTATTTTTTTGAGAACTTCCAATTTTTTATGAATAGTGAAAAATACATAAAAACAACTTTTTAAATAAAAATAATTTATAGTGATAAATTATACTATTGAGTGGTTTTAAATTATAATTAGAATATATTTTTACCATTTTATCCAATGGTGTTCATTAGAATTAATTTCACTTTGAAATTGGACATAAACAATCATCAATCTTTTGATATATATTGTTTCTTAAAAACACGCTATTTGTTGTGACAACAGGAATTAATCATAAAATTAATTAATGCAACTTATATGTTTGGAATTTTTTAAAATAGACATCATTTTTCAATTCAGAATATCAATAATAGCTTAGGGTGAAATTTTGGCATTGTTCTGAAAAACTTCAATCTTTGATGAATAGTGAAACCACTTAGTGGAAGTTAAAAAATTAATTTTTCGTTTAAATGAAACATTACCAATTCTGTGATTTGATTTTAAAAAATATAACATAAATGGTTTTCATTAGAAAGTAAAATTTGGTTCAATGGAATTAAAATAATTTTTTGGTGAATATTAACTTTTAAGTTTAATTAATCGCGATTAAATGTAATTAGTGAAATTTAAGGTAAAAATGATATTATAAAAATTTGAAATTACTTTTACACTTGTACTACCCCTATTGGATTAGTCATGTCCAACAAATACAATCCCTGGGTCAACTTGGGGACCCCATGGAGCCACTTTGGTAGGAAAATGACATTAAAACCTTTTTATTTAATGTTAAAATAAAAATGTCACAAACATTAGTTGTTTTACTAAAAAAAATTAAATGGTGTTATACAAGTCATATTTTCTACTATAAATATTAATTAGAAAGATAAAATGATTTCATACATCATGATAATTTTTTATATAATTTTTAGACATTAAATAAATTAAATTATATATGACACCATGATGATGCAGTGATTACCTCATTAATTAACGATTTAAATAAAATAAAAAGATAATGTAAAATCTAAGACTTACACTCGTCAAAAACCTATTGGATGAGTATATTTCGAACCCGTATCACCTTATTCTCTAAATATATAAGTGTGTGACCTTTAAAATCCGAAACTCATTATATAATAAAGTAACATTTGATTAATTTCCAAGAGTGCCCCTCCTCTCCACTTATAAATAGCCCCCACCACTACCACATTATTCACACCATAAAAGTCATTTCGCTCAGTCAAACTCTGCCCAAATACTCTCTCAACTTCCCTCTATTACTCCTATAAGCGTCACTTTGGGTAGAATTCTTCCCAAGTAATCCTTTTGCTCAAATCAAATAGAGTTACCCGATTTAAAGGTAATGTCTTCTCTTACGTTGTTTTGTTTTATTTTGCTTCTCCAACCCCCTAAACTCTTTTTATTATTTTATTTTGTAACAACACCAGTATCCTCAATATACTTGGATGTTTTTATGAGAATTATTTTATTTAAACTTACACACACCTTCTTCTAATGGTTAAATAACATACTATTTCTGTGGGTGGTGAATTACTGCCTCATTAAACGATGATTGTTCAACCCTCATATAACACCTTCAAAGGTGGCCATTAAGATGTCACTATATTTATATATGATATATTATATGTTTATGTTTTACTTAAGGTTCTGTATTTTTCATTTATGGCATACCTTTATGGTTTTCATTATGGGTAAACGTGATATTTTCATTTTAGGAAGTGCGGACTACCGCCCCCTCAAAGTGATTTGAATCGTTAATGCCATATGTGGGATGTACAAAGGATGGAGTAAATGTCATTATACATTATATTATAATGGAATTATATTATACCTTTGTATAATTATAATTTCAATCCATTAAATACGAAATAGAAATGAAAGTAGCGTTCATGCATACGTACGGCTTACCGTCTCCATGAACGGTTCATTTCATTTCTTACCTCTAAATGTTATGTAATATTATAAATGCATGTATATACTGGATATATATGATATATATTATATCTAAATCATGAACATAATTCTGGATATAATGGATATTTCACCACATGAACAACTTGTAATTATAAGAAGTTTATTTTTGACTCAAGTACCAAAGATCGACAAAATGACCGTTATTAACTTAAATAATTACATAATGTTCATAACATGGTAATACGTGATATAAAAGGAATAATTAACATGAAAAAGGTTCTTAATCAAGTATAAATTAACTCTAGTTTATTATTCAGGATGATAAAGAACGATCGAGTCAAGTCGGACACGAGGTAAGGGAATTTCTTAACCCAATTTCCATTCTTTAGGTTAATCTCCTACTTTCAAATTATGTCATGATATTGTTATTTACTATCTTGTATTTGAACATTATTTATGTGTAATTATAGTGAATACACATAATAGATCTATTTTATTTTATAAATGATCTTTTTAAGGACTTCCTCTCAATCTCCTTTCGTTGAGGAATATTTGGTTTTATACAAAACTTTCATTTATACGGTGTATAAACCCCTTTGACTTTTAATTTTATTCAAAAGGAATATTTTTATACGAAGCGTTTTTACTAAACAAAAAAGGAATGTTTTTTCTTACGTATGCGGCGACAACGTCTTCTCTGCCGCCGTGACTATTATTTGAGTTTCGACTTCCTCTATAATCCATAACTTTTTTTAAAAGAAAAATAAATACCATGTTTTACTTTTCTTTTATTTTGGTATTGAAAATGGTTTTGATAAAGTTTTTATTATATCAATGTTTTGTATTGATATCTTGTGATTGAAATGTGGAAATGTTATGTTTTCTTTTATGCATGTTTTATGTGATATGATTATGTTATGATTTATGAAATGTTTAAACCTATTCATATGAGGAATGCATTGGACCTAATAAGTGACGGGTGGAGCCCGCTATAGCTCCTCAATGCATCAGCAGGTCTCATGAGACAAACTAGTATCTTGGCATGAGGCCTTGACAAAATATTATTTTAAGTCTTGGCACGAGGCCTTGGCTACGTGGTTATGATAGTCTGGAATTATGCATTCCATCATTATGAAAGTGGTTATTGATATTGCATGTGAATATTCGACCAGTAGAATATCCATGTGAAAAAGTAAATGGAATTGTCTCATTTTACTTTTTCCATATTATGTTGAAGTTCATGTTTAAAAAGCTTTTGTTTTAGTTATACATTGTCTTAAATGTTTATGTTTATTTATAAAAGCTTCCGCTAAATTTTTATCATTACTGAGCATCTGAGCTCACCCCTTTCAATGTTTTATTTTTCTCAGGATGTGAAAAAATATTTTATGACTGACCTACAGGGATAGTATGAGGGGATACGAAGAAATGATGTTGTTGAGGTTTTTTTTACTTTATGATGTAATGTAGGACTTATGAATGTTTCTAGTGTTTCCAAGTCTACTAAACTAATTGGTCTTTTGAGACTTGATCTTTTGTGATCATGCCAACGTTACGCAATAATGCACCGACTCTGGGTAACTGGGGTCAGGGCGTTACAACATACTAGTCCTGGGGTGTTTTAAAATATATTAATTCATAAATTTAAATACTATTATTGTGGTAAAATAGGTTTTCTCCTGGAGAATATTGCACAAAAATTAGTCTATCATGTTTTGATCAGTTAAAAAAAGGGGTTTCCATTTATTTTTGTAATTTTGAAAATAATTGTAAATATTGAAGTAGTTAAAATGGATTTAAAATAGTGAGATGATAAGGTTTATTGGGTTAGGATATAGTTTACACTTGAATTGTTATCATAACTTATAAAATGATTTTTACTTCTCTCTTTTTTAATTGATATGTTCCAGATTACTTGTTAGATTTATCAAAATGAATTAGGCAAAAGGGTAGTGTGGAGAATTATCAGACAGTGATAAATTCATTAATGGCCTCCATTCATGTGGCTTTTAAATGTCATAATTCCACTCTTAAACCACCATTAAAATAACCAATTCTGTGTTTAGGTTCCCTAGAAATCCGAGAGTGACTTACAACTCACATAGACATGCTATATTTTTCTCGATACTCACCTCCTAATAGAACATATTTTTTTGAGGCATGTTTCATCATGAAGAGGGGGATTACTAATTATCACATTAAGCAGTAATAGTTTACAATTTTGAAACCCTATACATAGAGTATAAAATAATCACCAATAAATTAAATCATCTAATAGGGATAAGGTTTTATTTCATAAGTCATTGAGGGATCAAACGTTACAAGGGAAACCCTTACTTCCTCAATCACTCTTGAATTAAAACCCCACACAATTTGAATTGTATCAAACATGGAAGGTGAAGAATAAATCATTACAAAATGAAAGAAGATGAAAAATAAAAACAAAACATCAGAAGATTCTCTAGTCTCCAAAGTGCATTATCAAAGTCCAGCCTCCTTCTACTTTAGATCTCTTATTATTTATAGATTTGTTACTTAATAAACTTTTGGATAATCAAACCCCTGATATATTATCCTTTTGAATCTTTTAATTCCTTCCTCTTCTCTTACATTAAATTATTTCTTATCCAAGATTTTGTCTTCCCGAAAATATACAGCTTTCCATATTTGGTGTAATAAAAAATCTATATGATTAGACACACATGGAAACCACTTATTGATTTCATTAATGAAAACATGGATCCCAAGGATTTGGATTTAAGTCTAGATGAATATTCTAAAAATCAGATAGTGACCTCTCATAAACCTATTTTTTGAAATGTATTGAATCTACCAAAAAGTTAAACATAAAAGATTCACTATGAGATTTATATCAATGGATCAATGGTATAGTAGAATAGTGACTGTGGATTCAATAAACCATAGCACATATGGTACATATGTAAATATTAGTGTGTGATCAATCATTTCAGCATGTGATCGATCAACGTCAACATGGGGTCAATTGAGTTAAGTAATTGTTAATTTATCTCTTCTTGTGGTCGATCTTAATTTTTTCTTCTTATTGACCCTTTACATGGTCGATTGTGGGAAGGTATGGCCAATTGAATAATTGTGGTCGGTCCACATGAAGAAATTTTCTTGGCCTACTCTATGCTTCTGTTGAGGGATTATAGGATTTTCCCATACTTATAGAGACATATCTAGGACTGGTTAGATGTTTACTTTTGAAAAAAGTGATGGATGATGGTTATAAAGGCATGCATCATGGTTACAAATCACTCGAATCATGGTTACGTAGGTTGTAAAATACTGTTATGTGGGATTGGTAAGAACTTGTCTGACGGGTAATTAGGGTAAGAATACTTCTTATTCACCCCCTCAGTGATGCTTACACAACTAGTTTCATTCATATATAGTCTGTCTTCTATCATTTCTCTAATCTTCCTTCAAGAGGGATGAATCCATAATAATCCTTTAAGAATAACCACTTCTGTAATAATATATTTTAATTCCACTACATGTATTTTATGCACACAATTCAGAATATAATATTCCTAATAAATTAATGGACGACTAAATACATTAAGGTATTTATATATTGCCTCTTTTACCAAAATAATGAAAGATTATTTATAATTTTGGACATCCTTATCCCTTATGAATTTTTAAATCATTAAGTGTTTTCCTAAATTTAAAATTTCAAGAAATATACTAGAATCATTAGTGGAATCAACTTCATAGATGTGATATAATATAAGGAGTGAATTTTTAGATAATGGGTGCTTCATGGAGTTAAATCTGTTGAAATGGATTGTTTTATCTCTAAAATACAAGGCGATTTTTCCTTCTTCAATATTAATAATGGTCTCGTCTATCTTCAAGAATGGTATTCCTAAAATTTATTAGATGTTCACTAAAATGTATATGCATGAGATGCATATACACATCTATATGATGAATCATATATCTATGTGTGTGTGTGTGATCTTATATATATATAATTTTACATTTAATATATGAATATGATGAATAGTTTTCATGAATGTGATTCATGAATATAATACATACATACATACATACATATATATTATTTAATTATCAAGGATGGTTTATTCCTCTGTTACAATCTATTATGTATGGATTAAAGGATTTTCATTAATTTATTCAAAATAGTCAATTAATTATACCTAACATACAAAAATTAATATGATGTGATATAAAGTGGGATCATCGAGATTCTTATATAAAATAGGATTAGATACTCTCATGTTGGGAGTGTGTGGTGTGATGAATATGATCCTCTAAAAAATTCTATTTAACTTTCTGAGAGGATAATAAAACAACTTTGGCATTTAGTTATCCTCATAATACAATCCTGGATCCAAGTAGTATGTGTATTACCTTAGAGGCATCGTGTATTCATTCATTACATCTCATAATCCCCCTCAAATACAAGCCATAAAAGGAAAAAGATAGAAGCTATTATAACTTTAGTTTTCTAGGTACTATATTTTGTGATAATATTAAAAAGTTTAATTCTTAAAGTTATATCTTCTATATTTTTGATTTATTCCACTGTAAATGATTATTAGATAATCTTATGAAACCCAGCAGTGGTATCAAAGTTATATTCTTCATGTTTTTAATGCTTTTAATAACTACTTTTTTAAGAGAAATGAAAAACATATCCATAAAACTAGTGGAAGATTATGGACCCTTACATGAGATGCATTATGGTCAATTTTATTTACCCTTATAGATGCCATCAGTGTAAAGGAATTACCCTTAAACTGAATGTCTACATAAGGGTAACCTCTATATTAACTTTATGTATATATGTTGTATAATGGTAGTGCCCATATGAAAGGGTTTTCTTCATAATGTTCTTTGGTGATTTACCCATACATCTATGGATATTTTATATTCTTTCTAAGGTTCTTTGATGTTTAATTTTACACAACATTAAAATATTTTAAATTAACTATACACAAAAGAGTTTCATAAAGGTAATACCTTTACACAAGGGAGATGTATAAAGTTAATACATTTATTACCTTTACATAGTAATATCAAGATGCATAAATGTAACCTTTCATGTAACTTATACACATGATTTTAAAAACATCAATTACCCTTATACAATGCATTTTCGTAAGGGAAATATGGGGTTTCTTTTTTCCATAATTAGTTTTATATGTAATGTAAAATTAAAAATTGTTAAAAAATACTAACATATTAATTGATTTGTATGGTTTATAATTTTTTTTATAAATTATCCTAAAAGGAATTTTGGAAATATTTAATTTATAGGGATTTTATAAATTAATTAATTAATTCATAATTTTTAATAATTAATTAAATAAATTTTTATAAAGCATTTCTTCGAAATATTATTGGTTAAAATTTTATAAAACCTTTTTAAATATTAAATGAAATTCTATAGGATCATAAAATAAATTTTTTATTTAGAAATCATAAGAGGTGATTTATAAAGTGTTTATAAATTACAAAATATATTATATTTAGAGTATATAAATTGTTTACATAATAGATATTGAAATATAAAATGTTTATAATAGATGAAATATCATATAAATTTCCTTTAATATAAAACATAAAAAGTTTTTTTATTTAAATAAATATAAAATGTAAATATTATTACAAAATTACAATCTATTTATAATTATCATTAATTAATTAATAGTTCATAAGTGTCTCATGTTTTGGAAAAAATATTACATGTTAAATTTCATTTCTATTCCTATTTAGTATCTTGTTTATTAAATATTAGTATTTAATATTCCCATTTATATGATAAATTTATTCTAGGATAGAGACTTTCATATCTTGATAGTTTTGATATCATAAAATTTTGTTTTCATCAACCTTGACCTCAGTTTGTAATTTTAGTTTTGAGCTCGGAAATAGTTGTTAGAAATCATATTTTCATATTAGGTTTTATATTTTTCATGAATTGAATTCACTCTTGAGTAAAGCCTCCCCTATTAGAGGGACTTTGGGTTGGACTACCAACTTTCCTAGTGTCTTTCCTTTAGTAGGAATGTGAACGGTATTATTTATATGTCTCTCTGGGCTTAGTCATGTGGAGTATTTCGATCACATATAAATCTATACCTTTCCATGAAGTATTTATATAAGTTATTCATATGATGAATTTTGACATGTATTAATATAAATAACATGTATTTTTAGGTAATTAACATAGGCTTCTGGGTGGTGTAAATATTTTTACACTAATGTCGTATTAACACATTAATTTGGTTGTTGGAATATGTATTTCAAAAACTAAACTATTAGAATCATACATAAAAAAATGAAATAAAACATTAAAAGATAATGATTACATATGATGTAATAGTTATAAATTTAATATACATATTATGTATATTAAATTAGAGAGACCATAAACAAAACGCCCACAAATACTAAGTGTGGGATTCCTTCCAAGAAATAAATGTACAAACCTCGATCATCCCACTGTATAGTTTCAAACCATAGAGGGGTACCCCTAGATTAACTTTTTTAAGGGAAGAAAGTAACAAGTGACTCTAGATTATTAAAAGGATATTTTCACACAATAGTGGGTTTCCTCTATAATTTCTTATGTTAGTTTGTTTTTGATGTTTTCTTTTTGTTTTATTAACACCCCTTCTCTTTATTACACATTTCAAAATTATTTCCTATAAAAACATTACACTAAATAAAACTCATAATATATATAAGTCTAGGGACATTGTGAAATTAGTTATATTACACAGAATCATAAAATGCGGAAAAAACTTTATTAAATACTTCTTTAACATGAACAAAATGTTCCTTCCTACTTAACACTGTATTGGATAACCTAAGGACATACATAAAAAAGAGGTGAGATATAATGACTATTAAGGGAATAAAAAATTAATCACATGACAAATACAACACATGTTATATAATAGTCATATTAATGGATCACAAAAGAAAAATGAATAATAAGGCATGATATAGAATTATAATCAAATCTTTGGAAATCTGGAAAAAACTTAAAACACAGCATTATAAACATGCATCAAGGATAAACCTACCAAGACATCATGGTGGAAAAATTCCCATAAAGGAATCAGGTAAACCCACTATACCAACAAGAATTATCATGATATTAAACATTACCCAATACATTGGACTGCTATCAGGGCATACCCTTCTTGGTCATTTCATTCTCATGCTTAAGTGTTCCACATATAGCATATAATCATGGATTAATTAAAAATCATAATTTATTCCTTGAAAAATGAATGTGGAATACATACATGTATTTCTATAATACATAATTATATGTTCATAAAGGTAAATACTCTTGATAGAAAAATGGGTATGGAATTCACTACACAATTATTTTGGCATGGAGGATCACAGGTAAATTTCAACAGCATAACAACGTTGTATAGAAATTCATCAAATTTATTGATGGGAAATAAAGGGTTATCAAATAATTTATAGATAAAATTAAAAGTAATAGGTAAATTTAAATACATTCCCTGACATAAGAAATTGGAAATAGAAGGCGTGACATAATAAAGAATCGTGAAGAAATAGGAGAAAGGAAAGAATCCTTACAACATTTCGGCATGGTAACAGGTGTGCATAAAGGTTCATAGGAGGGATAAGTGAGAGTGAAATGGGATATCATATTTTATAAATAAAATGGTTTTTAATAGGTATATTTAATAACATATCTTAATATAATAAAATGGAAATTCAAATACATAACATTAAAATTAGTTCTTGATAAAAGAGGAGAATAGAAGATCTCTAACAGAATTTCGACATAATAGGGGTTTAGTTAGGGGTAAAAATTGAGAAGTATAAATAATACCTCAAAATAAAATCAAACGGAACGTAATGTAATGATTGTAAATGATTGAAAATATAACCATTTGAAATTACAAGAACAAATTTCAAATAAGTTGGTTGAATTTGAAAGGAGGGGAGGAAAGTCCCTTACTTGAATGAGTAACTCCAAAAGAATTGTAGGGGATTCTTGAGATCATGGGTGTGACTTTTGAGGACTATAGGGAGTCCAAAAAAGAGTTTTTACATTCTAAATTTTGTTATATTAAAGATAAATGAGAGCTTAGGCGGGCTAATATAGGAAAATATATGGATTTCTTTATTATTTTTGTTTTGGACTCTACATACGAAAATATCAAAAACCAAAAACCATCCCATGATTTTCACCCATGTTTTCTTCCAAATTAATGTGATATAAATTATTTTATAAGGCTAATGGAATAAAATATTAATATATTACCATTGGTTTTGTGAAGATGAGTCACACTCTTAAAGAAATTATTTTAAAATCAAAAATTATATTATAGGTTTTGGAGGATTCATAAAATATTTATAAAATAAATAAAATAACCATAAAATCGCATTATTTCAAAGGGAAAAAATATATCCTGTATTTTATCCCATTTATTTTACTTATGAAATCACTATTGGGTCATTCTCATATCTTAAAACACAAATTATATTTATACGATATTTAATTTTTACACAAAAATTCGACTGTCTCAGAAAACTATGAAAAATCACAATTAGATAATTTTTACATCCTAATTCCAAAAATAAAATTTATTTCATAAAAATAATTTTCTAAATATTTGAATCTTCACTTTTAAAATAAAAACTGACACTTATTGAAAATGATGGGTTTTGACGATAACATTTTTTGATCCCTTATAAAATTTATATTTGAATTCATAAAAAGACATGTGATCTTTTATATTTGATAAAAATTATATAATAATAAAATATTATTAAAATATTATTTATTTCAAAAATTCATTAATTCATAAATTCATTAAATGAATTTTAATATTTAGAAAAAATACAATTTTTTCTTAAAAAATCATTTACAAATTAACAATAATAGGATTAAAATATTTTCATTATTTTATACAAAATAATGTACATATTCCTATTGATAGGGTCTTGATAAATGTAAATTTAATACATTAGAATATTCCAAAAGTGTGAGATGTGTGATGGTGTGGCTTTCAGGGGGTCATTCAGTGACCATGATTTGGGTTGTTATCGAAATGAGGTTGAAAGTATCCCATAAACAGTTTTTCTAATTCTTATGTTATTGGATCTTAGATTGGGATATTTCTAAGGTAAATCCCAGAAATTGAATATCCCTTACAAGATTCGATAAATGTTCTTTATACGGTACAATATTACTAGGAGAGGCCATTACTTCCTTTGTGACAAAAGGCTTTCTTAAAAACCATATATTTATACTATTTATCTGATTAATGTTAAATAGATATATTATCAATGGTAATGATACCTAATAGTCATTTAAATCGAATTGGATATAATAAAACAAAATAAGTGCATGTGTTTTCTATAACCATAAGACATTTAATTAAATAAAAATGTTGAATTTTATTCATAACATTTCAGGTCATTACAATCTTCCCCCCTTCAGAAATTTCATCCTCGAAATTTTCTTTTCCCACACTAAAACTTATGTGGGTAACTCTTCTTCATAAATTTCTCCTGTCACCACATTTCTTCTTAAAAATTTTGGTTTCACCATAACACTTTGACTAGGGGTATTGTCTAATTTCATAGGACCTTTTCTCTATTACCTAGGATCTTCACCAGATGATCCTCATAGGAAAATTAATTCTCCAATGGTACGACCATTGGATTGAGTACATGTTAGTGTTCTGGTATGTACTTTCAAAATAGGGATACATGGTGTAACATCCCAGGTAAATAAAGAATATAACATTTTGATATTTATTAAAAAAAATTAATTAAATATTAATTTTACATTAAAGTGGATGCTATGTTTGATGGCGTACCTGATACGCAACAACGGGTTTCTTTGAAATCTTATGTTGCACACAATGTTGAGTCATACTGAAAAATATTAATATAATATTATTTTAAATGGTAGTTAACGCATAGTCGTTGTATTAGTGGGAATGGGCAGAACTAACAAAAATATAAATATATATGTTTGTTAAATGTTTTTACATTTATCAAATAAAAGTTAGAGGATTAAAATGGGAAATAATCTAATTTTAAACATAAATACTCTAATATTCTTTAAATGGTCGATTTACCACCTTTTGATGGAGATACAACATTAAATATAGTTTTAGTCACTTTTATATATTCTATTTGAAAAAATAAGATTCTTCTTTAGAGTCAGGACATTAAAATTTACTTAGGGTAAATTTTTTATATTTTTCTAAAAAAAATCATTTTTAATGAATAGTCAAAATGCTATATTTTAATTCAAAACTGCCTTTTAATCTTATTTTTTTATAAGGTCATATTAAATTTTTAATCGGTTTTAGAGAGTAATTATATTATTTTTTTCTATTTAATCCAATTTTGGTCATTAGAAGTAATTTCACTTTGAAATTGAACATAAATAAGTGGCAATCTTTTGATAGATATTATTTCTAAAAAACAAGATTTTTGTTTTGACATCAGGAATTAATTTTAAATTAATTTCTACCACTTTTTTATTTTGAATTTAGTAAAATGGATTCAATATTTGGAATCATGAGTTCCAAATTTTGTAAATTGGTAACTTTTATTTTTAGGCATTATGAATATTTATTTTAGTAGTAGTTTTATTTACCATGGTTAAAAGTTAAATCTGGTAAATATGGGTAACAAAATATTTTTATATTTATGTTAAATTACCCTAACATGTGTCCTAATCCTATTGGTGGATATATTTTCAACCATTAGCATATTTTGGTCGATTTTGGGACCCCATGAAGCCACTTGGGAGTGATAATGAAACGTTATATTAATTAATTTAAAGTAAAGACCAAAATAACTTAAACAAATATATTTTTGTAAATCAATTCTTACATGGGGTTATATAAGTTATCTCTTAAACTATAAATATTAATTGGAAAGATAAAAATATTTCATAAATCGTGGTATTTGTTTTATAATATTTAGACACCACGTAAATAAAAATATTTATGACACAATAATGATGTAGTGTCTACCTCATTAATTAATAATTTAAATAAATAATATTATAGTGATTAAAACAACTTCGAAAACCTATCCAATTCTTATTGGATTATTTTATTTCAAAAATGAGTCATCTTATATTCTACCTTAATATGCTTTGTACCTTTATAAACTGAAAATCATTATATAATAAAATAATATTTTTAAACGTTTCTAAAGAGCCCCTCCTCCACCTTATAAAAATCCCTCACTTCTAACTCATTCCTCACACTTCTCAAACCCCTTGGCTGTAACAACCCGAGATTTTATGAAAATTATTCTTTTTAATTTCTTTGATGTCTTTTGTTGTATGCTACACCAAGATTATCTTGCGCTCTAAGAATCACCGTAATAGGATCCAGTATATGAAACACTATTCTTGGATCATGTTACACACAATTTCAAGTTCCTTTGATAGTAGTTATTCTACGCAACATTGGGTGTATATATATATATTCAATGTATAAATGAAATATGGTTGGATTCCATTATACGCAATAACAAATGAGTCTTACACTTCACATAACCCTGAATTGGCTTACATTACTCGCAATCGTGACCTACCATGATAGCGTGTCTTGTACGCAATACTGAGTTTCACTAAACAACGATATGTTATTAAAATATTATATAAACTAGCCGTTATGAATAAGTAATAACCAATTTTTGAAATTTTATAAATTTTATCCTTCCAATTGGACTTCATTTTTGGATTTGGAATATCGAAATTAGTCTAGGGTGGATTTTTGGTATTTTTCTGAAAACATTTAATTTTTTATGAATACTGAAAACACTAGGTTACTATTTAAAAACCCACTTTTTTTAAATAATTATTTATTTATTTAAATTTATTTTAGGTCAAAATTGATACATAATACTTATATAAGTTCAATGTAATTCATTTGAGTCATTTTATAATAATTTTAGATATATTAAAATTTTATTGAACTTTTCACCGTCTTTTACCCACCTCCTAGGAGAATTTGAAAATTTACATAAAACATAATTTTACAGATTATGTGAGTGGAATTTCAAAAATCCGAGAGACATGGTTAATATCAAAGAGTAAAATGTGGTCCAATAAGATAAAAATAATTTTTTGTGAATAATAACTTTTTACTTTTATTTACCACGGTTAAAAGTAAATAGGGTAATTAAGGGTAAAAATGATATTATTATTACCCTAACACATGTCCTAATTCTATTAGATAAGTATAATTCAACCGAAAACAACCTTAGGAATATAATATTATCATTTAGGTCCACTTGGATTAGATTAAGACATTTATTATTATGTAATTCAAAGAAGAGTTAAAAGAGTTACAATCAAAGTTTAATACATAATCATTTTTAATATGGGGTTATATATAAGATAAAATTGACTATACATATAAATTAGAAGGATAAAAAAATTTCATACATAATTGTATTTTATTTCTAATTTTTAGATATTAAATAATTTAATTTATTTATGACACAATGATGATGTAGAAATTATCTTATTAATGAAATATTAACATAATTGATGTTATAAATACCCAAATAAATGTAATTTGAGACTTTTTATGAATTAAAGTAATTTTCAAAGTTAATATGACATGATAGTATTGAATTAATTAACTGTTTTCTAACTAATCATGCTGTTATGATTTTCACAAAAATCTATCACCAAATAGTGTCAAAATCGACATAAAATAGTTTTTAACACAAATATTTTATAATTAATTGTTATTATATTGCTAAAAATCTAAGGTTCAACAAAGATACTTATATAATGATAGTTGTATCATTAATGGACCACTTGGGGGTTTCTTGGATGTATATGGTATGTTTATTAACTATATAATATAAAAATACAATGTGACATGGTAAATGTCAATCTAATTAACTAAGAATTAAAACTAAAATATAAGGTTAATATAATGACCTGAACCTGTCTAAAATCTATTAGTTGAGAGGATTTCGACCCATTCCCACCTTATCTTCGAAATAAATCAATTTGGAGCTATTAAAAAACCGAATATGACTTTATTATAAAATAATATTTTATGTTCTTCCAAAGGTTCCCCTCTCCTCGCTTATAAAAAGGTCACCCATTCCCTCTTCTCTTCACACCCTTTTGAGCCTTGAAGATCAGCCAAACCCTGCCCTTTTCTCTTCTTCACTTCCCTAGAAACATTCTTGGGGTTCTGGTCTTCTCAAAAGACCAAATCTACTTCCTTAAGTGAAGGCTTAAATGAGGTACGTCGAAGAAGATTTAATCTCTTCTTCCGATTCTCTCAAGTTTCTTTCTTCTTATACTTCTTCTTCTATAGTTGTCTCATTATAAAGTAATAACATCAGTATTAATTATATACTAATATGTTATTATAAATATAAAACAACCCAATTTCAGCATCTATCCATCCTACAGAAAACAAAATCACAGCACATGCGTACGTACAGAATATCGTCTCCACGCCGTGGTGTAATTTGTTTTCGACCACCACCTTACTTGGATGGGTATAATGGAGTAAATAAATAGCTATATATGTTTATTGTAAAGTGATATTTATTCTGGAATATTTTACATACACTTCAATACAATTCCATGATCATGAGAATGATATCATCGCTCGTGCGTACGTACGGACTACCGTCTCCACAACGTGATGAGATTCATTCTCCATGTTAACCATTCATGAATGATTATAAATTATATATAATGAATAATAATGAAATATATGACATAATAATGATACTGGAATTATATATATATATATGTATGTATGTATGTCATCTACTTAATTCCATTCAATTTGATAAGGAAACGAAAACAGCGTTCATGCGTACGTACGGACTACCGTCTCCATTAACGGTGTATTTCATTCCATTTATCGATCTATCATATACATATGTATATTCTGAATATATAATATATGTAAATAAAGTTTTAAATTCTAGAATTAAGTAAATCAGGATATATGTAATAATATCAAGAACAACAATTCCAAACACGTACAATAAATGAAACGATTTTACCCAAATCGCTGCTTTTACATCGAATTTACAAAAGAACGGGTAATATAAAGTCATAAGTAAACTATATATGATATCATAAAAATGAATATGATTCTGTAGTAAGTAAATTACATTATTTAAATCATTACACAGGTTGTTCAGAAACATACAAAGCATATCGGACATAAGGTAAGGGATAATTATTCCAATCGCATTCCTATCCGAGATTGTTTATTCGTAAGTATTTACTGGGGTTATGATTATTATCCATGTCCATATATTCTAAAAATGTTTTCATAAAATGTTTACTTTTATTCCATGTATGTTTAAAGTCATTTTTACCCATTTCTACTTTTACCACATCGTATGGAAGGAATCGTTCTTTTGTTTACCATACGAGGTACTTTTTGACTTTTCTGAAAAAAGTACGAGAAGAATGTTATATTTAACTTATATGGCGTGAACAGATTTTTACTGTTTTACGAAGCCTTATTTTTATGAACCTTCCTCCAAAATATTTCATGACTATTTTCGAAAAAATGATTTTTTTTTTAAAATTGCATGAGATTTTGTGAAGAGAAAATGATTTTGAAGAAGAAAGGATATTTTCCTCAAAATTCATTTCAAGTGTTTTATCAAAACCATTTTCCATCTAAGATGACATTATTTCATATGTGTATGTTTCATGTATAATGTCTCTATGATTTACATGGTTTCACTTTTCTTATGAGGAAATGATATCCATTTGTTTTATATGGATTATGTTATGATGGAATGATGTTTATAAAACCCGTTTTACTCTTGGGGTTATGATGAATGATTTATGTTTATTTTGTGGCACAAGTAAGAATGATTTCATAATGAGATCGGTGGGACCTATATCTCCCTCCAATGCATTGGGTAATGATTTATATCTCATGAGATAGACATGACTGGAACAGTAAGTTAATCCAGTTTAGTGATACAGGACTGGAACGTGGAGTGAACTCGATTCAGAAAGGGACTTTGTCAACTAAGATGGTCTTGGAAGCAATGTCTTGGATACTATGGAAATCATAACAAGTGTTGAATGGTTGAAAAAATTACATGATTTATTCCAATGATATTTTATCAATATTTATGTTCCATTATGATACATGCCTTACGTAATTCCAAGATTTATGTCTTTGCTCAAGATTTTGATGTTTAGATTTTATGTTCATGTTTTTGCATTCAAATGATTATGGATTGTTTAATGTTATCTATGTTTACCCTTACTGAGCATTTGAGCTCACCATTTATATTTTTTCTTTTCCCCGGGATATAAAGAAAGGTTTTAGGTAAGAAAACAAAAGGGGATGATCTTTATGGGAGATGTTAAAGATCTTTCACCATGATTAGAAGATTATATTCTGAGTTTCCAAAGACACGAAACTATTATGGTCATTGTGTGTCTATGTTTGTTATGTATTATGTATTCCTCAAAAAGTAATGAAATATCCATGTACGTCAAGATTTGGGTCTCTACAGTTGGTATCAGAGGAAAGGTTTAGTTATCCTTTGGAAACTAGGATGTGAAAACTTTAGTGATATCCCTAGAGATATTTCTATGGTATGTCTAGGGATGTCCCTATGTTTAAGTATACGTATAGGTTATAGTCCTAGAATTATAGTAACAATCATAGAATTAATCCTAAGATGTTAGAGATTGAAAGTACCCCCCCCCCCATTGAATAACTTGTTTTCTAGTATGAGTTTTTCCTCTCATACTATTATTTTTGGGTTTTAAGAATTGGTAGGAAATAAGAGGATTCATGTTAATGAAGAATATGATGGACAATGGAATAATATTCTTCAGGAGCAACCAAATGAAACAGGATTTGGAAGTCTAAACATCATTATTATGTCGAATCAACAATCTCATAATATGATCAATAAACTCAAATTTGGTAAGTTTCCCGACTCAGCTAATAAGAGAAAGATGGAGTTTCATGATGATCATTGAGGAAAGAAAGTTCAATTTCCCCTATGTAAATAATGTGGGAAGACGCATCAAGGAGAATGTTTCAAAGGAACTGAATGATGCTTTGGGTGTGGAAAAGAAGGACACAAATCCAGTATGTGCAAAGGAAAAGGTTCACTTAACACCATGGGAAGGATAATGGTATTGCTAAGACAACAACAACGGTCAAATGTTTTAAATGTGGGATGTAAATGCATTATGCAAACCAATTCCCTAAGGGAAAGTCTCATAAAGAGAATCATCATGGTCGTATGGGTAGTATTTATATTGATGATGATGAAGAGACTAAAAATGATATGTGAGATAAAAGAACTGTTCAAGCTCAGTCAATGATTTAAGAAGGTAGTGGAATGATATTTATTTATCAAGAGTTATGTTGTATAGGTAATGGTACTATGGAATAATGACACATCTAAGGATGGTTACACTATTGTTTTTCCTAAAGTATTTGAAAGTATATGTTGAATAGTACCAGTAACCATGAATGTTTTTTCAGATATTTTTGGAAAGTAGATGATATGAGCATAATGAAGGGATAAGGAGATAATGAGATATTTGATACTATTAATGAGCTCATGATTTATATAAGGACTAAGTGATATCATGGTTTGAATATATAGAATTTTTGGGATTTTGGTATGTTGAAAGCGTAAACTTTTGACAGCACTCATGTTTTCACTAAGGTTCAATGGGTATTCATTTTCCATGAGAATACATGATTAAGGTATTCACATGTCTGGAATGTAACCAATAAGAAATATTTTATGATATATGGGGAATAAATGATCGTATTCACATGCTTGGTAGATGAAATTTCTAGTAATTGTTTTCTTTATACTATGATCTTGGACAGAAGTATTTTGGATAAGCCTAAAGATTGGAATGAATTAAGATAGTATTGTTTAAGGCTAGAAGTTTTTCGATATTATTGCAGGAATTTTATAATAGTGTAGTTTTAGAAAAAAGACAACCCATAGGATGGGCGACAACTCGTCACGTCGGACAAGGTTGCGGGAATTGAACTCACAACCAGAGTGCGACATGCATTTATCTCCTACCACTGGCCTACAGGAAGTCCCTGGTTTGTAGAAGCTAGTCTTATTATTTTAAGTGGTATGATATATGAAATATAAGTCCATTTTAGGAACCATATATGATTAATCTCACTATAGATGGACTTATGTATATTTGATAACTTTTGCTAAACTTTTGTTTGAGACCGATGGAATGACCCGTCATTCTATCACATGATCTACTAACACTTCACGAATGACAAATTCAACTTCATTTCTTTAAGAGAGGAAGTGTAAATTGTCTAAGGAATGACCAACTGTGAGATTGTACCAAAATCAAGAAAGTATTTCTTCTAATTCAAACTTCTTCAACTTTAGGGAAATGATCTTGAAAACCAAAAATGTTGTCCTAGTGTCCTTATATCCGAGGAATCAGAAGGAAACATAAATCATCACAAATTTATGGCTTTGTTATTATTGGATTTTTGATAGCCATGTTCTCTACCACTCTCCATCAGAACTTGATGGTTAGATTTATTTTCCATATCCATATTTTCACCTATGTTCTCATATGTGGAAACCCATTGATTAGTTAATTTGGGTAACCGTTGTGTTTCATACTTTAGTTTCTAAAGTAAAGTTTCGGTATACCATTTTACGATGTGGGTTTCAATTAAAGAAACTTTCAAGTAGAAAACAATTTATAAACCTGAAGAATTTCGAAGGCGAAATTCATTTTTAGGGGGGGTAGAATGTAACAACCTGAGATTTTATGAGAAATATTCTTGTTAATTTCTTTGATGTCGTGTGTTGTACGCCACACCAAGATTATCTTGCGCTATACGAAACACCGTATTAGCTTGCAGTATAAGCAACACTTTTCTTGGATCGTGTTACACACAATTTCAGGTTCGTTTGATAGTAGCTATTCTATGCAACATTGAGTGTATATATATATATATATTCAATGTATAAATGAAATATGGTTGGATTATTTTATAGGAAAAAACAAAGGAGTCTTGCACTACACGCAACCCTGAATTGGCTTACATTACACGCAATCGCGACCTTCCATGATAGCGTTTGTTGTGCGCAATACCGAGTTTCACTAAACAACGATATGTTATTAAAATATTATATAAACTAGCCGTTATGAATAAGTAATACCCGCTTTTTGAAATTTTATAAATTTTATCTTTCAAAATGGAGATCATTTTTTGATTCAGAATATTGAATTTAGTCTAGGGTGAATTTTTGGTATTTTTCTGAAAACTTTCAATTTTTGATGAATAGTGAAAACATTGGGTTACTATTTAAAAACCGACTTTTTATTTAAATAATTATTTATTTTATTTAAATTTATTTTAGATCAAAATGGATACATAATACCTATATAAGTTCAATTTATTTCATTTGAGTCATTTTATAATAATTTTAGATATATTAAAATTTTATTTAACTTTTCACCGTCTTTTACCCACCTCCTAGGAGATTTTGAAAATTTACATAAAACTTAATTTTACCGCTTCTCTGAGTGAAATTTCAAAAATCCGAGAGACACGGTTAATATCAAGGAGTAAAATGTGGTTCAATAAGATAAAAATATATTTTGGTGAATAGTAACTTTTTACATTTATTTACCACGGTTAAAAGTAAATTGGGTAATTAAGGGTAAAAATGATATTATTATTACCCTAACACATGTCCTAATTCTATTGTAAAAGTATAATTTGACCAAAAACAACCTCAGGATTATAATATTATCATATAGGTCCACTTGGATTAAATTAGGACTTTTATTATTATTTAATTCAAAGAAGAGTTAAAAGAGTTAAAATCAAAGTTTAATAACTAAATCATTTTTAATATAGTGTTATACATAAGATAAAATAAAATATAAATATTCATTAGAAATATAAAACTATTTCCTACATAAGTTTATTTTATTTATAATTTTTAGAAGTTAAATAAATTAACTTATTTATGACACAATAATGATGCAGTAATTATCTTATTATTGAAATATTAACATAATTGATGTTATAAATACCCAAATAAATGTAATTTGAGTCTTTTTTATGAATTAAACTAATTTTATAGGTTAATATGACATGTTAGTATTGAATTAATTAACTTTTTTAGAACTAATAATTCTGTTACCATTTTCACAAAAATCCATCACCAAATAGTGTCAAAATTGACATAAAATAGTTTTTAAAAAATATTATATTATTAATTGTTATTATATTCCTAAAAATCTAAGGATCGGCCAAGAAACTTATATCATGATAGGTGTATCATTAATGGACCACTTTGGGGTCTCTTGGATGTATATGGTATGTTTATTAACTATATAATATTAAAATACAAAGTGACATGGTAAATGTCAATCTAATTAACTAAGAGTTAAAACTAAAAGATAAGGTTAATATAATGACCCAAACCTATCTAAAATCTATTGGTTGAGAGTATTTCGCCCCATCCCCACCTTATCTTTCAAATAAATCAATTTGGAGCTATTTAAAAATAGAATATGACTTTATTATAAAATAATATTTTATGTTTTTCCAAAGGTGCCCCTCTCCTCCCTTATAAAAAGGGCACCCCTTCCCTCTTCTCTTCACACCCTTTTGAGCCTTGAAGCTCGGCCAAACCCTACCCTTTTCTCTTATCCACTTCCCTAAAAATATTCTGGAGGTTCTGGTCTTCTCAAAAGACCAACTCTACTTCCTTAAGAGAAGTATTAAATGAGGTGTGTCGAAGAAGAGGTAATCTCTTCTTCCGATTCTCTCAAGTTTATTTCTTATTCTACTTATTCTTATATAGTTGTGTCATTATAAAGTAAAAAAATATGTATTAATTATATGATGATATGTCATTATAAATATGAAACAACCATATTTCACCATCTATCCATTCTACAGAAAATGAAATCACCGTGTGTGCGTACGTACAGAGTACCTTCTCCATTTCGTGGTGTAATCTGTTTTTGACCACCACCTTACTTGGATGGGTATAATGCTATAAATAAATATCTATATATAATTATTGTAAAGTGATATTCATTATGTAATATTATACATACATTTCAATACAATTCCACAATCATGAGAATGATATCATCGTTCGTGTGTACGTACGGACTACCGTCTCCACGCCGCGATGAGATTCATTCTCCAAGTTAACCATTCATGAATGATTATAAAGTATATATAATGAATAATAATGAAATATATGACATAATAATGATACTGGATTTATATATATATATATATATCTATGTATTTCATCTACTTAATTCCATTCAATTCAATAAGGAAAAGAAAACAACGGTCATGCGTACGTACGACCTACCGTCTCCATGAACGGTGTATTTCATTCCATTTATCAATCTATCTTATATATATGTATATGATGAATATATAATATATTTAAATCATTTTTTACATTCTTTAATTAAGTAAATTAGGATATACATAATAATATCAAGAACAACAAGCTGAAACACGTACAATAAATGAAACAATTTTACCCAAATCGTTGCTTTTACATCAAATTTACAAAAGAACGGGTAATATAATGTCATAAGTAAACTATATATGATATCATAACAATGAATACGATTCTGTAATAAGTCAATGAAATTATTTAAATCGTTATATAGGAGGTTCTGAAACATATGAAGCATATCATACATAAGGTAAGGGATAATTATTCCAATCTCATTCTTATCCGAGATTGTTTATTCGTAAGTATTTACTGGGTATATGATTATTATACATGTCCATATATTCTCAAAATGTTTTCATAAAATGTTTACTTTTCTTCCATGTATGTTTAAAGTCATTTTTACCCTTTTCTACTTTTACAACGTCATATGGAAGGAATCTTTCTTTTGTTTACCATACAAGGTACTTTTATACTTTTCCGACAAAAGTACGAGAAGAATGTTATTTTTAACTTATACAACATGAACGGATTTTTACTGTTTTATAAAGCCTTATTTTCATGAACCTTCTTCCAAAAGATTTCATGACTATTTTCAAAAAAATCATTTTCTTTTAAAATTGCATGACATTTTGTGAAGAGAAAAATGATTTTGAAGAAGAAAGGATATTTTCCTCAAGAATTCATTTCAAGTGTTTTATCAAAACCATTTTCCATCTAAGATGGCAATATTTCATATTTATATGTTTCAAGCATAATGTCTCTATAATTTATATGGTTTCACTTTTCTTATGTTGAAATTATATCCATTTTTTTATATGGATTATGTTATGATGGAATGATGTTTATGGAACCAATTTTACTCTTTGGGTTATGATGAATGATTTATGTTTATGTTGTGGCACAAGTAAGAATGATTTCATTATGAGATGTGTGGGACCTATATCTCCCTCCAATGCATTGGGTAATGATTTATATCTTATGAGATAGACATGGGTGGAATGGTAAGTTAATCTGCTTCAGTGATACAGGACTGAAATGAGGAGTGTACTCGATTCAGAAAGGGACTTTGTCCACTAAGATGGTCTTGGCAGCAATACCTTGGCTACTATGGAAATCGTAACAAGTGTTGAATGGTTTCCACAATTACATGATTTATTCCCATGCTATTTTATCAATATTTATGTTCCATTATGATACATGCCTTACGTACTTCCAAGATTTATGTCTTTGCTCAAGATTTTGATGTTTAGATTTTATGTTCATGTTTTTGCATTCAAATGATTATGGATTGTTTAATGTTATCTATGTTTACCCTTAATGAGCATTTGAGCTCACGTGTTCTATGTTTTCTTTTCCCTGGGATATAAAGAAAGGCTTTCGGTAAGAAAATAAAAGGGGAAGATCCTTGTGGGTGATGTTGAAGATATTTCACCACCATTAGAAGATTATATTCCGAGTTTCTAAAGACACTAAACTATTACGGTCTTTGTCTGTCTTTGTTTGTTATGTATTATGTATTCCGAAAAAAGTAATGTAATGTCCATGTATGTCGATCATTGGGTCTATACATTGGCTCATCCAACCTCTATCCAATTAATATCCTCACATCCATCTCCTCCTCCTAGAAGCCTTATCATAGGTAGAAGGCACTTCCAGTAAACCTTTTGGTTCAAACCAAAGGGAGTTACCTGATTAAAAGTTAACGTCATCTCTTAAGTTCTTTTCTTTTCTTTTACTTCTCCAACCCCCAAAACTCTTTTTATTCCTTTGTTTTTTTAACAAAAACAGTATTCTCAATATTATAGGTTGTTGTTATCAGAAGGATTTAAACTATAATTACACACACCTTCATCTAATGGTTAAAGAATACATTGTTTCTGTGGATGATGAACTACTTTTCACGAAACAATGATTTTTCAATTATATTCTCCTACCTCTCAGGTGGCCATTATAATGGAACTATATTTATATGTGATATATATTATATTTATATTTTTATATGATTATTTATTTTCCATTTATATTATTCTTTTATGGTTTCAATAATCGATAAACACGATAATTATATTTGAGGAAGTGCGGACTACTGCCCCCTCAAAGTGATATGACTATTTCATACAATATGTGGAATGTATAAAGGACTGAGATAATTAAATTATATATGATATTATACTGGAATTATAATATAACTATTTCTCATTACGTTTTGAATCTGTTAAATATAAAATAGAAATGAAAGTAGCGTTCATGCGTACGTATATCTTACCGTCTCCCTGAACGGTGCATTCCGTTTCTTATCTCCAAATGTTATGTACTATTAGAAATACATATAAATACTGGATATATATGATATATATGATATATAAATCATGAATTTCATTTTTGAGGTAATGTAATTTCTACCACATGGACAATTTATAATTATAACAAGTTCATTTTTAACTCATGTTCCCAACATCGACAAAATGTCCGATATGAACTCAAATAATTAACTAATTGTTATAGATAGGTAATAATTGATATAAAAGGAATAATAAAAATGAAAAAGATTCTTAAAAAAGTATAAATTAACTTTATTTAGATATTAATATGATTAAAGAATGATCGAGTCAAGTTGGACCCGAGGTAAGTGGTTTCTTATCTCATTTTTTATTCTGTGAGATTTCCATTGTTCACCACTGATTTCTTGCATGTGGGGTATTGTTTACTGACAGTTGATATATATTATTATGATTATATTTATATTAATGGAATTCATTGATTCATTTGGTGGTTATTAACTTTTTTTCATATGACTCGATTGATTAGAACGTATTAAGGGGTTTCTTACCACACTTTTAATTCCGTGAGATTTCCATTGTTCACCACTTTTTTATTGAATGTGGTGTATTGTGTTATTATATTTTATATATATTATCATTATTCTATTTATATTCATGATATTTTTGGATTCATTTTGTGGTTATTAACTTGTGTTCATACGACTTGATTGATTACAATGTGGTAATAGGGTTTTCATCTCACTTTTTATTCCTGTTAGATTCAAGCTATATTTGCCACTATTTCATTTTTTAGGGTATTTATGTCCCATGATTTTATACTTTCTGTAATATACTTTAATTTATTGGTATTTACATATTCATTGTATGATCCTTCTATCATGGTGTGTATGTTTCGTATGTTACCAAATCGGTACAGGAACATTTCGCCTTCCTCTTTTAGTGAAAGACTTTTTTTGATATGTCTTTTAATTTACATCTTCTTATGTTGGGATATGTTCTTATATATCATTATTGCTGTAAATTTTATGTCCAAGTGATGAGATACCATTTTTTCTCATTAACTCATTTTCTTAATTTTAAGGTGACGTTGTTAGACTGTCGAATATTTGTAAGGGAACTTCTTTACCAAATTTTAATTCTTTGGGTTAAACTTCTACTTCAAGATTATGTCATGATATGAATATGTTTGAATGAAATATAATTTTTTTACACTTAATATACATTTATATTTGGTGTATTATTCTTTTTCACACATAATTATGTCATTAATTTGTTCTTAATCTAAGGATATGATTTTTTCAATGGACTTTGTCTCAATTTACCTTCCATTGAAACTTATTTATTTTTATACATAAATTATCTTTTATATGGTGTATATACTGCCCTTTTACATATTATATCATGAATCTCTCTCTTATCATGATATTATAAAATTTTATTAATGTTATTCCTCAATTATTTGTATTCAAGGGTCTCTTATTTTGTTAGAAACTCTTTATCTAAAATATCATTTTAAATGTTTTTAAGATTTATTCTTCTAAAACATTCTCATTAATGTCCATGTTTTAAAAATGGGTTTTTAAGGATTTTTTATATGTACATTAATGTTTTAAAATGATAATTCTTTTAAAATATTCAAATTGGTATGGGACACTTTCATTCAAAAATCTTTTTATTAAATGTTTTAAATGGTTTTGAAAATGGTTTGATAAAGCATTTATTATGTCAATATATTGAAATAATATATTGTGATTGCAATGCAGAAATTTTATCTTTCCTTTATTCTTGTTTAATGTGTTATGAGTATGTTGTGATTATTGGGCATTGTTTACGTATACAGGTGGTTCGGTGTTAAACCTAGGGTGGTTGATCCCGTGATAACTCTCCAAAGAATTAGGCAACATGATAAAGGTAAACGTTAATGTTTATCCTAAGAGATTTAGAGAATATATTGTGATGTATATTCCAACGTAACTCCCTATATTGCTAAGATAGCTATAATTTAATTACGTTATGTATTCCAAAAGATACCATTTTGATTTATTTTTTTTGTATGTTACTCATAAATATTATGATTTCATAAGGTATGTTATGATTGAAAAGTATGGTTTCTTTTACTTGTATTCTTTTATGGGATAAGGTTTTCATTACTTATTTTATAACGATTAATGAGATTTTTTTCTCATCCCATGTTTTTGAAATGTTTTTCACAAGTCATAATGTGGAATAGGGTTGTGGATGGGATCAAGGAAAATTCATGTTTTCTAAAATATGGAACTAGACATGTTTCTTTTTAAGAGTTTTTATTTTAAAAAAATAGATATTGAGCTTAAGTGTCTACATCTAATTTTCAAGTTGACATGTAATTGTTATGGCCTAATTCTATAAAACACTAAACCTGAAAAGATCCTCAATTTTAATTGTTAATTTAACTCACCATTATGTAATGTTTAGTGTTGGTTCCTTACAGTTGGTATCAGAGGTCAGTTTAGACAAATTCAGGGATTATAAGTTTTTGTTAAAGACATGGTCAGTCCCTAGGTCTATTATTTCAGTTAAATCCTTGATTTAAAAGTTTTTTAGTTCAAGTAAAGTCGGTTACAAATGGAAGGAGGAGGATCTAAAATGACATTCCTAACTCTTCCTAAAGACATGATTGCAATAAATATTGCAAAGGCTTGTTCAGATGATTATCAAACGTTTTCTAGCTTACAACTCACTTACAGGAAGTTGTTTGAGATATCAAACACCTCCACTATACCTAGATATCAATGTGGATCATGGGTTGTATTTAATCAAATTCTATTTTCTCAATATTCTTATATTTTCAAGAAAGGTAAATATTATCAAGGCATTTTCAAATATTTTACCTTATCATAAGATTTTGAAGAATATTATGATTTTGAAAATGGTGCTGAAGAAGGAGACCCTTGAGCAACCTATTTATATTTTCTTTTAAAATATAGTCTCTCAGCACAAACTTATGGTATTTTAAAAGGACCATTTATTGAAAGTTGCAACTCAAATTCGGTCAGAATATTTTATAAAAATCATGTTTTGTTAGATGTTTTGAAATTATATGTCATACATGATTATTTTGAGAAACTGTTTTTCTGTAAACACCCATATGACCCAAGTTGTACAAGGTGTATTTGGATGAAGGAAGCAAATTATTTTGAAGTATATCTAAATCATTGTTGCAATACACGGACCTTCTACCTACGTGAACAACATGATGATGAATCCATATGTACACTGTGATCAAGGTATGATGTTTTTTCTATTGGGAATAGTTTTATTTTATTATATGAAGGTGAAAAAATGACTATATATAGGACGTTGAGGTTTTAATGTATTGGGATGAAAATGAAATGTTTAAGAAAAACTTTTATGTTAAAATATGTTAGTTTTTCTAAATTTTTCTAAAAAGGATAGCCCGTAAGATTGGTGACAACCCGTTACATCCGGAAAGTCCATAGGAATCAATCCCACAACCGAAGGGTGATAAGGGTGCATCGCCTACCACTGTCCTACGTGAAGTACCTGATTATTATGACTTATTATTTTATGTCAAATGATTTTATGGATCATGAATAAGTTGATTTTGGGAACTTATGTTTTATCAAATGTATATCCTCAATATAGGAAAATGATTTGGTGATTTAGTGATAAATGTTATTTTAGAATATGTTTTCTCTTTTGGAAACATTATATGCTTAAGGGAAATAAAATACTATAGGATCTTATTTGTGGAGTAATGATTGAAATTTTATTTTGGAAGAATCTATGTTTTTATTGTTGACATATGATGATTTGGTTTATTTATGGAAATGATTAACCATTCATAGAGAATATGTGATTAGGTTAATTACTTTTTAGTATGAGACTTTAAAAGTAACAGATGTTATTTAGAGATAAATGTAAAGATTTTTCTTGGAAGACTATGTGATTAAATCCTTTTGAGATTAGGGTTTTAATCTTAGTTTTGATTACTTAGAAGAATTTAATGGACAGTAGTTTATTGAATGGTCTTCATTGAACTTTGTGTATTGTTTGAAAAATATTGGATATTAAGAGTTGTTTTTCATTTTGTAAAAGATTTTCCTTTTTGGGGATTATCTGATCTTGTACTAACCATTTTGTTTTTGGTTAATGTTTAAAGACATGGGAAAAATATAGTTCATGTTTTGTGGATTATGTGATTCTCCAGAATTTGATTATAACACTTTCAATGTGAAAAAGTCATCTTGAATACTCATCGTTTGGATAAACGATGATTTTGTGGTAAAAATATAGTAAATGATGGAAGTTTACATGAAAATTATGTATGTTTCCTTATGTTATTATTCAAGCTCTTAAATAAATTCCTCTACTTTTGGAAAATTAACATAAAACAAAAACATTGTTCGTTAACTTTTCCTACTGGGGAATCAAATATCGTTTAACCCATCATAAGTTTGTGATTTTATGGTGGTTAAATTTATCCTAATCATGTTTTCTACCACTCTCCAACAAACCTTTATGGTTTGTTTCTCTTCAATATCAATGTTTTTCTACATGGAATCCTAGTATGGGATATCTTGGGTGACCATTCTATTTATCTTTCTTTCTTTTAAAGTGATATTTTTATTGATTTTTTTATGTGGGACTTTTTATGTAGTTTCCAATCCCATTTTTAAAATTGCGAGGACGCAATTCCCAAAAGGGGGGAAGGAAGTAACATTGAACGTAAATAAATAATATAACATTTTCATATTTATTAAAATATGTGAATTAAATATTAATTTTACATTAAAGAGGATGCTATGTTCGATCACATACTTAATACGCAACAATGAGTTTCTTTAAAATATTCTATTTCACACAATGCTGAGTCATATTGAAAAATAATAATATAATATTATTTCTAATGGTAGTTAATTCCTATCCATTGTATTGGTAGGAATGGAAATTCTAAAATATGAATATAAATGTTTGTAAAATAGTTTTACATTTATCTAATAAAAGTTAGAGGCTTAAAATGTGAATGAATCCAATTTTAAGCATAAATACTCTAATATTCGTTAAATGGTCGATTTACCGCCTTTTGATGGAGAACCCTATTTAAAAATAGTTTTGGTCACTTTTATATATTCTATTTGAAAAAATAAAATTCTTCTTTAGAATCAGGACATCAAAATTTACTTTGGGTAAATTTTTATAATTTATCTGATACAATTCATTTTTTAATTAATAGTGAAAAATATTGTATTTTAATTCAAAACTTCCTATTAATCTAATTTATTTATAGTGATAGATTTTCTTTTTTATTGGACTCAACTATTTTTATAATACCAAATCATGTTTTGATCATCCCAAATCATGTTTTGATAATCTCAAATCTTGTTTTTCTTTATGTGATAATTATGTTTCTCTTACAAGATAATCATTTATGTTAAAATCATGTTTATCTCAAAGTAATACCTAGGTATGGTTAATCTCACTACTGTCATTTAAATATTATAATGTAGAATTTATCTAAGAAAAAGGTCATTGATACAAAGGTCACTGATACAAAGGTCACCGATATAAGGTCACTGATACAAGGTCAGTGATACAAAGGTCACTGATACAAAGGTCACTGATACAAGCTCACCGATACAAAGGTCCCAGATAAAAAGGTCACTAATACAAGGTCACTGATACAAAGTTCACCAATACAAACCTACTTTTTATGTATTCTGATGGAAGGTTACAGTTGTAGGTTGCCGATGTGAACCTGTTGTTGAAGCCTACCGATGCGAAGGCTACCGTTACCTGTCTACTAATACCCTTACCTTTTCAAATTCATGATATTTTTTTAACGGTCATATTATGCAAATTTTAAGGATTCTGACTTAATTAATGATTAATGTAGACATATCAGGAGACCATATCTTGATAGTATAAGGTACGATAAAGATTTCATGTGATGAATGTATTCCTATTATCGGACCTCAATTATAAAAAAAGACCGAGAAAGAAAGAAGATATATATGCCTATATGAAGTAGTGTGGAATACAATGTGGGTGAGAACATACTCACTATCTCACTATAAATAAAAGTAGAATCATTCAGTACTCACACTGTGAACTCACAAGAACCACAGAGATCATTTTAGGACAAACTCGCTTCTGCATTCTGTGCCTCATCAACTCTTGATCAACACAATAAGCAGAACACTGAATGCTAGAACCAAGAGTTATGACACTCTGTTTTGAAGACATGTTTCAGAGATAAAATCAAACTTCAAATTCCTCACTTCAAGGAGTGAAGAGATGAACTAAAAACACATAGATCCTTCTAAACTATATCTCATCATAATTGCTCTATTGTGTTTCTTCTTTTTACATTTCTGAGAAGGGTTTCTGTCTTCTTCACACACTATCTCCTATGCTATAACTGGATGATATTGAATATATTTACATCAAACCTCACTTACATTTTTTCCCACATAAAACTATGGAAGAGACCACATGTGGTCTGTATTGTTTGACTTTCCCACGAAGAACAGTGGTAGAGGGTTTGAACCCTGGACAGTTTGTGAAAACTGATGTAAATCCTGATACAGGTTGTGTATCAAATTTATTTCTAATATAAATTTCTCGGTGGTAGGTGATCACCAAGTTAAGATGATTAAGTCTCTACTAGAGACTAAACCTCTAGTTTTACTTCATTGTACACTATATTTTTTATACACTATTTAATTTATTTTCCACTACTTAAATTTTCTAAAACATTAAACTATTTTGAATTTTCTTTGATATTTAATTTTCATTAATGTGTGTATATGTTGAATTCAGTAAACATGTTTCAAAATTATAAGAAGTTTTTTAACACAAATTCAACTAAGGACTAATCATCCTTTGAGAAACCTGTTGACTAACTAATCATTTACATCTCTACTACCTTAATTAACTAGGACGTTTTAAAATTGGGGGATCCTTTTATAATAATTTTTTTTACAGAGATTTTAAGTAGGAACTCAATTCACCCTTATTTATATTCCACTCCGACAAACATTTGGTATCAGAAGAAGGTTTATCTAGTGTTCAAATTATTTTCAACTGTGATTTTAGTTGTATCTTAAAGAGCTTAAAATTTCTTTTATATCTAAATTTTCAGTTCTTTAAATTCTATGTAACTATGGAAAATAGAGTTGAGGATGATTCTACAAACAAGTCACCTTTCATTAATGGTAATAACTTTGCTCAGTAGAAATTAAAAATGAAAATGTATCTAGAGAGCATGTGACCTGAAATCCAGGACACAATTAAAGAACAACATATATTGTCTGCTACCACTAGAGACACATGGTCTCAGTTGACTAAAGCCACATATAATAATAACTGTAAAGCAATGAATGCTTTGTACTGTTCTCTAGGTGATAAAGAATTCAATAGAATATCATCTTGTAAAACTGCATATGAAATTTGGGATACTTTAGCTTTTTTTTCATGGGGGAACAACCAATGTAAAGGAAATGAGATTAAATACCTATGCTTTTAAATATGTTAATTTTAAAATGAAGCCTAATGAATTTATTTCTAAAATGTTTCTCAGGTTCAATGAAATAGTGAATATCATGAGTTTTCCTGGTAGACCATTGGAGAGCAAGGAACAAATTATGAGGTTGCTTCAATGCCTACCAGAAAGATGAAGAGGAACTTCTGTTTCTATCTGAGAATCTTGTGACATAGGCAAACTACCAGGGAAGGAACTAGATGGAAATATTATGATGTATGAAGAAGAACTTAAGGTGAATTAATAATTAGATGAAGAACCAAAGAAGAAATATGTACCATTCAAGACTGCTACCACAAAGAACAAATATAAAAAAAAGTTCAATATCTTGTAGATACTTCCACAAGTGAAGACTCAGACCCTGACAGTGATGATGAGATAGGTCATCTTTCAAGGATATTCAAGAAGATTTACCGAAAGAAAATGTTCTTTATACAATTAAACTACAAATGATGGTATGATAATAAAGGACTGTGGAAAAAGAATAGAAAATGGAATGACAACACAAGCAATATAGTATGTTATGAGTGTAAACTCAAAGGTCATGTGAAGGTTTATTTCCGTAAGCTTAAATTTATGAAGAATTATAAAGAAAATGGAAAAGCATATAAAAAGGAAATGAATTCCCCATGGAGTGCCTCAGAAGATAGCTCAATTGGATCTGAGACTTCTGATAGTGACAAGAATAAACATAAAAATATGTGTTTCAAGACTGAAGCATTGGAGGTAACACCCAATTCTCCTATACCTAATGATTATTATTCTAGGAATGAAGGTGAATCAAACAATGATGAAAATATGACTAAGGATTAACTATTTGAATACTGTAGAATGTTCGAGGATACCTTTAATGAACTCAAGGATAAATATAAACTATTAAAAAGAAAACATGCTTTAAATGCTAATTACAAATCTGATCTAGATATTGAGAAAGAAAATTGTGCTCAGTTATTAAAAGAAAATAACGAACTCAAATTATCAAATGATCAATTAAAAAGGGATTTTACAAAATTTAATATTTGTAGAGATACCTTGACTCAATTACTAGGAAAACAAATTACTCCAAAATATACAACTAGTATAGGGTATCAACAAGGATAGAAAAGGATTATTAAAACTAAATTTATTCCAAAATCTGGATAGTTCACAATTAGTTCAAGTTCTGGACCATCTATTGAAAAACAATTCTCTAAAGGACCAAATAGGCTATTTATGTCTCAAAAAATATCTTTTTATTATAGAAAACTTGTGATACAAGTGTCGGTTCCCAATTTATTACTTTATAACCTCTCTCAACCCAAGAAAATCTGGGTACCAAAGCTACCCTACACTTAATCTGTTTTCCAAGAAAATTGTCTGAAGAGCTCCTCTAAAACTCTAGGGTACTTGGACAGTGGATGTTCAAGACATATGACAGGAGACTACTCATGTTTCAAAATCCTAATTATAGTTGATGGATGATATTTCACATTTGGTGATAATTCTAAATGTAATATCATTGGCTTAGGCCAAATTGGTAACCCTAATACTAAATTAATTTCAGAGGTACTTTTTGTTGATGTGTTAAAATAAAATCTGCTAAGTATTTCTCAGTTGAGTGATGATGGATTCAATGTTAAATTTGAAAATGATGCATGCAATGTTTTTAATTCTAAAAATGATTTAATATTTATTACTCTTAGAAATGAGAATGTATATGCTATTGATATAGATTCTATAGTTAATAAAAATGTTTCTTGTTTAAATATGTTTCATAAGGAATCCTGGTTGTGGCATAGAAGACTAGGACACTACATTGTGCACTCACTTATAAGACTGACTAGGAATGGTTTAATTAGAGACTTACCTAAATTGGACTTCCCTCTAAACAATGTATGTAATCCTTATCAAAAAGGGAAAACAACACAAATTTTCTTTCAAACCAAATAATGAAGTTTATACTTCTCAACCGCTTGAGTTGGTTCACATGGACTTGTTTGGACCATCAAGAGTTTCATGTTTAAATGGGAAGAACTATGTTTAGATTCTTGTAGATGATTTTTCTAGTTACACTTGGGTATACATTCTTTCTTACAAAAGTGATACTTGTTATTATTTTATCAAAAACTCTAAGTCTGTAGAAAATCTTAGTGGACTTAGAATTAAGACCTTGAGAAGTGATCATGGTTGGGAGTTTGAAAATCAAGACATTGAATCTTTTTGCTCACAAAATGGATATACTCACAATTTCTTTAATCCTAGAATAGCTTAATAGAATGGAGTTGTGGAAATAAGAAATAGAACCCTTCAAGAGATTTCTAGGAAAATGCTCAATGAATATGATTTACCTATTTATTTTTGGGCTCAAAATGTCAACACATCTTGTTACATTATGAATAGAGTCTTAATTAGACATGTTCTTAAGAATACCTCGTACGAACATTGTAATAACAGAAAGCCTAAGGCTAATTACTTTAGAGTTTTTGGTTGTTAAGTCTTTATCCTTAACACTAAAGATAATATTGACAAATTTGATTCAAAAAGTAATGAAATAATTTTCCTAGGTTACTCAATATCTAGTAAATCCTAGAGAGTATTAAATAAGAAAACCAAATGTGTTAAAGAATCAGTTCATTTTAATTTTAATGAGACTGACCCACATGAACCCAAAACCACTCTTGAACATCTTGAGTAAGATATTTCAATCTTAGACCTTAATGACAAAGGCATTGAACCCTTAGTGAAAAAAACAAGTTCTAGAAAGTTTTCAGAATCTGTGTATGGTGAATCTGAACCTACAGATAATCATGAAGAGTCTAGTTCAATTCTTTCTAGAGGTATAAGAACTCTAAAAATAATCATTTAAATGTTGTAGTAGGTGATATAAATAGAGGGACACAAACTAGAGCTTCTCTGGGAAACTATGTTGAACATCAAACATTTCATTCATAGCTTGAACCTAAAAATATCAATGATGCAATTAGAGCTGAATTTTGGGTGATAGTTACGCAAGAAATATTGAATCAGTTTGAAAAAAATTTGTAATTAGTGGAAAGACCTAAATATAGCTTCACCATAGGAACAAAATGGGTGTTTAGAAATAAATTTGTTGAATCTGTAAATATAGTTTGTAACAAAGCTACGTTTGTTACACAAGGGTATAGTGAAGAGGAAAGAATAAACTATGAGGTGACCATTGCACCTATAGCTAGGTTAGAGGCCATTAGGATACTAAATGCTTATGTAGCTCATCTGAATTTTAAACATTATCAAATGGATGTTAAATGTGATTTTCTAAATGGGTATATAGTTGAGGATGTGTTTGTTGAACCACCCCCAGGCTTTAAAAATCCCCATTTTCCAAATTATGTTTTTAAACTCTCTGAAGACTTATATAGACTAAAACAAGCTCTAAGATCTTGGAATGATAGACTTAGTTCCATTATTATTTCAAAAGGTTTTACTAAAGGAATATAGGATCCTACTATTTTTATTAAAAATATTTTCTAAGATGTTTTAATAATATTGATTTATGTAGATGATTTAATTTGTGGATCCTCTAAAAACTCTCTCTGTACTGATTTTTTGAAAATGATGCAAGATGAATTTGAAATAAGTCTAATGGGGGATATAAACTTTTTTCTTGGATTTAAAATTTTTCAAAATAAAAATGGTATTATTTTAAATAAAACTAAATATACTAAGGATCTTTTCAAATGTTTTGGTTTGGATAATTGTAAAGGGAGTGATACACCTATGAGTACCACTCAAAAGTTGGATTTTGATGAAAATGGTGAATTAGTGGATCAAACCAATTACCGAGGTATGATTTCTAGTCTGATCTATCTAACTTATAGAAGACCTGACATTTTGTTCACTGTATGCATGTGTGCTCATTTTCAAGAAAATCCCAAAGAGTCTCACTTAAATTCTGTTAAAAGGATTTTTAAATATCTCAAGCATACTATAAATTTAGGACTATTTATCCAAGAGGATAGCTGTTTGATTTAATAAGTTATTTGGATGCTTACATTACTAGTTGAAAGTAATATAGAAAAAGAACCTATGGAACATGTCAAATTTTAGGCAAGTCAGTAGTATCATGGTGTAGTAAGAAATAGAATTCTATTGAATTATCTACTATGGAGGCTGAATATATAGCTGCTGGTAGATGTTGTGCTCAAATTCTATAGATGAAACACACTTTACTAGACTATGGATATCAATTAAAACATGTCTCTATAAACTGTGACAACAGAAGTTCTATTAACATCTCTAAAAATCCAGTACCTCATGCTAGGACAAAGCATATTGATGAAAGGCATCACATATTGAGAGATCATTATCAAATAGGTTATATCACTCCTGAATTAATTAGTACTGAACACCAATTGGAGGATATATTCACAAGGACTTTTAATTCTAAGAGGTTAAATTACATTAAACATGAGTTAGGTATGATAAATTGGTGATTATAGAAACTCACCGTTAGATTTTACCGATTGGACCTCATCATTAGACCTTACCGATAGGACCTCACCGTTAGACCTTACCGGTAGGACCTCACCTTTAGACTGTACCGATAGGACCTCACCGTTAGACCTTACCCATAGGACCTCACCATTAGACCATACCAATAGGACCTCACCGTTAGACCTTACCGATAGAACCTCACCATTAAACTTTTCTAATAGGACCTCACCATTAGAACTTACTGATACCTCATTACCGATAGATGAATTGAGGCTGTGACTTTGTGTTTTTTTGTTCTCAGCCAGAATCTGAAACTTTTTCTGCATATTAATTATTTATCTTATCTGTTTCTTTTTTTGAACACTAAATGATAATCATAAAACACAAATCACATTTCGATCTACATCAAACCCTCTCCTGAACCTTTTTCTCTCCAATCTCATAACCTAAACCTCTAATGAAACCATAAACCACTCTAGATCAATGGCAAGAGTGAAAAGGCCATCGGTTTCTAATGAAGGAAATGTGTTGGATCCTAAGAGACCTATATCCGAGTCGAGTAGTGGAATCCAGATAGTGGAAAAAGTTCTTAACCTGCATTTATTGAAGAGGGAAATAGTGGTTGAGAATGAGTTAATTTCAGAGTGGCTGCTCTCGAGCTGGTCTTCAGTACTGAAGGCACTTGAAGCTCAGGGTTGGGTTGAGTGTTTTGTAAACAATAATGGACCCTATTACCTGACGTTAGTGAGTAAATTTTATGAGTATCTCAAGTTTGAGTAGTATGTGGATAAGCACCGGATGACTTCCAGAGTAAATGGAGTAAGTGTGGGTTTCTCCTCTTTTAAATGGGTTGAATGTTTGAGAGTACCACATGAAAGGATTTGTGATTATTACTCAAAATTTGTACCTCCCACTAGTGATTTATTCTTCTATGAAGAAGCATTAGCTGAATTGGCAGGGATTGAAATTCCTAGGAAAGTCATTGCTGTTGAAATGGTAGGAGAAGATAAGATAGTTTTCAAGTTTATCCAGCATTGTTTAAGTCTCGGGAGGGGTGAATTTGAAACTATGAAGTATCATGATGTTTTTGACATATATTTGTTAAAGAATGAACAAAAGATCAACTTATGTAGGATGTTGATGACTCAACTAGAAGATATGACCAAGACCAGTTCCAAATCCAATGCCCAATTTCATGCTATGTTGATATCTCTTATGTTGAAAGTGAAAGGAGTTGCTAGAGATAAGGAGGAAATTGTTGTTGGGCAAGATAACTATTGCATCACCAAAGTAATTTTCAATCTGATGAAGATCAACTGGAATCCATGGTGGAGGACATGGGTGAATGATGAGGCTAATGTTTATGAAGAGTTTAACCCTATGACTCATCCCACTTGGACTAATAATAAGAGAGACCCTGGTCTTAAGCCTGGTGAAGAAGATCCTTCTTATTCAGACAAAGAATGAGAGGAATTTATTGTTGTGCAAGAAGAATAGGATTATCGTATAGATGACAGGAGTGATCCTGACCTTCCCTCAAATCCTTGTGTTAATACTGTATCCTTTGGTGAGACTAGTCTACCAAAGAGATTTCCTAGAAGGGAGACTATCCTAAGGGACAGTGCTGAGGAAACCAGTGAAGAAGAAGGGGCTGAATATGTCTTAAGAGACGTTAGAGATACCCTAGATGAGGATGAAGACTCTGAATCAAGTCTTTCTAACTTTGAAAAAGAATCTTCTAAAAGTGAAGAGGAATGTGTAAATCTCAGTCCTTTAATAGGACATACAGAAAGGGTAGAAAGTAGACATGAAGAAGTTGCTGATTCAGTTGAAGTTGGACTTGTTTTCGAAGTTGTTGAAGATTTTGTGGAGGAAGTGGAAATGGACCTTCCTATTAATGATGTTTCTCAAGGAGGTATATCAGAGATGGATATGGTTAATTAAGAGAATTATCCATGTGAGGGGGAGAAACATGTTGCTACAGGATCAGCTATTGTTTCTCATGAGATAGAGGATTGGATATATGCTCCTGGACTTGTGGTATTAGGCTTAGATTATGGAGATTCTGAATATGACCAGCCTATCAGAAGTCCTCCAATTCCTAATGTTTTGAAAACTTCTATTGTGCATCCAATAGAACTTCTGCCTCGAGACTATGTGAAGAAAGAAGTTTTGGAATCAATAAAGTCATATCTGAGGAGCCACATTGATGTGAGATTGGTTTGTTTAGAGAGCGCTATGACTCAAAATCAAGAAGTTTTCACATCTACAATGGGAAGGCTAGTATCTACCTCTCACTCAGCTATGTTACATGAGGTCAAGGAATGCCAGAATCAAGTAAAAGCATTGGAAGATTCTATGGAATCAGTGAAGCATTCTATTCACAACTTAGATTCATATATGGACTCAAGGGTTCAGGTGGATAGAGATCTCAGATATATTAAGATTGTGGTTCATCAGTTGGTAATTGTGTTTGAGGACTTTAAGAAGTCTATGGAAACGCATGTGAAAGGCCAAGATGATGATGTGACAAGTCTGATTAGTGGCTTGACCAAATATTTCAAGGAGACAGTGGCTTTCTTTATGGCACCTCTAGAAACCTCTGCTTCCACTTCAATCTCTCCTCCAGTTGAAATTGAATCTTTTAGGACCATTGTTAATGAAGAAGTGTAAAAGTTCTGTGGTTCTAGTACCTCAGACTCTCAGGTCATTTCCATTACTAGGGAAATTCATAAGCTTTTGGCATATTATTTAAAGGTAGATTCTCAAGATCAGAAGGCCATAAAGGATCAAGTTGACTTCTATTACAAACGGGTATACACTAAGAATCATATGGAAGGACACTTTAATATGCTTTTAGAAAATTTGAGAATACCTCCTATCACTCAGGCATTTAAGGATCAAGTGAGAAATATTAAAGAGCTGACTCCTTCCCTAGATATATTCAAGGAAAACCAAGATGATTTCATCTCTACTATAGAAACAGGAGGAATCATTATTATAGACTTTAGAAATCTTTCCTTGCCTTTCATCCATGTGGACTGCACTCCCATCATTGTTCCTCCAGCCTTTACCTCTACCTCAGGTGCCTTAGGATCTTCCAGTGTTGCACCTATTATTAATCTTGCACAAGCCATCAGATGCTTGACCCCCACCATTACTTAGAGATCTACTCACTATAGGTTTACTGATGCTTCTATTGTAGCTCCTCCTACACTGCTAACATCCATCCCTCGGCCTATACCTCCACCTTCATTACCTACATCCTCACCTTCCAAAGACAAATCTCCAATGGACATATCTGATATGGATTGAGTGTGAAATATCTTAGCTGATAGAGGTCAGTGTATATATTTTTGTATATTGTAATATTGTTTTATTAATACAAACACTCTATTTTAACTATTTTTGTTATGTACGCTTTTTTTCATCACAAAGGGGAAGTGATTAGAGTTTCATTTGACTATATTGAATTTATATATTCAATCTTGAATTCTCTCAGTTACCCAAAGGAGGTAAAGTGTTTAGAGTTCCAGTTTTCTATCTTTAATTTGTATATTTTTTTGCTTCATTTTAGTTTTTTTATGCTCACATCACTCATGAAATTAGCAGATGTGTTTAACCTTGATTCAAAACTCTTAAACCTAAAGATTCAATGTCCTAATTTGTTATAGAAACCAAAGCCTTTTACATTTAACATTTCATTATTTTAAGCATAATTAATCATCATAGTACAAGACAAAGATCGTTGAGTCTAGTGTCTTGGAAGACTAGGTACATATAACATAAAACATGGGACTAAAAAACATCTTTATTTAATCTCCACAAAGATCTTCTAACATACTTTGAGTTCTTAAATCTTCCCAGGTCAGCCTGGGGAACACATTAACAAAGGGGATCAGCTAAAAATCCCACTAAAGGAATGAACATAAGAATACAGCTCAAGTACATGAGTTAGGAGGCACGAAACAATGATATCAAAAGCATGAAACTTATAAAATCATTTAATATATGCATGGGATCTTATAAACATGTAATCATATAAATTTGGAAGAATCATAAATCATATCTTTAGTACGGGTCATCATTAACCGAAAATCCCATTTCCCTATTCAGTATAGGTCAAGGCTAATAGCCAATCCCGTTTCACATCACATCTCAGGAGAATTATCCTTACCCAATGCATTAGAGCACTCTCTGGGCACACCCATATCAAAATATTCATGAATATTCTTTCCACATAAATAATATTTCCACATAAATAATCATACATAATTAACGAAACATAAACATAAGGTTACCCATGGAAAGAATTGGGTACCACAATCAAGACATAAAACATATCTAATGCGCGTATCACAAAAGTGCCCATGAAAGGAAGGGATTAGAACTTACATGTACATTCATAGGGTAAGATAGGCATATAACATGGTAAGTGGTGTCAAATATAAGTGACAACATATAAAAAAATGTATTTTAGAAACATTAGCATTAAAACATTTTTGTGCGGTTTTAAGGAAAACACTCTTGAGATTTTCAAATAGAAAAGAAGAATTTTTTTTATATAAAACCAGAATTGAACCAAGAATTTTTTCACAATAATAATACTAATTTTATAAATAAAATGGTGTTTTAAAACATAGGATAGAGTGCACTTGAAATTTGGGTAAAAATTTGGGAATTCCCCTTAAAACAGGTTGGCTTATCGGAAAGTTCTGTGGAGGGAATCTTTCAAAATCATATATATCTATGAAAGAATTTGATGAAAGGGTCTTGATATAAGAATACTCTACAAATAACCAGAAGTCATAAGACTCACATATATAGATAATATATAACCACTTTAAAAGAAAGATAAGGCAACCTGAAGAACAAAGAAGGTTCGAGTATAATTCGTTACGATTTTATGGTGTCAGGTGTGACCAAGAGGGGTATGATGAGAGAGAGAAGGGGATTATAATAACTTATAAAACATTAGGGAAGTATTGGGAAGGTTTATAAACATACCCCATCACTTGGTATTACACAAAAAAACATGGCATAGAGAACAATCTTGATTAAGAGTGTAAAGGGGAGGATCTCTTACCTTAAATCCGGTGGTGTTATCCACTTTTTATTAATTACCAGAAGAAACAAATTAGGATTACTAATTAATAAGTCCAGAACCTCTTCTATATATAATTGGTTTCTTATAACCCATTTTAGTTAATTTAAACTCTTTTTTATTAGTTATAAGGTTCAATTTCATTGTTCGGGCTCATTTGTTTGCTTGGCTTTAAAAGATCGTTTCACTTATATTCAAGTTCTGATTATATGCAAGATGAACGTGGTTTTCCAGAAATGAAGGTAAATTCTTTAGTTCATATCCAGTAGATTACATTGTTTTAATTGTAATTAGGTTACTTAGAGTGATGTTGAATTATTATACATATATAACCATAGTGATAACTGTTTTTGTTATTCAGTGTGTTTGATTACAAAGAAAGTGTTTTTCATTATAACTTAATTTCATTTGTACCAAAAAATTACAGAACCAAAAATAGGATATATTACATATATAATAATTTGGTTCAACCATAACACAAATGGTTTCATGACCATAATTAAATATAATAATAGAAATTGATAAAGTATTGTCCATGAATATGCTAAATTAGCACATCTCAAACGGTGCTTTCATTTTTTTCAGATAAAAGGGTGGGGAAAGGGAGAAGATAATGAAATATACCATTAGAATTAAGAAATTCCAGTACATGTATGTTACTGGATTTATCATTCTATTATGGTTAAGGGAGGTTAGGAAATAAAATAAAAAAGAAAGGAACTTAAAAGAAAAGAAGAAATTTGGAAAGACGAATTTACCTCTTGAGACTTCCTCCTTTGAGAACCTCTTAAAGGGAGAGGTTTTGGTATTTTGAGGAGGCTGAGAGATTTTGGAAGTGGGGGAGGACCTTGGGGAGAGGTTTGGGCAGAATTTAGAGAAGTCTTGGAGCTTGAGAGGAGTGGAGAGAAGAGGGAGTGAAGGGGGATTTTATAGTGGAGGAGAGGTGGAGTTTCATGATATTATAATCATTAATTTATTATTTCTTCCCAAGACAAGTAATAGTAATTATTCCCTGACCAATAATAGTAAATGGGTAATGTGAATTCAAAACAAGTGGCCTTACATCAGCAGAGCATCATCGATGACTCAATTAATCCATTATTTAGGATTTATTGTAAATTATCGGATTCTACTATTCATAACAAATTTAAGTATTTCAGAAAAATCCCGAAAATTCACCCTAACCATTTATCGATGTGTAGAATCCAAAAATGAAGTGAATTTTTCAAAAATAATTGTCTAAATATGATTATTTTAATATTTAATTAAAATAATAATTTATTATCAAAACTAGTTTTAAAACATTCATTAACTCATTCTAAAATATATGTATATCGTACATCCGACTTGAATATTATTTTTATGCCACCACAGGTGATGTTACTATTCATTAGGGTATATCACTATTCATAAGGGTATGTTATTATTCATTAGAGTAGGTTACTATTCACCAAAAATTATTTTTGTTTTATTAGACTCCAAAAAACATCTTGAACACAACCTTGTGTGCCAGATTTTCAAAATTCCAAACAAAAAAGGGACAAACATATTTTTAATGGTCACTTATCACTTAGTAGTTCATTATTTTGTGCTTTCATGTGATAAAAATAAGAAGGGAATTTCCATTAAAATTATTTGGGTCATTAAATTCTTCCCCCATTATTAAATTTCTCCCTCAAAATTTTGTTTTACATCCTAAGCCAAAAATAGGTGTGGGTACTTTTCCTTCATTGATTCCTCCAAAACCCATGTTGCTTCCTCAAACTTATGGTTCTTCCACAACACTTTTACAAGATGGGTTGTCTTCTTGCAGAGAACCTTATCTCTCCGATCCAGAATCATTACTAGCTGCTCCTTATAGGAGAGATCATCTTCCAGCTGCACCACCTCTGAGTTTAGTACATGCGAGGGATCAGGCATGTACTTCCTCAAGAGTGATATGTGGAAAACATCATGAACTAGAGCCATATTCAGTGGAATTGAAAGCCGATAGGCCATGGCTTATATGTGGTCAAGGATCTCAAAGGGCCCAATATATCTTGGGCTTAGCTTCCCTTTCTTCCGGAATCGCATGACTCTCTTCCATGGAGATATTCAAAGGAAGACTTTATCTCAAACATCGAACTCCAAGTCCCTTCAACGGTTGTTAGCATAGATATTTTTCCAACTTTGATCAGCTTTGATGTGTTTTTGGATGACTTGAACCTTCTATGTCATCTCTAGAACAAGATTGAGTCCAAGTAGCTTTCTCTCTCCAACTTCATCCGAACAGGTTGTAGTTCTACATCGCTTTCCATACAGTGCTTCATATAGAGCCATCTGAATACTCGAGTGGAAGCTATTGTTGTATGAGAACTCAACCAATGGGAGATGATGATCCCAATCACCTTTAAATTCAAGATAGTAGGATCTTAGCATATCTTCAAGCGTCTGAATAGTCCTTTCAGATTGGCCATCAGTTTGGGGGTGATAGGTTGTGCGGAAATTTAATTCAGTACTCAAAGAATGTTGAAGGCTCCTCTATAATTTAGATGTAAACCTTGGATAATGGTTAGAGACAATTGAGAGTGGAACACCATGAAGTCTCGCCACTTCCTTCACATATAAATTTTCAAGTTTCTCAAGCAAGAGATATTCTCAAATAATGATGAAATGTAATGTCTAGGTGAGTCAGTCAACCACAACCCATATCGCATTATTTCCATTCCACGCCTTCGGGAGACCCGTGACAAAGTCCATAGTAACATTTTCCCATTTCCACATGGGTATAGGCAGTGGCTGCATCATACCTTTGGACTTTTTTTTGCTCATCTTTAACTTACTGACATACCAAAAACCTTGATATATATTCTGCAATCTCCTTATTCATGTTATTCCACCAGAAGTGTTCTTAGATATCACGGTACATTTTGGTACTCACAGGATGGATAAAGACAGTCTAGCTATGTGCAAAATTAAATAACTCCTTCTTTATCTCTGGATAAGATGGTATAGATAATCATGTCCCAAATCTTACAAATCCTTCCTCATAAATTTGGAAATTGGAAGATTTCCCATTTTTAACAGCTTCCACCCTTTTCTGAATTTCTACATCCTTTCTTTGAGAAACCTTTATTTTCTTGAAGAGGGATGGTTGAGAAATCATTTGAGAAAGGATGATGATGTTCCTCCCTTAATGATACCCATGTCCATCCTTTTCAAATCTAAGAAGATCAGATCCTTTTCAATTCTCATCATTGTTAAAGATGTAGGATCCTTTCTACATAGAGCATCTGCCACCTTGTTTGCCTTACCGGGATGGTAGTGGATTGAGAAGTCATAATCCTTGATGAGCTCTATCCATCATCGTTGGTGCATATTAATATATTTCTATGTGAATATATATTTGATACTCTTGTGGTCAGTATATAACTCAAATTTTTCCCCATAGAGATAATGCCGCCAGATTTTCAACGCAAAGATCGCAGCTACCAACTCCGGATCATGTGTGGGAATGTTTTTCACATGGATTGTCCGCTATCTTGAGGCATAGGCTATCACTTTATCATTTTGCATTATCACATAGCCTAAGCCTTTTTTAGAAGCATCACTATACCCCACAAAGAGTTCTCTACTTGAAGGGAGTGTGAGTACCAGTGCAGTGATAAGCCTCTTTTTCAACTCCTTGAAAAAGTCTTCACATTCCTGTGTCCATACAAACTTTACACCCTTCCATGTTGGCTTGGTCATTGGGTTTCACAATCGTGAAAATTTATTCACGAATCATTGATAATACCTATCTAGACCTAAAAAGTTGTGGATCTCCATTATAGAATTTGGCATCGACCACTCTTCAATTGCCTTCATCTTGGAAGGGTCCACAGATATCCCTTTCTTGGTGATAAAATGCCCCAAGAATGATAATTCCTCCATCCAAAACTCATATTTATTGTACTTTTCATTCAACTTCTCCGTTCTCAATTTCTTTAACACAGTTTCTAAATGCTCCTCATGTTCCTCCTTGCTCTTTGAGTATATTAGAATATCATCAATAAAGACCACCAAAATTTTTTCGAGGTAATCTCTAAAGACTATATTCATTAAATACATGAATATTTTTGTAGAATTAGTGAGTCAAAAGAGCATCACTATGAACTCATAGTTTCCATACATCTTTCAAAAGGCAGTCTTTGGAATATCTTCCTTCCTCACCTTTAGTTGGTGATATCTCGACCGAAGGTCCACCATAGGGAAATAACTGGCCCCATGAAGTTGATTGAACAAGTCATATATCTGTGGAAGGGGATACTTGTTCTTTATTGTGATTTTATTGAGCTCACGATAATCAATGCAGAGGCTCATTGATCCATCCTTCTTCTTGATAAAGAGGACTGGAGAACCCCACGGTGAAGCACTCAATCTTATAAAACCCTTCTCCATATTCTCCTGTAACTACTTCTTTAGCTCTTCTAGCTCTACAGTGGCCATTCTGTAAGGTGTCTTTAAGATTGGTAGAGATCCAGGGTTAAGTTCAGTTGAGAACTCAACCTCTCGGTCAGGGTGAAGACCAGACAAATCTTCGGGGAATACATCGGTGAAATCCCTCACGATGTGCATGTATTCAAGCATGTTTCTCTCCTTTGTCTCAATCATTTGAACTAGGTATGCATGCTAATAAGGAAGAAATATCCAAACATGAGATGAAGATTCTAAAGGAGACTCATCTTCCTCCTTGCACTTGTAAATAATCGTAGGATGCTTCGGGATGTGAAGAGTAATCTCCCTTTCCTGGTAGTTGATGTTGGGATTGTAAAAAGATAGCCAATCCATGACCAAGATAGCGTCAAACTCCACTAAAGGAAGTACGACAAGATTTTTTGGGAGGTTCAGTCCACAAACATTAACCGAGGAGGATTTATAAACCAAGGATGCAATAATTTCCCCATTCTCTATTCTCACAGATAACTTTTCTCCCAAATTTGGAGGTGGTGATTGAATAGTTCTAGTAAACATGCAAGATATGAAAGAATGCGTAGAACTCGAATCGAATAGTAATTTCGCTATTATTGATTTAATAACAAGCGTACCTGTCACCACATCGTTTTCCGGCTCCACCTCAGCAGTAGTGATAGCATAAGCCCTTCTTTGTTTCCTTATAGGTTGTTGCTGATTGCCACTGACTACCCTCAGCTTAGGGAAATTGTTCACATAATGCCCAAACTCCTTGCAGTTAAAACACTTCACTGTAGACTGAGTGTTGATCTGAACCTTCCATTATTCTTCAACATTAGGGGGATTTTTCATATCCCTTCGGCAATTCTTGGCCAGATGACTAAACATTCAGCATTTGAAGCAATTTTGGGTTCTCTTGAGATAGTCACCAAGATGTTTTTTCCGACAATTATTGCAAAGGGGAAAGTGAGGCTTCATTCCATAATGGGATTTGTTTGATGAACCACCCATGGTGTTCTCCATTTTCTGCTTCTTGTCACTAGGCCCATGAGACCACTCATAGTCTCCAATCTCTATTTCAACTTTGAGGGCACAACAGACAATCTCCTCATAGTTGTAGAAGTCTCAAATTGCCAAAACTTTTCTTCGACTCTGCTTTAGTCTGCTAAAGAAGTGATCCACATTGCTTTCGGTGTTCATGAAAAAGCCAGAGGCGTACCATGAAAGCCTTGTAAGGTTCGCTTCATACGCCCTGATGGACTCATCTTCTTTCTGCTTCAGTCCAAGGAACTCTCATTCCATCTTGAGATGGAGGGTTCAAGGAAAATATTTGTTGAAAAGCATCCTCTTGAATTCCTCCCAATCTATGGAATCAATTTCCTCTTGGGAATTCATATTCTTGATCAGTGTCCACCGCTGATCAGCTTCCCCATCAAAACGATAGACTACCAGTACAAATTTCTCTTCTTCCGAGCACTGGAGGATTGAAAAAATATTTTCAATGGAGTTAATCCATTGTTCTTTGAGGAGGGGATTAGAAGACCCGCTAAACATGGGAGGCCTTTGCCGCATGAAAGATTCTATGGAAACTTGCTCTTTCCATGTAGGAGGGGGACTTTCCACCTGATTCAAGTTATTATTCATAACTCGAGCCAGATGAGCAAGTACTACCATGATGTTTTGAGCACCCACTTCCATCACATCAGGCATGTCATTAGGGTAATCATTACATTGCCTATCACATTGGTTTTTGGAACATGTTCTTCTATTTCCCGCCATTAACTAAGAAAAAGGACGTATAATTAGAGGTCTTGAATACTTATCTATTGAGCATAAAAAAGAAACTTTGAACATTAATGTATAAACTTATAAATAAGAAGTACATCCTAACTTGTGATTCCATAGGTTTATATCTAGGCTATCCTCGATCTATTTCATAACTTATATTCTTTTGGGCTCTTTTTTTCCTTAATAATGGTTTGTACTAAGATAATGAATATACCAAAGCATATCCCCCAAGAGTGTTGTGACCAAGAGTGCAGAAAGGCCCGTTGTCATGCACTAGTTCTCGTTCGAGTCTAGTTAATGTGGTGTTTTTGGGTTTTACCCCTAGATACATTTGAGCCAGAGCTGCCTCTACCTGCTCGTTGAGTCTAGTGTCTTGGAAGACTAGGTACATATAACATAAAACATGGGACTAAAAAAACATCTTTATTTAATCTCCACAAAGATCTTCTAACTTCCTTTGAGCTCTTACATCTTCCCAGGTCAGCCTGGGGAACACATTAACAAAGGGGATCAGCTAAAAATCCCACTAAAGGAATGAACATAAGAATACATCTCAAGTACATGAGTTAGGAGGCATGAAACAATGATATCAAAAGCATGAAACTTATAAAATCATTTAATATAAGCATGGGATCTTATAAACATGGAATCATATAAATTTGGAAGAATCATAAATCATATCTTTAGTACGGTTCAAGGCTAACCGACAATCCCATTTCCCCATTCAGTATAGGTCAAGGCTAACAGCCAATCCCGTTTCACATCACATCTCATGAGAATTATCCTTACCCAATGAATTAGAGCACTCTCTGGGCACACCCATATCAAAATATTCATGAATATTCTTTCCACATAAATAATATTTCAACATAAATAATCATACATAATTAACCAAACATAAACATAAGGTTACCCATGGAAATAATTGGGTACCACAATCCAGACATAAAACATATCTAATGCGTGTATCACGAAAGTGCCAATGAAAGGAAGGGATTAGAACTTAAATTTACATTCATAGGGTAAGATAGGCATATAACCTGGTAATTGGTGTCAAATATAAGTGACAACATATAAAAATGTACTTTAGAAACATTAGAATTAAAAATATTTTTGTGCGGTTTTAAGGAAAACACTCTAGAGATTTTCAAATAGAAAAGAGTAATTTTTTTATATAAAAACATATTTGAACCAAGAATGTTTTCACAATAATAATACTGATTTTATAAATACAATGGTGTATTAAAACATAGGATAGAGTGCACTTGAAATTTGGGTAAAATTTTTGGAATTCCCCTTAAAACAGGTTGGCTTATCAGAAAGTTCTAAGGACGAAATCTTTCAAAATCATGTACATCCCTGAAAGAATGAGATGAAAGGGTATTTATATATGAATATTTTACTACTAAATATATGTCATAAGACTCTCATAGATAGATAAGATAAAACCACTATAAAATAAAGATAAGGCAACCCGAAGAACAAAGAAGGTTGGGGTAGAATTTGTTACGATTTTATGGTGTCGGGTGTGACCAAGAGGGATTTGATGAGAGAGAGAAGGGGTTTCTCATAACTTATAAAACATTATAGAATTATGGGGAATGTTTATAAACATACACCATCACTTTGTATTACACATAAAAAACATGGCATAAAGAACAATCTTGATTAAGAGTGAAAAGGGGAGGATCCCTTACCTTAAATCTGGGGGTGTTCTCCACTTGTCATTAATGACATGAATAAACATATTAGGATTATTAATTGATAAGTCCAGAACCTCTTATATATGTAATTTATTTATTATAACCCTTTTTAGTTCATTAAAATCCTTTTTGATTAGTTATAAGATTCAATTTCATTGTTCGGGCTCGTTTGCTTGCTTGGCTTTAAAAGATCAGTTCACTTATATTCATGTTTGGATTATATGTAAGATGAAAGTGGTTTTCAAGAATTGAAGTTAAATTATTTACTTAATATCCATTATATTACATGGTTCTAATTTTAATTATTTTACTTATAGTGATGTTGAATTATTATACAAATATAACTATAGTGATAACTATTTTTGTTATTCGGTGGGTTTGATTACAAAGAATGTGTTTTTCATTATAAATTAATTCCATTTGTACCAAAAGATTACAGAACCAAAAATAGGATATATTAAATATATAATAATCTGGTTCAACCATAACACAAATGCTTTCATGGCCAGAATTAATGATAATTATAGAAATTGATAAACTGTTGTCCATGAATGTGCTAAATTAGCACATCTCAAACGGTGCTTTAATTTCTTTCAAATAAAAGGGTGGGGAAAGGGAGAAGATAATGAAATATACCACTAGCATGAATAAATTCTCGTACATGTATGTTACTGGATTTATCATACTATTATGGTAAAGGGAGGTGAGGAAGGAAGATAAAAAAGAAAGGAACATAAAAGAAAAGAAGAAATTTGGAAATAGGAATTTACCTCTTGAGACTTCCTCCTTTGAGAACCACTTAAGAGGATATGTTTTGGTATTTTGAGGAGGATGAGAACTTTTGGACGTGGGGGAAGACCTTGGGGAGAGGTTTGGAAGAATTTATAGAATTCTTGGAGCATGAGAGGAGTGGAGAGAAGAGGGAGTGAAAGGGGGATTTTATAGTGGAGGAGAGGAGGGATTTCATGATATTATAATCATTAATTTATTATCTCTTCCCAATACAAGGAATAGTAAGTATTACATGACCATGAATAGTAAATGGGTCATATGAATTCGAACTAAGTGGGATTACATCAGCAGAGCATCATCAATGACTCTATTAATCCATTATTTAGCATTTATTGTAAATTATCGGATTCTATTATTCATAAAAAATTCAAGTATTTCAGAAAAATCCCAAAAATTCACCCTAACCATTTTTTAATGTGTAGAATCCAAAAATGACGTCCATTTTTCAAAAATAATTTTCTGAATATTATTATTTTAATATTTAATTAAAATAATAATTTATTATCAAAACCAGTTTTAAACCATTCATTAACTCATTCTAAAATATAGGTATATCGTACTTCCAACATGAATATTATTTTTATACCACCATAGGTGACATTAATATTCATTAGGATATATCACTGTTCATAAGGGTAAGTTATTATTTTTTAGGGTAGGTTACTATTCACCAAAAATTATTTTTGTTTTATTAGACTCCAAAAAACATCTTGAACACAACCGCGTATGCCGGATTTTCAAAATTCCAAACACATAAGTGACAAACTTATTTTTAAATTTCACTTGTCCCTTAAAAGTTCATTATGTTTTTCTTTCATGTGATAAAAATAAGAAGGGAATTTCCATTAAAAAACATTGGGTCTTTACATTTTTTATTATCAAAAGGGGGGTGATTGTTGGACTCACCTGTTTTGATAATACCCAATCATGTTTTGATAATCCCAAATCATGTTTTGATTATCCCAAACCATGTTTTTTGTTATGTGATAATAATGTTTTTCATACAAGATAATCATTTATTTGAAAATCATGATTATCTCAAAGTAATACCTATGTGTTGTTAATCACACTACTCTAATTTTAAGATTACAGTGCAGAATTTATCTAAGTACGAGATCACCGATACAAAGGTCATTGATACATAGGTCACTGATACAAGGTCACTGATACAAGGTTAGCGATACAAAGGTCACTGATACAAAGGTCACCAATACAAGGTCATCGATAAAAAGGTCATTGATGCAATCCTACTGCTGAAGGTTACCGATGGAAGGTTAAAGTTGGAGGTTGTCGATGTGAACCTGTTGTTGAAGCCTACCGATGAGAAACCTACCGTTACCAGTCTACTAATACCCTTACTTTGTCAAATTATTGATATTTTTCTAACGATCATATTTTTCTAATTTTAATGCTTCTAACTTAATTAATGCTTATTTTAGACATTTCAGGAGACCATATCTTGACATTAGGAGGTACGTGAAAGATTGTACATGATGAATGTATTCCTATTGTCGGAACTCAATTATAAAAAAATGAATACCAAGAAAGAAAGAAGATACAGATGCTTATATGAAGCAGTGTGGCATAAAACTTTGGAGAGAGCTTACTCGCTAGATCACTAGAAAGGAAAAACATAACCATTAAGCACTAACACTATGAAATCCCAAGCATCACGAATATCATTTTGGGACAAACTCACTTCCGCCTTCTGTGCGTCATCAACTCTTGATCAACACTAGAAGCAGAACATTGAATGCTAGAACCTGGAGTTGCGACACTCTGTTTTGAAGACAAGTTTCAGAGATAGACTCAAACTTCAAATTCTTCACTACAAGGAGTCAAGAAATGAACTAAAAACACATTGAGCCTTCTAAACTCATTCTAATCATAATTTCTCTATTGTGTTTTCTCTTTTTACATTTTTGAGAAGTGTGTATGTCTGCTTCACACATTGTCTCTTGTGCTAGAACTGGAGTATATCGAATATCCTTACATAAAACCTCACTTACATTTTTTCCCAGAGAAAACTGTGTAAGATTCCTTGTGTGGTCTATATTGTTTGTCTTTCCCAAGATTAATAGTGGTAGACGGTGTGAACCCTGGGAAGTTTGTGAAAACTGTTGTAAAGCCTGATACAGGTTGTGTATCAAGTTTATTGCTAATATAAACTGCTTGGTGGCAGGTGATCACCAAGTGTATAGGATTAAGTCTCTGCATGAGACTGGACCTCTTGTTTTACTTCTCTATGAACTATATTTTTTTATACACATTTTTATGTATTTTCTGCTACTTATAGTTTCGAAAACATAAACCTGTTTTTCATTTTCTTTGATAGTTAATTTTGGTTATTGTGTGTATATGTTGAATTCATTAAACTTTTTTCAATAGTATAAGAAGTTTTTTTACACCAATTCAACCGAGGACTAATCACCCTTTGAGAAACCTATTGACCAACAAAACATTTACACCTCTACTGCCTTAATTAACTGGGCTGTTTTAAAGTTGGGGGATCCTTTTAAAAAAGGGTTTTAAGAGAAATTTTACGTAAGAACTCAATTCACCCCCTCTTGAGATCCCACTCTGACCAACATTTTTAATTGGTTTTAAAGTGTAATTATATTATTTTCTTACTATTTAATCCAATTTTGATCATTGGAAGTAATTTCACTTCGAAATTGTACATAAATAAGTGTCAATATTTTAATAGTTATTATTTCTTAAAAACACGATTTATGTTTTGACAACGGGAATTAATTTTAAATTAATTTCTGCCACTTCTTCTTCTTGAATTTGGAAAAATGGATTCCATGCTAAGAATCAAGATATCCAAATTTTGTAAATAGGTAACTCTTATTTTTAGACACTATGTATATTTAATTTAGTAAAAAATTTATTTACTATGGTTAAAGGGTAAATCTTGTAAATAAGGGTAAAAAAATATTATTATAATAAAATTAAATTACGCTAACATTTTTCCTAATCCTATTGGTTGATAAATTTCCAACCATGGTCATCCTTGATCGATTGTGGGACCCCACGGAGCCACTTGAGAGTGACAATGACACTTTATATTAATTAATTAAACGTAAAGACAAAAATGACTTAAACATATATATTTTAGTAATTCAATTATTACATTGTGTTATAAAAGTTATATCTTAGCCTATAAATATTAATTTTTAATCTAAATATATCTCCTACATCATGATATTTTTTTATAATTTTTATAAATCAAATAAATAAAAATATTTATGACACAATAATGATGCAGTGTTTACCTCATTAATGAATGATTTAATTAAATAAGATTATAAAGATTAAAAAAATATCCAAAACCTATCCAATTCTTGTTGGATGATTTAATTTGAACATGAGTCATCTTATCTTTTACCCTAATAAGTTATGGACCTTTATAAACTGAATATCATTATATAATAAAATAATATTTCTAAACATTCCTAAATAGCCCCTCCTCCCCCTTATCAAAATCCCTCACTTATTACCAATTTTGCACACCTATAAATCCCCTTGGATCATTAAATCTCTACCCAATTAATCTCCCTACATCCCTCTTCTCATCCTATAATACTTACCTTAGGAAAAAGTTACTTCACGTAAACTTTTTGGTTCAAACCCAAGTGAGTTACCCGATTAAAAGATAACGTCTTCTCTTCAGTTCTTTTATTTTATTTTACATATCCGACACCCTAGACTCTTTTTATTCCTTTATTTTATAAAAATACTAGTATATTCATTAAACTATGATATTTTAATTAGAAGGTTTCAAGCTACACTTACACACACCTCCATCAAATGCTTTATGAACATACTGTTTCTGTCGACGACGAACTACAGCTTCACAAAACAATGATTATTCAATTATCTCATACCACCTCTCAAGGTGGATATTATGATGGAACTTTATTTATATGTGATATATATTATATTTATTCTTTTCTATGCTTCTGTAATTTCCATTTATATTATACCTTTATGGCTTCTATAATGTGTAAACGTGATAATTTCATTTGGGAAATTCCGGACTACCGCCCCCTCAATGTGATATGACTCCTCCATACCATATGTGGAACATATAAAGGATAAAGATAATAAAATTATAAATGATATTATACAGGAATTATAATTTAACTATTTTTATTTATGTTTTAATTCCATTAAATATGAAATATAAATGAAAGTAGCATTCATTCGTACGTACAATTTACCGTCTCCATGAAAGATGCATTTTATTTAATATATATGGGTGTTTTTATGATAAACCTAGGGCAGGTGAGCCCGAGATAGCTCTATAATGCATCAGGTAACGTAGCAGAGGTAATGGTAAATGTTTCTCCTAAGAGATTTAGGGAATATACTATGATGTGTATTCTAATGTAACTCCCTATGTAGTTGTTATAGATATAATGTAAGTATGTAATGTCTGCCACAAGTTTCCTTTATGATTTATTTTTTCTATGTGTTATTCATAAATCTTATGATTTCATAATTTATGATATGATTCAAAAGTATGGTTTCATTGAATTGTATTTATTGATGCGATAATGTTTTCTTTTATTATTTTATAACCCTTACTGAGCTTTTTCTCTCATCCCAAGTTTTTTAAATTTTTCACATGACATAAAGTGGAATAGGGTCATGGATGCGATCAAGGAAAGGTCATGCTATCTAAAACATTGAACTGAACATGTTTCTTTTTAAGAGTTTTTATTTTTAAAAAATGGATATTGAGTAGTAGTGTCTACATTTAATTTTCAAGTTGATATGTAATATTTATGGCCTAATTATCTAAAACTATAAACCTAAAAAGATCCTCAATCTGAATTCTTGATTTAACTCAAGATTATGTAATGTTTATGGTTAGGACAGTACACATGGAATACATCATGTACTTGATTAAGGTTCGGTGGGATTACCAGTTGAGAGGCCACTGCTCTAATGTGATCAAGGATCCCAAAAGGGTTGATTTGCCTTGGACTAATCTTTACCTTATTCCCAAATCTAATAACTAATTTCCATAGAGATATATGGATAAATACCATGTCTTCACCATCAAACTCTAGGTCACATCGATTATTGTCAGCAAATATCCTTTTTCAACTCTGAGTATCTTTTAAGTGTTGTTGAATGGTATTAACCTCATCCAACAATTCTTTGACCATTTTAGGACATAATTTTTTTTCAAAACTTCATCCCAACATACTGATGTTCTTCACCTCTTCCCATAAAGGGATTCATATGGATCAATTTTGATGCTAGACTGGAAACTTTTCTTATCAGATAACTCAACCAGAGGAAGATGTTGGTCCCATTATCCTTTAAAGACAATTGAGAATTCTATCAACATGTCATCAAGTGTTTATATAGTTCCCTAATATTGGACACTAGTTTTAGGTTTATAAGACTTACTGATGTTCAGAACATTGTTTATAGCATGCAAGAGACTTTTTCACAATTTTGAGGTGAACCTTGGATCCTGATCGGACACAATCTATAGTGGTGCTATGTTCATACTTACCTCCTTTCTAATGTATATATGGGCCAGTTAATCTAGGTTAAAATCCACTCGAATCGTGATGATGTCTGTAGAATTTTTAAGAACATCCAAAACAACCCAGATCGCATTGTTTCCCTTGGATGTATTTGGAAGTCCAATGATAAATGTCATGGTGATGGTTTCTCAATTCCATGTTGGCAAGGGTAATGGTTGCATCATCCAATAAGAATTTTTCCTTTTATCATTCACTTGATAGCATACGAGAAACTTTTATCTATAATTAGTTACCTCCTTCTTCATGTTATCCCACAAATAGTTCTCTCAGATATTTTGATAAAACATTGTGTTTCCTTGGTGAATGGATAAAGCCAAACTATGTGAATCATCCAATAGTTACTTATTTAACATATTATTTTATGGAACACATAGTCATGAACCAAATCTCACAATTCATTATTCATTAAAATTGAACTATCAGGATTTCCATTTTCTAATAGTTTTCCCTTTATTTAGAATTACCACATCAACTTTTTTATCATCCTTTAAACATTAAAGAAGATATGGTTAATAAATCATTTTTGAAAGAATTGATGATGTTATATACTTTATGAATCACATGTCCATACTCTTAAAATCAGATCCATATCAATTATAATTGTTGATAGAATTGATGGATCCTTTCTACCTTAGGCATCTTCTACATTGTTCGCTTTCTAATAATGATAGGTGATTGAGCATTTGTAATACTTGATGAACTCAAACCATCATCATTGGCTCATATTAATATTGTTTTATTTGAATATATGTTTAATAATTTTTTGATCTGTATATATTTCACACCACTACCCAAATAGATTATTCTTCCAAATTTGCAAAGCGAAGATCACCACTACTAACTCCAAATAATTCCACAAATAGTTTTACTCATGAATTTTCAATTGCCTTGAAGAATATTCTTTGACTTTCTCATTTTTCATTAACAAAAAATCTAAATCCCTTCTTTAAATAATCACTGAAAATTAAGAAAAGTTCCCCACTTGTGGGTAGTCTGAGCACAAGGGTAGTGATAAGACTCATTTTCATCTCTACAAAAAATTCATCACATTCATCATTGAATGAAAATTTAACTCCATTTTGAGTTATCATGGTAAGAGGGTTTGAAAATCATGGTAAATTTCTCACAAATCGGTGATAATATCCTGCCTACCCAAGGAAACTATAGATATCTGTCATAGATTTTGGACTTGACCATCCTTCAATTTCTTTTTTTCTTTGAAGGATTCATAGATATCCCATTGATTGGGATAATATTTCTCCAATAATGAAACGTCCTTCTACCAAAACTCACACTTTATGTACTTTTCATATATCTTATGCTTTCACAAGGTCTTTAGAAAAATGCTCAGATGCTCCTTGTGGTCCTCCTTTGTTTTGGAATATATTAGAATATCATCTATAAGTGTTACTATGAATTTTCTAATATAATCCCTAAATAATATATCCATCATGTCTATGAATATTTATGGAGCATTATTTACTCTGAATGTCATCACTATGAACTCATAGTAACTTTACATCATTCAAAAATCAGTCTTGGTTATATCCACCTTCTTTATCCTAACTCAATAATATCTCGACTCCATATCCACCTTGCGGATGTATTGTGCTCCACATATCTGATCAAACAAGTCATAAATACATGGAAAAGGATACATTTTATTTATCATTATCTTCTTAAACTCACTATAATCAATGCAAAGGAGAATTTACTCATCATTCTTCTTGATGAAGAGGACATGTGAAACCCATGGTGAAGCACTTGGGAATATGAATCCTTTATCCACATTCTACTATATATTTTTCAGAAGTTCCTCAAGTTCCATAATTTCCATTCTATATGGAGTCTTGTATATTGGCAACTCCCCAGGTATAAGATCGATTGAAAATTCAACCTATTATATAAGTGGAAGACCAAGAAATTAATCACGAAACACATCAGCATATTCCCTCATGATAGGCATTTTTTAAGGATGATACTTTCTATAGAATCAATCATTTGATCTATATACACATTCACATAGGGAAATAATATCCATTTTTGAGATGATGGTGCTAATGAAGATTCATCCTCCTCCTTGTATTTTTTCAGAATCAGGGGTTGATTCTCCATATGAATAGTGATTTCCTTATCATAACAATTCATGTTGTCTCTATATAGGTAAATCCAATCCATGCCCAAAATTGAATCAAATTCCACAAAATGCAGTATGAAAAGGTTCTAGTGAAGTTCATTCCACAAAAATTAATATGAGAGTAGTTATATACTTGAGATGCAATAATTATCTCATTCTCCATTTTCATTTACATATCTACATTCATTGTTTATATTTGTGTTTGAATAGTTTTACTAAACTTTTGTGATATAATGTAATTAATTGAACTATGGATGATGAACCTACCATTAAATGTTTTATTCTAGTTCTGCTCTATCCAAAATTTACTTAGGGATGATTTTTTTGAATCAATTAAACACATAAATAGAAATAAAATAAAATTAAAGGGATAATATATAAATTAAATTTATCTCCTTAACTTATGAGTTTTTAGGCTTCAATATATGTTATCCATGGTCTATTTCTTAATATATAATCTTATGTATTTTTTCCATAATAATGGTTTAGAATGGGCTTATGAATTTACCAAATAATATCCCTTGGTAATGTCAAACTAGGTTCACAATAAGGCTTATTGTTGTTTACTATATTATCCCATGTCAGGCCCGGAACATCTTGTTGAAGTTGTTACCCATAGGTACATCTGTTCTAAAACAACATCCACTTAGAGTATCCATATAGGTATGTATTTTTTTGATAAAAACTGACTCTATACATACCAAAATTTAGGGATGTTTTCTTGTACTTAATCTTATTCCTAAGGCATTCTATAGAGTTCTCTAATCATAAGTCTTTCACTAGAGTTTTTTAATCCAATTCCCAAAATTAACTAAACTTTTTCTCTGATACCAACTATAAAAACCATACACCTTATTAAAAATTTAAACTTGACATATTAAATAAAATTACACATAATATAACCTATAATATTGATAGGTCTAGTTTATTTTGAAATTTTTTTACATTACATAACAACTTATAACCTAAAAAGAAACAACATTATTGAAAAATTCTTTAACATTACCAAAATTTTTCTTTAATACTTGCATAGGATAAACTGAGGACATACATACAAAAGGTGTGGGATATAAATGCCAATAAGGGTATAAACATTTCATAACATTAAGAAGAAAATATATGGTAGAAAATAGATATATCAATAGAGCATAAAAGTAACATGAATAATAAGGAATGATATTTCAAGATAATCATTACATGGGAAATGAAAAAAAAGTTAAAACACTACATCATAAACATTTGTCAAGGATAAACCCATAAAGAAAACATAGTGGAAAATGTTCCCAAATGGAATTAGGTAAACCCATGTCCCAATATGACTTATCATGATACTAAAAAAAACCAATGCATTGGAGCACTATCAGGTCACAACCTTTATAATCATTTCATTCTCATGCTTAAGTGTGCTGCATTGATCATATAATCATGGATTCATTAAACATCATAATTTATTCCATGATAAAGGAATTTGTAACACATACATGTATGTCTGTAATAAATAATTATATGTGTATAAATTTTAATACCCTTTATATAAAACTATTTATGGTATTCACTACACAATTATTTTTGGCATGGATGATCCTGGTGCAATTTTGGCTAAAAACGACTTGATATATAAATACACAAAATGGGTTGATTAGAGAGAAAGGGGTATCTAATCATTTAGAAATTAAATGTATAGTAATAGGGACACAGAAAGACATTCCGCAATATAAGGACTTTGAAATATAAGGTGTAACATAATATAGAATCTTGAAAAAACAGGAGAAAGGAAATAACCCATATAAAATTTTTTCATGGTAACAGGTGTGTATAAAGGTTCATAGGAGGGGTAAATGAGAGTGAAAGGTGATCTATTAATTTAAAAATAAATTTTAAATTAAGGGTTATAAGTAATAACATATCCCAATATAATAAAATTTAAATTAAAATACATAACATTAAAAGGATTTATTTATAAAAGAGAATAGTGGAAGATCCCTTACGGAATTTCAACATAGAAAATGTTTAATTAAGGGTCCAAATGGGGGAGGATAAATGATAATTTAATATAAAATCAAATTTAAAGTAATTTAATGATTATAAATAAATGAAAATATAACCATTTTAAATTATAATAACTATTTTTAAATAGGTTTCTTTGATTTGAAATGAGGAGAGGAAAGTCACCTACTTGAATGTGTGTCTCCAAAGGATTGGGATATGATTTTTGAGAGTATTAGGGAACCTTGGGAGGTCTATCGGGAGTGGAGGTAAGATTTTGGATGTGATCGAAGGAGTTTTAGTGAAAATGTATGGGAGATTGGGTGGTATTTTATAGGAAAAGAGAGGGACTTCTTAATTTTTTTGGTTTTAGACTCTACATAGTAAGATATCCAAAACCACAAACCATCCCAGGTTTTTGGAACATGGTTTCTACCAAATGGGAGTAATACATTATTAAAAATTTATAATGGAAGAACTCATTAAAATATTACCATTAGTTACGTGGAGGTGGGTCACACTCTTAAAGAAATGATTTTAAAATAAGAAAATATATTATAAGTCTTGGAGGATTCATAATGGCATTAAAATGTAAACCAATAAAATTTAAAATCACATTTTTTTAAAGGGGAAGTTTATATTTGGTCTTTTATTCCATTTATGTTACTTATTGGATCACTTTTGTGTCATTATGATGTCATAAATCACAATGTATATTTATACAGTATTTAATTATTAACTAAAAAATATAATATCTCATAATATTATGAAAAAATAATTTTTGGATAATATTTACATCCTAATTCCAAAAATAATGTTCATTTTATCACAAAAATATATATATGTGAATTTTAACTTTTGAAATAAAAACTGATATTTATTGAAAATGACAGGTTTTTGAAAATAACCATTTTTGAACTCTTATAAAAATTTCATTTGAATTCATAAAAATCATATGATCATTTATATTTTAAAAAAATATTTAATAATTCTATTTTATTAAAATATTAATTATTTCAAAAATCCATTAATTCAAAAATTCATTAATTTAATTTGAATATTATGAAAATATATAGTTTTCTCTTTAAAAATCATTTACAAAATAACAATAATTGGATTAAAATTTAGTCATTATTTTATGCAAAATAATGTAAATATACCTATAACTAGGGTATTAATAAATATCCATTTAATATACTAGAATATAGTGTAAGTGTTTGGTGTGCGATGGTGGGGACTTCATGGGGTCATTCGACGAACATGGTTTGGGTTGTGATCTCGATGAGATTGAACTTATCACGTGAACAATTTCATTATTTCTTAGATTCTTGGATATAATCCTAGGAATGGACTTGGGAAAAGTCCAAAATTTATATCTCCCTCAAAAGATCTGATAAATGGAATTCATGGGGTACGATCTTATTGGTTGATGTCATCACTTCTTTTTTTGTGACAAAAGTCTCTGTAAAAACCTATATATTTATATAAGTCAAGGGATAACTTTTCAATGGATATATTATCAAAGACAATGATACTTAATGGTCCATTTAAATATAATTTTAAATAATAATAAAAATATGTTCCTGTTTTTTCTATAACTATAATAAATTTAATTAAATAAAAAAGGTAATTTTATTCATAACAGTTTGGTTCTTTATAGTTACACTTATATGGGAAAACCAAACGGTTGAGATACCAGTATAATGGAGTTGAGTGAATCAATTTGATATATTTTGATAAATATTTATATAATCAACTATCCAATATTCACAATTGTTTTTATTTATACTATTCCCTATCTAAATAACAAAATAAATGAGTTTTAGGCCATAGAGGGGTCATTTCATAGTGAAATATGGATATTGGTTCACTAAAAGGTATGATTTATGGCATCATCATTTTTTAGTGGGAGAAATTTCATTTAAATCCCTTAATAAAATTAAATAATACATGATATTAACCTATAGATATATCATTGTTATAGATTATGGCATACTTCACAGAAATAATATTGAGATCATTAATAGGAGTGACCTACAAAATAGTAAATATTTTCATCTAGGATTTGGAATTGTTCTCAAGGATAAATTTTCATAGTAAGCAAATCATAATGAATTATTTATATATTTTGGAAATGTATAATATAATTTATAATAACCAGAATAAGAATTCCACAGTGTATTTTAATCATACATATATTTGGTGTTGTCTCCTTAGATATATAAATGAGAAACACATTCATAGACTCAATGGAGATAGATTTATGGACTCATTTGATAATGAATCATTTGATACATATGAATATTGTTTATTGGTCAAAAATGATGAAGTCGCTATTTAGAGAAAAGGTGAGGGAGATAGTGGGTTATTGGTCCTTATACATATTGATGTATATTGAACTATAAATACACAACAAAATAGTGGTTTTAGGTATTTTAACACTTTTACTGAGGAATTTAGTTAATATGGGTATACCTTTCTAATGAAAAATAAGTACAAAAGTTTTCAAAATTATAATGAGTTTCAAAATAAAGTACAAACTTAAATGGGGAAAAGTATTAAAATATTTTAATTGGATCGGGGTGGTGAATACTTGAGCTAGTAATTCATATATCATCTAAGATACTGTGAAATGTTCCCCAACTCACTCCACTAGAAACACAATAATTGATTAGTGTGTCTAAAATGGGGAATTATAACTTGTTATACATGGTACAATCAATGATGATTTTATGTATCCTTCCTATATCATTTTGGGTTTATGCTCTGGAGACTGCTACATTCCTACTAAACTATATTCCATAAAAAGTATTCATAAAAAAACTATATTATATATGGTATGGGAAACATCACATATTGTCTTGTATGAGTATTTGGGGTTGCAGTGAACTTATATAATTATTGGACTCTGATCAGCTAGACCCCAGGTTTGAAAAAAAATTATTTTATGGTTATCTTAATGAAAATATAGTATATTATTTCTACTACCCAACTAAGAAAACGTGTTTTTGGTAAAAGAATGTGTTTTCCAAGAAATTAAACACATGGATTGAGTATTCAATGGGAGTAAAATTAATCTTGCATAAGTTCAAGACCAACAAATTTGAATTATTCCTGAGATGGATGTTTAGTTGGTTCCACAATGAGTTATGGAATAATAATTGACTCCAGTTTCAAAAGAACCACAAAAGTCTTGTAGGATTTGTCAAGAACCCAATATATATAGATTTTTCTTGGCTAATTATGATATAGTAATATTAATTTTATAATAAAAAACATTCTAAGGGAGGCCATTGATAGTTTGGATTCTAAGAAATGGCTAAATTCCCTAGAATCTATGATGGAATCATTGTAAATTTACAATGTTTGGAACATAGTGAATGAAACTAAAGGGGTAATACCCTTAGGGAAAAAGTTTGTTTTCCATAACAAAATTAACATTTATTTTACATTTTTGACCTATAATGATCATTGGGTGGAAAAGGGTTATAAAAAATTTCATGGTATTGACTATGCAGCTATCTTTTGACTTGTTGTGATGATAAACTCCATTATGATTTTTTTCCATAACACCTCATTATCATTATAATATATATCAAATGGGTATAAAAACCCCATTCCTTAGTTGTAATTTATTCAAGTATATGTATATGATTCATCCTAATATTTTTTATGTTCCAAATGAGAATGTTAAGGCTTACATGTTTAAATGGTATATTTTTTGACTCATGTCAAGTAGTTGGAATATCTAGTTTGATAATATAATAAAAGGGTTTGGTTTCATTAATAATGTGGGTTATTCCTAAGTATATAATAGTATTATTGGGATTATTTAATTATTTATAATACTATATATATGACATAATTATTATTTGAAATAACATCCCAACACTTCGCTTTGTGAAGATGTGGTTGGGTAAATATTTCTTACTGAAAGAAAATGGTGAAGCAACATACATATTTGAAGTGAGGATATATATATATATAAAGTTTTGTGGAATTAGTTAGAATATATATATTGTTAAAGTTCTTAATCAGTTTATGTAAGGTCTTGGATCTGGTTCACTCATAAGTAATAGAATCTGGTTGGGAACATGGCCTCAAGGTAACCTCCTCATATGCTAGATGATGCAAACTAGCGATGGGGGTCTATGATTTTATGGTTGGGAGACAATAACCTCATTATCAAAGTTACACACATTGGTTATAATAGATAAATTAGTGGAACATATATAATAAAACATAGAATCATAACTGTATACATAGTAGTAGAAGTAAATCATATAAATAAATACAAATAGACCACAAAATCAAGTATCACATATAGAATGATGATGTCATGGTGAAATACAAAAATGGGAATACATTTCTAACAAGTTAAAACGAATATATAGTAGATGTTATAAAAAAATAAACAAAATACCCAACATATATCACCAATAGTATCATGAGCTCTAACTCGGTGCTTTTCTCTAGTGCTCTATCCTAGTACAAATAATATGGAATCTTTACTAGGGATATTCCTTTTTTCCATACTTACATTCATGAAGTATTTCAAGGTTCCAATTGGTAGCCCAAATAAGGTGTGAGTAAATATAAATAGGCCACCAAAATTGGTTTCTAGAACTATATATTCTATGAATATACGATAAACTATGTGCAGGTAATAGTCAATAAAAAGATGTAAATAAATAATACACATCAAGATGGGTTCCTCGTGGGATACCTATCTATTAGTACCTACTTCAGACTGTTCCAAAATATATCTGAGAACATAACAATTTAAAATTATGTTTATATGGTCAATATCAAAGGCATAAACCAAGTCATCCATGAGTAATGATCATCATAAGTTCCATTATTACCATGGATTTTATGTTTTATAAAATGGGGATGTCCATAGGGTTTCACCCTTGGTAATTCCCTGTAATGGGAAAAAATACTACCCAATCCCTAAGACTGTCTCTTAGGTATCCTTTGTTCTAGACATTAATGGATCCCAAGGTAGTAACCAAGGAATTCCATAATATCAATACTAATCCAAGAAGAAATAACAAATGAATTCAATATATTTAATTTCTAAAAATATAGGTGAACCCTCTATTCCAAATAGAGGATATCAAAATCTAATACAAAGACCAAATCCATGTGTCTTCATTCACTTGAAAGATACAACAATGAATCAGTGGTGTCCCATGAACCCATCCAAGGAAAAAACTCAATGATTCTAAGTATCTCTCAGTGTATTCCTCACCTTTAAGATAGTTTAAGGTATGTAACAATAATCTATCATGATATAAATACTCATCAAGTATACATAGTTATTATAATATTCATTATCATATTTTATAATTAAATAGGGTCTAGATTACATTAGAAATCCTTTAAACTTTTATTTAAATGAGTTAACCATTTTAATTATATAATAATGGGTAAGTAAATCCACCTTAGAGGGTAGTTCAATTTAATGTACTAGGTTTAGAATGCCTAGAAATGTATCACCACATCCATTTAATTAAATTAATCCATTTAATTGGTAAAGATAGTTAAACCCACCTCAAATGATATTTAATTTAATTTCGAGGAATAATATTCATAGGACTTTAAATAGGCATAAATAAATTTGTCAGCTCATGTCAAGGTAGACATCCTTTGATGGTTCTAGTTAGGGTGCAAGGACAACCCATTTCAAGTTTAAAAAAATTTATAATTTAATTCATAATTTAAGGTTGAATCACACATAAATTCTAAAACAAAGAATGAAGGAATATAATATAAATATCAATACATTTAAAGAAAATAGATAGAGCACCTACCTTATTCTAATAGATGACTCCTCATCAAGTATTGGTCTCCAATCTGGGAAAGAATGGGAGAAATTGACTAAAAAGAAAAATATCATAAAACCAATATATATTATCTCACATAGATTTTGAATTCCATATGGTGAGATAAATTAATAAAGGGAAAAAATTTGATTGAATGACTTATCAAGATAGATCCAACATAACAACTGAATCGTTAAACACACACCAAATAAAGGAGGAGGATCAATGTGTACATTGAGAGGAGGAGCTTCCAATTAGAGGGGAGGGTTGTTATATGATTTGGAGAAAAAATGAGATAAATAAGGGATAAATACCAAAGGGTAAATGGTAATTTCCAATACATTTAATGGGTGAAAATTTTGGACACATGGTTGGAAAAATTGTGTGCCAACCATGCTGATTACCCAAGATCCATTAATAGTATCACAATTTGTGCATAGTTTATCAGACAATACATACACTATATATATCACCTTTTCAAAATTTCTGAACCATTTATCATGGTCAAATGGAATATCTACAAGGTTTTCTAAATTTTGGTCCTCCTCACATGATTGAATGGTTGATCCCCATGGTTACTACTAATAGTTCGCTTCAATTTACTTCTCCAAAAACAAGATCTCTGGGCTCCAAACAAGCCCCATATTCTATTGATCCCTTCCTTAAACCCATAATAAATTTTATTAGATTAAAACAAGATATTCAAAATAACATTTAATGGATTAATACCTCTCTTAAAATTTAGGATGCCACAACCTCCCCTCTTTAAAACAACTTTTCCCTGAGTTTCCCTTCTGTGGGTAATTCAACATCATCTAAGAGAAGATCCAATAATTGAGCATATACATTAGCCTCTAACTCCAATGTCTTATCTTGTACATGAATCATCTACCATATCACTTTATCAAAATGAACTGACTTTCCTCAATGATCTTGCATGCTCCGGCCCATGATATGCACTAGATGCTCCTCAAATGAAGCATCAACATCCAACTCCACCATATTAGGCTATAGAACATGAGATGGGTCTGTGTGGTAATAGATAAGGTTTGAAACATTAAGAATTTCGTGCTTACCCATGTATCTTTGATTTAGTGATATAAAATAACCTATTGGTCGAAGATTAATCAAAACCTTATAAGGCCCAATGAACCGAGGAGATATGTTACACTGCCACATAAACCATTTATGCCCTAATCTAATGAAAACAAACAAGAAGACACAATCCCTAACCAAAAACTCTAGAGATAATTGATATAAATAGGTACATGAATTCTACATAGACTTAGTTGTATCCATACCCTTCCTAATATGTTTTAAATTCTCTAAGGTCTCTGATATGAGATGAGGTCCCAGTATCATTTCACCTCCAGTCTCTAACCAGTATAGGGGTGAATGACATAACATACCATATATAGACTCATAAGGATACATCTGTATGGTCAGTTGAATGCTACTGTTAAATAAAAAATGAGGAATAAGTAAATTTTTCTCTTAATAACCTCTAAAATAAATGATGTATTCTTAATGAATTTCTTCAAATACCTATGTATTATGATCAAATGAACCATCTGTATAAGGGTGATTTTATTTCCTCAAAATCCCCTATAACCACATTTCATCCTACAAATTCATCCATGAATACAATGTAAATTGAGAATCCCTATCTAATATGATTGTACATGGAACTCCATGAAGGTATATGATCTCCCTAACATATAGTATTCCAAGATCAACCATTGAAAATGTATCTATGATAGGTAAGAAGTGATCAATAATTTTCAACCTATTTGGGAATACCCATATAGTGTTATTACCCAATGTAGGTATAGGAAATCTTGTCATGGAGTCTATAGGGATATCATTCCATTTCTACTCAGGAATGGGTAACAGGTGTAAAATTACCATTGGTCTACTGTGTTCTTCCTTCACATGTTGAAGTTTGGAACATTGAGTAACAAAACCATCTATCTATCATTACATACCAATCCACCAATACTATAAGTTTATGTCATGTATAACATCCTGTGTTTTGGACTAGGCTGAAAATTCAAAGAGAATTTGAAAAAAAAATTAGTGAAAGGATCAAATATTAAATTGACATTTGCAATGTAATTTTGAGAGTTTTAACACTTAAATGTATTTTTTTATAGGTTTTGTGTTTAAATATGTGTCCTGTGTGTTTTTTGGTGTTTTAAAAGCATCGGGCTTTGAAACAACTTTTTAATAAAGGATCTATCTTAGTCACACTATTGGTGCCTAGTAAGTAATAACCATGTGGCTAAACCATGTCGTCCATTAATTGAAGAGCGTGATTTTATAAACCATGAAATCAAGGTTGAGCATCCTTGGGAGGGGTCAACATAAAATTATATAGGTGGACTTCATGGTTTGTGCATGGTTTTTCTAATAATTCACTATATATGTTAGGTGGGTTACACTTTGAAATGTAGCACCGCATAGTTGGCACACAGTTATCCAAACCGTTCTTCCAACCCATACGGATCATTAAAATGGAAAAATGACTATTTTCCCCTCCAATGTTTAAATGGTTTCTACCTCATTTCACCAAGAGTTTCCCCATACATGTTATCCTCTTCCTCCTCCTTCTATTGTAGGTTATTCACCATTGTTGGTCTGATTTTTCATTTTTCAAAGTGTGGGAAGCATCTTCTTATGTCTAAGACTCATCATTCCCCATTTTTCTATTTATCTCACTATATAGAATACTAAATCTATGTGAGAAAATATTCTATATTATCAAGGAGTTTTATGATTCTTTATACATCTTCCATTCTAGGTCAAACCAAAGCCGAATAATGGATTTGTGATGTTTTGTAAGAATGAGGTCGGTGTTCTATGGATTAATGTTGATGTTTCATAATTTTATGAAAAAAAAATCAATGGTCTGCATACCAGATTCTCAAATCCTCACTCCTAAGTTGTGTAAATATTAGATTTAATTTCTTATACTACCCTATATATCTATTATGAGGGATTTTTACATTATTATAGGTGGTACCTAAATGAATACCAACTCATGGGTTTGTAACTTATATTACCTACATGACTAATGTGCACAATTTCCCAAAACAACACTAAAATTTTTTTTATTGACATTTAAAACAAGAATCATTAAATGATGCTAAATGAAATGATTGAATTTATTTTTTGAATGTATCTATACTGGGCCGATATTAAATTATAACATATTCCCCTTAAATAAAAAGGGGTTGGAATGAGATGTAAGACTCAAAAAATTAAATTATTATTATAATTATGTTTCTAATGTAACCAAACACCCTTCTATGGTGTGTTGTTTGAAATAATTAGAAGGTATTAATAGATAAACTTGAAAAGGGGGAAGTATTATGTATATTCAAACTTATCACCATATTAATTTTGATAAAAGTAATTTTGATAAAACATATCCTCTTATAAAAACGATTCATGTGTAACCAAACACCCTTCTAAGGTGTGTTGGATTAAATATGGAGAATGGTTGACTAGATAAACTTCAAAAGGGATAATTATTATGTCTATTCCATATTTTCCCCATATTATTGTGATAAAATTAATTATTAAAGGAATTTAAATTTTTCATAATAAATTGTTAAATGGGAAGTCTATTTACATGACCCTACTTACTTATTAAAGTGATTCGATTAATTATATGAATAGTGATAAACGATTATATGGAATGTTTACTTGCATGTCCCCTCTTGATCATGTGGATGAAATTTGATTAATTGTATAGTTACTAATGAATTTTGATATTGTAATGAAATTTCCATGGAGTATGTTAAATTACTGAATGTAGAGAGCCAATTTATTTTTCTTATTCCTTGAGAAATACATCGGTTCCTTATTAATATCTTCATGTATGGTCAAATACGCTAAATGAAATTATATTAATCCAATGATGATACATGGATTACTAATATGGAATTATATGGATGTGATCACTAGTTGAATTATGTGATACATTCCTTGAGAGACACTTGGATTCTATTTATGGAATGGCTTTCATGGGCTCAAGGGATGATTGAGATTATTTACAGCACCTGAGAAATAAATGGATCATAATAATAAATTCCATGGACATGCTCTGTGGTTAAATGATTTATTACTTTCCCAGAGTGATACTGACTTAATGATATGGAATTACTATGAAAGAATCATAGGTTTCATGATGTGATAAGTGACACAAAAAATAACTAGACTCTTAATTCGAACTACCATGGGTGGCGTTATACTCTAAATAAGACTACAATATGATTTGAGATATACTTGGGTTAACTTTTTTGTGGAACTCCTTGGAAAATCTCTGAATTCCAATTAATTAATACAATTGATGCATATTCCTACTCAAATAAAATTCATGGAACGGTGTTTTATTTATATACTTGAATCCATGTTATATTTCCTTCCTATGAACATATTCTATGAGACTTATGAAACCTATTATGAATATGCATTGACACTTGAGTTATGCCTTAGGTCCAGGATAGTACTGGGTGTGTGTGTGTGTTTCTAAATATATATTATATATATACTTACATTATTAGTTATACATATATATATATGGTTACAAGTATTCATAGAAGTTATATCTTATTTCAATGAATATATGGTCGTCTAGGTGTCCTTTGACGAACCTGAGCATGACTTGATTGCATTTCTTTATTTACTACTTATTTATTATACCTTTTGAGTGTTTATTTTATACTAAAAAACTATATAGAATTAGATTCTATTGTACATGGACAACTTATTATATATAACACATTGTACATACCATTGTTTGGTACCCAAACGGACCTCATGGCTACAGGTTTAAGATCATTGTTTGTGTTGTGTGTTGTTAGTCATGTACAAGGGAGATTAGAAGCATCGAAATGATATGGTGCTCATGATTATCATTAAAATAGTATTTATGTATTTTTTTCATTTTATTATGTATGTTTATGTATTACCTTTTGGATGTATATTATTTTACATTTCCAAATGGTCATGCATGGATGGTTATTTATTCGTTTATTATTTATTATCAATTTTTTTATATTACGCTGCCTTTATTTATGATTTATTTCATTGTATTTGTTACTAATCCAGAGGTTATAGTATCCCCATTATACCACCTATTGACCCTCACTGATATTGAGAAGACTCTATCACATGAGGAGGTGATCCTGAGGAAACATAGTGAACCAGTTCAGGGAACCATTATATTGGTTCTTGGGTTGGGACTCTACAAGTGGTATCAGAACCTTCTTTTTATTTTTCCTGAATATTTGGGGTAGTAGATATGAGACTAGTAATACATTTCGATTTGGTAAATATATCATTTCTAGGTCCATAAAATACTCATAGAAGAGAAATATCATGTCTCGAAGGATGGGATTATTTATGTTGTTGCTATTGGAATTGATTATTATTTCAACTTGCTTGATTGTCACACTTACACTGGTTATTTATTTATATATATTTAAGATTTACCTCTTGTCCTAGTACATCAAGATATTAGGTGTGTTCATGCGTCATTATAGGCATATTGGGATCCAAAATCCATGCATATTATATCCCATGTAGGTCGCATTACATGATTTACTGATACTAGAAAATAATGCATTGAATGATTTATCAGCATGATTTCTTATATTGTTTCATAAAGTGATAGAATTACTAGTAATAATTATGATATATGATTGTTTATTATAGTGTCCTCATGAAACTAAATGGAATTTTTTATAGCTTGAAAGAGGAATCCTAATTTACCAAATATTACATGTTTGAGTCAGGGACCATTGGTTACAAACCCTAACAAATTTATGGTTGTGATTACATGGGTTCCAAGAATAATTTATAAATTGTATATGACTTTAAATATATGGAAGGGTAACCCATTTAATAAACCCTTCATTTATCAACTTTTATTATTCTGATACTAAATTTGAAAACCTTTTTGCAATTACATGAAGTTCCAATTATATTGTATAAAGGCTTGTAACTCAATTATTTGGGCATGATGACTCATGTGACAAAATTCATAAATGCACAAATAGAACCAAGTAGGATAGTTGGGTAGTCTTTATTAAGAATAAATCTATTAATTTCATTTTATAATTGTACATAAAATGATGATACACATTTAGGTCACCATTCTCTTTTATTATTTTGTTCTTGAACCCATGGGTGTAAAATCATGCTATATTCTATGGTTATTTAAGGTGTCAGAAACCATTTATATAGATAATGTATAAATTTATGGAGGAATATTACTAATATTATCACTTTAATGAATAAAAAACTTTGACGTGGTTTTAATATTTATTATTATGAGCCTTATATTACATAAAATGCTAATTACAACCTTAAGGGTGTTTTCCTCTATAGCTTGAAATTAACCCTTCCTTTAACTATTCTTATAGTGATGATTTATTGGTTAAATAAATACTGTCACAATATTTAAAATGGAGTTATAATATATTTTCCTTATTATTCTTCATGGAATCATCCAAATAAATAGCTTAGTATAGTTTTTTTATGAATGGTGCTTGATACTCTTTATATGTGAGATACTTAAAATATTTAAATAAATGAGAATCAACAAAATGACTTAAAATAAATCTTTTTATAGTTTTTTATATCATAACCCCTAATGTAATGGTTAGAATTATTTTTCAATGGAAGAATACTTGAACATGAGTGTGATAATTTCTTATATATCTTCATTGGATTATTTTATTAATTTACTATAATCTAACAGATATGTGATAGAGCCTAGTGGCCTTTGGAGTGACTTTAATTTATAAGTTCTATTCCTTCTATTAAAAATAATGTTTTGTTTAATTGAGGTTGCACACTTAAAATTGGAAAACTAATAGGCATTATATATGAGTTTCTAGGAACAGTAAGTGAAGTTTGTCTGGTCATTTTAGTCGGTTAGGAACCTTAATTAATGAAACGACACCGCCTAAAAGATGGGTGGTTTTGGTGATTAGAATTTTAGGGGGTATTATTGATAAAAAAACCATTTATAAAAAATTATACTATAATTTAATATTTATAATTACACCATAGTATTATTTAACAGGAAATTTTCATACTTTTAGGATTTCTATTATTTTGAGATTAAATAAAAATATTGCACGATTATGAAATTTTAACAGATTTTAATCACAATTGTATTTTGAGAAAAAAGTTTACAACATTATTCTGATTTGAGTGATTATTTTTTTATGATTCCTTGATTTATTATCTTCGATGGTGTCTTCTAGACCAGGGGCTGATTCAAGCATATAGAGGCCTGAAATAAACCAATCAAGTTGAATAAGTGTTCAGGAGGAAAGTGTGGACCCCACCTCTATAACAGAATCATTAATCAGGATAGACATCTCCAATAAAAATTATTCCAGATGGATAGTAACTATGACACATATAAATGATTCTTTGATTAATTTTATGGAGTTTTGACCTCATTTTGTGGGCTATTGGTTGTTATATGTAGTAAGAGTAATTATGGAATTCTCAGCCATAAAAATTCAATATCTGTATTTATTTCATAACTCCTTAATAATTTTTCTAATGATGTTGAAATTTTGACGTTGAATGGAAGATAAATTATGGCAAAAATTCATGAATACACCTATTAAGGATTCGACTATTTATTTGTACATCCATGTGGAAACATTCAGAGAACAAATTTTGGGTGATAATTATTCACCCCTTATCTAAATAAATATATATTCCTTCCTCATTTCAAAAGTGTGGAATCTTGGGGATATCCATTGTTGTAATTTCTAGTATATTTTTATTATTTTACTTTTTTTAATAACTTTTTACTTTTAGTATATTAGTATCCTTATTATTATTTAACTTATTATATTTCTTTTATTTAATGTGTTCTCCTATTGTGTTCCATTCCCAATTCCATTAAAAATCGAGAAAAAACCATGATACTAGTTTAAGGGATGGAATTGTGATTTGAATGATTTTACATTTATTAATTTTATTATCTCTTTATTTGATTATGGGAATTTAGGTGGCGGATAAATTGATTATGGTGAGAGTTCACCCCATATTCTCTGTCATCGAGTTCCTATTCTTATTTATCAATCATCATTCCCTTCACTATTTTAGTCATGGATACGATGGCATATGGTTTGGGTAATGATTATAAAAAAAAATATGTCTCCTAGTTTTATTAAGGTATAGAATTACCCCATATGTAGAGGTATCAGTATGGGGTATTGATATTTCAAACAAGAAGGTGTATTGTGACAGGTCTTGATCACTAAATTGAATCAAATATTGAGAATTATTTTAAATAGTGATTTCAACCACCATAAACTCCTAAGAACTAATTATTCATTCATTCTTACTACCATAATTATTTATCAATTTATATATGTATATATTATTTATATTAAATTCATTTAAATTCCCACCATTTATATTAGTATTATAGTTTTATATTAGCAGGTTTATAATAGTGTAAATTGAAAGACATTTTTGTTGTAAGAAGTCTCCTTATGATCGACCCTAGGGTGTGCCACTACGGTGCATTATTAGAATAATAAGAATTTAATTTAATTTTGTCCATGATAAATCACTCTCATCAATTTGGAACCGTTTTTGTGTAGTCCAATCACTTATATACCCTATTTTTCATTAAAAAATCAATGAAATTAAAATAATCAAAAAGAATTAAAATTCAAATTTTCAAAAGCATAAAAAATAGATTCATTGAATATATTTCAATTAAACAGTAAATATGGATTTTTACAGGGATTATTATAATTATTGGACCATTGGAATATTTTATGGTGAGGTTAGCATGGACGATAAATTAAATGATCAAGTTGAACAAAATTCCTTGATGCTTGAAGATAATTTCAATGTTTTTAAAAAAGAAAGAAATATGGATGCATTACTGGATTCCAAATTTTAATAAGTTAAAGTATTATGGATGGAATGAAAACAAAGAAAACCTATGAATAATGAAATCTTTTTTCCTCCTACGTTTCAAAAAGAAATTGTTGAGGATGAATCCAAACATGAAGATCCACTTCTCTCTACAAAAAATACATTCCCAACTACCTTTCTTGAATAAAATGAGTCTAAAACCAATCTTTTTGAGGGATAATTAATATCTATGAATTAATTGATTAAAATATTATTCATTCTGAATTTATAAATAACCTCCCTTGTGTTTATTTTTTCAGTACCATTACTATAGGACTTTGATGACAAAGATGCAGAAATTCCATGGGTTGATGAGAGAATGGACAAGCATGTGGAGTTGTACACTATTGAAAATGAGCAACATGGTATAACACAAGAAATAATTGATAAAAAAAATTTGATCCTAAACCAGAAGAGAAGAAACATACAATTCTACTACTTTAACCTCTAGTTGACACCACTCCTCCAACAGAACAAAATAGGGAGCATCCATGTATTCTTTTCCTCCCCCACTGAACCTCAATTTTTAATTTTCATGTCTTTGGGGGGTTAGGGATTTTTTTATTTTATATGGGGGTCCTCAATTTTTTATTCCTTTTATGGATGTTGGTAAAATTTATATATGGTGGTTTCTAAAAAATCCTTATCCACCTTCTAATTGGGGTTAAACAAATATAATTACCTATCTTTAGGTAGTAAAATCATAGTACCCACATGGGGGGTCCAAACCATGTTTCATCCTACTTTCCATTCCTCTTAATTATTATTTATTTTTCATATTAATTTATTATTTATTTTTTTTAGGATGAATACTTAGTAGCTAAGATATTATCTCAAGGACTCAATATAAAAAATAATCCAGATTGTATATTTTATTCACTTTAGGTTTTCTTCCATTATTTTTATTTTGTTAAATTGAAATGAGGGGTAGTTAAATTTAACTGTATGTGGAGTGTCAGCTTATTATTTATTATTTTGTATTTTCTTATTTTTTTATCGTTTTAGGATCTTGAATCTGAAATCAATATTCATATCACTTTTCATATTTTTATTTTTTTTGAGGGAGTTGAAATTATTTATGAAGAAATGTATTTTGAATAATTGTTGATATGAAAACCTTTTCCTTGAATTTTATTTTCAATCATTTTTATGTGTTTGGCCAATTTTTGAAATCTATGCCCATGAAATACAGAATCAAAATAATTTTCCTAGTCCTATGAGGTATTATGAATCACATTGAAATATTTTATCTAATACCCACACATTTTTTAGAGAAACGTTGATTTTGTGTGAGAATAAGAATTTGTGTCTTTTCTCTTTCAAATATTAGGATTTCATGGAATGTTATTGGTATTATTGAGGAATCTATTTAGATAGCCACATTTAATATTTGGACACACATTTAAATATATTCTTCATTAACCATTAGATACCATGAATTTAATTATAGTTTTAAGCAACATTAAATGATGATTTTTCCTTACACACCTGCACTCTTGGTATTGTTTCATGGATATGTCATGTTTGAGTGTGGGGGAAGGGCCTTTCGTGTTTTTAATTTGGGATTTGTGTCATTTTTTGGTGGTTTGAGTTGTGTTTCATCATTATGGTCTATATATTATGTGATAATTGGGCTTGATTCATCATTTCATTATGCTTCATTTGTTTCATTTTATTCTCCAAAAACATTTTAAAAAATTGAAGAAATTTGATATGAGCTTGAATTTTTAAATGTATTATATTTAGTGACTCATGTACCTATCCAAAATAAACGGGATGGCTTTAATTAATTAAATTTATTCAAATTTAATCTCTTTTAAAAAAATCAAAAAATATATAATAAAGTTGCGCCTTTCTGAATATGTAGAAAAAAATTAAAAAAATAAAAAAGGTGGATAACTTGGATGAAATTATTCATTATAATCATTTCTTGGATCATGTTCCATGTCAGAAAAGGGGGTGTGCTGTGTTTCACAATATTAAGGTGGGGGGGGGGGTTGAGTGAGTAATTCTTGTGTTTTCACTCGATTATTGATGTATTTTACTTAATATTCCATCCTACTCTTTCTAGCTTGAAATTTTTAAATCATTTTCCCATAAACCCTAAGCCATAGAATTCACCTAGAAAAGGCCCTCATGATTGATTAATTTTCATGTTTCACACTATTTATTAATGATGATAAACATGATCTTATGGTGAAACATGAAATTTTCAAGTATGATCATAACTCCATATTCAATTTCTTTTGAGTGAAGAGTGACATAAACTTTAATGTGAGGTGGGTTGTGATTAGGCCATGGATGGATTTATGGGGATGAAAAAATTTAAATGTGAGTTGTGAAAAGGAAAGGTTATTTTATTCATATAAGAGACATGATAAAACATTGTTTTTCAAAATATCGTTGATGTTTTCCCAATTTTTTATTATTGTGTGGATTTTGATTTAAATTTATGATGACTGTGTAGGAGTGAAATAGTTATGTGTGGGGGAGTGATGAATCAACCACTTCCACATTTTTTTATATTGTAATTAAATGATTATAATCCCATCAATATATTTTTTAATGGGAAATTGACACATTTTTAGGTTTTTGTGTTATTTTGAGCTTAAATGAAAATATTTCACAAATATGAAATTTAACATATTTTAATCACAAGGGTTTTCTTGGAATTAACTTTTCAATATTTTTATGATTTAAGTAATTTTTTAGGATTAATTGGTTTATTTTATTCAAATTTTTCTTCTGGCCCAGTGGATGATTCAAGCATATAGAGGCCTGAAAAAATCATTCATGTTTTATAATTATTCAAGAAGATAGTGTGAACCCTACCTCTATAATGGAAGCATAAATTCAGTTACACACATCCAATAGAGGTTATTCCAAATTTATATGAACTGGGACACATACGCACACTACCAAAATAAATATTATGTATTTTTTACATCATTATGAGGCCATTGGATGTTATACATTGGAAGAATAATCCTATAAATATATGCTAGAAAAAGTTAACATCAGTATTTATTTCATAACTCCATCATGTGGACAATGGTGCAACATTTTTTAGGTTGAATATATGATACATTATGGAACAACATTATGGAAGAAACTTATTACATATTATTCCATTTAATTGGACATCTATGAGGAAAATTATGGAGAATAAATTTGGAGCGATAATTCTTCACCCTTTCTCCCTATAAATATGTATCCCTTCTTAATTTAGAAAGTGTGGAAACTTGGGGATAAGCATTGTTGGAATTTTTTTGTGTTTTTTAGTATTTTATTTTTTTTAATAATTTTTTACTTTTAATATATTAGTCTGCTTCTTCATACCTCACTTTTTCCATTTCATTTATTTTATTTTTTCTCCCACCATTTTCCCATCTTAAATCCATTAAAAATGGATAACATACCTCGGTGCTTGTTCCTTGAGAGGGAATGGTGTTTTTAAATAGTTAATTGTGCTTCATTTTCTTATCTATTCATTTGATTCTAGGAATTTTGATGGATATTAAATCAATTACGGTGATTGGTCTCCATTTTTTCTCTACCATTGAGTTCTTCTTCTTGTTTTTCAATCATCCTTCCCTCCACTATCTAAGTCTTGCATACGGTGGAGTATGGCTTGGGTAGTAAAGGTCAAAAAAGATATCTCCGTGTTTCATTAAGGAATATAATTACCATATATGTAGAGTTCTCAGTATGGGGTAATGAAATTTCAAACGATATGGTTTAGTGTGACAGGTCCTGATCACTGCATTGAATTAAGTATTGATAATTCTTTTAAACAATGATTTCAACCACCATAAACTACTGAGAACAATTTTTCTTTCATTCCAAATAACATCATTCAATATTTATTTTCATATATATATATATATATATTAGTTATATTACATGAATTTCAATACCCCCCCTCATTTATATTAGTATTATAGTTTAATATTAGTTACTTTATAATTATGACAACAGAAATATGTTGTGTAGTAAGCGGCCTCTTTTTTATCAACCCTATGGTGTACTAATATTGTGTGTTCTACTTGATAATAAGAATTTAATTGAATTGTGGTTCATGAAAAATCTCTCTCACCAATTATCATATGTGGATACCCGATGAGTGTTAGATAATTTAACTTTTAATTTGATTTTGTTACCCTTCATGGACCACTCCCTTATGAGTATTCTTGGAAATGATCAGTGTAACACCATGAAATTTTTTAAAATTATTATTTTTTAAATAAATTCTTACTTTTACATATTTTTTTGAAAAAAAATTGATTTTGTATTAAATTACAAGTAACACTAATCATAGCTTGTGTGATAAGAAATATTAAGTTTGACTTTTCATATATATAATACAAAGTTTAGCTTTCATTACACACAACATCGATTTTAAACTAAACGTGTCATATAAATAAAATATTAATATTTTATATGATAGTTGTCATTTAGCTATTGTAATGGTGGGTATGAATATTATTAACTAAATTATAAAAATATAGTTTAATCATTTATATATAATGAATTATTTTTTTCCAATTAATTATAAATAGAATAAAAAAATTCAAATAAAGGAAATTGTTTTCTGAAAAAAATATTTTTTTGAAAACAAATTCATTATAACTCAATAAAAAAGAAAAAAATTATTGGTGAATTATTTTAATAAAATGCACATAGTATAATTTCAATCATTTATCTAAAATTTATCTTATGTGTTTATTAGATAAGTGATAAAAATAAATACAATTTTATGAATAAAACTGTATTCTTCAAAAAAAAAATTGTCACCTTTTTATAACACAATTATTTAAAAAATATCCTAAATTTTTTTATATTTCATTTTGAAAAATAATATTCAATTTTAAAATTGTCATATCAAAATTTAAGGTGTAAATTTGGGGTTACTCTAAAAATTTTTACTCTTATATTAAAAGTGAAACATACCGAATTTTAATTAGAAACTATATGTTCATTAAAAAAAATTATTGTTAATTTATATTTTAAATTAATTTTGAAGTAAAATTATTTAATTTTATATCAATTAATTTAATTTAAGTCATTGGAATCACCTTAAAGTTGAATTTAGATATAAAAACATTGTGAAATTTTGTACTTATCCTCTTTAAAAACATGTTTTTCATCTCATTTGTGGGGTTAATTTTAAATTCAATTTTTCTGATTCTATGAATTGAATTTATAAAAAAGGATTTCATATTTTGAGCCATAAAAATTTTTAATTTTTAATTAATTAATCATAAATTTTTACTGAAACAAATAGTCAAAATACTAAAAAATATTTATTGAGGTCAAAGTAAGAATGGGATTACCTTGCGTTAAACTAAAAAGATAAGGATAAAAAATTTACTATGAACATGTCTAAAAATTATTTTATGGAAATATTTCCACCATTACACATCTAAAGTTAGATAATTTCTTAATTTTTACCCTTGTGACATATTAAAAACATGGTATAACTTATTTATTTTAAAATATACCATGTGTGTTCTCTCCCCCGTTTATAGAAAGCCACCTCCTCTCCAATATTCTCCACACATTCAAACCTCTTTGGTTCACCCAATACCAACCCAAATAAATTCAAATATTACTTATTTTGGTATGAAATTTATCCTAGGAAATATTTTAGTTGAAACTTAAATAGGATACCTGAAGAAGTGGTAACATTCATAAACAAGAATCCTTGTCTTATTTCTTTATCAACCCCATTAAATTATTATTATAAAAAAATTATATTATAAAAAAATTATTTTAAAATATAATAATTTTTTTTATTTTAACTTCATGACCTCCAACTATCTCCACTTATATTAAATGGGTTACAAAATTATAGTTCCTGTGCACGGTGGACTACCGCCTCATGATCTGATGTCATTCATTTTTCCATTACTTAATATTATCGTTGGACTTAATGATATATTTATTGTTTATATTTGATATTTATGATATTATTATTATTTTATTTTTAAATCATACATAACTTATTTCTTTACATTTTATGGAAATATGATAATGTCGCTCATGTCTACGGTGGACTACCACCTTACGAAGCAATGTGATTCATTCACACATTACATTGAATGTATTAAGGATGGGTTTAATAAATATAATTCATATATATTAACCAATCATGATTTTATAATTAAATTATATATAATTTATATTTATTTCTTTCAAACCGATAATAAAATAAAAAACAATGTTTATACGCACATACAACCTATTATCTTAATGGACAATGTATTTCATTTCCTATCATTAAATTTTATGGATTAAAATAAAGAAGTTTATAGTGAATATATATTATATTTATATCATGGTTATAATTATTAATATTATGGAATCTTGATCATAGTAAAAATACAAAAAACATAACAAATCAAAAACCTATTTTAAAAACAAAGCGATTATTACTCAAAATGTAAATTTAATTTAGAATTGTTAAAAAAGAGTAATAAAAAATAATAATAAAATAATATATGGTATGATATATATGAATATTATTATTTAATATATTTATAAAAAACTTATATTTATTATACATGAGGTTTGAATGAGTATGGCGGAAGTTAGGACTTAAGGTATGGGATTTCCATCTCAATTTTTTACTTCTATAAGACACATTCCATATTCATCACCTATTTATTTTATGAGGTGTATATAATTAAAATGAATTTATTTTATTGTTATTATACTTAAAATTTTTTGAATTACATACACATTTCATTATCCCTCTTTCTAGTGGTATATGGTTCAAAGGTTAACAAATCAATAAGGGGTTTTTGTCTCAATTTTCCTTCTTTGGGGCATAAGTTATGTTATGCACTTATCCTCTTATATAAGGTGTATATACCACCCCTTTTATATGTTATGTAATGAATATAATTCTGTTCATGATATTTTAAGATTCATTTAATTTTTTAATTTCATGGGTATTATGATTCAAAGTTGCCAAATTGTTAAGATTTTTACGCTACAATCACATCGTTTATTGGGATTGTTTCTGATTATACTTTCAATGGTCAAATATTATGATCTATCTATAAATATAACCATTAATTTTCTTCTCATATGGTTGTTTCATGAGAATACATGTTTTTAACTTTACATTCCACACTTTATGTACTCAAGAGTTGAAAAATGAATGTTTTTAAGAAAAAACATATTTTGGTAGAAAACCCCACTTTTATTCAAAAACAATTTTTCATAAAACATTTTTAAAAGTGAATTCTGTTATCCAATGTTTATTTAATATTTTAGATGATACTATCCCTAATAAATGTTTTAAATTATTTTTAAATTTCCTTTATATGTTCTGAAGGTTATTTTCAAAAACTTTTATGTTTATAAAATTAATTTTAAAGTGGACAAGATATTTTCCACAACAAACGTTTTAAATGATTTTAAAGAATTAATTTATAATATTTCAAGGTTATTATCAAATAAATTGGTTTTAAAAAAGTTTTATGTTTTAAATAAATGATTTTCAAAGAAAAATTATTTTCCTAAAAAAATTAAATCATCTTTAAAAATTATTTTCCATCTAAGATGAAATTCATTATTGTTACCTATGCTTTATTGGGTATTTCAACCTAGGATAAAATTATTATTATTTCTCTAATTGTTTAATTATGAAATATGGTTATGAAACTCATTTCTATTCCACTAATTATACAATTATAGAATTTTTATGAAACCCACTTATTTTTCACAAGTTATACTATGATGAAATGAGGAAATGATTATGAAACCTGTCACTTTTATATAAGCTAATATATGATAAATTTTTTACAAAAACCATTTTATTACGTGTGTTATGATATTATAAATGTTTTATAATCTTATGGCATACATATTCATGTTTTTTATTATGTTAGGGTGGTTACATTATTATCATGGATGGTCATTACGTTATAACGAAGTATGGTGGTTACGTTATAACTAAAGACAGGTGGGACCTATATCTCCCAATAATTAATTGGGTAAGGATTTATATCTCAGGATATAGATAGGACCAAAACAAAGAGTGAACCCAGTTCAATATGGGACTTTGTCTGCTATAATGGTCTTAGGAGTGATCCTTGACTACTATGATGTTATGCGTGGACCGGTATTTCTTGTCCATAATGTTATAAATGAATATGATTAAATGTTAAAAAAATTATGCATGAACCTAATTATGTGTTCAAAATTTTATTCATGGAACTATCATTCATGTCTAGAATGTTATGTGCAGACTTGGTTGAAAGTCTATAGGTTTATGTGGGGGCATTACATCATGTCCATAACTTAATGAGTGAACTTTATTCAATTCATACATGTTCACAATGTTTTGAATTTATGTTTATATTAAAGATTTATGTTTCATTCCAATATTATGCTCTCATGGATCATCTTATTTTATTTCCTTATGATTCATTTCTTAGGAACATTCAATCTTAATACCATGACTCATGTTTATGATCTATGATATGTTGGGTATAAACTTCATAAGTTATAATAATTTTCACATAAACTTGTTGTTATATTATGATTTTATATGATCATAGATATATATCTATTATGTTTACCCTTACTGAGCATTTATTCTCACCATTTAATGTATTTCCATTCTTCGGGTTAAGAATAAAGGTTTTATGGAGGGTATTTCTATAAAAAAATACTAAATTTAAATATCTTTGTGGTAAATTTTTAAGATCATTCACTATATTAGAATATTTTGTTCGAATATTCTAATAGAATTAAACTATTAAGACCCTCCAGTATGTGTTTTGGAAATTCAATGAGCATTCAACTAAAAAGATTTAATATCCAATTATGATAATGTAACAAACCGACTCTTTGACCAAGGTACATTTTGAGATTTTTTCTTTTTCTATGTCGTAAATGGTCCTAATGAAGTCTTTTAATCTATATAAGGTGTTCACTGGAGCATATAGGGATCATCCGGAGCCCGGGGTTCAAAAAAGGGGAAAGCAGGCTGGGTCGTACAGTTTGTCTTCAACTGTGCGACCCAGGTGCACGGCCATGTGGCCAGTTGAAGATGATTTTAGAGCCCATATGCACTGTCTATGCATGACTATTGAAACCATGTGCTAAAGACATGTGGTGTACCTAGTGAAGTAGTGATCTATCCACGGTGTGCACATAGTTTGGACAAACAGTGCACAGAAAACGTGTGAGATAGTTTTTATGGAAAAATTACCATTTTCCCACCCTTATTTAAGATATAATTTTTATATTTTATCCTCCCACCTACAAGAAAAACCCACATTGAATCCACATTAAGCTCTGAAGCTATCAAATCCTTTAATCTCATTATACTCCTCAATATGGTGTCTGATCTTCAGTTTGTTGGTGGCGTTGGATACTCCATAGTCAGGATAACCTTTCATACTCATATTTCCTCACATAATCTTTCCGTCTGTTGCTCTATTTTGATGTAGGATCATTCTATCTATTTTTAGAGAATTTGATGGAAACTCAGATCTAATCTAACCTTCTCTAAATCTGAGGTCGATACTCAGTGAGGAATCATCTATGAACCTATGGTAGGTGGTCATGTAGTTTTCCATTTTATATTTGGCAGTTTCGTATTTATTTTATCATTTCATGGAATGGTATTCTCTATGTTCCCATGTTTTGTTGACTCCTTCATGTACAATAGACCCTAATGCTTTTAAATGGATAAATTTAGCATTGTTAAGGGTTTTAGACACCACCCTTACTCTATAAGAACACCCAAGGGGTGTGTCAACCCATATTGGAAATTTTAGTTCACTTTCCTAAAATAACCAAATATTTATCGTAGCTCTCGACTTGAGTTTAAATTGAATTGACCATTTGATTCATGTGTTTCTGATGTATAACAAGGATCTTAAAGAGTGATGATCCCCAATTTAATTATTCTTGATTTATTGGTAATGTGAATATTTGACTTGACACTTGATCCTTAACACCTTGCCTTGGAATGAAATTGCTATGTGAGGAAATTAGTATAGGTTAGTTAGGATGAGATGGCCTAAACCTAAATGATGAATTGATATCAAATTAAATTGTTTCAAGGTATGAATTTACATTTCCATTGTCATGTGTTACAATAAAGGTTTTTTCATATTAAATAAAAATATTTTAAGATGGTTTTCCTTACATTATATAATGTAAATATTATGCCTTATGGGTGTGAGCCCATGGACCGTGAAAGCCTTGAGGTATAGAACCGCATGTGAGATTATAGCTATGTACTGAAAGACTATGATATCCTTGATGTAGGGAAGATTGTGAGAGCTCCATAATGTATTTTCAAGAGACTATGAGAGCTATTTGACTTGGGGCAGGGGTTAAACCGTCAGAGCTTCCCTGGTATTGCATGTTTAAGATTTTTGTCCCAATACATCCCAATATATATATATACCTATCTATACTATATGTGTGTGTGTGTGTGTTTGTGTGTGTGTTTGTGTGTGTGTGGTGACTTTTTCAGACTTACCAGCCTTGAGCTGAAGTAGGTAGACCTGCCAGGTGTCCTTAAGGAACCTGGGTGTGAGGTTATTAATTAATTCTTTATTGTTTACTATTATTGATACCTTCACATTTTTTACTTATGAGTTCCTACTTGGATTACACGTAGAAACCACTGGTGGTGTCCCACTGCTATTTATCTCATACCATATTCGTGTTGCCCATGGGACCCGAGAATATTGTATTCCTGTAGGTAAGGATAGGGAAAACATCACTCTTATGACTGTTGATTCTTTCTGCTTTTATGGAGCTTAAGAGTAGAGGACCGAGCTTAGGTACAAGATGCTATGGAGTAGCTTTTGGATTATTTTACCTTTTCATTGGTTATATATATGCATGCTTCCTTATTTTGTTTCTTTTTTTTGTATTTTCATTACATGAATGAATATCTATATCAGACACTTCCTCTGAGGTTTTTTATATATTATTCATTATTCCATTATTTAAATTATTTGTCTATTTTTTAAGTTTTTATAATTTATTGTATCTTTTTATCTGGTTAAGAATTCTCTATTTTATGTGGTTGTTACACCCAATGTTTACTCTGGCATGGGGGTATAGTCTCCTAGTACATGTACCATTACACCCCTGCTACTAGTCAGCATCCCCTAGCTTACGAAGATATGTTTCAGGGATCATGTGGCTAACTAGGCTCTGGGTATGGGTTAAGTGGTAGTCGGGTTTGACATGTCACAGATAAGCCTGGTTTGATATACATGGTGTTAAAGGAATTTTTTAGTTAAACATTGTGAACTATGATGACAAAACTTCAGTCAGATCCCTATGGGTATTTCTACAGATATGCCTAGGGATGTCTCTATTGGTAATTCTAAGGATGAGTTAAATTAAAGAAAATATCCTAAAAATTTTCAAAAGGGTAGAGTGATTGGTACCATGAAATTACATCCATGTGTTGATACTATATGTGGATGTGGATCTAGAACATATGTATCTTGAGTTTACAACCTTGAAAATAGTGTATTGAGTTAAACTTGATCAGGATATGCTGAATGACAACAGATCTTGTTTCATAACTACTTTTACATTCCTTGGGGATATAATTTGGAAACAAACTCATTATGAACCATCCTAAAGCATTTAAACAGATTATGACTATGAAGGACTTAGGATAAATATAAGGTGTCATAGGTTAAAAATAAGGTGTCATGATTTAGGCATACTATGAGTTATTTTCTATGATTATGTGGTTTTCCTCTATGATTATCATTACTCACACTATGATTTTTTGTTTTATTTAATGGAGATAATAATAATGAATAGGGTTAATATTGAATTTTATTGACTATTTTATTATGATAAGAAAAATAGGCTAATGATTTGAGTAAAGTATGTTTTTATTATTCCAAATTAGTTTCCATGGAACATGATTAACAATGTGTACCTTAACCAAATATTGGACTCATCAATGAAAGGAAGGTAATATTTCATTGAGAGTTTGTGTAATGGAGACCATGGAGAAAAGAAGAATCATTTTTTTATTTGTCAAGAATGTGGGAAGAAACACTAATGTTGATGTCTTATAGTAATAGTAAGATGTTTTGACTATGGAAAAGATGTACATAAAGAAAGTAACTATAAATAGAAAATGAAGATTTCAGTTAACACAATTAATGGGAATATTGGTCTTCTAAAGGTTTTAATAATGTATAAATGATATAAATATGGAATGTGTGAGAATTACGAATATCAATTTCATAGGGGAAAATCTTGTGAAGAGAATCAATTTTGTGGTACATGTAATGGTTATATTGTTGTTTAGTGAGAGACTTTAAATGAAAAGTGAAATAAAATAAGATTCAAAGAATAAGGAGATGGACAATAGTTAATTTTATTAGAAGTAAGAAGTATTATTTAAGTATTTATGTATTATACTTCATGGATTATGTAATGTAAATCTTTAAATACATAAGGATTGTTCATTATATGTTTTTAGATAAGGATTTGGAATAATATGTTAAATGATAATGATAGACTAGAAAAGTTATTTAATGTCAAAGTTATTGAGGGAAGATAAACATTAAAATTTTCTTAAGGTTGAGAATATGGTGTTTAATTTGGATAAATATATGACTAATACAGATAAATTAAATTATATAGTATTGATGATCTTGGAACTGATAAAGGATTTATTGAAAAGGTGGTTTACGTTATCATTGATGGATTTTACAACATTACTGGATCTATTTAATATGTTCAATAATTTATTTTGTTTATTCAAGGAATATAAAATCATGATTGTTTTCATTGAGGTTTTATGGTAATTCATGTTATTTCCGTGTTTTAAGAGAATAGATAATGGATGTATTCACATTTTTGGTATATGAAAATATATAGACATCTTATGGTATACGATATTTAATGATAAGTTCATTTTTGGAAATTTAGTGAACTTATTTATAACTTTTTTTTTATTTTGGCTAGTTCATAAGGACAAACATCTAGGGAATGGTTTATGTTGAAATTCAGATAAGGATTTAGATATTAATATATTATTTCTCCATATAAATATTTAAAAATATTTCATAACTTGTGCTAACTATTTTTTTTATGATAACTAAAGATATATAGAATGACTTATCATTCAATCTATGGATCTTATGATTCGTTGGTGCTTCCATAATAACAAATTCACCATCATTTCATGGATTATGAGATGAAGTATAAATTCATCAAGGCACAACCAAATTTCATGATTGTTCTTATAGAACTGAGCGAAATAAAGTAACTTTATCTTCTCATGAAAATTCCCCAACATTTGGAAAAGGATGTTGAAATTAAATTTTGTCCTATTATCATTATTTTTATGATATAAATGATACTTTCCACGCCACGTTGGTTTATGTTTTTTTGGTCATTGAATTTATCTAGATCACACACTTTCTTGTGATTAGTGATCTATATAAATCTTTATAATTATTTATTCTTTTCTTTCATGTCCAAATCTTTACATTCCACATATGTTATCCTATGTGGAAACCTAGTTATGTGTTACTTTAGGTAACTATTACGTTTACAACATTCTATTTTTAATGGAAGTTTTTTTATTCATTTGTATGATATGGGTTTCTGTGAAGGAATTTAAAATTGTTAAAAATTTGATGTGCAAGAAAAAATTCAATGAAGAAATTCATTTTTAAGGGGGGTATAATATAACCCATAGAGATTTTCTGTAATAATGTTTTTTTCAAAACAATTGGACATTTTCCATATTATGTGTGACACAAAAAATGATTTTTTCTTGCATTACAAGTTACACTTAGTATCTTATGTTACATGAAACACTAATTTTCCCTTTTATTATGCACAAAACAGAGTTTATCTTCTATTGCACACAACAACAAGTTTAAATGAAATGTGTCATACTATTAAAATATTATTATTTAATATTACAGTTATCACCTAGGCATTGGAATAGTTGGTATGAATAGGATTAAATATTTAATGAAAATATGATTTACGCATTTATATATAATTATTTATTTTGTGGATAATTAATTATAAATTCATATAAAAACTATTTGAAAATAAAGGAAATATAGTTCTGAAATATTTATTACGAAAAAAGCGTTTTACCTAAGTAAAACAAAAAACACTTTCAGAGAATGATTTTAAGGAAATTTATATTGTATATAATAAATAAAATATTTATCATTCATCTTATTTTTTCTATATAAGATCTAACAATAAATCCAATTTTATGCTTAAAAACTGTATTTTTCTAAAGAGTTGTTCTGTCGCCTTTTTTTGGTGTAGTTGTTTTTAAACAAATTTTTTAAAATTTAATAGAATTTATTTTAAAAAATATAATTCATTTTTGAAATCTTCATATCAAAATTTTTTTAGTTTTAATTTGTGGTTTCCCCCTCAAAAGTTTCATTTTTTGATGAATAGTGAAAATACTTCATGTTTATTGAAAATTGATTTTTTTCTAAAAACTTATAAAGTTAAATTATTTTTCAAATTGGTTTTAAATTAAAATTAGTTCTGTAAGAACCCGGTTCTTATTCTTGAGGTACGGGTTTCTTCCTTTCCTTTTCCATTTAGGGTTTTTGAGAAAATAAGGAAAATGGGAAAAATCCCAATTTTTGTGGGTACACAACTTGTACTTCTCCACACGCTGTGTACATTGGCCGTGTGGAATGAGTACACTAGGCATGTAGGCATGTCGGCGATGAAGGGTGTAAAAACATATTACACGCTGTGTACTTCGTATATACACGTCGTGTAAGTAGTCGGAAAGTGAATAGTAAGGCCATGGAAGTAGCTGCCAATGGAGCGATAGTACCTGCTGTGTACTCAAGAATACATGTCATGTACTCATGTTGATAGATGAATAGTTAGGTGGTGGAAAGTGGCCGCCAGAGGAATAGTTAAAAATGGAAAGTACACGTCTTGTACTTGAGAGTACAGGCCCTATAGTTTGTTTTTTTCACTTAAAATGGGTAGTAGGCTCCTCTTTGGATATAGGAATATTGGAAAGTCATAGGAGCACTGGGAGAGAAGGTCGGTGCTTGGAGAAGTTCCCGACCGTACACCAGAACTAGGATTCCATTGTTGGCAGTCTCGATTGAACCACACAGGTGAGTTCTTCACTCTTCTTGAACCCTTCTTTACAATTCTTTCCTGAGGTAAAGTTATTTGGGTTTGAACGTGTAGTTGTTAATCCTAGATCTATTCCATTATCAGATGATTTGGGAAGCATCATTCACGTATATTGATTAGAGGAGATCAAGGTAGGTGGTCTGATGTTTAATTACAACTACTGAGTGTTTTTTGTGTACCATTATGCCACGAGCCCATGTTTGGGGTGTCGTATGGATAAGGCCTTAAATAATTATGATATCTTGAATTGCATAGATAATCTGATGAAAATTATAAACTGTTGTTTTGGATCATTGCTAGGGTCTAAGGCCACCCCATGGGTGTGTTCCCCTTGTTAAGCCGTTTGGCCAGGATACCCGAGGGTATGCCGTGATTTAGCATGATTGGAGTTTTCTTGAGAGAAATTGTATGTAATTTCTCACTTATGTGTTGGGATCGGCCCGGTTGCTTGTTTATCATGAGGGATGTGTTTCTTATACCTGAGGGAAAGTGTTTTGTTTAGCCTGAGGGTATCTTTTCTTATGTATGTGGGCAGATGTTTCCATGCCTGAGGGAAATATTTGTTATGCATGTGGGAAATCACCAGAGTGTTTCAATTCTATTTACCTGAGTGTATGGTTTTTCATGTCTGAGGAATCTGTTTACTTTTTATATTCACTGTCGTGATTTTACATGTTATACCTCCCAAGCTAAAGCACAGGCATGGTATAGTTTTTCCTTGTACTTGTTAAATAGTTGGTTGTGGTTATTACTGTGGCACTGTATTATATATTGTCAGCTGAGGCAGAGTCTTGGAAACTTAAAATTAAATTATATTGAATTGTTAAATAATAAATGAATTGAACTGGAACTGGAAGGAGTATCTTTTTTGAGTACTTCCTAGTTTACTACATTTTCATTACTGCACACTATTGTTGCACAAATTCACTGACAGTTGGGCATGGGCCTTTGGTGGTTACCTATTGGGATTTATTTCTCACACCCTATTTATGTCACGTCTTGGGCCTAAATAGATTATATTTTTGTAGATGTAGATAAGTTCAAAATTCCCTATGCAGGTACTTGATTGTTTCATAGGAGTAGGAGAGTATGGGACTGATCTTAGGCTTGTGATGTTTCTGAGTTCCTGCGGTGCTGTTTTATTTTGATTTGCTGTAACTGTCCCTTGTATTGTATTCTTTTATATTGTAGTGTATCCTATTTTGGATAATTTCATAGACTTAGGGACATATTGCATCATTATATATGATTTTTGGTCATTTATTTACTTCAGTATTGTGTCATTTTCAGCATTGGTATTGTTTAGTTCTTCTGCTTTTATATGCTTGTATTTTGTTCCACTGCGTTACACTTTGATAAATGGGGGAATAGTTTCCCCACTATCATACCTAGGCCCTCACTGCTAGTCAAAAACCTCTGGCGTTTGGGGAAATGTGTTCCAGGTCATGTTACTAACCGGGTTTGGGGCACCCGTTGAGTAGAACCCAGATCTGGGACGTTACAAAGTAGAATCAAAGGGGTTTCTTTTCTCTGAGTTATTTTATTATTTAGAGATGACGGAAGGTGATAGATTGATGAGGGATTTGGTAATAACTGTGCCTGGGAGTATCTAACCCATGTACAGGTAATGTCCAGATTTCCTCGAATTAAATTTTGATTTTCTGTTTATGATTATTACAATTGATTTGATTTTCACCATTGTGTGACTTACTTGTTGTGTGTTGTTTCTATTTTTATCCTTGGGTTCTATTTAGTTGTAACCCGATGAGATGAGGGTATTCCATCTCATGCATGATTTTGGCATGTGTTAGAATCACATGCCATGCATAGTTTCCATACCATGTAGGTGCATTAGAAATTTCATGTTGTTGTGATAGAAAATGCATGTTGTTGTGATTGATGCCTTGATAAAATACCAACTATTTGATAGGGTATTTTTATGTAAGGTTCTTTGAATGAATGCCAATATTTGGTTTTTGAGGAGCATGGGCCCTCATCAACTTCAATTTGGTGGATCATCGACTTGGTTACTATGTTATAACATGTATAAGAGGCCATGCTTTGATTCATGGAGAGTATGGGCCCTCAAGGATCAGATTTTTGGAACTTAGGTGTTGGTTTTAGTGTTTTTCTATGCTCTGGAGTAGTTTTTGAGGCTTACTATCTGGAAAAACCTAGAATACACGTCGTGTAGTTTTGACTACATGCCATGTACTCTTCTATTGGCAAGAAAGATAAAATTTTTAAGTACACATCATGTACCGTATATACACGCCTTGTAGTTTCTAATCATGTTCTGGGTTGTGTTGGAAGAGACCTAGGGTAGTCAAACTTTGAGGCCACACGCTGTGTACCGGTTGTGCACGATGTTCATGTTGGCCCTGTGTCTGGCCGTGTGACTAACAAACATGAACGACGGAAAAATATTAATTTATAGACGCATTGTCAATGCTGAACATGCCATATACCAGAACCTGGAATTCAACTGTGTATTTAACAACACGGTTCGGTGTAATCCTTTCTTGTACACATCGTGTCCATCTGGAACATGCCGTGTAGTGTCAGCCGAATAGTTAGTCATGTCATTAACAATATGAATAGTTGGAATCTAAGCAGTACACGTCGTGTATATCCTATACACGCCATTTAGTCTCGTTTAAAATAAATTTGTGTGGCTAAGCCATGTATAAGGACTCGGGAAGGGAAGAAAATTCAAGTACATGCCATGTGTTTGGGGTGTTACACAACCAGTGCTGGTAGAGTACACGCCCATGTGAAAGACTTAAGGGAACATGCCGTGTAGTTATTATACACGCCGTGTAGGCTTGTTTTGTAAAACTTGAATGTTTTCTTTCTCCTGTTCCCTTATTACACTCCTTCCTTTTTGTCCATGATAATATTTATCAAAGACGTGTATTTTAGCTTGTAGATTCATGCTGTCGAGATGACCTCGAGTTGTTCGCCAAGATAGTGGCAACGAGTATACGCCACCGATGGTAGGCCATGTGCTACCGATGGATCCTCCAATAGAGCCAGATGTGACACCTGGAAGAGAAGTTTCGTGAAGGCTTCGTATAGTTCATGCAGACCTTCTAGGGATCACCGCCGGCTGCCACATCTATGACAGAGATGACTCATATATTCTAGCAGTAGCATCCGCCAATGTTTTCAGGGTATGGCTGACCATAGGCTGTAGAGTCTTGGATGGGTTCTATACATACTATCTTTGAGCATCTGGAGATGCCTCCAAGGTGGAGGTTCCAGCTTGATACATATATGTGGCGTGATTCTGCAAAGACATGGTGGGATGTTACCACCTAGACCGAGCATCACCGAGGCATGGCATGGGAAGATTTTCTAACAGTCTTCTATGAGTTTTTCTTTCCAGAGACGCTGAGGGAAGATCGAGCTCGAGAGTTCAAGAATCTGTAGCAGGGCGTCATGTCAGTGATGGATTATTCTGCCTGCTTCACCAAGCTACAACGCATTGCCCTTGTTCTGGGGAGTGATGAGACGTTGAGGGATCGAAGTTTTGAGGATGTTCTTTGATATGACATCTGAGCATTGGTAAATGTTTTCAGGTTTCTTAAAGTGCATTCCATTGTGAACCAGGAACTGATTACTGAGCGGAACCTATGGGAAGATAGTGTTGTAGGCCAGGGTGTTTCGGCACTAGTTTCTAGTACTATTTCTACCGGTAAGAGGAAAAGGCAAATGGATTTCTCTCACGGTGATAGTACTAGCTATAAGAACTCTTTAGGTGGCTAGGTTTAGTGATACCATTGTGGTAAATAGGGGTACAAGAGACCTCAGTGTCCACGTGACCTAGTGGAGTGCCGAGCTTGCAGCATGATAGGTCATCTGCAGTGCTTTTACATGGCATTTCCCCCAGTGGATAGTGAGAGGGGTTCTGTGCAGACTCTGCATACAGGAGTAGGGACAACATCTTCTTACCATTCTATGATGTGGGATATGTTGGGACGCATAGGTCGAGTTAGTGTTTATGGTCTTGGTATCCAGAGACAAATATCTCAAAGACAGTAGGGCGGGTCAGCTCAGAGTAGTCACGCTGTGTCGTAGGGTCGTGGCACTGGGCAAGCATATGCAGTGCAACAGACCCAACATGAGCAGGGTCCCATACCTTCCACTGGCAGAGGTACTGTTCTAGTTGCATCTTTTTTGTCTTCAGTGCTTTTTGATATTGGTTTTACACATAGCTTTATATCTATTCCCATTGTGGAGAGCCTGGGGCTTTGTGTTTCTTCTTCTTCTGATGTTATGATGCTAGACACTCCATTGGGGATTAGAACAGCAGGTGTGCGTCTGTGTAACGAGTGACCCTTAGAGGTTGGTGGGTGTCACTTTCTATGGGACCTCTACGTCTTAGAGATGATGAGATTTGACTTCATTCTTGGGATGTATTAGTTGGTACCCTTTCAAGCCTTTGTAGATATCTATCATCGTAGGGTGAGTTTCACGTCACCAGAGGGCGGGGACTTTCTATACAAGGGCGAATGGGTTGTCGAGGAAAGCTGAGCTGGACCCAAGCATCGTGGGCGAGGTGGTGTGACAGCCCAGATTGCGATTTTATATCTGTATGACCAAGGAACTTTTCAAGAGGCACTACTGTAAAATGGGTATATACCAACGGTTTTACAAAAAAACGTGGGAATAGTGTACCCCTATACCCACGGTTTTTCTTAAAACCGTGGGGATAGGTTTATTTTGAACACTTATACCCACATTTTTGAAAAACAGTGGGTATATGTGTTTTTTTTCAAACCCTATACCCACGGTTTGCCAAACCGTGGGTATAGGGTTTTCCCCGAAAACCTATGCCCACAGTTTTTTAAAACCGTGCATGTTTGGGTTTTTTTTGAAGACCTATACCCACGGTTTTGGAGAACCGTGGGTATATCTTTCCTGTATTATGGTGGGGAAAAATATTACGCAGGACAATGAAAAACAAAATTGTTGTGAACACGGTTTTTCTTAATATAATTACAAATATACAAATATAAACACAACTAGCATACGTAGGTTGGTTGGTTAGATCATTGGTCTTGTATAAAACGGTCTTCTGGTAGATTCTCAATGAATTATATTTTTCTTTTAAATGAGTTTAAATAATATAAGTAAAGAGATGTATAATGTAAAGACCCGAAATTTTGAATAAACATTGTTTCCTAATTTTATGTGTTATTTTATTTTATTTTTATACTCAACAAAAATGTTTCATTTGATAACATGAGTATAATTAAAATGATACTGTTGGTTTTTGACTGTTATATGACCATTGGTCAATATGACCGCTGGAAACTAAACGTTTTGATTATTGTCTCTAATACAAGTAATCTTGGTTAATTAATATAGAAATATGATTTGATGGCCTCACCCAGTAGTCTTGGACCGATCGAATCCCATCTAACAGAACTTGGGAAGCAGGTAGCACCACTGGGATTTGCACTAGACCAAACCAAATCTGAACTTCATCGTGTGAAGCTAGAACGGGATCACCTTCGCGAGAAGTTCAAACTGATAGAAATTACTACTCGTGCGATGTTGGCCGAGCCTCCCTCGGATTCTCTCACCTTAGCACACCTTACACTTAGGTCCTATGCTAGTGTGATAAAGGGCTATGTAAGGAGACCGTAACTGCCTTGTGTAATCCTTTGTTTTAAATAAAAATCGGGATTTCTTCTTATGATGAAGTTTATGAATTTTTAAATGACCAGATAAATATAGTATGCATATTTTTGATGAATTTTAGAAAAAGTATTTTTTAAAAATGTTTTTGTAAACCTTAAATAATTAAAAATGTGTAATGATTTGCGAAAAGTGGTCTTCTACAATTATGTTCAGTACGAAATTTAGAGTCTAATAAGATCAACTTTATTTTTGATGAACAGTAAAATATGAATAGTGATTTTATGATTAGGATTAGTAATGAGTCCAAATGGATTAGTAATCTCACATAAATAAAGTATTAGTATATTCTAGGCACCTTGATTAAGTAATGTGATTCAATAAAATGGTTAAATAATGGTTTCATAAATTATTAGTCAAGTATTAGTTTTTTCAGGTGAATAGTGTTTTTAATTAAAAATTTAAATAAAAATAATTAGAATTTTTTTTTTATAAAATGGACTTTATTTTTGAACTCAGAGCATCGATATTATGTTATGGTAATTTTTGGGGATTTTTCTAAAAAAAATGAATTTTCGGTGAATAGTGTATTTATTTAAAAATAAAATTAAAAATATTTAGAAAATTATTTTTATAAAATGGAGTTCATTTTTGAAATCAGAGCCTTGATATTTGGTTAATGTGAAATTTTTGGATTTTTCTGAGAAAGTTGAATTTTTAGTGAATAGTAAAAATACAGTTTTAGGGTTTCGGTATGTTTAATGACATCATAACTGTGTCATGATGATGTCATGAGTTATTTTAAGGGTTGGACGGCCAAGGGTGATGATTTATTGTTTTTTGGGCCCCATGTGGCCTAACTCCATTGTAAATGCCAAGGGAGAGCACATGGTTTTGAGAAAAGCACTTGTGAGGTGTCCCTTGGCCATTAATGCCTTGTCCCCTCACTTTCCCTATAAATACCCACCCTTTCCTCCATTAGTTTTCACTCCCAAGTCTCCCCCAACGAAGTTCTGGCGTCCTTACCTCCCAAGGAGTCCTCCCAAGGTTCCCCCAAGCCCTCAAGGTCCAAACCTTTGAGTTTTAAGAGTTACGTTTTAAGGTAAGGGATCTGATCTCTCTCTTTCTTTTCAAACAATCTCTTTTATGTAATTTATTTTATGTTCCATGTTCTTATGTTAAAGGGTGTTCTTTTATACTGCTCTTACTACCCTTTTCATGTTCACATAATGAGAGATCGCCTCTTACTCTCATTATTTCGTTTTATGAAGTTTTAAGTGGCGCCGTTAGGCAGCCAAATTTTTTGTAACAGATTCTTTCTCCCTTCTCATTTTTCAAGATCTATTATCGTGTAAAGTATTTCAAGTTCCTTTTTATTATGTTGGGGTACGATCTCTAAATTTATCATACTGATCTTTTATGATCATATGATGAGAGATCCCATTTGATCTCTTCAATTCAGTTTTTTGAAGTTTTAAGTGGCGCCGTTAGGCTGCCGAATTTTTAAGTGGTTCTTCACCCTTCTCGTTTTGAAGTTCTACTTTCATGTCTATTCTTTCACGTTCCTTTTTGTTATGTTGGGGTATGATCTCTATATCTATCATACTGGACTCTTATGTTCATATGATGAGAGACCCTATTTGATCTCATCAATTCGTTTTTGTTGAAGTTTAAGTGACGCCATTAGGCTGCCGAATTTTTAAGGGATTCTTTCACCCTTCTCCTTTTCAATGTTCTAATTCCATGTCAAGTCTTGCAAGTTACTTTTTATTATGTTGGGGGATGATCTATATATCTATCGTACTGATATTTTATGTTCTTATGATGAGAGACCCTATTTTACATCATCAATTCATTTTTGGTTGAAGTTTATGTAATGCTGTTAGGCTGCCGAATTTTAATAAGAGAAATCTTATTTTTGTCTTCCTATCATGTTCTTCATTTCATATGGTATATTTTCAAATTTCATTACCATGTTCTTAAATCCCTTATATTCTATCCCTCTACTGTTTTATGGGTCATTTATCATTGTTTGACCCATGTCCCCTCTCTTTTCAACGTTTTCTAAAACCTTGTAACGTAGCCGTTGTGCTGCAGAATTTTCGTCTCAAAATGCCTCTCTCTTTTTCTCAAAATTACTTCATGTTATTAAGTGAATACTCAAAGTTCTTATTTCTACAGGGTTATTCACTTATATACAAAAATGATCTATTTTAAATTCTGGGATTTACATACATGATACCCGCTTTCCCTTTCCGTGGGTTTAAAGTAACGTAAAGATCATGTCTTTAAAGCAGTTCTTAAAACATTATGATTATGAAATGAAACCCATTTATTTTATGCTATATGGGTTATTTATGAAATTTTTGATGATGATATATGTGACTCACATGATAATAAAGGAAAATTTAAGGGTGTGCCCTGATAGCGCTCCAATGCATTGGGTAAAGACTTAATCTCTAGAAATGACCATTTTTTACGACGCCTTGGTGAATAACCTTGGTAATTTGTAATGACACCTTGGGGATGGACCTTGGTGAAACGAAACGATTGTCAATATTAAATGTTGTAGCCACATATTCATGTTATGAAAAATGTTATTTTTCTAATGATATGCTTCATGGTTTCATTTTCATGCCTTAAAGTTCTTTTCATGTCCTTATTGAAGTATCTCAAGTTCACATGTAAAATGTTTCTCTTGTTTCCCTTACTAGGCCTTCTGCTCACCCTTTTTTTTGTTGTATGTCCCTAGGTTATGAGATGCAGTAATGAACCAAGGATGAACATAAGGAGAAGCCTTTCAAGGGTTTAAGAAGAATGTTTTATTTATGTTTTCATGTTTTAAGTTCCTAGTTTCCAAGACACTAAACCTTAAAGATCCTCGGTTTTGTAAAATGTAATGAAAGTTTATGTGATAAAAAGGCGGGATGTTATAGTTGGTATCAAAGGATGGTTTAGTTATTTGTGGAAATTAGGATATGAAAACTCTAGGAAGAACCCTATAGAAAAGTTTAAAAATATGAAATCTTCCTGGTATTTTGGTGAGTATTGATTAAGGGGTTTCCAAGTAAATACATCCCTGTCTGGATACGAGCAGGTAGAGGTGGCTCTGGCACAGATGTACATAGGGGTAAAACCCGAAAACACCGCTTTGAGCTAGACTCAAACGGGAACTGGTACACGACAACGGGCCTTGCTGCACTCTTGGTTATGACACTCCCGGGAGATATGCTTTGGTAAATTCATAAGCTTAGTATGAACCATTGTTAAAGGAACAAATATAAAATAAAATAAAGGTTCACTTAAGAATATATGATCATGGATAACCTAGATGGGAACCTAGGGGATCACAATTTGGGGTATACTTTTCTTCTACAAGTTATCCTTATATGCTTTAAGTTTCTTTTCATGATTATTGGATAAGTATTTAAGCCCCTAATTATAGCTTCTTTTCTTAGTTAATGGCGGGAAATGGAAGAACATGTCCCAACAACCAATGTGATAGGAAATGCTACGATTGTCGTATTAATACGACAGAGATGATTGGGCGATTAAAAGATGATTATTATTTTGGAAGACGTTCACTATTTTGAGGACCCTATATGATCAAGGTAAATAGATTACTACAGTATTTTCATTGAGGAGTAAGGTTGACTTATATTTTGTGGAATCAATGAATTTAAGGTGGACTTATAGTAATTTAGGTTACTTATGGAAATGTTTAACCTATCTTGGGTAAAATATGTTTAGGTTAGCTACTTTTGTTATAAGATGTTAGGTGTGGTTGATGTTGTTTGGAGATAAACAATGAAGTTTATTTTGGAAGACTATGTTATCAAAACCCTCTTGTATTTGGGTTTCAATCTTAGTTTGGTTTATTTTGAGGAATTTTAAGGACCGTTATTTATGGGATGGTCTATGATGAACTTTGGGTAGTACCATGGAACTTTAAAGATTTAAAAATAGTTTCCCTTCCAATGGGATTCTTTCTTTTTTAAGAGTTGTTTTACTTTACCCTTTCTGTTTTTGGGATAATGTTTAAAGATAGAAGAAATAGATAGTTAATCTTTTGTGGATTATGTGATTCTCTAGAAGATGATTCTTGTGTTTTAATGAGACCAAGTAGTTTTGAATGCTCATCTTTTGGAGAAAAGATTAGTTTTGGCAAGAACTTATTAAAGGATGAAACTCTACATGACGGTAGGTATATTTTCTTATGTTTTTGTTCTATGTAGTAAATGAATTCGTCAATATTATGAAAAGGAATGTAAAACAAAAATGTTGTTGGTTTACGTTTCCTACTAGGTAATCAATGACCGTTTACACACATCATAAGTTTGGGATTTTATTATGGTTAACTTTCTCCTAATCACATTCTCTATCACTCTCCCTCAGAACTTGACCCTTTGGTTTTCTTCCATGTCCATGTTTTCCTACATGGAATCCTAGTGTGGGCTAACTCGGGTGACCTTCGTACTTCCCTTTCTTTCTTTTAAAGTTATAGTTTTACTGACTCCTTTTCCGATGTGGGACATTCAATGAAATTTCAAAACCTAATTTTAAAAAAATTTTGATGACGCAATTTCTTAAGGGGGGGAGATTGTAACGACCCGAAATTTTGAATAAACCTTGTTTCCTAATTTTATGTATTATTTTATTTTATTTTTATACTCAACAAAAATGTATCATTTGATAACATGAGTATAATTAAAATGATACCGTCGGTTTTTTACTATTATATGACCATTGGTCAATATGACCGCTAGAAACTAAACGTTTTGATTATTGTCTCTAATACAAGTAATCTTGGTTAATTAATATAGAAAGAAGATTCGATGGCCTCACCCAGTAGACTTGGTCCGATCAAAGCCCATCTAATAGAAATTGGGAAAGAGGTAGCACCACTAGGCTTTGCTCTGGACCAAACCCAAGCTGAACATCATCGTGTGAAGCTAGAACGGGATCGCCTTCGCGAGAAGTTCAAACTGATAGAAATTACTACTCGTGTGATGTTGGTCGAGCCTCCTTCGGATTCTCTCACCTTAGCACACCTTACACATAGGTTCTATGCTGGTGTGATAAGGGGCTATGTAAGGAGACCGTAACTGCCTTGTGTAATCCTTTGTTTTAAATAAAAATTGGGATTTCTTCTTATGATGAAGTTTATGAATTTTCAAATGACCGGATAAATATAGTATGCATATTTTTGATGAATTTTAGTAAAAGTAGATTTTAAAAATGTTTTTTTAAACCTTAAATAATTAAAAATGTGTAATGATTTGAAAAAAATGGTCTTCTACAATTATGTTCAGTACGAAATTTAGAGTCTAATAAGATCAACTTGATTTTTGATGAATAGTAAAATATGAATAGTGATTTTATGATTAGGATTAGTAATGAGTCCAAATGGATTAGTAATATCACTTAAATAAAGTATTAGTATAATCTAGGCACCTTGATTAAGTAATGTGATTCAATAAAATGGTTAAATAATGGTTTCATAAATTATTAGTCAAGTATTAGTTTTTTCGGGTGAATAGTTTTTTTTAATTAAAAATTTAATTAAAAATAATTAGAAAATTATTTTTATAAAATGGAATTTATTTTTGAACTCAAAGCATTGATATTATGTTATGGTAATTTTAGGGGATTTTTCTAAAAAAATGAATTTTCGGTGAATAGTGTATTTATTTAAAAATAAAATTAAAAATATTTAGAAAAATATTTTTATAAAATGGAGTTCATTTTTTAAATCAGAGCCTTGATATTTGGTTAATGTGAAATTTTGGTATTTTGCTGAGAAAGTTGAATTTTCAGTGAATAGTAAAAATACAGTTTTAGGGTTTCGGTATGTTTAATGACATCATAACTCTGTCATGATGATGTCATGAGTTATTTTAAGGTTTCGCCGGCCAAGGGTGATGAATTATTGTTTTTCGGGCCCCATGTGGCCTAACTCCATGGTAAATTCCAATGGAGAGAACATGGTTTTGAGAAAAGCACTTGTGAGGTGTCCCTTGGCCATTAATGCCTTGTCCCCTCACTTTCCCTATAAATACCCACCCTTTCCTCTTTTATTTTTTACTCCCAACTCTCCCCCAATGAATTTCCGGTCTCCTTACCTCCCAAGTAGTCCTCCCAAGATGCCCCCAAGCCCTCAAGGTCCAAACCTTTTAGTTTTAAGAGTTACGTTTTAAGGTAAGGGATCTGATCTCTCTCTTTCTTTTCAAGAAATATATTTTATGTAATTTCTTTTATGCTCCATGTTCTTATGTTAAAGGGTGTTCTTTTATACTCCTCTTACTGCCCTTTTCATGTTCACATAATGGGATATCACCTCTTACTCTCATTATTTCGTTTTATGAAGTTTTAAGTGGCGTCGTTAGGCTGCCGAAGTTTTTGTAACGGATTCTTTCTCCCTTCTAATTTTTCAAGATCTATTATCATGTAAAGTATTTCAAGTTCCTTTTTATTATGTTGGGGGATAATCTCTAAATTTATCATACTAATCTTTTATGATCATATGATGAGATACCCCATTTGATATCTTCAATTCAGTTTTTTGAAGTTTTAAGTGGCGTCGTTAGGCTGCCGAATTTTTAAGTGGTTCTTCACCCTTCTCGTTTTGAAGTTCCACTTTCATGTCAATTCATTCAAGTTACTTTTTGTTATGTTGGGGTATGATTTCTATATCTATCATACTGGACTCTTATTTTCATATGATTAGAGACCCTATTTGATCTCATCAATTCATTTTTGTTTATGTTTAAGTGACACCGTTAGGCTGCCGAATTTTTAAGGGATTCTTTCACCCTTCTCATTTTCAAAGTTCTAATTCCATGTCAAGTCTTGCAAGTTCCTTTTTATTATGTTGTGGTATGATCCCTATATCTATCATACTGATATTTTATGTTCATATGATGAGATACCCTATTTGACATCATCAATTCATTTTTTGTTGAAGTTTATGTAACACTGTTAGGCTGCCGAATTTTCATAAGAGAAATCTTATTTTTTTCTTCATTTCATGTTCTTCATTTCATATGGTATATTTTTAAATTTCATTACCATGTTCTTAAATCCCTTATATTCTATCCCTCTACTGTTTTATGGGTCATTTATCATTGTTTGACCCATGTCCCCTCTCTTTTCAACGTTTTCTAAAACCTTGTAACGTAGCCGTTGTGCTGCAGAATTTTCGTCTCAAAATGCCTCTCTCTTTTTCTCAAAATTACTTCCTGTTATTAAGTGAATACTCAAAGTTTTTATTTCTATAGGGTTATTCACATATATACAAAAATGTTCTATTTTAAATTCTTGGATTTACATAGATGATACCCACTTTCCCTTTTCGTGGGATTAATGTAACGTAAATATCATGTATTTAAAGCAGTTTTTAAAATGTAATGATTATGAAATGAAACCCATTTATTTTATGCTATATGGGTTATTTATGAAATATTTGATGATGATATATGTGGCTCACATGATAATAAAGGAAAATTTAAGGGTGAGCCCTGATAGCGCTCCAATGCATTGGGTAAAGACTTAATCTCTAGAGATGACCATTTTTAACGACGTCTTGGTGAATAACCTTGGTAATTTTTAATGACACCTTGGGGATGGACCTTGGTGAAATGAAACGATTGTCAATATTAAATGTTGTAGCCACATCTTCATGTTATGAAAAATGTTATTTTTATTATGATATGCTTCATGGTTTCATTTTCATGCCTTAAAGTTCTTTTCATGTCCTTGTTGAAGTATCTCAAGTTCACATGTAAAATGTTTCTCTTGTTTCCCTTACTGGGCCTTCTTCTCACCCTTTCTTTTGTTGTATGTCCCCAGGTTATGAGATGCAGTAATGAACCTAGGATGAACTTAAGGAGAAGTCTTTCAAGGGTTTAAGAAGAATGTTTTATATATGTTTTCATGTTTTAAGTTCCTGGTTTCCAAGACACTAAACCTTAAAGATCCTCGGGTTTTTAAAATGTAAATAAAGTTTATGTGATAAAAAAGCGGGATTCTATATATAATAATCTTTACAAAATAATCCCAGCTCAGTTGGTAAGGCATAGGGTCATCCTTGCAGCGGGCCCATGTTTGAATCCCTCTGTTTGAATTTTTTGGTAAGCACCTATATTAATATATATATATATATATATATATATGCATATGTATGCATATATAACAAATTTTAATTACAGCTCGGTTGGTCGCTTGTCCTGTTGCGCCCGTGAGGCTTTGCGTGAGGTACAGGTTCGAAACACGCCCTGCGTTTTTTTAATATAAATACCGCATATTAATATATATATCCAGATATATGTATATATGATAGATTAAATTGATGGCTCAGGTGGTCTGTTAGTAGGGCGCGGCCGCCATGCTCATCTCAGGGCCTGGGTTCGAAACCCACAGAGCGTTATTTTTGAATATTTAAATCCCCACAGTTCTCAAACCGTGGGGTCAACGTTGTGCCATCCTGTACACAGGCCTTCCACGCTGTGGAAATCTTATCCCCATGGTTTGGGAGAAACCTTGGGTATAGGCCGACCCCCTATCCCAACATCATTCCAGATCATGGTTCCCAAAATTGTGGGTATAGCCTATACCCACGGTTTTGGGGGCTATACCCATGGTTTTGAACCATGGGTATAGGGATGTTTTCTAGTAGTGAGGATTTCACTCTAGTAGTTGAACATTTCATGGATGTCTTCTCGGATGACTTTTCAGGTCTACCTCCAAATTGAGAGGTGTATTTCTCTATTGAGCTTGTTTGAGGAGCAGCACTGGTGTCCATTCCTCTTTATAGGATGGATACACCAAAGTTGTAGGAGCTCAAGAGAAAGTTGCAGGAGTTGCAGACAAGGGGTTTCATCCGACACAGTACTTCTCCTTGGGGTACACCTGTCCTGTTTTTGAAGAAGTCGGAAGGTACCCTCAGACTCTGTTTGGATTATTGGAAGTTGAAACAATTGATGGTGAAGAACCTATATCCTTTACAAAGGATTGATGATATTTTTGATCAACATTGAGGAGAATTAGTATTCTCAAAAATTGACTTGAGATCTTTATATCATCAGTTGAAAGTTATCCCATCAGCCATACCACTTACAGAAATTCTGAGCAGATATGGTATATATGAGTACTTGGTTATGTTGTTCAGACTCACGAATGCGCTAGCAGTTTTCATGGATCTGATGAATCATGTGTTCCACCCATATCTAGATTCTATTGTGGTAGTCTTCATGGATGATATCTTGGTGTACTCTCACACTCGATACCACCATGCTACCCATCTTGAGATCGTGTTGAGTACACTGAGAGAGAATCAGATATATTCTATGCTCTCAAAATGCCACTTTTGGATAGACCAGATTCACTTCCTGGGTCATATCATCTTAGAGGCAGGAGTTGTAGTGGACCCAGAGAAAGTGAGAGTAGTAGTTTCTTGAGAGCAGCCTAAGAACGTGTTTGAGATATGAACTTTCTTGGGACTGGCTGGTTACTACAGGCACTTCATACTGGACTTCTCCCGCTTAGCAACGTCGTTGATGGGTTTGAATAAGAAGGGTCTGGAGTTTTTTTTGGTCAGAAGCTTGCGAGACGGCCTTTCAAGAGCTGAAGGGAAGGTTGGCATCAGCACCATCCCTGATACTTCTAGAGAAATGGAAGATCTATACAGTTTACTATGATGCATCAGGTATTGGGCTAGGGTCCATGTTGATTCCAGGTGATCAAGTAGTTGTGTACGGGTCTTGGCAGTTGAGGCCACATGAGAGTAATTACCCGACGCATGATCTCGTGTTGGCAACAGTTGTTCATGCGTTATGCTGTTGGAGAAATTATCTCTTGGGAGAGAATTTTGTGGTGTTCACGGACCAAAAAACTCTAAAATATATCTTCACCCAGTGAGACATGAATCTGAGATAGTGAAGGTGGGTTGAATACCTTCAGTCCTTCGACTTCGAGCTTTCCTATACACCTAGTAAGGGTAATGCAGTAGTTGATGCACTGAGTAGGAGGACTCAGATACAGGCAGTGCAGGAGTCCAGTGGTGAGTGGAAGCTTATGGATTTATTCTTTGAGATGCATTTAGAGGTACACGATGGTCAGGGGAAAACTTATCTTTCATCCTTAGCTATGACTTTTACCCTCCTGGATAGAGTGAGGATGAGACAGCTATCGAATTCAGAAGGCCTAGTCCTACGAGATTTGGTTGCAAGTGTTGACCCTCCTCCTGGTTGGACTATAGGAGATGATTAAGTATTGTGTGTCCATGGATTAGTGTGGGTTCCAGGGGATATACACAAGGAGTTGATGTGATAGTTTCATGCTTTATGTTTGGCATTGAATCCTAGTGTTACCAAAATGTACCGTGACTTGAGATGTCGGTATTGGTGGCTGGGTATAAATTGGGAAGTAGCTGGTTTTATTGCGAGATGTTCCATTTGTCAATAGGTGAAGGCAGAGCATTAGAGGTCAGTCGGACTGTTACAACAGTTACCCATTCTGGAGTGGAAATGGGATGATGTTGCGATAGACTTCGTGACCGGGTTTCTGAGGTCACATCGAGGTAGTGATGTTGTGTGGGTTGTTGTGGACACACTTACAAAGGTAGCTCAGTTTTTTCCGATCAAGGAGACCTTTGGTGTTGACAGGCTTGGAAAGTTGTATATCTGAGAGCTGGTACATCCTCATGGGGTTCTTCATTCTATTGTTTCATATAGGGATGCCCATTTTACATCTCGTTTCTTGCAGAGCTTTCAGAGGGAACTGGGTACACATGTGCTTCTGAGCACAGCTTACCACCCTCAGACTGATGGATAGTCAAAACATATGATACAAGTGCTTGAGGAAATGTTGCGTGCATACATCTTTGACTTTGGGGGCTCTTGGGAGAGGCACATACCCCTGGTCGAGTTTTCCTACAATAATAGTTTTCAGGAAAATATTGATATGGCACCTTATGAGGCTTTATATGGTAGGTCATGCCGATCACCCCTATACTGGTTGGAGGCAGGTGAGGCAGCTTTACTGGGACCACGTCTCATGCAGGAGACTTTAGAGCAGGTCTAGTTGATTTTGAAGCATATGGATACTGTACAGTCTCGTCAAAAATATTATACTGATCGGCGTATACAAACCTTGGAGTTCATGGTTGAGGATCAGGTTTTCATGCATGTTTCACCGAGGTTGGGACATAGGCATATCAGAAGACAAGTTTAACTTTCACCAAGGTATGTGGGGTTGTTTGAGATTCTGGAGAGAATTAGGCTAGTTTCCTATCGGTTGTAGTTACCACAGAGGCATTGGGCCATGCACGACATCTTCCATGTATCTCAGCTACACTGTTATCACTCAAAACTATCTAACATTTTTCAGCCTGAGGAGGTTGAGCTTCAGGCCGATGCATCCTTTGAGGAGAATCTGATTCATATTGTTGATAGGATCACGAAGGTTCTCTAAGGCCGATCAGTTCCTATCGTACGTGTGTTATGGCAGCATGATCGAGTGCAGGACGAAACATGAAAGTGGGAAACTGACGTACATGCTCAGTGGATAGAATTGTTCATAGCATTATCTTCACCACCCTTGGAAGGGAAATTCGAAGACGAATTGCGATAATGTGGGAATTTTGTAAGAACATGTTTCTTATTCTTGTGGTACAGATTTCTTCTTTTCCATTTCCCTTTAGGGTTTTTGAGAAAATAATGAAAATGGGAAAAATCCAAAATTTTGTGGGTACACGCCATGTACTTTTCCACACGCTGTGTACTTGGGCTGTGTGGGATCAGTACATAGGGCGTGTAGTCCTGTCGGAGATGGAGTGTGTAAAAACTGACTACACTCCATGTACTTAGTATATACACACCATGTAAGCAGTCGGCAGGTGAATAGTAACGTAGTGGAATTTTCCCCAGTGGAGCGACAGAACACACCATGTACTTAGGAATACACATCGTGTACTCATGTCAACAGATGAACAATTAGGAGGTGGAAAGTGGTCGCCCGAGGAACAGTTAAAAATGGAAAGTACACGTCGTGTACTTGAGAGTACACACTGTGTAGTTTGTTTTTTCACTTAAAATGGGTAGTAGCCTCCTCTTTTGATAGTGAAAGCTTGGAATGTTGGAGGAGTTCCAGAAGAGAAGACTGGATCTTGGAGAAGCTCACGACTATACACTGGAACTCGGATTCCTTCGCTGACGGTTTTGATTGAACAACGCAGGTGAGTTCCTCACTCTTCTTGAACCCTTATTTTTAATTCTTTCTCAAGGGGAAGTTATTTTTGTTTGAACCTGTAGTTTTTAATCCCAGATATATTTTGTTCTAGAGTGTTTTGGGAAGCGTTGTTCACGTATATTGATCAAAGGAGATCAAGGTAAGTAGTCTGATGTTTAATTCCAACAGCTGAGCATTTTTGTGTACCATTTTTCCACGATCCCATGTTTGGGGTGTCGTATGGCTGAGGAATTGAATAATTATGATATCTAGAATTGCATTGATAATCTGATGATAATTATAAACTGCTATTTTGGAACATTTCTTGGGTCCAAGGCCACCTCGTGGGTGTGTTCCCCTTGTTAAGTCGTTTGGTCAAGATACCCAAGCGTATGTTGTGATTTGGCATGCTTTGTGTTTTTTTAGGGAAACTGTAAGTAATTGCTTGATTATGTGTTTGAATCAGCCTGAATTCTTGTTTAGATTGAGGGCAATGTTTCTTATGCTTGAGGGAAAGTGTTTTTTTAGCTTGAGGGAAACGTTTCTTATGCCTGTGGGAAGATGCTTTCATGCTTGGGGGCATTATCTCATATACCTGAGGGAAATATTTGTTATTCCTGTGGGAAATCACATAAGGGTATAAATTATATTTACCTAAGGGAAAGGTTTTTCATGTATGAGGACTTCGTTTACATCATATATTCACTGTGGTAATTTTACATGTTATACCTTCCAAGATAAAGCACAGGCTTGGTATTGTTTTACCTTGTATTTTCTAGATAGCTGGTTCTGGTTTTTTCTACGGCACTGTATAGGATATTTTCAGATGAGGCTGAGTCTCAGGAACTTATAATTCAATTATATTGAATTGTTAAATAATAAATAAATGAAAATGGAACTTGTAGTAGTGGATGCTTTTGAGTACTTCCTAGTTTTCTATATTTTCATTATTGCACACTATTGTTGCACAAATTCACTAACAGTTGGGAATGGGCCTTTGGTGGTTGCCTAATAGGATTTATTTCCCACACCCTATTTCGGTCATGTATTGGTCCCAAATAGATTATATTGCTGCAGGTGTAGATAAGGGAAAAATTCCCTATACAGGTACTTGATTGTTGTAGAGGAGTAGGAGAGCATGGGACTGAGCGTTGGCTTGTGATGCTGCTGAGTTCTTGTTGCACTATTTTATATTTCTTTGCTATAATTTTCCCTTGTATTATATTTTTTCATATTGCAGTGTATCCTTTTGTGGATACTTTCATAGACTTAGGGACATATTGCATCATTATATATGAATGTTGGTCATTTCATTACGTCAGTACTGTGTCTTTTTCAGCATTGGTATTTTTTAATGCTTCCACTTTTCTATTCATATATTTTTCTTCACTATGTTTCACTTTGATAAATGAGGTCATAGTTTCCCCACTATCATACCTAAGACCTCATTGCTAGTCAGCAGCCTCTAGCATTTGGGGAAATGCGCTCGAGGTGATGTTACCAACGAGGTTTGGGGCACCCGTTGAGTGGCACCCAAATCCGGGATGTTACAAGTTCAATTTCAATTCAATTAATCCCATTTAGGTAATTTTAATCACTTTAATATTCAATTTAGATATAAAAGCTTTTTGAGCTTTTGAGCTTTTGAACATTGTCTCCTTAAAATCCCGGTTACTCGTCTCATCTACGGGATTAATTTTAAATTAATTTTTTATGCTTCTATGAATTGTATTTGGAAAAGTGGATTCCATATTTTGAATTTTAATAATTTATATTTTATAATAATATCAAATTATTTTTTTATAAAATTAATAGTGAAAATAGTAAAAATTATTTGCTGTGATTAATGTAAAAATGGGTTTACCATGGGTAAAACTAAATAGATAATGGAACAAATTTCTTATAAATTTATCTAAAAACTATTTTATGGTAATATTTAAACCATTTAATTTATAATTTTTATTAATTTACTAATTTGAACACTTTTGAAAAATGAAAAACATCAGATCACTTATTTCTTTTCAAAGAAACCAAGTCTGTCTTCTCCCCCACTTATAAAAGGCCACCCCCTATAATCTCTTATACAGTCGTTAAAACCTCATTGGTTCATCCAATACCTACCAAAATCACTTTTCAAATTACATCCTGTAACACCCTGAGATTTTATGAAAAATATTCGTTTTAATTTTATTGATGTCTTGTGTTGTACGCTACACCAAAAGGATCTTTCACTAAATGCATCTGTGAGTTGTCTTGCATTACACGCAATCGTGAACTTCCACGATAGCATGTGTTGTACGCAATATTGAGTTTCACTAAACAACGATATGTTATATAAACTAGTCGTTATGAATAGTAATACCCACTTTTTAAAATTTTATAAATTTTATCTTTTGAAATGGACTTCATTTTTGGATTTTGGAATATCGAAATTAGCCTAGGGTGAATTTTTGGTATTTTTATGAAAACATTCAATTTTTGATGAATAGTGAAAACACTAGGTTACTATTTAAAAACCAACTTTTTATTTAAATAATTATTTATTTAATTTAATTTTTTTAGGTCAAAATTGATACATAACACCTATATAATCACTATTTAATTCATTGGAGTCATTTTATAATAATTTTATATATATATAAATTTTATTGAACTTTTCACCGCCTTTTACCCACCTCCTAGGAGAATTTGAAAATTCACAGAAAACGTAATTTTACCACTTCTCTAAGTGGAATTTATAAAATCCGAGAGACACAGTTAATATCATGGACTAAAATGTGGTTGAATGAGATGAAAATAATTTTTTTTGAATATAAACTTTTTACTTTTTTTACCACGGTTAAAAGTGAATAGGGTAATTAAGGGTAAAAATAATATTATTATTATACTAACACATGTAATAATTCTGTTGGATAAGTTTAATTCGACCAAAAACAAACTTAGGAGTAAAATATGACCATTTAGGCCCACTTGGATTAGATTAGGACATTTAATATAGTTTTATTTAAAGAATAGCTAAAATAATTAAAATCAAAGTTTAATAGCTAAAACATTTTTAATATAGGGTTATACATAAGATAAATTAAACTATAAATATTCATTAGAAATCTAAAACGATTTCCTAAATAATGGTATTTTATTTATAATTTTTAGACATTATATAATTTAATTTATTTATAACACAATGATGATGCAGTAATCATCTTATTAATGAAATATTGACAAAATTGATGTTATAAATACACAAATAAATGTAATTTGAGTCTTTTTATGAATTCCACTACTTTTATAGGTTAATATGACATATTATTATTTATTTAATTATCTTTTTTCTAACTAGTCATTCTGTTATGAGTTTTTCAAAAATCAATTACCAAATAGTGTCAAAATTGACATAAAATAGTTTTTAAAACTAATATTATATTATTAATTGCTATTTTATTCCTAAATATCTAAGGATCGGCCAAATGACTTATATAAGGTTATATATATTAATAATAAACAACTTGTGGTTCTTTTGTCTTGTTATAGTAAGTTTATTAACCTTATAGTGTAAGAAAACAAGAAGACACGGTAAAAGTAAAATTATTTAACTTAAAGTTAAATCTATATGATAATGTTAAAATATAAACCTAAACTTGTATAAATTATATTGGATTAGATTATTTTGACCCATACCCACCTTAGATGTGAAATAAATCAAGTTTGAGATATTAAAAACCAACCATTACTTTATAATAAAATAATATTTTAAGTTTTCCTAAGGTGCCCCACTCCTCCCTTATAAAAGGGAACATCCTCCCTCTCTTCCTCACACCACTTTGAGCCTTCAAGCTCGGCCAAAACATGCCAATTTCTCTTTTCCACTTTCCTATAAACATCCTAGAGGTCCTGGTCTTCTTCAAAGACCACTTTTAGTGCCCTAAGAGGAGGTTAAGAAGAGGCGCTTCAAAGAAGATGTAATGTTCGTTACCGATTCTTTCAACTTTATTTCTTCTTCCACTTCTTCTTCTTTAGTAGTTTAATTATGAGGTAATAACATCAGTATCACTCATATACTGATATATTATTATAAGTATGAAACAACCCTATTTCACCATCTATCCATCCTACGGAAAACAAAATCATCGCGTGTGTGTACGTACGGAATACCGTCTCCACGCCGTGGTATAATCTATTTTCCACCACCACCTTACTTGGATGGGTAAAATGGTGTACATGATAACTATATATGATTATTGTAAAGTGATATTTATTCTTAAATAGTATATATACACTCCAATACAATTACACAATCATGGGAACGATATCATCGCTCGTGCGTACGTACGGAATATCGTCTCCACGATGTGATGTGACTCGTTCTATATGATCTTAATTACATAATGATTTTTTAAATGAATTGAATGAATAAATATGATATATATTAAACTAATACCATTCTTTAAATGAGGTATCTATAACCTGAAAAGAATAATAAGAATTTATTCGACAAAACACGCATAAGAACAAAAAGTAATAAACCCGCGAATAACAAATAGCAATGAAATATTACTAATAAGAAGCTAAGAATATGACCATATATGATATCATAACAATAAGTATGATTCTGGAATAAGTCAATGACATTATTTAAATCATTATACAGGAGGTTCAGACACTTACGAAGCAAATTGGACCTAAGGTAAGGGAAAATCTCGCAATCTCAATGTTTATCTGAGATTGTTTATAGTTCAGAATTTACTGGGGAATATCTATCATCCACATCCATGTTTCCCCAATATGTAATATTATTTATATCCTCCTATAATTTTTTAAATCCAATTTTACCCTTCGGTGAGTTTTTAGTAAAAGATATGAAAGGAATCTTTTGTCGTTTGTCGTACGAGGTGCTTTTTGACTTCTCCGGCCAAAGTGCGAGAAGAATGTATTTTTAATTTATACGGAATGAATGGATTTTTAGAACATTATTTACATGAAGTTTCCTTTATAAGTTTTCAAGTTTATTTTTAATCAACTTCTTTTAGTTTAAAATTATATGACATGCTAAGAAAGGAAAATGTTTTTGAAGTATAAAGGATATTTTCTTCAAGAATGGAGTTCAAGTGTTTTATCAAAATTATTTTCCATATAAGATAATATAGGGTTCTATTTCTATCCCTATTTTTACATTTTTTTGATTATGTTATGATGGAATTATTTTTATGATGTCCTTTTATCTTATATTTATTGTGTTATGATGGCATGATGATTAAGAATCCCATTTTTATTACATGGGTTATACTATGATGTATGATTTATGATATTGTGGCACACATAAGAATGGTTTCATTATGAGATGGGTGGGACCTATATCTCCATCCAATGAATTGGGTAAAGATTTATATCTCATGAGATAGACATGGCTGGAACGGCAGGTTAATCCAGTTCAGTGAAACAGGACTGAAACGAGGAGTGAACTCGGTTCAGAAATGGACTTTGTCCGCTAAGATAGTCTTGGAAATGAGTCTTGACTACTAAGAAATGATTCTCTATGATTATGTGTGTATGCCAAAAAGTTTCTTGTTTTAAGTTAGGATTATTGGGATTACATTTCACTACTATGATTTATCCCATGTTATGAAATTATGATTTCTTTTGTAGGTTAAGATTTCCAAAATGTTATGTTCTTATGAATATGATGTGATTGATATTTCTTTTGTTTACCCTTTAGGAGCATTTGAGCTCACCCTTTTGTATGTTTTCTTTCCCCAGGATAGGAAGAAGTTTATTAAGTAGGATATGCCAAAAGGGACTCTAGATATGATGAAATAAATGAGAGACAATGTAGATGCTTTATGAACTAGTTGTTTATGTTTCCCAGTTTCAAGTTTTGGGTCTCTACAATTGGTATCAGAGGTTCGGTTTAGTTAACCTTCGGAAACTAGGATGCAAAATCTTTAGTGATATCCATAGAGATATTTCTAAGTTATGTCTAGGTATGTCCCTAAGGTTAAGTATAAGTATAGGTTATAGTCCTAGAATTATTGTAATGATATTACAATTAAACCTAAGATGTTAGATATTGAAGGTACTCCCCCTTTATTATGTTGTTTTCCTAGCATGATTTTTGCCTCTCACACTGTTCTTTTTGGGTTTTAGACGATGGATGGAACCCTAAGGAACCGTGTTGAACAATGTAGTGGACAATGCAATGATTTCCCTCCTGAGTAACAAAATGTGATGGGAGATGGAGTACACAATCTTATTATTATACTTATACAATCTATGAATCATTCAGGATTTCCAAATGATCAGAAAAGGGAACAATATTCTATTGAGTCCTTCATGAGGCAACATCCACCATCTTTAAATGGGTCTTCTTATCCACTTTTTTCTAAACAATGGATCAGTACCATTGAAAAGATATTTTCCATACTTCACTATTCAGAACATGAAAAATTCATTTTAGTTGTTTACTGTTTAGAAGGTGAAGCAGACCAGTGGTGGACTCTAATTAAGAATACAAGTCCCCAACATGAAATTGAATCCATGGAATGGGACGAGTTCAAGAACTTGTTTTTCAGTTAGTACTTCCCTTGTATTCTTTGAACAAATATGGAGAATGAGTTCCTTGATCTTTAGCAGAAAGATGATGAATCTGTTGGTATATATGAAGAGAATTTTACAAGAATTTCAATGTATGCATCTGGCTTTATCATCCAACCTGAATGTAAAGTTGATCGATTCTTTAGTGGCATAAAACCAAGTCTTCAAAGGGTATTAGCTATAAGAGACTTCAGTAGCTATGAAGAAATTGTGCATTGTGCTATCAAGGTAGAACTAGAAGTTGGTGTAACATATCCATCTCATGGTTTTGACAAGAAACAAATGATGGAGTTCAAGGAGAAATCTCAGAATAATGGTGAAAATAAGATGAATGTTTCTTTATGCTCAATGTGTGGAAAGATGCATGGTGTAGATTGTATTAAAGGGACTAGAAAATGATTTATGTGTGGAAAAGAAGGTCATTGAGCAGCTGAGTGTCAACATAATGGAAAAAGGGTTGCTAATGATGTGAATAAAGAAAATACTGTAGAGAACGCACCACCAACACTTTAATGCTTCAAGTGCATGGAAATGGGGCATTATGCTAATCAATGCCCTAATCCAAGGGTTAATGATGATCAACGTGAGAAACCTCTTAAGGAAAAGGACAAAGGAAAGTCACATGAGATCACTATTAGTAATGTTGAGTATGAAAATGATGTGGTGGAATGATTATGTGTTTATGTAAAGGGATTCCAAAATAATGTTGTGGAATCTCATTTAAAGTATTTTTGAACATTGGAATATCTATGTAATGGTTTATTGTGGTTTTTGATAATTATAAGGTACCGGTAACCATGAAAAGTGATTCAAATATTTTGGAGACCAGATGATATGTGTATAAAGAATGGATTAGGAGATAATGAAATGTTTGATAGTATTAATGAGCTCATGACTAATATAAGGAAAACGTGATATCATGGTTTGAGTATATATAATTTTTTGGATTTTGGTATATAGAAAGAGTTACCTTGTGACAGTATTCATGTTTTCATTATGGTTCAAGAAAATACATGATTAAGGTATTCACATGTTTTTAATGTGACCAACAAGATATATCTTATGATATATGGGGATAAATAATGGTATTTACATGCTTGGTAGATGACCTCTCTATCAATATTTTTCCTTATACTATGAGTTTGGGTAAGACTAAATATTAGAATAGATTAAGTTATACATCAGATAGTATTGTTTAAGGCTAGAAAATTTTGATATTATTTTTTGAATGTTATAATAGTATAGTTTTAGAAAAAGGACAACCCGTATGACAGGCGACAACCCGTCGCGTTGGACAAGGCTATGGGAATCGAACCCACCACTGAAGAGCGACAGGCCTTTATCACCTACCACTGGCCTACAGGAAGTCCCTGTTTAGTAGAAAGACATTTTATTATATTAAAGAAGTATGATATATGAAGTATAAGTCCATTTTAGGAACCATATATGATTAATCTCACTATAGATGGACTTATGTATTTTTGATAACTTTTTCTAACCTTTTGTTTAAGACAGAAGGAATGAACCATCATTCTATCACATGATCTGCTAACACTTCACGAATGAAAAATTCATCTTCATTTAATTAAGATATGAAGCAAAAATTGTCCAAGGAATGACCAACGGTGAGACTGTACCAAAATCAATAAAGTATTTCTTCTAATTCCAATTTCTTCAACTTTAGGGAAATGATCTTGAAAACCAAAAATGTTGTCCTATTGACCTTATATCCGATCAATCAGATGGTACCTTTGATCATCACAAATCTATTTCTTTGTGATTGTTGGATTTTTCATAGCCATGTTCTCTACCACTCTCCAACAGAACATGATGGGTAGATTTCTCTTCCATATCCATATTTTCACCTATGTTCTCCTATGTGGAAACCTAGTGATTAGTTAATTTGGGTAACCGTTACATTTCATATTTCAGTTCTTAAATATTGGTTTTGGTATTCCTTTTTATGATGTGGGTTTCTATTAAAGAAACTGTCGAGTAGTAAACCATTTATAACCCTGGCGAATTTCGAGGGTCAAATTCATTTTAAGGGGGTTAGAATGTAACACCCCGAGATTTTATGAAAAATATTCTTTTTAATTTTATTTATGTCTCTTGTTGTACAATACACTAAAAGGATCTTGTACTACACGTATCCCTGACTTGGCTTGCATTACACGCAATCACGACCTTCCATGATAGCGTGTGTTGTACGCAATACCGAGTTTCACTAAACAATGATATGTTATATAAATTAGCCGTTATGAATATTAATACCCACCTTTTAAAATTTTATAAATTTTATCTTTCAAAATGGACTTCATTTTTGGATTTTGAATATCGAAATTAGCCTGGGGTGAATTTTTGGTATTTTTCTGAAAACATTCAATTTTTGATGAATAGTGAAAACACTGGGTTACTATTTAAAAACCGACTTTTTATTTAAATAATTATTTATTTTATTTAAATTTATCTTAGGTCAAAATGGATACATAACATCTATATATGTTCAATGTAATTAATTGGAGTCATTTTATAATAATTTTAGATATATAAAAATTTTATTGAACCTTTCACCGTCTTTTAACCACCTCCTAGGAGAATTTGCAAATTCACATAAACATAATTTTACCACTTCTATGAGTGCAATTTAAAAATTCCAAGAAACACGGTTAATATCAAGGACTAAAATGTTGTTCAATGAGTTGAAAATAATTTTTTTGTGATTAGTAACTTTATACTTTTTTTACCACGGTTAAAAGTAAATAGGGTAATTAGGGGTAAAAATGATATTATTATTACCCTAACACATGTCATAATTCTATTGGATAAGTTTAATTCGACCCAAAACAGCCTTAGGAAAAAAATATTACCATTTAGGCCCACTTGGATTAGATTAGGACATTTCACATTATTTTATTTAAAGAATAGTTAAAATAGGTAAAATCAAAGTTTAATAAATAAAACATTTTTAATATAGGGTTATATATAAGATAAATTTGACTATAAATATTAATTAGAAATATAAAAATATTTCCTACATAATGGTATTTTATTTTTAATTTTTAGACATTAAATAATTTAATTTATTTATGACGCAATGATGATGTAGTAATTATCTTATTAATGAATTATAGACATAATTGATGTTATAAATACCCAAATAAATGTAATTTTAGACTTTTTATGAATTACACTACATTTATAGGTATATATGACATGTTAGTATTGATTTAATTAACTTTGTTCGAATTAATCATTCTGTTATGATTTTCACAAAAATAAATTACCAAATAGTGTCAAAATTGACATAAAATAGCTTTTAAATAAAATATTATATTATTAACTGTTATTTTATTCCTAAAAATCTTTGGTTTGGGAAAATGACTTATATAAGGTTATACATATTAATAATAAACAACTTGGGGTTCGTTTGGCTTGTTATAGTTTGTTTATTAACCATATAGTGTAAGAAAACAAGAAGACACGGTAAAAGTAAAATTATTTAACTTAAAGTCAAATCTAAATGATAAGGTTAAAAAAGAAACCTAAACATGTATAAATTATATTGTATGAGAGGGTTTCCACCCATACCCACCTTATCTTCTAAATCAATCAATTTGGAGCTATTAAAAACCAAATATGACTTTATAATAAAATAATATTTTAAGTTTTCCTAAGATGCCCCTCTCCTCCCTTATAAAAGGGCACCTCCTCCCTCTCTTCATCACACCACATTGAGCCTTCAAGCTCAGCCAAACCCTACCAATTTATCTTCTCCACTACCCTAGAAACATCCTAGAGGTCCTGGTATTTTTTAAAGACCATTTTTAGTTCTCTAAGAGGAGGTTAAAAAGAGGCACTTCAAAGAAGAGGTAATGTCCGTTACCGATTCTTTCAACTTTATTTCTTCTTCTAATTATTATTATTTAGTTGGTTCATTATGAGGTAATAAAATCAGTATCACCAATATAATGATATGTTATTATATGTATGAAACAACCCTATTTCACCATCTATCCATCCTACGGAAAATGAAATCAATGTGCGTGCGTACGTACGGAATACCGTCTCCACGTCGTGGTGTAATCTATTTTCCACCACCACCTTACTTGGATTGGTATAATTGTGTAAATAATAACTAAATATGATTATTATAAAGTGATATTTATTCTGAAATATTATACATACACTCCAATACAATTCCACGATCATGGGAATGATATCATCACTCGTGCGTACGTACGGAATACCGTCTCCACGATGTGATGCGACTCGTTCTACATGATCTTCATTGAATAATGATTATATAAATGAATTTAATGAATAAATATGATATATATTACACAAATAACATTTGGGAAATAAGGTATATATAACCTAAAAAGAAGAACAAGAATTTATTCGACAAAACACGCATAAAACAAAAAGTAATAAACACCTGAATAACAAGTAGCAATAAAATATTACTGATAAGAAGCTAAGAATATGACCATATATGATATCATAACAATAATTATGATTCTGTAATAAGACAATGACATTATTTAAATCATTATATAGGAGGTTCGGACACTTACGAAGTAAATCAGACCTTAGGTAAGGGAAAATCTCGCAATCTCAATTTTTATCCAAGATTATTTATACTTTAGAATTTACTGGGGGAATATTTATCATCCACATAAATGTTTCCAAATATGTAATATTATTTATATCCTCCTAAAATTTTTTAAATCCAATTTTACCCTTCGGTGGGTATTTAGTAAAAGATATGAAAGGAATCTTTTGTCGTTTTTTGTACGATGTGCTTTTTGACTTTTCCGGCCAATGTACGACAAGAATGTTTTTTTAACTTATACGACATGAATGGATTTTTAGAACATTATTTCCATGAATCTTCCTTTACATGTTTTCATGTTTATTTTTAATAAACATATTTTAGGTTAAAATTATATGACATGTTATGAAAGGAAAATTTTTTGGAAGTAGAAAGGATATTTTCCTCAAGAATGGAGTTCAAGTGTTTTATCAAAATTATTTTCCATCTAAGATAATATAGGGTTCTGTTTCTAAACATATTTTTACATTATTTTGATTATGTTATGATGGAATTATTTTTATGATGTCCTTTTATCTTATATGGATTGTGTTATGATGGTATGATGATTAAGAATCCCATTTTTATTACATGGGTTATGCTATGATGTATGATTTATGATTTTGTGGCAGACATAAGAATGGTTTCATTATGATATGGGTGGGACATATATCTCCCTCCAATTTATTGGGTAAAGATTTATATCTCATGAGATAGACATGGCTGGAACGGCAGGTTAATCCGATTCAGTGAAACCGGACTGAAACGAGGAGTGAACTCGGTTCAGAAATGGACTTTGTCTGCTAAGATAGTCTTGGAAACGAATCTTGACTACTAATAAATGATTCTCTTTGATTATGTGTGTATGTCACAAAGTTTCTTGTTTTATGTTATGATTATTTGGATTACATTTCAGTGCTATTATTTATCCCATGTTTTGAAATTATGATTTCTTTTGCAGGTTAAGATTTCCAAAATGTTATGTTCTTATGAATATGATGTGATTGATATTTCTTTTGTTTATCCTTACTGAGCATTTGAGCTCACACTTTTTTATGTTTTTTTCCTAGGTTATGAAGAAGGTTATTATGTAGGATATGCCAAAAGGGACTCTAGATATGATGAAATAAATGGGAGACTATGTAGATGCTTTATGAACCATTTGTTTATGTTTCCCAGTTTTTAAAGACACTATACCTAGACGTTCCTTTCATGGTTTTGTTATACGTTGTAATAAGTGTGCTTAAATTTTCAAGAAATAACAATTTATGTAAAGTATGGATCGTTATACATCCCATAATCCTAGAATAAGTTGTTTTGGAATAAATCTACCCTAGGATGACTTTTAGTGAAAACCTAAGGAGGATGCCTGAAGAACATGTAACATTCATCAACATGATTTTTTTTATTTCTTACTCCATCTAATTAAATTAATATTAGACCATTAATATATAATAAAATAATTATATTATTTATACTGAGATGTTTTTTTTAATTTCATTATCTAAATCCCTCTATAGTTCTATTAAATGGGTTATGAAATCATCATTTGAGTGTACGTCTGACTACCGGGTCATGAACTGATGTCGTTCTTTTTTACATTACAACCTATAAAGTATGGAATTAATGATGGATTTATTTTATATTTATTATATTTATTGTGTTATTATGATTATATAATATTTATATCACACATACCTTAATTATTCCCATTTTGTCGGAATACAATAATACAACTCTTGTGTACCGCAAACTACTACCTCGCAAAGCGATTTGATTCTTTCACACTTTACATGGAATGTATTAAGAATTTTTTAATAAAAATATATGATATATATGAAATTAATATTATTATATAATTATATTATATATAATTTACTTTTCTTTCTTTCAAATCAATAAGAAAATGAAAAAAATAGTTTTCATGTATACGTACAACCTACCATCTCCACAAACTGTGTATTTCATTTCCTAACACTAAATTTAATGGATTACTATAAGTACATAAATATTTAATATATATTATATTTATATAATTTTTAACATTCTACATATGATGGAACCATGATCAAATTAATTGAATTAAAAATATTAAAAATCAAAATATATATGAAAACCAAAGTGGTTATTACCCAAAATATAACATTAACATGGAATTGTTAATAAACAGGTAATAAAATGTAATTATGAAGTATATATGGTATTATATATATGAATAAGGTTATTTAATATATGTATAATAAACATATATTTATTATAAAATAGTTTTAATGGAGTATTATGGTATTGAATACTTAATGTAATTGATTTTAATCTCACCTGTTACTTCTGTGAGACACATGCTATATTAACCACCTATTTTTTGTGGTATATATACTAACCATTAACTTATTTTATTATTATTATAAAGAAAATTACTGTTATTTTCATATCGATTTTATGATCTCTTTTTCTAGAGGATTACTATTCAAATGTTAACAAATCGATAAGGTATTTGTATCTCAATTAGCCTTCATTAGGGCATAAGTAATTTAATCCTCCTATCATATTATATGAGGTGTATATTCTATCCCTTTAAAATATTATTTCATGAATACTCTTATATTCATTATAATTTATGATTCATTTAATTTTATTATTTCATGGATCTTATGATTGAATGTTACCAAAGTAGAAAGAGTTTTACGTTACAATATCATCCTTTATCGGGATTGTTTATGATTATACATCCAATGATGAAATATTATGGTCTATCACTCAATGAACATTCGATTTTCTTATCCTCTGGTTATTTTAGGGGAATAAATTTTTTTCCCATCAATTTCCTCACTTTATTTACTAAATATTTAAACAATTACTATTTAATAGAATCATTTATTTGGTAAAACCCCCTTTTTCTTCCAAAACGATGAGTTCTAAAAAAATCAAATTCTATTATATTTTTTAAATTATTTTACAATGTTAAATTGATATTACACTCATTAAATTTTCTAAAATATTTTTAATGTTTCTATTATAATATTTTATTTTTATTACCAAATAAATTTATTTCCAAAAGGGTTTATGTTTTAAAGAAATGATTTTCAAAAATAATTATTTTCCTAAAAAATGTTTTAAATGATCTCTAAAAATTATTTTACATCTAAGATGACATATGATTATGTTACCTGTCATTTAATAAGAATTTTAACCAATGATATCATTTTTATTCTTTCTCTGAATAGTTCATTATGGAAATATGTTTATGAAACTTGTTTCTCTTCCACTACCATGATATAATTCTTATGAAACCTATTTATTTTCATGGGTTATTTTGTGATAAAATAAAGAAATGATTATTAAACCTATCATTTTATTGTATTTTATGATATGATTAAATGTTTATGAATCCCATTTCATTTCAGGGGTGATCATATAATGTATTTTTTATGATATTATGGTACACATATGTATGCTTTTTATTATGTGATGTTGGTTACCAAATAACCAACATCAGTGATTACATTATAGCTAACGAAGGTGGATATGTTATAACCAAACATGTGTGGGACCTAAATATCCCTCTATTTAATTGGTTAAATATTTATATCTCATGATATAGGAATAAATGTAATAGAGAGTGAACCTAGTTAAGTAAGGGAATTTGTCTTCTATGTCAGTCTTGGGAGTGAACCTTGAGTATGATGATGTTATGGGTGGACATATCCTTCATTTCCATAAGCTTATTCAAGAATCTAATTACATGTTCACAATGTTATGAATGAACCAGAATATGTGTTCACAATGTTATGTGTGGACGTGTATTTCATGTTCATAATGTTATATTTGGACCAGGTTACATGTCTATAGGTTTATGTTAGGTCCTTATTTCGTGTCCTTAACTTAATTAGTGAACTTGTTTCTTTTCATATATGTTCACAATGTTATGATCATATTTGTATTCAATAAATATATTTTATACCAATTTTTTATTCTCATGACGTGATTTATTTTATTCCTTTATGATTCATGTATTATGATCCACCAATATTTATTCCATGGATCATGTTTATGATCTATAATGGGTTGGGGATGAACTTTATAAGTTATAGTCATTATCAAATAATCGTATTCTTATCTTGTTATTTCATATCATCATTTATTTATGTTTCTTATGATTACCCTTACTAATAATTTGAGCTCACACATTCTTATGTATCATTTCCTCAAGTTATGAAGAATGTTTTTATGTAGGGTATGTCTAAGAATTGTACTAAATGGAAAGATATTTATGGGAAACATTGAATACATTTCACTGAATTAGAAGATTGTGTTTCAAGTTTCCAATGGCACAAAGATTTTATGTTATTTAGGAATTTTTTTCATAATAAAATCAATATTTATCTAAAATTTTGTAATATAAATTAATAAAAATGGTGGGTAACTATAATCAGGGCCTAGTAGTCTGATGCTTGGAAGATGATGATGTTGCGCCTGATTTGATAGGTTGTGATCATTGTAGGTTGATAGTTTTTTTACTTGCCTTTAGATTCACCTCCGTGAAATATATTTTCAGGTGTGTTAGATTATGTTTGACAAAATACCTTAATTGGGATGTGGTTCTCATGTTGGAGTCCTTAGGGCTTAGTATATAGACTTATATTCCATCCCTCTTGACTCAAGAACCTAGTAGGTCAATGTTTAGTTTTTTCTAAAGTATCCTCCAAGAGAATTTGACTCTAGGTTTATGTTTCCTTAATGCAAATGATCATGGTTTTATGCTCATCTCATGAGTGATGCATGGAATCTTCTCAAGTTTTTCAATATAGGCATGGCTGTGTTTGTATTTTCAAGGAAGCACCTAGGGAACTTGTATATTGATACTAACTTCTATAGGTATGATCAATCTGGTACTTGTCCCAGTTGACCAGTGTTTTCATTTTAGAAACTTTAGTTTTAGAAAACTATGCCTTGAGGTGGGTGTTCATTTTATAAATTGTGGAACATATGGTTTCATGACTAGGAAGAGTAGTTATATGAGATCTTATGACATGTTAAAAATAACATTCCCTATAGCAAGATCATATTGACCTTGTTGATGTATGACTTACTGGATCCTGATTCAGGTCTTCAACTGAGTGGAATGAGATGTACACCTACTTTGAGTGGTATTTTTAATTCAAACTGGTTTCTTGTCTAGTTGTTTCAAATTAAATATTGTTGAGTGTCTAGGTGTGATCTAAGGATTGATGTTTTCAAATAACTGGTGCATGTAGTCATGTTAACCAAGATCATTGGGGTAAATTAAATGAGGATCCTAGTCAGAATAGATAATTCATAAATAACTATGTGATATGATAAAATTGACCTTTTGGGATATTGAGACACACATCATCATGATACACAATGTCAGGTTTTGGTAAATGAAAATATAGCAATGTTTTATATTAGTGTGGCTTAGATGGAGTTATACATTTCTATTAATAAAATCACAGTATACTCTTAGGATATAGGTGATCATGCCTCATATCTTGATATAATCCTCAGTATTCTTAGAGCGTTTCGACTATACACTAATCTATCTAAAAATATATTTTATGGGTTGAGGGAATAACTTCTTGGTAGTAGAAATCAAGAATAATTTTAAATCAGTTAAGTGGTGTGTAGTAGTCCAGTGGACCTTTAAGGGTCATGAACCTCATTGTAACTTGAAATTAGTAAATTTCCAAGATACTATTATAAAGAGGAAATAATGTATGATGAGTGGATTTTATGTTAGTGCTCGATATGATTGGGTTCTTATTCATTCTAGAAATTATATCTATGAATTGGAATTAGTAGTCAAGAAATATTTCTGTTGGGTGACCTTCATGTGAGAATATTCATAGGAACTTGAGGCAAATCATTGGGCAGTCGTTTTGTCTCTCATATGTTGTTTAATAAATAAGACCATGTGAAACAGGAATCCTCAATAAGTTCTAGGTATGAATTTGATTACGGATTTGGGTGGAATACCAATGTAGGCATTAATCCAGAAGTACCTTATGATGATCCATGGATGATGTACTAGGATAGTGTCAACTTTGTCGCTATATTGTGGGAATGATTTTGATTGGGAGATGGTTCGGCCAAGAGACATAACTGGAAGTTAGGTATGGTCTTTGGTGAGTGTGGTCAAAACAATTTTGGAATGCCTTGGGATAACTCTTTAGAATATAGTTTGGTGATGTGTTATCCATAGGATCTGTGCACTTTTGAAATAGTCACCCAGAGGCATTTTAACTTGATTTATTTCAAATATATGGATGTGGTTAGTGAGGAATTTCTTTATGTACACCTTAGGGATGATCTAGGTGAAGTTTAAAGGGTCAGTCATGTATTTTCAAGAAAAATACAACATGCCTAGGATAATTTGAGTTGATTGGAATTCAACCACCATTTTAAATTAATAAACATGTTGATAGTGTTTCTAGGGAACTAAGGGAATGCTTAAATATGAAATTTAATTGGTGGGATCACTATGACTTGAAATTGGACGTGGGAAATATAGAACTTATGGTGGGGACCAAAATAGGTCAGTTTATGAAATAGATGATGATGGAATCATGTGTTTGTTTAAACGGGCATGTGTAAGAACCATCTTAATGTTTTGATAATGATTTGAGAATTTTTGTGAGCTCTTTGTGGCTTAAGAATCATATGATTGAAATGACTCTTGATGGTGTGTTGGTAATTTTGAAATGTAACATGAAATTTTGATTAAGAATTGATGAACCAATTAGGTCAAGATATTTTTAATTTTTTCCCCAAGGATTCTTAGGGATGATAAATTATTAGGATTTGAGGTTATAATGTCTCATATTTTGGATCAGGATGAAAATTCCATCAGAATTTTAGCTTTTCATTTAGTGGATGGGTCTACTCTTAAATTGACATTTATAATATATACCAAGATTTGTAACAATTAATGTTTTTTTACAAGTTTTAACATTTGAGAGGGGTATCAACTATTTTGTAGAGTTTCATAAGTATCAGGATTTAATATGTCATATTAAAGAAGGTGTAGGATGATGGGCATGTTTATTAATAACCACGTGGATTAATCATACAACCCATAAGTGGAGAGGAATGACTTTATAAACAATGAAAGGTGGGATATAGGTTCATGTAATGGGTTTATTAAAAATTGTATATGTGGATTGCATGGGATATGCATGGTTTTTCTAACCATGCAATAGTCATGTGAGGAGGGAGACACTTTGAAAAGTATTACTACATGTTCAGTGCATAGTTAGAAAAATTGTGTGGCTAAATATTTTGGGTCATTAAAAGGAGGAAAATGACCATCCCCCCCTTTGGTACTTAAAGGGTTTCTACCACATTTTTTATCCCATTTCCCCAAAAGGTCCCCCAGGTGTTCTCTCCTCTACCACTGACTTACATGGTGGGTTATTTTCCATTCATGGTCTGATTTCGTCGTCATCAGATTCATTTGAAGCCTCTTGCTATGTCTAGGACTCCTCTTGCATCCTTTTTCTATTTATCTCTCCATATGAGATTGTATTCCCTATTTTCAGGGCATTTGATGATTCTTTTGATTTATTCAGTTCTTGATTCAACCAAATCCCAATAATAGATGATTGAAGCATCATAAAAATGAGTTAGGTGGTCTTTGACTTATCCCTTATAGTCTTATTATTTTATTAAATCTTTTCATTATGCCTCACATAGGATTCTCTTAGCGTCACTATAAAATTGTGTAACTCTTAAATATAATTTCATATATTACTTTATAGAACCCTTATGATAACCCTTGTCATTTTTATAAGTGATACCTATGTGTGGACCACCCCATGGGCATTTCACTTATATTCTCTTGACGACTGATGTTTGTAATTATCCCAAACAATTCTAATTATGTTTGGATTTTCTTTAAAAATAAGAATCATTACATGATGGTAAATTAAATGATTGAATTTATTTCAAGAATGTATTTGTACTAAGACTATGATATATTATGAAGTTTTCCATTTGAATAAAAATGGTTTGAAATTATATGTAACACTTTCATAATTAAATTTTTATTATAATTGCATTTCTTGTGTAAACGAACTCCCTTCTAAGATGTGTTGGCTCAATTATTTATAATGTATGACTAGATGAACATCATAAAGGGTAATTGTTTTGTTTATTCACACCTATAATTTTATGAATTATTATAAAATTAATTATTAGATATATTTATGTTTCATAATAAAATTGTTAAATGAAATGTCTATTTACATTTCACTTATTACTTCTTGATTTGAATGGAATAATAAAATGAAACATGATGAATAATTATATGGAATGGCCCCTCTTCATCCCTTGGATGTGATTTGATTAATTTTTTGGTTAGAGATGAATTGTGATTTGACATGGTCATTTTAATGAATTTTGTTTAATTATTTAACTCAATGAGATTTTAGTTGGGGTTTGGCTTATTGGTAAGCACCGTACAATCCTACATGAAAAATGGTGGTTCAAAACCCATTGGGTGTAGGTACTATAGTAGTACTGTAGCAACAGAGGTACTGTAGAAACAGTGGTATTGTAGTGGCGGCAGGTCACTATAGCGGCGACAGAGCACTATAGCGGTGGCTGGTACTGTGTGGCACTATAGAAGGTGGGTACTATAGAAATATTATTCACAGAATGGGCCTTGGGCCAAAATTTGGGCCTATGGGCCATGTAATGGGCTAAATTCCCACTTGACCTTCAAGATATGTAATGGGTCTCCCTCTACCAAGTTAAAAGAGGTATTTTATTTACTATAATTACAAATGAGCCTTTGGCCCCAACCTTTTAAAAAATATTGAATTCAATGATCTTGTTTATTTTTCTTATTCCTTGATTGATACTTGGTTTCTTTATATGGATAACATTTAATAGGATCATAGGATAAATGAAACTATATTAATCATTGGGTGAAACCCAGATTCTTGATATAAAAATCCTTGGATGGGATTATAGGATGCATGATGTGATACACACATTGAGATACTTCTGGATTTCTGTTATGAAATTATTTATATGGTCTCATAGGATGATTGAGATTATGTATACACTGTGAGTGATATATGGATTCATGATATATAATTCCTTGGAAGGGATCAACGGTTAAAACATGTATGATATACCTAGAGTGATACTGGGTTCTTAATATAGAATGACAAGGATGGTCTCATTGGTTTCATGATGTGATACACACCCTGACCAATACCTGGATTCTTGATACGGAATTTCATGGATGGGATTATAAGAAAATGAGATTATAATATGATTGAGTTATACTTGGGTTCCCATTTTACATAACACCTTGGACGCCCTCAAAATTACAATTAATTAAATTAATAAAAATGTCTTCCAAGTGAAAGAACATACATCTATTTGGTCTATTATTTACATACTTTATATCCTAGTAATATTTCCTTCATATTCACATATTCCATGAGACTTATGGAACCTCTTATAATTATTCAGATATGCTTTTGTTATACCTCAGGTCTTGCAAAACACTATGTGTATATATATATATATTTTAATTTATAGTTATATTGTTTACATATTTTCATATAAACATTCATATATCTATATATGGTGCCATATATTTAGAGACATTTTAGCTTAGGCTGAAGAGAGTATGGTCGGCTATGTCTCCTTCGAGGAAACTTATCCTGGATTGATTACATTTATTTATTTACTTTTTATTTATTATACATACACATTAATTATTTTATACTCATGTATAAGATAGAATTATAAGTTGGTGGTGGTGTTCTAATGAGTATATCACAAACCCTATTCAAGTCATTGTTTGGTATCCAAACTTACCTCATGTTTGTAGGTTTAGGATCACAATTTGTGATATGTTTTATTACTCATGTACATGGGAGCTTCTAAGAAAAGGATTGATCTAGTGCTTAGGATTCTCATGGATATAGGAAATGGATATTTTCTTCATTTTTTATATATATTTATGTATTTCCTACTATATTTATATTTTTTTAATTTTTTTCATGTTCATTCAAGGATGGTTATTTATTCATTTATTATTGATTTTTAGTTGTTATTATATTCCACTAGATTTTTTTATGAATGATTCTGCTATATTTATTATTATTATAGAGGGTATATTCTCCCCATTGTACCACCTTTACTCCCTTTCTGATATTCGGCATCCTCTGGAATATTGGGAGGTGCACTTGAGGCCTTTTAATGAACTAGGTTGGGGAACTATTATAGTGGATCTTGGTTTGGGATTCTACATCATGGTAAATATTGTTAAGAATAAGAAGTAATATGTAAGAAGAGGTATGACGCACTCATATAAATTATTCTCAGGCATCGGTAGGAACCTATACACATCAATAAATATGAAATATCGCATCCATGTTGATGAACCAACCAGGTGGTGGGTCCTCACCTGAAACACTCTCTCTTTTTACTAAACCCTTATGATCATAAATCTATATCATCTTTTCTATATTCAGAAGTGATGAGGTCACTTCAAAATCTATAATAATAGTATACCCCTGAACCTTTTGAATCTCAAGAATCATTTCATTAAAGAGATCCATCAACTTCAATTCACCACTATCCTCTAGAATAGCTTATGTCTGAGTGTTCCAACTCAGAGCATCAGTAATGACATTTCCTTTCCTAGGAATATAAGTTAGCTCCATGTCCAAAAAATATAGTTATCCAACACATCATTATTGTCTTAAGTCCAAGTCATGATAAGTGGATATATTTTTTAGGATGTTGTGATCAATATATACAATGAACTTTTTTCCCAAAAAATAGTGTCTCCAACATAGTAAGGCATCAAAACAATTGCTAGATCAAGATCATGTGTTGTGTAATTACACTCATAATTTCTCAAATGATGAAACCCATACACCATGATTCGATCAATCAATATTATAACTACTACCAACACAATTCATTATGCATCGCAATAATTCATATATTCTCTATCAGGCTCAGGATGAATTCGGATTGACACTGAATTAAATATTCATTTTAGATCTTAAAAGGCCTTCTGACATGCTTCAGAACAAATGAATTTTTCACCATTATTGGTTGAGTATTTAATAGGTGTTTCAAGGTGTGATAAATCCTATGTTAAACACCTATAATATCCTTATATCCCTAAGAAACTATGTATCTTAAATGTATTGTTGGGATTCTCCCAAGAAACCATGACTCTCACATTCCCTAGGTCAATATATACTTCATCCTATGATATAATTTGACATGGAAAGTTTACCTTGTCAATCAAAAACTAATATTTTGTGATCGTGTCATATAAATTATGTCATCTCGGTGTACTCGATATGATATTAAGGTGTCTTGAATGATCAAGTTGAGTATTTGAGTACAACAAGATTTTGTCCATGAAAACCACTATGAATGAATCCAAATACTGGTAGAAAACCTGATTCATTAGGTCCATGAAATCTGCTTATGTTTTTGTGAGATTGAACAACATAAACAAAAACTCATCTAATACATATCTACTATAGTATGTTGTGAAAGTTATTTTCAATGTCTTGAATCATACCTGATGGTTTCCAGACCTCAAAAAAATTTCTATAAGACCCTCACACCTCTGAGTGGACCAAAGATGTCGTCTCTACGAGGTAGTGGATATGAGCTCTTAACTGTAAGATGATTTAACTAGAATTAACCCATTAAAGTTATGTGGTTATCATCTACCTTCTTTAAAAAATCATGGAAGAACCCAATGTTAAACAACAAGATCATATAAATCCTTTTTCTTCCAAATCCTCCAACTACCTATTAATCTCTCACAACTCAATAGTAGTCCTCCTAAAAGGTTGAGTTGATAATGATGTTTATCTTGGAACAATCACAATAATAATCCCTACCTCAATCATGGGAGGTAGCCCTGAATTTCATTAAGTAGAACATCCCTAAAATGATCCACTATAGGAGGGAAATATTTTTTATATTTTCCCTGATCACTCAAAAAAAGGATCGAAACATAGTTTTTCAATCCACCTATCCCACAATGTTTAGGTCCATCTCATCCCACCAATACATCTCATTCATCCTTTTGAACATAATTACCACCATCAAGTTATGTGAAATAATCCCTATTATGATAAGAATAAATATGAGCATGATAAGTAACTAACTAGTCCATCCTGAGAATGATGTCAAATCCAATCATCACAAAGATTAAGAGGTTCCATGCAAAAAACAATTGCCACCTATCTCAATGTGTAACTCCTTAAATTTGTGTAAACAACTAGACAATAATCCGAGTAGAGTATCATGAGTCATAACTCCAAATAAATATTTAATTTTGAGCCTTATACATTCCAATGATTCCATGGATATAAAGGATATGAAATATCATGTTTTAAAAAATATAATCACTAAAGTATAGGCTACTAAAATCATACCTCAAACTGTAAAAGGTCCAGTAATCTACTCTTATGGTGTCGGGTAGACAACATATATCTAGAATGATCCATGCCCATGAGATACAACATAACTTTCTAAATAAGGTACAATATACTAGAATTGTAAAGCTGGGGCCTATCACCCTTGTCCACAAATACCTCCTCTATAAGATTGTTTAGCAGTTATCCATCTCTCTATCTAATATAGAGCTGTCTATACTGCTCTAGAACCTAGAGTTGGTGGATACCCCCTCTAAAGGAAAACTAGATGAAAAGATCTACTAAAACAATGAATATGACCCATTTTTCATTATCTTGACACTAAATGGGGTCCTTTCGATAATGGGTCTTTGTTTCATAGCTTAACACATTGGTGATAGATCACATGGATACCCAGGTTCACACTATGGATAATGTTTTCTCCCCAATAAATCTAAAAATGAAACTTCCTACAACTAAAAGAACTAATTTTCAGTTGATTTACTAACCACCTTGCCCCAGATCTTTATCTTCTATAAGGTTACACTCTTTACTGAGGGATTGGTTCATTATCTAAGAGAATGTCATTAAAAAAACACATTCCCCTACGATTACATGGAATAAATGATCTCATCCTCAAATTTCATATCATTGGATAGCTCATCACCAATGAGAGAATAAATAAATTTTTAATCACATTTAAATAATAATAATAACCCATAATATGTAAAGTGACTTGTTTGAAGTGTGTAGACTCTCTGGCATGGTTATCTCTTAGTGCCTTGGGGAATAAGTAAACATAGAATGATTTTTTGAAATCCCTCTATACCATAACCCAATTCTATTCAACCTAGGTCTAAACATTCAACCATATATTGGATGGTCCTATAAGTATATATGTTTCAATCATAAACCTCCTTTCAAGAGGAATATCTACATGGTTGAAGATAGATAACATGGACTCATTCCATGACTCAGTAGCCTAAGGACCACCTTCCCAGGAAAATGTTGGAGGTTCTACTACTAGAAATCCCTAGTCAATTCCTCGATATAAGATATAGGACATTAATATACTTTTATAAACATCATTACCCATAATAAACCCTCTAAAAACTAACCATCAACACCCAGATTAGGAATAGAAGGAGTTTCTTTATGTGGTACTACAGGAGGTAAAAATGGTGGCTCGGGGACAAACACCTCTAGAGTATTCTCACTGCCACACTCATGGAACATAAATTAAGGTTATCATGGTGTAATATCTCAACAATACTAAACACACACCTCAGAACAATATTTGATAACAAATTAGATCATTGGAATAAGTGTAGGATAGGTACAATCCACCCTTCACAAGAGTCACACCCTATTACCTACACTTAAATCTAGGCCTATGTGATGTAAAAAACTTTAAAAGACCATAAGAGATACTACCAAATGTGTACTACTATGGTTGGTTCAAAGGACATTTTTCTAATTTTCATTAGGGGTTGTGGTATATAGAGTTTCAATTGAAATTTATATAGGAAATCACTCTTTAGGATGAAATTAAAATCCCCGTTTAGTGATAGTTATTTTATTTAAGAATTGTAATTCCATAGTTTCATATATATATATATATATATATATCATGATTATTATAGATGATTTACTATTCCTAAGCTATAATTTCATGAATTTATAAGTAATAATTGGTATGCCATGTAACTACAACCAGACCTAATACATCTAGTCTCATGACGTAAAAAGTTGTATAAGACTATTTGATTAGATGAATAGTGGATATCTTGATGGTGGCACCTTAATTAACAAAATATGACATGTTTGATTCATGGACCATTGGTTCCAAGGGATAAAACATTTATGGTCGTGGTTAAATGGGTTCCAATAATAGTTCATAAAGTGAATGGGCCTTTAAAAGTAATAAGGGTAACCCATGTAATCAAACCAACATAAATGAACTTGTTATATTCTAAGACCGAAGATGAACACCAAATTTAAATTACATGAATTTTTAGTTTTAAATATATTCATAAATGCAGAAATGGACCCATCTATGTCAGTTGGGGTATGTTACTTATGAATAAACTCATTAAGGGCTTTTTAAAATCAAAAATAAAATCATGGCACCCTTATAGTCTGCCCTTATCTTTTATTATTTAGGGATTGAACCCATGGTAGTATAACAATGATTTATTAGGATGGTTATTTAATGTTTCATCATCAACTTGTATGGGTTAAATAAAAATGTATAGTGTCATATTACTAAACCAACCCCTTTAATGGATATCGAGCGTTTACTTTCTTTTGAGCTTCATTATTATAAGGATTTCGTTAATTAAAATGAAAATTATAACCTAAATCATGTTTTATTCTATATAAAACAATTGAAATTTTCTATAACTAAACATATAATGATAATTTATTTATTATAAAAATTGATTCTAAATGTTTAAAATGAAAATATGAGACATTTTTTCAATTATGTTGCATGGTGTCAGCCAAATAAAGTACTTGGTATAATTTGTTTATAACTTATACTTGATATTCCTTATATGTGAGATACTTGAAATTTTGTTATAAATGATAATCGATTAAAAGTATTAAAATAAAACCTCTTATAACTTTTTATAGAATGAATCCTCATGTAAGGGTTATTATTATTTTTCCTTTGAAGATTCCTTCAATGGGAGCAAGACCATTGCATATACCTCTCTATTGGATTATTTAATAATTATAATTGAATCAATTGGATAGTCTATAAAGCCTGGGGGACTTTGGAATTAATCTAGTTTATATGTTTATTTTATTTTGTTAAAAATGAGTGGTTAGCCTATTAAGGTAGTACCCTTGGAAATGGGAAACTGGTAGACTTGAAATCCAAGATCCTAGGAATGGTATGTGTGTTATTTTCAATCATTTGAGTTAGGTGAGAATCTTAGTTGATGAAATAAAACTCCTTGGGAGATAGGTGGGTTTTTTAAGTTTAACCTCATGGGGGTATTATCATATTCAGATATATGGTGGTGGTTATCTCGTTTAACTTGTATGTTCACATTGTGACCCTTATTGACCACTCCCTTGTGAGGATGCTCGAAAAGATCAGGTCATAGTATTTCGATGCTTGGAAGGTGATTTTGTTACACCCAGGTTGATATGTTATAATCCTTATAGTTCTATGTTATTTTTACCTACCTTATGTTTCACCTCTATTAAAAAGAGTTGTAGGCTTGTTATATATTTTCTGAGAAAATATCTCATGTGGGATGTGGTTCTCAAGCTAGAGACCTTAGGGCTTGGTGGATAGAACTATTTTCCCTTACTTTTTACTCATACCCTAGTATGTCATTATTTAGTTTATTCTAGTTAAATCATTGAGAGATATTGAACTTAGGTTTACAATTCTTTAAATACAATAATATTGGTTTTATTCTTGCCTTGAGATCGATGGTCAGAAGGTACTCAGGTTTTACATTATAATCATGGTGATTCCTGGGTTTTCAAGGAATCACCTGGGGTGATTGGATATAAAAACAGGATTCATGGGGTATGACCATTCAAGATCCTAGTCTGGATGACCAATGTTTTTATATAGAAAATTTATTTTCAAAAAAATACCGTGAGGAAGAGTTTTTTTTGATAAATCGTGTCACAGGTAGGTTCCTAACTTTGAAGATGAGTTATAGAGGAGATTTTGACATGTTAATAAAAAATATTCATATAGAACAGTCATCTTTAAATTTTTTATGTATGAATATCTAGAGCGTGAGTCAGGTCTTGAATTGGGTGGTATGAGATGTACACCCTCTATGAGTGGATTTTTAGTTCGCATTGGTTGCACATAGGGATGTTTTGAATTGAACATTGGTGAATGGTGGGGTGTAATCTAAGGATCAATTGTTGAAACAAAATGAGGTATGTGGGCATGGTGATCCGGATATTTAGGGAAAATTAAATGAATTTTTTTGTGAGAATGGATAATTAAAAAATAACTGGGTGACGATGGATGATTGAACAATGGGGAGATGATGACACACATCATCAAGAGATAGGTTGTTAGATACTAGTAAATAAAAATATATCCATTTTTATTTTTATCAAGGATCAGATGGAGCGGTACATGCCTATCAATAAAATATTAGTGTACTCCTAGTCTAGAGGCAATCATTCCCCATATCATAACCACATCCAGAGTATGATAATATTTTTTTGGCTGTATTTTGGTTATCTAACCAAGTAGATTTTATGATTTGAGGTAATAAATCAATAGGTTTTTCACTAGAGGAGTGGTTTACAGAAATCCATGTGTTTTGTAGTATTCCAATGGACCCTTAAGGGTGATGACCCTTTTTGAAACTTGATATTAGTGAATGTCGTAGAAGCTATTCTTGAGAGTTGGGAATTGGTGATGGGAGAAATTTACATTAGCGCTCAAGATGAGTGGGTTCTTAGCCACACTAGTTATTCTATATAGGAAAGGGCTATGCTAATCTATAAATATTTTAATTAGGGTGAACCTCATGTGATAAGGTACATCATATCCTTAGGTTTATCATTGTAAAATATTTTTATCTCTCGTATACTATTTAAAAAAATGAAACAATGTGTGATGGGAATCCTTAGTAAATTCTAGGTATGGGTTCCATTTTGGATTTTGGTGAAATCTAGATGTGCGCGTTAATCTGGGATTATCATATGATGATCTATTGATCTTTGAAAAGGATAGTTTTAGTGTTAGTACTATAGAATGATTATGATTTTGACTAGGATATGTTTCAACCAAGATAGATCACCAGAAGTTGGGTACGGGCTTCATTAAGCATTCTGAGAACAATATCAGTATTCTTTATGATAAGGCTTTGGGATCTAGTTCGTCAATTAATCATCCATAGGATCTGATCACTTTTCAAATAGTCAATTGGATGCATCTCAACATGAGTTCTCTCAAATAGTTGGATTAAAATGGTGATGAATCACTTTGGGCATTCCATAGGACTGACATGGGGTGTAGCCTAAAAAGAACATTTGAGGATTTTCAAGGCAAATCTTCCTTGACCAGGATTCTTCCTATTTATTTGAATTTTGTTAATCATTTAAATTGATAAACATATTGAGATCGTTTCTATGACACTAATAATGTGCTTAAATAGGTAATTCTAGGGGTGGGACCACTGTGTAATGGAATTATCCATGAGAGATCTATAACGTATGGTGGGGAGAACCATAGGATGACTTATAAAATAGAAGATGATGGAAATATGTCTTAACGTAGAATAGAATTTATAAGGACCATCCTAATGTTTTGATAATGGTTTAAGCATTGGATTGAGCTCTGGGAAACATAAGTGTCGTATACTTGAAATGAATCTTAAAGGGGAATTATGAATTTGTAAGTGGAAAATGTCTATTTGAGTAATAATTCAGAACCCAATTAGGTCGAGTTATGTTTTTATTATTCCCCAAGAGGCCTCTTGGCTATTTGGTGTAGTTTGAGAAGGGTTTTTGTTCAAATTTTCTTTTTTTGGGAAGGATAAGGATAAGGCACATGGTTAGTAATAACCTTATGTCTCAACTATATAGCCTCTAAATATAGAAGCATGATTTGATAATTCGTTCAAGGTGGGGTGCATAGTCATATGATGGACCTATAAAAAATTGCATAGGTGGACCAGAAGAGCTATGTATAGTTTTTTAAAAATTCCCTAGCCATTCGAGGTGGAATTAACATTAGATAGTATCATTATGTAGTTGGTGCACGATTATCCAAATTGTCTGGCTAAACCATGCAGCTCATTAAAACGGGAAAAAGACCATTTTTCCTCTATTTCCCTCAAAGGGTTTCTAAAACATTTTCACCCCCATTTCTCCAAGAGGTCCCATAACCATGGTATCCTCCTCCCTCTCATTCCATAATAGGTTCTCCACTAATATTATTCCAATTTCATCTTCTTAAAATATTTTTGAGGCCTCTTAATAATTATAAGACTTCCCTTTCCTCCTTTTTCTATTTATCTCTCCGTATAGAATACTAAATCCATATGATCTTATATTCCCTATTTTTAGGGCCTGTGATGATTATTTTTATTTCTTCAGCTCATGATTGAACCAAATAACAATAATGGTAGAGTGAAGTGTCCTAATAATGAGGTAGTTATTCTGTGGATTATCTATTATGGTTTCTCATTGAATAAAATGTGTTTGTTGGGACGGACGTCAGATTCTTTGAGTTTCACTCCTAAATTATGTAACTATTAAATTTAATTTCCTCAACTACAATATGAATCCCTTATGGAAACTATGAAATTGTTAGAGATGATACCTAGATGAGTACCACTCGATGGGTTTTTCAATTATATTCTCATTAACGATTAATGTGCATAATTAGCCAAAAGACCAATAATAGTGTTTGGCCATAAATTAAAAATAGTAATTAAATGATGGTGAATGAATTGATTGAATTGATTTTAGTCATTTATCTATATTGGGACCATGTTAAATTATGATGTATTACCTTGTAATAAAAGGGGTTTTGAGTGAGATATAAGACTCAATTAATTAAACACTTACTATTTCTATGTTTCTTGTGTAACCAAACACCCATATAAGGTGTGTTGGCTTAATTATTTATAAGGGATGACTAAATGAATGTGATAAAGGGGAATTTGTATGTCTATTCACACATTAGAATTGATTAATTTCAATCAAATTAATAATTCTAGGATGTTGAGTGTTCCCTAATAAATTATTAAATTTCATTTCTATTTACATGGCCCTTATTACTTATTGTAGTTAATGGACTGATTAAGTGAATCATGATGAATGATTAGATGTAATTTTTACATGCATGAACACTATCAATCACTCGGATGTGATTTTATTAAATGTTTTGTTAGTAATGAATTTTGATTTGGCATGGCAATTTCCATAGCCTAAGTTTAATTATTGAATGAAGTGAGACTATTTATTTTTATTATTCCTTGATTGATACTCTGTTTCCTTATATGGATCACCTTGGATGGTCTCATAGTCTAAATGATATTATATTATTACTTGAGTGATACTTGGATTCCTAAAATAGAATGTTTTGGATAGGATTATCTTTTTCATGACGTGATACACACCATGAGCGACACCTAGATTCTTATTATGGAATTACTTATACAAGCTCATATGATGGTTGAGATTTTGTTTGCACTATGAGTGATATATAGATTTTTGATATGGAATTACATGGATGCTCTTAGTAGTTAAATGAATTATTAAGGACCTGGATTGATATTGGTCTCTTGATATGGAATGGTCAGAACAAACTCATAAGATTCATAACATTATACATGCCTTGAGTGATTCTTAGACTCCTAATATGGACTTACGTGGATGGTATCATAGTCTAAATGAGATTATAATATGAATTTAGTGGTAAATGGGTTCAATTTTATAGAATTATTTAAACGAACTCATAATTCCAATTAATTAAATCAACTGAAATGTCTTCAACATCAAAGAACATATTTGGATTCATTATATGGTTTGCATACTTTATGAACAAGTTATATATCCCTCATGATCATATATTATATGAGCCTATTGGAACCTCATATTATTATGTATAGACTCTTGAGTTACACCTCAAATCCAAGATAGTATTACATATTTATATATACATATTTTTCTACACATATAGTATGTATATATACATACACACTTACATATATTTATATATGGTGACATATATTTAGAGACATTCCGTCTTAGGCTAAAGTAGGTATGGTTGGCTTGGTATCCTTTGAGGAATATGATCCTAACTTGATTAAATTTTTTAATTTACTACTTATTTATTATACTTTCACACTACTTATTTTAAACTAACATAAAGGATAACATTAGAAACCATTGGTTGTAACGACCCAAACATTTATTAATGAAAATTCATATTGATCTAATTAAATTTCTTCTTATGTAAAATGGTTATATAAAACATATACACTTACTTGGTTTTCTGTTTTAGAATTTTAAAATATTTTTATGAATTATTATCATTGCAAATATATCTGTTTAAATGTGATCACATGATTAGTATAAATATAGGGCATTAAAAAATCTAATTTACTCATATAAAGGAAGTGATGACCTCATCTAGTATAATTACTCCATATGAAGCAAATTTGTAAGATCTCGGAAAGGATGTAGCGTCAATGGTATTTTCTCTTGATCAATCCCAAGCTGAGCTTCAACACGTTAAGCTTGAACGGAATCGTCTACGGGGTAAGTGGATGTTCAGAAAGATTACCACCTGAGCGATGATATCCGAGACACCACAAGAATATGTCACCATTGCACACCTTACCCTTAGGTCCTATGAGTGTGTTATAAGGGGTTATGTAACAAGACCTTAGTACTATGATTATGTGAATTATTTTTTTGTATAAATAATATACATTCATTTTATTGTTGTTACTTTGTAAATGGTTTTTAAACCACAAATAGAATTTTTAGTTAATATTCAATTAATAAATCTATTTTAAGGAATTAATGGATTTTTGAATTAAATAATATTTTAATAAAATATTATTACTAAATTAATTTTTATTAAATAAAAACTATCCTATAATTTTTTATAAATACAATTGTAATTTTTATTATGGTTTGAAAGTTGTTTTTGTCATAACCCATGATTTTTTTATAAATGTCGGTTTTTATTTTAAAAGTAAAAATTTTCTTATTTATAAAATTATTTAGATAAAATTAATATAATTTTTAGATTTAGGATGTTGAAATTATCTATCAGTTATTTTTTCATAATTTTCTGAGACAATCAAATTTTTGGGAAAAAATTAAATACCGTTTAAATATATAGTGTGTTTATGACATCATAATGACCCAATAGTGTTGTAATAAAATATAATAAATGGTTTATTCAGAAAATATATGTTCTAAATTTAAAATAATGTAATTTTATATTTGTTTGATTAAATTTATGGTGCCTTAGTTGACCCTCCAAGACATATAAAATACATTAACTTTTTAAAATGATTTCATTGGGATTGTGACTCACCTCCACATAAGCAAGCCTGATATTTTAATAAGTTTAGACATTGGCCATATAAAATAATTTTTTAAGCTCCCCTTTGTAAGAAACCATGGGCATAAACCATGGGTTGGTTTGTGGTTTTTAAAATTTAATTATATAGATTCCAAAACCTAAGTTTGTGAAATATTAATGAATTCCCCTACCTTTTCCTATATAAACCCGGCCAAGATCCAACTATTATTCCCTCAAAACCCTTGTAGAATGTCTCTAATCTTCCATAATCTCTCTATAATCAGACCAAGGTTCCCCAATCTCTCATGATTCCCATCCCCAAGATCTATAAGTCACACACTTCCAAGTAAGGGATCCTCACTTTCCTTCGTTCCTTAATTATGTCCAAGTTCCCTTATATTGTAATACCCATTTTATTTTCAATTTAAAATTTTGGGGTATAATTTATAACCTCCCATATACTTCCATAATTATTTTTTAATGATTATATACCCCTTTCTCACTCATTAATTCCTCCCATGTACATTGTTTACCATGTCGAAATCCCGTAAGAGATTTCTCTCTCCTCGTTTACATTCAAGCAACTCTTTTATATTATGCATCTAAATTATATTAAATATATTGGGATATTATGTTCCTTGACCCCCTTACATTTTATTCCATATATAAATTATTAGAGTCCCATTTATCTCTCATCAACCCATTTTACGATTTCTATTTGACGTCGTTATGTTGACGAAGTTGCACCAAACTTTCCTATGCCAAAATCATCATGTAAGTGAATATCATACAGATTTATCTATCAAGGTTTTTCACCTTTATAACCATGTACATGTATATTTAGGACATAAATTTATGTATTTCACATCTTTTATTTGTGGAATAAATTATAATGTTTAATTAATCCATGTTGTATGATCTATGTGGAACACTTATGCATGAAATGAAATGATTAAGAAGGGTGTGCCCTGATAGTGCTTTAATGCATTGGGTAAACATTAGTATCATGATACTCCAAGTTAAATGAGGTATTAATCATCATAATTCAAGTTCAATAATGGTTTACTCGTGCTTGTTCAAGTTCAATGAGAGTTTACTCGTGCTCCTTGTGCAATGATATTTGGATCATGCTAATATCATGTTAAATGTTGTTGCCACATTTCCATGTTATGATAGTCATGATATATGATGGGTTTATGTTCATGTTTCTCTTATGATCCATTGATATTCCAATTTCCTAGAATGTATTTTATTCTTTATGTTATGCCTTTTACTCCCTTACTGTTCTTTATAGCTCGCCCTTTTCTTATGTATGTCCTCATGTTATCCCATGCAATACTAAGTATGATGGACTGTTGTGGTCATGTAAACGAATTTTTCAATAAAGATTTTTTATTTTATGTCTTAAGTTGACATGTTATGTTCATAATTTCACAATACACTATACCTCCCGGTCCTAAAAGTTTTTTTATGTGGAAGTTTATGTAATAAATCATGTTTAAGTGTGTAATAAAGAGCAGGGTTATTATACTTGATATCAAAGGATAGGATTGATTATTTTTTATATTGGGAATAGAAAACCTTAGTAAAATAATTAGGGATATAAATATGTATAATAAAAACATCCCTAAATTTTTGTGATTATAGATTAAGTGGTTTATCAAGAAAGTACATTTGTTTTTGGATAAAAACAAGTAGACATGGCTCTGGCACAGATGTATCTAGGGGAAAAACCTAAAAACATCACTTTGAGCTAGACTTAAATTGGAACTGGTGCATAATAATGGTCATTGATTCACTCTTGGTTTTTAAACTCTCAATGGTTATGCTTTGGTAAATTCATATGATTATTATGAACCATTATTAAGAAAATAAATATAATTCCCATAAGAATGTATACTTGGAAGTAGATCATGGATAACATAGATTGAATCCTATAAATTCATAATTTAAGGAAATAAATGTAATCTATAAGTTGCCCCTTTTGACGTTGGATTCCCCATTATGTTTTAACCCTATCATTCCTTTTATTCCAGACAATGGCCAGTAATAGGAGGACTTAGGCTAACAACTAATGCAAATATCAATGTGATGATTGTTATAATAAAATTCCCAATCCAATGGGAGTGGGAATTTAAAACCTTGTTAGGACACTCTCTCATTAAACTCTTTTTTTGAATAGAAACATGAGTTAAGAAGAACTTCCACCCCCCCACCCCCCCCCCACCCAGAAATAACTAGTTGCAATCAAGAGCATCTTGAGAAAATGACCTCCTAATTTTAATGGATCATTTGATCCCACAATCACTGAAAAATGGATCAAATCCATTGATAAGATATTATCCATCCTTCAATATTATGAAACAGATAGGGTTCTTCTAGATGCTTATCATATAGAGGGTGAAGATGATCAATGGTGAAAATAGATCAAAAATATGATGCTTGAGAAAGATATCGAGGCGTTGGAATGGAACGATTTCTGGAAAATGTTTTTTTGATAAATATTTTCCTTCCACCGTATGACTATATGTGGAAAGAAACTTCCTTTACCTCTAGAAAAAAAATGAAGAAACCATCCGATCATAAGAGGAAAACTTTATTAGGCTTTCAGGATACGCCTCCTCCTTTTTCATTACCCCTGAATGCATGGTTGACTGCTTTTTTGGTGGACTAAAACCAAGCCTATAGAAATCCCCAGTGATCCATGAATTGGATAGCTATAAAGAAATTTTCTGATGTTCCCTTAAATTTTAAATAGAGATCGGTGAATCTTAGGGGTATCGTGGGAATAAGAAGTTGAAAGTAGAATTTAATTATGGCAGTCTTATGGAAAAATCCAATGGTGATAAAAAATTACAGCACCCCACTTCCCAAAGGTGCGGAAAGAATCACCTTGGAAATTGCCTGAAGGGGGTAAGAAAATGCTTTGGGTGTGGAAGAGAATTGAACCTCACTATTAATTTCTGACAAGAAAAAACCATTGTTGTGATAGAGGAGAGTAATGCTTCGTTCGACCATCAACACATTGTTTATTGGTTCAACTACAAAAGACCAGGGATCTTTGAAAACCAGTGTCTTAAGTCAAGGGTTTTTAGAGGAAACCAACAACCTCTAAGGTAGCAAGGTAAAAAATTTTCCATCACTACTATTGAAGCGAACCCCGACAATAAAGTGGTGATAAGTACACTAGTTATTCATTCAACAATAGAAAATGTACTTTTTTATTCGTGTTCTACGTATTCTTTTATATCCAAAAATTTTAGTAGAATAATCCCAACATCACCACAAATCATGGAAGTAAAGATGTCAGTGAGAATAGAAAATGGATAAATCATTTCATCCCATGAATATAACTCCTCCCATATTACAATTTGTGGATTGAACTTCTCATCAAACCTCATTGTACTCCATATCATGGAATTTGATGCAATTCTTAGCATGGATTGGCTTTCCCTATATAAATCCAACATAAATTTCCAAGAGAGGGAAATCAATCTCCATATAGATAATCGACCCCTGATTCTGTGCAAGTGCAAGGAGGAGGATGAATCTTCTTTATCACCATCATCTCATGCATTTATATTAATTACCTATAAGAATGTGTATCTTGATTAAATGATTGAGTCTAAGGAAGCAACCATCCTTGAAGGCATGCCTATTGTGAGGTAATTCGCATGCATGTTGTGAGGGAATTCACTGAAGTGTTTCCTAAGGAATTTTCTGGTCTTCCTCCTAGAAGAGATGTTGAATTATCAATTGATCTTATACTTGGGGAATTTCCAACATCCAAGACTCCATATATGATGTTTGTTGTGAAGCTTGATGAGCTAAAGAAATAACTGCAGGAGAATCTAGTTAAAGGGTTGATACCCTCAAGTGCTTCACCATGGGGTGCACTAGTCCTCAATGTCATAAAGAATGATGGGTCAATGTGCCTTTGCATTGATTATCATAAGCTCAACAAAGTCATGATAAAGAACAAGTATCTTTTTACACAAATTGATGAATTGTTATATTATCTATATGGAGCATAATAATTCTCCAAGGTGGATCTATGGTCGATATATTACCATGTAAGGGTGAAGAAGGAGGATATCCCCAAGTCTACTTTTAATACAATGTACGGGCACACTAAATTCATAGTAATGCCTTTCGAATACACTAATGCTCCAGAAATCTTCATGGTCTTGATGAATAGAGTATTTAGATATTACCTCAACAAATTTGTGGTAGTCTTTATAGATTATATTCTAATATACTCAAAAACCAAGGAGGATTATGAAGAGCATCTAAGAACAATACTAGAGACCTTACAAAATGAGACCTCTATGTAAAGTACAACAAGTGTGAGTTCTGGTTGAAGGAAGTCTCATTCTTGGGTCACATCATCTTAAGAAATGGGACATATATAGATCCCTTCAATATAGTTGCAATTGAGGGATGGATGAGGCCAACATTGGTGATAGATATCTATAGCATCCTGGGGTGAGCTGGATATTATCATCGATTTGTTAGAAATTACTCAAGATTTTCAAACCCACTTACCAAGGTAACTCATAAAAGATTTATTTTTTCATGGATTGATGAATGAGAAGATAGCTTTAAGGAGTTGAAAAGGAGGCTGATCACTGTTCTCATGCTCACAATACCCACAAGTGAAGAATTTTTTTTGGTATTCAGTTATGCTTCGAAGAATTCCAAGGGATGTGTGTTGATGAAAAATGGCAAATTCATTACCTATGAATCAAGGAAAATGAATGTTTAGGAGAAAAAATATCCAACACATGATCTGAGTTGGTTGTAGTAATCTTCTCTTTGCTAATTTGGTGATATTACCTCTTTAGGGAGAAGTGTGAAAAATATAAGGATCAAAAAATCCTCAAGTGTATATTCAGACAAAAAGAGTTGAATATGCGCCAATGAATATTGTTAGATCTGATCAAAGACTTTGACTTCTCAATCCATTATAAACCTAGGAAAGCGAACAAGGTGGTAGACACTACTGGAAATATGATCTATACCAACGGTTTGGAACCATTGGTATAGGCCTCCAAAACGTTGGTATAGCCTATACCAATAGTTTGGAGAACCATTTCCAAGTAAGCCATGGGGGTAGGTCTATACCAATTGTTTTGGGAAAACCATTGGTATAGGCCTATATCAATGGTTTTCCAAACCGTTTGTATAAGTAATATGAAAATCTATACCAACAGTTCCATAAAACAGTTGGTATATGTAATTCAAAAAACAATCATCCGGTTGGTTTTTATCCCAAAACCTCCCATTTGTGATTGAACGACCTTACCACTAACCTAACATACATTTGTGAACATAATTTCATAAATATATATATATATATATATATATATATCTGTGTGTGTGTGTGTATTATCATAATTATTTTAAATTTTGATTTATTTAATGTCCTCTGTAAGAATATTCCATTAAAAATACATGTATATATATCAACGGTTCTTAAAACCGTTGGTATAGATCTACACCAATGGTTTTGAGAAACGTTCGTATATGTTCTCTGTTTCGGGACCTATACCAACGGGTTGGCTAAAACCATTTGTATAGGGTCTCTAAAATGGACCTATACCAATGGTTTTGGCCAAACTATTAGTATAGGTCCAAATTAGTGACTATACCAACGGTTTTCCAAAAACTGTTGGTATATCTCCAAGTTAGTGACCTATACCACCGATTTTGGGAAAACCATTAGTGTAGGTCCATATAATTGTTATAGGTCCCAATTAGTGAACTATACAAATTTTTTTCCCAAAACCGTTGGTATAGATCATATTTCCAGTAGTGAGATTCTCTAAGTAAAAAAGGAACCATCAATTTTATCATTGATAAGAATTGAAAAGGATCCAATCTTCATAGATTTTATTAATATAGACATGGGAATCATAAAAAATAGAACATCATCAATCCTTTCACAAATTATTTCCCAAATGTCTCTTTGGGAAAGGTTAAATAATGATCAAAAGGATGATGTGGGAATTCAGATGAAAGTGTAAACTATCAGAAAATGAAAATCCTCAGAGATTAATGTTAATGAATATTGAATTGTAAGATTTGGTTCAATAGTAGGTGTTCCATCAAATCCAGAGTTAAATAATGATCTCTTGGATGATGCACATAGTTTAAATTTCACCATTCACCCAGAAAACACAAATATGTATTGAGATCTCTGAGAGCATTATTGGTGGGATAACATGAAGAAGGATATCGTTGAGTATACGTGAAAGTTCCTGATGTTTCATCAAGTTAAGGATGAGAGGCAGGTGTCTATGTGGATGATTCAACCATTACCCATAACAACATGGAAATAGGAGAACATCCCCATGTAATTTTTCACTAGACTTCTGAAGGAATCCAAAGGAAACAATGATATCTTGGTTGTTATGGATCTTATTACAAAGATTGAACACTTCATTTCAATTTGAGAGTATTTCTCATTGGATCAACTGGCATAGATATATATCAAAGAGGTGGTAAGGATGCATGGAGTAACTCTATCGATTATATCTGATCGATATCCATGATTCACCTCTTAGGTCTGGAAGAGTCTCCAATGCACTCTGAATACTGAGCTAAACATCAGTATGATGTATCATCCTCAAACTGATGCCCAATATGATTGAATTATCTAAACAATTGAAGACATGTTTAGAACATGATAATTGGACTTCAAAGGAGTATGGGATCAACATCTTCCTCTATTTTAGTTTTCTTACAATAATAGTTCCCACTCAATAATCCTAATAGATCCTTATGAATCCCTTTATGGGAAGAGGTTTAGAACACTAGCATGTTGGGATGAAGTTGGGGAGCGAAAACTATAGGTCCGGAAATGGTCAAAAAATGATGGAGAAGGTTAAGACAATACAACATCATATTAAAGCTGCTCAAAGTAGAAAAACGAGCTATGCTAGAAATCATAAATGAGACCTAGAGTTTTATTTTGGAGACATGGTATTCCTCAACATATCATCGTGGAAGAGATTTAAGAGATGTTGGATGAAGGGAAAGCTTAGTCCAAGTTACATCGGCCCTTTTGAGATCCTTGATCGCATTAGAGTAGTGGCATATCAACTAGAACTCACACCAAACCTATCTCAAGTACATGATGTATTCCTTGTATCACTCTTGAAGAAGTACATACCTGACCCATCTCATATACTCAATCCATAAGTGTTACCATTGAATAATGACCTCTCCTATGAAGATAATCCAGTGAAGATATTTGATCATAGGGAAAAAGTTCTATGAAATAAGACATTACCCCTTGTCAATGTGTTATGGTGAAACCACATGTTTAAAAAAGCAACGTGGGAATCAGAGGAAGTGATGAAGTAGAGTTACCCTCATCCATTTTAGTGCAGGAAAAGAAAATTTTTAGGGAAAAATTTCTTAATGGGGGAAGATTTTAATGACTTAATCTTTTATTAATGAAAATCCCTCTTGATATAATTAAATGTCTTATTATGTAAAATGGTAATACAAAACATATTAACTTCCTTGGTTTTATGTTTTTTGATTTCAAAACACCATTAAGAAATGTTACTATTTCTAATATAGTTGTTGAACAGTGATCACCTAATTATTATAAATATAGGGCTTTAACAAATCCAATTTACCCAAAAAAAGGAAATGATGGACTCATCCAGTAGAATTTCTCCCTAAAACCCCATTTATCAAAGCTCATAAAGGAGTTAGCATCATTGTGATTTTCTCTTGACCAAGCCCAAGCAAAGCTTCAACATGTTTTGCTTTAATGAAATCACTTATGGGAGAAGTGGAAGTTAATTGACATTACCTCCTGAGCGATGATATCAGAGTCACCCTAAGTGTTTTTCATCATCTTACACCTTACCCTTAGGTCTTATGCTGATGTAATAAAAGTTTATGTAACAAAACTCTAGAATAATGATTATGTGCATTAAAATGAATGTATAAATAATATACATTCATTTTATTATTATTACACTGTAAATGGTTTCTAAACTACAAATAGTGTTTCTAGTTAATATTTAGTTAATAAATATATTGTGATGAATTAATGGTTTTTTAATTAAATAATATTTTAATAAAAAATTATTACTAAATTAATTTTTATTAAATATAAATTACCATGTAATTTTTTATGAATAAAAATGTAATTTTTATTAAGGTTTCAAAGCTATTTTTTTGTCAAAACCTATAAATTTTTGATAAATGTCAGATTTTATATTAAAAGTTAAAATTCACATATTTAGAAAATTATTTATAAAATATTAATATAATTTTTGGATTCAGGATTTCTAAATTTTCTAACGGTGGTTTTTTCATAATTTTTTGACATAATAAAATTTTTGGGTAAAAATCAAATATCGTTTAAATATATAATATGTTTTACGACATCATAATGACCCAATAGTGATGGAATAAAATACTATAAAAATATTATTCTAAAAATATGTGTTTTAACATTAAAATAATCTAATTTTAATTTTATTTGATTAATTTTATGGTGCCTTAGTGGACCCTCCAAGACATATAAAATATTTTAACTTTTTCAAATGATTTCCTTAGGAGTGTGGCATACCTCCACATAATAAAGCCTAATATTTTAATAAGTTTGGACATTGTCCTTATAAAATAATTTTTTACACTCCCCTTTGGAAAATACCATGGGAAAAACCATTTTTTGTTTTGAGGTTGTGAATATTTAATTATATAGATTCCAAAACCTAAGTTTTTGAAAAATTAAAGAATTCCCCTCTCTTTTCCTATATAGACCCACCCAAGATCCCACTTTTCTTCATTAAAAACTATTGAATCACATTTCTACTCTTCCATTATCTCTCTAGAATCTTCCCTACTCACCCTAAGCTCTCAAAGAGACCATCCACAATATCTTTAAGTCACACACTTCCAAGTAAGGGAACCTCACTTTCCTTCTTTATTTATGTTCAAGTTTCCTTATATTTTTATTCCCATTTTATTTTCAATTAAAAATTTTGGGGTATAATTTCTCACCTCTCTTATACTGACCTATTTATTTTTTAATCATGATAGTCCTATTTATCTCTTATTAATGTATCCCATGTACACCTGTTACCATGCTGAAATTTCGTAAGGGATTTCTCGCTCTTCATTTACATTCAAGATATTCTTTTATATTATGAATCTAAATTACATTAAATATTTTAGGATGTTATGTTCCATTATACCCTTACTTTCCATTTCATATATAAATTATTAGAGTCTCAATTCTCTCTCATCAACCCATTTTACGATTTCTATTTGATGTCATTATGCAGCCGAAGTTACACCAGAATTTCCCTTATTAAAATCATCTTGTATGTGAATACCATACCCATTTCTCTATCAAGGGTATTCACATTTATTAACATGTACTTTTTTATTTAGGAATTACATTTATTTATTCAAAATCTCTTAATCATGGAATAAATTATGATGTTTAATGAATCCATGTTGTATGATCTATGTGGCACACATATGCATTAAATGAAATGATTAAGATGGGTATGCCATGGTAGCACTCAAATGCATTGGGTAAAGATTAGTATCATAATAATTCATTTTAAATGAGGGATAAATCATTATAATTTAAGATAAATGAGGGTTTACTCGATCTAATACAAGTGCAATGAGGGTTTACTCGTGATCCATGTGCAATGAGCCATGGATCATGCTAATATCATGTTAAATGTTGTTTCCACATTTCCATGTTATGAAAATCATTCTATATCATGCCTTTATGTTCACATTTATCTTATTCTCTATTGATATTCATATTATCTAAAATTTTATGTATTCTTTATGTTATTCCTTGTTTACACCCTTACTGGGATTTATATCTCACCCTTTTCTTATGTATGTCCTCAGGTTATCCCATGCAATGCTATTTATGAAGGAATGTTGTGGTCATGTAAAAGAATTTTTCAATCAAGGTGTTGTATTTTATGTCTTAATTTTTCATATAATGTTTCTAAGTTCCCAACACACTAGACCTCTCGATCCTCAAAGTTGTCTTAAGTTCAATTTTATGTAATAAATCAGGTTTAACTGTGTAATAAAGATAAGGGTTGTTATATTGGTGGTGGTCTACTGAGTATATCTCTCACCCAGTTCGGGCCACTGTTTGGTACATAAACTGACCTCACGGATATAGGTTTGGATCATGGTTTCTGATATATGTTTTTAATCATGTAAATTGGAGCTTAGGAGCATAAGAATAATCCAGTTATTAAGATTATCATGAAGATTTCCTTTGGGTATTTTATTCATTTTTTCATTTTTTATGTATTACCTTATATATTTATATTTATTACATTATTGCATGTTCATTCTTGGAAAGTAATTTATTCATTTATTATTGATTTTTAGTTATTATTATATTATGTTACATCAATTTATGACTATTTTTAGGGTTTTTATTACTAATATATAGGGTATATTATCTCCATTATACCAACTATAGACCCTATCTAATATTTTTCATCCTCTGGCATGCTGGAAGGTATGATTGGGACCATGTTGTGAACCTGCTCGGGGCACCGTTATAGTGACACTTAAGTTGGGACTCTACATCATGGAACATTATGGTAAGAGTGGGGTGTACTAACAAAGAAAAATAATGAGACTCTCATATAAATTCCTATCACAAATTGATTGAAACATAGATACATCCATGAATACACAATATCTCATCCTTTTCAACATCCCCACCCGTTGGTGGGTCCTTTCTTAAAACCCTCTCCCTTGGGACTAACCCCTCGGGATCAGAAAGTTGTCTCATCATTACACGATACAGAAGTAATGAGATCTCTTCCAAATCTGTAATAATATGTTATATATATATATAACTCATGATTATTAAGATACATATCAGAAAACATATCCATCAAATATTATTCACTATTAGACTTTGGGACAACTTGCTTCCCAATCTTCATACTCAGATAATCAGTAACAAAATTTCCTTTTATAGGTGTACAAGCAAGCTCAATGACAAAATACTATAGGTATTACAATCATATTCACTATATGAGGTTCAAGTATTGCTTATTGGATATCTATTTTGGTTTTTATGATCTATGTATATATCAAATTTTCTCCCAACAAATAATGCCCCCAACATCTTAAGTCATCAATAATAACTACTAGATTAAGATCATGGGACTGGTAATTCCACTTATGAGGTATATACTGATGAGAAATATATGACATGAATCACTCATCCTATATCATAAATTTTCCTCCCTTGATTTTTGATGCCACATAATAATCTATATAGCCTCTTTTAAGCTCAGGAAGAATCAGGATTGGCACTGAATTAATCCTTTTTTTAGCTCCTAAAAGGCTTTCTCACATGTTTCAGACCATATTAATTTAACACCCTTATTGGTTAATCTGATAATAATTGAATCAAATTTTAATAGAACCTATATAAAACACCAATAATATACATAATAAACTATGTATGTTAAGGACATTCTTGGGATTATTTTAAGAATCCAAATCTTTCACATTATCTAGGTCAACAGATACTCTTTCCTCTAAAATAATGTGACCCAGAAAGTGTACTTTATCGATAAAAAAGTAATATTTTGTGACATTGTAATACAAAATATGATATATTTGTATACTCAATATGATATTAAGTTGTTTTTCATGATCATTTCTAGTATGTGAGCAATTCAGTATTTCATCCATGAAAACCATTATGAAATATTCCAAATATGAGTGTAAAACCCAATTCTTCAAGGCCATGAAAATTTTCAATGTGTTCATGATATTGAAAAACATAACCAAATACTCATTTGATTAATATTTACTATGAAATGTTATAAATTTTATATTTTATTTACTGAATTATACCTAATGGAATTGTGACTTCAAATCAATGTATAATAATACCCTTTCTCCTAGAAGTTACTAAAAATTTCATCTATATGAGATATTCAATATTGGTTCTTAACATCCAGATGATTCAACTAGTGGTAATCTATTAAATTCATGAAGTTACCATCCCTATTTTTATACAAGATCATGAGTGAACTCTATGGTGAAGTACTAGTTCATATAATTCTATTATCTTCCTAATCCTACAACTACCTCTTGAGCTCCAACAACTCAGTAGTATCCATCGTATATGGAGGAATTGATACTGATGTTCCTATTGGACCTAGCTCAATGATAAACTCTAACTCTATCATAAGAGGTATACTTGAAAATCTTTCAAGGAAAACATCCTTAAAATGATACACTGTAGGATGTAATTTTTTCTTACGTGTTCCCTAGTCAGTCAAAAAAAAGGTTGACAGTTCCACAATGCTTAGGTCCAGTTCATTATATATGGACATATCATTCACCCTTTTCAACATAATTACCACCATTGGGTGAAATAAAAGAATCCAACTATTGAAAAAAATTCAAAATTATTTTTATTAGTAACCAATCAGTCTCTCTTGATAATTGTTCTAAAACGTATCATCTCAAGGATGAAGAGGTTTCATACAAACTAATATCCTCCTGTATCACGGGGTCTCTCCTTGTATTAGTGTAAACATCATAAAAATATTCCCTATAGAGTATCAAGTTTCATCTCTCCACATAATTATTGAATTTAGATCCTTTAACTTTACAAAAATTCTATATATATAAAGGAGTCATAAGTTCCATTGTAAAATAAAACAGTCACTAAAGTACAAGACAATAAAATCATTCATAAAATTATAGAATTTTTGTAACTCAACTCCTTATGTGTCATTTGTAAATAATATATTTGTCCTAATTCATGACCCTAAGATAAAAATTCAATTTCCTAGGCTAGTTCACTCTATTGGCACTATACAACTGGTACCTGGATCCCTCATCCATGACTACCTCCTCAGCCTGATTGGTTGGAAGTGCTCCAACTCTCTACCGAACAAGGAACTCATGATCTCCCTCCATAACCTAGTGTAAATTCATACCCTATCTCATTGGGAACTATAATAAGGTATGTGAAAAAAATGATGAATAATCCATATTTCACCACAATCCCTTTACTCAACTAGCTTCTTTCTATAATGGGGATTCATATGACATGGCCTACTACATCGATATCAGATTGCATGGATACTCAATAGAACACTCTAGATAATATTTACTCCAAAAAAAGCTAAAAATGAATCTTTATTATACTATAATAATTACTTTCCTATCATGGGGTTGAACCATTTTTCCCCACACCTTTAGCTTCCCTAAGGTTTCACTTGGAGATGAGGCCAATGTTCACTATCTCAGTAATGATCATCAAACAAAACATGTTCACCATATATTGTAAGTAATATGTGAGCCCATACCAAAATTTTTTGTGCCAAGAAAACTTATCACCAAGGATAGTATGAATGAAATTACTAAGATTCATGAAATGAGAAGAGTAATCTATAACAGATAAAGGTACCTATTCTAGATGCATAAACTCTTTAGAATGGTCAAATCTCAATATCTTGGGGGGGAATCAGTAGTCATATAAAGATATATTAAAATTCATCCATACCATAACCAAATTCTTGTTATCCTAGGTCAAAATATCCCACCATCTCTTGGATGGTCCTCTAAGAATATTTTTTTTTTCTGGAACCTCATTTAAAGAGGCATATCTATATGTTTCAAGATAACATGGCCTCTAGACATGACTTAAATGCTTGGGGACCACCTTCCCATAAAAATATATGATTCTTTTTCTTCTAGAAATATCTACTCAATTCATCCATATAAGAGGTAGGTTGTGGAGATCCCTGTATAAACTTCACTAACCATAATAAACCCTCTTGAAACATACTATTAGCGCATATTTCAAGAATAGTATGATGTTTAGTAGGTTGAACTATAAAAGGTAATGCTAGTGGCTCAGGGCCCATCACCTTCAAAGAATAATTTCCACTACCCTCTTCGAAAATGACTTGATTCCTCCCCTATATAATATCTCTACAATTTTAAACACATGCCTAAAAACAATATTGGATGACAAAATAGATCACATGAATAAGTATAGTATAGTTACAAGACTTCCTACACAAGAGTCAAACCCTAAAAAATATACCTAAATCCATGTCTATGTGATGTAATAGATAATTAAGGACCTTAATATATAATCCCAACTACTCGCTACTATGGTCATTTCAAATGAGAGTTCTCTATTTTGTGTTAGGGGTTTTGGTATGTGGAGTGTCAATTATAGGTTATAGTGGAAAACATGATTTAATTTTCAATTGGAATACCACTTTAAAAAAATCCATTTCATTTGGGAATTTAAATTCATCAATTTAATATATATATATATATATATATATACATCATGGTTCAGTTTGATGAGTTGTCATTCGCAGGTTATAAAAACATTAAGTTAAAATTGGTACATCATAATATTCCAACCACACCTACTACATCTTGTATTTGGATATAAAAAGTTGTATAAGATTATTTGATTAGATAAATATACATTCCTAATTTATAAAAGTAAATGATTTATAAATTATAATTGGAATTAATGTAATTTAAATAAATTAATGCTTCAGCTTGTCTAACTATATTTATATAGATCAAACATCTAATAATTGGTTAATTAAGGTGCCACCCTCAATATATATAAGAAAAAATAATTTAATTTTATGTGGGTACTTTAATAACCAATTATTGATCCCTTCTCTATATAAAAATTATTCAAAGTTACAAATATAAAAAATCAAGTCACTATGTAATACTACAGGCAATGCACTCAATAAGTATACCTGGAATGGGATATTTTTGATATATAGATCATCCTGTGACTATAATGATTCATGATAAATATTAATGTTTCCTATTATTAAAATAGTAAAAATATATTCAATAATAATATTAATATTTCTACAAATCATTTGTGTCACCCAATGGATAAATAGTACAATTATAATTAGTAAAAACTAGAATAGAAATTATAATCCCAAGAAGTAAGGCTTTTTACCTGTACATCAACTAGATACTCCTTGTAACATGCTCATTACCAAATTCTAATACATTCCATGTCTCTTTTCTACTAACCTAAACCACTAAGACAAAAGGAAAAATGGTTCGGATACCAGTTGCAATTTCATTACCCGGTTCACTCATAAGTAAATGAACCTAGTTGTCTACATGGCCTCAAGAATGACTCATATAATGCTAGAGGCTTCCAATTAGCAATGAGGTTCTATGATGGTATAGTGTAGACACTATACCCAAATGATTATAGTGAAGCATAATAGTAATAATAGATAAATCAGTGGAAGTAAGATAATATAACCATAAAATAATAATAATGTAAATAGTAGAGGAAGTAAATAATATATATAAATACTAATAGACAACAATATCTATTATCATATACATAATGATTATGTTGGGATGCAATTCTAAAATGGGAATACATGGGGAACCTGGTCGCAGGAATATAGAGTTCATGTTATACAAAAATAAACAAAAACCCAAAAGTTATTTCTAGTAGAATTGCAATCTTGATTTCATTCATATACTCCCATACTCTATCCTACTTCTGAATATCAAGCATCCATAATATGGAGCATCCCCTGGTCCCTAAATATATCCATGAAGTATGTATGGTTAATAATCGACAGCCTGAACATGGTGAAATTAAAACTTAGTAGGCCGTGAAAAATGGTGTCTATAATTATCTAGTCTATGAATATACAATGAGTAGTATTCTGGTAGTAATTAATGTAATAAGTTACATAAATAACCCACATAAGTTTTGGTTCCTTGTGGGATACCCATCCATCGCTACCTTCTTTGGTATAATATGAAATGCCTCTGAGAAATTAAAATTTTAGTTTTATATTTATAAAGTCAGACCAAAGGTATAAAACCACAACATCCATGAGTAATGATAGTCATGTAACATTCATTGTTTCCATATATTTTATGTTTTATAAATTGGTTAACTCCATAGGTGTGTTCAATTGAAAATTAACCACAATGAGAATAAAATGATAAGTTATCCCTAGGAGCATTTCTTATGTAGCCTTTGTGGAAGACTTGAAATAAGCCCAAGGTATTAACTAAGGTGATCCATAATATCAAGCATAATACAAGGATAATAATCCAAGGAATTGAGTTTATTTAATTTTTTGAAATATAGGTAAACCCTTGATTCCAAGCTAGGGCATTCACAATCTAAGAAGAAGATTTAATCCAAGTATGGTCCTTCAATTAGAAGGTGCATAAATGAATTGGTAGCATCTCATGCGCCCATACAAAGTAAACTGCAATGTGATTCCAAGTACTACTCAATGCATGCCTCACCTTTAAGATAATTCAAGGTTCATAACAATAATAATGCATGATATAAATACTCATCAAGTATCCATAATGACAATAGTATCCATTATTACATTTTATAATTATATAGGGGCTAGGTGACATGACCATTCCATTCAACTTTCAATTATATCAATTAATAATTTCAATTATATAAGTAATTTAAAGTTAACCCACCTTATTATGTAGTTCAATTTCATATACTAGTCTTAGAGGACTGAGAAAAGTAAAACTCCATCAATTTTAATCAATTAATCCATTTCATTTTCCAAGACAATTCATACTACCTCCAAAGGTGGTTTAATCCCATTTCAATGTATATAATTCATAGTCCTCTAAAGAAAAACACCTAATGGGGGTATCTATGGTCGGGGTATAAATCCTCTAACAGTGATAGTTTGGATGAAATGACAACCTAATTCAAGTGATAACAATTTAGCTATTTAATTCAACATTTAAGGAGGTTTCCCCGTGAAAGATCATGTACAGAATGAAGGGTTGAAATATAAATGTCAAGAAATTTAGATAAAAGGGGTTTGACCACCTACCATAGGTCAGTAGATGAATCATCATCCAATATTTCCCTGTAATCTAGGTTACAATGAGAAAAAATGGAGAAAAAAAATACCCTGAAAATAGTTCATATTAGTTCACATAGATTATGCATTCCAAGGGGGAGATAAATAAATAAACAAAGAAATTGTGTTGAAGGACATACCAAGATAATTCCAATGTGTCCCATGAAACTTGAATCTGAGACCAGGTAAAGGAGGAGGGTAAATCTTATATTGAGGTGAGGAGCTCCCAATGAGAGGGTAAAAACGTTTTCTGATTTGGGGCACAAATTGGTGGAATAATGGTTAAATACCCAAGGGGAAAATGGTAATTTCACACACATTTAATGGGTAAATAGTTTGGTTTCATAGTTGGTCAAACCATATGCTAAATGTGTGTATCCACTATTTAATTGGAACAAACCCTAACATATCTAGGAACATGGTTTGAAAAACTAAGTGCAATATATGCATGCTCACTACCCAAGAGCCATTCACCCTTCCATAGTTGTTTCATGGTTAGATAAATAGTTCTCACACTATTTGAACCATCACTAAAACATATCTATACCATTTCACATAGACATGCTACCTACATTTCATAGTTTTCCAAAACATTCTCCTCCCCACATGGGTCACATGGTTGAGTCTCACAGTTTTCACTAATCATGAACCATATATTTTCCTCAAACTAATTCTCAAAAAACACGATCTCTAGTCTCCGAAAAATAATAGGAAACTTACAAACCCTTCCTTAAACTCATAACTGAGTAAAAAATGAATTAATACTGATATTTAAAGGATATATACCTATAAAAAATTTGGTATGTTATAGTTTAGAATAGAGAAATCAAAGAAGGTTTTATTACTAGTGTTGCATCGCAGAAATATTAAGAAGATTTAGGATCCTTATAAAGAGTTATAAAGGATAGAATGTATTATATATACATTCTCTAGAGGAACTATCATGTATTCCTTATTGTGTACTTGATATAATGTTTCATGTACTTTGATAATAACAATCATATACCAGTCCAATCCTAGTTAAAGTCATTGGATTTTTGTGAAGAACATCCTTATGTACTTAACAGTGACTAAGGATATGTTATTGGTCTTTAAAGGAGAGGATGGTATTTGTGTAAAGGGTTACACATATGCTAATTTCCGATATGAAAATGATGCTATGAAATCCTAATATAGATTTGGGTTTTTTCCAAACATTGAAGGAATTTGTTGGAATAGTTTCAGACAAGCCACCATAGCGGACATGAAAATAGAGGGAGAATACATCACTATAAATGATGAAATAAAGGAAGCAATTGGGATCACGAATATTATTTTATAACTTTGAGTAGTTCCTAGTATTAATAAAGAAATCAAAATATATTATGATAATAATGGTTTTATTGATAAAGAAATGAAACCCTAGCCTCATCAAATGACCAAAATAATCCTTTTCAAATACCATATCATACTATATATCATTGAGGGTGGTGATTTAAAGATTATTTGGGTAGGTATAGATGATAATGTAGAATATCCTTTTAAGAAACCATTATCATAGAAACAACTTATTGTTTATGATGAATCTATGTGTATTGAAATATGAGAGATTGGTTGTAATGGTTTTAATTGTATCATTTTATTATAATAAAAGAAAAAACCTAATTATCATTAATTTATGTGTGTTGTAATTTTATTTTACCTCAATAGTAAAATGATAATATCCCCTCAAAGCATGAATTTGTATTCTCCCTAACAGATGATCACTATAGAGTAATATGGGTTGTAAAGATATGATAAGGTTTACATGAATAGAATCTTATATTTTTTACAAATAGTAATATATGAGATACAAATAATAGATTCATTATGTAATGAGTGGAAACTCATTTCATTGATTGATCTGATAAATGATATCCCATGGAATTTTATACATCCATTAATATACATAGGGGTGAATTCCTATTATCAATCCTTTTTACCTAACGTTAGAAAGATAACTTTCATGAGAACTTATATAATCTAATACCCTACTTACACAATTCTACATGTTGACATAGCTAATAAATGGGTGTTTGGGTATGTTGATGATAATTTTGTCAGTTAGAGAGTATCTAAGATGGGATTTTTCCACTTATTTGACAAGTTAAAGACATATGGCCCTTAATTGAATTAAATTTTGGAAATTCATGGCCATGCATGATTTTTTCACGTATTATGTGTTAATCTATTTAGATAAGGGACATGTGATGTAATTATCATATAGATGAATTACATGTAATATATTCTTTATCTTTGCTACTCTTTTTTTGAGAATTGAGAACAAATTAGTGGAAAATACAAGATTGACAGGTTCAGTGTCTTGTGGTATCTCTATGTCAATAAAAATGGATTATATAGGTATACATATGCTATATATTATACATCTTGAGATGCACATGTTCATATAGAGATATGAGTGGGTTTTATGGATATCATACTAGACCCATCAGCAGTTTGAGTAGCATTGATACTTTCCAAGAGGTCTCTCTTTACTTACATCTATGAATTAATAATTTCATAGTTGTTTTCAGTGATAATAAGTTCCATAGGGTTACACAATGAGTCCCATAGATAAGGATAATATTTTGGACAATTTTTATTTCAAATGAAGATATTTTCATGGAAATAAGATTCCAAAATCATTTTGATGGATTCACAAAGAGTTATGATGTTATATATTAATTTATTATGGGACTTTTGGGTAAGTGGTAGATTGTTGGATGTGTGATAAAATGTACATTCATGAGAAGAATCTATGCATGCATATGATGAATGATATATATATATATATAATATGATATTATATATATGTATATATATACATTTAATATCTGAATATGGTGCATATGAATTTCATAAATGTTATGCATGGATAATATATATATATATATTATTTATTTATACTGAATGGTTTAGTGATCAATTACAATCTCTTATGAATAGATTCAAGGATTTGTTTTTATTCATTGAAAATGTTCAATGAATTATACCCAACTCAATGAAATGCATATGAAGTGTTTTGAAGTGGGAGCATTAGGATTTGGTTATAAAATAGGATGAAATAATCTCTTATTTTTATTTGTGTTCTAATATGCAAGTGCTGCTTTTAAACACTCTTCCTCCCGATAAACTATTTTTCTCATTTTAGAAGAAAATAAAACCCCTTTAATATTCAGATATCCCCATGATATAATCATGGATCCAATTGTTTTTGTGTATCACGTCAGAGGTAAGGAGATTTCATTCACTGAATCTCTTGATCTTATTTAAGAACACTACATTGATTGGTGAATTTGTAAGCTACTACTACTTATGTTTTCCATGTACTATATTTTGTGATAATATTAACACTTAGATTTCTAGAATATTGATTTCCTATATTTTTTCTGTTCTTCTACTAATAATAATCATCTAAAACCAATAAAAATTATGGGTGATTTTGATAGTATCATGTCTCCCTCTATGTTGATCACATAAAATTTTAATTGTTATATCATATCTTGAACTCTCCTGATGAAATAGTCCAATACTCTTACTGGAGAAATATATCATTTCATAAGTTTTACCACCACGATAGTGGTATTCGTGTTTTATATTTTTAATGATGTAAATAAATATTGATGTATAACATTTATAGAAGAAAATAATCATAAAAATAATTTGAAAATTTTATATAACCAATGGTGTAATAGATAGATAATATCTCTATATATTTATATTTTATGGGAAATTATGGTGTGATAAGGCCTGATATAGTTGCCAAAAAAATATTTCTGTATTTACCTTGAAGTGGCCTTTTCATTTTTAAATGTTCCTTGAGAAATTTAACATTATTGGGAATCTTTTTTATTGTTCCATCAAGGGGTATATTTATCTCCACTTTCTGAAAAGTTTAAGGATCACCCTTTGGAGTTCTTTTTGAATTTTCATGGATTGGATCATCCTTGGTGGGAATGGAAGGGGGTGGTATTTTTTCTCTATTTTCTTACTTTTCCATGGTGTTTCTAGTATTTTCTTCATTTGGGTTCAACTTTGTCTTCTTACATTTTATCTCCTCAATCTTAGTGCAAGACTTCAAAAATATACCTATAATTTAAAGCTTTTTTCTGTTCAACTTCTTATATAGTAGGCTCTTTTAATCTTAGTTTTTCATGTTTTATTTTAGGATGTTAAGATCTATTTTCCCCACCTCTAGGTTTCTATTTTTCTAAATCAGTGTTGTTTTAAGAATGAATGTTCTTTCCTCTTCTAGTGGTTATCATCATCATATTTTCATTTGGGTTATATACTATTTGAGCTAGAAATTTCCCTATATTTATGGACAAGATTTCCATAAGAATTTGAACTTGGTTTTTTAGTTTATCTACTTTATTTATTATCTCCTCAATCTCATGTCCATTTTTGAATGGTGTTGTTGTACTGGTTTATGGATGTTCAAAGTTACTCCAATATTGTAAATAAGGTGGTTGTTATTGGTACTAATTTTGGTAGGGGATCTATCATTGTCATAATAATTACTAAATCCATACTATAGTTGGTTAGGCCCTCTAAATACTTTATTTTATTTGAATTATTATTTATGAAAACCAGATAAAAAAATTTACATTCCTTGTAATAAGAAACAATTATTGATGAAATGGTTAGGTGATTATCATTAATCACATAACTTTATTAGGGCTTGTTATTCTCTGGTGAATTGTTTATCAATTTTTCTCAACAAAATGATAAATTCATAAATTATAGATTCATGTAATGGGGATAAGTAAAAAGTTCATTCCTTATAGATTCCTCTTATACTAGTACCCTGGGTGCCAAACTACTGTGAGTTTTGAGAAATCTTTTCAATCAATACCTTGGATTATTTTAGTGATCTCTAAATCAACCCTTCACTAGATGAGTAATAGATTAATTTTATAACATTATCTAGTAGGAATTAATATAAGAAGACCAAAAAGTGGTGTTAATCTATATCTTTAGATGGTTAGCTGGCACAAATAATAATAAACATTTCCCAGTACGCATAGAGAGTCTCTATATATTCTTTTTGGATGGCGTGAAACATATTCCATATATAATTGGTCTTATAGGTTGGGAAGAATCTCTAAACAAATATCAATTTAAGGAATTACATGTATAGATATCTCTTAGTTTTAAGTTATACAACAACTATTTTTCATCTCCTTCAATGGAAGAGGGAAATTTCATCCCTTTGACTTATTCCTTAGCTACTCCACTCAGCTTCAGTATTGAGAAAAATAGAGTGAAATCTTTGAGATACTTATTTCATTCTTTTCCTACAAGGCTATGTAAATATGTAAAAATTTTAATTAATCTAATTTTTTGTTAAAATAATTTTATAAGGCTATAGAAGAAATTTGATTATTTTAATTAGTGAATTATGGGGAGCCTAAATGTATAAAAGTCTGAATTGGATTAGATATAATATTGGTAAGATCATAGTGATTACTAGAAGTCTCACATGAGTCTGCAAAGGTAAATTTCACTAATTTAGATTTCATTTTTTAATTTTTTAAGCCTTATTAGCAAGGTTATCTCTATCTCAACATCAAGAGTGATAAGTTGTTCATTTGATTTTATGTCCATTAAAATTAAGGGTTGGTTTCTCTTCACTTCCTCCCCAATAATAGTTACAATATTTTACAAGCACTTATTATGGTGTGTTGCGAAAGAAAATTATTTCATTAGATAAATTTAGTTATAGTGGAAACGTAGGTTTTCTTCTAGAGGAGAGATCACAAAAAATGGTTTTTCACTTTTTAATCAGTTAAGAAAATGGTGTTTTTTATGTTTCTAATTTTGAAAATAATGGTAAACATTAAAATAGTTAAAAGGGATTTAAAATAGTGAAATGATATGGTTGATTGTTTCAAGGTCAGCTTTCTGCTTGTAATTTAATAATAACCCATAAAATGGTTTTTAATTCTCTCTTTGTTAATTGATATGTGCCATATTACTTGATAAAATTATCATAACAGATTTGGATGAAGTGTAGTGTAGAAAATAATTATATAGAGATAAATTAAAAATCATCCTCCCTTAATGTGTATGAAAAAAATAAAAAAATTGTTCTTAAACTAAAAATGAAAGAATCAACCAGGTGTTGGTGTTCCTAATAAATTTGAGAGTAACTCACTACTCACATGAACATGCTTGATATTTATAGAAACTCCCCTCCAAATAAAAATTTCTCCTTTGAAAAAAGTTTCACCATGAATAGGTATATTATTAATTATCAACTAAATTATCAATAGTGAACTTGTTTCAATCCAAGAACACAATTATATTCAAAGTATAAAAAAATCCCTGAGAACTAAAATCTATTAACATGTTAGAGGTTTTATTTGATAAATAATGATGAATTAAGAATTAAATGGGATAAAATTTCCTTCCCCATTATATATTGAATTACCACCACCTTCCCCCCCCCCCAATTTGAAATATAGAATACATGGATGGGGAAGAATAAATCATTACAAAAAAGAAAGTAAATTGAAAATAAAAATAAAATATCCATAGATTCTACAGCCTCATGAAAACATTATCCAAGTCTAGACTCCTTCTCCCTGTGGTCTATTTAATTTATTAAAGATTTATAGAGACATAATATTTTGGATAATCAAACCAATTAGATATTTTCATAATTTAATCATTTTATTATTTCCTCTTATTCCCCATGGAATTATTTCTTATCCATGATTTGGTATTCTATAAAATCAATATACTTCCTTATTTGGTGTAATAAAAATATTCTTTAGTTTTACACCCACATGGAAGCCTCTTATTATCCACATTCATGTGGGCACTGGTACCCAAGGATTTGTTTTGATGTCCAGATGAATATTATCAAAATCAAATGGTGACCTATCGTAGACATATATTCAAAAAATGTTTCAATTGACCATGAATTTAAAATTATTGGATCAAACATGGGGTGAAAGTAAATTGATCAAATGTATGGTATACATGTGATTATGGAGTCAATAAACCATAATAGACAAGTTTCCTTGTATAAGGTTTAGTGTACGGTCAATAATTTTAACATCTGGTGGATTAGAATCAATATGTGATAAATTGAGGAAAGGAATGGTTAATGTATCTCTTCTTGTGCTTGGTCAAATTTTCTTCTTGCAGTTGATCCTTCACATTGTTGATTGTGGTAAGGAATGATCAATTGAAGTCTTTTGGTCGGTTCTCACAAAGATAGGTCCTCAGCCTACATTTTTCTTATGCTGAGATATTTGAGGCTTTTTCCAGGTTTACATAGAAATTTCTAGGATTGGTTAGATGTTTATATAGGGAAAGGTGGTGAATGATAGTTACGTAGGGATACATTAGGGTTACATAGCACGAGATTCATGCTTACATAGACTTTAAAATATGGTTACATGAGATTTTTTGGGTATTTCTGATGAGTATATAAGGACATAATGATCCATAGGTAGCTCCTCAATGATTCTTACATATATAGGTTTATGCATATGTTGGATATATTTTATCATTTCTTTAGGATTCCTTTTAGGGGGATGAATCTATAATAATGCTTCATAAATCCCCATTTTATTCATTAAATGTTTTATCAAGAATGACAACCAATTTAACCTACCATGCTTCTATTCCTTCAAAACAGCATGGTAAGGAATAATCAGTAGCACATCATTCATATAAAAATCAAGAAGCTAAATTAAATAGCTAATTTTTCCATTTTATAAAATATTCACAAAATCTAACAATATATCACTTAAATTAAAAAACTCATTATAACTACTAATAATTGATAAATATGAGGGAATAAAATGAATTGAATATAAATAAAATATCATGAAATTTTCAAATATGTCACCTTGTGTAACATAATAAATTTTTAAAGACAATAAAAAAACTCATTCACAAGTATTTATCATAATTTTTATGTGAAAATGTTATTTTTCAATAAAAATAAATTAAAACATGATTAAAAGAGTTTGAGTAAAAGTAAAATCCCAATAAAGCCCATGGAATATTCAATCAAATATTTTCAGAGTCAGGCGCTGAGTTAGTGTGAGATTGTGAGGCCCATAGAGTCTCAGCGCATATGGAAAAAAATATTAAATATATTATATTGTGCACACACCCTTTTTCAAAAATAATTAAATATCTCCCAAATATTGGATTGAATAATAAATATGAGACCAATGTTAGGTCAGGGATGTGTTTTTTACCATATGCATGATAAAACATTTGTCTACATCTACCGTTTGGTAAAATCACATGCAAGGACAACTTATTTAATATTTTTATTCTATTTTTTATGAAAATAATTAAATATATTTCAAAATGTGGGTCGTATAAGAAATTTGAGACCATGGTTAGGTTCAAGACGAGGGGTTTACCCAAGGCACAACATAACATTCATACGCATCAAGCATTTAGTAAGATCATGCCTAAGGATAACTTATTTAATATTTTTATTATATTTTTTCAAAAAATAATTTAATATCTTGAAAACGATACCTCATATGATAAATTTGATACCAATATTTGATTCATGATGTTGGTTTTTCCCTAGGTGGCACATAACTTTTGTGTGTGATGGGTGTTTGGTCATATCACAGGTGACGATAAATATTTATTATATATTTATATTATTAGGATGAATTTAATTAGTTTATTTAATTTTTATAATAATTCATCTTATCCAACGTGTAATTACCTCTATTTTTTACCCTGTTCAATTTGAAACCTTCAGATTTCTACCATTTTGATCCATTCAATTTTTTAATGGCATAATTGGATAAATTTAATGACTATGACATCAATATTCAATTGGGTTGTGTTTTAAAATGGTGTATTTAATTTTAGTTTTAAGAAAATTCTATTTGCATACCACAAATGTAAGTGAGACATGGATTTCAATGTTGTCTAATTACATTGATTCATGGTGATCCTGAAACCCCTTTGCTTGCCATCGGATAAACTGATTTGGGTTGTTTACTTGGTTTGCTTTAGAATCTCTTCATGTTCTCTTCTGGGCACTACACAACCGGTTTGTATTTTCAATTTTTTTTTATAAAATTCATAACATTTTTTTCAATCTAAATTATTGAAAATTGAATTAAATAAAATAAAATAAAAACTTATATATAGTTTTCAATGATATTTTAAAAATTATCAAAGGTTAAATCACACCAATGTTTTCAGAGATAAAAATCATATTTTATCCAAAGATAAATAAAGTTGATTTTCCAGAGATAATTTATTAAAATTATAAATGGATAATTTTGTATAATTATCAATAAAATATTTATAAGAATTATAAAATGATAATTTCCTAGAATTATACCAATATAATTATAAAATTATAATCACATCGAATATTCAAGGGATAATTATTTAGAATTATCCAACAATAATTATTTTGTATTATCAAAGTATAATTATTAAATAAATCATAAAAAGACGATTGTGAAAATTATGAAAGGATAATTATAGGGATTATAAAAATATAAAGTATCAAATTATCAATGGAAAATTAATAAATAATTATCACATAATAATTTTAAAGGGATAATTTATCAATAACTATGAAAAAATAAAATCGGAATTACAAACAAAAATTTTGTCCAAATTATCATAAAATAATTATAGATGGATTTTTTGTAAAAGAAATTATTAGAATACAATTTCATAATTATCCAAGTATAATTATAATATAATTTTCATGTGAAAAAGACTATCAAAATTTTCAAAGGATTATTACACATACTATTGAAACATAATTGTCAAGAGTTATCAAGAGATAATTTCACTAAATTATTAGAGGATAATTTGTAGAAAAATATTAAAAATGATTATAAAAGAATAATTTATAAGAAATTATAATAATATAATTATAGAAGGATAATTTTTGATAAGTTATCAATATATAATAATAAATGATAATTTTTGAGAAATTATTAAAAGAAACATATTCTTCAAAAGATTATTGCACGCACATTTATTGACCTAAATGATAATTTATAAATTATATAGGGTAGATAAAATATCAACACATGTGATATTGTAACAATAATTCAAAAATTATTTAGTAGATAGAAAGTATCATCGCATATGACACTTTTTTTCTTTTTGAAAGAAAATAACAGATTTTGGATCTAGGAACCCTTGATAATCCTCAAGAATAGATGTGTCAATGAATATGATAATAACGTTGTGAAGAGGTGATCTTGAGTATTTAGTTTTTCACTCTATCCACATAGGGTGGTTTATCCTTTCCTTAGCCATCAATGAATTTTTAGGTTGGAAGTTCCTTACCATTTTGGGTCATGTATATGTTGATATCATCATATTTGATTTATGATTGAATAACACATTATTTTTATTTGATGCATGTGGTTAATTTTGTATCCAAGAGAATTTCATGATTTAACTAATATGATTATGCATGATGATGTGATTTAGACCATGTTAAGTTTCTCACATGTGTGCATGAATGGATTTTCTCAGGCTCATGAAATGTTATGTGTGATTCCACTATTAACATATAATATACTTGGTATCTTCTATGTTATTGTGTTATGCATGTACCAAAGTGACAGGTGGTCCCATCGTGGCTCGATAACCCTTGAGGGTGAACGTGTTAAGACACTTTATATGACTTGATGACGTGACCAAGATGGATGATGTGGCATGATGGCCTAGTGTGGCCTGACCTGGGGGTATGATGATCGTGAGTAATTAGAATTATATGTGATGATCATGGGGAATGATGATCATGAGTAATCAGACCTATTTGGAAAAAATGGCGTATAATGGTCTGTGGGACCTAACATAGAGGTAGTGTTCAGACATGATGACCTTGTGTGGTTTGACCTAAAGGCCTTGGTCCTCTGCATCTATTAAGCAGCATGAGGATAGATCTCACATTGATATATTTTCATGATTGTTTCGATGATTTATAGTATGGAACTAAAATAGGTATAACCAATATTTATGGCATCTTGTTTTTCACACAAATGATCAGCGTGTTTTTTTCTTGGGTGCGTATTAATTTTTTTGTTTTTTATACACTCTAATACATGTGTACACTTGTTAATGATGTATTGGTTGGTGTCTTACTGAGTATTTGTACTCACACCCTAATCATGAATTTTGGTGTGTTGATTTATTTCATAAATTGGGATCTGGAAAAGAGAAAGGTCCCTATATTGAACGGTTGAGTAGTCCAACATGGGGAGAGAGTGGTCGAGATAGACACCATAGGAAATGTATATTTTTATTTGTTTATTTATCTCTTTATATATCGACTTCTTAATTTATGGATTGGATTTCCATATTGGGAGTTTTTTTCTATATGTATGTTATTTGTTCCATTTCTATATGAACCTTGATTTATTATTATTTTATTTATTGATTATTATCAATCCTATGACATGATATCGAGGGTATAGTCTAACCATTATTGGATTTAGACCCTCAATGTAGGTCCTTTGCCTCCTGCATATAGGGAGGTATGCATGAGGTTACATAGCATTACAGTTTGGGTCTGCTGGTTCATGTCAAGATATTACAAAATGTTATTATAGGATAGGGACTCTCTAAATTTTTATTCTCTTATCATGGTTTAGTGAAAGGTAGACAAGAGATATGACATTGTGAATCAAGCGAGATAACTATGTCAATGTATGTATAGCTCTAGGTAGTGGACCTCTAAGTTTCTATAAGTTGGGGGTAATTATGTTTTGTTGTTACCATTGATTAAAATCATTGTGATTGATTCACATGATGTTTCTAATGACTCAAACTAGGATCCACTTAAGAAGTGCCCCCAGATGATAGGTTAAATGGCCTCAAGCATGCCTTCTTGTAGGCCATAGGATTCCGATTAGTAGTGAGAGTCCAATATTAGTATGGTATAGATATTTTACCCTCACGATCAGAATACCATGATGTTATATTAGAGGTAAAATAAAGGTGGGGCAATAAAATGAATCAAAATCTGCAGAATCTATATAAGAGAAACGTAATGGAGGATAATAGAAATAGCTGGTAACGTAAATGTGGACAGATCTAAATACATTATTATGGATGCATGTCCATATGAGGCTACATATCTAAGTATTAGTCATATAGTATGTGGTATAATACTAAATAGTAACAGTATATTGAAAATGAAAAAAACTCCATGATTATATTAATGATCTTCATGATGCCTGAATTATTCATATTCTCTTATCTACACAATATAATCATAACAACACAAGAATAATCCAATGAACTTGACCTATATCTATGTGGTCTATTCAGGTACCCTAGTGTATTTTATTTTTGAGCAGCTGTAAGATATACTTAGTAGGCCACCACCAATGGTGTCTATGTAATAATCCTATCTGTGAATATAAAATAATGTAGTCTATAGGTATAACTAATAATCATTAAATAAATAAATGTAAAAAAGTCATCTCAGGTTCCTCAGGCACACCTAGCCGACCGTATCTTCTTCAGGCTAAGATGGAACATATCTGAACAGAAGAAACCATGTGTATATTGGTATATATATATGTATTCATATATATGTGTAATATTTCTATAATAATATATATACACATATATACATATATGTGTTACAATCCATGACCTGAGGGGTAACTCAAGAATCCATGAAAAAGAGTCTCTAACACCACAATGTAAATTCAGGTTGTCACATGTAACTAAACATGGGACCATTAGTTGGTCGATGACCCAAGGAATATACCCAAGGAATCCTATTATAATATTTTTCATCCAAGATGACACTAGTCATATCTAACTATAAACATATATGATATTAATCATTCATCCTTTGATCCCATCTAATGTGTCTTGTAATGTGGAACCTAAGTATTTCCCATGGAGTCATGTAATGTTGTTAATTCCTGATCCCATCCTTGGTGCTTCGTAAAGAGGAAACCTATGTATCTCTCATAACATCCAACTTCTCTATGAGCATATCAATTGCGCCCTATAAAAAGGAAACCCAAGTATCAATCATATTGTAGGGAAATTCTTCTATCCTATGAGCCCTGCAAAGGATTTACATAAAAAGGAAACCCAATTATCCCTCAAGGTAGATTATAATACATGTAACATATGAGATTGTCCATAATGTTCCTTAATAATGAAGTCCAAGTATCACTCATGTTATATATAATCTCAAATGGACTAGGAGCTTGTCAAAAGAATTCTACAAAAATGAACCTGAGTAATTCTCAAGGCATAGTACAATTTAAGTGATCATTTAAATTTTTAAAAACAATTAAGTCCATGTTTATAAGCATTCCACATCATAAGTCATGCATAACTAAAGATTTCCATAGCCATTTACCATTTCAATTATTTTAAATAAGTCCATGTACTTAAGAATTCCATTCATCTTATAAGACAATACTATTTAATTTCCCATTTCTATTATAGAAGACAATGCCCCTGGAAAGGTGGTTTTATTAGAAAACATGGCATGGTCAGAATATCATTTTATTTAATTAAATTTAACAATATCTTACTTGAAATTTAATCCAACACACATCAAAAGGTAACAAAAGAATAATTGATGATGTATAAATGAATCACCAAATAGGGAAGGTTTAAGTCTAGGAGAAAAAACTCATATAGTTCAATTAATCAGAAATGGATACTATAATTAAGGCATTAGTTTCCACAAAATTAATCCACCATTTAATGGTAAATGCATGGAGAATCCTTCATTTGACACAAGAAAATATTTTATAATTCTATGAAACTTTAAGTGAAGAGTTATAAACCACATACCATATACCAAGGACACGTAACTCATACATTATCAAGGCTTGAATCAATATGATTGGATAGAATTTTAAGAAATTAAAAAAACTCCCTGAAAAATAGGGTGAATTACCTCTCACCGTGATAGAATTTAAGATAGAAAGACACACCAAGAGTAGAGGGAAGAGGATTTGTAGACTCACTGAGGGATATCAAACACACCTAACAATGATCAAAACAAAATCAAGATAGAGGATAACTCTACATTAAATGGGGGAGGAGGAGGAGCCTCATAGAGGTGCTACTACATGTGAATTAGAGGAGAAAGTAGGGGAGAAGCATAAAATAAAATAGAGTAAAAACATAAAAATGTCCATTTTAAAGAGAACAAAGGTTTGAATGAATGGTTTAGATAACCATTCACAATCTTATGGGATTCACTACCCAAATTCATACCCTTATAAAAATGGGTACATGGTTGGGATGCACAGTTTGAAAAACTGAACACCAAATCTTTTGTAGCTTCTTGTTTAGTAGAACTAAGGCTGTAGGCTAGGCACATAATTTGTGAAAACATTACAAAGCCTATGTGGGTACCCCTACACACCTTAACCATGTCTCATATTTATCCCCAAGGGGTTTCATGGTTTAAAAAGTTAATGGTTCTTATGAAAGAGTCCCACAAAGTTGACAATCATGGTTAAACTAACACTACGCTAACCATGGGCCTCATTTTATTTCCCCAATAACTAGTTCTTTCACATCCAAATGAGTCTAAAACTCAACTAAACTCCTAATACACCACTCGGGGTGTGAAAATTAACTAAAAACAACACCTTTAAGTGTTTAAATGCTAGGATTTAGATACTAATGCTTGGTTTAGAGAATGGACCATCCACCAAATGGTAAAAATTACAATTCCTCTTGGAATTTCTATAGTTCAAAAACATGAGATGCTACATTATTTCCAACTTAAAAATTATAATTTTTAGGAAACCATTGGGAATAATGAAAACATCACTCGACATACCTGTTTCATGATGTTTCATCCAAATAGTCTCATTAAATTTCCAAATGCCCAACGCACCACCAAGAATCACATTAAAGCATGCAGAACATTAGCCTCTAAAACTCAAGATGACACTTGTATTTCAACACAAAAACATCAATAGGTTGATGAATCAAGACTGTATAACTAGAGACATGATCATGTATTCATCTATTTAAACATTGTCCTATGATTCTACCCACCACAAATTCTATCATTTAACTTCAAATTATGAATCATGGTATCTTTGCCATTGGAATAGTCTATTTTTACACACCCCTAGAAATATAACGATTTTCTATGAAGTTTCCTTTGAGTGATTGATTGGTCTACCCCCAATCAACCTCAATGGGCATGGTCAAGCCATGTTTTCCTAAACAATCAAAACCAATAGTGCACTGTAATTATCTCATCACGACAATCTATTAAGGCTGACTAAAAATTCACTTTTTTTTATAAACTCACTTTTTAGACAAAGTGAGAAACCAATCCCAGTTAATCTGGAGGTGAATCCTCATAAGAGAAAGCTAATCTATCAAAGAAAATCCTCATCCAATTAGTGCTTTCCTCTATATAAATATTCCATCTCATAAGCCATACCTTAGCATTAGGTTTGTTCCCAATAACATCTTTAAGATGACATGTCATTATGTCCCATGTTTAGACATACTCTTCTTTGTTGCTTTTCCCATCATTGAAGCCTCTCATCAGGATCATATCTTTTTTTTTTCTATCCAATTTTCCTTCTTGTTGTTGACTGCCACTTGAATAGGTCTTCCCATCATATTCACCTCTTCATGTGGGATGTTGAAATAAATAAAGCCTTCCACCATCTCTTCTTCAGAGTGGAGAATAGGTTCTGTAGAGTCATTTGTCGTTCTGGTATTGTTTGCCTTGTTTTTTTTTTCCTGAACTGTAACTTGGGGATTCTTATACACAATAACTGTGAGGACCGAAGACATATCCATCTCACATGTTTTCAATTTTTTACCTGATCGTGTTTCCATCGGTTTTGGTAAATGCGAGTAGTCCTTTCATCCTTGCCCCTTCTTCTTCCTAGGTTTTTGTCCCTCCAAATAAGCCTTAGAATCCTCCTCATACTCCACACCATCTTCAATTCCTTCATCTAGGTCATTGGGTGTGTCCTGAACAGACTGATTGGTGTCCAAACACTCAAAGGTGTTTTGAGTCTGAACACCATTATGAACCGAAACCTTTCCCACTGTTTGGGTGTTTACCCCATCAATACTCTGCTTGATTTGGGATTACATTGCCACCCTTTTTTACCACAACTCCATTTCCTTCCCAGATAATCCATTACCTTCATCTTGAGACACTTGTGAAGAGGATTCATCTCTCCGCACTGAAATACCCAGGTCTCGGTCCCTCAAATCCACTTCTGATTGAATATTCAAAAAATGGTCATCTTTGAATTCCAGTGTATCGCATACCAAAACATGATGTATTCTCATAAGGAACCAATTGTTTACATGGAACACATATACTAAAAACTATACCAAACATTTGGTATCATCTCCAGACTGAACCATTTCCATTTTATTTATGTTTTTGTTCCTCAGCGTGAACATGGGTGTATACCCAATCCAATAGACTTGGATCATCACCATCAAAACATCCCATCTGAGGCTGAATAAATTTTAAGGTACCCTCCAAATCATAAACTAAATTTGAAGGATCTCATCCATGGTAGTCTATACTCCAACATTTACAATTGATCTGTCAGTACATAGAAGAAAAGTATGTGTATCAAAAAACTGATTGAGCCTAGTGGTAGTCATGTAATTATTTGACTAATGTCCTTAATTATTTTCAAGGGTATCCAAAATTGGTTACCCATGTATCACTCAGTCTTGACCAAACCTCTATGAATAAACACTCTATCAGAGCACAACTCCCACAAAGACTACTTATCAAAACATAAAGGGAATTTTAATTTAACTCTGTGTATAACTGGTGCTCTCTCAATGTATCTTGGATGATATCAATATAAGGGACATGATCATCTAAAATATAAGAGTACACAAATAGGATATAAATTATCATTAAGAATACCCTAGACACTCCCATCATATCCAAGACTATGTGATCAGTATAGTCACCAACCAACCATATCCAACTACGTAATGGAAATAGCCGAACCACCACTAGTCGATTTCCACTAAAATAGATTAATCGATCTTACAGAAACGTCTTCATTAACTAATCATAATGACCTTATCACATAAGGAGTTCCATGATGACCTAAGAATAACCACTTAAGTCCATCCTCGACTAATGGTGTCCTCAATGGTTTCATACACAACCATACATTTCATCGTCATGCTTCTTGTAGCCATAGACACATTTCAAAACTGATCAACTCCGTATAATTCAAAATAAGAGCCATCCATTTCCAAATGGTCCCTTAATATTTTCACTCCATATACTTGGAAGAACATGCTGAATCTATTTGACACAAATCTCCCTGAATTAATAGTATCCTAGTCACCATTTATTAGAAATGGAAACTCTTTTCAGGGAACATGCTCCATCCACCAGTGACAGTGGGTCTAGACGTGGAAAACACACCTTTATAAAGTGTTGAACTAAAATGAGAGGTAGTATTACTACATAAAAGTGAACTAGACCATATTTACTCCAGATGTATTCATGAATATATCTAGACCTTCCCTCATGCTCTTCATTAGCATCAGGAATACGAAAAAATAATCCCAATCAGTATGTCAAGAAACATGATCCTCTTTGGATTTTTATCCTGAGAATTGGGATGATTCAGGTTTCCTTTAACACCCCAGTAACTATACATTGGATATAACCCATGATTTAGGTGTGTCAGCATAATGATCAAACAATTATCATTGAACTCATATGGTTCATTGTACCTTTTCAACTGCTCTATGATACCACATGTGATAGCGCATACTACCTTCAAATTTTGTCATCAAAATATGAAATCCTTGATACTATATATAGGATTATCAATATTTGGAATCCAGTACTCGATGGCCCATAAAAAATAACTAATCCATAGTCTTACTGACCACAAAACTAGCTGATGAACTCCCAAGTCATGCATTATTGAATAAGGAAAAGAAGGTATACACAACCCACAAGGAAATCAACCATTCATTATCCATTTCTAACCCACTAAAATCGATCATTATCTGATTCCCATCCCCTAAACAAGGGTCAAATTTTTGAATATCAACCCAACCATCCTAGGTGTATTTTTAGTAACTAAAAATCCTACTGGGGAGAAATGGCTCTCGAATAGCACCTTTCATCTAAAACTTCTCAAAGGAATTTATACATGATTAAAACTATGAGTGTGTTACATACATCGGGATTAACCCTTAGTAAATCATGAATCATCAACTCTTAAAACTAGGGTCATATCATAAAATATAACTAGCCTCTACAACATATATTTTTTGTTTAGAAGAATCCTATAGGAAACACTCTTATTCCCGTACAAGGTAAAATTCAAGAAAGATTTAAACTAACCTTACTCAAGGGTTGAAGCTAGTAACAACACTTTAAGGTTTTATTTGAGTTGATATAATTATTTACATTTGATATTTAAATATTTTAAATAATCAATTTTAAATAATATAAATAACCTTTTATAAAGAAAAAAGGGATTTATAATTTATTTAGATAGCACCTCAAGGAAACATAGGAAAGTTATATTGAACTTCCTTTCAATCATTATTTATTTCACTAACATTATATCATAATTACAAAATTTGGTACATAAATTCTTTTTATCCATATCATTTTTCCATAAGGTTCCAAAAATTGTGCTTATTTAAAAAAAATCAATTCTAATCTATAGATTAAAACACCCTTTATGTTGTAGTATACATTTTAATTAACTGATAGCTAATAATTAATAAACTCAAAAGCATATAACAGGTATTTTATTAATTAAATATGGTGTTGGTCAAGTAATATGCCACTATAAATTTATATTTAACACCATATAACTATTTCTGGAAAAATTAAATAATAATCCCTATAAAACATAAACATTCCCCTATGTGGTATACCACTAAGTCATGGGAGTTAAGGGGACCCATGAGGGTCTCATTAATCTATCATGGGTTCATCTAAAGGTAACTCAAAACATTTTAAAAATTAAAATTCTTAAAACACCATAATAGGTTTATTTAATAAGTATTTAGCATCATGGAAAACCAACATGGGTTGAGTCAAGTCTATCACATTACCATAACTGGTCAACACTAACCCACTAGGGTTGAGTCATGTAAAATATCCATAAGTAACCAATTCATATAAATTCAAAATTTAACAACTATTAAATTTATACAATGGTTTCAAGGAATATTAAATTCAAATATGATTGTTCGATTATATGAGTTACCATTTCCCAATTTGTAATGTTCACATACACATTATTAGCTTAAAATTTACTCCCATTTAATCACAACTAGTAATGTTTCATCCTATGTGACCAATGGTTCATAGATAAAAAATTTACAAATTGGTTGGTTAAATAGAACAACGCCATCAAGATACGTAGGAAAACACTACATAGATTGATGTAGAAATTTTATGTAAACATCCATTATCAAAATTATAATAAGGCATGATATCACAAGATTTGAACACTATAAATTATGGTAGGCTTTATTTTAAGCATGAAACACCCAATTATGTTATATAGGTAAACATTATAAACATGGAACACTAATCATAGAATCATGGAATAACACTCAATGCATGTATCACTACATCATGTTGTCTAAGAAATAAACCTACATGGTATGTAATATGCATGGAATGAAAATATTTATGTTCCTATAATTATTTTTTGTAATTCTACTTCCATTCCGCACTGAGACAAGGTAAAAATACAATAAATATCATAAATCGGTAATGATTCTAAGTACACCATTCACTCTAGGTGAAATCATAATCTACTGGAATAGAAAATTGGATGAATAACAGTCCCATCCCTAGTCACTTTGTCTCTTCCCCATGTGTGGGTTGATCACTCCCATACATAGCTATTTAATAAGCACTGAAACATTCCTATTCTCCTATCTACCACCATTAAATTTTTACATAAAGGAAAATAAATCATTCTAATACCTTTGGTAACAAGATGACCCGTGAGGTACTTAAGAAGTACCCTGATTGGGTAGGTCACATGCCCTCAAGCATAAATCCTCATATTCTATAGGCTATCATCTAACACTGAGGGTGCAATGATGGTATGGTGGTGATACTATAACCTCATTATTGTAATTTTATAGCATTATATCAGTACTAAATAAAATGTGAAAAAATATAATGAATAAAGAATAGAGAAAAAATATAAGATAAATTTATATGAAGATAACATAAATAAATATTAAGGTAAATGAGGCTAACACCAAATATATAATCATGCATGTGTGTCTTGAAGATTCTATATAATTTATATAGTAGTAATACAGTAGGAAGTAAAATAAATAATATCACAAGTATAATGGAAATGAAAAATGCCCACATCAATCTCCATGAGCATCCTGAGCCCCAACTCAGTCCTATACTCATAACTCCCTCATGCAAGCATAACAAAACAAGCATAGACCAATGAACCTAGCCTACATCGATGAGGTATATTCGGATACCCCACTGTAATGGCAGCCTAAATAGGGTGTGAGATATACTCATTAGGAAAACCCCCAATGTTTTCTAATGTATTATCTAGTCTATTAATATAAAATATAGTAGTGTTCAAGTATATCAAATAAGAAGTAAATACATAAATGAAAACAATTCGGCACGGGTTCTGTAGGGACACATGTCTAACCATACTTTCTTCAGCCTAAGATTGAACATCTCTGAATAGAAGTAATCATTTGAATATAAAAATATATATGCTTTTATATATATTTTTAATATGTGTGTGATAACTTATATAGAAATATATATAAATACGTGTTACTACCCATGATATGAGGCGTAACTCAAGTATGCATGAAAACAAATCTCTAAACCCACAGAGTAAATCCGGGTAGCCACATGTAACTTAACATAGGACCACTAGTTAGTAGGTGACCTAAGTTATATACCCATAATTAATCCTAGTATAATTGTTGGAACCTTCGCTATTCTTTTCATGAATTAGAGTACGGTTTGTGTTTCTTTTCAATCCTCAGTAGAAGTTCAGAATGTGTTCCAGTAAAGTGATCATACAGTTCAAGCAGGCAACAGTATTGAAGGTGTTGTCATTTCCTAGTGTTTGCCAAATTTTTGGCCCTGAAAATCGGAAAATGAGGACATAGGTTGTTGGCAAGAGGAGGTGCGTTCAAAAAGGAAGTGGTGCACAAAATAACAGCAGTGTGCGTGAAATATTTGAGGTTTGCACAAAAAACAGCGCGGTGCGCGAAATATTGGAGCAAGGTTTTTCACGCAAATTGTGTTTCGGAATCAGAATGTAGAAAAATGTAAAAGGTATTGGATGCGCGAAAAATATGGAGATGTGCGTGAAAAATGGTACCTGCACAAAATATTACGTGCCAAATGAGAGTATTTCGCGCCATAGGCGGTTTTGCACACGGGTGTCTGAGATGCCTATAAATAATAGGTGACGACCCTCATTCCATACAGTTGAATACTTAGAGAAGATCTGAGGTTTGATTCATGTAAAAGGTTCGCGTAAATGGAGTTGTGTGAAAAAATTCCAGGTTGTGCAAAAAATGTTAAGCTGCGCAAAAACTCTGGAATTACGTGAAAACTTTGAGGTTGTGTGAAAAACACCGAGCAACACGAAAAAGGCCAATCTGCATGAAAAAGGTGTTGCGTGTAAATCTTCCTCTAAAGGAGGTTGTTGCATGAAATATTTTATTCACAAAAATCAAGTATTTCGCACAAAAGTGAGACATTTCTTGCAAAGGGTAGTTGCTACGTGAAATCATCTATGTAACCTATTTTCACTTTTTGATTATCTGGATCAGTGGTTCCGTGTGTTCAAGAGAATCATTTCAGGAATTCTATGCAAGCAGAGTCTCATGCTAAGAAGAGGCAAAGAATTCAATATGAATCTATTGAAGAGACATTCACGTCTATAAACTAACAGAGACTTCACTGAAGGTAGTGAGCCAGGGGGAGTCAACGGGAGTGACCCGAGGGATGCAGTGGGATATTCCTGAACATTTGTAAATGTTGTGAGCTCGGAACAGAGTTACTATTCCCGAACCATTATAATCCAAAAATATTGAAGAATAGTGGAATTAGGTATGACCAAAAACCTTTCGGCGTATGCTCCATGCATGTTTCCCTTAGTGGTGAACCAAGTAAAAAAGTTTTGTGTCATCTCTTTGCATGTGAATATTTGATTTCTGATCATATCCATCATATAGCTTTGACTAGTTCCTACCAATGTGGGAATAAGATCCATCAGTTTAAAAAACATGACACCCTGATTCACCCCTCCCCTCTCATGGTGTCCAGGGGTCCTAAAAGTGCTATTAGAGGGTAAAGGTTGCTAGTGTTAGATTTGTCCTTTGTCGACATGGAGAATGTAGTCAATGCTAGGGGAATACCTCTCTTCGATGGAAGAAATTTTTAGATATTGAAGAAGAGAATGAAATCTCAATTAAGATATCTTGGAATGGAATTCCTCTTTGCTACTGTGAAAGGAATACAAGTTACTGATCCAACAAGGATTGCTATGAATGATATAGAAAGAAAAGATTTGATGGAGATGCTAAATCTCATAATGCCATCACTGAGACTCTTTGATATCAGATATATCTAAAGGTGATGAGTTTCACCTCATCAAATACTATGTGGGAGAAACTTGAAAACATTTATGAAGGAGGCAACAAAGTGAAGGAGGAAAAACGTAAAGTCTTACACAATAGGTTTGAAGATCAAAAGATGCATCCTAATGAGAATGTGGATTCATTTTTCAATCGAATTACTGAAGTTGTGGGAGCAATTTGAGGTCTTGTAGAATAAATCAAAGACATTGATATCGTAAATAAAATCTTGAGAAGGCTTCCTCCAATGTACATTGCAAAGGTGTCATCCCTTGAAGAAAGCGATCTATCTAAACTATCTCTACATGGACTGTTAAGTATTCTAGTGGCATATGAGATGAGAGTCAAAACCGAAGATTCCATGACTCATGTAAGAAAGTAAATGGAATTCAATGCCATGTACAAAAAAAATTTCATAAGATAGTGGTGGAGAAGATGATGACGAAAAAGAAATTCTTTCTCTCCTCGCCAAGAAGCTGAAGAAGGGAAAACAAAAATTTTAAGGTAATCTAACTCTGGTATGTTTTCATTGTGTAAGAGTTGGGAACATTGGTTCTCAGTGGAAAAGAAGGTTTGATGATGATGACAGTGAAGAAGAAGACATCGAGAATCCTCGGAAAAGTTTTTTCAAAAAGGGAGACTACAAATCTGGAAAGAAAATAATGAAGAAGTGTTGTGTCTATGAAGAGGAAGATGATGACACTGATTTTTTTGAAGAAGAAGAAGAAGAATAATTTAATATAGGAAACCATGCTTCCATGATGGCTACCATAGAAAAGTCATAACTCACGATCAATAAAGGAAGAAATAATCAGATTACTCCTAATGGTGATCCAAGGATTCAAATTAAGGATGATTTTTCTGAGCATGAGAATAAATGTAAGAGATGCAATAAGTGGAAGGAAATGGTTGAAGAATCATTAGAATATGTTGATGAGATTAAATCTGAAATTGAATGACTAAAATATATAGTGAGAGTTATTCTCCAATCCTTGAAATTACAGATGACATTGTAGAACTAAAGCTTATAATTGGAGAAAAAGAAAAGGTCAAAAATGACCATTCATCCAGACTGGATGAGAAGTCCAAGACTGTTGAGGGTCTTGATGAAGAAGTTGTAACTCTTAGGAGTAAAATTTAATGTAAATCTGCCACAAATGAGGGTAATAAGAAAATTCATTTTGGATGATTCTCATATACAGAATTACTGGAAAAATCCATGTGTGGTTTAGATAGGGTTGGAAAAATCTTGAGTGATCAAAGACCCTCTTGCATGGGAAAGAGTGGAATTGGCTGTGATGCTGAGACATCAACTGCTGGAAGTGAAGAGAGCTAGAAGAAAGACAAGATGAAAGTTGTACATGTTGAAATGTTGCCCAAAGTGCTGAAAAAGAATCCCTCAATCCAAACTAAAAGAAGAATTGAAAATTATCCTCAAACTTTCTGAAATGATAGGAAGTCCAATTATTCTCCCAAGGAAGAATTCATGAGGAAAAATTAAACTAAGAAGACATTTCCTCTGTGAAGTGTCAGTTTTGTGGTTATTTGGGCCATAGCATGTCATATTGCGAAGAGGCAAGGAGCTACTTGAATGTGGAAGATCTGGGACGTCAAAAAAGGATACTAACTTCATATCCCCCATCTTATTTAATACATAGTTTCTATGGATATTGTTTTCATTGTTCGAACTTTCTACATAAATAAATGTATTTCAGATAGAGATTTGATAGCAGAGATTCATACAACTCTCAGAGACGGGTCAATATTCACCCTCCTAATGGTGTTGATCTCAAAAACATGTTTTTTATCTGGTAGAAGATTATGGGTATGAATAATCTGATTATGTACAAGAAATAATTAGAAGGGCTTCAATATCTTATACTCAATCGAATGTCTCATGGAAGGAAAAGAAGAAAATTGGGAAATCCAACCTTGCAAAGGTGGCCTCAAAGCTACAAAAAGAAATAGATCTTTGATTCTGGATACCAGTTGTTCATCTCATATGATAGGTAATGAAGGACTGTTAACGGATATCAAAAGTAAGTTTGATGGTACATTATGATTTGGTAATGATGGAGCTCTAAAAATAAAAGGAATTGGAAGTACTGAATTAGCTAATGGAGAGCTAAAGAAGACTGAAGTTCTTTATGTAGATGGCTTACGTCATAATCTCCTCAGTGTGAATCAGCTCTGTGACTTGGGACTTATAGTTACATTTAATCAGAAAGGCTGCACTATCATGGGAAAGACATGAAATTCGCTTATGAAGGGATGTAGATTAGAAGGCAACTTGTATTAGGTTGATAGTAAAGAAAATGTTTGTTACATGACTGTTGAAGAAGAAAAAAATTTGTGGCATCGGAGAAGCATGGGATACAACATGAGATATCATTAGTGAGAAATCCACAAAAAAATTGGAGTTGTTGAACACTATAATCGACAGGTTAACAACATGGAACAAACTATGCTAATTGAGAGTCATATTCCACAACATTACTGGAATGAGGATGTTCAAGCTACAGTGTATATTCAGAATTGAACAGTACTTTATATGGGTGAGACGAAGATACCATATGAATTGTGGTATAGAAGGAATACCTCTTTGAAATACTTTCATGTTTTTAGAAGTAAATTCTTCATCAGGAACAAAGAAGGAAATCAAGGGAAGTATGGTGATAATGCAGATGAATGAATTTTCCTTGGATACTCAATGAACAGCAAAGCCTACAAGTGTTTCAACAAGCGATTAGGAAGTATTGTGGAAAGCAGTGATGTGAAGATCATTAAAGAGAAAACCACAAATGCCTCAAAGATTTCATATGCTGATGTGATAGAAAGTGAGGAAGAAAATGAACATGGAGTAAATAAAAATACTGAAATAGATGAAGGTGGAAAAAATAATTAGCAATCACATTATGATGTTGACTCAAAAGAAGAATCTGAATAGGAAACCATGGCTGGATGGAATGCAGCTAAACCTCACAGGAGAAATCGAAGAGCTGAGATTGATCCATCTAACATAATTGGGGACAGGAGTGAACCCACAAAAACAAGGAGGATGAAGAATAACACACAATATGCATTTCTATCAGTTGTGGAGCCATCCCCATTTGAAGAAGCTACAGAGGATGAATCTTGGGTGAAAGAAATGAATGAATAGTTAGATCATATTGACAAGAAACAGACATGGGATCTAGTCAAGAGACCCAAAGGTCACAATGTGATTGGTACAAAATGGATCTTCAAGAACATGTTTGATAATAAAGGAAGTGTTATTAGAAACAAGGCATGCCTAGTATGTAAAGGATATTCCCAGTTTGAATGTGTTGATGTAGATGAAACCTTTTCACCAGGGGCTAGACTAGAGTCAATCAGGATTCTCCTTTCCATGGTACTCCAGAGAGGATATAAAGTATATCAAATGGAATCCAAGATTGAATTATTTAATGGTTTTCTCGAAGAAGAAGTCCATATTGAAAAACCATTGGGTTTTCTTCTTGGTAATTATGAAACAAAGGTTTTAAAACTAAAGAAAGAACTCTATGGTTTGAAACAGGCACCACAAGCATGGTATTATTGGCTGGATTCTTATCTCAAAAAGCTGGAATTCAAAATAGTAGGAGTAGATCACAATCTCTATGTGAAGAATTCTCTGAAAGATCAGTTCATGGTTCTAGTTTATGTCGATGACATTATATTTGGTGGCAGATGGAAAAAATCAGTGGATGAATTTTCCAGTCACAAGAAATCATAATTTGAAATGTCAATGATTGGGGAGCTCACATATTTCTTGGGTCTTCAGGTGACTCAAAAGAAATATTACACTTTCATCTCTTAGGAAAAGTTTGCAAGAGAGCTGCTAAATAAATTTAAAATGAATTAATCCAAACTAATTTCAACTCCAATTGCAGATGGAACCAATCTTTGAAAGCATGAGGATGGGACCTCTATAGATCCCACCATATATAAAAGGATTATTGGGAGCCTACTGTACCTAATAGGGACATAGCCATATTATTTCTTTGCAACATGTCTAGTAGCCCACTTTCAGAGTAATCCAAAGGAGGAACATATGGCTGCAGTAAAAAGAACCCTGAGGTACATTCAAGGAAATCATAACTTTGGGTTATACTTTGCTGCAGGCAGGGATAGTGAATTATCAGCATTTTTGGATGCTGACTGGGCTGGTGATGTAGTGGACAGAAAGTCCACTAGTGGTAGAGCCTTCTATATTGGGCAGAAATATATTGGATGGTTGAGCAAGAAACAAGAAAGTACTTCTCTTAGTACTGCTGAAGCTGAGTATATATCCGCTACAAAGGCATGCACTCAACTGCTATGGATGAATGAAGAAACAACTGACAGATATTGGTGATGAGGTGAAATAACCAATGGTGATTTAATGTTATTACAAGAGTGAAATTGATCTTACGACGAATCCTATTTATAATTCTTGTACAAAACATATTGAAATCAGGTATCACTTTATCAAAGAAAAAGTTGATCAAGGCATGATTAGAATAGATCATGTGGGAGCTGATAAGCAAGTGGCTGATATGCTGACCAAGCCACTATCTGTGGATGTGTTTGAGAAGCATCAGTTGAACATCGGTGTTCAACCACCTCCCAGTGCATAAGGAGTTTACAAAATACCCCTCTCCCCAGTTATGTTAACTATTTTTAATCTTTTTGTGGATATGATGCAAGTTTATGGGGCAGATACTATCCAGGGGGTGTATTGAGATGTTCAATGAGAAAATATCGATATTTGGGTTTGCCAATGGGGGATAATGAGTAAAATCAGGACATATTTGGTATCACGATGAGATTTCAGTGATAGGATAAGAAGGAATACATTAGACATGTGATGATTCTGGGAAAATTTAAGAGAATTGATTGGGAGTCATTGAGAACTCCAAAAAATGGGATCCCAATTCATGCTTCCCCTCTTGTTTTCTACACCGAGCATTGCTCATGTAGACTTAGACTTTTGGCTGAGTCGATTCTTGTGTTTTTGGTTTACATGTGGCTAGTGCTTTATTGAATTTATCTTCTGATTGCAAACAAATCCAAAGCGGTAGATTGTTGGAACCTTGGCTATTCTTTGCATGAATTAGAGTATGGTTTGTGTTTGTAGTCAATACTTAGTAGAAGTTCAGAATGTGTGCCAATAAAGTGATCATACAGTTCAAGAAGACAACAGTATTGAAGGTGGCGTCATTTCCCAGTTTTTGCCAAATTTTTGGGCCTGAAAATTGGAAAATGAGGACATAGGTTGTTGGCAAGAGTAGGTGCATGCAAAAAGGAAGTGGTGTGTGAGATAACAGCAGCGTGCGTGAAATATTTGAGGTTTGCGCAAAAAGTAGCATGGTGCGTGAAATAGTGGAGTAAGGTTTTTTGCGTAAATAGTGTTTCGGAATCAGAATGTTGAAAAATGAAAAAGGTATTGGCTGCATGAAAAATCTGAAGATATGCACGAAAAACAGTACCTGTAGAAAAATATTATGCTCCAAATGAGAGGATTTCGCGCCATAGGGAGTTTTGCGCATGGGGGTATGAGATGCATTTTAAAAAGAGGTGACTACCCTCATTCTATATGGTTGAAGACTTACAGAAGAACTGAGGTCTGATGCACGTAAAAGGTTCACATAAAGTAAGTTGCACGAAAAAATTCAAGTTGCGCGAAAAAAGTTACGATATGTGAAACGCAGGCGTTGTGCGAAAAAATTGAGGTTGCGTGAAAAAATCTGAGTAGCGCAAAAAAGGCTAAGCTACGCAAAAAAACGTGTTGCGCGTAAAGCTGCGCATAAAAAAAGGATGTTGTGAGAAATAGTTTCTGCATGAAAATCATGTATTTTGCGCAAAAAGTGATACATTTCGTGCAAAGGGTACTTACTGCGTGAAATCATCTATGTAACCTGTTTGCACTTTTTGATTATCTGGATCAGTGGTTTAGTGTGTTCAAGAGCATCATTTCAGGACTTCGATGCAAGCAGAGTATCGTGCTAAGCAGAGTCAAGAACTTCAATGCTAATCTATTTAAGAGACCTTCACGTCTATAAACTGACTGAGACTTCACCGAAGGCAGTGAGCCTGGGGGAGTCAACTGGAGTGACCCAAGGGACGTAGTGGGCTGTCCCTGAACATTTGTAAAGGCAGTGAGCCTGAGACATAGTGATTGTTCCCGAACTATTGTAATCCACAACTAGTGAAGAATAGTTTGATTAGGTACGACTGACAACCTATTGGCATATGACCCTTGGACATAGCCCTTAGTGGTGAACCATGTAAAATGTGTTGTGTCCTCACTTTTCAGGTGAATGTTTGATTTATGATCATATCCATCATACATGTTTGACTAGTTCCTACCAATATGGGAACAAGATCCATCAGTTTAAAATAAAAATTGACACCCTGATTCACCCCTCCCCACTCAGGGTGTCCCGGGGTCCTACAATAATAACTATCATCCAAGATACCACTATTCGTATGTAACTATAAACATTCATGATATTAATCATTTATCCTATTGGCCCACCCATGGTGTCTCATGATGAGGAAACCATGTATCTCCCTAAAAGTCACATAATATTGGTAATTCATGAGGTCTTCATTGGATTTCAATAAAGATGAAACCTAAGTATCTCTTGAAACATACAACTACCCTATGAGCACAACCATGGAATTACATAAAAATGAAACCTAGGTATCAATCAGAGCATATGGAAATCAATATAGACTATAAGCCCATCCAAGGTGTTATGTAAAAAAGGAAAATCAATTATCACTCAAGGAATATTGTAATACAATTAATCAATGAGTCCATCCTTGGAATTTCAAAAAAAAATAAAACCCAAGTATTGATCTTGGAACATATAATCTCAAATTGCCTTTGATCCCATCCAAGGTATTCTATACAAAATAATCTGAGTATCACTCAATGTGTAATATAATTCAAGTGATCATTTAAAATTTAAAAAATAATTAATTACATGTTTATAACCATTCCATGTCATGATTACCACATAACTGAATAGTTCCATTCCCATTTATAATTTTAATTATAATAGATAATTCTGCGTACATATAATTCCATTCATCTTCTCAAAATTCACTATTTAATTGTCCCTTCTTATTAGAGAAGATTATTCCCCTAAAAAGGTTTAATTATTTAAAATAGGGAATGTTTGGAATATTATTTTATTTAATACAATTTATCCATCACTTACATGGTAGTTAATCTATCACACCATAAAGGTAAAAAAAGAATAAGTCAGGATGTATAACAAAAACACCCCTCGGGTATGGTTCAAGTTAAGGAGAACAACCTCATATAGTTAAATTAATATTAAAGGGATACAATAATTAAGGAATTAGGTTCTACATAATTAATTCCTCATTTAATATTAAATGAATGGCGAATCTAGGGTTTGACATAGCGGCGTATTTTATAATTTGATGAAACATTACGGGAAGAACGATAGACCACCCACCTTATACCAAGGATAATTCACACATCCAATATTGGTACTTGAGTAGACCTAGTTTGTGAGAAATAAGATAAATGTAAACACTCCTTGAAAATAAAAAGAATTAGATCACAAAATGATATCATTTAAGATGGAAAGAGAAGCTGATAAAAGAAGGAAGAGGAGTTGTAGACTCTCTAAGAGATATTAAATGCTCTTAATAGCACTCGAGACAAAGTCCATATGAATGATATATCTCAATGGATGGAGGATAGGAGGAGGATCCTCATGTAGGGGAAAATATGTACAGATGAAATGAGAAATTATGGGAGAATACTAAAAAAACATGGGAAAAATGTAAAAACATTCTCTTGAAAGAGTCACACAGTTTGGTTGCACAGTTTAGCAAACCATGCACCAATAATGCGGGATTCACTACCCAAATCCATACCCTCTAAAAAGGGTCTCATAATTGTGATGTATAATTTAACAAACCATGCACCTAACAATTTGTAGCTTCTATTTATGTGGAAATAAAAGTGTGGTCTAAATGCACAATTTGGGAAAATCATGCACAACCTGTGTGGTTCACCTCTACACACATTCATTTTGTTTCATGGTTAAACCTAAGAGGTTTTATATTTTAAAAATATCATGCTACTTATGAAAATGGGATTCATTCTAGGCCTGTATGATTAAACTAATAGTGCTCCAACCATGCGCCTCATTTATTTTCTCTAAAAACTGGTGCTTTCCGAGCTTGATGCTTTCAAAACTCAACTGAACTCTCAGTTAACCTCTCAGGGTATAAACCTTACCTAAAAAACTTTTAACTCTTTCAATTATTTTATTTATATTCCAAAGATTTTATTATATAACAAACCATCAACCAAATGGTAGAAAATCAAATTCATATAGGAATTTCCATGGTTTTAAAACACCGTATGATAAAATGTTGATATATGATTTATGGAATTTTAGTTTCATTCATGCATCATGACTATGAACAAAGGTTTTCATTCCATATATATAACTATTGTTATACTGCATAATAGTTCATTATTTAAATTCATTTTTTACTCTCTTTTTGGGTTAGTTTCCTTTTGTGATATATCTATTGAGATGTTTTGTGATATTGTTTTACTGGATTTAATTAGTTAAAAAAAGTATGATGTTCTCTTAGTATATATTTAATTCTTGTGAATAACATTACAGGGATAGATACAATGGTTAGTTTCAGGAGGGTTATACCTTGTGTTGAGGTTTGACTCTTAGTGAAGCCTTTGTGAGATCCAATTGAGTAGTTTTGACTTTTTTTTGTTCCTCATGTTACAGAATATGTCACCTCAATGATGTTTGGAGAGACCAACAGTTGATCGAACAACTCTTGAAAACATTTATACACCTTCCCTAGTGGTAAATTCAGTAGGCCCACTCTATTTGGGAGTCCTGACACTAATTTCTATGTTAAAAAATGGTAGAAACTTCTATCTTCTACATCCTCCATCCATTTAGGGAACTGGTGGACCAGAGGATGCAAAGGAAATAATACGAATCATAGAATATTTTTTCAATATCATTGATACATTAGAGGCCTGAACAGTGTAACTGGTAGCTTTCATGCTACTAGGACCTTTCAAGAGGTGGTGGGGTGTGGTGAAACATTCAATAAGATATGGTGGTTTTTCATGGAAAATATTCAAAAACCATTTATTCAAAGAGTTTCATCTAGGTACACTAAATTGATATTACACCCATGAACATATGAAACATCAGTAAAGTTTAACAATAGGGATTTTCCATGAAACATGGATCATGGAGCTACTTCGAAAGGCCCTGACATATAATAAAGGATAGGAGGAGTGTAGAGTTGGAGGACTCCTCCCAATTTCCAATTGACCTTCATGTGATAATTCTAGAAGAAGTAAGAAGAAGCATGAGGTTTTATGTCAGAGTGTTAGTGGACATCCAGAGAAGAGAAATGGTTCAACAACACCTCTATTGAAAGAAAGAGGTATGCACTGCTTCAACTATGAGATAGTTTGGAATTATTGGATGTTTTACCCTTTACCTCACAACCAATGCTGATAATTTGGAAAGACATGACATATTCAATGGATTTCATCCATAGATATAAGGATTAGAGCCTATATATTATCATGGAAGACATGGTTAGTTGACCAGGGATCCATTTCAGGTCCACAACAGTAAGACCATATAGTAAGGACTCAGGCGAGTCGTGAACAGGGACATAGAGCTGAGGTAGTCCATGTCTATATAGTGAATTAACCACTAATAGATGGTGATAATAATCTTGTTAATATACGAGGTACGGTATTGAACACATTTTTTTGTATTTTTCCTTGTTTAACAATGGTGTTTTCTTTATATCTGTGAGATATGTCTAGAATTGATTTAACAGTATATTTATATTTTCCCAAAATTACATTTCATTGAATATGTCGTTGAGAGAAGACGTGAAACCTTGGTGTATAAGAGAGAGGTAGTCAGTGCTTATATCAATAAGAGACTGATAAGGGAAATCCATAACACTAGGTGGGAGGATTTCATTGTGGACTTTTTGATGGGGTTGCCTAGGACCTTGATGAGTTATGACATGGTCTAGGTGATTTTTGATTAACTAACAAAATTTATCCTTTTTTTATTGATCAGATAGAATTACATAGTAGTTGATCTATAAAATATTTATGTCGATGAGATGTTATGATCTTGAGTAGTTCCACTTATGATCATTTAAGAAATAGATTCATGTTTTACGTTTCATTTTTGGTAATTCCTATACAATGAACTTGGGACTCAATTATGATTTATCACAAAAAAACACCCTTTAGAAAATGGATTGTTTGGGTGGACTATATAGATACTAGAGAATATATGTTGAGCTTGTGTCATAGAATTTAGTAGATCATGTCATGACTGCCTAGCCTTAGCACTCTAAGAGGATCTTTATGGTTGGTTGTGTTGATCATCGCCTTGATTGGATGAGGTAGGTTAGGTAGATGTTTTGGGGACCAGTTTGGTTTGGGAGATCTATGAGAGAGTGCAGTTGATTTAAAAGAGTTAGATTATTACTCCACAAATGTAGAGATTATATATAAACCATAAGAGGAGACCTTTGGAATTGTTGTGGGGGATTAGATTTTTATTGTGAGCAACTCCTCGGTTGGGGAAGAGACATTTTAGTAAGTAGGGAAAGCTCTAACCATGGTTTGTGTGACAAATTTATATCACTAAAATAGTGGGGAAAGTGGAATATCATTTGGACCTTCCACCATGTTATTTTGCAATGTATGATGTGTTCCAAATTTCCCATCTATTAAAGTACAAGAAACATCCTATGCATATTATAGACTATGAGGATATTGATTTGGTACCAAATACATCTTTTGAGGAGAATCGTATATAGATATTAGGCAGGAGTGAGAAATTAATATGAGGAATGATAGTTCAACATGTCCAAATTTAGTGGCATTATAGACCGCTCCAAGAAGAAATGTGGGAATGTGATTCTAATTTTCAAGCTTAGTGTCCTGATTTGTTCAAGAAAGACTGCTATAGATACTTCTTGTGGATGATAAGTCGATAGAGGGGGAGAATTATAGAATCATAAGTTTTTAAATATAGTATAAACACCTCATCCATAATTATTTATCGTTTTTTTTATGTGAAAATGTAATTTCTCAATAAAAATCACATAAAAGATGATTTAAAGGATTTTCATAAGTGTAAAATCCCAATTAACAAATCTGAGTGTTTAATCAAATATTTTTGGAGTTAACCACTAAGTTAGTGCCAGATTTTGAGGCCCATAGAGTATCAGTGTAGATAGAAAAAAATATTAAATATATTATATTATTCTCATGAAATTTTTACAAAATATTTGAATATATCCCAAACGGTGTGTCGTATGAGAAATATGAGACCATCGTTAGGTCCGGGATGATGGGTTTACCCTATGATTGACATATATTTGTGAAAATATAACATTAGGTATTATCACATGTGAGGATAACTTATTTAAAATGGTTATTACATTTTCTTCTTAAAATACACTACTAGAAAATATGGTTGTTACACCTTATGGAGTGGGAGACTACCATTATAAGTCGCTAATGGTTTCTATATTCTTTAATTTGAAATTTAAATATTCAATTTAGTATATGAAATAGATATTTTCTTATAATTATTGTTTTCAGTAACTAGTTTATTTTTATTTATCCCTTTTTTAATAATACTAGATGACCATATTTTTCTAGTGCACCATCAAAAAAAATCAAGATTCATTCCTCTTTTTCATTTACTTAATAACTAGTTATATTCCTTATATTATATTCCCAATTAAAATTTTTTCATATCTAAAATTGTAATTATTTATCATTCATTAAAACATAGTATAATTTTTTTGGACTTTATCCCTATTTATAACTACTATTATATAAAGTTAATCCTATTACACACTCTATTAGATTAAATTTTTCACCAATAAGCATTCTTCCTTTATCCCTCACAATATTTTATCCATTCATCTTTCCTACTTGGATTTCAATGTTTGGGATACATGCATGGGTATTTTGTGAAAAAAAAATCAATCCATTTATTTAATCAAAAAAAATTACTTAAGTACAGGGGATGTGGTTTTGAGTTGCTTGAATGGAGATTATATTCTTTATTTATTACATGATAATTTAGATTGAATTAATAAAAATTATCTAAAATCATTATAGTTTTTTCTTCTATAGGTTTAATGGATTTTTTTTCACAAGAATCCCATTTTATAATACCACATTGGTATCATTATTATAATTCCCCGTGCAATCAAAAAACTATAACATGATTGAAGTTTCTATTCAACTTATAAGATTAATCATGATGATCCCTCTAAACAAATTATATACACTAAAGAATTTTTACCTTCTTTCATGATGTATCCCATAAATCCCCATGTATTTCCCTATTTCACTTATTAATATAAAATATATTCTATAATACCAAGGCTTATACAATGATTTAAACTATGACCAAAGATCTTATAGTTACAACCCCAATCTTTCATACCCTGTTACATTAAAACCCAAATTTGAAACTATTTGTTAAACCACACCCAATCCTTGAATATAGTACCAACATTTTCTTAATGTATTTATGTAATTGTAAACTACACAAATCCTAAAAGTGTATAAGGCATTAGTAGTATAATAACTAGTAAGGACCATTACATCTCTATAAATATGAGATATTGATTAAGTCATTGATTGAATTATGTAAAAATTAAAGAAAACTAAAAATGACTATTTTTGTGAATAACGATAATAATGTTAATATTTTTGGTATTTATATTAATTTTTTGAGTGTGAAAATGAGTTATCATAATGGAAAAAATTGAGTTTTGATTTTATAAAAGATATGTAGGGTAATACTAGTAGTATCTAACCTTATGATTCCTATAAAATGAACTTCTAAGGTGAGTTTATATCCCTATTGGTAGACTATAACTCTCTTTTTTTACAATAATATGGTTCTTATACATCAATAAAAAATCATTAATTGTTATCATATTAATTTTCAATCTACTAGTGCTCTAAGAAATTATAGTATCTATATTATCATTATTCATGGTAATATTATGGTTGTTATAAAAAAATGTATAGAATGTGGTTAGAAAGGGTGGTAATAATTTTCTCAAGCTGGGGGGGTCTTGTTGAGAGAGATAAGGATTATATACCTAATTTGGTAGATTATTATGAACCTCTTATGAAAAAACCATTTTTTTAAACTAATCATGGGGATTATAGAGATGATTAAGGGGATGTGGGCATATGTAGGTGAATTTGGCATGTATCTAATGATAATATTCCTTCTCCTATTATATAATATCAAGTTATTATTGATATTTTAGTTTTTGGGGATTTTATATATTAAATTCAAATCTTTATTCTTATTGGTAATATTTTTTAAGGGTTTAATTTTAAGAAAGCTAATATTTATGAATAATCCAAAAAATAATAATTCCAAAGATGATAAAAAAATTTAGGATCCTTATCATTATTCTATTTATGTTGAAACTTTTCATATAGATTCTGATACTGATGGGGAAGGTGCTAATTTTGTTTAGAAACCCAGGTTGAGAGGAGGATCTGAGGTTGAGTATGATATTAATGTAATGTAGATTAATTCCCTATCTCTTTCTAGAATTGATGATATATCTATTGAATGGTCTTTTTTTAGGATCATGCATAAAATTTTGCAAAAAAAATAGGTTTATATATTTATATTTATAGAAATTTGAGATTGATGATTAATATAGACCTGAAATATTCTTGAAATGGGTCTAAAAGTTTTAACAAAAATTCTATCTCTAAATTTCATGTTTAATGTTTGATGATTTAGATATATTATTTGAGAAAAAAATATATTTTAAATAATTATTATGGTTCGTTGTAGTTGGAAATAATGAGAAATTATGTCCAATATAAATTTTAATAATAATAAAAAGGTTGTTAAATAATATTTTTAATTAATTAATGGTCTGAAATATTTCCAAATACATTATTTATCTATTTTTAACAAAGTATCCTACATTAAAAAATATTTTGGAAATATTTCTTTTTATATGAATGAATTTAATAGAATTATTCAATATTTAAAAATTATTTTTTCTTCTTATGACACTTATTATGATATTAAAAGATATTTTGTAGAACTAGAATTTTTTTATTTTAGTCAAAAATTAATCTATAGAAAAAGATGTTAATAGTTTTAAGGATTTGATTAAATTAAATAAAAATGTTTTTGTGTTTTTTAATGGAACTACTATTGAAAATGATGGTGTAGCCATATTTTCCTTGGATATAATTAGTGATTTGGGAAAAAATGAAAATGAAAATTTTAAGATTGTTATACTTGTGGTTACATATTTTCATAATACTTTTCAATACTTCATGATATTAGAATCATATTATTATTTTGAATTTACTATTATCTCTATGTTGGTAGTGAAAATTGATGAAGTTAAAATGAAAAATTTGGTATTGTGTAAAGAAAAAACTAAACATGATAAATAAAAATTTGTTTTTCTTTTAGTAATTTATAAACAAGGATTAGATGTTCTTGAAAACTTGGTAAAAAATCTTTCAAAAACCTATTATGTAATTTTACTTTCAAATGATATTTTTCATGATAAATCAATAGTAAAAATATATGATTTAATGAAGAATGTATATTATTTTTTATTATTTATCAAACAAGGATTCATGAATATATTGAAATACAAATATTATTTTTATTATCATGCTACCAATATATAATTTAGATGAAATCAGTGGCTCTAGTTCAACTTGAGTGGTCCTCTTAGAATGGAATTTATTTTTTTTCTATAATATTATACCTATAGAATTTTTATGCATCTCTTTATGATATAAGATATCATATTTTATTTTCAATCATGTAGATACCTCTTTTCCAGTATATGATAGTGATTATATTTAACTGTTAGTAGTATAAAGAAACATTGAACTCCTTTTATTTTCTAGGCTTGAGAAACCTTTCCTTTAAAAATTTCTCATTGTTGGTTAATCAAATGAATGGGTATTGGATATTTATCTTTATATGGGATCTCAAGGTTACACAACATTGAAATTTCATATATTGTATTAGACATGTGTTTTGTTCCAAACACTCTTTTGTATTTGATTAAATATGTGTTCAATAAAAAAATTAATTGTTCCCTTTGAAGTTCAAATTATACAAAACTGTAATAGGTAATGAGACATTTCCTTATTAGTGATTTCTATAAATACAAACATGTTTGGGGAATAGGTTCCAAACCAATATCATTGTCTAGAGCCATCTGTATCTATAGGTTGAGGTATACATGAATGTAAACGTGTTTTCATTCTTTTAATTAAGCGTCAAACTTATATATGCATATATATCTTGGGTAGGACAACTATTAGTATTGGGAGATAAGTTATATGTTTAATCCTCTTCCATGTATGGTATCTTTGGAAGTATACCATTAGAATCCACATTAATCATAATAAGAATTATTTCAATCAGGTTTGTAATTTTAAAAGATGTTCTATTAAACTAGTTTGTATTATACATACTAATAAGATCCATGATTTCATCTCTTTGTTATAATATCTACGGATAAATTTTAAAATAAGTGATGGAATTTTAAATTAAAGATAGATATAATAGATTATTGAAAAATGAAGTTCCCTTATAATATTTTTTGAGAAATTATGTTCTAAAAGTATCTTTATGAATTCCATCTTTGAAATAGTGTAATAATTTAAAATATTGAACAATTTAAACCACTTATTAAAAATATTAAAATCATAATTAGATTCAGGACTATTTTATAGAAGTTCAATTTTTATTTCTAAACCATTAATTTCTATAGCGGCTAAAATTTTAAATTTAATTGAAAACATTTTGTTTATTCTAACACATTAGAAGAGTTTAAATTAGTAATAAAAGTAACTCTTTGAACCATGTAAAACATTTAGAAGGTATTGGACCTCGATTGTTATCTATATGAATTTTGAGAAATACACCTAGATGATTCATAGTCAAATGACCTTATCAACCCATAACTTAAAAGATACCAATACCAATAAAATTCACTTATATTGACATGAAAAATGATAGAAAAGTTAACGATTTAGTTTTGATTTACAAGAATCAACACCACATTCATCAAATTCTCATATCTTCCAGTATGATGTAAAATTATGAATAACATTATCTAGTGTTATTAAAATGAAATATCCCCTATCCTAGTTTAAAAAATGAGAAAACTACTTTGGATTGAAGTGAAAATCTCAGAGAAAATTTCTCAAATATTGTGTGATCTATTTCAACAAACCACTTGTCAATCTAATTCCTAGATTAGTCGATATTATTAAAAGTTCATTTTTATATTTATTATCATTTTTGTAATAATGTTAAAATCATGTGCGTAGGGGTTAAAACTGGCCATACGAGCTCCGATTGACATTAAATCTTAGGAAAATGATTGTTATATCATTTAAAATCTATATTTGGAACATGGATAAAATAAAAGAATTGGTAAATATGATTGAAAGTGGTTTTTATCCCTCATATTTGGAGTTAAGTGAAAATCATGTAAAATGGTCCAACACTAAGAAAACACACTTGTATTAACATTAAATCACGGGATAACGATCACCGATCCATTTTTTATCGGTAGGAATCAACCCTTCATCCATCAAATTCTATTATTTCCTAGTATAATGGAAAATTATGGATAACATTTTCTAATGTTAATAAATATCAGGGGATAAAAAATGAGTAAATTACTTCTAATTCCCCTAAAAATATAATTGAAGATTCCACGAATAATATGTGATCTATTAGAATCAACCAGGTACCAATATAATCCCTAGATTGGTCTATACAATTAAAAGTTAATTTTCACATTCTTTATCATTGTTGTAATAATGGAAAAATCATGTGGGTTGAGGTTAAAACTTACCAAATAAGCTCTAATTCACATGAAATCTTGGGAAAACAATATTTAAGTCATTTAAATTTTTTAGGAAAAATCAGAAAATTGATCAGATATCGTAATTTTTTAGAATTATTGAAAGTGGTGTTTATCCCTGGGATTTTTTGTTAAGTGATAAATCATGTAAAATGGGGCCAATACCAAGAAACATCACTTATATTGACATTAAATAATGGAAGAATATTAATAAATTCATTTTTGATATGTAGGAATCAAAATTGGATCCATCTGATGCTCATATTTTCTAGTATGATGAAAAATAATAGATAAAATTGTCTCGTGTTACTAAAATGATAAATCTACCATCAGGGGTAAAAAATGAGAAAATGAATTCGAATTTACATTAAAATATAGGAAAAAATTCTTTGAGTTATTTGAGATCTATTTTTATTAATTGAACATCAATATGAGGCATAGATTGGTTGATACAATTAAAAGTTCATTTCCAAATTTATTATCATTTTTGTAATAATAGTAAAATCATGTGTGTAGGTATAAAAATTGAACAAATGAGCTAATATTAACAAGAAATATTATTAAAATTCTATTTAAGTCATTTAAAATATATAGGGAGTAGTGCTACATATATCAGATACATGAATTACTCAGTATGATCGACAGTGCCGTTTTTTTCTCAAATTTGGAGTTAAGTGAAAAATTGCATAAAATGGGACAATACCAAGAAAAAATACTTATATTGACATGAAACCATATAAAAATTATCACCATGGAATTTTAGATATGTAGGAATCAATGTCGCATCAATTAGATTCTTGTGCCACTTGGTGTGATGGAAAATGATGGATAATGATGTCTAGTGTTATTAAAATGACACATCTCTCATCAGGAGCTAAAATATAAGAAAAAAACTTCTATTTGATGTGAAAATATTACAGAACATTCCCAAAAATTAGATGTGTTTTTTTGCAGTCAACTGCACATCAATATGATTCTTGAATTTATCAATAAAATTAAAAGTTCATTTTCACATTTGTTATCATTTTTGTAATAATGGTAAAATTATATGTGTAGGGGTCAAAAACAACCAAACAAGCTCTAATTGATATGAAATACTATTAAAATGATATATAATTCATTTAAAGTCTATATTAATAATCTCCATGTGGTTCATATTCCTAAATTACTCAATATGATCAAAAGTGGCGTTTCTGTCTCAGATTTTGAGTAAAGTGGAAAATCAAGTAAAATGGGTAAATATCATGACAATTCACATTGATTGACATGAAATAATGTTAGAACAATCATTTATATTTTTTTTATCTATAGGAATCAACTCCACATCCATTAGATGGTCCCGTTACCTGGTAAGTTGAAAAAATTAGATAAATTTGTCGAGGGTTATTATAATGGCATATCTCCCATCAGGGATCAAAAATGAGAAAAAAATTGATTGATGTGAAAATCTAGGATAACATTACCCTAATAATATGTGATATATTAGAATCAAATACAAATAAATTTTATTCTTGGATTGATCGTTATATGTTAAACTTTTATTTTAACTTTTAACAGTCATTGCTTAATTGATAAATACTGTAAACAAAAATTCAAATTATCTTTGCATCATTTTTGTATTTTTGATGATTTATTTATGTAACCGTATATAAACTATTTTCATTATTGCATATATATATATATTGGATAAATTTTATTAATGTTAAATATGTAGATTTGTATTGGATTTGTTTAGTTGTATTTTGTATCTTATTAGTAGGTTGATTGAGACAGAATATTGGAATGATTTATAGGTTTTTGGCTCGCTAGTTTTGTCTTCATGACTGTCTTTTATTTTAAATTTATTTTCTTTGTGGATTATTTTTTATTTTGGTTATTTGGGGGTTTTATAAATGTAAAATTTTAAAAAAAAATACATGTTAGAAACCCCCATAGGAACTCACTAATTATTTTTTATTTTAAGTGGAATTATAGACCACCTTTGGTAGTCCCTATATATTTATATGTTGTGATTGCCTTTGGTGGTCTCTAATTCTCTTCCTAGAATCCACCATTGTGGTCATATAGAGATGCATATAGTGACTATCATTGTCATTCTCTAATTCTATTTAGTGATGAGCTAACAACTACTACCAAATGCAGCCAGTTGAGGATTTCCAAATCCAATTAGTGATCTCTTTATACAGTCACTAATAGTTAAATTTTTAGTAGTGATAATTATATAACTCCAAAACAGTGCATCATATGAGAAGTTTTAGATTTCCATTAGGTCTGGGATGAGGGGTTTACCCAAGGCATGACATGAAATTTGTGCATGTCAGGTGATTGGTAAGATCGCACGTGAGGATATCATATTTAGTATTTTTATTATATTTTTTTTAGAAAATAATTTAATATCTCCCAAATTGTGCATCATATGTGAAATATGATACCATGATTAGGTTTGGGGTGTTTTGTTTACCCTGTGTGGGATATAAGTTTTGTGTACATCATTCGTTCATTCACGTCACACGTGATGATAAATTTTTATTTTTTATTTTTATTATTATTAAGAATTTAGAAAATATTTTTCATTTTTTAATGATTCATCCTTGTTAATGTACCATTACCTCTTATAACATTTGGATTGAAACCATTTCGATCCATTAAAATTTCTAATGCCTTAATGGGATAAATTAAGTGACTATACCACAAATGTTTGACTAAATTTCATATTTAAATGGTGTATTGAATTTGAAGTTTAAGAAAACATCATTCAAAAACTCAAATCCTTTAACCACTCAGTTTTCATTTTCAATTGATTCCATCAATTCTGATAGATCCCAAAACCCCTTTGTGTGTGATCAGATGAACTGATTCAGGTTGTTTACCTGGTTTAATGCATAAGCTCTTCATGTTCTCTTCTGGGTGTTGCACACCGGGTTTGTGTTTTCCATTTTATTTTATTTATTTAATTTATACCATTTTTTCCCTCTCATAATTGTTGAAAAAAATTAATGAAATTAAATAAAAGATAAAACCTACATTTTTTCAATGATAATTTAATAATTGGAAAACGTTAAATCATATGAAATTTTTTAAGGATAAAAATAATAAATTATTCAAAAAAATAGACTAGATTATAAAGGGAGAATATATAAAAATTATCAGGAAATTGTTTTTGTTAAATCATCAATACAATGATTATAAGAGTTATAGAGTGATAATTTTATAGAATTATCCCAATATAATTATAAAATTATACTCAAAAAGAATATTCAAGGTATAATTATCTAGAATTATCAAACAATAATTATTTTGGAATATAAAAATATAATTATTAAATAAATTATCAAAGATTATTTTTTAAGATTATCAATGGATAATTATATTGATTATAAAAATATAAAATATTGAATTATTAGTAGATAATTTATGAAAAAAATATCATGGAGTAATTATAAAGGGGTAATTTTTCAAGAACTATCAAAAGATAATTTATTATAAATTATCATAAATTAATTATAGATGGATAATTTGTAAAATAAATTATTATATGGTAATTTAATAATTATCCAAGGATAATTGTAAGAGAATTTTCATTTGATAAATACTATAAAAATTATCAAATATTTGTTACACTTATTATCAAAAAATAATTATCAGGAATTATCAAGAGATAATTTCACTAATTTATCAAAGAATAATTTATAGGAAAAATAACAAGATAGATATATAAGAATAGTTTATAATAAATTTGTAAAATATAATTATAAAATAACAATTTATGAAAAACTATCAAGAGAGAGAATGATAAATGGTAATTTATGTTAAATTATAAATATATCACTATTCATGTGGAGAATATTATGAGCACATGCACTAACCTAAATGATAATATGGAAATTATATAGGATAGAAAAAATATGATCGAATGTGATATCTTAATGATAATTCACCAATTATCTATGAGAGATAAAGTATCATCACATGTGATATTTTATTTATTATTTAAATAAAATAATTGGATTTGGTACAAGGAACCCTTGAAGAACCATGAGTATTTGGGTGTCGATCACTACGATAATAAGTACGTGAAGAGGTGATCATGAATATTGAGGTTTTCACTCTATCTATTGAACCACATAGGGTTTTTTATCCTTTCCATAGACATCAACATCTTTTGAGGTAGGAATTTCCTTTCCATTTTGGGCCATGTATATGCTGTTAGCATGATATGTGATTTATGCTTGACTATGCCCATGATTTTTATGTGATACATGTGGGTTTGTGTGTAGCCATGAGGCTTTCATGATTTAAATAATATGATTATTCATGATTATGTGATTTATACCATTTTAAGTTACTCATATGTGAGTAAGTATGGATTTTGTCACACTCATGACTTGTTATGTATGGTTTCACTATTGCATTGTGATATTCATATTATATGTTATGATTTTGTGTTATATTTGGTACCAAAGTGATAGATATGACCATCATGGCTTTGTGTCCCTTGAGGGGTAATAGGTTTAGACACTGCATGTGACTTGATAACAAGACCTTTATAGATGACGGGTCATGATAGCGTAATGTGGCCTGACATGGGGGCATGATGATCATGAGTGATCAAACATGTATGTGATGACCCTGGGGCATGATGATCATGAGTGATCAAACCAATGTGGAAACAATATTAAATTATGGTCTATTTGACCTTAACTATAGATAGTGTCATGACATGATGACCTTATGTGGTTTGACCTCTAGGCTTAGGGCCTTTACATCTATTGAGCAGCTTGAGGCTCACTCTGACATTTAGAAATTTCCATGATTGTTCTAATGTTTTCCAGCATGTCCCCAAAGAAGGTATAGTAGATGTATGCAGCATCTTGGTTAGCATACAAATTCTATTCATGATTTTTTCTTGTGTGTTGATTTATTTACTATTATTTTATATAGTCTTATGCATGTGCACACTTTTTAATGATGCATTAGTGGTGTCATGTTGAATCTTTGTACCCACAACATACTCAGTCATTTCGGTGTGCCTATAGATTTCAATCTTTTGGATCTAGGGAAGGTAAAGAAACCTATAGTTAATGGTTGAGGAGTGGAACATGGAACAAAAGAGGGCAGTGATAGACTCTAAAGGACCAAAATATGTTTATTTTTTATCTCTGTATGTATCTATTGGATACTTTTTCGATAGGATTTCCACATTGGGGTTTGTTTTCTTATATGAATATAATTTATTTAGTTCCTACATTTACCCTGAATGTTTATTATTATTTTTATTGATTATTATTGATCTTATGACATGAAATTGATGGTATAGTCTCCTCATTTTCTAATTTAGACCCTCGCTTCTAGTCAGCAACCTATTATATACGGGAATTCATGCATGATGTGACATAGCATTCCAACTCAAAATTGATGGTTTGGGTGTCGGTGTTACACCTTAATTTGTGATTATATTTTTCTCACATGTAAATTTTTGTATAATATATTAGTAGAAATGAAATAATAAATTCTCCATGTTTCTCTATTAATTCTAGATTTAAATATTGAAGTGCCCTATATCAGATTGACCATTGAGAAGGGAGAAGTGAATCTATGGTTTCTTTTAAAGAATTTATTTTCTTTTCAATTGAACCTCTTGTAATTGGTAAGGTTCTCGATCAACTCAGTATTATCTCTCAAACACTCCTTGTTTGTAGTAATAATAAAAATGAGATAAAAACACATTATTTATAAGTTTTGGTTGTAAATCATACTCCTTTATATGTTAGTTGTACCCATCAACATGGATTATCCACTATAATATTTATTTTCAATTATAGTGGTCGATACTGAATCACACATTATCTCTCTTTAATACACACATAAGGTTCTTTATACTGCATCCCACAGTTTTATCATAATCCAAACTGGCCTAATCCAGAATCTACACTAGAGACTTATGCTCCTAAATCACACATGATATGTCTTACTTTGACTCCAACCAAATATTGACACATTTCTTCAAGGTTGATCCACTATAGGATGATCTTTTTAACTTCCTCTAAAATATCATTGAATCACACTATCTTGGGTACTAGTACAGGTAACATCAATAAGATCTGGTTAGTTTAGTTGGGATTACTCAATCAAATATTTGATCACCTGTGTCTGATCATTTTCCTCAGTATGAAAAATGATCAGGATATGGGTTATTCTGCTAATTTTCCAGCCTCAACAAATATATACAAGTGATCCACAAAATCTTGTATATTATTCTATGCAGGAATAATATTTTTTCAATTTCAAATTGATTCTTCTCAATTCATGTACACTTCATGCATGGATTTCATGGCATCTAAAATTCTTATTTTGAGTATCTCAAGTTATAAATCATAGCATATATATTGAATTTTTTTTTTACTTCCAATATATTATTTTGGTTTATCTAAAATAGATTCATATTTTCATGGATTATAAATGAATGCATGAATGTTCCATTTATCCCATCTCATCCAAACACATAATTTCAACATCTATTCCTTCACACACACTCATGTAAGAGGGTCTAAACCACACTTCCCACTTCTTGATTCTCAATTTTAACTACCAATATCAAGATTGATCCTATTCAATAACACCAAGTGTATGGAAAATAGACACTATTCATTTTCTTCATGTGTACTAAACCAAATGGGTATTAACCCTTTATGCATGAAAACTCTTTCAGTGTAAGTGTAAACAATATTGATTGTCTTAAACTATTTCATGCAAGGTGGACAAGATTTTGCACGAAATCCTTCATGAAAATAATGGTTCTCAGTGTTCTTTTCACAAACCAGGGAGATTAGTATTGTTTTTTCCTAAGTTAATTCATGAAACAAATTTGTTCATGAATCTATTTTAGTTTTCTTATCACAATTTGAATCCTCACAGCCTCTTTCTCCTTTTTTCAAGATATAGTTGTGTGGAACCTCATCCCTTCATGAACCAAATAGGTTTTTGATGCTCTGTTTCATTCTAAAATTAAAACACTCTATCAAAAAATCATCACTCTCAATTGAGGGTACCTCTCTTTTTATAGGTGAAAATAAATTCCTCTTTACACCTCATTATATTTTCATTTCTAGTTGTGTCTAATACTCCTTTAATAGAAGATGCCTGAATAGCCAAATACAACTTCATTTTTATTTAGTCAAATATCATTCTTATCTTTATCCATATGTGTGGAAGAAACTGATTACATGCATTATATAAAATTGACATAAAATGCATCATCCCAATAGAATCATCATATAAGATGGTTGGTTTCTCTTTCATCAGTTTTTCGGCCTGAATTATGGAATACTATAAATCCATGGGTTCCAAAGGTATTAGACGACATACACGAGTTATCAGATGGATGATATTAGTCGCATTATGAATCTTGTATTATTTCTATCATTTAAATGATGGAGGAATAGTAAGTAGTCATGGATTATCTCACATTGGTTTCTCAAACATTCTCTACTTCAGTTTATCAATCAAGCATTGAGAATTGTACCCTTGATCCAGCATCATGGTTGGCACTCGCATACACTGCACCTCATGCCCACATGGGTCATACTGCACTGTGTCACCCAAGGGAACTCATGATATCTTCTAGCCTAACCTATGAATTCCTTAGGGGTTGAACTATGTGGGGACTATTCACAAGCTCGTGCATAGCAATGCTCTCATATTTTCCTCTTATGGGGATGTCCATGGATGGTTGTCCTGTAGGGGTAGACTCCTTGTGTCCACCTATGTGTGGTATAGGGATAGCCATGGTGGATCCCTTGGTTGGCCATGATATGAATATATAAAAATTCTCTATGCATCACCACTTCATCCACATCTCAGAAAACACATAGTGAGACATCATTAAAAACAAATACAATACTTGTCCCAACAATCTCCCCCTTTGTATTTTCTTATCAAAACCTCTTTAGTACACTCTATAAGATTCAATATTTTTTCTCAAACATTTCCCCCTTATTATAAATCAAATGAAAATGAAAAGTGTGTATTTTTATCAAAAAAACACTCTACTCCCTTTGAATAGTGTTTCTTGAATACCTATTAGAGAGGGATGAAATCAGATTATTCTTTTAGGAAAGATCAAATAGTTAATAAAATCAAAGTCTACTTGGGCTATCCTGCTGTAGAAAATAATAGAGATATGGCCAAGGTTTTCAATGTTGTCCATAAATAACTATGTGTGTGATATAATGCTCATAATTTATCAATTATAATACAAGGGGTTGTAAATAATCATATTTATCAATGAAATGTTAAATCATGCACACACTTCAACAAACACAACAAAGAGTTCATATAAAAAGATAAATCTACCACTTTATATCATTGTTCATCAAGCAATCACTTCCCCTTAATTGATATGAATAAAAAAAATTATGAATGGGGGGTGAAAGTGTTATTGTAATACCTCGTATTCCAATTTTATAAATCATTTTAGAAGTTCAACATTCACTATATAGTAAATATTTAATTGCTTCATATAATCAATGATCCCCCTAAAGGGATGAATCCATATCCTTTGATTCCCTAAATATTAGTAAAAATCATTCATTTGTGGGGAATAATGAGGGAAATTTTGGCTTCTTAGATACAACATTCTGACTAAGAGCTTCCTCTCAATATAGTATGTTCATTTCTGACTTCCACTATCTTCTCTTAATATTCACATGACATGCTATTGTGTTTTTGTTAAAAACTATTCCCTTTATAAATATAGGGAATATCTCAGAGAATATTTTTCAATAATTTTCCAGCTATGTGACCCTTTTTATTACATTTTCCACAAAATCCTTATAATAATACATGATTATTTTGAATTAGAAGCTTAAATGGATTTATGGTCACAATCATATTTCTATGATAACTTGTTCTCATATCTTCACCATGACTTCCTCATGATTAAACATTATTTTTCATAGGGGTCATTGATTCTTGTGTGTCATTTCTTTCTCCCTTTGATATAGTAGAGGATCTCTCATTGTTATTCTTGGTGACTATTTTTTTTAAAATATTCTTGTTTTGTTCACAACTCAAGGTTGACTTTTCACCTTCATTTTCCAATAGATTTCTCATCTCTGGTGCATGAATTCTCTATTATTCTACCTTGATCACCATAAAGGAATTATTTATTTTATTTTCATGAATTGACATGTTGTTCCAATATTCCACTGCCTTGTGCCCAAAATTTCAAAAACACCAACAATAGAATATGCTCCTCCTTTTATTTTTTGGTGAAGTCTATTTAGATTTCACAGATTGTGAACCTTCCTACATTTTAGTGGAATCTCTACTCTTTGAGATACTTCTTGGGGAACAGTTATTCATGGGTATTTTGACATCTACCCTTGATTTTATATGTTTATCATCATTTTACACCATCTATACTATAATAGATATTGGTTTGAAATTTTTACTAGTACATAAAACATCATTAGTACACAAGATAGTTTTTGGGTTATGGTATACTTTATTCATATATAATGTTACCATCTGATTATATAATGATCTCAATATCTTCTCAATGTCATTATTTTCAAATAAAACTTGTGTAGAAACATCTATTTTTCTAGAAATATGAGAATTTCTATATTTTAGTGATTCTTGATTTTTTAATCAAACCTCTAGCTCTAAGAAATTCATGTTGAGAGGGTTCTTCTCATCCTCTACTAATCTTAGCTTAGCTTTCTATTCCTCCTTTAGATTGCTCATTTTTTCTTTATGTATATTTCATGATTCATGTAAATAAATATTAAGCTCATTTACCCTATTTTATTTTTCCTCCATTTGAGAAGCCTTGGAAACCATAGAAACTTTATGAAATTTTTCAAATGGATGGATATCTTCAAAAAATAAAATCTCAAATATTTATTTCTCAAAATAAATTTAAGAAATTTTTCAACTTTCTCATCATACCTTTCATTACAAAGACAAATTTTTTATTCCCTTTTTTTGGAGAGTGTTGGATATGAAAACCCTTTTTTTTCAGTGCATCTTCCATGGAATCAAATTATTCATCTATCTACAATTTTTCTTCTTAAAGACTCTTATTGAATGTAACAATACATTTTACCACTTTTCAAGGGATATTATTCATATGTTAATTGAATATAGAAATAAGATCACTAAGTAGTCAATTATAATCATAGCTTGCACATTTTTCGATATAAAAATCATAATAAAAATAATTATTACTACGCATACCTTTTTTATCACCTTCAATTGATATAATCTTTACCTTTACTATGGGATTCTTCCCTATATTCCTTGACTGCTTCATAGTTCTAGCCTTATGAGTATTTAGAATAAATTTCAATCTAATTTAAATCACTCATTTATATAAAACTATACTTCATAATGAATCATTTGGATGTTTGGAGGTAAAATATGCTCTGATACCACTTGAAGTTCTCATGGCTAGATTGACCACTTAGAGGGGAGTGGTGAATTTGTGGTTTCTTTTTAGGAATTATTTTTATTTTCAATTATAACTATTGAAAATATTAAGGTAATAAATCCAATCAATATTATCTCTCAAACTCACCTCATGTATAGTAATAATATCATAGAGAGCAACACATAGTATTTACAAGGTACAAGTGTAAAGCCTACTCGTTTCAATGTTGGTTATACCCCCCCCCCAACATGGATTATCCACTATAATATTTATTTTGAATTAAATATTTTCATATAGAATCACATTTTATCTCTCCTAAAACCATAGAGGAGGTTCTTTATACTACGTCCCCTAGTGTTACCTGAATACACACTGGACTACTCTAGAATCCACATTAGAGACATCATCTCTGAAATAAAACATGAGACTTACTTCTCTGACTCCAACTGAATACTTACAACTTTCTTCAAGGTTGATCCAATATGTGATGTTTTTTTATCTTCCTTCATAAGATCATTAAATTAGACTATCTTGTATACCTATTCAGAAAACTTCAACAATATATGGTTAGGTATGTTTTCCTTTCTCAATCAAATCTCTGATCACCTATGTCTGATTAGTTGCCTCTGTGCAATAAATGCTCAGGATATGCTTCCTTAGGTTGAAGTACTAGACACAATAAATGTGTGAAACTGATTTATACAATCGTTTTTATTATTATATGAAAGAATAATCTTTTCATAGTCTTAAAATTCATCTTCTCAATTCATGTACGCTTTTTTCATGGATTTCATGGTATCCAAAATACTTGATTAAGTTATCCCAAGTTATAAATCATAGTGCATATATTGAATGTTATCCTTGATATTTTATGTGAATTATTGAATCTTATAATTTTTTCAAATATTTTTATGTATGTATAGATTATTCATTAATACATGTGCATTCCATTTATCTTAGTCCACCTAAAAACACTCTGTCAACTTCTATTCTTTCACACACACTCATGAAAGAGTGTGTAAACCACACTGGTCACTTTTTGGTTCTCAATTAAAGGATTAACCATATTAAGAAAGACCAGCTTCCAGCACACCAAGATCATTGAGAGAACGCATTATTAATTTTATTCTTGTGAACTGACCAAAATGGTTATTAATGGTTTATGTGCTCAAACTCTTGCAGTGTAAGTGTACATTTTCTCATTTTTCTCAGACTCCTTCATGCAATTCAAAAAATATTCTTCATGAATGCCTTTATGAAAATACTATTTCTCAGTGTTCTTCACATAAAATATGTAGTTTTGTATTGAGTTATCATGAGTGTCTTCATGGAACCAAGTTCCTTGAAAATCTATTCAAATGTAATTAATACAAGTCGAATTATCAAGTCACAAGAAGTAGTTATGAAAAACCAATACCCTTAACGAACCAAAGGGGTTTGTGAATGCTTAGTTTCTTTTGAAAACTATAAATCTCTCTCTTAAAAGAACAACAACAAAATTCGATGGTTTTCTATTTTTATAGGCAATTATCACTACCTCACTACACAGACTATAATCCACTTTATATGTCACATACAAGACTCTATTAATGGAAGATGCTTGAATAGTTGAAAATAAATTCATTTTCATTCGACTAAAGCTTGTTTTTCTCCTTATATTCATGAATTCAACACACTGATTGCATGAATAATATTAAATTGATATCAAATTCTTTGTCCCATTATAATCATTATAGAATATGTCCATTTACATTTTTATCAGTTTTTTGGTCTAAGTTTTGTCATGTTGGAAATCCTTGTGTGTCCAAAAGTAGGAGATGATGTCCCTGAGTGATCAGATAGCCAAGATTGTCCTCGTTGTACAGACTATGTTCTTTCCATCATTTTAATTATGAAGGAAACTTAATTTCCTACAACTTTTCCCACATCATGTTCTGAAACATACTCCCTTTAGATTTATCAATCATATGGTGATTGTTGCACCATTGATCTAGCACTGGAGTCAGCACCCGGATACACTGCACCTCACACCCACATAGGTCGCACCACACTACATTTTACATGATCACTCCAACAGTATTTTGTCCCAACCTATGTGAACCTTTGGGTGTACACTCTATGATCTCTATACATGTCCCCATGCATGGATATACATCCACCTTTGCCTCTTGCGGGGCTTCCTATAGCAGATGATCCCACAGGGGTAGAGTCCTTGGGTCCCCCTATTTGTGGTAGAGAGATATCCTTGGTGGATCCCTTGGTTGGCTGTAATTTTTATATGAGGTTCATTCTAAATATATATAATAATTCTAAGTATCAAAAAATAATACCTAGCCTCCCTCAAAAATTCAAACTAAACTTCTTTCTTCTTATCTTCTCTGATGTCTTATCTATGAAAAATGAATGTTTATTTTGTGTGGACAACATTTAATCTCTTTTTGCACTTCACTCAATATTAAATTCATATTTTATGGCCTTATTTAATCTTAAAAAAATTATTCTAAACAATTTTTACTTCTAAAAACATGTCTTAAACATTCAAGATCAGTACAATAAATCATTGGAGTTGATCATGGGGAATTGTTCAAGCTTGAAATCTGATTCCATAATATGAATATATAATAATTCTCTAGGAATCTTCACTTCATCCACATCTAACCAAACACATATTTACACATCATTTACGACAAATAAAACACTGGGCCCAACAAATATGTGGTTATTGGAATTCATTTCATACTTGAAAAGAATTTCATATAGCTAGCTATCTTATTTTTTATCCATGTTAGGTTTATGTAATATATATATATATATTGATCTTTAGAGGGTACTCCTTGCTATAGTTAACAATTTTAAAGTGTCAAAATTTTATAAATATACTCCCACGTATTCCCTATTGATTATTTCTTTAGGATGGGAAAATAGGTTTTCCAAACTCATTCCACCGTACCCATTCCCTCTTGGGATGGGTGTTATACCCAAATAAAGTATTAAAAAAATTTAATACAGATTATGAAAATTTTTAGTTGGAACTTCCATGATAAATTTTATATCATTCCTTTTAATTACTTAAATTAATATTTTTTTAACATGTAAAATATCGATTTAATTATACTATAATGCTTCATTGATTGTTTGGAACTTTTTTTATTTATGTTAAGAGTTAGTCTCAATCATGTTTTATTTGAAGCTTGTTTAATATGATATTAATTAATAGTGTAGGCATGTGTTTTCCTACATATGTTATTATAATTTTCATTTTTAACTTTGATATGTATCTTTTAATTGTTCATTTATGTTAATGGTTAAACTTTTCATGTTTATTTTTTAAATTTTTCTTTAAAATAATGAGAATAAAAATTCAAGAATAAAAAATTTTTTAAAAGAAAAATTAAATCCAAAAATATATATTCTTATGGTGAATTAAGGTAGAGGGGAATGGGTTTGAACTAGCTTTAGTAATGAAGTACTTCATTTATTTGATTCTTATTAATAAGGATATTAATATCATAATCTACTACATTATATAGAATCTGTATTATAAAACCAACTCCTACTCTGTGAGAAGGAGAGGGTAATAATTACCTAATGTAAATACCCTTTGGTAACTTCTATGATTTGATACATTTTTTCTCAAATCTTATATGTTGTGGGACAATGGTTTCCTCAATGCGACCGAGGTAATATCAAGTTTATACTGGCCTTTGGAGGTGGTATCACCCAAAAATAAGTTGAGGAATGGGTGTAATAGATCCACATAATCTATAATGTGTAATTGTTTGTACATGAGGCTAAAATAGGTGGAATATCCACTATATTACACAAGTGGGAAGCCTACTCATTATCATGTTCAACTCACATTGAGACATGGATTCTATAATATAATAATTTAGTCAATTACAATGTTTGTTTAGGGATTATCCTAAAATAGAGTTCACCATATTACACATGTGAGGTCACTATATTATGTAGGTAATTATCCACTATATTACACAAGTGAAATTAACTATTTATATTGGGTTATTAATACTGTAATTGAACCATTTTTTCCAAGACTTAGTTCTATTGAAGTAAATCTTAAAAACAACATAGAGATGTCCTTGAATCCACAAAATATTTTCTTTTTACTTGTAATAGAGTGTCTTATAATTCATATATGTATTAAAAGATTAGTCATGCAACAAAACCACAATATGCTACTCATATTCATGATTCTCTTCAAAAAAGTTCTTTTTATATCTCTCAATACAAAATATTCTTCGATTATATCAAATTAATGGTATTGGTGGGTTCAGAAAATTTATTATTCCACTTAAATTCCTAGTATATTGTTTACTCATAATTGGATTATCAAACTCCACTTTTCCTCACTATAGAATGCATCAAACTATTTTCTTCTTCCTTAAAATCCAACAGATTTTATGTATTCGATAGGTTTAGCAGCTTCACTTATTTTACCTGAGAGGTATAGTTCTCCAAGACTCATTCTATATTTATCATATATAGTATCTTGTTCTCTATTGACCTATCATGTTTTCTCATTCTTCACGTAAGATATATATGGATACTCTCATCCAAATCACTTTATTCTTATTTCTTTAAGTGCTCTAGTTATATCAAATTCACACTTAATCACACCTACTGGTGTTGGATTTGGTGGCCAAGAACTAGATATTTTGTACTTTAGTTTAAATATATATTTATACAACTAAATATTAATAAATATTTTATCAAATATTAAAAAAAATGTAAATTTACTATTATAAGGTCATTGAATTTTTTTTCATATAAGGTCATAGAATTTCCTTGGTATGATGATATCGTGAGATGATGCGATGGTATTCATAAACTATTTTTAAAATGGTTCTATGGAATAATCTTATAGGAAACATATAATTTAGGTTAATAGGTTATGTATACTCATTAGAGAATTAGAATTTATCTAATGAAGTTCTCACTTAGTAATCTTTACGTCAGGAGATTATGAGGACATACCTGCCAGTAGAAATTCCACATGTTTACATGTCATTGGATATTTATATTGGTGAGGTTGTGTAATGGTGCATAGAAATTAATATTATTAGTAATTCATTTCAAGACTCATGAAATAATATTTATTTTTGTAAACTGTAATGATATATGTTCATGATGATTTGGGTATGTTGGGTGCATCATGGATGATATGTTATTAATGAATAAGTTGAGGAAGTATATTTTCATTCTATATTTATAGAAGTTTACATATCATACATTTTATTGGAATGAAACTATAAAAATAAATTCCATGGACATGGGGTATTGAAATTTTCATTTAAAACGGTTGAAGAAATATGTATCAATCATATAGGTTGAAAACACGAGAATTCATCCAGCTTAAATAGATATCAAGATAAATGGATTATCATACACAATGAGAATTCAAATGTGGTCGTCCAAATTGTAGCATTAACATATTCCTATTATTACATGTTAATTGAAACTGATATTGGCCTTTAGGTGAACTCGTATAATGTCACTTAGGAATAATCATTGATTTTCATGCATTTTTGTTGTTATTAGTCTTAGTTATATTGTATTTTAATTTATTTATAAGGAATAAATACTATTCTCTAGTCTGAGGAAACAAAAACGTCCACATTTATTGATCGCACATATTCATTAATTATTTTATGTGAGTTTAATATAAAATAAATATATATTCAAAAGATCATGAATAATGTAAATATTTATTAATTTATCAAAATAATAATATTATTATTTGATGTTCTGTAAATACTAAGGATTAAATGTGGACCGAGTTATTATGTCTAGAATGAATAGCATATTAAATATCAATAAAATAAATGTTTATTATTTATTTAAATAAATGATATTTATTTTATACATGATATTAGTTCATGTTAAGTAAATAATAATAATAATGTAATTACTCTTTAGAAAAGGGTTTCACCAGGGATTATGAGAATAATTAAGGGTCGATGATCCATTATTTATTCTCTAACCAAAATTTATAAATACTTGGTTATATCTTTCCCTAGGGTTAAATATTATTTCACAAAACTCATCCTCTCTAAATATTATCTCAAACCTAGATAGAAAAACCACTAGAAATATCTCAAGAATTGGGATCTTCAATCTTACTCCTATCAAGAACAAGATAACAGGAATCAATTCAATAAAGATTATATGAAAATAAAATGGATTGATCCAAGATTATTGAAATCACTATGATAGCACATGTAGTACCATAAAAACACTGCAAGATCACAAGAACACGTGTAGATCCCCACTATATGGATTCTATAATGGATCCTCTCTATGAATAGATAGTATAAAAAACAGAGTTTTAAATAATAAAAATATTATCAAAAGAAATAATTCCCAATAATGAGGTGATTATTTCTTTTAAATTAATTATAAATTAAACAAGAAAAGATAATAACTCTTGGTTCTGTAATTCTCGGTCAATTTTTATATTATTTAATTCATTATTCCTAATTTTTATTATCAAGTACGTTTTAGATTATTCATTGAACCCAAAAAAATATAAGTTGAGTGTGGCCTGATAAGCATTTTTTCTATGTTCTAGAACCTTGAAGTGGTATCAAAGCGATCAAGTTCAAATTTTTAATTATTTAAAAAATTTATCATTAATTGAATTAGTTGATAGGTTTTCATTTCTGATAAATTTTTATTTTAATATAAATGATGATACCTATTATTGTTCTTTTTCTTAATTATTGTTTATTTAATAATGAATATATTAAAAACATATGAAGAATATATGAAGAACTCATTTAGAGCTGACAAGAATTCTGGTCGGTTTGCATGGGACTACACAACATGTATCCAGAAGTTACACATTGTGTACCAATGTTCAGGTCACTAGGATGTTCCTCATATTTAATTTGATGCATCGTGCCTTGAATAATATGTGGTTTTATTAAACAAAATGTGTTTAATATTCTAGGCTATCACGTGATTTTTTGAACTAAATTCGTGTAACTAGGAGACAAATGAATTAGTACAAGAATTTTGGTAGTGTAAAACACTAATTCAAAGACATATTATCTGTTTACTACAAGAAACAGGTGACAAATATTCATGCAACTCGATGGTCACATTTGAGTGTAGTGATCTGAACTTTTATAAATGAAATTTTCTTTTAAATGAATAAATCCATTATTGAGTAATGTAGTTATAGAAAAAGTATACACTACTTTTGTTATTTTGGAACAATTATAAAATATAGCCAATATTGTTTAAAATAACATTAATAATATTAACTAATGATAATATAGTAATTTTAAAATGACTAATAAGAGTATTATATATTAAAGGTTATGATGAAGCCTAATTAGCATATACAGAAAGAGAGATGGAATCTTCCAATAGTATTGTACCCTATGAAGCCCATTTCTTGGAGCTTACAAGGGAGATGACATCACTGGAATTTTCTATTGACTAATCCCAAGATGAAATTCAACAATTGAATCATGAACAAACCCATTTCTAATAGAAGTTCAAGTTTATCATGGTCACAGATCAAACCATGTTCTCCATACCACCCCAAGAAAGTGACACCACCACACACCAAAATATTAGGGTGTACACTGGAATAATAAAGGGATATGTATCTGGACCCTTGGAATATGAATTAATAAATTATATTTTTAATGAAATAATAATTGTATTTATTCCCTTTCATTATTACAATTTTATATGAGTTGGTGAAAATTAAATTTTTATACGAAGAAACCCAAATTATATTTCTGGAAAATATATGGTTTTGATTAAATCACTACCTTTGCTAAATTGAATAATTTTAAAGTAAATTTTATTTTCTCATAATATTATTATTGAATAATATTTATATACAAATATAATTTAAATAAACCTAGTATAATCTTCATAAGGGTTAGAAAATTGTTGTTGTCGTAAAAAAATATTTTTTCAATAAATGATACTTTAAATTTAAAAGTGTACATTATAGTATTTAAAGATTTATTTTAATAAAATAAATATAATTTTTTAAATAATAATGTAAAAATTATACAATGGATAATTTTTCATCAATTTTTTAGACAACTAAATTTTTTAGAAAAATTAAATACGGTATAAATATATAGTGTATATTATGACATCATAATAGCCCAAAAGTGATTTAATAAATGTAAAAAAGGAATAAAATACCAAATATATATTATGCTTTTAAATTAATATATTTTTAAATTTATTTTATTAATTTAATAAACCCTTAATGAAGCCTCCAAAACATATATTATATTTTAAGGTCTGAAAATCAATTTTTTAAACATATCTCACATCCACATCCCCAAGGGTATTATTTTAAATAGTTAGGTTCTTGGACTAATAAAATAATTAAAATCATTCCTATTTGGAAGAAACCATGAAATGTTTTTTAGTTTTTAATATTCTATAATATGGAGTCAAAAACCAATGTTTGAATATTAATATGGAATTTTCCCCTATTTTTCTATAAATACCCACCTATCCTCCCAATTCTCTTCACTAAAACTCTATTGAGTTTGAATTTACTCTCCCAATACCTATCTAAAGACCTCCCAAGTTTTTCCCAATCTCTTAATATTCTCCTAAAAGGTTTTTAGAAGCTTCATCTCATCATAAGTGATTATCTCCTCCTCTTTATTCAAGGATTTCTATATATTATGCCTTTTTATTTACAATTGTTCATAATATAATATTTCCTTAAACATATTATAACTATAATTTTGATTTTCATGTAATTATATACCTCATTTAACTCTCATTAGACCCTTCCATAAATATTTATGTACATCTGTTATGCGGTTGAAATTATCCTTCAATTTTAAATGCCAAACCTTTGTGATGTGAATACCCATCCCCATCTATTGTCAAGGGTATTCACATAGATTTTCATATATTCTATTGAATGGGGAATCCCATGTATGTAACCCATAATCCTTAATCATAGTATTTAAAAGTGATAAAATACATCCCTATATTTTATGATATGTGTAGAACACAAATGCATGTACATGATATGAATGTGATGGGTGGGATTAGAATTATATATCCCTCCAATGCATTGGATAATGTTTTTATATCATGAGATACAATGTATATTGCACACGAGTTTATCATAAGAACACTTTTTTATGATGACTTGGAGAGTATCCTTGATTTATTTTTATGATGTCATGTTTTTGGTTGTTTCCACATTAACTACTACAAAAGAGTCATTTAACAGTGCTAGAATAGGATTTTATCAGTGCTAAAAAACCACGGACAATCAAATCACGGTAAAAAGGTCAAAACTCTTATTAGAGCTAAAGAATCATTTTTAAAGTAATCGTTGTTAAATGGGTTAAAATTATATTTTTTTATATGCCCCTAAGCCCGACCCCTTTATTAGTTCTTCCATGAAACCTTTAATAGTGCCCCCCCCCCACATTTATCGGTGCTTTTCACCCCATAACCCATTTTATTTGTGCTTTGAAAATTTCCAGCCTCATGCACACCAATCGGGATTTGAACCCATCACCTCTCTTTTGAAGATGGAATGCCTTTACAACTACACCATGTTGTTTATTTTTCCTTTTAATGATATTTGAATTTATTTATATATATATATATACATATATATTTTTATTTATATATTTATATAATTATTTTTAAATACATTTATACAATATATTTGTGTGTGTGATATATATACTTATATTAATTGAAATATGTTATATGGTATATTCATTTACAAATACTAGAATATCATATAAATATATATTTTTTTACTAATGCATACATATATGTATATAATAACATTATAAATATATTTTTATAATTTAAAAATTGTTTAGATATTGTTTTGAATACTTTTTTAGAATATTTATTTATTTACACATATTAGAATATACATTTTTATGTAAATATGATGATATATATATTTATATGAGTGATTTATTATAAGTAAATCTAAGAAAACATGTATATATTTAATTATAAAAAAACTTATGTTGATAAAATTGATAAAATTTAAAAACCATGATATCAATATGAATGTAATACCTAAGAATAAATCCATTACCTTCCAAGAAAACGCAATAATACCCCCTTAAATGAGGCTAAAAATCCATCAAATGTTAAACAAATTGGGTTATTCCAACTAAAAACTTTGTCCCAGAGGCCTTTTGGGCCTTTTTTCCATAAACAAATAGAGACTATGGTTCCCCTAGGTCAACATGTAATAGATCTCATTACATTATTTGATTTGATATGTTGTAGAGCCTAAACAGACACGTCGATCAAAAGTTATGATCATTTGAAGTTAGAGTTACATTTTCAGCTTATTTTAGATATTTTATTAATATTTTGATAATTTTATCTTAAAATTGAAATATAAATGATTATTACCTGGTAATGATAAGAAAATTATTAATTAAAATTTTTTTAAAATTTTTTTTGTAATCCATTTTCACTAAATATCTTACATATTAAGTGTAAATGCCTCTACATTATCTAAAGCATATTTTAAAAAATATATATTATATTAATATAAATATAAATATATAAATATATTAAAATATTATTGTTCATTAAATGTAATTTTTTTAAAGTATACCATTATCAGTGATACTAAAAAGAGCTTATAAAAGACCACATTTATCATCACTTTTTTAAAAGCGTTGATAAAGGGTGGGCCTTTATCAGTGCTTGTAAAAAGGCACTGAAAAATGTACCCCTTTAATAACCCATTTTAGAACATAAAAAGGAGGTATTTAACAATGTTTCTAGCTAACACTATAAAATCCCTAATGTTGGATAAACCCAGTTTTGTAGTAGTGATTCCTATATTGCATTGTTGTTATCATCTTATATCATGCTTTAATGATCATGTTTATGATTCCCACCCCTTTTATACCAACTTGATATGCCTCATGACTAAAATGTTTTACTTTCATCATTTTATTATTTTATTATTCCCTTTCTAGATATTATTTCTAACCTTTTTCTTATGTATATTCCTAGGTTATGTCATGCAGTATTAAAATATCGATGGATTATAAGGGAATAATTTATTGTTTTTAAATAATTTTGTTATACCTATATTTCAAGTTAGTGTTATATGAATCAAGATTCCAAAATACATTAGGCCTCAAGATCTTCTTGGATTTTATTATGTGTATATTTATGTAACAAATCATGAATTATTTTATTTTAAATATATGGGTTTCCATAGTTTGTATCAGAGGAAATTCTAGTTATTTTAGGGATTATCATTATAAAATCACATTAAATCCTTGGAGATAATACTAAACATAGGATAACAACACTAAATTATGGTAAAGTATAAAGTGAGTGGTTTCCAAGAAATGAAATTCATTACTATATACTATAATTTGATATTCTCTGGAATAGTTGTACTTATATGTAATAACCCCAAAAATGGCACATTGGAAATTGTCTTGATCATACACGGTGGATGAAAAAGATGTCTTACTACACACCTATTTTGACACACCAATGGGTTATGATTTGGTAAATTCACAAGATCTCTATAAACAATTATTAATGAAATAAAATTCCAATAAAAGTTTATGTTAGGAAATAGACCATGGATATCTTAGATTAAAACATAGAAATTTATAAGATAAGAAATGTATGTCATTTATGAGTTATCCCTTCAGTTTTCATATTGTTACTTTTATGTGTTTAATAGTGTAATAATTATCATCCCTAATTTTCCCTTTATTTTAGTTAATTGTAGGAAATAAGATGAACAGATTGAACAACCAATGTGATGTGCAATTCCCAAATGAGATTCCCGGGCCAATTGGAGTAGGAGTTGATAATTTCAGGACAATACTTCCCTAATAAACTCAATTTATAAATATAATATTCAATTGGATGGAAAACCAATATCCCCCTATGAAATATCAAGTTGAAATTGAGGCCTTAATTTGAAAAATTACTCTTAATTTTTTTGGATAATCCTATCCTTAAATCAAAAAACAATGGATCAAATCCATTGAAAATTTAGTCACTATCCTTCAATTCTCTAAGTAAGATAATTTCATTCTGGTTGTTTATCATATGTAGGGAATCCTAAGGAGTAGATCAAAGTGATGGAGTGGAAAAAAATTATGGAAAATATATTTCAATAAATATTTTCCTCGCACTATATGACTTAAAATAGAAAGATATTTCATTAGCCTCAAGGAAAAGGATGATGAATCCCTTAGGGAATATGAGTAAAACTTCATTAGTCTTTCATGATAAGCCTTAAGCTTTATCATTTTCCCTAAAAGTAAATTTTACCAATTATTTAGTGAGATAAAGATGAGTATATAAAAAACTTTGGTTATTTTAGACATTGAAAACTAAGAGTAAATTTTTGTATGTTCCCTCAAAGTCAAAATAAAGATTGGAGAATTTCACATGTCTCATGGGTTAAGAGGTAGGAAGTATAAAATGAATTCTAATTATGTTTTTTTGATAGGTAAATCTTATGGGGGAATGAAATTTCAACATCCCACTTTTCAACAGTTTTGGAATAAAAATAACAAAAATTGGTGAATAGGAAAATGAAATGCTTTAGGTGTGTGAAATAATAGAGTCTAGATAGATAATGTCGATGGGAGGAACCGACCAATGTTTTGGAAGAAATGAATTATATAGCCAAAATTTATCCTATTTTCTAATGTTTCAACTATAAAAAAGAAGGACACTTTGTGAATCAATGCACTAACCCAAGGGATGTCAATGAAAATTGACACCAACAACCTAGAAGTTCTAGAGAGATATAGAGATCATATGAAATCACAAATTATGAGGTGGATCATAAAAATAATGTGGTAACAGGTACATTGGTTATAAATTCAAAAATAGTGAATATAATATTTGATTCTACTTCTACACATTACTTTAAATCACACATATTTAGTAGAACTATTCAAATACCACCTAAAACATGTAGGTAAAGATATATGTGAAATGGAAAATGGAGAAATTATTACATCCCAAGTATATAACTTCTCCTCTATCCAAATTTTCAGGTTGAACTTCCCTAAAAATCTCATGATACTCCCTTTAGTGTAATTTGATGCAATTTTGGGTATGGATTTGAGTTCTTTATAGAGAGATAACATATGTTTCTGAGATAAGGGAATCACCCTTTATATCCCAAATCACCCAATTATTCTATATAATTTCAAGCAGGGTGATGAATCTCATTTGGTGTCATCATCTCAAGAATGGAAATTATTTCCTTATGAGAATGTGTATCTAGATAAAATGTTTGATACTATGGAAAAGAGAATTCCTGATGGCATGCCCATTATAATAGGATATTATGAAGTATTTTGCAAATAATTTCATTGTCTTCCTCCAAGACATGACGTTTATTTCTAAATTAATCTTATAATCAATGATTTTTTGATATTTAAGACTCCATGTATAATGGCCACTGTTGAAATTATGTAGATAAAGAATTAACTATAAGAGAATACAGATAAAGAGTTTATATTACCAAGTTATTCACCATGCGGTGCATCAGTCTTCTTTTTCAATAAGAAGGATTGGTCGATGTGCCTCTATATTGATTATTGTGAACACAAAAAGTTCACAATAAAGAAAAAGTATCTTATACCATGGAATTATGACTTCTTAGATCATATATTTCGATCCCAATACTTCTATAAGGTGGATGTTTGGTTGTGATATTATCTAGTAAAGGTGAATAAGGAGGATATCCCCAAACTTTTTTTTGTACAAGGTATGGGTACTATGAGTTCATAGTGATTCTATTTAGACTCAATAGTGTTCTAGATATCTTTATGGAATTAATGAATACATTATTTTTAGATTAGCTAAATAAATTTTTGGAAGTATTTATATATGATATTCTTATATAATCCAAAATAAAGGAGTAATATTCGGAGTATTGTAATATTGTGATGAAGACCTTGTATAAGAAAATTTTGTACGTAAAGTATAGTAAGAGAGATTTTTCGATGGAGAATATCATATTCAGGAGAAATATTATCACCAATAAAGGGATATCAGTGGGTTATTTAAAAATACAGATAATTAAAGGATGTCCCATACCAACATATGTAACCAATATCCATAGTTTCCTTAGATTAACTGGGTACTATTGTCGATTTTTGAGAAACATCTCATGATTATCAATCCCACTAACCAAGCTAACTTGGAAAGGGGTAATGTTTTTTTGGAATGGTGAAAGTGAGGAGACATTTAAAGTGTTAAATAAGATTCTAATTATTGTACATATGTACACATTACCCACACGTGGTGAAGGATCTATGATCTACAGTGATGAATCCAAAAAAGTATTGGGTTGTTTACTCATGTAAGATGTAAAACTGATATACTACGACACCCATAAAATTAAAGATTCATGACCCAAACTACCCAATGAATGATCTATAATTGGATGCATTGATCTTCATTTTAATAAAACTCCCCACAAATATACAACAATGAGAGGAGATATATGGTGGCTACCCAAGTCCTACCTCTAACAAGCCCCGGGTTGGTGATTAACAACGAGGGTATAATAAACATGCATATGGGAGGCATTACACTATAAGAGAAACATATGGAAGATATATATAAGAAGAATGTAATAATAATAAACTATATATATATATCATGAGTGAAAAATGAAACTCCATAAAGTACTAAACAACTGAAATTAAAACTATAAGTGATAAAAAGGTAAAGACATCAGTGACCACAAAGCCCAAACACCTCCTACTAAACCCCGAGCTACTAATATCTAGCTTGATAACCAACCAAATCTGGATAAACTGAAAAAAAATATTATAGATATGTGGGGTGAGAATAATTTTATACTCAGTAGGATCCTCCCTAGATCCTCTCTTACAAAAGATAAAGAAGTCATGCTAAAGCACAATGAACAATATTGGAAATAACTCAAAACCTAAATAGGTATACTATGTTCTTAGCCTCAACATGACTAGTTCTCACCAAGTATCTCATTCAAGATAGCATATAATATAATAATTAAACATCAAGGGTACCCCTCAGACACTTCCCCTCTGGTTTTCCACTCAACCCCAATGTCACACGCCTTGAGAGTCTTTCTCCAAAAGTAAGTATTCCTAAAGAAACAAGGGCAAGTCATCACAACATTCACCTCAAGAAACACATAACCACACCATCCCATATAAAATACCATATAGGAACCAAGTAATTTTTAGGATCCACCATGTCCTATATGAAATGTATTAATCATTGAGTGTTATACTACAAGCTATTACAGCCCATACACTGACTTAGTACCTTAGACATCACATCCTATACATGTCATACCTATAATAATCCTTTGGATACTAAATCAAGTAATAAATGTGTGTGAAATAACCAAAAATACATAACATACCTCTACATGCATATATGGGAAAGGTAAATATCATGCATGTCCACACAAGTAACTACAAAGATAAGAGAGTTAGTCTATAGGGGGTAGTCATCCATCCATCATCCCACCGAAATGATGGGAAAACGCCATCCTAGAGTCCATGGGGTGTTAGTTTATCTAACCAACATGGGTGGAAAAACTATGAAATCACAAAATATACCTTATGGGTAAAACCTATTCATAGACTCAACTAAATATAACATCACCTAGACTCTCAGGTGCCACTTATTAGACCACATATCTTATAAGATCACAATCATACAAAATAGAAGCATTAACTATTTCTTTTCTTTTTATCATTTCCTTCCATTAATTAATTTATTATCCATTAATTAACAATTATAATTTTTTATATTCTATGAAATTGTATTAATTATCATAATAAAGTCAATTCCCTCCCAGAATATGTCCAAACCAAGGACGTAGTTTTTCAAGATCAACATCTTTTGAGCATTTTCATTCCATCATCAACTTACCCCATGGGTTAACCATTTATTTATTTATTATTAGAATCATCCCATATATAGGTACTCTAGGATAACTATCTTAATCAACCAACAATATGAAACATGCAACCAATCACATCCAACTGCCTCAAGAGATGGGGAAAAGGAAGGATATAAAACAAACAACTTGTCCAGCATCCATTACATAGATTCAACCGAGAATACCGGCTCTCATCATATCATAAATGTTTATTAATACATTTAACCTATTTTATATCTTATAGTTCCCTCCCCAACACTTTTATGCATATAATGAATCCTTTCACTATTACAGGAATCAACAACTTCCATATAATACGATCCTCCCTTACCACATATGACACATCATCCCTCCCGGACTAGCCATATTAGGATCACATCACATTTGGACCTCATCACCCCATAACACACATCATCCCTCCAACCTCATCCATACAAGGCTCAAAACATAGGGCTCATATTCATATAAAATAAAAAAGTATTAGGAAAAAAACAACTAACAACGAAAATTGGGCCCTCAAAATAAGTTATTTAAGCTTCTCATTCAAGCGTGCTCTCATGGATCCCAAATAAGGCACTAGCACATCTCAATTAGACAAGAAAATAAAGCCCTATAAATTATATTTATCACAAAATCATTTCTTATTCTATCTTGAATTAACCAATTCATTTATTAATAGGATCCCACTATGGGAACCTTAAGGCATGAAACTATAGAAGTTATCAAAGGAAATACATGTGCTTAGTATTTATTATCGTTTCAACAAACATAGAGAAGTATCATTCTATATTAACATTAATTTTTAATTATTATGAACAAGAATTATCATGATTCATGTTCATCAACCAATTTTAAAAATTCCATTAATCTCATGGAATATCAATTCAATTAAACTTTCACATTGCATCAATTTTATTGTCATAAAATTACATTAACCACTAAATTTCAAACATGCCTATTCTTTAATTAATCATAAGATTATTAAATATCAATTAATTTCGGAATTATGTTATTTATAAATTTCTATCCCAAAAATAATGCTAAAAAATAAAGGCATATACATCACAATACCTAGAAAAACATGAGAAAAACATCTATCACAGTACAAAGCAACAACATCACTAACATGCGATCACAGTAAGTTTCATTAATATGGTTCAATATTATTAGATAAATTAAATTTCCATTCAAATAGTTAAAGAATGATCATTTTAGGATTTCACATAAATAAAGAAATTCAAATAACAATTCCCCTACCTCAAAATTCCTCAATGTTCTTCACATGAGAACGAACCATGTTACGGATCTCTGATCACCTCTCTCACAAGAACTGCATCCATCCAAGGAAGACACGAAACAACTTCAGCAAACAAAACCAATAAAAATCTAATTAGAAACAATTTATATCAAATGAAATATCATGGTAATAATAAAGGGGGGGGGAATGAGACCAAGTATGAAGAAACCACTAGAAAATGATGGAATAACGCACCTTGGTTCACCACAGATCGAAAAAGAAATCCACGAATCAATGCTCGGTTGAAGGGATCTCGAAACCATAATGGGAGGATCCACTAGTAGCTATAAAAAAAAATAGGAAGTATAGGGTTTGAGAAAACCCTTAGTCATTGAAAGATTTATTAACATGTTGCATAAGAGAATTAAATAGTGTGTAAAATATTCAAATGTCATGTAATTGTTGGGATTTAGTTATTTCCAAATAATGTTTCACCTTTTATTATTTAATCCTGGTTATTTAAAATTTGAGTACAATTATGTCTTATTACCTTAATAAGTTGTTAAAATATCTTATACGGCATATAACCTTTACACACCATATATTCACCATTCTCTAAGGTTTTCAGCAGCCATCACCTTCGAACTTATTCTATGTCTCCTCCAAGAACCATGATCCTTAGAAACACACAAAGTGTAAGTCTATATGAATTCATTCCCTCACATTATATACCTCTCAAGAAATTACCTTCCCCGATATTCTGAAACCAAACCTAAAGACAAAAAAAGGAGAAATTTCAATATCCACCTCATGAGATACCTTTCAAACATCTTTCCACCATAGATGCTCAACCACCTCATCAAAGGAACAATAAAAAAACTAGTAAAAAACCATAACCATCTCCTAAATGCTCTCTTGGGGGAGATACCTCTTGGAAAAGAGTAAATACATAACAAGAAAAAAAAGGAAATTATCGCATAAACCAAAATTATCTACATCCACAAGAGAAAAAAATTGCAAGATAAGATCCATATATCAAATATCTTGGGGTACTGAGTGTCCATTTGTGTCTCACATTACTAGGTACTCTTATCTATGCCACCATGTCACTCTAAGACACAAACCAAGATAGTATAACACCTTTGAAATACCTTATCTTGGAAGTCCTAGATTTCCACAGGAATATCCTCAAAGGTTTCATCATTACCGACATTTATCTCAGCCGAATTGATGACATAAGAGTATTCATGATTATAACAATAGAGCTATGACATGTGATGAACATCGTATATCTGTATCATCTATGGAGGAAGTGTTATTCGATATGTCATAGCTCCAACATAATTCAACACCTAAAAATCCCACCAAACTAGGGTGAAATATTACTCCTATGACCAAACCATTATTTCCCATGATGAGGAGTCACCTTCATGAACACATGATCACCATTGTTGAACTTCATAGGTCTCCTCCTATAATCATCATAGGATTTCTGGTGATCTTCTTCTTCTTTCATCCTCTTGTGAGTCACCAAAACCATCTTTTTCATATTTTCTAGTAGTTATGGTCCATGATTTTATGTCTCTCTAACCCCAGTCCAGCACAATAAATAATAGAAAGGTGATTAATAAAAAGAATCAAACGATTCCATACCAATGGTGGAGTGGAAATTATTGTTTTGAGAAAACTCAACCAAAGGTAAGAACTTCTAAAATATAGGTAATAAGAGCACCACATGTCATTATGAGTCTAAATAGTCTTCTCTATCTGATAATCCATCTGTGGATGAAAATCAGTGTTAAGGCATAACTGAGAACCAAAACCATGTTACAAACCTCACTATACCCTATATCTAAAACAAGGATATTGATTATAAATTAGTGTCCACAATAGTTTGTAGAGTCACACAACCTCCGATAGATATTGCCTCAACAAAACCTCCACTAAGATCGACTCTATGATTACTATAAAGTGGAATGATTTCATCAAACGATCCCCTATCATGCGTATAGCATCATAGCCTCCCTAATATCAAGGTAATTTGGTAACAAAGTACATAGATATATCCTCCCAATTTAAATAGGGAACATCTAATGGCTGGAGAAAAATATCAGGAACACGGTGTTCATCCTTCACCTTCTGGCCAACCAAACACTGATAATCAGACTATGAAACTACACACATCAACCCATACCACTAAAACTGAAATATCAATGCTTGATAAATATTTTTCACACAAATATTTCCCTCAAAAGTTAAAATATTGAAATCATAGAGATCCATGTCACACATCGATAAATGAACTAAAACATTTCCTCAAACACACCTAATGTTTTCCATCCTCATACCAACCACCAGGGGCATCATCAAAAACAACTCAGTCTCTCCAAACCTATACCTTAGAATCCCCTAACTATGACTCCTCCACCTACTACATGAAACATGAATGCACTATTATCTATAAAGGAAAACCTCCACCTCCAACCTCTCCCATATCAAGATGCATCACTAAGAGTTATTACATCACTCTCCAGAAATATTCATATTCACACCTGGCATCAATATGTGACTTCATGTTAAGTGCATCGGCTACAACATTTCCCTACCCTAGAATATAAACAATTTCAAATTTATTATCCTATAATTATTTCATCCCTTGATGCCGACACAATTCCAAGTAACAAAATGAGCATATAAACCTCAAACTCTTGTGGACAGTAAATACCACAAAATGCCCATAGAAGAGGTAATGTCACCACAACTTCAAATTAATCACCACTAACACTAACTCAAGATAACTGGTGGCATAGTTATTCTCATTGGTACATAACTTATAAGGCCCATAAGAAATAAGTGGTCTTTGTTGCATCATAACACATCCCAATACAAGATAAAAAGCATCATATAGAACCTCAAAATGAACACCCTCAACTAGAAAACAAATAACTGGAGTGCTGGAAAAATTCTACTTCAGGTACTCAAAATCTACCTAAAACTGGTTAGTCCACAAAAAAACCATATCCATCCGAGTCAAGGTTGTCATAGTAGTTGTGACCTAATATAAATCGGTAAAAAAAATCAATTAATAGCCTCCAATACCAAGGAAACTCTTCACCTCTTCCACTATCTTGGGGGGATCCCAAGATACAATTGTATTTATATTCTAAGGATCCATAACTACTCTATATTTTGATACTAAATTACCTAGGAAATAGACTTCATGAACCTAGAACTTGCACTTAGACAGCATCCCAAATAACTTCTCATAACAAAGAACTCTAAAAATGTCACACAGATTCTTTGAATGTTCCTCCTCTAAAACAAAGTACACAAGAGTGTCATCAACGAAAACTACCACGAACTTATCCATAAACTCATGGAAAACATTACTCCTAAACCCCATTAACATAGTTGGAGCATTCATCACACCAAATTTCATTATAACAAACTCATAATTCATGTGATGTCAACAGAAATCATTTTTCTAAATATTCTCATCCTGAACATGCATCTGATGATATCTAGAATACAAATAAATATTTGAGAACCAGATTTATCATTTAAAATAATTGAATATATCATAAATACAAGGAAGATAGTAGAGGTTATTCACTTTCACTTGGTTCAAGAGGTGATGATTGATAAAAATACACAAACTACCATTATCCTTCTTCATGGACAAAACCAGTGCACCCTAGGGTGACACACTCGTATGAATAAGGTCTCAATATAATAGATCATCGAGTTGTACTTATATATCTTGAAAATTGGAAGGTTTCATCATATATGGAGACATCCAAATAGAAGACATTACTATTTGTATCTCAATCCCAAACTTGATCTCCAATCGAGGGGTAATGCTACAAACTCTTATAGAAAGACATTAGGGTATTCTTTCACAACCATGGGAAACACCATCTATTAACCTTATATGAACTCAGAATCAACTCGTCCATCAATGATGATAATGGTGGAACATGCCTCAAACCCGTCATAGGGTCTCTCTCTCTAACAAACACCATTGGATATTCATTAGCATCATAAAACGTAACCAACCACCTGATGAAATCCATGTTATCCTGCACAAAATATAACTAATAAATTCCAAGGATTATATCATTTGGTTGTATCTATAAACATAGAAAAAAAATAAGACTTGGGGTTTCCCCGAAAATAGCTCATAGTCTCTATTTACTTCATACAAGTCATCTTGACCTCCACCCAGTATAGTAAACTCCAAAGGAACTAGAAGCCTCTATACCTCAAGTCTAAAATCCTGGATGAGGGTAGGTGATATAAAAAAGTTTTTCATTCTTGAATCAAACAAATAAAAAACCCAAGTATATAAAAACAAAGGGTACATCAAATGATATATGGATCTCCTAAAATTGGAAACACTAAATAATTATGTTGTCCTTGAACTTATCTATGACCTCTATGACCCTCTGATCGTACCACGATTCACTATTTCATTTTCACCCTTACACCATTATGCTAAACTAATTTTTTTTTGAAAATTATTAAAATAATAAAAAATTTAACATCAATTTTGATTCCATTATTTTGTGTTTATCACTATTAAAATTGTAAGTGTTACTTGTTTTGATTATTTCAATGTAGTAAGAGATGATTTGGAGGGCCCATGATGAAGTTGAAGATAAATGGGCCAAGATTGCATGGATCCATGATGTCCACTGTTGTGCCTGTTTAGAAAACTCCATGAATTAAAATGGGATAACCTTTTTGGGGATGGTCCAAAATTTAATGGGATACATTTTATATGAAGGAACCCAAGCCCAATTATTCCATAACGGGGCCCAAATGACCATATCTGTTCAGAACACCGTATTTGTGTGAAGTCAAAAGTGGCGTTCTATAATCTGTCCATATATCTGGATTCACTTGTCTAATTGATTCCAAAAAATCGGTGGATATAGTCATGATATGAGGCTACAACATTCCAGTTTTTTCTAAAGGGATATTATATTTTCTATTATCTGAAATTCGTGGTATAATTGGATTGAAGAAATTTGATTTCCTTAAAACACCTTACAATTTTCTTATAAAATGGAACCTTGGGATCCCCATTTGAGAGTTCGGCCAGGAGGCAAGATGCTACCATTTTAGAGTCTCCAAGGAGTCTACTAAAAATCCCTATAAGTTATGGAGTGTAGAGACCCGAATCTTGACGTACATGAACATTACATTACTTTTGCGGAATACTTAGTACATAACAAAAACACACACACAAGGATCGTAATAGTTTAGTGTCTTTGGAAACTCGGAACGTAATATTCTAATCGTGGTGAAAGATCTTCAATATCTCCCATAAAGATCTTCCCTTTTTTTTACCTAAAACCTTTCTTTATATCCTGGGGAAAAGAAAGCATAAAAGGGTGAGCTCAAATGCTCAGTAAGGGTAAACAAAAGAAAAATCAATCACATCATATTCATAAGAACATAACTTTTGGAAATCATAACCTGCAAAAGAGAGCATAATTTCATAACATGGGATAAATCATAGTAGTGAAATGAAATCCCAATAATCATAACTTAAAACATGAAATTTTGTTGCATACACACATAATCATAGAGAATCATTTCTTGTTAGTCAAGACTCATTGCCAAGACTATCTTAGTGGACAATGTCCTTTTCTGAACAGAGTCACCCTCGTTTCAGTCCTGTTTCATTGAACCGGTAAAACCTACCATTCCAGTCATGTCTATCTCATGAGATATAAAATATTTACCCAATGCATTGGAGGGAGATATAGGTCACATCCGTCTCATAATGATACCATTCTTATGTGTGCCATGAAATAAACATACATCATTCATAATAACCCAATAACTAAAATGGGTTTCATAAACATCATGCCATCATAATCCATAAACAATGGATATCATTTCATCATAAGAAAATGGAAACCATTTAAATCATAAATACATTTTACTTGAAACATACACATCAAATAATTTCATCTTATATTGAAAATAGTTTTGAGAAAAACACTTGAAATGAATTCTTGAGGAAAATATCCTTTCTTCTTTAAAATCATTTTCTTTTCACAAAACTTCATGAAATTTTAAAAGATAAGGGTTTTGTTGAAAATAATCATGAAATATTGTAGAGGAAGCTTCTTAAAAATGAGGTGTTATGAAAACCGTAAAAATCCTTTCACGTCGTATAAGATAAAAATAACATTCTCCTCGTACTTTTGTCGGAAAAGTCAAAAAAAGTACCTTATATGGTAACCAAAGGAAAGATTCCATTCATACAATGTGATAAAAAGTAAATAAAGGGTAAAAATGACTTTAAACATTCATGGAAGAATGGTAAAAATTTTATAAAAACATTTTTAGAAAACATGGTCATGGATGATAAACGTAACCCCAGTAAATACTTACGTATAAGTAATCTCGGATAAAAATGAGATTGAAAATTTATCCCTTACCTTAAGTCCGATTTGCTTCGTAAGTGTCCGAACCTCCTGTATAATGATTTAAGTAATGTCATTAACTTATTAAATAATCATATTCATTGTTATGATATCATATATGGTTCAATTATGACTTTATATTACCCGTTCTTTGGTAAATTCCATGTTAAAGAAGCGTTTTGGGTAAAATCGTATCATTTAGCGTAGGTGTTTGGACTTGTTGTTCTTGACATTATTATTACTTATATCATGATTTACTTACTTCCAGAATATAAATAATTATTTATATATCATATATATTCAGTATATATATATTTAATAAATATATAAATGAAATGAAACACACCGTTCATGGAGACGGTAGTCCGTACGTACGCATGAACGCTGTTTTCCTTTCCTCATTGTCTTGAATGGAAGTAAGTAGATGACATACATATATACATAAATCCAGAAGCCTTATAATTTCATATATTTCATTATTATTTCTTATATATACTTTATAATTTTTCTTAAATGGTTAACATGGAGAATGAATCTCATCGCGTCGTGGAGACGGTAGTCCGTACGTACGCACGAGCGATGATATCATTCCCATGGTCGTGGAATTGTGTTGAAGTGTATGTATACTATTTCAGTATCAATATTACTCTATAATAATCATATATAGTTACTCCTTACACCATTATACCCATCCAATTAAGGAGGTGGCGGAAAATAGATTACACCACGGCGTGGAGACGGTATTCCGTACGTACGCACGCGCGGTGATTTCCTTTTTCTGTTGTATGGATAGAAGGTTAATTAGAGTTGTTTCATATTTATAATGACATATAAGTATATAAGAAATAATTATGTAATTACTTTATAATGAAACAACTAAATAAGAAGAAGTTGAAGAAGAAAGAAATTGAAAAAGATCGGTAATGGATATTACCTCTTTTTGACGCGCCTTTTCTTAACCTCCACTTAAAGAACCAAGGATGGTCTTTGAAGAAGACCACGACCTCTAGGATGATACTAGGGAAGTGTAGAAGAGATTTTGGCAGGGTTTGGCCGAGCTTGAATGCTCAAATTGGTGTGAGGAGGAGAGGGAGGAGGTGCCCTTTTATAAGGGAGGAGAGGGGCACCTTAGGAATATCTCAAAATATTATTTTATATTAAGGTCAAATTCGGTTTATAATGGTTCCAAATGGTCTTATTTCGAAGATAAAGTTGGGATGGGTCGAAATACTCTCATCCAATAGGATTTAGACAAGTTTAGGTTATTATTTTAACCTTATCAATTAGATTTAACTCTAAGTTAAATAATTTAACTTTTACCGTGTCTTTTTGTTTTCTTACACTATATGGTTAATAAACTTACTATATCAAGCCAAACGAACCCCAAGTTGTTTATTATTAATATATATATCCTTATCTAAGTCATGTGGCTGAACCTTATATTTTTAGGAATTAAATAACAATTAATAATATAATATTTATTTTAAAAACTAATTTATGTCAATTTTGACACTATTTGGTACATGATTTTTATGAAATTTTTAACAGAATGAAAAGTTCGAACCAAGTTACATAGATCAACAATAACATTTCATATTAACCTATAAAATTATTTTAAGTCATAAAAAGTCTCAAATTACATTTGTTTGGGCATTTATAACATCAATTATGTTAATATTTTCTTAAAAAGGTAATTACTGCATCATCGTTGTGTCATAAATAAATTAAATTATTTAAAGTATAAAAATTACAAATAAAATACCATTATGTAGGAAATAATTTTATCTTTCTAATGAATATTTATAGTCTAACTTATATTATTTATAACCCTATATTAAAAATGTTTTAGTAAATAAACATTGATTTTAAATCTTTTAACTCTTCTTTGAATTAAATAATAATAAATGTCCTAATCTAATCCAAGTGGGCCTAAATGATAATATTTTACACTTAAGGTTGTTTTTGGTCGAGATACACTTGTCCAATAGGATTAGGACATGTTTTAGGGTAATATTAATATCATTTTTACCCTTAATTACCCTATTTACTTTTAGCCGTGGTAAATAAAAGTAAAAAGTTACTATTCACCAAAAATTATTTTCATCTCATTGAACCACATTTTACTTACTGACATCAACCGTGTCTCTCGGATTTTTGAAATTCCATTCACAGAAGCGGTAAAATTATGATTTATGAAAAAATTAATTTTTTTAACTCCCACTTAGTAGTTTCACTATTCATCAAAAATTGAAGTTTTTCAGAAAAATGCCAAAATTTCACCCTAAGCTATAATTGATATTCCGAATTCAAAAATGATTTATATTTTATAAAATTCCCGACATATAAGTTGCATTAATTAATTTTATAATTAATTTCCGTTGTCACAACAAATAGCGTGTTTTAAGAGATAATAACTATCAAAAGATTAACACTTGTTTATGTCTGGTGTAAATGTGAAATTACATCCAATGACCAACATTGTATTGAATTGTAAAAATATATTCTAAATATACTTTAAAACCACTCAAATTAATAATTTATTACTATTAATTATTTCAATTAAAAAAGTTGTTTTTAATTAAAATTTAGTAATTTTCACGATTCATCAGAAAATAAAAGTTATCCGAAAAGTACCAAAATTTCACCCTAAGCTAATTTCGATATTACGAATCCAAAAATAAAGTCCATTTTGATAAAATAAAATTTTCAAAATTTCAAAAAGTGGTTATTACTATTCATAACGGCTAGTTTTAATAATATTTTAATAGCATACTGCTGTTTAGTGAAACTCGTTATTGCGTACTACACACGCTATCGAGGAAGGTCGCGATTGCGTGTAATGGAAGGCAAGTCAAGGATGCGTGTTGTGAAAGCTTCTTTTGGGGTAGCGTACAACACAAGACATTAATGAAATTAAAAAGAATATTTTTTATAAAATTTCGGGGTGTTACATTCTACCCCCCTTAAAATGAATTTCTCCCTCGAAATTCGTCGGGGTTATAAATGGTTTACTATTTGAAAGTTTCTTTAATAGAAACCCACATCGTAAAAAGGAATACCAAAACCAATCTTTAAAAAAAATTATGAAACTTAACGGTTACCCAATTAAACTAATCATTGGGTTTCCACATAGGTGAAAATATGGATATGGAAGAGAAATCTAACCATCATGTTCTGATGGAGAGTGGTAGAGAACATGGATATGGAAAAGCCAGCAATCACAAAGCCATAAATTTGTGACGATCTAGGGTACCATCTGATTAATCGGATATAAGGGCACTAGGACAACATTTTTGGTTTTCAAGATCATTTCCCTAAAGTTGAAAATTTGAATTAGAATAAATACTTACTTTATTTTGGTACAATCTCACTATTGTTCGTGCCTTGAACAATTTCCACTTCATCTCTTAAATAAATGAAGTTGAATTTGTTATTCGTGAAGTGTTAGCAGATCATGTGATAGAATGACGGGTCATTCCATCTGTCTCAAACAAAAGGTTAGAAAAAATTATATACATAAGTCGATCTATAGTGAGATTAATCATATATGGTTCCTAAAATGGACTTATACTTCATATATCATACTGCTTAATATAATAAAACTAGTTTCTACTAAACAGGGACTTCATGTAGGCCAGTGGTAGGCGATAAAGGCCATTCGCACTTCGGTTGTGGGTTCGATTCCCACAGCCTTGTCCGAAGCGATGGGTTGTCGCCCATCCTGCAGGTTGTCCTTTTTCTAAAACTACATTACTATAACATCCCATCAATAATATCAAAAATCTTCTATCCTTAAACAATACTAACTTATGTCCAACATAATCCATTCTAATCTTTAGGCTTATCCATAATACTGCAGTCCACTCTCATAATATAGTGAAAATGATTACCAGAGATTTAATACTGTTGTTAATCCCCATATATCATAAGATATGTCTTGTTGGTCACATTCCAAACATTCAAAGGCCTTAATCATGTATTCTCTTGAATACCCATTGAACCTTAGTGAAAACATGAATGCAGTTAAAAGTTAACTCTTTCCACATACCAAAATCCAAAAATTCTATATACTCAAACCATGATATAACCTTCTCCTTATATCAGTCATGAGCTCATGAATACAATCAAACACCTCATTATCTTATTATTCCTTCATTATGCGCATATCATCTACTTTCCAAAAAATATCTGAATAACATTTCATGGTTACTAGTACCATTAATCATACACTTTAAAAACTTAGGAAAGACAATAGTGTAACAATCCTTAGATGTCTCTTTATTCCATAGTACCATGAGATTACTTATACAACATTACACTTGATAAACATGTAATCATTCCACTACCTTCTTAAACCATTGACCGAGCTTCAACAATTCTTTCATCTCACATATCATTTGTAGTCTCTTCATCATCATCAACATAAATACTTCCCATACGACCATACTGATTATCTTCATGAGACTTTCCCTTAGGGAATTGGTTTTCATAATGCCCGTACATTCCACATTTAAAACATTTAACCATTGTTGATGTCGTAGCAATACCATTATCCTCATCCATGTTGTTAACTGAACCTTTTCCTTTGAACTTACTTGCTTTGTGTCCTTATTTTCCACACCCAAAGCATCTTCCAGTTCCTTTGAAACATTCTCCTTGATGCCTCTTCCCACATTATTTACATAGGGAAAATTGAACTTTCATTCCTCTATGATCATCATGAAACTCCATCTTTCTCTTATTAGCCGAGTCCAGAAACTTACCAAATTTTACTTTATTGATCATATTATGAGATTGCTGATTCGGCATAATAATGATGTTTGGACTTCCAAATCCCATTTCAATATGAAGAATATCATTCCATTGTCCATCATATCCTCCATTATCGTGAATCATCTTGTTTCCAGCCATTTTCTAAAACCCAAAAAAGAATAGTGTGAGAGGAAAAAATCATGCTAGGGAAAACAACATAATAAAGGTGGAGTATCCTCAATATCTAACATCTTAGGTTAAATTCTATGATTTTTACCGTAGTTATAGGATTATATCCTATACGTATACTTATCCTTAGGGACATCCATAGACATACCTTATAAATATCTCTAGGGATCTCACTAAAGTTCTCGCATCCTAGTTTCCAAAGGTTGACTAAACCTTTCCTTTGATACCAACTGTAGAGACCCGAATCTTGGCGTACATGAACATTACATTACTTTTGCGGAATACTTAGTACATAACAAAAACAAACACACAAGGATCGTAATAGTTTAGTGTCTTTGGAAACTCGGAACGTAATCTTCTAATCGTGGTGAAAGATCTTCAATATCTCCCATAAAGATATTCCCTTTTTTTACCTAAAACCTTTCTTTATATCCTGGGGAAAAGAAAACATAAAAGGGTGAGCTCAAATGCTCAGTAAGGGTAAACAAAAGAAAAATCAATCACATCATATTCATAAGAACATAACTTTTGGAAATCTTAACCTACAAAAGAGAGCATAATTTCATAACATGGGATAAATCATAGTAGTGAAATGAAATCCCAATAATCATAAATTAAAACATGAAACTTTGTGGCATACACACATAATCATAGAGAATCATTTCTTGTTAGTCAAGACTCATTGCCAAGACTATCTTAGTGGACAAAGTCCCTTTCTGAACAGAGTCACCCTCGTTTCAGTCCTGTTTCACTGAACCGGTATAACCTACCATTCCAGCCATGTCTATCTCATGAGATATAAAATCTTTACCCAATACATTGGAGGGAGATATAGGTCCCACCCATCTCATAATGATACCATTCTTATGTGTGCCACAAAATAAACATACATCATTCATAATAACCCAATAAATAAAATGGGTTTCATAAACATCATGTCATCATAATCCATAAATAATGGATATCATTTCATCATAAGAAAATGGAAACCATTTAAATCATAAAGACATTTTACTTGAAACATACACATCAAATAATGTCATCTTAGATGGAAAATAGTTTTGAGAAAAACACTTGAAATGAATTCTTGAGGAAAATATCCTTTCTTCTTTAAAATCATTTTCTTTTCACAAAACATCATGCAATTTTAAAAGATAAGGGTTTTGTTGAAAATAATCATGCAATCTTGTAGAGGAAGATTCTTGAAAATGAGGTTTTATGAAAACCTTAAAAATCCTTTCACGTCGTATAAGTTAAAAATAACATTCTCCTCGTACTTTTGTCGGAAAAGTCAAAAAAAGTACATTATATGGTAACCAAAGGAAAGATTCCATTAATACAATGTGGTAAAAAGACAATAAAGGGTAAAAATTAATTTAAACATTAATGGAAGAATGGTAAACATTTTATAAAAACATTTTTAGAAAACATGGTCATGGATGATAAACGTAACCCCAGTAAATACTTACGTATAAGCAATCTCAGATAAAAATGAGATTGAAAATTTATCCCTTACCTTAAGTCCGATTTTCTTCGTAAGTGTCTGAACCTCCTGTATAATGATTTAAATAATGTCATTAACTTATTAAAGAATCATATTCATTGTTATGATATCATATATGGTTCACTTATGACTTTATATTACCCGTTCTTTTGTAAATTCCATGTTAAAGAAGCGTTTTGGGTAAAATCGTTTCATTTATCGTAGGTGTTTGGACTTGTTGTTCTTGACATTATTATTACTTATATCATGATTTAATTAATTCCAGAATATAAAACATGATTTATATATCATATATATTCATTATATATATATATTTAATAAATATATAAATGAAATGAAATACACCGTTCATGGAGACGGTAGTCCGTACGTACGCATGAACGTTGTTTTCCTTTCCTCATTGTCTTGAATGGAAGTAAGTAGATGAAATACATATATAAATAAATCCAGTAGACTTATAATGTAATATATTTCATTATTATTGCTTATATATACTTTATAATTATTCTTAAATGGTTAACATGGAGAATGAATCTCATCGCGTCGTGGAGACGGTAGTCCGTACGTACGCACGAGCGATGATATCATTCACATGGTTGTGGAATTGTGTTTAAGTGTATGTATACTATTTCAGTATCAATATCACTCTATAATAATCATATATAGTTACTCCTTACACCATTATACACATCCAATTAAGGAGGTGGCGGAAAATAGATTACACCACGGCGTGGAGACGGTATTCCGTACGTACGCACGCGCGGTGATTTCCTTTTTCCGTAGGATGGATAGAAGGTTAATTAGAGTTGTTTCATATTTATAATGACATATCAGTATATAAGAAATACTGATGTTATTACTTTATCATGAAACAACTAAATAAGAAGAAGTCGAAGAAGAAAGAAATTGAAAAAGATTGGTAATGGATATTACCTCTTTTTGACGCGCCTTTTCATAACCTCCACTTAAAGAACAAAGGATGGTCTTTGAAGAAGACCAGGACCTCTAGGATGATACTATGGAAGTGGGGAAGAGATTTTGGCATGGTTTGGCCGAGCTTGAATTCTCAAATTGGTGTGAGGAGGAGAGGGAGGAGGTTCCCTTTTATAAGGGAGGAGAGGGGCACCTTAGGAATATCTCAAAACATTATTTTATATTAAGGTCAAATTCGGTTTATAATGGTTCAAAATGGTCTTATTTCGAAGATAAAGTGGGTATGGGTCGAAATCCTCTCATCCAATAGTATTTAGACATGTTTAGGTTATTATTTTAACCTTATCAATTAGATTTAACTCTAAGTTAAATAATTTAACTTTTACCGTGTCTTTTTGTTTTCTTACACTATATGGTTAATAAGCTTACTATATCAAGACAAACAAACCCCAAGTTGTTTATTATTAATATATCTATCCTTATATATGTAATTTGGCTGAACCTTAGATTTTTAGGAATTAAATAAAAATTAATAATATAATATTTGTTTTAAAAACTAATTTATGTCAATTTTGACACTATTTGGTACATGATTTTTATGAAATTTTTAACAGAATGATAAGTTCAAACCAAGTTACTTAAATCACCAATAACATGTCATATTAACCTAGAAAATTAGTTTAAGTCATAAAAAGTCTCAAATTACATTTATTTGGGCATTTATAACATCAATTATGTTAATATTTTCTTAAAAAGGTAATTACTGCATCATTGTTGTGTCATAAATAAATTAAATTATTTAAATTATATAAATTACAAATAAAATACCATTATGTAGTAAATCTTTTTATCTTTCTAATTAATATTTACAGTCGAAATTATATTATGTATAAACCTATATTAAAAATGTTTTAGTAAATAAACTTTGATTTTAACTCTTTTAACTCTTCTTTGAATTAAATAATAATAAATGTCCTAATCTAATCCAAGTGGGCCTAAATGATAATATTTTACACTTAAGGTTGTTTTTGGTCGATATAAACTTGTCCAATAGGATTAGGACATGTGTTAGGGTAATATTAATATCATTTTTACCCTTAATTACCCTATTTACTTTTAACCGTGGTAAATAAAAGTAAAAAGTTACTATTCCAAAAATTATTTTCATCTCATTGAACCACATTTTACTTACTGACATCAACCGTGTCTCTCGGATTTTTGAAATTCCATTCACTGAAGCGGTAAATTTAAGATTTATGAAAAAATTAATTTTTTTAACTACCACTTAGTAGTTTCACTATTCATCAAAAATTGAAGTTTTTCAGAAAAATGCCAAAATTTCACCCTAAGATATAATTGATATTCCGAATTCAAAAATGATTTCTATTTTACAAAATTCCCAACATATAAGTTTCATTAATTAATTTTATAATTAATTTCCGCTGTCACAACAAATAGCTTGTTTTTAAGAGATAATAACTATCAAAAGATTAACACTTGTTTATGTCTGGTGTAAATGTGAAATTACATCCAATGACCAACATTGTATTGAATTGTAAAAATATATTCTAAATATACTTTAAAACCACTAAAATTAATAATTTATCACTATTAATTATTTTGATTAAAAAAGATTTTTTTAATTAAAATTTTTTAATTTTCACTATTCATCAGAAAATAAAAGTTATCCGAAAAGTACCAAAATTTCACCCTAAGCTAATTTCGATATTACGAATCCAAAAATAAAGTCCATTTTGATAAAATAAAATTTAAAAAATTTAAAAAGTGGTTATTACTATTCATAACGGGTAGTTTTAATAATATTTTAATAGCATACTGCTGTTTAGTGAAACTCGTTATTGCGTACTACACACGCTATCGAGGAAGGTCACGATTGCGTGTAATGGAAGGCAAGTCAAGGATGCGTGTTGTGAAAGCTTCTTTTGGTGTAGCGTACAACACAAGACATTAATAAAATTAAAAAGAATATTTTTCATAAAATTTTGGGGTGTTACATGGAGGCATTGGGAAGTGCTTCTTCAACATCTTTTTCTTCCTCCTTGCCCATGGGTTTCTAAACCCCTTATGATCACCCGGGGAGGAACGTGGTGTAATCCTAAGCTTTATACTTGTATTATTTTGAATGATATTTTTAATTACAGGTTGTATGTTGTTTTCATTCCTCCTATATTTTTATTTAATTGAGTTATATACTATTATTTATACTCCAACTCAAATGATTGTGTTTGGGGGTACCCTTTTATGTGATGTTTCACACACCATTCATCCCTTTTTCCTCCCTCATTCAATTGTTGTGTTTGTGTGGAACATATTGATAAATTCAACTCACATATGCACTGTCAAGGCCATGAACATTTATTTCATGGTATCACAAATAAATAACATACAAACCTGGATAGCACATCAAGTTTTTAATGTGGTGCCTTGGTGATTTTTGGTTATGATGTCGAACACAAACCCCCCAATCATCTGTGGGGTCCGGTGAATCATTGTGCATTTTTGAATGTACCCTAAGAGGTATCATAGTATAAAATAAGTACCATTATGGTAATATTTTTTAAAAACTAGGGAATAAAAGATCTATACCCTTTCTCTTGAAGCGATGAAGGATAGGCATCATGATACTCCCCTGGGTTGATCACGTTTAATTAATATCATTCATTTATACTTTGTTTATTACTTTAGTTTTTCTATTGTAATTTTTAATCATCAAACCCCAAGTTTTATTAAATCTCATTCCCATTATATTTTCAATATTGAAACCCTTTATTTCAATTAATCATCTGAGCCTCTGTCGAGAGACAACCTAGGGTTGCTGTTATACTGCAGAAATTCTAGTAAGAACTAAACAACTAATTTAACATGATAGACAACACGATCACCCTCATAAAAACTGCCTCCTTGAATGTGTGACTTTCTCTAAGGAATAGGATTATCTCAGGGTTTTCTCTACCTACCCTATCCCCTCTATTCTGGTCCTAAATTGGAGGACCCTGTTATAGCTACATCAGCTAAAACTACCGTAATGGAAGGACTTAAAATGGAAAAATAGGAACACGCTGACTTTTCATAAAGTCTGGGCACTCACGCCACTAATTTTCTTTCCCTCCAAAATAAAAACATGTGTCAGATCTTTTGGTACAGGTATTAGATTCACTACCCCTAGAAACAAGATGATGAGGAATGGGACCTGCCAATGGTTAAAGGAAAACTCTTATGTTCTGACAATCAGGAACCCCAAACCACAGCTCTGCTTCACAAGGAATCTTGATGACTCCCCACTCATTATGATACATTTATTCCAAGAGTCCTCTCAATAACCTTTACTCTTTCCATCTCCTCAAGAAATGTCTTCATTATATTTAGGGTGACCTATGGTTTTATATCTAAAAAAACATCCTCAAAATGCCTTTCTCTAACCTCCTCATCTGGAAATAGGTCTGAAGCATATCGTAGAAGGTTCCTGAAATAGAACATGAACTCTCTCACACTAGAGCTCTCATGCCAAAGGGTAATAATCTATTATAGAATGGTCACCTTTAAAATATAATAAATAAACTATGATCTGAACTTGTCTTGTAATTTCTTCAATAAGAATAATGACTCTTTGCAATCCTCAAGGGATAAGATCCACTAATGCCTCGCTTCACCATGCAATATCAAAACATCCAATGAAACACACTGTTCCTTTTAAGCATTGGTCAAACTAAAATCTACCTCAACCTCATCCATCCATTCCTCTGTGACTACATCTGAAATGGATCCATCATACTTCTGTAGACACTTTCTCTAAAACTCTCAGAGTGTCCTCCTCTATGTTTCATCGTCATAGACCTATACTCTATGGTGATCTACTAGAACAACCTTCTGAACATAATTTGTACAAACCTGATGACTATTTTGACCTATAACCATGAATGAAAGAATAAAAGTCTTGTTATAACTCCTAAACCTAAAATATGTAATATTTAACATCAATTAATTAATTATCTTTTTATGTTTTTAACCTATCTCATGTTCTACCCATTTCAAGCACAGAAGAAAATAATAATTATGCATGATCATTTCCTAGGTCTCTTCTTTACAATCAGTATCACTTTTTTAGTAGGTTCAGTAAACTTAAAGGTTTATGAATCAAATCATAGGTGGGCCTAAATACTTGTGTCTCATCTGGTATCCCATGTTTATATTCCTTACTAAACTAGATGTCAGGACTTCCTTACCAACCCATTCAACCTCACATATTCCTAACTCCAACCTCCATAATATCCCTCAAACCTAACCCATTCATACACCTCTGTCATAACCACCTCCCTACAAAGATACTGCAGTGAGGGAAGGTATATGGTTACTGACCAATCCCCATCCTCAGGAGGCCTCGAGTTGGAGACTTGCACCGAGGGTATAGTAAATATGAATATGGGAGGAATTACCCTTTAAGAGAAACATGCATAAGAGATATATAAGAAGTATAAAGTAACCAAAACCCACTTAGATATATATATAAATAAAACCCAAGTGAAAACATGCAATTCCATACAATACTAAATAACTAAAAGGAATACTACAACTACCCAAATGGTAAAGATAGCAGTAACCATGAATCCCAGACATCTTCTACTAAACCCTGATCTAGTAATATCCAGCCCGATCACTAACCTGCTCTAGAAGACTTGAAAAAAAATTATAGATACATAGGTTAAGAATAATATTATACTCATTAAGATCCTCCCAAAATCCTCTTAAGTAAAATATATTATAAATCATGCTTAAGAATAGTGGAACTAAATCATAACCTAAATGGGTATATTAAATTCTCAACCTAACCATGGCTAACTCGCACTAAGTATCGCATACAAGAGAGAATATAATATAATAATATAATATCAAGGGTACCCCACTCTGGATTCCCCACCTATTTTCTACTTTTCCCCAATGTTTCATTTCATGGGAATCTCTCGCCAAAATTAATCCAGTTCAAATGCACCTGGCCAAGGCATCACAACATGAACCTCATGCATCACAAAACCACACCATTCCATATCATATACGATATAGTAACCAAGTATTTTTTGGGATCCACAATATCCCATATGACATATATCAAACATCAGGTATTATACCTCAATCCATTAAAGCCCATACACTAAGTAAGTATATCAATCCATCACAGCCTATACCTGTCAAACATATAATAATATTTTTGATATTATATCTGGTAATACATGTGTATGAAATAACCACAATCCATAAAATACCACTACATAAATATATGAGGAAACTAACCTTCATGAATACAAATACAAGTAACTACTAAGATAAGAGACCAAAGCTATATGGGGTAGTTAGTCATCCCTCCTCCCACTGAGGTATTGGGGAAAACACCATCCCAAAGTCCACTAGGCGTGAGTTTCCCTAACCGATATGGGTGGGGAAACATATAAAATAATATAACATACATAACATAATATAGATGAAAACAACACTATGGGAATAACCTAGTCTTATACTCAAATATAGCTATCATTGCTCAAAATCCTAGCTTCCACGGCTAATACAAGATATCCTATAAGAACAGAAGCATACAATAGAGGTACAGTGATTATTTCTTTTATTTTTATCATTTCCTTCCACAAATTAATTTATTATCCATTAATTAACCATTAACATTTTTTCACATCTCATTAATCATCAAAATAAAGTCTATTCCCCATAAGAAGAAGTCCAAAACAAGGACTTGTTTTATCAATATCAACATCTTTTATGTATTTTTATTCCATAATCAGCCAACCTTGTGTGGTAAACATCTATTTATTCATTATTATCATCATTCTATATCCATGTACACTAGGATAACCATCATGAGCTACCACTAAGAGGAAGAATGTAACCAAGCACATACAACTTCCTCAAGTAGTGGGGAAAATAAAGTAGATAAAATAATCACCTTGGCCACTATCCATTAAAAAGATTCAAGTGAGCGTATTAGCTCTTTGAATCACATCAATGGGTAAGACCAACTTTAAAACATTCCATCACCTATGGTGCCATCCCAAACACTCATATGCATATTATGGTCAAGCTCTATATCACATGCATCAATTTTTTCCATATCACCCAGGCCTCTCTACCTAAATATCACACATTAACCCTCCTGGATCATCCATATCAATCTCACATCACATATGGGCCCTCCAACCCTTAACAAAAATCATCCATTTGGATTGTCCATACCAAGCTCACAACATAGGGATCATATCTATAAAACATTACAATACATCAGGAAAATAAACAAGTAATTAACTGTGCAACTGGGGCATCAGAACAAGACATTTAACCTTTACATGAAAATGAGCTCTCACGGCTCCAAAACAAGGCACTGTGTCTTCTCAAGCATATAGGAAACTCAGTCCCAAGAAATTATCTTCATCACATATCTGGTTCTTATTCCATCTTGAATTAACTAACTCATTTATTAATAGGTTCCAACTATGTTTATCCTATGGTATCAATCTATACTACCTATCAAATTAAAAACATGATCTTAGCATTTATTATGGTATAAAAAAAATATAGATATGTACCATTCTCAATTAACATGCCTTTTTAATTATTATCAATAAGAATTATTATGATTCATATTCATTAAAAAAAATTATCAATTAAATTACACTCAAGGAATATGAATTCAATTAAACATGTTCCTTACATCAATTTAATTATCATCAAATTACATTAACCACCAAATTTCAAACATCTATATTCTATAATTAATCATAATCTAATTAATTATAAATTAATTATAGCTCTAAATTACTTACCAATTTCCATCATGAACAAAATTATAACAAATAAGGGCATAGATATAACATTGTCCAGCAAAACATGAGGCAAACCACTATCACAGTACAAAGCAACAACATCACCGACAAATGATTGCAACCAATTTCTTGAATCTGGTTAAATATTATTAGGTTAGTTCCATTTCAATACAAATAGATAAATAGTGATAAATTTCCGATTTAACATAAATAATGTAAGAGAATAATTGAATCCCCTACCTCAAAAGTTTTCAATGTTCTTCACACAAGAATGGACTACGTAATAGATCTTTGATCACCTCTCCTTCAAAAATTGCATCCATATGAGGATGTCACAGCAAAACCAAGAGAAACCACATTAAAAAAACAAAGATCAAATTACATAGCATAGTGAGAAAAATAGAAGGAAAAAAATACCAAACTGAGAAAAACTACTAGAATATGAAGGAAGAATGCACCTTGGTTCACCATGGGTTCCCACAAGTAAATGAAGAAATCCAATAATCAATCCCTGATTAAAGAAATATAGAAAACTTGAATAGATGAGAAACTTCCGACTAGAAAATGATAGGACTCGTAGGGTTGGAGAAACCCCCAAGCTATTTTATCTTTTTTTAATGTGATGCATATGAGATTTACACAGTGTGTAAACCCCTGAGTTGGTATTTTATAAAAAACACGTAACGTTTTTGTTATTTAAATATGATTATTTACATGTCGTGCATCATCCCATTAACCATATTTAATAAGATGTGAATCTCATTTACACAACATGTAACCTTTACACATCATGTATTCACCATGCTCCTACATTTTCATCATCCAACACCCTTATACTTATTCTATGCCTCCTCCAAGAACCACGATCCTTGGAAATAGGCAAAGGGTCAGTCTATATGTATCTGGGCCCTTAAATTAGTATTGAGTATTTAGATAAATTATATATATGGGGAAAATTGTGACATATATATGAATCATAAAAACCTTAATTATATATTCACAGAAAAGGATATCAATATGGGTAAACTAAGGTGGTAATATTTAATCATGGATTAGGATTTTTCAATCCATTACCATCTTCAAAAAGGTGAATAAATTAGTATATTCTCTAAGTAAAAAGGATCACATAACCCTATTCATGATGATGATCAAAAGGGATCTACTCTTGTTGTATTTTAAAAGGATATACATGGAAATAATATAAGATATCCATCCTATGTTTCTCAAATAATTTCTCAACCATAATAATAAAAGATATTCATCCTATCATTCTCAAATAATTTCTCAACCATCCATTGTTGAGAGTTCAATGAGTAATAAAAGAATGATATAGAGCTATATAAAAAGGTAGATAATATTCTAGAGATAAACTTAGATAATGATGGATTTATATGATTCATTAGCCAAAATATGTGTCTCATAAAAATTATGAATGAAGAGGAAAAAACTAGATGATCCACGTATCTCATCCTTCTCTATTAATCCAAGAATAAATAAGATTTATATTGATCTATAGAAAAACTTTTAGTGGGATAATATAAAGAGGTATATTTCAGAATTTGTATCTTAATTCCTGGTATACCAATAAGTAAAGGATGGATGATAGAAATCTAAGGGTATGATGCAAAAACTGCCCAAATCAGTATGGAAATGGTAAAAAATAATCATTGATTTCACTATAGGACTCCCAAAGACATCTAAAGGAAATACGTACATCTAGGTGGTATTCAATTACCTTATAAAATCAGTTCATTTCATTACATTCAATGAATATTTATCTCTCAACCAACTCATCAGGATATATATAATGGAAGTGGTAAGACTATATAGAGTGTCACTCTCCATTGTATCTGATCTAGGTCTAAGGTTTACCATGATGTTTTCGAGGATCCTTTGTATATAATTTGATATAGAGATACCTTTCATTACTAATCACTCTCATATAGATGGTTGGTAAAAAAACCCATTAAAACTCGAGAGAATATATTGATATCATGTTCAATGGATTTCCAAGGATATTTTGATTAACCCCTTCCCTTTGGTTAGTTCTCATAAAATAAAATCATCCATTCTTTCATTCAAATGGCACCTTATGATACTTTTATAAGAAGAGGTGTCGAACTCAAACATGCAAGGATGAATTTTGAGAAAAGAAACTAATGTGACCTAATATTATCTAAGGGATAATCAGGAAGGTTTAAACCATTCAGCATATTATGTAATTTTTCATGACTCCCTCCCTCCAAAGATACTACAATGAGGGGATAGGTATAATGACCCCTAAGTCCTACCTCCAGTATGACTTGGGTTGGTGAGTAGCACTGAGGGTATAAGAATCTCATGTATGGGAGGCATTATCCTTTATAATATAAATAGGATATGGAGATAAGAAGTAACATCGACAATAAACTTCATGAAATATTATAAAAAGAAACCAAAAACCATCCCGTATGCACGTATAAATAAAACAGATACAAGAAATTTTTCCAAAGTAACTACTCAAAAGTAATGCTAAAGAATAGAGGGAAACAATGTCAAGGATCCAAAATAGTAATGTCCAGAACAATCCAAGTAATCCTATTGGAAACCAAAATATAGTTTATATACATAGGGTGATCATAAAAATGTACTCAAAAGGAAAGCCAATGTCACTCATGAACATGTGAAACAATCATAATAATGCACATGTGAGAAAATAGAAAACACAAACAACACCTATATAGGTATATTAACCAAATCCAACCTCACCAAGGCACACTCACCAAATAACACAAGTTAAGTAATATAATATAACAAGAATCAAATTGATAGGGTACCTCACACCGCTTTACCACTTGTAGGATTCTCTCACACCTCAACGTTGTATGTCCTTGTCCTCACATCTCTATTGAATACCACACCACCCCACATGAACATTCATAACACACCTTGCATGAAGACACCTGGGCTTGCCACACTACAAGCACAACCTTATCACTTCCCACCCGAAAATACATGGCCCAAAACATAACCACTTATATAACCAGATTAGTAGGTTCTCGTAAACATGTTGGACACAAAATTAATGATCCCCTCCTACCAGGCATGACCCCCACTAGAAGCTAATCCACAACCACAATCATATCAAATCTCGCCTGAACACACGCAGGCCACTTCCCCACAAACATGGTCACATCTCGCCCGATAATACCTTGGCTATCAAAACCGCCATCTAATGCATTAATGGACCTCTGGCCATCATATCCTATGCAATACCAACCTCACCAAGAATAGGGAGTGGGAAAGATTAGGTACTCATCCATCCATATCCCTCATCAGATGTTGGGAAAAACACCCCTCGCATGACTATGCGGGTGTCGAAACATTGTGTTCGATGTGGGTGGGGTGCATACAAAAATCACATGGAATATACAAGTACATATATAGTAACAACCACTCAAACCTAACCTATGGGTTCACAATAAAACTTACCAACTCATAGTGCCATCACTTTTGTTTCCACCTCTAAATACATAACACCATACAATAATAGAAAAGACCCATTTCCAATTTATATCCAATTCCACCTAATAATCCCATTAATTTCAATATTTAGCATCGATCACATTTAATCGCGCAACCCATCATTTATTTATTCATTAAAAATTTCAATCCAATTAACCAAAACAAACCATGTAATTTCAATCATTATAAATAAATTATTTATTCCACCACTACTTAGACATCTAGTACTAAGAAACTACCACTTCGCCACCCAAAAATCACTGCCACACAAACCACCTCATTATAGCCCCAAAAGGAGGACCAAAAAAACAACCTTCTCACCACCCCAAAATCACGGCAAAAAAACCACATCCTCACCACCCCAAAATCACAACCAAACAAACCACCTCCTCACTGTCCCAAAATCATAAAAAACCACATATCACTCCACACACCATCAAAACCACACATCACCTCCCCACAAGAATGACCACACCTCAAAACACATCGAGATCATTTTACAAATTTTAAATAATTATTTTACCACATTTTATATTATTTAAGGGGTGTTATCATACAAGGCATAATCCTAGAGAAACCATTTTCTTAAATAAATGTAAGTGGTTAGTGAATTTTATTTTTAGGGATGTATCACAATAATCACAACCAAAGAATGATAATCACAACACATATATCCAGTACAAAAAAATCCCCCAGCATCCAAAATTTTCCGTGGGGTATCAAGCCAATACAATCCATAATATAACAACAATATCAAAGCTGTAAAATCATTTGAATCACACCCCTTTTTACCCCTTTCAATTTTAATTAAATAATTCTTTATCTTGAATTAATGTAGTACAACAATAAAACAAAGATAAAAATTGAACCACTTATACATGATATGAAATAAAGGGGAATAGGGGATTCTCTACCTTAAGGAAGCTTTAACGACTCATTGGAAACCACAGGGTGGAGAAGAATTCCCACAAACCACAAATGCACCATGAGAAAAAGTCGATCAACCTACATCACACCAAAGATCCATAAATATTCATCCCAACACACAACCCGAACCAAATAGAACCACCATAGTGAGATAATGAAGAATAAATAAAGGAAATTTACCAATAAAAAGAAAGGTCTTGCCATGGATTTCCAATAAAAATCTACCAAAACCAACATATCAAAGAGGGAGGAAGGAGGACATTAAGTACTCATTGGGAAACCTATGTCTTTCATAAAATGAGAGAGGGTCGTGATTCTATTGGATTTGAGAAAACCCTCTAGTGCACCCAAACTTATAATAAAAATGCATCGATGATTTACATGATGTGTCATCCCCTTTCATGACATGTAATCCTCAGGGTTAATTTTACACTAAAAACACATCTATTTTTTATTATTTAATCTTAAAAATATAAACATTGTGAACCAGTATCATACAGGTCATGAACCACCATTACATTTCATGTATTACACGTACAATAGATTTATTTCATGTAGTAACCCTGCTACACCTCCAATAGCCACTAAAAACTCCCAGAATATTTCCCGAACACCTCCAAACACAAAAACCATCAAATTTACTGATCAAGAAGTCATACACCATTACATTAGAAACATCTCAAATGATTCTCACCCTTTATAATCCTAATCCAATATCAAAAGTAAAGGTGTTTGAACAACCACCTCGTGAGTTACCTCTCAAGGATCTCATCATACCTCAAACGCTACCAACTAGCCAAAGCACGCCAAATAGAAAAAACACAAACATTTGTCACAAAATCATCACCACAAAAACACAAACCACCTCATATCACATGACCAAATCACCAAAGTCATATCAACCATCATACATCCCAAACCAAAAACCACTATAACCAATGAACCACACCATCCTAAATACATGAATCTGGAAATTCAATCTTTCATGTGAAGATAATATCCACTCTAGGTGGCACTAACTCACCCACATGGTTTTAATCGCATTGCAATTAATGTGTCACTATTATTATTTAGTTCTTACCCTTTTTATATGTTAGAAATTTATTATACATCACACAGCACTTAAAATAGGTAAAACCACTCATCAGATAAAACAATAAGGTCTCAAACATCACATCACAATGTAAAAGAGAAAAAAATAAAACTCAAAAAAAAACTCCATTTACTAGGAATACATCTAATTATCCCACTTCCAAGTAATATCTTCTAAGTAACCATGACTCTATGAAACATGAACCAAAGGATTGGTTCGTACACACAGTTCCTTCTCCTGATGATCCTGGATCTCTGTTGCATGCTCCACGAATGTCATGTCATCCTTGATATCCAACTCTCCCAAGTAAATGACATGGAAGTAATCATGAAGATACTATAGAATTTGAGAGACATGGAATATTTCATTCACCCTCTCTATACATAGTGTAAAATCCAGCTGATACGCCACCTCACCAACTCGCCCCAATACCTCAAAGGACCAAAAAACCTAGGAGAAATATCACTCCCTTTTCCAAACCATCCCTACCCCACATAAAGGGGAAACCATTAGGAATGTGGGGCCCCTGACCTCAAAATCCATGAAACTTTACCACCGCGTCCACGTACCTCTTATCCAAATAATTCACTTCGCCTAAATCCTTGATCGCTATTAAGTGGGGTGATTTCATCAACCGGTCCATGATCACCCAGATAGCATCACAACCTCCATGAGCTCTGGGTAACCATATGATTAAATCTATTGATATGGAATCCCATTTGCACTTAAGAACATCCAAGGGCTGAAAAAAATCACCAAGAACACGATGTTTAGATTTTACTTTCTTTAAAACCATGTAATTAACCATTAACTCTTCCACTTCCCATTTCATCCTAGGCTACCAAAACTACATCATCAATACATGATACATCGTGGACACTCATAGTTGTAGCTCTAAATGTTATCTAAGAAAATCATGAATAAATCCCTCATGCATCACTTCTAGAACAAAAAACCTCCCATGAAACAACACCTAGTTCCGACTATCTTATGACCAACCCTATGGAGCATCACTATGGCCAACACAATTGTGCATCACCATTTCCTAAAAGTCTCCCCACTAAGAATCCTCGACCTAATATATAATAGAATACAACACCTTCATATGATACAAATAGACTCTACCACCATCCACCCTTGCATATATGTGCAAGGTTTCCAAATCCTCCATTACTCTCTATGCATCCCTAGACTCTTAAACAACGCCCTTCCATGTCTTCTTACACAATGTTTTCTCCAAAAAGTTCCCCTTTATTGAGGTGTAGGAGCTATAAATATCATAATCCTGAATAAACTCAATATACCTCTTCTACTAGTAGTTCATATCATGCTGTGAAAAGATATACCTCAAGTTCTTATGATCCGTGAAGACTACAAAATACTCCCCATTGAGGTAATATTTCCAAAACTTCTATGCAAACACAACCACTACCAACTCCAAATTATGGGTGGAATAGTTACTCTCATGGAGAAATATCTGAATGGACCCAATATAGATCATTTTTTCATCTGCATCAACATGCATCTCAAACCTAAATGGGAATAATCACAAAACACTTCAAATATCAAACCCTACTCAGGGAACTGAAGCACAAGAGCACTAACCAAATTTACCTTCATGTAACCAAATGAAATATATAACTAATCATTACACACTAAATATATTCCTTTATTACTCAAATCTTTCATAAGGGTTTAAAATCGAGATAAATTGGTCGCGAACCTCAAATAATATAATACAAGACTAAGAAAACAATGAACATAGACCACATTCTTGGGTGTCACCCAAGAAACAATTGCCTCATCCATTGATGGGTCTACTTAAACACCCTTATAAGACACAAATTTTCCAATGAAATGAACCTATTGTGTCCAAAACATAAACATGGAAACATTTTCATAGAGTTGGTGGCATCGAAGAACATGAAATACAGTTTCAAGATAATCGACATGCTCTTCCTTTTAATTTGAGTAGATCAAGATATCAATGATGAATATGATGAAGAACCTAACTAGGAATTTATAAAAAATAGATTTTATAAGTCCCATGAACATAGGTGGTGCATTCATAACACATAATATAATGATTATAAACTCTAATTTCCCATACCTACATCTCAAAGATGTCTTCAGTATATCTCCCTCCTTCACCCTCAGCTGGTGATATCCAGACCATAGATCAATCTTAGAAAACTAAATCACCCCTCTCAGTAGGTTGAAACAATTTTATATCCTTAGTAGAGAGTAATAGTTATTGATTTTTACCTTATTCAACCTCAGGTAGTCTATACACAACCTCATACTACCATCCACCTTCTTGGTGAACAGTACCGGACCACCCTATGGTGACACATTGTGCCAGATAAAACTCTTATGCATTAGATCGAATATCTAAATACTCAAAACCATAACCCATAAGGTTTAATTTTATATGGATCCATATAAATTACATAAGAAAGAATATGAAATTCTATCCCAATCTCGACATCGCGTTTGGGGGTAGTGTCACAAACTCCTAGGGAAAAACATCTAGAAACTCCCCCAACAACCCTAGGGATCTCCACGTCCCCAACTCCCACTGATTCTAATGAAAAATCATCCACCAAAAAATGAAGGGGATCCACATGCTGACTACCCACTTGATAAAACTTCTCATCAATGAAAACCACATACTAGCCATTCATATCCAAAAACAAGACACTCCTCCAGAAGCATTTGATAATAGCACTTACAGAATATACCTAGTCAATTCCAAGTATAACATAGTATGGATACATATTTAGTGATAAAAGATACCCACAAGACTGATGTGGTTCCATAATTAGTCTACACTACTAAAACACATCAAACAAGCTATTATAGCCTCTAATTAGTATAGTCAACATCAAGGGAATAAGAAGCCTCTCTATGTCTAGTCCCAGAGTACATGCTATAGTAGGTGAAACAAATAACTGAAAAGCTCCTAAATTAAACAAAGAACCAACAAGGGTACTAAAAAAACTAATTTTACCTCTAAAAATATCTATCACCTCTATAATAGCTTCCTCTACTACCTGTAAATGACCATGCCAAGATATTCTACCTCTATACTAATGTCTACCTCCATGACCATGCTCAGATCAATGTCCCTGAACATAAAGAACTCCCTAAGCCAGGTAGTAAGGAATTTTATTAAGATTCATTTTAATTAATTTCATTAATTTTTTTCCATTTTAAATTTCTATAAAAACCACAGTTCAAATAAGAACAAAAGGAATCATGATGCATGTACCATTCCTAGTTATCTAGCGGGCAAGAAGGTCCATCTCACTTGGTCTTTCAGTAAGCTCAGAGTCCATGCACTGGATCATGGGGAGGGGGGGCTAAAATCTTGTATCCTAGATATTCTCCCTAAACTATGTCACACACCAAGGTTAACTGGCATAGTTTCCATACCAACCTAAACAATCCTCATTGTTCCTAACTCCAAACTTCATCCTATGTCTCAAACACTCCTTTGATACCACACTGTTATGACCCACTCCCTCCAAAGATACTGTAATGAGGGGAGATTGATAATGACCCTAGATCCCTTCCTCTAGTAAGTCATTGGTTAGTGACTAGAACTAAGGGTATAAAAATATCATGTATGGAAGGAATTAACCTCAATAATCTAAATATAATTGGTAGATAAGACAATTCATCCATAATAAACTCAATGACATAATATAAAAAAACCAAAAAACCACCCCACATGAATTTATAAATAAAACAGATACAATAAAAGTATCCAAAGTAAATACCCAAAAATAAATCTAAAGAACCAACCTACAAACTATAAAGGATCCAAATTTTTGTCCTTAGAACAATCCATGTAATCCTCATGGAGACCTGAAAATGGTTCATATACGTATGGTGACCATACAAGTATACTCAGTAGGAAAACAATATTCTCTCATGCACATGTGAAAGAAGAATACTAATGAACTTATGAGAAAAAAGTCAATCTAAAAATCGCCTTAACATGTATACTAACCAACCCTAACTACACCAAGGCATGCTCACCAAATAAGGTGTGTCAAGTAATATAATATAAAAAATCACATCAATAAGCTTACCCCGCCCTGATTTCCCACTAGTATGCCACTATCATGCCCCAACATCGTATATCTTGGTACTCCCATCTCTTATATATACCAAATATCCCTATAAGTATTGTCACAACATACCTCACTCGAATACATTTGGGATTTCCTCCTGAAAATCATGGCCACATCACATCTCATCGGAAAACACCTGGGCCATAACACAACCACATCCATAACCAGAGTAGTAGGGTATCATGATCATGTAGGAAATAAAACCCATGCCCTCCTCATACCATGAACAACCCCCACAAGAAGCCACCCCAAAAGCACAGTCGTATCACATATCACATGAAAACACATGGTCCACTTTTTTACAATGACGGTCACATCTCACCTGAAAGCACCTAGGCTATCTCAACCACCATCTAATGAAATAACAGACCTCTGTCCATTAGAGCTTGTGAAATACCTACCTTTATTAGAAGAGAGAGTAGGAAAGAGTAGGTACCTATTCATCTGTATTCCTCACTGGATGTTGGGAAAAACACACCTCACATGACTATGCAGGTGTCGTCACATTGTGCTCGCCTTGGGTTGGGTGTGTATTAAAATCACAAGTAATATACATGTATATATATATATATATATATTATCAAACACTCAAGCCCAACCTATGGGTTCACAATCACACTATCAAACTCAAAACATCATCACTTTTATTTTCACCTCTAAATGCATAACAATACGCAATAAGCCACAATACCCATTTCATATTTCCAACCAATTTCACTCAATAAAACCATACTTTTTATTATTTATCATCAACTACATTTAAACAAAAAAACCCATAATTTAATTATTCATTAAAAATTTCCATACCATTACCAAACCAACCCATTCCATTTCAATCATTATAAATAAATTATTCCTTCCATCAAAACTCTGGCATCTATCACAAAGAAACCACCACCTCACCACCAAAAAACATATACAAGAAAACCACCTCCTTGCTTCCCCAATAGCATGGCAAAAACACCACCTCCTCATCGCTCCAAAAGCATGGCCAAACAAACCACTTCTTCACCACCCTAAATTAAGAGTCAAACAACCCACCTCATCATTGCCCCAAAAGCATGGACAAACAAACCATATATCTCCCCACACCCCATCGCAACCACACATCACCACCCCATATGAATGGCCACACATCACAACACATCAAGATCATTTTACAAATTTACAACATGAATTTTATAACATTCCACTTTATTTTTTGGGAATTATCACACCAGCCATAATCCTAGGGAAACCATTTTCATAACAAAATGTAAGTGTTTTTTCAATTTATATTTTATGGTGATATCATGATAATCAAAACCAAAAAAATATAGTCACATTACATATATACAGTGAAAATAAATCCCATAATGGACATAATTTTTAATGGGGCATCAAGCCTGTACAATCCACAATATCACAATTATATAAAATATATTAAAGCATGTGAATCTAAATCCATTTTACCACATTCAATTTTAATTAACCTATTTTTTATCTTTTATTAAGATAACACAACCACAACCCATAGATAAACAAAATTAAACCCCTCTCGCATTATAAAAAAAAGGGAAATGAGGGATTCCCTACCAAAAGGAAGCTTTTCTGACTTATTGTGCACCATAAGGTGAATAACAATGCCTACAAACCATAAACACACCATGAGAAATTTAATATTAACCTACACTACATCAAAGATCCATCAAAGAGAATCTTGAAACACAATCCAAACCAAACCAGACCACTATAGTGAAAATCTGAAGAAGAACAGAAGGAAACAGACCAAAATGAAGGAAGGTCTTTCCACAGATTGTCTATGAGAAACCACTGGAACCTGTGGATCAAAGAGGGAGGAATTTGGGCTTGAATAACTCCTTGGATCACCTAGTGTTCAACCTTAATGAGAAAGAGAGTAACTTCTATAGGGTTTGAGAAAACCCTTGGTGCTGTAAACCATATAACAGAACTACATCAAGGATTTAAATGACATGTAGTCCCTTTTCACATCGCATAATCCTCAAGGTAATGTTTATTCAAAAAAAACTCCTCACATTTTTATTATTTAACCTCAGAAATATACACGTCATGAACCAATCTCACATAGGTCATGAACCACCACTACACAACATGTATTACACTTACACAACATGTATTTTCTTCAGAAACTCTGCTACACCTCCAGGATTTACCAAAAACTTCTGGAACATCCCCTAAACACCTCAAACCACCAAAACTAAAAAATTAACAAACCATAAAGGTGATAACTATTAAAAAATCCAAGAAAACTCGAAAAATATATATATAGACAATCATCAATGAGATATATAGTTTGAGGTGTAAAATAATGAATTTATTTATGTATCACCATTCAATAAAGTCATGAGGTTTGAGGATAAGTAAAATATTATTCTAAATACATTGGAATCATTGAGATCTTTGGTCACATCATATTTTTGTCCTATTTAAATGTACTATGGTTTAACTTATCTCAACTATATGATGTGTTCCAAGTATCCCTATTGAGGAAGTCCATAATAGATCCCTCACATGTACTAAATCTAGAGGTGGTACCCTTGGAGAAAGATCTTTAATATGAGGGGCAGTCAATGAAGATATTTTATCATAGATAAAAATTTATATTTAACAAGACAAATCACTTGGTCAAAGTGTTGTGGTGGGATCATGAGTTTGAGGAAGAAACATAGGAATTGAAAGAGGTGATGAAATAGAAGTACCCTCTTCTATTTAAGTGTATTAGATGAAATTTTTAGGGAGAAATTTTTTAATGGGGAAGAATTTAAGAACATGAACATTTATAAATTAAAATCCCTTTTGAATGAATAAATTAATTATTAAGTAATATATTTATAGAAAATACATGTACTAATTTTTTTACATTGGACCAACTATAAAATCTAGCCTATAATATTCAAAATACCATTAATAATATTAACCATTGATAATATTACCATTGTACAATGACCAATAAGACCAGTATATATTAAGGGTTATTATAATGTCTAATTTTCATAAACAGGGGAGCAATGGACTCAATGAGTTTAACCATACCCTATGAAGCCCATTTATCAAATCTTACAAAAGATATGGAATCATTTGGAATTTTTTTGATAAATACCAAGTTGTAATTCAATCATTGAATCACGAACAAACCCACTTTTAATAGAAGTTCAATCTTATAGACTTCAGGACCCAAACCATATTCATTGAACCACCCTAAGAATTTTTCACCATCATACACCTTACCATTAGGGTGTACACTAACATAATAAGGGATTATGTATCTATACCCAAGATATATAAATATTTATATTTTATTTTAATGAAATAATTATTATATTTATCCCTTTTCAATATTATAATTTTATATGATTTGATGGAAATTAAATTTTCATATGAAGAAACCATAATTATATTTCTATAAAATATACAGTTTTAATTAAAACTCTCTTTTGATAAATTCAAAAATTTTGAAATTAATTTTATCTTCATTTAATATTATTATTAATTATATTTATATAAATATATAATTTAGTGATTTCAAATATAATTTTTATAAGTGTCAGAAAATTGTTATTTTCATAAAAACCAATATTTTTCAATTAATGGGAATTTTTATTAAAATATTTAAACTCTAATATTTATTATATTATTTTAATAAAATAAAAATTATTTTTGAAATCATAATATAAAAATTATCCTATGGTAAATTTTTCATAATTTTCTATGATATTATAATTTTTGACTAAAAATTAAATATAGTATAAATATACAGTTTGTATTATAACATAATAATGACACTAAATTGAAGTAATAAATTTAATAAATATAATAAAATACCAAATATATATTACTAATTTAAATTAATTTACTTTGGAAGTTATTTGATTAATTTTATAAACCTTTATTGAATCATTCATAACCTATATTATATTATAAGATTTTAAAATCAATTTTTATAAGCATGACTCACTTACACATCATCAAGGATATTATATTAAGTATTTTGGTTTTTAGACATATAAAATTATGAAAAAAACTTCTATTTGGAAGAAATAATGGGAAAATCATGTCATGTTTTGTGGTTTTTATTATTTATCATATAGAGACCAAAACCTAGGTTTAGAAATTAATAATGAACTCCCCTACATGTTTTTATAAATAGCCACCCATCCTCCCACTTCTCTTAACTCAAAACCCATTGATAATTATTTTTCTCTCCCTATCCCTCGATAAATCATTAAAAATTTGTTTTTATGATCTTAATAAGATCCTCCCATGTTTTTAGAAGTGCCTTCTCAAGGAAAGATATTCTCTCCTCTTATTTATTCATGTAATTTCATTGTATTATGCCTTTTTATTTCTAATTTCTCATATTGAAATATGTTTTTAAACATAAATTTTACTATACTTATGATTTTAAAGTAATGATATACCTCATTTTACTCTTATTAAACCCTTAAAATAATCTTAATATACAACAGTTATGTTGCTGAAATTATCCTATTATTTTCTATAGCAGAAAAATATGTTTTGAATATCCATCCCCATTTACAGTCAAGGGTATTCAACTATATGTACCTATTTTATATTTATTGGGGACTCATATTTATATAACTCAAACTCCTTAATTTTAGTATTAAAGGTGATTAAAGGAATCCTTATGTTGTATTATCTATGTGGCATAAAAATGCATATATATGATATGAATGTGATGGGTGGGCCTATAATTATATAGCCCTCCAATGAATTTGTTAATATTTTCACCTCATAAGATACCATATATTGTGTATGAAAGGTTATTGTAATCACACTATATTATTATTTCTCTATGTTCAACCTTACTTTATGTTTACGATTTTATGTTTTATGTTGTTTTCACATTTCTATGATTCCTTGATATTATCATATTATATCATGATTTGATGGTAATGTTTATGATTTTCATCCCTTTTATTTCACATTGATATGCCTCTTGACTAAAACATCATGACCCTACCCAACAGGGCTCAAGACACAATAACCCCAAGCCAACCTCCATATGTCATGAGCTAGAGACCATCACTGAAAGGCATATCTAACATGGGAGGCCTTTTCCTAATGTACCTATAAAAACACACCCAACCATAACAATGAAAAAATATAGAGGAATAATAGAAATAGATTCAATATCCATAATATAAACATGTATATTCAAAAACCTTTAGGGTGTACAGAAGTACGATAGTGAAGACTGTAAAGTAAAGGGGAAAAATATGTGTCCATCCTGACAGCATTAAAAGTAAGAGTGCTGAGAGATACCAGCTCCAGATCTCTAAGATATGACCACCATACATGGTCTAATGCACTAGGTTTGCCTAATATATTATGTAGTCACCTCTAACCTATCTGTTGTCTGCATAAGACACGATACATTTGAGTAATTCTCATTGAGAGGTGAGTAAATACATACCTAGTAGGACGCCCTGAAAGCTAAAGGGGTAGTAGTAAGATACATGATAGGAATAGAAATGTATAAAGATCAACCCAAAATAAAAGAATAAATATAATCCAAAATTATCGATACATATATATATATATATATATTCTCAAACAGAAGAAACTTAAACGAGAGAGAAGGGGATCTCCATCTCACAGCCCATCCTAAGAAAAGTGTTTTGTCTGTTCAATAATTCCATCAAAGATTCCTTGTATCTCAATTTTATACCCAGTATAAATCATTCAAGTCATACCACACCTCACCATGGTGTCACACAATCCAGGGGAAACAATATCTAGATAGAGGACCCATTCTTTGATTTAGTGGGAGGGTTCAACTCAGTATATAGCTGGAGGACTCATGATATGTCCAAGTAGGAGGGTACCACACTGATGGTCGAGGACCCATTCTCTATCTCTATAGGAGGGTGCTACTCAATAGTCTATAGAGGACCCATTCCCAGCCCAGCTAGAGTGTGCTGCTCTAGTAGTCAGTAGAGGACCCATTCCCATATCAGTTGTAGGGTTCCACTCTAGTAGTCAAGTACCCATACCCTGATACAATAAGTGGGTGACACTAGGATAGTAGATAGAGGACCCATGTTCTGCCTAGCTGGAATGTTCTACTCTCATGATCGATGACCATTCCCATAACATCCTAGGAGGTTGACACTTGATGGATAGGTAGCGGGACCATGCCCAATATCAGTAGGAGTCTTCCACTATGAAAGTAGATAGAGGACTCATTCCCTATTTCAGGAGGGTTCCACTCTATAGATAGGCAGAGTACCCTTTCTCATCTCATCTATATTGTGTCACTCTAAATCCCCTGGTGATCATGCCTAACCATTGTCATTTTTGAGCATTTCTTAAATAAGCATCATTCTTGAAACACCTCACATAATATCTCAAAAGCCACTATAATGTCCACCATTATGTTCTATGTGGAAAAACACTTAGGAATGTCTGCTCATGATCCAAAATATGAGTACCAATAAAGGAGAAACAGGATGTTGAAATTTCCCCAAAATGGAAGAAGGGGTACACAGTGTGTGAGGGGACCCACATGGTCTGTGTTCCTGCTCCATCGCTTAGTTTTCTCCTAACCAATACACAACTCTCTACTCATATTGGACTACATCGTATGTAGAGGGTCTACACAGTGTGATAGAGCCACCCGAGGTCTTGCTTGTGCGCCCCGTCCATGTTCATGTAGGTTTCATGTGTTTGTGCACTTTGACACACAGTGTGTGCCTAGTCATTCCCATTCTTGTGTACTCCCAGAGTACACGTTGAGTCTCCAGAACAATGTCACATAGTGTGTGTTGGTCCCATAATTCATGTGATAATTATATTTCATTCAAAACCCTAGGGTTGTAGCCATAGGGGCTACAACCCATGTGTTCATCAGGATACACAGTGTGTAGTTGGGTTTTCACTGAATCATAGAGCTTATATCTATGTTCTAGATTGATCCTCTTTTCCATGTATCTCACCTACACACCATTAGTTTTTTTATCTTGTACCAATTCATTGGTTCTATACATCTGGTGGATTGAAATCAATTCCATTATCCGGTCGGGGTTATTCGTACACACCATACACATCTTTGGTCTTCCGCCATCTCTCATTCAAACTTTGGATCAAAAAATAAATCACCCACAAGACATGAGTCCTCTATTTCCATCCCTAATTCATCATTCCATTTTTCACATGTGATTATTCCCTGAATATGGGGGTCGATCAGGATCGGTACCACCTGACAACGTCGAGCCCTGGCCTCGTAGCCCAATGGTGAAGAACCTGAAGAATCAAAGGGATAAAAGCACAAAAAAAGGTGAATGTTTGTTTAAAAACAGTTATTTCCCAATGAACTCAATAAGGTATACATTTGGTGAGAAACAACATAATAATAAATTAAACTGGTACATGGGTGCGTGAAAACTCTATAAATTGACACAGATCAAAGAAAGAGATGATCATGCTCAATAAATTTATTCAATAAGAGATTAAACCATGAATTGATGAGTCATACCAAGATATTGGATCATTCATCATAGAATAAGATGATTTCCAACAATTTGTAGGGGTTCTTTCATTACCTATGTCTTGATCTTAATTATCCAGTGTATCACCATTGTCATATTTTGATTCACTAATGAAGTAGCGGAAGAATGCCTCTCAGTGATCCCAGGGTTATACAGCTAACCTTGGGAAAATTTCCAAAATATTTTATTTATATAGGATTAAGAATTAGGTTAATTAATGTATTAATTAAAATAAGTATTTAATTGAACCTTTTATGATCCAAGACTTTGTTTAAGACTTATCCTATTTTATTTAATAAATTATTCATGAGTAATGTAAAATATATTTAATATTTTAATAAAATTAATTCAAGGCACACTGGGACTCAGAATCACGCATTGTCTTAACACCAGTCCTTGAAAATATATGAATAAATATTTCAAAGTATTAAAAGGAGAAAAAGGTCTCAAAATAATTCCCTCCATCAATATTTTCAACCCCAAAAATAAAAAATAAGCAAAAATATTGGGATATTATGCTTTCATCTAGATCTACCACTCCCATGAGCTATCATGAATTCTCACATGCTTCCAAAGCACATGAACCAAGGATATGGTTCATCCATGAAGGTTCATCTCCTTCCAATCCTTGATCTCCACTTGGTGCTCCAAAAAAATTGGATCCATCCTCATTGTCCATCTCACCCCAAGAAATAACGTGCATGTTTCCATGCATTGGTGTAGAAGTAAGAAAACTCTCCAACCCTTCAACCCTCTGTTGGATCTGGAATAGCCAGATGAACCTCAAGGATAGCCTTCCTCCCTAGAAAAACCTCCATAATCCTCCATATTGGGAGAATCTCAAGAATTCCTGGTCTAACTGCTCAATCTCCAAGGAATTATGACATCGATATGTGTAAGATTCATTCATGCTCTAGGCTATCATCATATGCCCATGGATGTGCTAGAACATATCCTTCATCACATTCACCATCTCTGTACCCAAAATATATGCCCCGTCGATCTCTATCCACTATAAGGGTGACCTTTAGGGTCTCCCATATAGGGTCAGGAAAGGTTCCCTGAAGATAGTAGAGTGGTAGATATTGTTTTACACCAACTCTAAAAAGGGAAATTGATCCTCCCAGCTCTTGAAAAATTCTATCATGATGGGCCTCAAAATATCCTCCAAAACCAAGATATTGTGCTCAATATTTACATATTTATAGGGGTGTAAGTTTTTACTCATCCTCATCTGAGTCTCGATTGCCTCTAGTAGGCCTCTCAATAACTGTGAAATTAACCATGCTTTATGGTTGGAGAAAATAGTCAAGGGAACACAATGAAGGTGAATAGTCTCCCATACATACATCTACCCAAAACACACCATTGATCTCAACTCCCTGATAGCAAGGAAGTGTGCTGACTTTGTGAGTCGGTCAACTATCACCCATATGGTTTTTGGCCCTTATCTCTCCATGGAATCCCTGTCATGAAGTCCATGCATATGTAATCTTATTTCCACTACAGAATCTCAAGAGGCTGCAACAATCCTTTTAGAACATGGGGATAATCCTTCACTTAATTCTATGTGAGGCATCGTGAAACAAACTCATCCATTATCCATATCATGTCGGCCAAACAAAACTTATACTAAAGTTATATATAAATATTCCCTTCAACGGGATGTATAGCCAAAGGAGAATCATGATACTCCCTCATCACCTCCACCTACATTGTGATTGGGACCATCGTCCATCCCTAGAAAAGGACTTCGTGATTCCCTCCTTCATAAAATCCATTGGGCTAATCTCTTAAGGATATATGGTCATGAAATATATCACAATAAATGTCTCCTAGATGGTAATCTCTCAAATGATCAAGAAGCAGTGGATTCAACACCATCTACTGAAGAAATGTCACACCCTCCTACTCAACTAGGGTTATCTATAAAGAATCCAAATGCTCAGAAGCCTCCTGGACCAAAAAAACCTAGATCTTCTTGGTAAGGGAATATTCTACCACATTTCCCTTCCTTGGAGTATAGAATATCTCAAATTCATATTCATTTAGGAACCTAAACTAGTGTTATTGTCACAGGATCATGTGTCTATGAGTTAAGATATACCTGAGGCTATGATGGTCTAAGTAAACTAGAAAGCACTCTTCCAGAAGATAGTTCCCCCTCATCCTTAGGGAAATGAATACCACCAAAAACTCTAGGATGTGAGACACATAGTTATAATAATGGGGTCTCAATTGCCTCAACCCATATGTAATTATATCTTATATCTACATCAACACGTAGCCAGTCCTTGTTCCTGAGGTATCACAATACACCTTGTACTCCAAACCCTCCTCTAGTATTCTAAAAATAAGAACACTCATCAGCCTCAGCCTTAACTCCTTGAAGGATCTATCGCACTACTCATTCTAGGAAAACAACTTCCCTTTCCACATAAGGGTGATCAAAGAGGCTTCAATACTATAGAAGTATAATACAAACCTCTAATATTACCCACCAAGCTAAGAAAACTCTACACCTTTGACACTCTCTCAGGTGGCTCCCAAGAATTTATTTCATAGATCTTCATTGAGTCCATAGATATACTATTCTAGGAAAATGGAATTCCATAAAAAGTAGACCTCATGTATCTAGAACTAGCACTTAAAGATATTACCATAAATCTTGTTCTCCCAAATAAAATATGGGACCAACCTCAAGTGTTTTTCATGCTCCTTATCTAACCTAGAGTAAATGACCATTTCATTGATGAGGAAAACCACAAACTAGTCCATGTATGGCTAGAATATTCAGGTCACAAATCTTTAAATATTATGGGGTCATTCCTCAAACTAAAGGTCAACACCAGGAACTCATTGTTTCCATAGAGACATTTCAATTCCAAGTTTGGAATATAATCCTTGAAAACCCTCAGCTGGTGGTATCCAGACCAGGGATAGATCTTTGAGAACCATATTGCGCCTCATGACTAGTCAATGAGTTCATCAATCCTATACAATGTGTGTTTTTTATTTACCATGGGTTGGTTCAGGCAATGAAAATATATGAAAATCCACAAGCTCTTATCCTTATTTTTCATGAACAAAATGAGAGCTACTCAGGGGAAACATTGGGCCTAATGAAACCCTTCTCTCAAAGGCCCTACAAATGAAACCATAGCTTGAAGATCTTGGTAGAGGATATATGATATGACTCAAAAGATATCAAAGAAGTCTTGGGATTCAAGTAGATAAAAAACTCCATCTCCCACCTCAGAGGTAGTCCTGAAATGTTCTCAATGAAGACATCCATAAAATCCTACATGAATGAAAGAATATAGATTCTTGAATAGCCTTCTACAACAATGAATACACTCACCAACAGATTGGTGATGGTTTGAACCCTCCTACTTATACATCCCACTCGTTTATCCATGAGATCTCTCTCTCCCACAAAAGAGAATCTTTTCCCATCAGTGTGAAGGCATATGACTCATCTGCGGCGACAGTAAATGTTGGCTTGAACTATAGAAAAATAATCCATAACCAAGTTGAAATCATAGTTTTACATCGTAAAGAACAAAAAGGTCCCACATTGACATATCTCAACCAAGAAATTGATCACACTGTCAGTATATAACAGATATAGAAGAAGCATTCCCCATAGGAACCTCAAGATGAAGTTGTTGGGATAAGGCCTCTTTTGGGAGCTCCATCTATCACACTAGGATTATATTGGTGATTTAATGAATCACACCTGTGTCTATTAATTCTAAGATAAGTGTATAATAAACAAATATCATACCTCTAATCATATTTTGTGTCGTTGGGTTGTAAGCATCCATAGCCTTTAGCTGTCTGCAGCCCTGACCACCAGCTCCTTAAACCTGACACAGGCTTCCTATTGGTGGTGGTGGAAGGATATCATAGTTTCTTCTACCACCCCCAGATCCTCTCCATAGATACCCGCCTTATAATATTACATCTCCTCCTCTCTCGGTCCTTTCTACCTTCTCCTAGGAGACCCTTATCATGGAACTGCCTCTTCTGTGGTGGTCTATCCATTATCTGCATGCACTTCTTAGAAATTCTAGTCATGCAATCATGTACTAGGTGAACTAGCTCGTCACAAGAATATAATCTCTCCTCTATGGGATTCCTTGGTCCTCCGTGTTGTCCATGAGCCTGTTCCTAATCCCGATCCTAGGAAGATCTTATGTGTTGAGATCCTGCCGACTAGCGTCTACCAACTGTTGCAGATAGCTTGGCCCCGTGATGTCCACTAACACCCCTAACCTACTGGAGTCCCTTTGATAAGAATATCTCTATCACCAGTTCCTTCTCTAACATCCCAACATAAAAGGGAATTCACAATGGTACCATGGAGGAATGAATGTATCTCTGGACTCCCTACTCAAAGTTTTTTTCTCAAATGTATCCATCTCAGATCATGTTAAGGAAGTACCATGTAAGGTATTTCAAACTCGTTGTATACTCATCCACTATCATCCATAATTGTTGCAGCTCTAGAATATCCTAGATCTAAATTGAGCACAATTAAGAGTTGCGTTACTCCTCACAAATAGCTGTAAGTATTCGGTCCATTAGAATATCGACTCATCATGCATCGGGGTAATAAGACTCCACCAGTGCTCATCTACTTCATGGAAAAGGATAGGTTCTATTGCAACAACCTAATCTATCAGTTTTAGAATAATATTGAAAACCCAGATCACTAAATCAATCTAATCCCTCACTTCCTAGGGATATGTCTTGCAACAGGACCTCAGTGTGCTCTACCATTGGAACTTGTGGTTTGTGCTAAGACAATTCACATCCCCAACATGCCCTATTGGAATGATATTCTTCTCAAAGGGTGGGGGTGATACTAAATATCCACCTAGAGTAATAATATCAAGGGATGGACCCTATACTAAGGCCTTATAACTCATCAAATTATCTTCACGATCCAAAATTGGTAACCTGGATACCTGTCATCATGGAGGAATCTTGAAAATTTAATCAAGATGTACCACAGTAAAATAAGAATATATATATAAAATGGGGAGTTGACTCAATAAAGAAAATAAAAAACTCATACCTATATGAAATAAGTATCTTTGATCTTTGTAACCAATATATGGGCATGCTTAGTCAACAAGCAGGTAGTCAATGTCCTAGTGTATGGATACGTTGGCCACCACACAACACTGGACTCTGTGGGCTGAGATCTTCACTCAAAACACTTTGACACTGCTCCCTAAATCCCAACCAAATCCTCATAATGGAACTACTACATGCACCATCCCAAGGATCAAACGACCTCTGATACTAATCTATCATGACCTAACCCAATAGGGATCGAGCCACATCTACCACATGCCTGCCTCCATAGGCTAAGGGCCAATGTCTAGCGTCGAAAGGCATATATATCATGGTAGACATTTTCCTAACGTACATGTACCCACACAACTAACCATATCAATATAGAATTGTAGAGGAATAATAGAAAATGATTAAATATATTGAATATAACCATGCATATGAAAACCCTCTAGGGTGTACAAGAGTATGATAGTGAAAAATATAAATTAATGGGGAAAAATACACATCTAACCAGAATTATGTCCCGAATTGAAAGGAATGGAAAGTAAAAGAGTTGAGAGAGCCTAGCTCCCGATCTGAATGTTCCAACCAACCAATATGGTATAATTCACCAAGTATCGTTAAGCTTATTTGTAGTCACTGCCAACCTCTCTGTCATCGATATAAGACACAATACTTGTGGGAAAATAACATGTCAGGTGAGTATATACATGCCCAATAGGACACCCTAAAATCCAAAGGGGAGCAGTAAGTGACACGATTAGAATAGAATAGAATACATCTCAAAATGAAGTGATAGAGTAAATAGAATCCAGCAGCATGGATACAGGTATATATATATATTCTCAAACTAAAGAAACTCAAATGAGAGAGAAGGGGATCTCGATATCACATCCTATCCTAAGAAAAGGGTGTCATCAATTCTATAATTCTATCAACAACTCCCAACATCTCATGTGTCTACCCTGTAAAGACCTTGAACCCAATTGTCTGAAGTCAGTGCATTAATTTATGAAATTGGAATGGATAAAAGATTCAAATACCAAATGGATAATTTGTTTAGTAGTTTTGGAAACTAAATTACATACATGAATCTTACATTAGAATTTAAAATATAAAAAAACAATATTGTGAATCCTTTGATAACACCATTATTCTTCTATATTAACCATTCATGTTAGTCATAATAAACTTCTTGACATCATGGGAAAAAATAAAACATAATAAAGGGTGATATCTGATTCTCAGAAAGGGTATACATACAAAAAAACCAAACATAAACCAGAATTAATGATTATGGAAAGTTAGATAATTGAAACTCATGACATTAAAACATAATCTTGAGTATATTATGGAAGGAATAAAATATGATCAAATATTTTCATTTAAATAATCGCATGAGAATGAGACTAAACCATGAATATTATATTAGTCAAATATTCTCATGGATTATCAATAAATAATTTCATAATGAGGGAATTCATAATACGGGGTATATAAAACATATCATCAATGCCTCAACCAAGAATTATACATAAATGGTTAAGGCCTTGGCCAAAACCTCATCTAGTTTGTCTCATGAAATATAATGGTGTGTCGAGGGGCTCTAGAGGGCCCCACATGACACATACTATGTCTAATGCTTACCTCATATGAAAGGGGTTAAACATACTATCCATATACATTCATATTGAATCTAAAATATTAAATGTAAATAATTTCCCCAATCAGTAAACATAATCAGAAACCATCCAACATAATATGATGAATAATATCAAAATAGCACATCCAAAGTCAAACTGATCAAAAAAATTCAATAAAATATGGTAGATCATACTGTAATATATCAACCTCAATTAAAAAAAAGATCCCACAATGTGTGTTAGCATAGATGAAAATAATATGATAAAATCATTGAAAATTTCCTAAGAGAAGTACCCATTTTACTTTGAAATCATTTATTTAAAAAGTCACACAATTATAAAAGAAAAAATTTAATTTGAAAATGACATTATAAACTTGTAAATTATTCAACAAGTCGCCAAGGAATCATGAAATCATAAAACTGTTTTCATGATGTATATGTTTAAAACACATTTCCTTTAAAAAAATATGCATTTTAAATACCATTTTTATTAGAAAATGCGAGAGTTAACCAAATCAATCAATTATTTGTATTATCTATAAATAAATATATAAAAAATTAAATAAAAATTAAGATAATCAAATTAATTTGACACATAATCACAGTATACCATAATCAATGGATTATAAGTTTAAACTAAAGAAAGGAAATTGGCTTAAGAATTCCCATACAACTTTGTAAATAGTCAAACTGTATTCCCCATAAAATTAGTGATCACCAAATGAAACATTGAATACCATGAATATAAATAGATTAATTATATGATATATCAAATTTTTTATACATACTCCACGCATAAGTAATATGTGGTGAATAAGGCATATGTCACAAAAATAAAAGTGAGATGAGAAAACCCTTACCTTAGGTTTGACTTCCTTCAAAGGTGTCCGAACCTAATGTATAGTAGTTTTAAAAATATTTTTAACTTAGACTAGACTAATATTAATATTTATGATATCATATATTATCCCCTTGTAACTTTTTAACACTCTTTTATTAATAAAATTTATTCATTTCAATATTTCTGGCATTAATTGCAATGTTTCTCATGCTTATATGGTCATGAAGTAATGGTTATATTTTATACGGTATAAATCCAACATTTTAAAATTTAAATTATTATAATTAATATAATAATTAATTATTAAAAATATATTTTAACCATTTATTAATGTTGATCATATAAAATGAATTACACCTCTACATGAAGATGGTAAGTCGTACATACGCACGTGCGGTGATTTCATTTTTCATTAGATGGATAAAAGGTGGAATGTGGTTGTTTCATAATAATAATATATAAATAAAAACTTATACTGAATTAATTATTTTATAAAGGAATAACGCATGAATAGAAAGTAAAATATGAAATGAATTTGAATGAGTTGGTAAAAACAATCACCTATTCTTTGGCGGACTTTTTAGATATCTTCTCAAGGGATCTAAAGTTGGTATTTTGGAGTACCAGGACCTCTAGAGCTTGGATAAAGATGTTAAAAATTGAAATGTATTGATTTATGTTGATATAGAAGACTCAATGTGGTGAAATTAAATGAAGGAAGTAGTTCCCTTTTAAAATTGAGTTGAGGGGCACCATTGGAAATACTTAAAAAATATAATATTATAATAAATTTATTTTCAATAATAATATAACCAAATTTAAAAGGATTAGAATATAAGATGATATAATTTTTTAATATAATTTTCCAAAAAATATTGAAATTTTTTTGTTTTTACTTTAAACAATATCATTTTTATTGACTTTAGTTGACATAATTTTATTTTAATTATGGTAACAATTTATTTAATATTAAAAGGTTGTAATTTTTACTTATAAAATGTCACTTGGACCATAAATGAATAATTTGTGAAATTTTAGAAGAAATAAAAAACAATTTTTATTTTTGAATATTTTTTTTTTTAAATAATTTAATAAAATATTATTTTGAAAAAATGTCATTAGTGCAAATTTTTACACTGTTCATTACTTTGGCCTTAAAGAAAACAATATAGCAAGATAAATTTGAAAAACCGTTTAATACACCCCTAATATATCATAATAATCTATAAAATATGTGGATAATCTTAATTAATTCAAAATACAGTTATCTTAATACTTTTAATATCATTTATTTGATGGTTTTGTTAAAAAAAACTATTAATGAAACATCATTGTAAAATTATTTAAGATTATTATTTATTCACAACCAATTAAATATAAAATACCTTAATGTAGATAAATGTTTTTTATTTCAAAATAATATATATCGTTGAAGGTATCTTTCAAAAAAACCTTGTTAAAAATAATATAGTTATTAAAATGTGAATGTGGCATCTTTAACTATTATTTAAATAAAATATTATAAATATCATAACATCATAAAAATGGTCCAAAGAATCATAAAAAAATTATATCATGAATATAAGTTTATTATTTTCAAAATGGACACTTAAATTTGTTCATAACCTACGTTTTTCCTCATGTGGACACATAAGAGGTGTTTAAGACAAGGAAAGTAACATTTGTGATTTTATTAAATTAAAATAATATAAAAGTCATTCTCATGGAAAATTTTCCATTAAATAACTAAAATTTAAACCTTATGTGTTATGGGTTTATTATAAATCATGAAATATAATTTTTTAATGTTTTAGGGTTATTTTTTAAACCTTATCATTTTATTTGAAACCAAAATAACCCGATTTACCATTTACTATGGTAACAAAAAATTATCATTGTTACTATTCATATTTGTCAAAAATAAAATATCCATATTTAATAATTTTTTCATAATGAATCTAAATATGACATTTATTTTTCAATATTCAAAACATATAATTTGTAAAAATTAATTTTAAATTAATCCTGCAAAACGCAATGAAAAACAATTTTATTCAAAAATGTATTTTTAAGCCTAGAAATGTATGTATGCCAAAATAATATATAAGGATTATTAAATTAAATATATTACATTATTTATAATTAAATATTTCTTAACTCCCATTTATATAAAATATAAACCATAAATAGACTTTAATATAATGAAATTGATAATTCTATAAAATTTGGTATTCTTCAATATTCACTAGAAAATAAATATTTTCTGTGAAATACAAAAAATTGACCATTAGGTAGTTTTTACAATTCTATTTTTAAAATTAAGTTTATTTTTTAAAATATAATATATAAAAGTTTCATAATTTAGATTATAAATAATTACGCCACTAAAATGTGGTCAAATTTTTTTTAAGAAAATATTTTTCCCTTCATAAAATTAGATTTATTCTTATCTTAATCCTATAAAACTTTTTGGTTGAATTTAAAAAAAATATTGAATATATAACATATAAAATTTATTAAAATATTTCACTAATAGTGATTAATTTAATTTATTAAGATAAAATTCCACTGTGGTCATAAAAATAGTTTTTTATAAAAATGCATCCATTTTGTTCAATTGAGTTCTATTTTCATTTTTAATTAATTGGTAACCAAATAATTCATTTTAAAAATATTTGTAAACTATATTTTTATAATTTAATTTATTTATTTAATTCCCACAATTCCAATGTCTATGTTATAATGATATTATAATAATATTTCATTGTCCATAATATATCTAAGAGATTAAATTTGAAAAGATACACACCATAAAATTTTGGGTTCTTAAATCATCCTCTCCTTCAATAAATTGAATCCCCATAATTTGAAATATTACATCAAACATTTTAGGTTTATACTTAAAAATTACTAATTTAAAATTCCACATCAAGAAAATGTTTTATAAAAATTTCTATTATAAAGAGGTAAACAGAAATGAGAGGGTCGCCACAAAACTATGATTTTGAAATTGGATAAAATTCATAAAAATATTGGCATTGAAAAGAAATAAAACTATAAAGTTATGATGGAGAGAGATAGATAACATTTCCATTAGTAATTCTATCATCACAAAATCATAAATTTTTTATTGGTTAAAATATCATTGATTTCTTGTCACGAACCATCCCAGAGGGGCTAGTATAGTGACTACCCCAAGCCCACCTCTAATAGGCTAGAGGATGGTGACTAACACTGAGTAGGCGTATCCCACAAATGAAAGGAATTTTCCAAAGTACATGTAATCACACACACATCTCCAAGACAAAAATGTTGAAATGTAAAAACACTAAGTAAACAATGCATGAAAACCACTAAATCCCACAAGCAGTGTACAATAGTGTAAGTACTGAAAAGTAAACAGGGCCAAAACAAGCCTACCAAAAGAAAAGAGTTTTTATCCATTTGTCCAACCTGTAAATTCAAAGTTACTGTGATGGTCATCTAAAAGCTATAGGAACACACCTCAGCCTGTCTGGTATCACAAGGCACTACCTGGTCCAGGTCTGCCTAGAATTCCATCGAAGGGTTTATCGTTTTCCCAAGACACGACATGGAAGGAAAAGCTCATGTAGGGGTGAGTAAAACAATACTCAGAAGGATACCCTGAAACCACAAAGGAATAGTACACTCATCTCTATACGGGTATATGTATACAACACATATAACAAGAATTTCCAGATATAATCAATCAAAGACACGTATTCTAAAGGTACGTTACAACCAATTACTAGCCACACGATTCTTCTCGAAGAATGATCATTTCGTGAGATATGACTCCAAATTCATGTTTTCATCGAAGACACTCATGAAGAGTTATATATCATTTGGGCCCCAACCAAATAGAATGAATTTTGCAATGAGTATTTTGATACACAGAGAGGGTATCCTTCCTAGAGAATACCACAAACACAATATGGATCAATACGCATCATAGGGGATCCATCATAGATAATACCATTAACCATACCAATGTGGCTCATACCATATGGGATATTTCCCTAAGACACTGGGGAATACCACTAACCCTGCTGATGCGGCAAGCTTGGTGGAGGACCAACACCCTACTCTCGGAGGTTACGTTGATTCCCACAAAACTCTACTAGGGGTGATAAGGGATCATGCATCAGTTCCAAGGAGGGATACCATACCACTATCGGGGACTTGGCCTCTAGAGGGTACTACTATCCAGTAATGTGGATTTAATTTCATACTAAACCGTTGAGAAAAGGACCAAAGGAATTCTATCAACCTATATTGGTACAAGCTATAAACTCACCACATTATCTCAAAAGGAGTGTCTGATAGCCAAGGTCTCAATTCCATAGATGGCTCATCAAACAGACGTTCAGTTTGAAACTTATACCCAATTAAAATTTTTAGAGTGGGGTTCAATAGGTCATGGAAGGACTGAGCAGTCTGTCCACCGACCATGGTGGTCGACCACCACGGTTGATCATGCCATGGAAGTTCAAGTTGTCATGGCTGAGTGGAATCTTGAGCTGGCATAGTTGTGTGACATCTCGTTAGACTACTTCTCATGGTCAACCATGGCCCGATTCAGCCACCCCTATTCCAACTTGACCTATGGGGTCCAACCTCGTCCAATGGGTCCGGCTTGGTCCACTGGGCTTGGCCCGCTCCGGCTGGACCCATCCCACCTCACCAACTCAGCCTGGTACGTTGGCCTATACCAGTCGCCCAACCTGGACCACTTGCTTGGTTGGTCTGGCTCACGCTTTCACCTATGGTGGCTGCTGCCTATCCAGATGGCCACCACACCACACCACACAGACACCACATCCCATGTAGCACCGGATGCACCACGTCGTTGTGCACCGTCATGCGCCATCAGCGCCCTTCCTTCCACAGTCCACCATTCTTCCTTCTGTGATCCAATCTCTGAAACAAAAACACCTTTGTAATCCTTAGGTCTCCAGCTACATTAATCCATCCTTTATTTATTTTTTCCTCCAATATGAGGATCTAACCATGTTCGGATCCTACTGTCAAGTCAAGCCGCGATAATGGGGATCCAATGGAGAAGAACACTAAGAACGAGAGAGAGAACGTACAGGAACACTTGATGAAATAACTATGGCCCTTTTTTGTGTCGGGATTGATTCATTCTTCTCATTAGGATAAAGGAAGAGGATAAAATAATCTCTTGATAATCCTACAACAATTACCCATCCCACAACAACGACTGATCCACATATCAATCTATTTTTGGATTTACCCAAGTTTTTCATGGAAATAAATAACAGGGAAAAGAAATCATAAATCAAACATCCTACCTAGTATATGGATTATTCACTGTCGAGGATTGATTATCATCAGCAATCTGTCAGGAATGATCTCGGATCATGGTGGTTTTGTTCACTGTAGAGATAATTATCTAAGGATTATCTCCATATCCACCAAGGAATTTATAGGGTCATGATCCTAACCCTGCATCAATGTAATGTTAAAATAAAATAAACTCATAGTTAGTTTTATTCATTAAAATTTCCAAAAACTATTTCTCATAGCCGACCTATGTCGGTCGATGTTAGGCCTTGGCTAGGGTAAATTCACTACTATGAATGCAACGGTTCGCTCATATTTCAAATATGGGCACCCGTTTAGATGTTATTTCACTTTTTCAAGAAAACTATGTGCATTATCTATTTTATTGTTTAATATTATTCAAAAAATTGTTCTGGACACAATGGGCCTCGAAATCACATGATGTCTCAGCGCCTAGTATTGAAATCAGTACACATAATATCAGAAAATAAAATATGGAAAATTTGAGATGTTACATTCTCCCCACCTTGGGGATTTACATCCCAAAAATCCAAAACAAGGGATGCTCAAACAAATTAGGGTACTCAGAATGAATATGATTCTACTACTCCCATCTGTTATCCTGAAGATTCTTGTACTTCCACCAAATGAACACCATAGGAATTGAACACCCACAAAGGATCCTCTCATTTGAATCCTTGATCTCCACTATGTACTCAACAAAAGCCTCCCCTCCATCGATGTTCATCTCACCCCAGTCAATAATGTGTGATTGGTCATGCACGTACCTTCTCAACTGTGACATGTAGAATAAATCATTCAATCACTCTAACTGCGGAGGTAGAGCTAATTGGTGCACCACCACGCCAACTCTATGTAGTATCTTGAAGGGTATGATGAACCTCAAAGCCAGCTTTCTGCCCCAGTCAAATATCCTTAATCCACGTTGAGGTGAAACTTGAAGGAACATGTAGTCTCCTTCCTTGAACTCCAAATGCCTCTATTTCTGGTCATCATAATACTTTTGAAAGCTCTATGAAGTCTTCATCCACTCATGGATGATCTGCACCTTCTCTGTAGTCTTCTACACCGACTTCGGGCCCATGAGTGTTGACTCTCTTGGTCCATCCAGCAAAGTGGTGGCCTATAGGGTCACCCATAAAAGGCGCCGAATGGTGTCATACTGATGGTGGAATGGTATCTATTTTTGTACACAAACTCCACCAGAGGTTGTTGATCTTCCCAACTACGGCCAAAAACTAACATGCAATCTTATATCATGTCCTCTAGAACCTAAATGGTCTTCTCTATCTAGTCATATTATTGTGGGTGAAATGCTATGCTGAAGTGTAACTAAGTCCCAAATGTATCTTGCAGTACCTTCCATATCTGGGATGTAAAGATACCATCATGATCTGAGACTATCATTGATGGAACTCTGTGGAGTCAAATTATATCCTCCATGTAGAGGCACCATGAGCTCTCTATTGAACTCTACTCTTGAAAAGATAGGAATTTGTCCAACTTTTTCAGTCATTCAATGATCACCCAAAAGGTATCATGTCCCCTGGATATATGTGGTAAACCTCTCAAAACCACTATAACCGAGAGTTCGGACTTCACCTACTGACAAGTGAGGAATTGAGAAACAAACTTTGCTACTATGTTTTTTATTCTCAGCCAACAGAACTAATGTCTGAGGTCCTGTAACATTTTCACCACACCAGGATATACCACCAATAGGGATGTATGTAACTCCCTTAGGGGAATTCCCTGTAGAAATCTTTTCATGTAAATTATTGCAGCAGGTATCCCAAAGTTTTTATTCCTTGAATCAATGTACGAGTGGAGGGGTGAAAACTATCTACTAGAGGGAATCTACTTTATCTCCATCATTGAACGAAAACAGCAATGAGGCCAACAGATATAATTCCACACTTATAACCTATGAGTTGGATCAATTTTTGAGAGAATCGTACACCACATTCATCTTCTAAGAGTATAGACAATCTCAAAGTTATAAGCCTGGAATAACTCTAGATTTTGCCTCTATCCCAAGTTTATATTTTTCTAAGAGATGATACACATGATACTCTTATGATCATAGTGAAAGATAAATTTCTCTCCCATAAGGTAGTGTTTTTACATCTTCAATTTGAATACTACCACTACTAACTCAAGATAAAGTGTCATGTAGTTCTACTCGTGTGGTATCAACTAGCGTGAACCATATGTAATCACTGTTTCCCCTTTATTAAGACACAAACAAGCCTCGTTCCAAATGAATCATAGAACACTACATACTCAACACCCTCCTCTTGTAATCTCAACATTGGGGTGCTCGTCAGTCTTTGCCTCAGCTGCTAAAATGTCTAATGACTCTCCTCTGTCCACCTGAAAAGATTCCCCATTCATGGAAATGTTTTCAAGGATGATACTACTCTAAAAAAGTTGGCTACAATCCTCTGATAGTACCTAGCCAAACCAAGGAAACTCAACACCTCGGTAACACTCTTGAGTGGATCCTATGAAATAACCACCACAATCATCACTAGATCCACTAAAACTATAGTCTTTGTAATGACGTGTCCCCTAAAATGGACCTCTAAAATTCAGAACTGACACTTATAGAGATTAATATAAATTTTGTTCTCTCAGTGTGTGTCCTGGACCACCATCAGGTTTCTCGTGTACTCCTCCTTGGATGCCGAGTACACTAGGATGTCATCAATAAAGACCACCACAAACTGGTCTAAGTAAGACTGAAATATCCTATTCATGAATCCAATAAACACTATTGAAGAGTTCTTCTTGCCAAATGAAATCATCATATGATCATTATGGTCACAACAACAACTGAAGTTCATCATCAGTATATCCTCATCATATTCTCAAAGCTGATGCTATCCAGATCCAAGGTCAATATTAGAGAACCATTTTGACCCTTTCAACTGATCTAATAGGTAATAAATCCTCTTTAGTGGGTACTTATTTTTCATGGTCACCTGATTCAAGCATCGTATTTCCACACATAATCTGAAACTCTCATCTTCCTTCTTGGAAAACAAAACTAGGGATGCTCTGGGTGAAACGTTGGGTCTCACGAATCACTTCCTCTATAAGTCCTCAAACTATACCCTTGCCTCTCAATGATATGCGGGATCCATCTGATATTAAGGTGTATATATCAGTGTTATATCAGGGTATATATCAATGAATAATTCTAGATCTCTATGGGGAGGTAATCTTAGAAGATTTTTAGGAAATATGTCCTCATACTCCTCCACCATTGTAGGAAACTGATGACTCATATCATCAACTACACCAAGGGTCAGAAAAGAAAACTAATGATTGGCCATCTACACCAATATATGTTTGATTCCATCCTACACTACCTATGTTTCCTTTTCACCAAAAAAGGAAAACATGGTCTCATCACTGCAGACACATTGCACTCTATGCCTAAAATAGTCAATCTGGGCATGAACTATTGATAACTTGTCCATACTAAGAATAACGTCGTAAGGCCTTGACAGTGCTACCAATAGATCCCAACTAAAACTGTAACCTCCAAGAGTAAGGTCACACTATCAGTGTTAGTGTGTGGTCATCGAATCTCTTTTTATATGAGTCTTTAAGCGTAAAGATTTATTCAATGGTTCAACCAGAATATCTAACTCTCAAACAAGGTTCGTGGAAATAAAATAATGACTGTAACAAAGGTCTACCAAAATGTACCTAAGGTGTAAAATAAATGTATCTTACCTCTAATCATACCTAGAGCCTCAGGTTCATAAGTCTCCATTACTTGTAGTTTTTTTCATCCCTTTACACCACCTCCCTAATCCTAGCGTGACCACTTGGGGTGGTGGTGGTAATATGTCGAACCTCCATCCACCTTATAATGCCTTGTCTTCTCCTCTACCATGTCTTTCACCATTCAGATCACCTTTATTTTATCTCTAGATCTTCCTTGATGGTCCCTTGACCATCCCAAGATTAGATGTATGATGGGTCATAAAATCATGTGTCAGGTTCCCCTGACCACTGCATGTGTAACGCCATCTATCACTAGGCTAACTCGATCTGCCCTGAGATCCCTACACCTATGACCATTTTTCCTTGAGTCGTCTCCTAATGTTCCTAACCCTCCTAGGTCCTTGAAACTATCTTTTGATACCTACTTATGAGGTATTAGCTACCTGTTTCCCACTACTAGCTCCCACTTCTGGTGTCTTCTCCATTAGAAATCTATCCCTTGTAGGGCTCACTCAAGTAACCCCGTCTAAGAAGGAATGTTGAGGGATAACATTGATTTCTTGATCTCCCGATGTAATCCCTGATTGAAGTTTTGAGACTTGTAGAGTGGGTATTATACCATATCCATGGAGTATATCAGAAGGCTAGTAATCCTTGCTGAGTAATCTACCACAGTCAGACTGCCTCGCTGTAGATGCAGAAGCTCCTCTATGTGTATTGATCACAATGTAACAAAAAAGAACTCCTCTCTGAAGATTTTCTCGAACTCTTCACAAGATAGATTCATCTCATTATGTGTTTGGGTCACCAAACTCTTCCATATCCTCGAAGAACCATGGAAAAGACTCGTGACAAGGACTTCCATCTGGTTAGAAGGTGTCCTCAAAATTTGGGAGACATGGGTAACTACCTTCATCCAATCCTCAGCTACCTAGGGGTTTGACTCACCCTAAAACATGGGAGTTTGCTACATCTAAAACTCATGCAACACACTTCGTCCGTGTGCATCCACATATAGATGTTTTAGTAGTAGTTGATGATCGACTGGTGGTGGTATAGTTGTTAAACCACCCAAAGGTTCTATCTCTAGTACATGCCCATGTACCGATGCCTCATCGCTACGCATATCATTCTCATGATCATGCAACAGAATCATGAACTACTGGAAAATGGACCTATACCCAAGGTTTTGGGGAAAACTTGGGGTATAGGTCACCCTATCCCCACGGTTTTGGGAAAACCATGGGTATATGCATTTTTTGATAGCCTAAACCCACGGTTTCCCCAAACCATGGGCATAGGCTACCCTATACCCATGGTTTTCTCCAAACCCTGGGAATAGGGTATCAAAAAATGCATATCCCCATGGTTTTTCCAAAACCATGGGGATAGGGTGACCTATACCCACGGTTTTTTCCTAAACCGTGGGTATACTCATCAGATAAAAAAACCTATACCCATGGTTTTTTCCTAAACCGTGGGTATACTCATCAGATAAAAAAACCTATACTCACGGTTTTGACGAACCGTGGGTATAGGTTTCCCGTGTGTGCGTGGGAATTTTATTTTTTCCGCCTGAACAAAAAAAATTCGTTGGAGTTCTATACCCATGGTTTAGATAAATATATTCAAAAATATATATATATATACATACATATATGCGGTTATGGGGTAGTGTTAAGGCCGCTCGTGAATGGAGAATTGGTCACGAGATCAAATCCCACGGGCTGCTATTTTGAAAAATATGCTATATCCATGGTTTCCAAACCGTGGGTATAGAGTTATGACCGGGTGGAAAAACCAATACCCACTATTTTTCCAAACTGTGGGTATAGGTCATAGACCTATACCAATGCCACCAATGACCATGGTTCCCCAAATCATGGGTATAGTCTATACCAATGGTTCTAGGGTCTATACCCACGGTTTTGAACCGGGGTATAGGATCATTTTCCAATAGTGATAGCAGGCTATCTACATAGAGGCATATTTAAATAAAAATATATATACCATGGTCAATAGAGTATATCTGGAGAGATGACTCAAAAAGGATATGGAAAATGGAACCCATTTATATATGATTCATATACTAATATTTTTCCCTCCAACCAGTGTTTTCATGTACCGAGTCGAAAAGATGGTTCCTAGAGTCCTAGTGTATAGATACCTCAGTCGTCTCAACAACACTAAATTCCCTAGCCTGAATTCCAAACTCAAAACACTTAATATTGTTTCCCCAAAAAAATCTCACAAACTCTCAGTCCTAAAGTAGAACTGGTTTCTCTAATACCACTCTGTCATAACCCGTCCAAGATGGGGCCATGTCATGACTTCCCCAATGCTACCTACAATAGGCATGAGGCTGGTGACTAGCACCGAGTCGAAATATCCCACAAATGGGAGGCATTTTCCTAAGTACATGTATACACACATGCATCTCTAAGCCATAAATGATGAAATGTAAAAACATTATGTAAACAATTAATGAAAACTAATATATCCCATAACCAGAGTAAAATAGTGAAATTACTAGAAAGTAAATAGGTCCAAAACAATCCCACTAAAAGAAAAGATTTTATAGCCATAAGTCCAACCTATAAATTAAAAGGTACTAGGACTATCATCTAAAATCTTCTGGAACACACCTTGGCCAATCCAGTCTCACAAGGCACCACCTGGTCCTATTCTTCTAGGCAATTCTTCGAAGGGTCGATCATCTGTATAAGAAATGAAACATGTGTGAAAATCTTGTGTTGGGGTGAGTATAAGAATACTTAGTAGGACACTCTGAATTCACAAAGGAAATACCAAAAATAAAATATCACAAATAAATAGTATAGTCAACTCCACATAGGAATATTTCTACAGCACATATAACAACAATTTCCTGATACCTTCAATCCATGAAAAAAAGTCTAGAGGTAAGTCGCAACCAATTACCAACAATAGGATTCTGATTGAAGCATGATCATTATGTTAGATCTCACTCCATAGCCATGTTATTATCAGATAAAATAACAAATTGGTCTAGCTCATTTGGTCCCCACCCAAATGAACACACTGGTCAAGAATGATTTTGATACGTATAGTTGGGATCCTTCCTAGAGAATACAAAAAAAACCAATCTGGATCAATCATCAATGTAGGGGATCCTTCTCAGATAATACCACTAACCCTATTGATGCAGCTCGTAATGTATGGGATCCTTCATAGAGACATTGGGGAATATAACTAACCCTACTGATGTGTCCCTCTAGGTGGAGTACCAACACCCTTATCTAAAATTCTATGTCGATTCCCACAAAACTCCACTATGGGTGATAGAGGATCCTTCTCCAATCAAAAAGAGTGATACCATAACTATATTAAGTACTTTTCCTCTTGAGGGGACAACTATCTAGAAATGTGGATGTAATTCCATAATGAACCCTTGAGGAAATGACTAAGGGAACGCTCTGAACATATAATTTTCTAAGCTATAAACTCACCACATTATTATAAAATGACTGTCTCATCGTATGGGTCATGATGCCGTAGAAGGCTCATTAAATGAACATCCTGTTTAAATGTCATTATTGTTTAAACTTTTAAGATGGGGTTTCACTGGATCGCATACTGATGAGGCGGTTGGTCCACAAACCGTGGAGGTCGATCATACAATGAAATTTTGATCTGTCATGGAGGTCGACCACATGTCCAATCGAAGTGGTCGGGCAATAGCTCTTTCGACCATGGCCTGGTCCGGCTACCCTGGGTTCGACCCAAGTCTAACAAGATATGCAGGTTCCAAACAGACCCACGGGGTTCGACTAGACCTATGGGGGTCCGACCCGACTCGCTAGGTCTGACCTGATATACTAGGCCTGACCCAATCTTCTTGTTGGGTCAGTCTAGCTCACGCGGGCGCTCATGGAGACCGCCACCGGTCCACGTGGTCGCTACTTCCCATGTGGCACCACCGCTACTGACCATCGGTTCACTTCCTTCCATGGTTCTCTATTCTTTCTCTGGTTCTCCAATATTTGAAATCAAAACACCTCTATGATCCTCGGGTCCCGAGCTACACTGATCCGACCTCTGTTTCATTTTGTCTCAAATCTATGGGTTTGATCATGTTCAGAGCCTCCTAGCAATTCAATCTTTGATCATGAGTATTCATTGGTGAAGAATGCCAAAAATGGGGGAGAGAAAGCACAAGAACACCTAAATAATGAACCTTGGTTTTTGTTCTTGTCGACCTTGATTTGTTCTCATTAGAAAGATAAATTAAGAGGATAAAGTAATCTCTTGATAATCCCACAAAAATGACCCATTCCGAAATAATAATCAAACCATAGATCAATATATTTGTGGATTGACCCACATTCATCACTGAAATAAATAACATGGAAAATAAATCAGACTTCAAACACCCTACCTAGGATATGGATCCTTCATCGTTGAGGATTGACTGTCAATGGAGATCTGTTGAGAAAGATCTCTGATCGTGATTTTTGTCGTCATTGTCGAGAGAGTTCTCCAAGGATTCTCTCCGGAGCCTCTAGGTTATTTCTAGGGTTATGATCCTAACCCTTGGTCCTTTATTATATATTCATTTAAAATAAACAGCACCATTGCATCGACGTAACATTAAAATAAAATAAACTCACATTTTATTTTATTCATTAAAACATCCAAAAACTATTTTTCACAAATGACCTGTACCTCCTGATTTTAGGCCTCACCAAGGGTAAAGACACTACTCTAAACACAATGGTGCCAATCGATTTCGGATTCGGGTACCATTTTAAAAGTTATTCCATGTTTTAAAGAAAACTATGCACACATGCTATTTAATAGTTTAATATTATTCAAACAATTTTTCTTGGAACATTGTGCCTCAGAATCGCACTTCGTCTCAGAACCTAGTCTAGAAATAAATTCATATATTATCAAAAAATAAAACATGGAAAATATGAGGTGTTAAATTTATCATAAAAAAAATAAAATGGATAACGTTATTGTAACAAAATCACTTTCCCTATAAATGATAGATTATTTTAATATTTAGATAAGCACATGATAAAATAGACTTACTTGACAAGTTCCCACATCATAATAATAATCTAATACTTTGGTTATGATTTTATCTATTTTCACTTCAGCCCTTACACCATGAAATTAATGTTCACAATGAATTTTTCAAACTTGAAACACTTTTATGGAATTCTAAATTCTTTATGTCATTTCCTACTCCTCTAAATAATTATCAAACCCAATATGGTTTAAACAGGGTTTTCAAACTGATAAATCATTTTTAAGCTCAAACAATAATATTCAAAGTTCAACTTAACTCATTCCATAATTAAAATAATTTTAATACTCGTACAAAATATTTCTATCCAAAACTTATAAGTAAGGTCACTAAATTAAAAAATCAACTTAGCATTAGATTCCCCAAACAAAATAATGTGAATCTTAATATCACATACCAAATGTATGAATACCTTGATCAACTAACCTTAATAAAAACATGAATTCTTACAAAAATAAAATCTCATGTTTTCTATTATATTCCTTAAATCCAAACATATAATAAACCTTATAAATAGAACATAAACCATTAAATCACTATTTACCTTCATGGTCACCGATACAAAACCATAATTATGTATTTACAATTATATCATCATTAAGAACATACTTAGGGTTATCATTCCCAAATCATGTGTTTTCAAAAATATCAAATTATAATAGAATCACTTTTTTTGGTTACTGGTGATACTCCTCACATGCTTCCAATTCCTTAACGAAGTGATGCAGTACAATATTTAAATATATCATGATTATTATAACTAGAGAATTATTGATAAAATATTCAAATAACATAATTATTGAATCCAAACATAGGAATATTAATCACTCCTCTTCATATGTGGTAGTATGATAATCTTGACTATGATCCCTTATCCTCTTTAGGGGTATATTCCTTTGACACTTGAGACATTGATTTACATAGTGTCCCATGTCTTTGTAGTTGAATCATTATACATTGGAAACCTTTTTATTACCCTTAAAATCATAATAATGGTGGCCCTTCTCTTTGTTCTGGTAGAAAGCTCCCAATAATTTTTAGAAACCACTAGGGAGTTTCTTTCCACAATTATCACGTATGGGAAAATACTTCTTTCTCTTCATTCCTTTGTTTGATGTTTTCAGTGATTTACTTTTATTCTCATTATTCTCTCTGAATACATAATACTTAGATAATTCTTTATTTTTCTCATGAACACATTCTATTATGTACACATATTATTACAATGTTTAAGAGACCTATTCCCTTTGAAATATTGGCATAAGACCATAAAATATTGTATCCTCCTTACTCATTAGACCATATGAACTTGTGAGGTTCTCATTCCTTTAGAAAGGTTCCATTTCTAAATGAGGGAATACACTAGATTTGATTTTATCATTATAAAACATAATGTATAATCCCAAAAATAGTGAACTAAATAACATAAATAGAAAACATTATCCATAGAAAAACTCAAAAACATGGTTTGTTTGGGATGTTCTTCTATAGTTATCATCAAAGTCTAACATATGGTTATTTTACCTAGTCTAGGATTTCCTAAATAAATTTTCCAAAGATTATGCTAAACTTTCTCTAATAAAAACTATAAAGACCTCATCTCTAGTATATAGGAGCTGGTTCTTTAAGTTATTATATTGTCAAAGATATATGATTTAAATCCCAAAGGACTGATCTATTTAGTAGTTTTGGGAACCAGATTATATAAATGAATCTTACATTAAAATTTAAAATATAAAATATAGTATTTTGAAAACATTGAGAAAACCCATATTCTCCTAGATTAACCCTTCATATTAGTCATTATAAATTTCTTGACATCCTGGGGAAAAAGAAAACCAAAGAATTGGGTTAGCTCTGATTCTTAGTAAGGGTATACATAGAGTGTAATATATCATAAAAAATGAATAAATGATGTTGTAAAGTCAAATAACTGAAACACGGGTCATTAAAACATAATCTTGAGAATAATAAGAAAGGAATAGAATCTTATCAAATAATGTCTTATAAACAACCACGTGAGAATGAAACATAACCATAGATATTCTCATAGTAAAATATTCACATGAATTATCAATAACTAATCTCAAAATGAGATAATTAATAATTCATGTGGTATAAAACACACCATCAATGCCTCAACCAATAGGTCTATATAAATGGGTAAGACATTGTCCAAAACCCAGTCTAGTTTGTCTCATGTGACCTATCAATGCATCGAGGGGCTATAGTTGGACCCACTTGAAACATTAATTCCAATTTATTCATCATATTAAAGGGGTGGAACATAATAAACATATACATTCATATTTAATCTATAATATGAAATGTAAAAAAATCCCTCAATCAGTAAACATAATCATAAACTATCCAATGTAATATGATAAATTATATCAAAATAGCACATCCACTATAAAACTAATCATAAACAATTCAATAACATATGGTAGATATTTTCATAAGATATCAACCACAATTAATCAAAATATCCAAAAAATAGTGTTAACATAGATGAAAATACTCTAATAAAATTATTGAAAATTTCCTTAGGGAATAAGACTTTTACTTTGAAAGAATTTATCTAAAAATCCACTCAATTATAACAGAAAAGATTTCATTGGAAAATGACATTGTAAACATGAAAAGGATTAATATAGGCACTAAGTAATTATAAAAGCGGTAAAATCCACTCATGTCATATAAGTTTAAAAAACATTTCCTTTAAAAAAATATACATTTAAATGAATATTTTTAAAAGAAAGTGTGAGTGGTAACCAAATGAATCAATTACTTGTATCAGATGAAAACAAATATAAAAATATTGAAAATAAAAACTAATATAATCATTTTTCATTTGGAACATAATCACAGCATTAAATAATTAATGGAGTAGAATCTTGACCCAAATAATGGAAATTGGATTAGGAATTCCCTTACCACTTTGTAAATAGTCAAACGGTGTTCCCTAAAAAATTAATTATAACCAAATAAAACATTGAATACCATGAAGATAAAGAGATTCAAAATATTATATATTAGTTTTAGTTATACATACACAACACACAAGGAATAAGTGGAGAATAATTCATATATCATAGAAATAAAAGTGAGATGTGAAAACCCTTACATGAGGTTCGACTTCCTTTAAACGAGTTTGAACCTACTGTATAGTGTTTTCAAACATATTATTAACTTATAATAGAATCATATTAATATTTATTATATCATATATTATCCCCTTAAAACTGTTTACCACACATTTGTTAATATTATTTATTCTTTTCATTATTTCGAGTGTTAATTACTTTGTTTATCATGCTTGTTTCGTCATAAAAGTCTTGGTTCTCTTAAATCGGGTATAGATAAAAACTTTACATAGTAAAATTAATTCCATAAATATCATATTTAACCACTAAATAAATATTTAGAACCATTTTTGATTTTTATTGTAGAAAATTAATTACAACGCTATGTGGAGACGGTAAGTCATACGTATTCAATTACGTTACTTTCATTTTTTGTATAAAGGATAAAAGGTATAATATGGTTGTTTCATAATAAAAATAACATATAAGTATATATATGATACTATATTTATTATTATATAAGAAAAAACCACACATGAAGAGGAAGTGAAGGAAGAAATGAATTTGAATGAGTTGGTTAAAATGATTACCTCTTCTTTGGTGGACTTCCTTTAGATCTCTTCTAAATTCATCTAGAGTTTGTATTTTTAGAGTACCAAGACCTCCAGAACTTGCATAATTATGTTAGAAAGATAAATATAGAGTGTTAAGTTGATATAGAAGGCTCAATGTGGTTAAATTAAATGAATGAATGAGCTCCCTTTTAAAATTGATGTGAGGGGAACCCTTTGAAATCCTAAAAATATTAAATTATAATGAATTTATTTTCAATCCAAATACAACCAAACAGACAAGGATTTGAATATAATATGAGATAATTTTTTAATGTAATTATCTGAAATAAAATTTACATGTTTTTATTTTCGTTTAAACCTTATCATTTTGATTGAATTTAGTTAACATAATTTAATTTTAATTATGGTAACAATTTATTTAATATTAAAAGTATTAGATTTTAATTATAAAATTTCACTTGAACCATAAATGAATAATTTATGAAATTTTAAATGAAATAATTATTAATTTTTTATTTTAAAATATTTGTAATTATTTTTAAATAATTTAATAAAATACTATTTTGATAAAATATCATTAGTGTCAATTTTGACTCTCTTCATTACTTTGGACATAAGAAAAACAAAACAATAAAATAAATTAGAAAAAAAACATTTAATATACACCAAATATGTCATAATAATCCAAAAAAAATTTGATCACTTTAAAGAATTTAAATTATATTTATTTTAATATTTTTAATATCATTTATTTGATTGTTTTATTAATAAACTTTTTACTGCATTATCATTGTATAATTATTTAAGGTAATTATTTCATCACTAAAAATTATATATAAAATACTATCATGTAGATAAATGTTTTATATTTTAAAATAATATCTATAGTTGAAGATATATTCTGAATAACACTATGTTAAAAATAATATACTTATTAAAATATGAATGCTAAATCTTTGTCTTTTATTTAAATAAAATATTAAAAATATCCAAAACTCATCCAAATGGTCCCCAATAATCATAAATAAATTTATATGATAAAAATTAGATTATTAATTTCATAATGGACACTTAAACTCATTAATAACCTACCTTTGTATCCATGTGGACACATAAGAGTCATTTATGATAAGAAAAAGTGACATTTGTGATTTTCATTAATTTAAATAATATAAAAGTCATTGTTATAGACAAGGGTACATTAAATAACTCAAATTTTAACCATAGGTGTTAAGGGTTGAAGATAAACCATCCAATAAAATTTGTAAAACTTTTAGGGTAATTTTATAATCCTTATCATTTTATTTTTAACCAAGATTACGCAATTTACTCTATCATAGTAACAAAAAATAGCAATGGTACTATTCATATTGGTAAAAAAATATAAGAAGAACATTTAATAAATTTTTTATTCTGAATCCAAGCATGATTTCAATTTTTTAATATTCAAAAAAAAGTTACATAATTTAATTTAAAATTAATCTCGTAAAATGTAACGAAAAACGTTTTTATTGAAAAATGTATTTTTAAGCCCAAAAATGTATGTATTCTAAAATAATAAATAATTATTATTAAAATGAAATGGATTATATTATTTATAACTAAATATTTCTTAAGTTCTATTGATATAAAATTAAAATCATAATCATTCTTTAGTATATAGAAATTAATAATTTTATACAATTTGGGATTTTTAACTATTCACAGGAAAATAAATATTCTCTGAAGGATACCAAAAATTCACCCTAATATAATTTTAACATTAAATTTTTTAAAATGATGTTTATTTTTTCAAATATATTTAAATAAATTTAAATTTCATATTTAAAACAATTGTCCCATTAAAAGATTGTAAATTTTCCATTTGGAAAATATTTCTTTTTATGCTTAAATTGGATTTATTCTTATCTTACACATATAAAAATTATAGGATGAATTTAAAATAATTTTGTTGAATATATAACATATAAATTTTATTATGATATTTCAATAATAGTGATTAATTTGATTTATTAAGATAAAATTCTATTGTGCTCATAAAAATAGTTTTTTATAAAAAACAGGTCCTTTATGTTTAATTGGTTTTAATTTTAATTTTTAATTAATTGGTTACCAATGAAGTTATTTTATAAATATCTGTAAAATATATTTTTATAATTTTTTTGTTCCTATCATTACTATGGATAGGTGATAACGATCACATAATAATATTTCATTGATCATAAGATATTGAAGATATTAAATTTAAAAAGTGACATACTATAAACTCATAGGTTGCTACATACCCAGTATATTGCATTAAAGTCACACCACACCTCACCATTATTCCAAAAAATCAAGTATAAAAATATCTAAATAGATGACCAGGTACAATAGTAGGTTTCCATGTAGCAGATAGCTAGAGGACTGATCGCACCACGATTCACTTCTTTATTTCACCAATACATCACTATTTTAAACTGGTTTTATATTAATAATTAAAAATATAATAAAACAATTATCTTCTCATTTTATTCAATTATTAAATTTTTATCACTATTAAAAATGTATATTATACTTGTTTTTTTTATTTAATTTGTAGGAGGATGTGATTTTTAGGGTCGGAGATGATGTAGAAGGAAAATGGGCCAAGCTCCATGGAAGTCCAAGGACATATGTCCACTATTTTATATGTCCCATGAAATCCATGCATAAAAATGAGATTAAAATTTTGTTTTCTGGTCCACCACTCATTGGGATACAACTAATCTCAAGACACACAATACTAATCCATCCATCTAATGTCCCAGCCGAACTGATTTTTCCAAAGAACATTATCTCCACAAAGTCAAAAGTTAGGTTCGGTGTTTCGACTATATCACCCATTCCATATGTTTAATTTACACCACATTTTACATGGTGATATTAAATATTTCTTCCAAAAAAATTATATTTTCACAAGTCGAGATATTTCCATTTACCAACCCACCACTGAGACACAAGTGGTATCATCAAATCTGGGTTCCCAAAACCACTTTCCATTTTGACTATAAAATGGAACCATGGGAACCTTGTTTGGGAGTTCAAACAATGAGTTAAATGTTTCCATATTGGAGTTAAACATTATTCCTCTCATCACATTTTAGGTCCTATAACTCCCTATCCTCATTGTTAGATCTCTTAAAACAAGGATCCCTTCATCAAATCCTTCTCCTCCTACTCGTGTTGTAATATTTATGTTTGCATAATAAAATTCTCAGTTTCTCTTCTATTTCTTCTATTTTATTAAATTTCATACTTCTATACTCATAATATTTGGGATTTCAATAAATAGTAGAAAATTTATTAGGTTATACTCCTTCCACAACCTTTATAAATGAAAAATGTTTCTACGACGACTATAACACTCATTGAAGAGTACTTTTTCTTCGTAATTGATCTAATTTTCACCTTATTCACTTTTTTTAAATAATTAGATACTATAACTCACAAAATATGATCCATGAATTTTGATTTTAATTTAAAATAAAAAAATAAATCAATTCAATAATTTACACAGAACTCGCGAGGTTGAGTAATGTGTGAATTGTGAGAGTGCGGTCTTAATGAGTAAAGAAAAACCACATAGGATCAATTTGTAGAGTTCAAATATAAAAAATGAATTCAATCCATCCTAATTTATAGAATTTATATGTGTCATTATTTACCGCTAGACATAATTTAGCCTTGTAATGATAATAAACATAGGGTTCTATGATTTCATGTTCCGAAGCTATCATTGGGTTTAAATCATTTCATCTTTTTGATAAAGTTAATTCTCTTAGTGTTCAGGTGTTAAAAATTTAGGGGATCATAAATAAGTATATTTTAATTTAAATTATAATGATTAAAAAGTAAGTGAATAGGAAGATTTATATCAACTAAACCTTTTAAAATATTTTCCACAAAACATCTCCTCATTGTGTTTTATCAAAATCAAGTGAAAAAAAGGAACATAAAATACAATATTTTTACAGCATAATTCATTAGGATTTTTAACCATTAACCACCCCATCCTTTTAATTAGTGTGTTTATTTTATTTTCAAAATATATTTAATATGTTGTTTTAATTGCATAATGATTTGAGAGATGGATTTGGTCAGCCACTCTAATGAATCTAAAAAACCAAAAACCACATATAATTTGAGAGCTCCCACGACAACATCTTTCAAGCACCCATACCCTATCCCAATAATAGGGGAACCCTCTTATGGTCAAGGAATCATTCCATGTCTCTATATGAAGGTTCCACTCAATAGTCAATATATTACTCATCCACATCCTAGTTGGAGGGTGCCACTCTAGTTGTTAGTAGAGGACTCATGAACGACCAAGTTGGAGGGTTCTACTCTAGTAGTCAAGGACCCATACCCTAATATCTTAAGAGGTTACCAATCAGATACCTAATAGAGGAACCATACCTAGTTCAGCTGGAGGGTTCTAGTATCATGGTAGAGGGCCCATGCTCAGACTCCATTGGACGGTTCCACTCGGTGGACAGGTTGATGACCCATGCATTATCCCAAAAAGGCAATGCCACTATGAACGTATATAGGGGACCCATTCCATATCTCACAGGAGGGTAACACTCTATTGATAGGTAGAGGACCCATTCCCAACCTAGCTGGGGGGATCCACGATGAATCCCCTAATGATCCTTCTTGATCACTGTCATTGTTGAGCATCATCTAAATAAGAGTCACTCTCATAACATCTCCCATTGTATTCAAAATCCAATACAGAGGCCACCATCATGATCTAAACATAAAAACACTTAGGATAGGCTACCTATGATCCAAAATTTGAGTCACAACGAAGGATATGTGAGACATTGAAGTTTCCTAAAAAATGAAAAATGGGTTCATAGATTGTGGGGGGACACAAATGGAATGTATTCGCACTTCATAGTCTAGTTTTGTTGTTGTTGGAACATGGATTACTAGCCATGAAGTGTTACACAATGTGTAGAGGGCCTACAAGGCATGTCCAAGCAACCCGGTGTAACGACCCAATGTTTCATCAATGCAAATAACTTATTATAATTATTACTTATAGTATAATTACATTAGGATGAACAATTACATATCATGATACTAAATACTATGTGATCACTAAACATGATTTTATCACTTTAATGTTGGGAATTTCAAAAATCTGACATATACGGTTGCGATCAGTAAAGTTATTGAAGTCTAATAGAACAAACTAAATTTTTAGTGAATAGTAACATACCCTTATGAATAGTAATTTTACCCTTATTAATAGTAATATACCCTTAGGAATATTAACCTCACCTATGATATTATATATATAGGATATAAGTGAATGCAAGATGTACCTATGTTTTGGAATAAATAAATGTTTTAAAACTATATTTTTCAAGTAAATTATGATTTTAATTAAAAATTTAATTAATCATATTTAGAAAATTATTTTTGAAAATTGGAATTCATTTTTTGATTCTACACATCAATAAAATGTTAGGTTGAATTTTTGGGAGTTTTCTAAAATACTAGAATTTTTTGGTGAATAGTAAAATACATTAATTTACCGTATAAATACATTAAAATTTAATCCCACTATTACTAAAATCATAAGTGATTTAAGAACCCAAATATAGAGCTTAAATTCCCTATTTAATATTGTTGGTCATGGAATCATTGCTACTTATTATCTTTGTGGAAATTAGTAGACTAATGATTAACATATTAAAAAAACCACTTCCCCTCCACTATAAATACCACCCTTCACACCCACATTTCCTCACACCTCTAAATATTAAATACTTGTATAAAATCTAACCAAGAATCTTCCATTTCCCCTCTCCCACGTCCAAGAGCTTCTGATCTCATAAAAAGACCAATCCTAGGTTCCCTTAAGAGGATTCAAGAGGTAATTTTTTCTATCTCTTTTCCTTTAATTTCCTTTCAATTTCAAGTTCTTTTCTTAATATCTCCCCACCTATCCTCATAAACATAGTATGATAAATCCATTATCTAAAATATACTATAATTTTATGATACTATTGGTATAATATATCATCCAACCCCTTCTCATCTTCGTTTTATTTTATAAAAGAAAATGTTGTTCGTGGGGTGTTAATTTAACACCTTCAAGAACGACATGTTTTCTTTTTTACTTTAACTTCTTTAGATATAGTCATGAAACCATTTTTATGGTCAAACCAGGTTATATTATATATATTATATCCTATTTAATTTTATGGAACTATCTTATGTACATATTACTAAATGATTAAACAAAACAAGTTCGTTGTGTTCAGAAAAACGCCCGAATTGACCCAAACGATCATCACTAAATTTTAACTAATGATTCATCCACATGGTATATAACATTATTCATTATAATATCATTTAAAATCCTGTAATATAAATAATAAATTTTAATATCTGTTCTGGATGTTTACCCATGTTCTATAAGAACCATCATTTATGTATACAAGTGAACGGTTCAAGAAAACCATGAAAACAAACATTTCCAAACAATGGATTTAAACCCAATAACTCATAAAAAGGACCATAAAATAACCTAATGAAACCATAAAGAACCATATTAATGTACACAAGGTTCTGGAATTGTTAATTAATGAATATATTTGGGTTATATAGGACTTTAAAGTGAAGTAATCATTCAGATACAAGGTAAACGAAAATTCCTGAACCCAACTTTCTTTCTTAGGGTTCTCCCTCTTTCACTCCATTTTTGGTATGTAAACTCCTTAAAATAACTTTTTCACCATTATATTATCTTTTATGGAATAAAAACTTTTTCTAATAGAGTTTATGTCAAAAACATGTTTTCTAAAAGAACTCTCCTTCCATAAACAGACCTTTTATTTGTCACTCAAGGTTGATGGTAATTGTATCAAGTATGTTATTATCACTTTGTTTTAGGAACCCAAAGTTTATGAATATGTTCTTATGAGATGAAACCTATTCCTTTCCATGGGTTAGTCATGTTAATTTTTTATATATGTGTTATAGGGCATGTATTATAATGAAACTTTTATGATATGATGGGTGCACCCAAAATTATATAACGCAATATGAATGTTTGAATGTGACGGGTGTTCCCAGAATTATAAGGCGCTCCAATTAATTGGTTTAAGTGATGAATCTAGTGAGATAAAGTGAATATATTTTTGAACAAGATTCTATATTTGTTCACAACTATGTGTTCTATATGATCACAAAAATATGATATTTCATTTTTATGCATTGCCACATTTCAAGTCTTTTATTAATGTTTCCTCTCATGATTTTGATGATGGTGTTATGTTTATGCTCACCCCATGCTATATTGTCCTTATATATCCTCTTACTGATATTTTACCACACTCTTTTTTGATTTATATCCTCAGGTGACTACATGTACTAAGGAGAGGTCAAGTGCCAATAAGAAGCTAGAAAAGAAGAAATTAAATAAATGTTTATGCTTGATGTTGTAAATGTAATGTTTGGTCCTAGTTTTCCCAAGACACTAAAACTATAGATCCTCTTGGTGTAATACTATTTTGTTATTTACCTTTATAATGATGTAATATTATTGTACAAAAATATTGGGTTTCTATAGTTGGTAGCAGATTCAAGGTTTAGTTAATTCAAGAATTCGGATTAGCATAGTTATAGGATTTAAATCCCAAAGGATTGATCTATTTAGTAGTTTTAGGAACTAGATTACATAAATTAATCTTACATTAAAATTTGAAATATAATATATAGTATAGTTAATCTTTTGATAAAACCCTTATTATCATAGACTAACACTTTATATCAGTCATAATAAACTTCTTGACATCCTGTAGAAAAAGAAAACAAACAAATTGAGTTAGCTCAGATGCTTAGTAAGGGTATACCTAGAGTTTAATCTATCATAAACAAGCATAAATTATTATGTAAAGTTAAATAACTGAAACATGTGTCATTAAAACATAATCTTGAGCATAATATGTTGGGAATAAAAGCTTATCAAATAATGTCGTACAAACAACCACATGGAAATGAAACTTAACAGTGGATATTCTAACAGTACAATATTCACATGGATAATCAATAACTAATCTCATAATGATATAATTCGTAATTCATGCTGTATAAAACATAACATCAAGTCCTCAACCAAGAAATATATATAAATGGGAAAGGGCTTGTCCAAAACCCAGTCTAGTTTGTCTCATTAGACCTATTGATGCATCGAGGGGCTATAGTTGGACCCACCCAACACTTAAAGTCTAATGTATTCATCATATAAAAGAGGTGAAATATAATAAACATATACATTCATATTGAAGATAGAATATTAAATTTAAATAATTTCCTCAATCGGTAACCATAATCATAAACCATCCAGTATAATATGATAAATGGTATCAAAATAGCACATCTACAATCAAACTAATCATAAAAAATTATATAAAATTTGATAGATATTTTCATAATATATCAACCTCAATTAATCAAAAGATAGAACAAATAGTGTTAACATAGATAAAAATACTCTAATAAAATCATTGAAAATTTTCTTAGGGAATACGACTTTTACTTTGAAAGAATTTATCTAAAAATCTGCTCAATTATAAAAGATAAAATTTATTTTGAAAATGAAATTGTAAACTTGAAAAGAATTTATCTAGGCTCTAAGGAATTATGAAATAGGGAAAATCCACTCATTTCAATTAAGTATAGAAAAACATTTTATTTAAAAAAAGATACATTTAAAGAGTATTTTTAAAATAAATTGTGAGTGTTAACCAAATGAATCAATTATTTGTATCAAGTGAAAATAAATTTAAAAATATTTAAAATAAAAATTAATATAATAAATTTTAATTTGGAACATAATAATAGCATAACATAATCAATGGACTAGAATCTTGACCCAAAGAATGGAAATTGGTTTAAGAATTCCTTTACTGATTTGTAAATAGTAAAACTGTATTCGCTAAAAAATTAATTATAACCAAATGAAACATTGAATAACATGAATATAAATAGATTCATGATATTATATATCATATTTAATTATACATACACCACAAACAAGGAATGAGTTGTGAATAATGCATATCTCATAGAAATAAAATTGAGATATGAAAACCCTTACCTAAGGTTTGGCTTCCTTCAAACGAGTCTGAACCTACTGTATAGTGTTTTCAAACATATTATTAATTTATAGTATAATAATATTAATATTTTCTATATCAAATATTATCCCCTTATAACTTTTTACAACTCATTTATTAATAATATTTATTCATTTCATTATTTCGGGTGTTAATTGCATTGTTTATCATGATTTCTTTTTCATAAAAGTCTTGGTTCTGTTACATAGGGTACAGATATAAAATTTATAAAATAAACATAATTCCTTAAATATCATATTTAACCATTAAATACATTTTTTGAACCATTTTTTATTTTGATCATAGAAAATTAATTAAACCACTTTTTGGAGATGGTATGTCGTATGTACGCAATTGCGGTACTTTCATTTTTTTATAAAGGCTAAAAGGTATAGTGTAACACCCCGAGATTTTATGAGAAATGTTTTTTTAATTTCATTGATGTCTTGTGTTGTACGCTACACCAAAATTAGCTTGCGCTATATGCAACATTGTATTAGCTTGCAGTATACACAAACACTACTCTAGGATTGTGTTTCACGCCAGAGCAACCTTCCTCGATAGCATGTGTTGTACGCAATTTCGAGTTTCACTAAACAAGATATTATTATAATATTATTATGAACTAGCCGTTATGAATAGTAATACACACTTTTTAAAATTTTATAAATTTTATCTTTTAAAATAGACTTCATTTTTGGATATGGAATATCAAAATTAGCCTAGGGTGAATTTTTGGTATTTTTCTGAAAACTTTCAATTTTTGATGAATAGTGAAAACACTGAGTTATTGGTTACAACCGAATTTTTATTTAAATAATAATTTATTTTATTTAAATTTATTTTAGGTAAAAATAGATACATAATACCAATATAAGTTCAATGTAATTAATTGGAGTCATTTTATAAAAAATTTACATATATAAAAATGTTATTGAACATTTTACCGTCTTTTACCAACCTCCTAGGAAAATTTGAAAATTTACATAAAACTTAATTTTACCACTTTTGTGAGTGGAATTTAAAAAATCTGAGAGATATGGTTGATATCAGTAAGTAAAATGTGGTTCAATAAGATAAAAATATTTTTGGTGAATAGTAACTTTTTACTTTTATTTACCACGGTTAAAAGTAAATAGGGTAATTAAGGGTAAAAATGATATTATTATTACCCAAAAACATGTTCTAATTCTATTTTATAAGTATAATTCGACCAAAAACAACCTTAGAAATAAAATATGACCATTTAGGTCCACTTGGATTAGATTAGGACATTTATTATTATTTTATTTGAAGAAGAGTTAAAATAGCTAAAATCAATGTTTAATAACTAAAACATTTTTAATATAGGGTTATACATAAGATAAATTAGAATATAAATATTCATTAGAAAGATAAATCGATTTCCTATATAATGGTATTTTATTTATAATTTTTACACATTAAATAATTTAATGTATTTATGACATAATGATTATACAGTAATTACCTTATTAATGAAATATTAAAAAAATTGATATTTTAAATACCCAAATAAATATAATTTTAGACTTTTTATGAATTAAAATAATTTTATAGGTTAATATAACATATTAGGGTTGGTTATATTATTTTTTTATAAGTAATAATTCTGTTATGAATTAAAAAAACAGAATTCCAAATAGTGTCAAAATTGACATAAAAGAGTTTTTAAAAACAATATTAAACTATTAATTGATATTCTATTCCTAAAAATATAAGGTTAGTAAAAAAGACATATATAATAATATATTTGAGATTAATTAACTAATAGGTGTTCTATTGGTAGGTTATAGTATGTTTATTAACCATATAGTGTAAGAATACAAGAAGACATGGTAAAAGTTAAATTATTTATCTTAGTGTTAAATCTAAATGATAAGATTAAAATGATAACCTAAACTTGTCTAAAACCTATTGGTTGAGATTATTTCGACCCATCCCTACCGTAGCCTCTAAATGAGTCACTTTGGAGCCATTATAAACCAAATATGAATTTATTATAAAATAATATTTTAATTTTTTCTAAGGTGCCCCTCACCCCTCTTATAAAAGGGCACTCCCCCTTCTCTCTAATTCACACCTCCAAAGCCATTTGGGTCAGCCAAAACCTGCCCAAATATCCTCTAAACTGTAATCCCTTCATCTTAGAGGCCTTCATTTATTCATAATGCCATATTAAGGAGCCCTTTTGATCAAATCAAAAGGAAGAACCCGAAGAAGAGGTAAATATCTCACCACCTATTTCAAGTTCCATTCTTTTTCCACTTCCTCATTCTTTGTTTCCATTCCAAAATAATAACTCCAATATATTCTATATAATTTGATATTATTATAAAAATTGTACAACCATATTAGTTATTTAATCCATCCTATGAATGAAAAAGTCACCACACCTGCGTACATACGGCTTACCGTCTCCACGTCGTGGTGTAGATTTTTATTCAAACATTTCATCATTTGGATGGGTATAATAACGATTATAAATGATATATATAATAAATATAACATTATTATGATTATTTATATATTATATACCATCCAGTTATATAATATTTTAATATCAAAAGAATGATATCATCGCTCGTGCGTACGTACGACTTACCTTCTCCATGAACGGTGTATTTCATTCCATTTATTGATGTATCATATATATTTATATGCTGAATATATATTATATATAAATCATGTTTTAAATTCTGGAATTAATTAAATCTGGATATAATTAATAATATCAAGAAAAAAAAAGTTGAAACACGTACGATAAATGAAATGATTTTACCCAAAACGCTGCTTTAGCATGGAATTTACCAAAGAAAAGGTAATATAATGTCATAAGTGAATCATATATGATATAATTAACATTATTATGGTTGTATTACAAGTTTATAATTTGTTTAATCCCAATATACAGGAGTCTTGTACACATACAGAAGAAATTGGACATAAGGTAAGGGATAATTTTGCAATCTCATTTTTATCCGAGATTGCTTATACGTAAGAATTTACTAGGGTTATACTTATCATCCATGTCTGTGTTTTATAAGAATGTTTTCATAAATTGTTTACTATTATTCCATGTGTCTTTAAAGTCATCTTTACCCCTTTTTTAATTTTACTATGTAGTATGTAAGTAATCATTCTTTTGATTACCATACGAGGTACTTTTTGACTTTATCGGCAGAAGTACAAGAAGAATGTTTTTTTAACTTATACGACATGAACGAATTTTCATGGTTTCATAACACCTTATTTTCATGAATCCTCCTATACAATATTTCATTGCTATTTTCAACAAAATCCTTTTATTTTATAATTTCATGACATTTTGTGAAAAGAAAATGATTTTGAAGAAGAAGGGATATTTTCCTCAAGAATTCATTTCAAGTGTTTTATCAAAACTATTTTCCATCTAAGATGACATTATTTGGTATGTTTATGTTTCAAGTATAATGTCTCTATTATTTAAATGGTCTGATTTTTCTTATTATGAAATGATATCCAACTGTTTTATATGGATTATGTTATTATGGGACGATGTTTATGAAACCCATTTTATTCTTTTGGGTTATGATGAATGATTTATGACTGTTTTGTGGAACACATAAGAATGATTTCAATATGAGATGGGTGGGACCTATATCTCCCTCTAATGAATTGGGTAAAGATTTATATCACATGAGATAGATATGGCTGAAATGGCAAGTTAATCCGGTTCAGTGATAGAGGACTAGAACGAGGAGTGAACTCGATTCAGTAAGGGACTTTGTCCACTATGATGGTCTTGGAAGCAATGACTTGGATACGATGGAAATCATATCATGTGCTTAATGGTTTCCACAATTACATGTTTTCTTCCCATGATATTTTATCATGATTAATGATCCTTTATGAGCTTTGCCTTAAGTACTCTATGATTTATTTCACAACTCAGTATCTTGATGTTTAAACTTTATGTTCATTTTTTTATGATCAAATGTATATGGTTTGTTTTATTTTCTCCATGCTTACCCTTACTGAGCATTTGAGCTCAGCCTTTATATGTTTTCTTTTCCTCAGGATATAAAGAAAGGTTTTAGGTAAGAAAACGAAATTGGAAGATATTTATGGGAGATGTTGAAGATCTTTGACAATGATTAGAAGATTATATTCTGAGTTTCCAAAGACACTAAACTATTACGGTCCTTGGGTGACATTTTTTGTTATTTATTAAGTATTCTGCAAAATTCATGTAATGTCCATGTATGCCAAGCTTCGGGTCTCTACATATAATATGGTTGTTTCATAATTAATATAATATATAAGTATATAGATGATACTATAGTTATTATTATATAAGTAAAACCACACATCCAGAGGAAGTGAAAGAAGAAATGAATTTGGATGAGTTGGTTAAAATGATTACCTATTCTTTAGAATAATTTCCTTAGATCTCTTATTAATTGATCTAGATTTGGTATTTTTGGAGTACCTAGACATCCAAAACTTGCATAAGTATGTTAGAATGAGAAATTTATAATTTTCATCTGATATAGAAGGCTCAAGGTGGTTAAATGAAACATTGTAATGAGTGCCCTTTTAAAATTGAGGTGAGGGGCACCATTAGAAATCATCAAAATATTAAATTATAATGAATTCATTTTCTATCAAAATACAACCAAATATACAAGGATTTGAATATAAGATTAGATACGTTTGTAATTTAATTATCTAATAAAAATTGTACATGTTTTTATTTTTCTTTAAACCTTATCATTTGAATTGACTTTAGTTAACATAATTTAATTTTAATTATGGTAACAATTTATTTAATATTAAGAGGTGTTAGTTTTTAATTATAAAATTTCACTTGAACCATAAATTAATAATTTATGAAAAATTACACCAAATAATAATAAATTTTTTATTTTTAAATGTATTTTTTATTTTTAATTAATTTAATAAAATTCCATTTTGATAAAAATATCTTTAGTGTCAATTTTGAATCAATTCATTACTTTGGCCTTAAATAAAAAAAAGATAAATTAGAAAAAAAACATTTACTATACCCCTAATATGTCATAATTATCCAAAAAAATGATCACTTTAAAAAACTCAAATTATATTTATTTAAATATTATTAATATCCTTTATTTGATTGTTTCATTAATAAACATATTAATACCTCAGCATTGTAAATTTATTTAAGGTAATTATTTCGTCACTAAAAATTTAATATAAAATACTATGGTGTGGATAAATATTTTATATTTTAAAATAATATCTATAGTTGAAGATATATTCTGAATAACACAATGTTAAAAATAATATATTTATTAAAATATGAATGTAACATCTTTGTCTTTTATTTAAATAAAATATTATAAATATCCAAAACTCATAAAAATGGTCCCCAATAATCATAAATAAATTTATATGACAAAAATAAGTTTATTAATTTCCTAATGTACACGTAAACTCATCAATAACCAACCTTTGTAACCATGTGGACACATAAGAGTCATTTAAGATAAAGAAAGTGACATTTGTGATTTTCTTTAATTTAAATAATATAAAAGTCATTATCATGGACAAGGGTCCGTTAAATAAATAAAATTTTAACCATAGATGTTAAGGGTTGAAGATAAATCATCCAATAAAATTTGGAAAAGCTTTAGGTTAATTTTATAATTCTTATTATTTTATTTGTAACATAGATTACCCAATTTACTCTTTATTATAGTAACAAAAAATACCAATATTACTGTTCATATTGGTCAAACAATAAAATAAACATATTTAATAAATATTTAACTCTCAATAGAAAATTTATTTCCATTTTTTAATATTAAAAAAAAAAGAGGATGCATAATTTAATTTAAAATTAATCCCATAAAACGTAACAAAATAAATTTTTATTGAAAATTATATTTTTAAGCCAAAAATGTATGTATTGAAAAATATTATTTAAGGATGATTAAAATGAAATTTATTATATTATTTATAACTAAATACTTCTTAATATGAATTTATATCAAATTATAATCATAAATATTCATTAATGTAATGAAATTGATAATTTTATAAAATTTGAGATTTTTCACAATTCACTGGAAAATAAATATTTTTGGAAAGATACAAAAAATTCCCCATAATATAATTTTTACAATAAAATTTTAAAAATTCTGTTTATTTCTTCAAATATAATTTAAAAAAATAAAAATTTATCTTTAAAACAATTGATACATTAAAAGGATGTAAATTTTCTATTTCGAAAATATTTCTTTTTATGCTAAAACCGGATTTATTCTTATCATACAACTATAAAAATTATTGGTTGAATTTTAAATAATTATATTGAATATATAACACATAGAGATTATTATTATTTTTCAATAATAGTTATTAATTTAATTTATTAAGAGAAAATTCCATTGTGGTCATAAAAATAGTTTTTTATAAAAACATGTCCTTTTTGTTTAATTGGATTTAATTTTCATTTTTAATTAATTGATAACCAATGAATTTATTTTATAAATATTTTTAAACTCTATTTTTATAAGTTTTTTTTATTCCTATCATGATAATGGATAGGTGACAATGATCACATAATATTATTTCATTGATAATAACATATCAAAGACATTAAATTTAAAAAGAGAAATATCATAAAATCATAGGTTGTTATATACCCAACAGATTACATTAAAGTAAAACCATACCTCACCTTAGTTCCAAAAAATCATGTAGAAAAATATCTAAATATATGACCTAGTGCAATAAGAGGGTACCACTCAGTAGATAACAAGTGGACTGATCACACCACAATTCACTTCTTTATTTCACTAATGCATTACTATTTTAATCAAGTTTTGTATTAATAATTAAAAATATAATAAAACAATTATATTCCCATATTATTCAATTATTAAATTTGTATCACTATTGAAAATTTAAATTATACTTGTTTTTGGGATTTCATTGTATGAGGAAGTGATTTGGAGGGTCAGAGATGATGTAAAAGGAAAATTGCCAAACTTCAGGGAAGTCCAGGGACATATGTCCACTGTTTTATAGGTCCCATGAAATCCATGCATAAAATTGAGATTAAATTTTGTTATCTGATCCACCACTCATTTTTATATAACTAATCTCAAGACACACAATCCCAATACATCCATCTAATGTCCCAGCCGAACTAATGTTTCCAAAGAACATAATCTCAATGAAGTCAAAAGTTAGGTTCGGTATTTTGACTATATCACCCATTAAATATGTTTAATTTCCACCAAATTTGACATGGTGATGCTAATATTTCATCAAAAAAATTTAATATTTTTTACATTTTTAGATAATTCAATTTACCGACCCACCACTGAGACACAAGTGGAATCATCAAATCTGGGTGCCGAAAAACTCTTCCCATTTTTGTTATAAAAGGGCACCATGGGAAACTCATTTGGAAGTTCAACCAAGGAGTGAAGTGATTCAATTTTGGAGTTAAAAATTATTCCACTCATCACATTTTAGGTTATCTAACTCCCTATACTCATTGTTATATCTCTTGAAGTAAGGATCCCTTCATCAAATCCTTCTCCTCTTTCTCGTGTTTAAATATCTATGTTTGCATAATAAAATTATCAGTTTATATTCTATTTCTTATATTTTATTCAATTTTATTCTTATATACTCATCCTATTTGGGCTTTAAATAAATAGTTGAAAATATATTAGGTTATACTCTTTCCATGACCTTTGTTAATGAAAATGTTTCTACGATGACTACAACACTCATTGAAGAGTATTTTTTCTTATTAATTGATCTAATTATTCCCTTATTCACTTTTTCTTTATTTAATGAGATACTATAATTCACACAATATGATCCTTTAATTTATATTTTAAATTAAAATAAACTAATAAAGTAATTTAATAATTCACACAAAACATGTGAGGTTGAGTAATGTGTGAATTGTGAGAGTGCGGTCTTAATCGGTAAAGAAAAACCACATAGGATCAATTTGTTGAGTTCAAATATAATCAATGAACTTAATCCATACTAATTTAGAGAATGTATATGTTTCTTAATTTAACACTAGACAAAATATATCCTTATAATGATAATAAAAATAGCATGCTACGATCTAATATTCTGAAACTAGCCTAGGGTTTAATTCATTTCATCTTTCTGATAAAAATAATTCCCATAGGGTTCAGGGGTCAAAAATTTAGGGGATCCTGAATAAGTGGATTTTAATTTAATTTATAATGATTAAAAATTATGTGAGTAGGTATAGTTATATCAACTAATCTTTTTAAAATATTTTCTAAAAAACATCTTCTCATTGTGTTTTATCAATTTCAAGTGACAAAAAGGAACAAAAAATGAAATCTTCTTCCATAATAATTCATTAAGATTTTTAACATTAACCACCCCCATTATTTTAATTAGTGTGTTTATTTTATTTTATTTTAAAAATACCTTTAATATGTTTTTTAATTACATACTCCTTTGAGAGATGGCGTTGGTCCGCCACTCTAATGAATCTAAAAAAACCAAAACCACACATAATTTGAGAGGGCCCATGACAACCTCTTTCAAGGACCCCTGCCCTGTCCCAAAAATAGGGCTAAACTTTGATTGTCAAGGAATAATTACATGTCTCTGTATGAGGTTTCCACTCAATATTCAATAGATGACTCATGCACTACCCAGTTGGAGGGTGCCAGTCTGGTAGTTAGTAGAGGACTCATGACCGACCTAGTTGGAATGTTCTACTCTAGTAGTCATGAACCCATGCCATGATATCGTAGGAGGTAACCAATCAGATACCTAATAGAGGAACCATACCCATACCAGCTAGAGGGTTCCACTCTCATGGTATTTGACCCATGCCCTGACTCCATGGGATGGTTCCACTCGGTGGATAGGTTGATGACCCATGCATTATCCCCATAAGACGGTTACACTCTGAACGTATATAGGGGACCCATTCCATATCCCACAGGAGGGTAACACTCTATAGATAGGTAGAGGACCTATTACCTACCTAGATAGAGAGTACCACTATAAATCCCCTAGTGATCCTTCTGTATCACTTTCATCATTGAGCATCATCTAAATAAGAGTCAATCTCATAACATATCTCATTATAGTCAAAACTAATAAAGAGTCCAGCATTGAGATCTACACGTAGAAACACTTAGGAAAGGCTACCTGTGATCCAAAATTTGAGTCCCAATGAAATATATATGAGATGTTTAAGTTTCCTAAAAAAATAAAAACGGGTACATAGCTTGTGAGGGGACCCAAACATAATGTAGTCGGACTCCATCACCTAGTCTTTTTTCTGTTGGTACATGGATTACTAACCATGAAGTGTTACACAATGTGTAGAGGGTCTACAAGGTATGTCTGAGTAATCCGATATAACAAACCAATGTTTTATCAATGGAAATACCTTCTTATAATTATTAATTATAGTATAATCACATTACTAAGCACAATAAAATATTATGATACTAAGTACTATGTGATCACTAAACATAATTTTTTCACTCCTATGTTTTGAATTACAAGAATCTGATAAAAACAGGTTTGGTCAGTAAGATGTTTGGAGTCTAATAAAACAAACATTATTTTTGGTGAATAGTAACACACCCTAATGAATAGTAATGTTACCCTTATTAATAGTAATATAACCTTATGAATAGTAACCTCACATATGATAGTATATATGTATGATTTAAGTGAAATCATGATGTACCTATGTTTTGGAATAAATAAACAAATGTTTTAAAAAATGTATTTTTCAAGAAAAACATTATTTTAATTAAAAATTAAACTAATGAAATATAGAATATTATTTTTGAAAACTGGACTTCATTTTTTGATTATAAACATCAAAAAATAGTTAGGGTGAATTTTTTGGATTTTTCTAAAAAACTTGAATTTTTTTAATAATAAAATACATTAATTTACCGTATAAATACATTATAATTTAATCCCACTATTATTGACATCTCTGGTAATTTAAGCACCCAAATCTATAATCACATTCCCTATTTACTATTCATGGTCATGGAATTATCACTATTTTTTATCTTGGTGTAAATTAATAAACTAATGATTAAAATATTAAGAAAACCCCTCTCCCCTCCACTATAAATACCACCCTTCAAACCCTCGTTTCTTCACACATCTCAAGATTCAAGTCTTTTCTAAAATAGGACCAAGAATCTTCCCTTTCCCCACTCCCACATTCAAGAGCTTATGGTCTCATCAAAATACCAATCCTAGGTTCATTTAGAACGATCTCAAGAGGACAATTCAAGAGGTAATTTCTCCCTCTCTCTTTTCCTTTAATTTCCTTTCAATTTCAAGTTATTTTTTTAATATCCACCCACCTATCCTCATCCACAAGGTATTTTAACTCCATTATCTTAGATATACTATAATCTTATAATAAAAATGGTATAATATATCATCCAACCCCTTTCTCCTCTTCTTTTTATTTTAGAAAAGAAAACGTTGTTCGTGATGTGTTAATTTATCACCTTGAAGAACGACATGTTTTCTTTCTCCCTTTACCATCTTCAGATCTGGTCTTGAAACCATTTTTATGGTTTAACTAGGTTATATTATTTTTATTATATCCTATTTCATGTTCTGTAACAAAATTATGTACGTATTACTAAATGATTAAACAAAACATGTTTGTTGTGGTCGACAAATCGCCTGAATTAACCAAAACGATCATCACTAAATTTTAACTGATGATTCGTCCACATGATATATAAAATAATTAATTATAAGATCATTTAAACTCTTGTAATGTCATTAATAACTTTTAATATCAGTTTTGGATGTTTACCCATGTTCTACAGGAACTTCTATTTATGAATACTAGTGAACCGTTCAAGAAAACCATTAAAACGAACATTGGAGCGATGTCTCCTTTCTCTCCTGGTGCTCCCCTTACTCCACGCCGGATAGGGTTTCTTCCTAAAAACCTTCACTGCTGGATCGACGGCGCTTCTGATCTCCGCTCTTCCTCCCTCCTTCTGCCTCCTCCTGCCTTCTCCCTGCTCCGACAGTGATGCTCTGGTATTCTCTTCCCTTTTGGACTTCTCCTCCCCTAATAGCATAGTGATTTTTGTCGGTGTAATATCGTCCGCATTTCTCCTCCCCTCATTCTGCCTTACCATGTGCTTCATACCTCCATTTTTTGGTCTATGTGCAGGCGATTCATGCAATTTGGGTCGGTGATGAGAGGGTGTTCAGTGTTATTTCTCTCCACTGCCCTTGTTGTTCTACCCATCGAAATCGACCCCACTTGTTCAAGATTGATGAGGGTGTTGGGACAACTTGGGATGGTGGTGGAGGGGGTCAGGAGGAGATCTCTATGCCTTTCTTGTGGGTTTTTCTTGTCTATTGGGTTTCTTTTCCTTCTTCTGTATACTTGGTGTTTCTCTCTGGGGTTATCTTATAGTCCTCTTCTAGATTCCATACCATTTGTTCTGGTTTGTTCAGAAGTTTTCTAGTTCATTATGTGGTTTTTCTACAGGATGTGGTTCCTGATGGCCAGAGATGTTGACACAAGGAGGTATTCAGTCGAACTGTGTTTACTCCAAAAATCGGCTCGTTTATTTTTTTTGGCGTGGTGTTGATTGGACGACAAGGGAAATGTGATGATGTTTTACGGTAGGTCGATTTTATTCAGCGTCCAATGTTTGTATGGAGGTCACTGGCGTCGTAGTCACTGGAATTGTCCTCCGATGAGGCTTTCTTCTGTTCATACTCTACTTTTCCATCCTAGTCCAACGCTCCTTTCCAAGTCGGTATGGTGTGGCGGTCATCATGGAGGGTTTGGGACGTGATGTTCGAGTGGTCATTGGCCTCTAGGAGTCACATTCGGCATGGTACAATTGCAATGATGGTGTTTAAACAGTGATAATGGTTCTTGAACGACGATGATGGTGCTCTAACGACGACAATGGCAGTTTGTTATTTGAAGTCTATGATGGTGTGATGTTGATGACGGTGGTGCTGGTGGATGGCTAGTGGCAATGAGGCATGAAGGTTGAAGTCTTTGGTGGTGGTGTGTTGATGCACAAACGTTGATGGATCATGGCTGGTGATGTGAGGATGGTGCTTTCGGTGGTGGACAACGATGATGGTGAAGGATACTCTGGTGAAGACTGCGACGTAGTTGAAGGTGGTGTTTCCGAGGAGCAATGATGACAGAGGTGACTGGATGTTGTATTTCTGTCAGATCAAGTCAAGGTAGGTGAGCGAATTACATGGATCGAGGTTTCTCTTGGTTCAACTCAAATGATTCAGTTGGCATGTGGTCTGAAAGTAGTTTTATAACGCTGAAATTTTCATTGGAGTTCGTGGTGCAGAGCTTTGGTTTTGAAGAAGTGGGATGTCATGTTTTCTCATGATATTGGAATGCGGTGTGTCTTTGTATTATGGAGTTCTTTGAATCCTGTGATGTATTTTTACCCTTACCCTTAAAGTGGCTATTAGAAAATATCAAAAAAATAGATTTAGATTAAAATGAGCATTCCCAAACAATGGATTTAAACCCTATAACTCATAAAAAGGCCCATAAAAAACTAAATCAAACCATAACAAACCATATTAATGTAAAAAAAGGTTCTGGAATTTTTAATTATGGAATCTAATGTGGTTATATAGGACTTTAACGTGAATAAAGCATTTGGATACAAGGTAAGGGGAAATTCTCTAACCCAACTTTATTTCTTCGGTTTCTCCCTCTTTCACTCCATTTTTGGTATGGTAACTCCTTAAAAATAATTTTTCATCATTATATTACCTTTTATGGGATAAAAATGTTTTATTCTAGAGTTTATGTCAAACAAATGTTTTCTAAAAGAACTCTTCTTTCCAAAACACACCTTTTATTTCTCACTCAAGGATGATGGTTATTGTATCAAGTTTTTTATTCCCACTTTATTTTAAGAACCCAATGTTTATTAATGTGTTCTTATGACATGAAACCCATTCATTTCCATGGTTTTGACATGTTAATTTATTATATATGTTCTATGTGGCATGTATGATAATGAAAATTTTATGATATGATTGGTGCGCCTGGAATTATATAATGCATTATGAATGTTTGAATGTGACGGGTGTGCCCAAAATTATAAATCACTCCAATTAATTGTGTAAAGTGATGAATATCATGTGTTAAAGTGAAAATATTTGTGAACAAGATTCTATATTTTTTCACAACTATTTTTGGTAGATGACCACTAAAACATGATGTTTTATTTTTATGCATCCACATTTCAAGTCTTTTATTAATGTTTCCTCTCATGATTTTGATGATGGTGTTATATTTATTCTCACCTGATGCTATATTATTCTTATCTATCCTTTTATTGGGATTTTATCTCACCCCTTTTGTATCTATATCCTTAGGTGAATACATGTACTAAGGAGATGTCAAGTGCCAATAAGAATCTATAGAAGATGTAATTAAATAAATGTTTATGCTTGTTGTTGTAAATGTAATGTTTGGTCCTAGTTTTCCCAAGACACTAAACCTCTGGATCCTCATGGTGTAATACAATTATATTTTTTATCTTTATAATTATATAATAGTAATGTAAGAAAATGTAGGGTTTCTATAGTTTGTAGTAGAGGCACGGTTTAGTTAATTTGGGAATTAGGATTAGTAAACCCTAGAGAAAACCTCAAGTATGAGACTAAGTAAAAATATGCACACAAGAAGATTTACATAGGGATCCCATAAGTTATTCTTTTAGTAATTTTCTTTAAAATGAATAAGTTATTAAATCACGACTTATTGCCTAGTGTTTTGTTCTAACCTTTTCTATTTTATAGAATTGTGCGAACCAGGAGAAATCAGGCCAACAACTCGTGCGTGGGCCAATGCAGTGATTCCTCGAACGACATCTCCAATGATTTGGGAGGTGCAATTCAAAACATCATGGTGATGATTACCCTACTATCTGAAGTTATGAAAAATAACTAGAATAATGAGAAATTTCCTCCTTCACCTAAGAGGGAGAAACTGGCCGTCGAGTGTTTTATGCGGCAACGACCACTGATGATTAGTAGATCTTCTGATCCACTAGTTGTGGAATAATAGTTCAACTCCATGGAGATTAGCTTTTCTGTCCTTCACTGTTCTGAAATGATGAATATGACACTAGTCGTTTATCACTTATATGGAGAGGATGATCAATTGTGGTCTTTGATTAAGAACTCCAATCCAAGTAACAAAATTAAAGAGATGAAATGGGAAGACTTCAAGATAATGTTTCCTAACAAGTCTTTTCAAAGAATTCTTCACATGAAGATGGAGATATACTTTATAGATCTCAAGAGAAATGAAGTAGAATCTGTTACAACCAATGAAGCGAGTTTCACAAGGATTTAAAGGTACGCTTTAGGTTTTGTTATCAAAATGATAGAAAAACTAATAGATTTTTTAGGGGATTAAAACCACAACTTTGAAAGGCTCTTTAAAATCTAAGACATTGGGAGTTATGAAGAAGTTTTTCACTGTGCTCTCAAAGTGGAGTTAGAGTTATTATAATGGTCCCACATCTATAGTGATACGAAACAAAAGATGGAGTATCAAGCCAGGGGATCTAATGATAATGGTGGGAAGGAAACTCGTTGACCCACATGCCAAAATTGCGAGAAGTTGCATCATGGGAACTACCTCAAAGGGATGGGGAAATACTTCAACTATGGGAAAAAAGGACACCATGCTCAACAGTGACAAGAATATATGAAAATTAAGGACATTATAGTGGAATAAATGAGAGAACCACCCATGGTTCAATGCTATAATTCTAGGGAGAAAGGGAACTATACAAGCTAGTGCACCAATCCTCGAGTCCCGGTGGGTAATCAGCATTATCACCCACCAAATACAAAGGAAAAAAGGGAGGGATTAGGCCATAACAACTGTGAAAGTGGAGCAAGATAATGAATTCATACAAGGTACACATTTTATTCACTCAATAACAGAAAAATTCTTTTTTGATTCTGGTTCTACGTATTTATATCTTGAAATTTTGCTAGAACTATTGAATCGAATCCCCAAAACCTTTAAGTAGATATATCTGTAAAAACACCAAGAGGTTCAATAATTACAACCCATTTATTTGAATCTTCTTTTATTGGCGTATGTGGTAATATTCTTCCAGTGAATCTTGAAATACCTCCCTTAGTGGAATTTGATGCTAGAATAGGAATAAAATATCTCTCATTATATAGAGAACATATCAACTATCGGGAAAAAGAAATATCTTTTCATATTTTAAACCATCCCATGATCCTCTAAAAATGCAAGGAAGATCACGAATCTCCTTTGAAAAATCCTTCAACGTTGCGGGTGTTGATTCCCTATGAAGAATCATACCTCTCCCATATGGTGGAGTCTAAAAAAAGTTGTAACCTCGAGGAAATTCTCATCATGAGGGAATACGGTGATGTATTTCCTGAAGAGTTACCCAGACTTCCCCCAGATCATGAGGTAGAGTTCTCAATAGAACTCATACCCGGAGCTACTCCTATCTCAAAGTGTCCCTATATGATATCTTCTATCGAATTGGAGGAGTTATAGAAGCAGCTGAAAGGGAATTTGGACAAAGGTTTCATAAACCCTAGTGCATCACCTTGGGGTGAACCAGTTCTCTTTGTGAAGAAGAAAAAGAAGAATGGAATAATGCAGTTGTGTATTGATTATCAGGAACTCAACAATATCACCATAAAGAACAAGTATCCTCTTCCAAGGATTGAAAACTTGTTCTATCAATTAAGAGGGGTTCCATACTTCTCAAAGGTGGATCTTGATTCTGGGTATCATTAGCTAAAGGTGAGGAAGAAATATATTCAGAAGACCGCCTTCCGTACAAGGTATGGGAACTATGAGTTTCTAGAGATTCCCTTTGGACTTACTAATGCCCCTACAATATTCATGGATTTTATGAATAGAATATTTAGACATTACCTCGACAATGTTTTGGTAGTGTAAACTGATGGTATTATCATCTACTCCAAGAGAAAGGAGGAACAAGAAGAACATCTAATACTTGTGTTGGATACATTGAGAAAAGAGAAGTTTTACGCCACGTTCAGCAATTGTGACTTTTGGATAAAACAAGTCATGTTCTTGGGACATGTGATAACAAGTGAGGGAATTCCAGTGGACCCTTCAAAAACAAAGGTGATTGAGGAATGGAATTGGCCCTCTAGTGTCATAGAAATACGTAGCTTTCTTGGATTAACTGGGTACTGCCAACGTTTTGTGAGAAATTTATCCTGATTTTCAAGCCCACTAACTAGGTTAACAAGGAAAGAGGTAAAGTAATTATGGGTAGAAGAATGTGAGGGTAGCTTCAAGGAGATAAATAGAAGGTTGATCACTGCACATGTACTCACACTGCCAAAAATTAGAGAATGTTTTGTTATATACAGTGATGCTTTAAAGAAAGGCTTCGGTTGTGTACTCATGAAAAATGATAATGTGATAGCATACGCCTCATGACAGTTCAAGATCTATGAGAAGAACTATCAAACGCATGATTTAGAGTTGGAATACACGATTTTGGCATTGAAAATATGGATCCACTACCTTTATGGTGAGAAGAATGACATTTACACCGACCACAATATCCTAAAGTATATATTCACACAAAAGGAGCTCAACATACGTCAAAGGAGATGGTTAGAGCTAATCAAAGATTATGATTTCTCTATTCACTGTAAACCTAGAAAAGAGAAAAAGGTAGATGACGCTCTAAGAAGAAAAGAACCAGCCACTCTATCCATGTTATAGATTGAGAAAGACCTTATCTTCTTGGATATGCAAAGGATGGGTTTGGAAATCATAAGGTCCGGGGATACATCCAACCTTTCCCAAATGATTGCGCAACCATCGATCTAGGAAATGATTAAGGAGGCACAAAGGGATGATCTAGAGTTACAAAACAAGGTGAATGTAATAAACAAATGGAAGCTACAAGAGTTCCATGTCAAAAATGAAGGTGTGACTCGGTTTGGAATGTGGCTCTGTATGCCTTCATCACCCAATATAAAGAAGGATCTATTGGAAAATGGACATAGATCGACATTATCTATCCATCCTAGTAGAACCAAGATGTATTGAGATCTCCATGAACACTTTTGGTGGTATAACAAGAAAAAGGAAATCTTGGATTATGTCTCAAAGTGCTTGGTATATCAGAAAGTTAAAGTAGAGAGACAAAAGTCTAAAGGGTTGATGCATCCATTGCATATACCCATATAGAAATGGAAAAATGTCACTGTGGACTTTGTCACGGGACTCTTGAAGACATCAAAGGGGAATAATGTGATATGGTTTTTGATTGATCGACTCGCCAAGACTGCCCATTTTATCATTATTCGGGAAGATCTCTCTCTTGAACAACTTGCAAGGATATATGTGAAGTAAGTGGTGAGACTTCAGGGTGTTCCACTCTCGATTGTCTCGGATCATGATCTAAGGTTCAAATATAAATTCTGGAGAAGTCTTCAACATGATTTGAGTACTGAATTAAATTTCATCAAGGCCTATAACCCCCGAACTGATTTCAAATCAGAAAGAACTATTCAGATGCTTGAAGACATGCTAAGAGCTTGTTCTTTAGAATTAAAAGGTGGATGGGATCAGCATCTTCCATTGGTTGAGTTCTCATACGACAATAGCTTCCACTTAAGTATTCAGGTGGCTCCATATAAAGCTTTATATGGAAATCTATGTAGGACATGAACCTGTTGTTATGAAGTTAGAGAAAGAAAGATACTAGGACCATATCTTGTGAAAGAGACGATGGAGAAGGTTCATGTCATCCCGAAAATATCAAAACTACTCAAAGTCTGAAAAAGATCTATATTGACAACCATCAAAGGGACTTGGAGTTCGACGTTGGAGATAATGTCTTCCTTCAAATATCACCATGGAAGAGAGTCAAGTGGTTTGTAAAGAAAGGAAAGCTAATCCCAAGGTACATTGGCCCCTTTGAGATCCTTGACTACATAGGAGTTGTAGCCTATCATCTTGAACTTCCAGCTAATATAGCTCAAGTTCATGATGTTTTTCACATATCACTCCTGAGGAAGTACATACTAGACCCCTCACAAGTACTGAACTTATAGGTGGTACAAAGGGAAGATGATCTCTCTTATGAGGAGAAGCCAGTAAAGATTATAGACTAGAATGATAAGGTTATACGTAACAGGACAATATACCTTGTCAAAGTGTTGTGTATGAACTATAAATTTGAATTAGCAACTTTGGAACCGGAGGAAGTGATGAAGAAGAAGTGCCCTCACATTTTTGTGTAAAATGAAATTTCGAGGGAAAATTTCATAAGTGAGGAAGAATGTAATGACCCAGTGTTTTATCAATGGAAATTCATTCCTACAATTATGACTTATAGTATAATCACATTAATAAGCACAATTAAATATCGTGATACTAAATATTATGTGATCACTGAACATAATTTTTCCACTTCTATGTTTTGAATTTTGAAAATCTGACATACATGGTTGCGATCAGTAAGATGTTTGTAATCTAATAGAACAAGCTTAATTTTTGGTGAATAGTAACATACCATTACAAATAGTAATGTTACCCTTATGAATAGTAACCTCACCTATGATAGTATATATGTTGGATTTAAGTGAAAGCATGATATACCTATGTTTTGGAATAAATAAACAAATGTTTTAAAAACTGTATTTTTCAAGTAAATTATGATTTTAATTAAAAATTCAATTAGTCATACATAGAAAATTATTTTTGAAAAATGGAATTCATTTTTGGATTCTATACGTTGAAAAATAGTTAGGGTAAATTATTTGTATTTTTCTAAAATACTTGAATTTTTACTGAATAGTAAAATACATTAATTTAACGTATAAATACAATATCATTTAAACTAACTATCTTGACATCACAAGTGATGTAATCACCCAAATATTGAACTCGTATGCCTTATTTACTATTCTTAGTCATATAATAATCGTTATTTCTCATATTTTTTGAAATTAATAAAGTAATGATTAAAATATTAAGAAAACCCCTCTCCCCTCCATTATAAATACCTCCCTTCACACCCTCATTTCCTTACACCTCTAAAGCCAAAGGCCTTGTCTAAAATCTAACCAATAATATTCCCTAGCCCCTACCATAGTCCCAATAGTTTCTTGTATCATCTAAATACTAGGCCTATTTTCCTTAAGGAGGATCTCAAGAGGAGGATTCAAGAGGTAATTTCCCTCTATCTCTTTTCCTTCAATTTCATTTCAATTTCAAGTTCTTTTCTTAATATCTCCCCAAATATCCTCATACACATGGTATTTTAACTCAATTATATCAAATATATTATAATTATATGATAATAATTGGATAATATATCATCCAATCCCTTAAAATATTCTTTTTCTAATAAAAAAAAGTGTTGTTCGTGAGGTGTTAATTTGTCACCTTCAAGAATGTTCTGTTTTATTTTTTACTTTACCGTCTTCAGATCTACTCATGAAAAAAATTTATGATTGAACCAGGTTTTATAATATTTATTATATCCTATTCAATGTTCTGTAACTAACTTATATACATATTACTAAATTATTAAACAAAACATGTTCGGTGTGGTTGAAAAATCGACTGAATTAACCCAAATGATCATCACTAAATTTTAACTAATGATTCATCCACATGGTATATAAAATAATTCATTATAAGATCATTTAAAATCCTATAATATCATTAATAACATGTAATATTAGTTATGTATGTTTACCCATGTTCTACATGATCTTTCATTTATGAATACAAGTGAACCGTTCAAGAAAACCATGAAAACAACCATTCTCTGACAATGGATTTAAACCCTATAACACATCCAAAGGCCCATAAAATAACCTAATGAAACCATAAAAAACAATATTAATGTAAAAACTTTTTTCTAATTGTTAATTAATGAATATAATGTGTTTATATAGGACTTTAAAGGTAATAAATCATTCGGATACAAGGTAAGGGGAAATTCTAGAACCCAACTTTCTTTCTTCGGGTTCCCCCTCTTTCACTCCATTTTTGGTGTGGTCACTCCTTAAAAATAATTCTATCATCATTATATTAAATATTTTGGTATATACATTTTTTCCACTGGAGTTTATTTCAAACAAATATTTCCCAAAAAAACTCTTATTTCATATACACACCTATTATTTCTCACTCAAGGTTGGTGGTTACTGTATCAGGTATGTTATTCCCACTTTCTTTTGGGAACCCAAAGTTTATGAATGTATTATTATGAGAATAAACTTATTCATTTACATGGTTTTGTCATGTTTATATTTTATATATTTTCTATTTGTCATGTATTATAAGGATAATGTTATGATATGATGGGTGCACCCAGAATTATATAATGCAATATGAATGTTTGAATGTGATGAGGGTGCCCAGAGTTATACAGTGCTCTAATTCATTAGGTAAAGTGATGAATCTCATGAGTTAAAGTGAAAGTATGTGTGAAAAATATTCTATAATTTTTCACAACTATGTGTTCCAGATGACCACTAAAACATGATGTTTCATTTTTATGCATTGTCACATTTCAAGTATTTTATTAATGTTTCCTCTCATGATTTTGATGATGATGTTATGTTTATGCTCTCCCAATGCAATATTATTATTATCTATCCTCTTACTAGGATTTTAAAATACCCATTTTTTATGTATATCCTTAGGTGACTACATATACTAAGGAGGGGTCATGTTCCAATAATAAGCTAGAGAAGAAAGAATTAAATAAATGTTTGTGCTTGATGTTGTAAATGTAATTTTTGGTCCTTGTTTTCCCAAGAAACTAACACTTTGGATCCTCATGGTGTAATAATATTATGTTTTTTATCTTTATAATGATGTAATAGTAATTTAAGAAATGTTAGGGTTTCAATAGTAGGTATCAGAGGAATGGCTTAGTTAATTTTGGAATTATGATTAGTAAACCCTAGAGAAAACCTCTAGTATGAGACTAAGGAAAATTTGAACACAAGAAGCATTACATAGGGATCCCATAATTTATTATTTTAGTGAAAAAATTCAAAAATTAATAAGATATTAATTCATGACCTTTTGACTTATGTTTTTTTCACACCTTTTCTATTTTAGAGAATGGTGGGAATGAGGAGAAATCAGACCAACAAATTGTGCGAGGGCCAATGAAATGATTGACGGAATTATATCCCTATTTATTTGGGAGGTGGAATTAAAAAATTCATGGCGATTCTTACCCAACTATCACAGGTTATGAACAATATCCAGAATAATGGAAAACGTCCTCGTTCACCTAAGAGGGAGAAACTATTTGTCGAGTGTTTTATGTGGCAATGATCACTGACATTTATTAGATCTTCCAATCCACTAGTTACAGAATAGTGGGTCAAATCCATGGAGAAGTTCTTTTCTGTGATTCACTATTACAAGATGGATAAGGTGACATTATTCATTTATCTTCAAGATAGAGAGTTTTATCAATGGTGGGAGTTGATTAAGAACACCAAGCCAAGTGAATAAATTAAAGAGATGGAATGGGAAGACTTTAAGATAATGGTTCTTAACAAGTATTTCCTAATAAATCCTCACATGATGATGGAGGGAGAATTCACAGAGCTCAAGAAAAAGGAAATAGAATATGTCACAACCTAAAAGTATAATTTCACAATGCTTTCATGGTACACTTTGGGTTTTGTTATAAAAAATGATAGAAAAATTGATAAATTCTTTAGTGGATTAAAACCACACCTTCGAAAGGCTCTTGAAATCTGAGACTTTCAGAGTTATGAAGAAGTTGTTTGGTGTGCTATCAAATTGGAGTTGGAGTTTGGATAATGGTCCTATATATATGGTGATAAGAAACAAAATATGGAGTTTCAAGAAGTAGGATCTAATGATAAAGGTGGGAGGAAAACTCAACGACCCACATGTAAAAAATGTTGGAATTGCATCAAGGGAACTACCTCAAAGGGATAGGGAAATGCTTTAAGTGTAGGAAAGAATAACACCATGCTCAATAGTGTCAAAAAGTCATAAAAAGTAATGATATTTTAGTTAAAGAAATCCGAGAACCATCCATGGTTCAATGTAATAATTGTAGGGAGCAAGGGAACTATGCAAGCCGGTGCACTAAACCTCGAGTCCTAGAGGGTAATCAGCATCAGCAGCCACCAAAGAAAAAAGAACAAGGGAAGGATTATGCCATCACTAGTATAGAAGTGGAGGAAGATAATGAAGTCGTAAAAATTATACTTCTTATTCACTCAATAATGGAAAAAGTCTTATTTTATTCTGTTTCTACGCATTCCTTTATGTCTTTCATGTTTTCTAGAACTATAGAATAGAAGCCCTGAAACCTTGATATAGAGATATATATTAAAACACCAAATGTTTAAATCATTTCAAACCATGTGTTTGAATCTTTTATTGGTGGAATATGTGGGAAGATTCTTACATCAAATCTCGAAATACTTCCCTTGGTAGCATTCGATGCTATAATGGGAATATACTGGCTCTCATTATATAGAGCACATATCAACTATTGGGAAAAGGAAATATCTTTTTATATTCTAGAACATTCCATGATCCTCTATAAATTCAAAGAAGATCATGAATATCCTTTGAAAAAACCTTCAATGGTGTGGTTGTCGATTCCCTATGAAAAAGCATACCTATTCCAAATGGCTGAGTCAAAGAAAGGCTCCAACCTGGTGGAAATGCCCATCGTGAGGGAATACAGTGATGTATTTCCTGAAGAGTTACCTGAATTTACCATGTATTGTGAGGTAGAGTTCTCAATAGAACTCATACCTAGATCTACTCCTATCACAAAGTTTCCCTATAGGATGGATCATATTGAACTGTAGGAGTTAAAGAAGTAGCTACAAGAGCATTTGGAAAAGGGATTTATACTCTCTAGTGAATCACCTTGGGGTGCACCAGTGCTCTTTGTAGAGAAGAATGATGGTATAATGTGGTTGTAAATCGATTATTAGGAACTCAAAAAGATCACAATAAAGAACAAGTATCCTCTTCCAAGGATTGATTAATTTTTGAATCAGTTAGGAGGAGCTCAATACTTCTCAAAGGTGGATCTTCATTCTGGATATCATCAGATAAGGGTTAAGAAGAATGATATTCAGAAGACCACCATTTATGAAATTTATGGGAACTATTATTTTCTTGTGATGCCCTTCGGACTTACTAATGCCCTTGGAATCATCATTGATTCGATGAATAGAGTTTTTAGACATTACCTAGAAAAATTTTTGCTAGTGTTTTTTGCTGATATTATCATATACTCCAGGTTCAAGGAGGAACATGAAGGAAATCTAAGACTTCGGTTGGTGACATTGGGAAAGGATAAGTTGTACGCCATGTTCAGAAAGTGTTCCTTTTGGATGAAGCAAGTCACATTTTGGGATATGTGATCACAGTTGAGGGAATATTTGTGGACCCTTAAAAAAAGGTGATTAAGGAATGGACCAGGACCTCTTGTGTCACAGAAATCTGTAGATTTCATGTATTAGTTGGGTATTACCAATGTTTTGTGAGAAATATTTCACGATTTTCAAGCCCACTATATAAGTTAAAAAGGAAAGGGGTAAAGTATGTCTGGACAGAAGAATGTGAGGTAAGCTTCAATGAGATAAATAGAAGGCTAATCATTTCACCTGTACTCACACTACCGAAAAAAATAATAATGTTTTGTGATATACAACGATGATTCAAAGAAAGTATTAGGTTTTGTACTCATGAAAAATTATAATGTGATAGCCTATACCTCAAGATAGTTGATGATAAATGAACAGAACTACTCAATTCATGATCTAGAGCTGGAAGCCATGATTTTTTCCTTGAAAATATGGCAACACAACCTCTATGGTGAGAAGTGTGACATATACATCAACGAAAAGAGCCTAAAGTATATATTCACACAAAAGGAGCTCAACATACTTCAGGGGAGATGGTTAGAGCTAATCAAAGATCATGATTGCTCTATTCACTATTATCCTAGGAAGGAAAAAAAGTTATCTGATGCTCTAAGAAGAAAAGAACCTACTACTCTATCCATGTTACGGATTCAGAAAGACCATATCTTCTTGGATATGCAAAGTATGGATTTTGAAATCATAAAGGTAGGGGATACATCCTAACTTTACTAAATTAATGTGCAACCATCGATCCAAGAAATGATTAAGGAGGCACAAAGGGATGATTTGGAGTTACAAATGTCGGTGAATGCAGTAAAGGAAGGGAAGCTGAAAGAGTTCCATATCGACGATGAAGGTGTGATTAGGTTTGGAACCTAGAATTTTGTGCCTTCATCACCCAGGATAAAGAAGGAGCTATTGGACAATGCACATATCTCAAAATTATCAATCCATCCTGGTAGCACCAAGATGTACTAAGATATCCATGAAAACTTCTGGTGGGATAACATGAAAAATGAGATCTCAAAATATATCTCAAAGTGATTGGTATGTCATAAAGTTAAAGTATATTGAAAAAATTTCAAAGGGATGATGCATCCATTGCCTATACCCATGTGGAAATTGGCTAATTTGACTATGGAATTTTCACGGGTCTCCTAGAGATGTCGAAGGGAAATAATGTGGCATGAGTTGTGGTTGACCAACTCACCAAGACTTCCCATTTTATTGCTATTCGGGATTATCTCTCACTTGAAAAAATTGCAAGGATATATGTGAAGGATGTTGTGAGACTGCATGGTGTTCCACTCTCGATTGACTTTGATCATGATCCAAGGATCACATCTAAATTCTGGAGAAGTATTAAACATTATTTGAGTAATGAATTTAATTTTAGCATGACCTACCACCCCTAAACTGATGGCCAATCTGAAAGAACTATTCATATGCTTGAAGACATGCCAAGAGCATTTTCTTTAGAATTCAAAGGTGTATGGGATCATCATCTCCCATTGGTTGAGTTCTCAGACAATAATATCTTCCACTCAAGTATTAAGATGGATCCATATGATGCTTTGTTTGGAAAGCTATGTATAACTCCAACTTATTGGGATGAAGTAGTAGAAAGAAAGCTACTTGAACTTGCTCTTGTGCAAGAGATGACAAAGAAGGTTCAAGTCATCCAAAAACACATCAAAGCTGCAGAGATTCAAAAAAAGAGCTATTATGATAACTGTCGAAGGGACATAGAGTTCAGCATTGGAGATATATTCTTTTTTAGAATATCACCATGGAAGAGATTCATGTGGTTTGGAAAGAAATGGAAGCTTAGCCCAAGGTACATTGGCCCCATTGAGATCCTTGAGTGCATTGGAGTCGTGGCCTATTGACTTTCACTTCCACCAAATATGGATCATGTTCATGATGTGTTTCACATATCAATCCTGAGGAAGTATATACCAGACCCCACACATGTACTAAACTTAGAGGTGGTACATCTGTAAGATGATCTCTCTTATGAGGAGTATCTAGTGAAGATTCTGGACCAGAGAGATAACGTTCTAAGAAACAAGAAAACAAACCTTGTCAAAGTGTTGTGGATGAACCATAAGTTTGAAGAATCAACTTGGGAACCAGAGGAGGCGATGAAGGAGAAGTACACTCACCTGTTTGGGTAAAACTAAATTTCAAGGGAAAATTTTAATAAGAGGGGAAGAATGTAACAACCCAGTGTTTTATCATTGGAAATCCCTTCTTATAATTATGAATTATAGTATAATAATATTAGATTGAAAAATAAAATATCATGATATTAAATACTTTGGAATTACTAAACCTAATTTTTCTACTTCTATGTTTTGAATTTCAAAAATCTCACATACACGGTTGCGGTCAGTAAGATGTTTGGAGTCTAATAGAACTAACTTAATTTTTAGTGAATAGTAACATACCATTATGAATAGTAATTTTACCCTTATGAATTGTAATATACCCTTATGAATAGTAACCTCACCTATGATAGTATATATGTAGGATTTAAGTGAAATCATGATGTACCTATGTTTTGGAATAAATAAACAAATGTTTTAAAAACTATATTTTTCAAGTAAATTATAATTTTAATTAAAAATTAAATTAATAATTTTGATAAAATTATTTTTGAAAAATGGAATTTATTTTTATATTGTGCACATTGAAAAATGGTTGGGTGGATTTTTGGAATTTTTCTAAAATACTTGAATTTTTTGGTGAATAGTAAAATACATTAATTTACCGTATAAATACATCATAATTTAAACCCACTATTCATGAAATCACAAGTGATGTAAGCACCCAAATCTTGAACTCACATCCTTGTTTACTATTATTGGTCATGTAATCATCAATATTTCTTATCTCGGTGGAAATTAATAAAATAATGATTAAAATAATATGAAAACTCACATCCCCTCCACTATAAATAACACCATTCACACCCTCATTTACTCAAACCTACAAAGCTTCAAGACTTGTCTAAACTATTCCCAAGCACCTTCCATGGCCCCTCCCCCACATCCAAGAGCTTCTAGTCTCATAAAAATACCAATCCTATGTTCCTTAAGGAGGATCTCCATAGGAGGATTCAAGAGGTAATTTCCCTCTCTCTCTTTTCCTTTAATTTCCTTTCAATTCCAAGTTCTTTTCTTAATCTCTCCCCACCTATCCTCAACCACATGGTATGTTAACTCACTATCTCAAAAATAATATAATTTTATGATACTAGTGGGATAATATATCATCCAACCGCTAATCCTATTCTTTTTATTTTAGAAAAGAAAATTTTGTTCGTGAGGTGTTAATTTATCACCTTCAAGAATGACATGTTTTCTTTTTTCCTTTAGCATCTTCAGATCTGGTCATGAAACCATTTTTATGGTTGAACCAGATTATATTATATGTATTATATCCTATTTCATACTTTTTTCATATAACTTATGTACATATTACTAAATGATTAAACAAAACAAGTTTGTTGTGGTCGAAAAATCGCCGGAATTAACTCAAACGATCATCATTAAATTTTAACAAGAGATTAATCCACATGGTATATAACATAATTCATTATAAGATAATTTAAGAACATTTAATATAATTAATAACATGTAATGTCAGTTCTTGATGTTGAAACATGTTCTATATGAACTTTCATTTATGAATACAAGTGAACCGTTCAAGAAAACCATGAAAACGAACATTCCCAAACAATGGATTTAAACCACATAACTCATATAAAGTCCTATAAAATAACCTAATGAAACCATAAAAAACCATATTCATGTAAAAAAAGGTTCTAGAATTGTTAATTAATGAATCTAATGTGGTTATATAGGACTTTAAAGTGAATAAATCATTCGGATACAAGGTAAGGGGAAATTCTCAAACCCATCTTTCTTTCTTCGGGTTATCCCTTTTTCACTACATTTTTGGTATGTTCACTCCTTAAAAATAATTTTTTCATTATTATATTACCATTTATGGGATATAAATGTTTCCTACTATAGTTTATATCCAAAAATATTTTTCCAAAATAACTCTTCTTTCATAAACACACCTTTTATTTCTCACTCAAGGTTGGTGGTAATTGTATCAAGTATATTATTCCCACATTCTTTTGGGAAACCAAAGTTTCTGAATGTGTTCTTATGAGATGAAAATCATTCCATTACATGGTTTATTTATGTTTATTTTTGATATATTTTATATTTGACATGTATGAAAATGTTAATGTTATGATATGACAGGTGTGCCCAGAATTATATAGCACAATATGAATGTTTGAATGTGACAGGTGCACCCAGAATTATATAGTGCTCCAATGCATTGGGTAAGGTGATAAATCTCATGAGTTGAAGTGAAATTTTTTTGAACAAGATGTTATCTTTTTTCACAACTATGTGTGGTAGATGACCACTAAAACATGATGTTTCATTTTTATGAATTGCCACATTTCAAGTCATTTATTAATGTTTTTCTCATTATTTTTATGATGATGATATGTTTATACTCACCCCATTATATATTGTTGTTATCTATACTATTAATAGGCTTTTATCTCACCCATTTTTGATGTATATCCCAAGTTTACTATATATACTAAGGAGAGGTCAAGTGCCAATAGGAAGCTAGAGAATAAGGAATTAAATAAATGTTTATGTTTGATGTTGTAAATGTAATGTTCGGTCCTTGTTTTCCCAAGACACTAAACCTCTGGATCCTCATGGTGTAATACTATTATGTTGTTTATATTTATAATGATGTAATAGTAATGTAAGAAAATGTAGGTTTTTTATACTCGGGGTCATACTCGTGCTCTATGGTTCTGTTTGTGTAGGTTGCATCTGCTCGTGTACTTTGGCACACAGTGTGTGCCTGGTCATTTCCATTCTTGTGTATTCCTGGAGTAAATGTTGGGTTTCCAGCACATGGTCTCATGGTGTGTGGGGGTCCTACATGTCATTTGATACTTATAATTCAGAAAAAACCCTAGTGTCACAGCTACAAGGCCTGCACGTCAAGTGTTCATCAGACCACACAACGTGTAGTTAGGTTTTTCACAGAATTTTAGATTTGATCTCTACACTCTATATTTGGCCGATCCACTATGGATATTTTCTCCAAACAACTCGAAACCTATATATCTCATCCTAGTTCAAGATTTCTGTCCATATGGTGGTTGTAAATCGATTTCGTATTCTCATGGGGGTTTCTGGTACACACTGCATGTGCCTCTAGTCATCTTTCATCTCCTATTAAGACTTTGGATAAAAATATAAATACCTAGAAACAAAATATTCCTCCAATTATATCCCTAATTCTTCACTCCCTTTGTATCACGTGATTATTCTATCAATTCATGGCACAGTATCCCAATGGTGAAGAACCCAAATAATAAAAGGTATCAAAGCAACAAAAAAAGGCAAATGGTAATTATCTAAGAATTACTGGACAATTAACTCAATAAGGTATACCCAGGGTGATAAATAAAATAATAACCAATTAAAAAAGTACATGGGAACATGCAAAGCCTGAATATTGGAGGCGATCAAAGAAATAGATGATCATGGTGAATCAATTTAATCAATAAGGGATTAAACCAAGAATCGAAAAATCCTACTTGGATATTGTATCATTTTGAATTAAATAATGTCACTTCCAATGATTGAGAGGTTTTGTTGAATTCGTTTCATCTTGATCTGCCACGATTTGAAGTCTCTTTGCCATCAGATTTCGATTCGCCAATGGAGAGGAAGAATGTCTCTCAGTGATCCCAGGTTCATGCAGCTAACCATAGGAAAATAATTATAATGTTTTTTATATAGGATTCATAATTAGGTTAATTAATTTATTTATTAAATTAATTATTAAATTAACCTGTTTAATTCACTTCCAATGATTTCTTTTACCTGAACACCCCACACCGACCTATTTTAGGAACCTTTTAGGGTAAAAAGAGTGTTTTTCACTCAATCGTGGTCTTGGATTTCTGATCCAAAATTATTTTTAAGAGTTATCCCATTTTATTTAAGAAATTTTTCACACTTAATATAAAATATATTTATTATTTTTATAAAATTAATTTGGGACACATCAGCCCCCGAAATAACATGTTGTCTCAGTGTCTGACTCTGAAAATATGTACAGAAATATTTCAAATCCTTACAAGGGAAAAAACAGGGTATGTACATAACATGTATTATTTTCATAATTTTATACATTAATTGTCCCCTTATTGGTATTTATAGTTCACCATTTTATTATATACATCTTCATGTTATTTCGTGAAGTATTAGAAGATAGATGGAATATAAGGGAATGATTTGGAGTTTTTAAATAATGTTGTTATACCAATTTTTCTAGTTAATGTGCTATATATCTAATTTCTCAAATACTCTATTCCTCATGATACTATGGGATTGTATTATGTGTATCTTTATGTAATAAATCATGAATTAAGGTGCATTAAAGATATCTGTTATCATAGCCTGTAACTTCCATACACGTCGTGTACCTCAAGAATGTATACGGTTGAAAAACTGTCACACCCATGACATATTTTAAAGGTATATTTCATTTAATTTCCATTCATGCTTTGTTTTGGGGGGGTTCCCAATCTTTTATGGAGGAATGAGAGAGTTTTCATGAACTGGGCCAAACCGTGAGCTCAATTCCAGATTTAAAAACCAATTTTGTTTCTTTTATAACTTTTTCATTTTTTTAATATTTTGCACCCATTCAACTTTCTCAATGACCTCACCTGGCCTATTAACACAACCATTTCAATTTGGACCCTTTAAGAATCCATAATAATGGTGGAATTGGGTTTTCATTTAAGGAATTGGGCTAGCCCGGAGGCCCGTTTCCAGTTTTAAAACAAAAATTGTTTTACTTCATATCTCATTCAATATTAATGGTATTTCAGTGATTCCAAGTGGATCCCAATCCCACTGAACTCAACCGCGCAACCATTTCCTTACCCCCCTCTTTGGAGCTCCTGGAAATCGCGAATTTGGGAAGATATTCATAGGGTTATCAAAACGTCCATATTTGAAGAGGTAAGTTCATTCCTTCATAACGCTCTCAATTATTACTCTTTTTCCCCCATTAAAATTCCTAAATGATCTCCTAATCCTTGTTTGAACCTCCCTTGAAGGTTTTAGTTTTTTTAAAATCAGCTATGGGTATTTTTGGGGGTGATTTCCACAATATATTTTAAGTAATTTGTTCTCCTTATTTCTTCTTTCAATTTGTTTAGGGTTACATCCAATGTACATAGGGTTTTTTCCCTTATCATTGAGGTTCCTAATGTCCAAAAATTAGGGTTAAAAAATCAGGGTTTTATCTTGTGTTTCAAGGTCTGAAATTTTGGTTGTAGGTCTGGTATACCTTCCTTGAGGTGCGGCGGTGGTGCATTTGAGTTTTCGCACAAAGGATTCAAGGGTTTCCTTGGTTTTGGTAGGTGATTCCATTGTGTATGCAGTTTTTGTGAATTGGATACTATTTTTATTGTATTTTCATACTTATTGAATTTTATTATTGTTGAGAAAATAGTTTTATTGGTGTTTGTATTTCAAATGAATCTTAAATGCCAATTTCATGTGAAATTGGGTTTTTTTATAGAAATGTTTTATTAGTTTATTTGGGGATTCCCTATAAGTAATTAGTTGATTTTAATTAACTGTAATTGGACTAAAAATATGGTTTTGATGATTTTCCCATGTGTTTGTTGCTGTGAAGGTTGTCTTTAATGGTGTTTGTGAAACACATGAATTTCTAAGAGTCGTGTTGTGTAAAAATCAAGGTTTTACAATGATTTCACTTCTTGAACCATATGACGATTCCCTAAAAATGATTTTTTGTTTTAATTTAAATGTATTTGGATGCCCTTTACGTTTTGGTAACTCAAAAAGGTGAACATAGTGTGCAATTCGGGTTCTTAAGGTGTTTTTTGTGCAAAACACTACGAGATTTTGAGGAATTGTTTTATTAAAACTCAAAGTGTTTTATTGTGTGTTTTAAGTGGTATAAAAATGTGATAGCTGCTGTATTGATTGATTGTAACTAGTAATGGTGTTTTATTTGAAAATGGATTTATATTTCATGCTGAAATTTTTTGATCACAAAAGGGGAATCCCAGGTACTTAGGTGGGCAGATTTGTACTAGTAAGGCTAGTGGTCCGGATGGGTGTTGTCCCTGTTTCACATAGAATTTGGATAACAACAACTCTAACTAAACTATGGGGATGATGATTGGAAACCAATATTTTGTGGGTATGTTCCCTAATAGTGGCTCGTTCCCGAGATTGGATTTTACTATGGTTGCTTTACACCGAGGTATGAGGTACATAGGGCCCGAGACAACCTAGTGGCTAGGGGTGTTCCTGGTTTGTTGATCAATAAATTTTTAGTATTTACCCTTGTATTTGGGTGTGTTTTTCTTTACTTTAAAGTATCTGTCATTTCCATTTCGATATGTTAACATTCTAGAAATTCTAGTTTTAAATTTTTTTTAAATGAAAGTTGCATTTCTTGGAATTTCATAGTCGTTTTTCTTTACAAATTAAAACCGTTTTCTTCTTCACCTTATGTTGAATGAACATTTGAATAATTGGGTGGTATCCTACTAGGTTTAGGCTCACACCCTAATTACACCCTTTGGGTGTAAGTAGACTTGGTTATTTTTGACTCAGGTAAAGGTAAGGCCTCAGGTGAAGGCGGTTCGGGTTGTTAGCCCCCTCCTACTGTGCGGTGTTGTGGAGACGGGTCGAGGGTGATGACCCCTTGTCATGTGGAATCTTGGTGGTTATTTTGATAATGTTTTCATTTATTTATAGACATATTGTATTGACTCTAAATCAATGTATTCAGTTCTGGTTTTTGTGTAAACATCGTTTGGTATAAATTGTTCAAATTCAGTTTATTGATTGTTTTTAATGGTTTATGCCTTCATATTTGGGTAAATCATTACCAAACAAAAATAAATGATACTCGGGCACTTGTGTCATCCCATGGGGATAGGGAACACCCTTCGGTTCATGTCACGGGCTGGGTTTGGTGCCGGTATTGCCGGCGACCAGATTCGGTTCGTCACAAAATGGTATCAAAGGAGGTTTGCTCCTTGGGTCATGTTATTTGGGGAAGAGTCAGGAGAGTTTAGAGCTAAGATTGTCAGGACTTGACATTTTAGTCCTGGGTAGTGTGCTTGGCCAGCACACCTCATGATGAGATTCAAGTCACCAGGGGAAGTATGGATTTATCTGAGTCCTTTGGTTTTCTTGGTTTAATGGTGACTATGAGAAATGAATAGAGAGTTGAGTGAATAATCTCAGTGAGCTCGCAGGGCCTGGCATTCCATGTGGAGCCATGGATATTTCCCTAGAATACTCTCTATGATGGAAAAGTTATTGGAATATGGCTTCCAACCATATATCCAAGTCACCCACCGAAACTAGTTTCCTATGACATTGTCTTGTGTCTCTTTGTTTTGGAATCTTGGAAACATGGATTTTTTTAAGCAAAAAATGACTTAACTTTAAGGAGTGTGAATTTTTGTGAAGTTATTTTCTAGTAAAGTGAAAATGCTATTATTTTTTTTAATTCCTATAAATGAAATTTCAGAATTATTTCAAAAGGGTAAATTATGTGTTTACACCTCATTTGAAAGTATGAACTATGTTAATTGGGGTTTTGAAAATATGTTTCTAGTGGAATTTTTTTTAAACCGTGGGAAAGTGTTTTGGATTGAATTATGTGTTCTAGAATTTTTGTGTGGGGGTTGAAGATGTATTTTGGGTTTGGTGACTACTGAACATTTGAAAAAAAAATTATGAACTTTTAGAACCGTGTCTTTAAATGAGAAGAGTTGAGTTCTTAATTAAATGGAGATTTATGAAATGGTGTTTTTCATGAAATTAGAAGTGTTTTGAAATGGGTTGAAATGTTTTCAAACAATTGTGAAAGGAATGAATATGTGCTTTTATTGAATTATGGATTCTTTTCTAAATTGGTTTGTGATATGAAAAATTGGGTTTTTATATTATGGTTATTGTTTTTGAGAAAGGGAAAGTGTGGTTAAAAGTTTTGATTTTAAAAAGAGAAAAGGTTTGATTTTTGGTAATTAATGTTCTCAAGGGTGACCACATGCATAGTTTTATTTGGGAATATGGATGGATATGAGGTGGGCCCTCAGTGTGGCATGTAAACACGCATGTGTGAGGCTCATGAGATACCTTTGGTAAATGCGCAAGCCACCAACACTGTTTTTTTTAAATAATGTTTTTGAAAAAAATTGTTGTGTTTTGATAATGTATGGTTGGGAGGTATGGATTATGTGTTTTTGGGATTATTATTGTGGGATGTTTCGAGTTCAATAACCTATCTTTTTTGAATGATGTTTTGGGTTGGTGTTTCATTGATAAGTTGGAATGAAGTGTTGGTCAGTGGTCTCTTTTGAGGAAAAGTTTGGGAGGCCAATGTGGTGGCTCCCCTCATGTGTTCGGTTCAGGTTTGTGGTCTGTTGTGACCAAATGACCAGATCGGTTGGGTCCTTGGGTTTTCTTGTAGGGTTGGGTACTCCCCCATAAAGTGTTAATGTATGATTCATGTTTGGCCTATGGTGATTCACCGTTGGATGATCCTCCAGTTGATCAACATAAGGACTTTATTCTTGAGGTTTGGAGATTGAGTTTATCCCTATTCTTTTTCAATAATGTGGATCCCCCTATAGTGGGAGAGTGTTTTTCGGAGGTTGAAATAGACCGTAGTTTCTTATGTTTCCTATGATGTCGAAGGTCAATGAAGTTCAGGGTTGTCAGTGTAGAATGATGTCTTAAAGGGCCTCTCGGTCTTTCGTTCGTCTCATTGAAGAAAGAGTTCATGTTAGGCCACCAGTGTGCAAGATCAGGCCAAGAGTGGCTATTATGGACACTTGCTGGAATCATGTTCTATTTGGGACTCAGTATAAGGTCCCTCTCCTTGTGTTTTATTTTATCCACAATGGTCATCTTTGGTGACGCCTTGCGATATCATGTGTTCATTTGACTATTAGGGTGAAGATTGTGTAATCTTATGAGAGTCACTATTTTGTTGGATGTGTGTCTCCCTATAGGAAATTCTAAATCCTGTGTTCCAGAGGAATGTGTTTCTATATGTCCTTTCATTTCGCTGTTTAGCATCCGAAGAAAAAAAGGGGGGATGTTTGTGCATCCTCTAAGTTCTTGTTTTGGTAAAATGATGGGTTGGGGAAAAGCGGGTTTGAAGTGTGTCATGTCTCAATGAGACCATCTGAGATTACAGTATAATTGTTTTTGGAACTGGAAGAAGATGTTCAGTTTAGAGGTTTCCAAATCCTAACTGCGAGGCCGAAGATTCTTAAATCCATTGATCTCTATCCATAGGCCCCGGAGAGAAGCTGGCACGTAGTTAGCGGAAATCCTAGAGTCGTTCAAACTTTTGATCAAGGTCATATCCTCAATATGAAAGATAGAAATAGTTTAAACTTCTGGTGTCATCATCTTATTCCAATTTCTCACATTTGGTGGAAATAGGTGTGAGTACCTTGTTCCCATGTCATACCCTGAGTTGATTTTTTCCCCTTCAGGTTCCCTTGTGTTTTTTGAGAAAAGTTTAAAATTTGGGTTATGCGGGTTGAAGTGCATAGTTTGTGTGCGGTTAGCAGTAACCGTGTGCCATCCTAGGGGACCTTGTGATAAGAGACAGTAGCTACCGTATGGTCTCTGCACGTCCATGATCCTTGGCCAAGGAAATTGTGTGAAGTTTCCTCTTTGGACAGAATGATCCGCACAGTTAACTCACGGTTTCCCAAACCGTGTGAACCAACTGTGCGGCCATTCCAGCTCCTTAAAATTCTATTTTTTTTATTGTTATCGCATACTAGTAATTTAAAATTTTTGGGTTTTGTTTTGGGTATACCTACAATGGGTCTCATGTAAGTTTCATTGGATGAATTATGATATTAATCTACCCCTAATGTTGGGAAGTCCGTTCGAGGCCCCCGGTTAGTGTCTTGATTTTTTCTTAAGGAAAGTTGTGTTCGTTATTATAGAGGGTTGACCCGCCATGGGTATCATGTTTTTTCTCATGGTAAAGGAATAATGTTAGTTTAACCCTTATGATGGGGAGACCATTCATTCCTTCCCCAATTTTTTTCCTTATTCTGTCTTAGAAATTGAGTTGTCCCTGGTGGTGGGATGTCCAGATTGGGTCACCCCGTACTAGTGACTCAATTTTCTCCTTGGTGTATTCTAGGTATAAGGTAGTATCGTTCAAGTCTATCTATCCAAAAATTTGTTACTTGGGTAAATTTGGGGTTGGAGAACACCCAATGGTTTGTTTACGTAATGTTGTGGTAGAGTTATTCGAGTTCGTTGTTCATTTCAAGTGGATTTCTTGAGCGTCGTCTTGTAGTGTTTGAGGTGTTTTGTTTTGCGATGTGTTTTGAATGTGTTTTATAATTTTAAGTAAATGGGGTAATTTTTTGGTTTTTGAGAGTATTCTCTTCCTTTGTTTGATCAACTGGAGATGTTCGTCCTGTTTGAAGCGGGTGAAAACGTGGCAAGGAAGTCTGTCTTGGTCTATCGTTTGGGATTTGCTTTTGCATCTGGTGTTGTTGTAGCATTCCGGGGGAATAATGCTTTATGGTGGGGATAATTGTCACATCCATGACTTATTTTAAAGGTATATTTCATTTAATTTCCATTCATTCTTTGTTTGGGGGGGGGGGGTTCCCAATCTTTTATGGAGGAATGAGAGAGTTTTCATGAATTGGGCCAAACCGTGAGCCCAATTCCAGATTTAAGAACCAATTTTGTTTCTTTTATAACATTTTCATTTTTTAATATTTTTCACCCATTAAACTTCCTAAATGATCTACCCTAACCTATTAACACAACCATTTAAATTTGGACCCTTTAGGAATCCATAATAATGGTGGAATTGGGTTTTCATTTAAGGAATTGGCCCAGCCCAAAGGACCATTTCGAGTTTTAAAACAAAAAGTTGTTTATTTCCTATCTCATTCAATAGTAATGATATTTCGGTGATTCCAAGTTGAACTCAAGCCCACTTAACCCAACCGCGCGACCATTCCCTTACCCCCCCTATTTGGAGCTCTTGGAAATCGCGAATTTAGGAAGATATTCATAGAGTTCTCAAAATGTCCAGATTTGAAGAGGTAAGTTCATTCCTTCATAACTCTCTCAATTATTACTCTTTTTCCCCAATTAAAATTCCTAAATGATCTCCTTATCCTTTTTAGAACCTCCCTTGAAGGTTTTTTTTTTTTTTAAATCAGTTACTGGTATTTTTGGGGGCGATTTGTACAAGATATTTTAAGTAAGTTGTTCTCCTTCTTTCTTCTTTCAATTTATTTAGGGTTACATCCAATGTACATAGGGTTTCTTCCCTTATCATTGAGGTTACTAATGTTCAAAACGTTGGGTTAAAAATTAGGCTTTTATCTTGTGTTTTATGCTCTGAAATTCTGGTTTTAGGTCTGGTTTACCTTCATTGAGGTGCGGCGGTGGTGCGTTTGAGTTTTCGCACAAAGGATTCAAGGGTTTCCTTGGTTTTTGTTGGTGATTCCATTGTGTATGAAGTTTTTGTGAATTGGATACTATTTTTATGGTATTTTCATGGTTATTGAATTTTATTATTGCTGAAAAAATAGTTTTAGTGGTGTTTGTATTGCAAATGAATCTTAAATGCCAATTTCATGTGAAATTGGGTTTTTTTTATAGAAATGTTTTATTAGTTTATTTGGGGATTCCCTATAAGTAATTAGTTGATTTTAATGAACTTTAATAGGACTGAAAATACTGTTTTGATGATTTTCCCATGTGTTTGTTGTTGTGAAAGTTGGCTTTAATGGTGTTTGTGAAACACATGAATTTCTAAGAGTCGTGTTGTGTAAAAATGGAGGTTTTACAATGATGTCACTTCTTAAACCATATGTGGCTTCCATAAAAATGATTTTTTGTTTTAATTTAAATTTATTTGGATGCCCTTTACGTTTTGGTAACTCAAAAAGGTGCACATAGTGTGCAATTTGGGTTCTTAAGGTGTTTTTTTGTGCAAAACACTACGAGATTTTGAGGAATTGTTTTATTAAAAATAAAAGTGTTTTTTGTGTGTTTTAAGTGGTATAAAAATGTGATAGATACTGTATTTATTGTATGTGACTAGTAGTGGTGTTTTATTTGAAAATTTATTTACGTTTCATGCTGAAATTGTTTGAGCACAAAAGGGGAATACAAGGTACTTAGGTGGGCAGATTTATACTAGTACGGCTAGTGGACCGGATGGGTGTTGTCCCTGTTTCACCTAGCATTTGGATAAAGACAACTCTAACTAAACTATGTGGATGATGATTGGTAGACAATATTTTGTGGGTATGTTACCTACTAGTGGCTCGTGCACGAGAGTGGATTTTACTATGGTTTCTTTACATCGAGGTACGAGGAACATAGGGCCCGACACAACCTAGTGCCTAGGGGTGTTCCTGGTTTGTTCCACACTGGATTTTTAGTATTTACCCTTGTATTTGGGTTTTTTTCAGTAATTTAAAGTATCTATCATTTCCATTTCGATATGTTAACATTCTGGAAATTCTAGTTTGAAAACTTTTTTTAAAATGAAAGTTGCATTTCTTGGAATTTCATCGTCGTTTTTCTTTACGAATTAAAACTATTTGCTTTTTCAGCTTATATTGCATGCACTTTGGAATCATTGGATGGTATCCTACTGAACATAGGCTCACACACTACTTACACCCGTTGGGTGTAAGTATACTTGGTTAAGTTTGACTCAGGTAAAGGTAAGGCCTCAGGTGAAGGCGGTTTGGGTTGTTAGCCCCCTCCTATTGTGCGATGTTGTGGAGACGGCTCGGGGGTGATGACCCCTTGTCATGTAGAATCTTGGTGGTTGTTTTGATAATGTTTTCATTTATTTATAGACATATTTTGTTGACTCTATACCAATTTATTCAGTTCTGGTTTTTGTATAAACATCATTTGGTATAAATATTTTAGATTCAGTTTATTGATTGTTTTTAATGGTTTATGCCTTCATATTCGGGTAAATCGTTCCCAAACAAAAATAAATGATACCCGGGCACTTGTGCTAGCCTGTGGGGATAGGGAACGCACTTTGGGTCATGTCATGGGCTAGGTTTGGTGACGGTTTTGGTGGCGAATAGATTCAGTTCGTTACAAAAACACACCATGTATCCCTAGTTATGTGTCAGGGATACAGAGTAAATAGAATACATAAGGTGTATCTAGCTTGTATACATTGTGTATCCTACATGTTTATTTGAAAATTAAAATTAATTAATTACTCCATTAATCCTAATCAACATGTGTCTCTTTGTCATTAATTTGAAGTAAACACAATGTGATAGGTTATATATATATATATATATTAAATTGTTAATTATTCATATAAAATTATAAAATACAAGTTTTTAATGGTCGTTACATGTTGTGTGCTTCATGTGTAATGAAATATGTACATGCTACATAAATCAACATGTGTTTGTGTGTCATTTATTGATAGTACATGTTATATAATTATGTGTCATGTCATGTATGATATATATCATGTGATTGCATATTACAAAACCAAAAATCATGCTGGGTGGTTTGGAAGGGTACATATTATGTTTTCTCCATGGTCACGTTTTTTACTTCGTTAATTTTAAATAAAAAATTAATTTATTTAATTAATTTAAAACTATTTTGAAATTAATTCTAGTTTATTAAATTAAGATTCATTACTTGTATAGAGGGTCATAATATTGACTGACATTCGTATGAATTGGATTTCTTTAAACTTAATTATTTTATGTTCTCTATAATTTTTATTATTAAATTAAAAATATTGTTATTATGTCATATTCTCCTCCTATTATAGTAGGACCTATGTATCCATAGTTTCTTTTATGTAAATCTTGTAATAATTACATTGGTTCCCCTTAACTTTATATGAGTAAATCATATGTAAGTATGGATCCCTTAGGATATTGGAGGCAGTTCATGATGGAGATGAGGTGAAATCGACATGGGTGATACATAGAATAGAGGTGGAATACTATATCTCGAGCCAAGGATGGCCCATAGAGTCCCCCCCCCCAAGTTCAATGGTTTTCTTATTATATACTCAATAAAAACCTAGTAGATAAATCTCAAGATCAAGACACAAGTTCAATTTTGTCTTTTTCATGGATATTTATTTTATGGATGATAATCAATACCACATAAATAAATTAATTAAATAAAAAACATGCTCAAATTGAATAAAATAAAAATATTATGCATAAATATATTATCAACATATGGTTTCTCATTTAATTAAAATCCACTTAATATTAACAAGGCTTGTAAAAGGATAAAATAAAATAATTTACACATCATATCACAAAAATCACTCAATAAAATTTAAGTCAGACTAATCCTTTCATAAATTTTGTTAAGATACTCCCATAGTTACTTTTTGGAGGAAAGCTTTGTGGAAATATGAGTTAGGATTTCTGGGTTGGGGTTCCACTCAATGGATCAAGGAGCTGCAATCTAGCATTTGGAAAGACCGTATACCTAAATACATTCTTATAATTTTCATGGATTTCATATAGATTATAATAATAAAAAAGAGATCCCTTCCACTTGAATGTATACATCATAGGACATAAAGAGTCTATTGGTGTGGGATATTGGGACTTCATAAAATAGTGGGAGACTAATAATAAAATTAATTTATTTCATCTCACATAATTTTGTAATCACTTAAAGAATTAATAATATGATTTTATATTATTGTACTAAAATGGAAATTTTATCAACAAAATTATCCCCATGATAAATTTTAGAGAAAGGAAATATTATTACTGGTAGTAAATTTCAAGAATGGTATAAGATCTTGTTCGGTGTATCATGCCATGAATGCAAGGTTTTCATGATAAAATCTTTAATTCATGGGCTTCCTACTAAGGATTAAATTGATGGATATTTTTTAGAGTATAAAAACACTTTAATGATGTACTATATAATTAGTGTCTAATAATATCATCCACGTCCAGTAAAATTCTAATGTTTCCTGAGAACATGGATATCTATAACATTCTCAACCCTCCTAATGACCTTTATTAGAAGAGAAATAGACATGAACGGTTTAATATCTTTAGGGATCTATTTATGAGAAAACTTAGAGAAGGTTCACTTGTTAGGACTCACATAGTCAAGATTATTATCTACATTAAACATCTATAAGTTATAAGGATTATGTTACCTAAACAATTCCACACCATTCCCAAAATCAATTCACTCTATCACATATTCACCATATTTGTTATGAATTTCAATATGAAAAACATTGAGAATTATTTCCTAGATCTCCTTACTCTTATTATACAACTTGATAAGGACATGAATCATGAAAAGATTTTTATTATAGAGGTGAACACTATCATGTATAAAGACCCTTGATTTTCATATATGAACATTACATTGCTTTTGTGGAATACTTAAAACATTAAACAAACAGATACCCATAGACTATATTAGTGTAGTGCATTTGGAAGCATGGAAAACAAAAAAAACTCTACATACAAGAGCTAGATTATCTCCCACTTGGTTCTTTATAAATAACACCCTTCTTAGACACATAATAATTAATACATATATTCATAACTTGGGGAAGAAAACATAAAAAGGGGTGATATTATATGCTCAGTAAGGGGAAACCAGGGAGACATGTAAGCATAAACAAGAGCATTGGGTAATGAGGATGTGATCATAACATTAGAAGATCATACCCAACATGTTAAAGATCATAACATGAATAATTGCATAAATCTTGACTGTTCATAAGACATGAATCATAAGGAAATAAATAACATAAGCCATGAAATAATTTCATATGAATAATACATGGAATTTTGGAATAAAGAGACATGTGATATTAATCCATATAAGTTAAGACTCATTCCTAGAACTAATCAAGGAACTTCATAGGAACCGCACTTATTGGGCAGGACACACCACCATCCCCAATCATAGTACTTTCTTTGTAAGGGATCAGGTTTCCCATATTTCCATAGTTGATTGGGTTTCCCCTTCTTCTAACATCATGGTGACTACACTTACTAAGTGGGACACACTGCCATCCCTATTCGTAGTCATTTCCTTGTAAGGGATCAGGTTTCCCAATCTTCCCATAGTAGATCAAGCATGATGACTTGACTCACATAGTTATCTTATGAGATATAAATATTTACTCAATGCATTGTAGGTTAAAATAGATCCCACCCATCTCATAATAAAATCATTGATATGTGTTCCATAAGATAATATAACATTCGTCATATCATGACCCATAAAAAGAGATGGTTTTGATAAATATCATATCATAATCCAATGAAATTAAATGGGTGTTATAAAAATGTAATTATTTCTTAACCTATGGAAAAATATGTTTAATAATAATTTCATCAAAGGATAACCCGTAAAAAAGTTGTTTCATAAGCATAAAACTTGTGGAAGAGGAATGAGTTTCATAAACATCATGCCATCAAAAAATAAACCATTCATAGAAATAATATGAATAGAACCTTTAAATCATTTCTTAGAAGGGAATGAGTAACATCAATGAATGTTATCTTAGATGTAAAATAATTTTGAAATATATTTCAAAAATATTTCTTGAGTAAAATATCCTTTATTATTTGAAAAGGTTCTTTAAAACATAAAACCCTTTGAAAACTATTTTCTTTAAAAAAATGAAAACATATAAAAAAATATTTGAAAAAATTGGGAAACCTTTTTCTTTGAAAATACATAGAGAGATTTTAAAACATTTTAGAAAACCATTTTCCTTGAAAACTTATAAAAGAACCTTGAATACATTTTGAAAATATTTTCTTTGAAAAAACTTTATAAGAATATAAATAAATCCTGAAAAAAATTTGAAAACCTTTTTAATTGCCCGAATTTCCTGAAGGCATTTTTTATTCATTTTTTATAATACCCGTTTTAAGGGTTTAAGAGGAACCCTAAAATGGCTCATAGGATTTGTGACATGAAAAGGACCAAAATTCTTAGAGGAATAATTCCATATTATAATTACTTGAAATAGCCCCTCCCAAGTGTTTACATCATGATGTCATCTCTCCACCTTTGCATGGTTATTCAGTTAGGCTTCTCATGCATACACAGACATGTCCTGGTAGAAATTATTATCTCCTCTCATTCTTCCAAATCTGTTAGCTATACTTTGGAGAATGTGCCTAATCATAATCCTTTATCTAGATCATATTCCTTATAGGTTCATCTTGGTATATTTAAGCACAAATTTCATGTGGCATGAAGGCCTTGTAGTGGTCTAAATGCCTCGATGTGGCTCGTAAGCTTTATTGTCCCAAAGGCCTTAGGTGTCCCGAAGGGATTTAAGGACCCGAGGACCAAACAGATGGCCTAAAATCCCAAATAGATTAATATTTATTTCTTATATATTATCAAATAGTACCTTCTATAGTACCTATTACAGAATGATGGTCATAAAAGCAGGTAACCCCACACATGATGATCGTTCCTTTTTCACCATAAAAAGTTTTGAAAAGTTCCTCGACTAGAAAGTGACAAGAAAATTCCTTTTAAAAAAAGAATTTTTAAAGATAAAACATGGGTAAATTTTTTTTTCAAATATTGTAGGAGAATAGTATAATAGTTTTGGAATCCATTTATAAAATATGGTTTTTATGGAAAAAAATTCTAACTGAAGAGAGGGGTAAAGATAGACTTTCATTAAAACATTTTCTTAGTTATAATAAATAAAAAAGAGTAATAAAATGGTACTAATACATGAATATATCTAAAAAGATAGAGTATAATAAATATGATGAATTTTATTGAGATATGGATCAAAATATTTCATCAATGGAAGCCTAATCATAATTAATCTTGATAAATGATGGTATTATTTCAATAAACTCTTACCACATGGTAACTTGGGATCATACTCTGCATGTAAGAAAATGAAATTACATGAAGTATAAAATATAATTAAAATAATGAGATTCATGATATTACATGTCAAATACACATCCAAAAAATAATGTTGGTGCATAACAAAATATATGTCTCAAAGAAAGAAAATTGAGAAACAATTTGTCTTATAGATTTGGTAACTTTTGAAACTTAAACCCCAAGAGAGAAAGATACTAAAATGGATATATAAATACACATAAATTTTAGTATAATAGGAATATAATAAATTCATAGATAGTATATATACCACACAAAATATGTGAGTGTTGAATAAGGCATATATCTCTTATAAATAAAAAGTGAGATGAAATCCCCTTACCTTGTGTCTTAACTCTTGTCGTACTCATTCAAACATCCTATATAATAAATGTAATTTTATTATATATATTTTATAGAAACAAATTCTTATATATAATACCATATCTGGTTTTATTATTATTGTATCCCAGTTGATTTTATTTAAATTTGTTGTCAACAGTTTCTATATGTTTGAAGATAAGAAAAATAGAATTTTCTAGTTTATAGACCTAGGAAATCATGTTGAGGAATAAGACTCATCCCATCAGTTTGAATCATTTAAGATGATACATCATATTGGTATTTCTGCTGACATATATTAGAAATCGTATTGATTTGGGAATGTAATTTTCTTCATAATGACAACCTGGTCAGAGTCTCCCTAGCACTGATGTTAATCTGATGACGCTTTTCTATTTTTTAATTCACAAAAGTCATAAGTCATATGAGAAAATTGTGATGAATAATTGATGAAATAAATGGGGAGATTAAGTTATGAAAATCATATTGAGAATCATAATGTAATAAAAGGTTCTTTTAATCATATTCAAGCCAGTCGTATTTAGGAAAATTGTATTCAGGAAGATAAGAAAGAAATATTTTTCTAGAATATAGGAAAGTTACAATAGTTTTCTTGGAATTCAGAACATACTAAAGTTAATCTTCAACGTATTCAATGTCAGGATTAATTCATGATACAAACAAGAGTTTGTGGAAGTATAAATTTTACTAAAGGAAAAATTTTACGGTCTCAAGTTCCTCGTAATGGGTCTTCTTAAAATGTATTTATCATAATGAAGAATACAAATGAATAAATTGAAATGATAATATTTTTATTTCAATTTATCTGGAGTAACATAATGGGGAATATATATATTACCAATATTATTCATCATAATGAGGTAGATTGTAATGAGATAATCTGATTTAGGCTAAAGTTTGTTGAGAAGTTTGAATCATTGAATAAGTCAAATATATATCTAAAAATCAATGAGATTTTAAGATTCTAAAAGGACTTGAATGTGTCAAATATTGATATGAGATTTAAGGAAAATTAAAGAATTGGAAAATTTGGTTAAGCGGGAATGGTTTTCAAAACCCCGCCTAAACTAATTTTGAGGTTCCTATAAAAGGAGATCTTAGTTCACTTGAAAAAGTGACTGAAAACTGTTCAAGTTCTCTTGCTCAGAAAATTATAGAGAAAGTATTGAGTTCCAATTCAAACTTTGTGTTTCAGGTTGAAGTTGAAGAAGATCAACATATTGACGTTCAATACGATCATCTGAGAAAGATCCATCTAAAGAAATTTTATATGAACGAGTCCATCGGAGTGAGGAAATCAGAACTACATCCATCATATTCAGGTTCATCAGACCATGTTTCACTGAATGCAGAATTATGACCTACTGATTGAGTTCCTAGTCATTTGAAGAAGTAAGTGCAAAAGGAGAATTAGGATAGACTGACCATCGGACTGAGACCATCTTATTTTGGATTTTTGGGTTGAGAAGATAAAACTAAATTTTCTAAAGAAGATTTATAGATGGAGGTTCTGGAATAATCTTTAAGACTAAAAATTTCCTCTGTGAATTATTAAAGTTCTTGAAGTTTGTATACATGTAAAGTTTGATTCATCTTACTTTTAGAGAAAGTGAGGAATTTTTTAAGTGTATTCGAAAACAAGAAGTAAAGTGAAGCTTATGATGGTGGATAATTACTTGTTGCTGAAAAGGATTGATTATTTGTGGGAAGTGGATACTGGAAAGGATAGTTGGGGGTATAAATAACTATAGCAGGAAAATTTTTATAGGGATTTTATAATTATTATTTACTTGTTCATTTTTATTTTGGAAATAATATAGTAGAATAATCAATGTTGGTAGGACAGTATAACATGGAAAGGAGTGGGTCTTTTTACTGAAATTTTTATATATCATGTGTTTCCTTCTCTTTATATTTTTTAAATATGAAAGGTGAGGTTTTGAGTTATATTTGAGGGGATCATTACTCTAATAATTTTAAGAGGAAAATAATGTCTGTTAAGGAGTTACGAAAGATTATTATAAAAGAAAATGGAACCACTGATTCACCCCCCCCCCCCATCATTAGTGGTCTTAATCCTATTTGGGAACAAAAATTGGTATATAAGGGAAGGTTTCCTCTAAAAGATCTATCCTAGGAATGGGGAATTTGAATTCTATGAACTATAAGGGGATTATAGTTTTCAATAGAAATTACTATAATATCTAGAAAGATATAATTATACCATATCATATTTCCCTTGGGTATAATTTTTTTGAAGCTGCTATAGAAGGATTCTTTCCTCGTATTGAGAATTATTATTTTATAGTTGTTGATAAGAAAAATCTTGAGAATGATGGAAGAGCTAAAACAATTACTCTCATTACTTACTAAAAGTGAGTTTCTTAGAGTAAAGGTATTTGGGATTAGTTAAAGAACATTTATGAATGTAATAGAAAGGAGAAGAAGGAAAAGTTATAAATTTGGAGGCTGAAGTATGAAGATCTAAAAATGGCTGAGTACAAATCTATTGGTGACTTATTTACAAGGGTAAATGATATTTTTAGCACCATGAGATGTATTTTTGAGAAATTGGAAGACTCAAATATTGTTGAAAATATATTGATAATTCTTCTTTATATGTTTGATTCCAAAGTTTCATATTTGGAAGATAGATATCATGAAACCTTATCTTTGGATGATCTACATGGTATTCTTATTACTTATGAAATGAGAAGATATAATATTATGGAAAAGAAAGAAAAGTTTGATCAAGAAATGTCCTTAAATTTTTTTATAAAATGGAAAAGTAAAGATAACGAAATTAAAGAAGAATCAAGTGATTCAGAAGAAGAGGAAGAATCTAATGATTTAAATACAATTGTTACCCTTCTTTACAAGAAATACAATAAGCGAAAATGGTAAAGTAAAACTCTTAAATGTTGGAATTGTGAATTAAAAGGACATTTCACATAGAATTGTCCTAGGAAGAAAATTGAAAAATATGAGTCTAAATATGATGATTAGAAACCTTAGAAACAAAATTAGAAGAAACATAAGAAAAGATATCCTTATGATAAAAATAAGAAAAGTTGTCTAAGAAAAAGAAAGAATAATAATTCCTCATCTAATGATGAATGTGATAATCAAATCAACTTTATTGCTTATGTTAGAAAAGGAAGTGATTATTCATGTAGTGATGACTATGAAGAATCTATGATAGAAATAGAAAGGATTCATAAAATTAATTTGGAGAATTGACATGAAAAAAATACTAAACTCAATAAAGAAAGAAGAAAGTTAATGAAAGATGTCAAAGGCATAACTTTTTTGAAGGGAGATATTGAAAGAAAACTAAAAATTTGTGATGAAAATTTATATGTAAATGAGAATATCAACAAGATAGAGTCTACACTTATTGAATAAAGTAAACAGAAAAAGTTGAGGGTAGAAAAATCCAAAAAAAAACATATATGTTATGAAAAGTAAGTTGGTTGAGAAAGAAGAAGAGTTGTTTGAAACACAATAAATGATTCTTACAATAGAAAGTGAGATAAGAAATATTAAATAGAACTTCACCAAGGCAGTTGATTTTAATGGTGAACCTTCCAAATAAGGTGAAAAGAATCGTTTACAAATGTAAGTTTGTGAGAAAACATCTTTCATCAAGAAATAAAGAAGTTCCTGTGGAAATTATCCTCTAGAGAAAAGTGGTCTATGATTTTGGAATAAACAACAAAAATAAAAAATTTCTAAACAATTTTACTTTCATTTTGAAAATTAATATTTAGAGTTCATTGTTAGTGTTGTGGATTTTTCAATCACATATATTATTCAGGCAGGTACATCATATCTCTATAAGTAAATAGGTATGAATAAAGGGGGGATATGATAATAAAATAAGATCAAATGTTCCTAAAAATCTTGGGAACTGAAAAAGGAAATTTAAGAGATAAAAAAAGATGATTATGTTAAGAATGTTCTGAAAAGTAATCATACTCAGTCCAAAAAGTATGAGTGATTAGTTATTTGGATAGAAAAACATGACATGGCTAGGAATTTAGAATAATCACAAAATATGATTGAAGTAAAGGGAACAAAAAATGTTTATAAAGATGTGATAAAAGTTAATAAAAATATATCAATATATTATGGTTTGAAAATTCTTAAAATAGTCAAGTGATTTGAGAAATAAGGGAATGTAACTAAATGTTTTTTTACTATCCTTCAGGAATAATAGGAAGGAATTAAAGAGTTGTTACAAAATCACTATAACAAAAAGGATCTATAAGGGGAAAAGAAGTTGAAATCCATGTCAGAAGAATCTACATATGAAGAAAAACTTGGTGAAAATCTAATAAGGATGACTAGAAGGATAAAAATACATCAAATGAAAAATCCAAGAAGAAGAAGAAAACGTCAAGACTAAGAAAATACTCTTATTCTGAACTTTTATATTTGAGAAGCTATGAGGTTACTCCTTATTTATATTCTTTTTTTATTTGTTCTAACTTTCAATTAATTGAAGTAGTTGAAATAAGGGAGCTAATGATGAGTATCTTACTATTCTTTCAAAATAAAGTAATGAAGTTATAAAAAGATTGTTTTTGAATTTTTTTATACACGTTAACATTATAACATTTTTTTTGATATGGGTTCATGTTACTCTTATCTTAAACAAATCCTTCCAATATTTCCCTAGAAATAAGAATGTTGACAGAAACATTTTAAGGTATTACATGAAAGTTTCATTATGGACAACAATGATAACCTTGATTATACACTCTTTTTTTCTACATAATGTTCACCCATGTAAACATAGAGTTTTCTAGTTAAATGACCTATTTTAAGAAACTCATGTGATAATTATGTTTCCCTAAATAAGAGATTCAATTTTTTGAGATGAAAAGTCACAAAATTTTAAAATGAGACAATTTCCAAATAATGAAAGAAACTTTTCATGATATCCCATCTGAATTTGATTATTAATCAGGGGGAGAAAATATATTAAGAGGGAGAGATAAGCAATATAGGGAGAAAAGAAAATAATACATGGAGAAGAAAAGGTGGTAAAAAGAAAATGTAGGTACTGAAGTGGGTATTGACAACAAACTCAAACGGTGATATTATTAGACCCCAGTTGAGTTATGGTTGTATTTTTTATCAATATTTGATATATGTTTGGAAATAAAAAAAGGAGGAATTTTCAGTTTTCAGACCCTACAAATTGAATTGAAGAATAAGACTCATTCCATCAATGTGAGTCATTGAATATGATTTATTGTATTTAAATTTCTACTAAAAGCTAATAGAAATTGTATAGGTTATATAATGAAAGTTTTGGACATAATGACAACCTAATAAGATTCTACCTGACCCTAATGTTGATCTAATAATGCATTGCAATTTTGTAATTAAAAAAAGTCATAAGTCATCTGAGAAACTTGTGATTCAAGCATTATGAAAGAAAGGGGAATAAGAGATGATAATTTTATTGAGAATTATAATGGAAGAAAAGGTATTTCTAATTGTATTCAATCCAATATTATTCAATAAAATCATATACATGCTGAGTAGAACATAAATATTTTACTAGAGGAAGAGATATTTACAAGACTCCCTTTGGAAGATAGATAATGATAAAGCTAATCTTAAACATATTCAAAGTCTTGAGGAAGTCGTGATATAAGAAGGATTTCATGGAAGTAGAATGTTTGTTGAAGGAAAACCTTTATATTATCAATTTTATCATAACAATTCATCTTCATATGTCTTTATCGTAATTAAAAAATTGAAATGATAATATTTTTATTTCAATTTATGTGGAGAAACTTAATGGGGAATCAATTATTTCACAATAGTATTCATCTTATTGAGGTAGATCATAATAAGAGAATCAAATTCAGACTAATGTGTCTTAATATTTCTAAGGAATTGAATAATTTCAATAGTGATCCGAAAATTAAGGATATTTGAAGATTATAAAGGATTTGAATGATTCAAACATTCAACCATGATATATAGAGAATTTAAGATTTGGTAAATTTGGTTAAGTAGGAAATTTTTTTAGAACCCCACCTAAACCAATTTTGAGGTTCCTATAAAAGGATATCTTATTTCATTTTTAAAAGTTACAAAAATAATTCAAGAACTTAATCTACAAAAATTATGGAACAATTATTGAGTACCCAACAAACTTTTTGTTTCAGGTTGAATATGAGTAAGATCATCCGATTGACGTTCAAGACAATAATCTAAGAAAGTACCATCTGATGAAGTCACATCAGAACAATTCCATTAGAGTGAGGACATTAGAATGAAATCCATTGTATCCAAGTTCATTGGACCAAGTTCCATTGATTGCAGATTTATGAGATACTGATTCAGTTCCAACTCAATTGAAGAAACAAGTGAAAAAATATAATCATACCGAATTGAATATTGGATAGAGACCGTCATATTGGGGTTTCTGAACTGCGAATATCATATTGACTTTTTTGAAGAATATTTCTAGAATGATGTTATGAAAGAGTTCCAAGATCGATAAGTTCTTTTTTGAATTATTGAAGTTCTTAAAGGTTGTATGCATGTAAATTTTTATTCATATTGCTTGTGGATAAATTAAACACTTTCTAAATTGGATTAGAAAAGACGAAGAAAAGTAAAGCTTGTAAATGTGGATACCTACCAGTTGCTGAAAAGGATTGATTTTTTATGGGAATTAGATACTGGAAATAAAAGTTTGGGGTATAACCAAATATAGAATAAAAGTTTCTACTAGGATTGTATAATTTTTTTCTTATGCCTTTTTATTCTAGAAAGATTATACTAAAAGATTCCATGATGGTGGGATTATAAAACATCGAAAGGGGTAGTTATTTTTACTGAAACTTTTAAATATCCTGTGTTACCTTCTCTTTATGTTTTTTTCATATTAAAGGTGATTTTTTGAATTATATTTGAGTGTATTTTTACTCTAAAAAGTTTCATAGGTTAAAAATGTTTTTTTCAAAGAGTTAAGAAAAATTATTATAAAAGAAAAATGAACCACCAATTCACCCCCCCCCCCCCCCCATATTAGTGGTTTCGATCCTATTTAGGAACAAACATTATGAATTTATATTACCCACTTGTTAACAATATCATGTTAAAGTTACGCTTCTGGTAATATTCGCTTTATTTTTCACTTGTTTCTTAATTTGTTAAATCATTGGACCTTATACATATATCATGATTTCCTTAATATAAACCATGATATAAATATCTTGTATATTTAGTATATGTGTATTATAATAATCTATAGAACATAGAAGTATGAAATGGAATACACCATTCACAGAGATAGTAGTTCGTATATCCACGTGAACATTGTTTTCAATTTATTGTTGTATTTAAAGAAAGAAATAAAATGAAATATATGTATATATATATATAATATCATTATAGTAGCATTATTATGTCATATATATGAAGTTACCTAGCTAGGATCTAAGCATCACTGAGAGGGGGGGTTAAATCAGTTATATATATTTCCTTTTATGTGTCCTTTCTTTTTCAAACAACATTCACCTCCTATTAAATACTTCTTTTCCTACTGAACACACACAACCACAGGAACATAAGAATTTTAAGGTTCACTTCTTAACAAGATTATTTATGTCCTTGGTATGGTACAGAAATAATCCTGTACCACACAATCCAATATAAAACAATACTTTGGTGTGGAATACAATGAGTACGATATACCCTTACACTCGTGTAGTACTTGGGAGATAAAGTCTGTGTGCACCCTCTTAGAAAAAATAGGGTAATGCAATATCTCTGTGCTTCTTGACAAACTTTCAAAAATGTAATATTTGAAAAAAAATCGTCTCTTTTCTATACAAAATCTGATAGGAATGACCTGGACTTCGTAATAATACTTATTCTTATACTCTAGTCTTATCTTGATCCAATTTAAATAACTTCTCACTTAATTTGGGCACTCAAATATTCAACTTGCAGAGCTCCTTTGCAGAGATATTTTGTGAAGCTCCCAGCATCGCAGAGCACTCTAATTACCAAATATCTCTAGTTCGCAGAGCATACTAGATCACAAAACTCACTATTTCATGAATCATAGATTGGTTATTGAAAATTTAACTTCTTTTTCAAAGTTCAAAGGATCACCGCGAAGCTCCTTTCCTTCACGGAGTTCACTGCCTTTGCAGAGCTCACCTTCTCCACAAAACTTTTTTGCAATTCGAGAGCTCTAGGATTCTAATTAATTCTCTCTATTTTCTCAAGGGGATAAGAGTCTATTTATAGGTTTTTCTAAATGACTCCAAAACCTTACAGCCACCTCATTTCAATGTCAGCACCAAATCGCAGAGCTCCAAAATTTCTGCAGAAGTTAACGCTGTTTCACGAAGCACCATGCCTATTTTCTAGATTCGCAAATCTCATCCTAATTGTGAAGAATTCCATAAAATCCTTTTTCCTGCCACTATTCTCCTTCTTCCTTTCTGACACCATAATTCTATTCACCTTCACTACCATAATGCTCACCCACAATGCACCTTTTCTAATCCATTCACAAAGATCACCGTAATCACGCTGAACGCCATAATCAATTTTCATGTATTCATGAAATATACTTCATGAAGCCCATATTTTTGAAATTCATTCATTTTCCAAATTTTTATTATATATTCAAGGAAATAAACTTTTCACAATTATATCCCAACTCCAAATTTTGGACCCCAAAAATATGGAAAAAACTGGAAAACTACGCCGCCTTAGACAAATGCTTTTACAAGACCAACCATACGGATTGATAGCATAATTTCTCCATCTTTACAACATAAATCATGCATCACATTTTCTCAAAAAAATTATGATCTTTTTGAAATACATCTTATAAAATCAGCGTCAGATTTACCGTGTAAAGTATTACAACTTTCCTATCTTTCTTCACCCACTTATACAAATGATGTGATTTTTTTTCTTACCAAACATCTTTGAAAAAAAAGACAATACATTGTGCATCCAGAAACATCATCATATAACTTTTTAACAAAAATATATCATTTAATTTCACTAAAAAATCTTTAAAACATTCTATGAAGTGTGTGAAATAATCACATCACTTTAAGGGGGTGGTAGTCTGCACTTCCTCAAACCAAATTATCGTATTTACACAAGATGGAAAGCAAAAAGGTATGTTATAAATAAAAATTAAAGAAGAATAAAGACATTATAAATATCATTTATATAATATATAAATATATTTTTCATCATAATTTCCACCATGAGAGGTGGTAAAGTAAAAAATGAACAATCATCATTTCGTGAGGTAGTAGTTCTCCTTACACATAAGCAGTATATTCATTACCTACTAGATGAAAGTGTGTGTAAGTGTAGGTAAAACCATTATCATAACAAAATCATAGTATATTTAGGATAATTTTTTTATTATAAAATCATGGAATAAGAATTGTTTAGGGATTGGAGAATAGAAAATAAATGAAAGGAGCTTTAGGAGAGATGTTACCTCTTCTTTGGGTAACTCCTTTTAGTTTTCACCAAAGGGATTCCTTGGATTTATTTCCTCCTAAATGGATTATTCAAGGAATAAGGGAGGTATTTTTGGAATTTTATTGTGTATATCTTCATATAATCTTATAGGTTTGAGAGGTGTGAAGAATATGGAGATGTGGCGGATTTTATAGGGAAGGGAGGGGACACACTTGCCATTTTTTAAAACAAGTTAGGTGTACCCATGTTTTTACCTAAAAAAATAATCCCAAACCAAAAAAACAAAATAATGGAAGTTATATGGGCAAAATATGTCCAGAAAAAGGTGGTTTGTACAAGTTTTTAAGTTATTTAGGACCTTAATTTACGTTGTAGTCTCTTGTTAGGCTTAACTTTTCCTTAATCGATGTAATTAATTTTAATTACTTTTACCAATTTTTTTGGTAAAAAACATAAATTTACATTATTATAAATTATAAATTATTCTTATTCCAAATATTTAATACATTGTTTCAAATTCCAATCACAAAATTGGTAAAAATTAATTTAAATTTAATCCCACAAAGAGGACAACAAAGCGGGGTTTTTAAGTAAAAACTCTAAAAGTTTGCTATGTTTTTATAGTCAATTTCGTAGTGAAATTGAGTCCAATGATCTAAATTAAAATAATTTATAAAAATATGATATAATTATAATTTTAAAAAAATTAAAATATAATTTGACCATATAAATAAATTATATGAAAATGCATTTTTGAAATAAATTTCAACATTTTCACTATTCATTAAAAATTAAACTTCATAGAAAAATTTATTAAATTTACAATAACCTAATTTTTATGTTTCAATTTAAAATATTAAGTTTATTTTGACATATATAATCCATAAAATTTCCAAATATTTGATTTAAAATATGTTCTCTCTTAAAAGGTTGTTAAAATGACTTAATAAAAATATAGTATTTCATGCATAAAATTGGATTTGTTCCTATCCTAAGCCTATAAAATATAATATATCAAAATAAAAAATATATTTTATTGAATATATAACATTAATATCGCTCGCTAATTGTAATTAATTTAATTTATTATCATAAAAAAACTTTATGGGCGTAAAAATAATAATATTTTCCTTTATATTCAATAGGTGTTCATATCAATTTCTACTTCATTTGTAAACAATGAATTCATTTTATATTTGTGTAAAAAACATATTTTCATAATTTAGTTAAAACTTTTCATAACAACTTATTTAACATCTAGGTTATATTAAATAATATTTTAATAATATATCATTATCGTTATTCGGTCTTGCGTATTACACAGGCATTCCAGGAATGTCATTGTTGCATGTAACGCAAGATAACATAGGTGTTCCAAGTAGAGTAATATAAAATTAATGTTTCATGTAGTGCATGATTAACTTGGTTTTACATATAATTCAATCTAATAAAGTTATTTAATATAAAAAAAACTATTTTTAGTATTGTGTGAAATGAAAAATATCAAAAAGTTTTTTTTTTGAAAAAAATCACAAAATCTTGGGGTGTTACATTCTACCCCTGTTAAAATTAATTTCACCCTCAAAATTATTTTGGGTTATCAATGGTTTAATACTTTAAAGTTTCATAAAAATAAACTCGTATAGTAAAAATGAATACTAAAACTAACCTTAAAAAATGGAAATTTGGAACCACAATGGTTACCAAAAGTAACATATAACTAGGTTTCCACATAGGATAACATAGGTTAGGAGTGATGATTTGACATGGAGGGAAAATGTAAATACTTATATGGATTTATTGAGGTCATAAATCATAGAATATTGAATGATAAAATAAAATTTTAGTGCCTCAAATTCATAAATCGGTTATGATTTGAAAGGAAATCAGTTAAAAAAAATTAAGGTATTAAGAAAACATATTTTTTTACCATTATCTTATATTTGAGTAATTGTTTTATTGACCATGAATTTAAAAAAATATAATTACTTGATATATTTTTATAAATAAAATTTTATTATTTTGTTGCACTTTTATCTATTTATAATTCATTTATTACTTCATGAAATGGATGTCTAGAAATTAACATTGATGCCCAAAGCACTAAAATACACTTTTAACAAATCTTAAGGCCCATAAAAGAATGAAAAATATAACTATTTTTCACTAACTATCCTTTAAACTCTAAATAGTTAATACATTAATCTCTAAAAATAAATGTAACACTACTATTTCATCTTAAATATTTATTCATCAAAAATTATTATACGTTAACCAGAACATCATGTAGGCCAGTGGTAAGTGTGAAATCCTTATCGTTCTTCAGTTATGGTTTCAAGCCCCATGGCCTTTGCAGACTTGACTGCCTTTCACCCAACATACATGATGCTATTTTCTAAAACCACACTAATATAATATCCAAAATAAATATGATGGACATCTTTAAAATAATTTCAATCACTAAATATCCTTTTAACTAAGGTTTTAAATACAATCTAAATATGTAAATACTTCCTCAAAATTTTAACTTAAAATTTTCTTGAATGGTTAACCTTATAACCCTTCCAGAAGATGAAAATCTAAAACTTTAGAAATAAATTCTTGAAGTAATATTAACATTGGTTCCCAAAATATCACAAAATATATCTAGGTTGTCACATTCAATTCATTTTAATACTTTCAACAAGTATTCTCTTGAAATAGGTTAATAACCTGAATTACCATAAATACTTATTGAAAACATACTGGTTTGCTTATTATAAATTATATTGTATCTATTCCTTAAATCCAAAAATGTTGTAAAAATAATCAATTATAACATAAACCACCCTTAAACGGGTCTTTAATTAGTATCAAGGTAATTACTATTGTCCAATTTACCTATTCATATCCCACATATCATTATCCAAACAACATTATCTTAACATGTGGAACATATTTAGGGTTATATTTCCCTTAATCATGTGTTTCAATGGAAATCACCTTACCATTAAATCACTTTTCTAGTCCATAATAACCATTTAACATGTTCTTGTAAATCTATAGAAAAAAAACTAAACTAAACTATCCATATATATTTCTCTATAATTCTTGAATCCAAATACATAAAAACATTGATTATTACACTTCACCTTTAATCCATTAACAAGGTTACCTCATCCTATTACATAATACCTATTTACTTTGACATTTAATTTGTATTATCTTCATCATCATCAATGCAACCATTACTCGCACCACCTTGTTGATTCTCGTTAGACACATTCTTCTTGGGACATTAAGTTTCATAATAACAATTTATTCCACACTTAAAACGCTTAAACTTTGATAATTTCTTAGGGAGGCCAATATTCTTATCCATTTCTTTGACCAAACTCTTTACTTTACCATTTAAATCACAAGTTTTTTGTCCTTCTTTTCCACAGTCAAAACACATTATTTTTCCTCTAAGGCATTCAATTTGGTGATTCTTTCCACATTCTTGACAAAAAGGAAACTGGATATTCTTCCCTCTATGGTCTACATCACCCAAACACTCATCAAAATCATTCCTCCTCTTCTTTGGTGAGTATGATAGTTGGCTAAGGTACACATTGTTAATAAAGTTCCATGGAAGCTAATTATGCATGATCACAACATCCTTTACTCATGTTATCATACCATTTGACTGCTCATCCACAAATTTTCTATCAAATTTAAAATTTAACTTGTTTCATAGGGTTCTATCCATTGACTAAAACTATAAATCATAGTGTAATAAACACTTATCATAGTGGAAAACCACAAAATAATGAAAAATAATTACTTTTAGGATGTCTAAATCAAGACACCTATTTCTTTAATTTATGAAACATTAGGTCTATCCTAGGTTATTCATAGTCATCCTCTATTTTAATCCTTCATGATTTTTCATAAAGAGTTCTTAAATTCCTAATGCATGTCCCTCAGGAGTGACAAAACTGGTGTGCATCAAGGCTCATTGTCATGTACTAGGTTACGGTGAGTTAGACCCAATGCACCATGTTGTAGTTATTACCCATTGGTGTGTTTATACCATATCCACATCCACTTATAGTATCCATACAAGGATTTAATTCTTGGAAACCACTCACTCTAGCCTTTACCAAAATTCTAGTACATTTTCCTATAATTTAACTCATCCTTATACCGATACTTAGAGACATACCTAGACATATCCTTACAAATATACATAGGGATATCACTAAATTTTCTCATCCTATTTTCCAAATATTAACTAAAAATTTTATATGATACCAACTATAGAGACAATTTCTTTTCATATATTAACAATACATCACTTTTTCGCAATACATAAAACATTAAACAAACAGACTCCTAAAGACCATATTATCCTAGTGAGTTTGGAAACACGGAAACATAAACATTGGTACATAAGAGAGCTACATTATTGCCCATTGGGTTCTTCATGACTAGTAACCTTCTTAGACGCATCATACTTAATACATATCCTAATAACCTGGGGAAGGAAACAAAAAAAGGGTGACATCATATGCTCAGAAGGGTCAAAAAGGGAGACATTTAATGCATAAACATGAGCTTAGTGTTATGATAATGTGATCATAATATTATAGAATCATACCCTAGATATCAAAGATCATAAACATGAATAATGGTATAAATATTAGCCATTCATAAAACATGAATCATAAGGAAATAAAGAACATAATCCATGAAATCATATCATAGGAATAATACATGTAATTATGTCATACATATACATGTGATATCATCCCTTATAATTCAAGACTCACTACTATAACTTATCAAGGAAATTCATGGGAACCGCACTTATTGTGACACCCCAACCCCAGTTACCCAGAGTTGGTGCATTATTACATAACATTGGCATGATATAAAGAATTATATCCCAAAAGACTGATCAGTTTAGTAGCCTTGGAAGTACTAGATACATTCATAAGTTTTACATTACATCATGAAATATAAACATCAACAACATTTTTTTCTCCTTTTGAATGCACTTATATCCTTATCCTATCTCTGTAGGTCAACCATAAAATACTTCTTCACATCCTGTGAAAAATAAAACATATAAAGGGGTGAGCTCAGATGCTTATTAAGGATAACAATATAGTATAAACTTTTCATAAATAAGCATTAGCATTTAAGGCAATGTATATGACTAAAACAAAATCCTTTTAAACATAAACTTCCACATAATATGGAAAAGATAAAATCAAATAATCACATTTACATATTCACCTGATTATTCTACTAGTATAATAATCATATGTAATGTCAATAGCCACTTTAATAATGATGGAATGCATAATTTCAGACTTCATAACTTCATAGTCAAGGCCTTGTACCAAGAATACAATTAATATTTTGTCAAGTCCAGGTGTCAAGACACTAGTTTTTCTCATTAGACCTATTGATGCATCGAAGAGACATAGAAGGCTCCACCCTTCACTTACTAAGTATAATTCATTCCTCGTATGAAAAGGTTTAAAAATAACATAAACATTCATATTAAAAATATCATACTAAATGTAAATACTTTATCTATAAACCATTAATGGTATAAAAATAACACATCTACATTCAAACATATCACAAAACCTTCAATACAATATGAAATATTTGTATCATAATAAATCAACTTCGATCAAGAATAATATCCCTTAAAGGATGTTGACATAGTTGAAAATGATGAGTAAAAATCTTTGAAGGAAAAATCCCTTTTTCATGAAATCAACTATAAGTCACATAATCTATAAAAGAATTCATTTAAAATATAGTTTTGAATCAAATTGTCCCATACCAATTTTAAACTTTTGAAAGTAATTAACATTTTAAAACATTTATGTCCATATAAAAAAATCCTTAAAACCATTTTGAAAACATAGACATTAGTGAGAAAGGGTAAGAAAAATAAATATATAAAACATTTAAAATGATGTTTTAGTGAAAAATCACCTTCAAAAGAATCAAATTGAAAACACTTTTATGAAACATGGACATAGATAATAAATATGTCCCAGTAGATACTTAGGTAAAAACAACCTCGGATAATAAAGAGATTGTGAAATTAACCATTACCTTGTACTTTTCCTTTGTCGAGGGTACGCTAAAATCCTATATAATAGTTAAATAATTGTTATTAAATTATAAAATAACTATATAAATAAATATGATATCATATATAACCGTATAATATTGCTTTGTTAATAATATTTCAGTAGTATCATCATTTCAGGTGTTAACTGATCTGTTTTCCTTTATATGATGGGTTACGTAAGCCATGTTTGTTATGGATAAGATGTATTTGATTCATATACAGAATGATATTATGTTATTAAACATTATTTTTAATCCTAAAATGATAATTATTCTTGAATTATTACGATGGGTAATGAATCTCATCACGTTTGTGGAGACGGTAATCTGTACGTACGCACGAGTGACAATATCATTATATTGATGGTGAAATCGTATGTAATTGGATGTTATATCATTTATACTGAATCCTTAACATGTTATATTTATTATTTAAATTAGTTATATTCATTATTAAACTCATCCAAAATAATTAAGTGTTTGAATAACAAACTACGCCATGACGTGGAGAGGGTAAGTCGTACATACCCACGTATGGTGACTTTTTCATTTATAGGATGGATAGAATAACCAATATGGTTGTATAATATTTATAATAACATCACAGTATATATAAGGTAATTAATTTATTATTTTATAATGGAAACAACAAAGAAAGAGGAAGTGGAAGAAGAAAAGAACTTGAAAGAGGTGATGAAATATTTACCTCTTCTTCGAGTTCTTCCTTTTTATTTGTTCAAAAGGGGTCCTTAGGTTGGCTTCATGACTAAATTAAGGACTCTAGGATGAAGGGAGGACTGTTGGGAGGGTATTTGGGTAGGTTTTGGACGAGCAAAATGGATTTGTAAATGTGAAATTAAGAGAAGTGGAAGTACCCTTTTATAAGAGTGGTGAGGGTCACTTTAGGAAAATCTAGAAATTTTATTTTATAATAAACTCATTTTTGATTTCTAATGGCCCCAAAATGATTTATTTAGAGGATATGGTTTTTATTGGTCGAAAACCTCTCAACATATAGGTTTTAGATAGGTTTAGGTCATCATATTAACCTTATATTGTAGATTTAACTCTTAGTTAAATAGTTTGACATTTACAATGACTCTTTGTATTTTTATATTATATGGTTAATAAAATTTCTATAAACTTAAAATAGAACCCCAAGTGGTTCATTAGTAATATATACAACCTTATCTAAGTCCTTTTTATGAACCTTATATTTTTTGGGAATATTATATCAATTAATAATATAGTATTTGTTTTAAAAACTCAATTATGTCAATTTTGACACTATTTAGTATTTGGTTTTTGTGGAAATCATAACAACATGATTACTTTGAAAAAACAATTATTTAATCAACCATAAAATGTCCTATTAACGTATAAAATTATTGTAATTCATTAAAAGTCTCAAATTACATTTATTTGGATATTTATAATATCTATTATTTTAATCATTCGTTAATAAGGTAATTGCTTCATCATTATTGTGTCATAAATAAATTAAATTATTTAATTTCTAAAACTGTAAAGAAAATACCATTATGTAGGAAATATTTTTAGTTTTATAATTAATATTTATATTCAAATTGATATTGTGTGTAACCCTATATTAAAAATGGTTTAGTTATTAAACTTTGAATTTAACTCTTTTAACTCTTCTTAAAATAAAATAATAATAAATGTCCTAATCTAATCCAAATGAAAAAAAGTGATCATATTTTATTCCTAAGGTTTTTTTGGTCGAATTAAACTTTTCCGATAGAATAAGGACATGTGTTAGGGTAATTATGATATCATTTTTACCCTTAATTACCCTATTTTCTTTTAATTGTGGTAAGTAAAAGTCAAATGTTAATATTCAACAGAAAATTATTTTCATCTTATTGATCCAAATTTTACTTACTTATATCAACCATGTCTCTCAAATTTTTTAAATTCAAGTCACAGATACAGTAAAATTATGTTTTATGCAAATTTGCAAATGCTCATACGAGGTGGGTAAAAGACGGTAAAAAGTTCAATAAACTTTTTATATATCTAAACTTATTATAAAATATCTCCAATTAATTAAATTGAAATTATATAGGTATTATGTATCTATTTTGACCTATAATAAATTTAAATAAAATAAATAATTATTTAAATAAAAAATCGGTTTTAACCAATAATGCAGAGTTTTTCACTATTCATCAAAAATTAAAAAATTTCAAAAAAATTACCAAAAAATCACTCTAAGCTAATTTCGATATTAAAATTTAAAAAATGAAGTCCATTTTGAAAAATAAAATTTATAAAATTTAAAAAGGTGGGTATTACTATTCATAACGGCAAGTTTGATTGGTCGCAGTGTGTTAGAATCTCGAAGTTGCGTACAATGCAAGCTATTGCATTATTCAAAGGGAAACATACCATGGAAGCTTGTGGTGTTACATTATCTCCTCCATAAAATAATTTCTTCCTCGAAATTTCTAGAATATTACCGCATAAAAATATTTGGTTGGTTCTTCATCATAATTTCCTCGGGTTTCCATGTTTCCTCTTCCATCTTATGGTTTCTCCATATAACTTTTTCTAGGTGAGTCATCCGGTTTCTTAGCACTTGTTATCTTGTATAAAAAAATTTGACAGGCTCTTCACAAATAAGATAGATCAGGTTCCTGTTCAATTTGTTCATTAGTGAGTACATGAATTGGGACAAGCATGTATTTTCTCAACAGTGATACATATAACACATCCTTAACTTTGGATATACTTGGTGGCATTTCCAAACGGTAAGCTACAACCCCAATTTTTTCTAGAGTTTCAAAAGGTCTGATGTACCTGGGACTCAATTTACCCTTCTTATTGAAACATATAACACCCTTCCATAGAGATGCCTTCAAAAAACATGGTCTCCTACTTGAAATTACAAATCCTTCTTTTGGTTATCGATATATCTCTTTTGCCTAATTTGGGATACTTTGATGTGGGTTTGGATAACCTTCACCTTTTCTATTGTTTCCTCAAAAAGTTCCGGACCTATGAGTTTTCTTTCACCAACATCATACCAACAAATTGGTGTGTGCCATCTCTTTCCATATAACACTTCATATGGTGCTATCTGAATAGTTGAATGGAAGATATTGTTATAGGAAACTTCTACCAGAGGTAAATATTGATCCCAGATACCTTGAAAGTCAAGTGAGAAGGATATCAGCATGCCTTCTAAGGTTTAATAGTCCATTCTTATGGTCCATCAGTTTGAGGGTGGTAGGCAGTGCTCAAACGATGTTAAATATCTAGGGCCTTCTGAAGACTTGTCCAGAATCTTGATGTAAAATGCGGATCACGGTCAGAAACAATCGATAGGGGTACTCCATGAAGTCTTACAACTTCCTTAATATATAGTCTTTCCATTCGTTCAAGTGGTAAATCTTCTCTTATATCAAGAAAATATGATGACTTGGTAAGATGATCAACAATAACCTATATTGCATCATTCATTCTAGGAATCTTTGGTAGCCCCATGATGAATTCCATCGTAATATTATCCCATTTCCACTCAGGTATGGGAAGAGGTTTCATGACTCCTCCAGGATTTTTCCCTCCAACTTTCACTTGTTGAAAACCCATACATCTTGACACAAAATCAGAAATCTCCCTCTTCATGTTGTCCCATCAAAAATGTTCTTTCAAGCCTATATAAATCTTAGTGCTACCAGGGTGTATAGAGAAATTGGAGCTACAAGCATCATCCAATAATTTTCTTTTTTTAGATCAGGTATATCGAGAACACAAATTCTATTCCCAAATATCAAAATACCATCTTTATATATAAAGTCACTCAATCTCCCATCATTCACAACTTTAATCTTCTTTTGAAACTCCTAATCATCAGTCTGAGAACTCTTTATCCTTTCTATTAAAGATGGTTTGGAAACCATTTGAAAAAACACAGATGTTTCACCTTCCATGGTTATTCCCATATCCATCTTTAATAGATCCATGAAAATAGGATCCCTTTCAACTCTCATCTTGTTCAAAACTCCATGATCCTTTCTTCTCAAAGCATCTTCCACCTTATTTGTCTTCTTCAGGTGGTAGTGTATAGTGCAATCATAATCCTTGAGTAGTTCAAGCCATCATCTTTTCCTCATGTTGATTTCTTCCTATGAGAAAATATACTTCAAACTCTTGTGATCAGTATAAATCTCACATTTTTCATCATAGAGATGGTGTCTCCATATCTTCAGAGAAAAGATTACATATACTAACTCAATATCATGAGTACGATAGACTTTCTCATTAATTTTTACCTATCGTGATGCATAGTCAATAACTCTATCATTCTTCATAAGGACACAACCAAGTCCTTTCATTTAAGCATCACTATAAATAACAAACCCAGCATTCCCTGATGATAGAGTCATAATATGAGCATTAACTAATCTTCTCTTTAGTTCTTCAAAACATTCTTCACACTCTTTTGTCCAAACAAATTTAACCCCTTTATGTGTGAGTTTGGTTAATGGGTTAGACAACCAGGAAAAATTCTATATGAAACTTCAATAATAACCCGCTAAAATAATAAAACTATGTACCTCAATTATACTCATCGGTGCTGGCCATTCTTGGATTGCCTTGGTCTTTGAAGGATCAATAGAGATTCCATCCTTCGAGACAATATGGCTGGTAAACCAAATCTCCTCAAGACATAATTCACACTTGCTAACCTTCCTATATAATTCATTTCTTCTAAGAGTCTTTAGAATAATGCGCAAGTGATTTTCTTGATCTTCGTAGATTTTGGAGTATACCAAGATATCATCAATAAATACCACTAAAATTTTATAAAGATATTCCTTGATAACCTTATTCATTAGATCCATGAAGATACAGGGTGCATTAGGCAATCCAAAAGGCATTACTGTAAACTCATAATACATGTACCTGGTTCAAAATGTTGTTTTCGTAATATGTTCAATCGTCACACACAATTTATGATATTCATATAGAAGGTTAATCTTTGAGAAATATTGAGCTCCATGAAGTTGGTCAAATAAATCATCAATGTGAGGTATGGGATACTTTTTCTTTATTGTTGTAGAATTTATCTCTCTATAGTCAATGCACAACCTCATAGATCTATCTTTCTCTTAAACAAAAAGTACAGGGTCTCCCCATGGAGAAACACTAGGGTGAATAAATCCCTTGTTACTCAATTACTACATTTTTTTTAATTTAATTTCACTAATTCCACAGTTTCCATTATATAAGGGCCTTCGATATGGGCCTTGAACCAAGAATTTAATCAATGGAAAACTCAATTTCTCATTTTGGAGGATCTCCAGGTAAATCCTCTGGAAACACGTCAACATATTCATGAACAATATGTACGTCCTCTATTCGAACATTATTTTCCTCACCCATAGTTATTTCATTCTCTTCTTCCCCAATAATTGAATTTAGTAGAGCTATTGGGGGTAGATCTAGATAAGAATCATGTGGTGACATTTCTGGTCTAAAGATTAGGTACTCTTTATCATCATCAAAATATGTAACCTCCTTCTTCTTAAAATAAATTTTCACATCATGGTCTCAAATCCAATCCATACCAAGGATTATATCAAATTCAATCATGGGTATGACAATGAGATCAGTAGATAAAGAACATTTATATGCCCTGATGGGAATAGATTCACAAAACATTATTGCGATGATACTTTCCTTGGGTGTTTTGACTGACAACTCCCTTATTAAGTCAAATTGAAAATATCTAATTTTCATAGAAAACTGGGAAGATATGAAACAATGTGATGATCCAGAATCAAATAAATCATTCGATAAACTTCAAGAAACCATTAAATTACCTGTCACCACATCTTTTGGAGATTCAAACTCAGCAGTAGTGATCGCATAATCTTGATCTTGCTCCCTTTTCCTTTTCTGAGGTAAGTTCACTTGTCACTTAGGACATTAATTTGCATAATGCCCCTTTTCTTTACAATTGAAGAAATCAACATTTGCAGCCTCTGTCTTCCCCTTGCAATCACGAGCTTAGTGGGATTTTTCACCACACTTGTAACAGAATCTCATTCCCTTTAGGCAAGTACCGTGGTGTTTCTTCCAATATTTACCATAGGATGAATATTCAACTTTTCCCTTCTTCCCCTTATTTCCATTTCTAGAGGGTTCAGCAGATCTCTTTTTCTATTTCTTTTCTTTAAATTCATAATACATAGAGAATTCCTTTTATGTCTTGATAGCACATGAGGAAATATCTTCGTACGATGACAAATATTGTGAGACTAATTCTTTACAGAGAAATTTTTTAACCCAACAAAGAATCGGTCAATCTTACTCCTTGGGTTATGTATATAATCTGTTGTATGCCTTTCTATCCTTGTAAAGTTGGCCTCATACTTTGCGACATTCTCATCCTCATTTTTTCTCCGAATTAGAAATTATATTTCCATATTCGCTTGATGTTCAAAAAGAAAGTATTTTTTTCTATAAAATATCATTAAAATGCCTCCATTACATGTTTGATACTTTTTCATCTTCCTTTGTGTTTTGAATCAATGACCATGATTGATTTGCATCTCCTATGAGGCAATCAACTGCCATGACAACTTTTTCCCTTTCGCTACTCCCTAAAGCATGAAATATTTTCTCTAAGGAACATATCCACTGCTCAAATACTAATGGATTTTTAATCCAATTTAATTTTAGTGGTTGTTGCCTCATGAAGAAGTATAACATTGATCCTCCGCATTGTGTATCAGGGTGCTCCATACGGGTAAGGTTATTATTATTAACCTGAGTGAGTTTTCCTGGTATGGTGATAAGCTGATCAGCACCAGTTGCATCACCAGCTCTATTATAATTATCTTGAGTAGGAGGGAAATCCCTACATGGATTACATGGGTTGATACGGTTTCCATTCCTTCCACTACGCTCCATTTCTAAAAAATTGCATACACTAGATTCGTTTTGGAATCGCAATACATAATTCCAAACTTGTAAAATAGTTAAGATAAATTGAAAAGTTTATGGATATAATCCTTAATCATAAAAATGTTTTATTTTAGTAAGTATATACACATAAACCCTTCATAATGGTTTGTAAAGAAAATGAGAATTATCCTAAGCATATCCCCCGGGAGTGTCGTAACCAAGAGTGCAGCAAGGCCTGTTGTCGTGCACCAGTTCCCATTAGAGTCTAGCTCATAGTAGTGTTTTTGAGTTTTACCCCTAGGTACATATGTACCAGAGCCGCCTCTACCTGCCCGTATCTAGACAGGGATATATTTCATAGAAAACTGACAAAATCTATACAATACCAAAATTCTAGGAATTTTTTCTATACTAATCCCCAAAGTCTATCTTAGGGTAATGTTCTCTAATCAAAGTATTTCTAAATCTAGCTTCCAAGGATTGTACTAAACTTCTTATGATGCCAATTGTAACACCCAGAACCTAGTTACCTATATTTGGTGCATTATTTCATAACATTGGCATGATACAAAGTATCATATCCTGAAAGACCAATTAGTTTAGTATCCTTGGAATTACTAGGTGCATTCATATGTTTTGCATTAAATCATGAAATAAAAACATAAAAAACATTTTGTCCACTTTTGAAAACACTTATATCCTTAGCCTATCCCTGCAGGTCAACCATAAAATACTTCTTCACATCCTACAAAAAATAAAACATAGAAAGGGGTTAGCTCAGATTCTCAGTAAGGATAATAATATAGCAAAAACTTTCATAATTAAGCAAAAACATTTAAGGTAATGTATACGACTAAAACAAAATCCTTTTAAACTTAAACTTCATCATAATATGGAAAAGATAAAATAAAATAATTCAATTTACTTATTCACTTGAATATTCTACTAGTCAAATAATCACATGCAATATCAATAGGAATAGTCATAATGATGGAATGCATAGCGCCAGACATCATAACCACTTAGTCAAGGCCTTGTGCCAAGACTAAAAAATATATTTTTTCAAGGCCTTATGTCATGACACTAGTTTGTCTCATGAGACCTACCAATGCAACGAGGAGATATATTAGGCTCCACCCATCACTTACTAAGTCCAATACATTCCTCATATGAAAGGGTTTAAACATAACATAAACATTTTTATTAAAACTAGCATATGAAATGTCAATAATTTATCCATAAACCATGAATGGTATAAAAATAACACATCCACAGTCAAACATGTCACAAAAACTTCAATACAATATGGAATATTTGTATTATAATAAATCAAGCTCAATAAATAATAATATCCCTTAAAGGATGTTGGTATAGTTGAAAATGATCAGTAAATATATTTTAGAGAAATATCCCTTTTTCATTAAATCATTTAAAAGTCACATAATATATAAAGGAGTTCATTTAAAACATAGTTTTTAATCAAGATTTCACATACCAGTTGGAAACTTTTGAAAGGAATTAACATTTTAAAACATTAATGTCCATATAAATAAATCCTTCAAACCATTTTAAAAACATGGACATTAATGAGAATTGTTTAGAAGAATAAATATATAAAACAATTAAAATGATGTTTTAGTAAAAAATTCCCTTAAAATAATTCCTTGGAAAACACTTTTATGAAACATGTACATGGATAAAAAATATGTAGCAGTAGATACTTACGTAAAAACAACCTCGGATAATAAAGATATTGTGAAATTAACCCTTACCTTGTACTTTTCCTTGTTCAAGGGTACATTAATCTCCAGTATAAAAGTTAAACCATTTTTATTAAATTATATAAGAACTATATACATAAATATGATATCATATATGACCCTCTAAAATTGCTTTGTTAATAATATTTCAGTAGTATCATCGTTTTGGGTGTTAACTGATTCGTTTTCCTTTATATGCTTGGTTACGTAAGCCATGTTAATTATGGATATGATGTATTTGATTCATATACATACTTATATTATGTTCTAAAACATTATTTTTAATCATAAAAAGAAATGTATTCTTGAATGATTACGATAGAGAATGAATCTTATCACGTTTGTAGAGATGGTAATCTGTACATAGGCACGAGAGACAATATCACTATATTGATGGTGAAATCATACGTAATTGTATGTTTTATCATATATACAGAATAATTAACATTTATTATTTATTACTTACATTAGTTATATTTATTATTATACCCATCCAAAATAATTAAGTGTTTGAATAACAAACTACACCACGACGTGGAGACGGTAAGTCGTACGTACGCACGTACGGTGACTTTGTTGTTTATAGGATGGATAAAATAACAAATATGGTTGTACCATATTTATAAAAACATCACATTATATAGAACGTAATGGAGTTATTATTTTATAATGGAAATAACAAAGAAATAGGAAGTGGAAGAAGAAAAGAACTTGAAAGAGGTGATGAAATATTTACCTCTTCTTCAGGTTCTTCCTTTTGATTTGATCAAAATGGATTCTTAGGTTGGATTTATGAACAAAGTAAGAACTCTAGGATAAAGTAGGTAAAGTTTGGAGTTTATTTGGTTAGGTTTTGGCCAAACCAAATGGCTTTTGAGGTGTGAAATTAAGAGAAGTGGAAGTTCCCTTTTATAAGAGAGGTGGGGGTCACTTTATGAAAAGCTTGAAATATTATTTTATAATAAAATATTTTTTGGTTTATAATGGCTCCAAAATGATTTAATTAGAGGATAAGGTGGTTATGGGTCAAAAAAATCTCAACCAATAGGTTTTAGACAGGTTTAGGTCATCATATTAACATTATATTTTAGATTTAACTTTTAGTTTAATAGTTTTACATTTACCATGTCTCTTTGTATTTTTATATTATATGGTTAATAAACTTACTGTAATCTTCCAAGAAACTCTAAGTGGTTCATTATTAATATATATAACCTTATCTAAGTCCTTTTTCTGAACCTTATATTTTTTAAGAATATTATATCAATTAATAATATAATATTTGTTTTATAAACTCAATTATGTAAATTTTGACACTATTTAGTATTTGGTTTTGGTGAAAGTCATAATAGTATGATTAATTTGAAAAAAAATATTTAATCAACCCTAACATTTCATTTTATCCTATACAATTATTTTAATTCATCAAAAGTCTCAAATTAAATTTATTTGGATATTTATAATATCTATTAGTTTAATCTTTCATTAATAAGGTAATTACTACATCATCATTGTGTCATAAATAAATTAAAATATTTAATATTTAAAAATTATAAATAAAATAAAATTATGTAGGAAATTTATTTATATTTCTAATGAATATTTATAGTCAAATTTATATTTTTTGTATCTCTATATTAAAAATGGTTTAGTTATTAAACGTTGAATTTAACTCTTCTAACTCTTTTTTATATAAAATAATAATAAATGTTCTAATCTAATCCAAGTGGAAAAAATGGGATCATATTTTATTCCTAAGTTTTTTCTGGTCGAATTAAACTTATCCAATAGAAGTAGTACATGTTTTAGGGTAATTATGACATCATTTTTACCCTTAATTACCCTATTTACTTTTAACCGTGGTAAATAAAAATCAAAAGTTACTATTCACAAAAAATTATTTTCATCTTATTGAACCACATTTTACTTACTTATATCAAGCGTTTCTCTTTTATTTTTGAAATTCAACTCACAGAAGTGGTAAAATTAAGTTTTATGCAAATTTGTAAATTCTCCTAAGAGGTGGGTAAAAGACGGTAAAAAGTTCAATAATGTTTTTGTATATCTAAACATATTATAAAATGACTCCAATGAATTACATTTAATATATATAGGTATTATGTATCTATTTTTATCTTAATATATTTAAATAAAATAAATAATTATTTAAATAAAAAATTCAGTTTTAACTAATAAACGTAGTGTTTTTCACTATTCATTAAAAATTGAATGTTTTCAGAAAAATTCCAAAAATTCACCCTAAGCTAATTTAGATATTCTAAATTCAAAAATTAAGTCCATTTTGAAAAATAAAATTTATTAAATTTTAAAAAACTGGGTATTACTATTCATAACGGCTAGTTTGATTGGTCGCGGTGTGTTAGAATCTCGAAGTTGCATACAATGCAAGCTATTGAATTATTCAAAGGGAAATTTATCATGGAAGCTTGTGTGTTACACTTACTGTAACACCCCAAGCTTCTACGGTACGCTTCTCTTTGAATAATGTGATAGCGTGTGTTGTACGCAACACCGAGTTCTAACACACCATAACCAATCAAACTAGCCGTTATGAATAGTAATACCTAATTTTTGAAATTATATATATTTTATATTTCAAAATGGACTTCATTTTTGGATTCAGAATATCGAATTTAGCCTAAGGTGAAATTTTGGTACTTTTCGGATAACTTTAATATTTTGATGAATAGTGAAAATTACTAAATTTTAATTAAAAACAACTTTTTTAATCAAAATAATTAATAGTGATAAATTATGAATTTCAGTGGTTTTAAAGTATATTTAGAATATATTTTTACCATTTAATATAATTTTGGTCATTGGACATTATTTTACAATTAAACCGAACATAAACAAGTGTCAATCTTTTGATAGTTATTATCTCTTAAAAACACGCTTTTTGTTTTGACAGCGGAAATTAATTTTAAATTAATTTCTGCCACTTATGTGTTTTGAATTTATAAAAATGGATTCCATATTTGGAATCAGGATGTTCAAATTGTGTAAATAGGTAACTTTTATGTTTAGACATTTTGAATAATTACTGCGGTAAAAATTTTATTTGTCATGGTTAAGGGTAAATCCGGTAAATAAGGGTTAAAAAATAATATTATAATAATACTAAATTACCCTAAAACGTGTCCTAGCCTTATTGGTTGATACATGTTCGGACATAGTCATATTTGGGTCGATTTTGGGACCCCATGGTGCCACTTGTAGGTGATAGGGACACATTATTTTAATTAAGTTAAAATGAATACAAAAATGACACAAGCATATATCTTTTAGAAAAAAAATTTGTACATAGGGTTATATATGTTGGATTTTAGATTATAAATATTTATTAGAAACATAAAAAGATTTCATACATAATTATATTTTATTTATAATTTTTAGACATTAAATAATTTAATTTATTAATGACACAATGATGATGCAGTAATTACTATAATAGTGAAAAACAAAATATTTGATATTATAAATACCCAAATAAATATAAAATTAAACTTTTAATGAATTAAAATAATTTTATAGGATAATATGATATATTAGGATTGATTTAAATGACTTTTTTCGAAGTAATAAATCTATTATGAGTTTCACAAAAATCAACTATTGAATAGTGTCAAATTTGACATAAAAGAGTTCTTAAAAAAATCATATAATTAATTGATATTAAATTCCTAAAAATATAAGGTTCGGACAAGATACTTATATCATGATAGTTTCATCATTAATGGACCACTTGGGGGTCTCTTGGATTTATATAGTAAGTTTATTAACCATATAATATAAAAATACAAAGAGACATTGTAAAAGTGAAACTAATTAACTTAGAGTTAATACTTGAAGATAAGGTTAATATAAGTACCAAAACCTGTCTAAATTCTATTGGTTGAGTTGTTTTCGACCTATCCCCACCTTAACCTTTGAATAGTCAACTTTGAAGCCATTATAAACCAAATATGAATTTAATATAAACTAATATTTCTAGCTTTTCCAAAGGTGCCCCTCACCCCCCTTATAAAAGGGAACTCCTCCTTCTCATTTCTTCACACCTTCAAAGCCTTTTGGTTCGTCCAAACTCTGCCCAAATACTCTCCCAACGTCCCTCACTACAACCTAGAGGCCTTAGTTTGATCAGAAAGCCAACCTAAGGAGCCCTTTTGATCAAATCAAAAGGAAGAAACCGAAGAAGAGGTAATGATTTCACCACCCTTTTCCAAGTTCATTTCTTCTTCCACTTCTTCTTCCTTTGTTGTTACCATTCTAAAATAATAACTCCAGTATCATATATATACTATGATGTTATTATAAATATGGTACAACCATATTCAGTATTCTATCCACCCTTTGAATAACATGTCACCGTACGTGCGTACGTACGGCTTACCGTCTCCACGTCGTGGTGTAATTGTTATTCAATATATTATTATTTGGATGGGTATAATAATGATGTGTAACTCATGTAAATAATAAATATAACATGTTAATGATTCTGTATATATGATATACCATCCATTTATATATTATTTTAATATCAAAATAATGATATTGTCGCTCGTGCGTACGTACGGACTACCGTCTCCAGGAACGCGATGAGATTCATTCTCCATCGTATCCATTAAAGTATAATTATCATTTGATGATTTAAAAAATTATGTTTAAGGACTTGATATCATTCTGGATATCAATAATATACAACCTACCCTTTACAAACATGTCTTAAGTAACAAAACATATAAAAGTAAACAAGTAAGTTAACACCCGAAACAACGATAATACTAAGATATTATTAAAAGATCATATATGATATCATATTAATGTATATGATTATTGTATAATTTAATAACAATTATTTCACCATTATACAGGAGTTTAACCTACCCCAACCAAGGAAAAGTACAAGGTAAGGGTTATTTCACAATCTCTTCATTATCCGAGGTTGTTTATATGTAATAATCTATTGGGATCTCTTTATCATCCACATCCATGTTTTCTTAAAAATGTATTTCAAAAAAAAATTATTATTTACAAAAATATGGGTAAAGTCATTTATACTCTTGTTTGACTTTTTATAAGAGGAATCTTTCCGTCGTTTTCAAAACAATGTATTTTTAACCTTTTCGACAGAATTAAGGTAAGAATGTTTTTTTAACTTATACGGCGGGTGCGGTTATTTTCCGCCGTTATAAAATCTTCAAAGATTTCCTTACAAGCTTATAAGAATATTTTCAAAGAAAATGTTTTATTTTATATGGATCTTAAATGATTTCAAAAATAGAAAGATATATTTCTCTAAAAAGAGTTTTTATTTCATCTATGTCAACATCCTTTGATGGATTTTACGCTTATTTGAAGTTGATTTATTATGATACAAAACTTCTATATTGTATTGAAGGTTTTGTGATATGTTTGACTGTGGATGTGCTATTTTTATACCATTCATAGTTTATAGTGAAATTATTGACATTTCTTATACTAGTTTTAATACGAATGTTTATGTTATGTTTAAACCTTTTCATATGGGAATACATTGGACTTAATATGTGACGGGTGGATCCCGCTATAGCTCCTCGAGGCATCAGTAGGTCTCATGAGACAAACTAGTGTCTTGACACAAGGCCTTGGCAAAATCTTATTTGTAGTCTTGGCACGAGGCCTTGGCTATGTGGTTATGATAGTCTGGCATTATGCATTCCAACATTATGAAAGTGGTTATTGATATTGCATGTGATTATTCCATTAGTAGAATATCCATGTGAACAAGTAAATGGCATTATTTCATTTTACTTTTGCCATACTATGTTGAAGTTCAAGTTTAAAAGGGTTTTGTTTTAGTAATGCATTGCCTTAAATGTTTATGCTTATTTTGAATGTTCTGCTATATTGTTATCCTTACTGGGCATTTGAGCTCACCCCTTTTCTATGTTTTATTTTTTCCAGGATGTGAAGAAGTAAGTATGAATGACCTGCATGGATATTATGAGGGGATAATAGTGTGGACTATGGAGACATTATGTTGTTGTAGTAGTTTTTCATTTTATGATGTAATGTAAAACTTATGAATATATCTAGTGTTTCCAAGGCTACTAAACCAATCGGTCTTTCGAGATTTGATTCTTTCTTGTGATCATGCCAATTTTATGTAATAATGCACTGACTCTAGGTAACTAGGGTCGGGGCATTACAGTTGGTATCAGAGGAATTTTAGTAAAAACCTTGGAAGCTAGATTTAGATAAACTCTGATTAGAGCACGTAGACCTAAGATGAACTTTGAGGATTAGTATAGAAGAACTTCCTAGAATTTTGGTATTGTAAAGAATTTGTGAGTTTTCCAAGAAATACATCCCTGTCTGGATACGAGCAGGTAGAGGTGGCTCTGGCATAGATGTACCTAGGGGTAAAACCCGAAAACACCGCTTTGAGCTAGACTCGAACGGGAACTGGTGCACGACAACAGACCTTGCTGCACTCTTGGTTACGACACTCCTGGGAGATATGCTTAGTATAACTCTCATTTTCTTTACAAATCATTATGAAGGTTTTATGATTATATACTTCCTCAAAGAAAACATTTTTATGATTATGGATTATATCCATAAATAGTTCAATTTATGTTAAGTGTTTGATAAGTATGGGATTATGTATTTTGATTCATAAACTGATCTAGTTTATGCCATTGTTTAGAAATGGCACCTAGTGGAAGAAATGGAAACCGTATCAATGCACGCACTCCATGTAGGGATTTCCCTCCTTCTCAAGATAATTATAGTGGGGCCGGTGATGCAACTGGTGCCGATCAGCTAATCACCATACTGGGACAACTTACTCAGGTTATGAATAATAACCTTACTCGTATGGAGCACCCTGATCCACAGTGTGAAGGATCAATTTTAGATCGATTCATGAGGCAACAACCACCAATGTTCAATGGGAGTACAAATCCCTTAGTAGCTGAGAAATGGATAAATTCCCTAGAGAAAATATTTCAGGCTTTGGGGAGTAGTGAAAGGGAAAAAGTTATCATGGCAGTTTACCGCCTCACTAGAGATGTTGATCAATGGTGGTCATTGATTCAAAACATGAAGGAAGATGATGAAGTATCAAATATGGAATGGAGGGATTTCAAAGATCTGTTTTTTAGAAAAATAATTTCCTCTTGACCATTGAGCAGATATGGAAAGGCAATTTCTGAGTCTGAGACAAAAGGAGGATGAGAATGTCACAAAGTATGAGGCTAACTTTACAAGGTTAACAAGGTATGCTGGAGATTATATACGTAACCCCAGAAGTAAGATTTATCGTTTCTTTTATGGGTTAAAACCATTTCTTCATCGATCATTAGTCTCACAATCCTTTTCGTTGTACGAAGACATTGTCTCGTGTGCTATCAAGACCTAAAAGGAATTCTCTAAGTCATATGACTTTAAAGCAAAGCAAGAGAAGAAGAGACCTGCTGATCAATCTGGGAATGGAAATAAGGGGAAGAAGGGAAAGGTTGAATATCCATCCTGTGGTAAATGCGGGAAGAAACACCCTGGTACTTGCTTGAAGGGAATGGGAGTCTGTTACAAGTGTGGTGAAAAAGGCCACCAAGCTCGTGATTGCAAGGGGAAGAAGGAAGCTACCAACGTTCAGTGTTATAATTACAGGTTGATGGGGCATTATGCATATGCATGTCCTAAGCGTTAGGAGAACTTACCTCAGAAAAGGCCAAGGGATCAAGGCCAGGCTTATGCTATCACTACTGCTGAGGTAGAAGCTCCGAAAGACGTGGTGGCAGGTAATTTAATGGTTTCCTCAAGTTTAGCAAATGCATTATTTGATTCTAGATCATCGCATTGTTTCATATCTTCCCAGTTTGTTAAGAAAATTAGATATTTGCAATTTGATTTAACAAGGGAGTTGTTAGTTAAAACTCCTAAGGGAAGTATCATTGCAACAAAGATTTGTGAATCAGTCCCCATTAGAGCACATAAATGTTCTTTATCTGCTGATCTCATCGTCATACCTATGATTGAGTTTGATATAATCCTCGGTATGGACTGGCTTTCGGACTATGATGCGAAGATTTATTGTAAGAAGAAAGAGGTTACGATTCTTGATGATAATGATAAGGAACACCTTATCTTTAGAGTAAAATCATCACCACCTAATTCTTATTTAGATCCACCCCCAGTAGCTCAACTTAATTCAATTATTGGGGAGGAAGAGAATGAAATAACTGTCGGTGAGGAAAGGAATGTGCAAATAGAGGATGTACATGCTTTGAAAGAATTTGTAGATGTATTTCTAGAAGATCTACCTGGACATCCTCCAGAATGAGAAGTTGAGTTTTCCATTGATTTAATTCCTGGATTAAGGCCTATATCGAAGACCCCTTATAGAATTTCCACTGTAGAATTAGTTGAACTAAAGAAACAACTAGATGAATTGAGTAATAAAGGATTTATTCGCCCTAGTGTTTCTCCATGGGGATCCCCTGTTCTTTTTGTTAAAAAGAAAGATGGATCTATGAGGTTATGTGTCGACTACAGGGAGATCAATGCTATAACGATAAAGAACAAATATCCCCTACCACGCATTGATGATTTATTTGACCAACTGCATGGAGCTCAATACTTTTCAAAGATTTACCTTCGATCTGGATACCATCAGTTGTGTGTGAAGAAGGAAGACATTCCGAAGACAGCATTTCGAACCAGGTACGGGCATTACGAGTTTACTGTAATGCCGTTTGGATTGACTAATTCACCCTCTGTATTCATGGATCTGATGAATAGATTTTTCAAGGAGTATCTCGATGAATTTGTGGTGGTATTTATTGATGATATCTTGGTATACTCTAAAACCTACGAAGATCATGAAAATCACTTGCGCATTATCTTGAAGACTCTGAGGAGGCATGAATTATATGGGAAGTTTAGCAAGTGTGAATTCTGGCTTCAGGAGATTTATTTTCTTGGCCATATTGTCTCTAAAGATGGAATCTCTGTTGATCCTTCTAAGACCAAGGCAATCCAATAATGGACAGCACCTACGAGTATAACTGAGGTACGTGGTTTTATTGGTTTGGCAGGTTATTATCGACGTTTCGTCCAGAATTTTGCCCGATTGGCTAACCCATTAACGAAGCTTGCACGTAAAGGGGTTAAATTTGTTTGGACAAAAGAGTGTGAAGAATGTTTCGAATAACTGAAGAGAATATTAGTCAATGCTCCTATATTGACTCTACCATCGAGGAATGATGGGTTCGTTATTTATAGTGATGCATCAAAGAAAGGACTTGGTTGTGTCATTATGCAGAATGATAGAGTTATTGCCTATGCATCACGACAGTTGAAAATTCATGAACAAAACTATCCTACTCATGATCTCAAGTTAGCAGCTGTGATCTTTGCTTTGAAGATATGGAGGCACTACCTCTATGGTGAAAAATGTGATATTTATACTCATCACAAGAGTTTGAAGTATATTTTCTCACAAAAAGAACTCAACATGAGGCAAAGGAGATGGCTTGAATTACTCAAGGATTATGATTGCACGATACACTACCACCCGGGGAAAGCAAAAAAGGTGGCAGATGCTTTGAGCAGAAAAGACCATGGAGTTTTGAATAATATGAGAATTGAAAGGGATCCAATTTTCATGGATCTAGTGAAGATGGACATGGGAATAACCAGGGAAGGTGAAACATCAATACTTTTTCAAATGGTTGACAAACCATCTTTACTAGAAAGGATTAAGAGTTCTCAGACCGATGATTAAGAATTTCAAAAGAAGATTAAAGCTGTGAATGATGGGAGATTGAGAGACTTTGTGTATGAAGATGGAATTTTGAAATTCGGGAAGAGACATTGTTTTCCCGATATACCTGATCTAAAAAGGGAATTGCTGGATGATGCTCATAGTTCCAATTTCTCTATACACCCTGGGAGCACCAAAATGTATAGAGATTTGAAGGAACATTTTTGGTGGGACAACATGAAGAGGGAGATTGCTGATTTTGTGTCAAGATGTATGATTTGTCAGCAAGTGAAAGCTGGAAGGCAACAGCATGGAGGAGTCATGCAACCTCTTCCCATACCGAAGTGGAAATGGGATAATATTACGATGGACTTTATCATGGGGCTACCAAAGACTCCTAGAAGGAACGATGCAATATGGGTTATTGTTGATCGTCTTACCAAGTCAGCATATTTTCTTGCTATAAGAGAAGATCTACCCCTGGAACGTCTAGAAAGACTATATATTAATGAAGTTGTGAGACTTCATGGAGTACCCCTATCGATTGTTTCTGATCGTGATCCCCGTTTTACTTCAAGATTTTGGAAAAGTCTTCAGAAATCCCTGGATAATGAACTTCATTTGAGCACTGCTTACCACCCTCAGACAGACGGACAATCAGAACGGACTATTCAAACCTTGGAAGACATGTTAAGATCTTTCTCACTTGACTTTCAGGGTATGTGGGATCAATATTTACCTCTGGTAGAATTTTCCTATAACAATAGCTTCCATTCGAGTATTCAGATGGCACCATATGAAGCGTTATACGGAAAGAGATGTCGTACACCAACCTGTTGGGATGACGTTGGTGAAAGAAAACTTGTAGGCCCAGAACTGGTGGAGGAAACGATGGAAAAGGTGAAGGTAATCCAAAATCACATCAAAGCAGCTCAAAGTAGGCAGAAGAGCTATGCCGATAATCGAAGGAAGGATTTGGAATTTGAAGTTGGTGATCATGTTTTCCTGGAGGTATCTCCATGGAAGGGAGTCATACATTTTGGTAAGACAGGTAAATTGAGTCCCAGGTACATCGGACCTTTCGAAATTCTAGAACGAATTGGGGCTGTGGCTTACCGATTGGCAATGCCGCCAAGTCTCTCCAAAGTTCACGATGCGTTCCACGTATCTCTGTTGAGGAAATACATGCCTGACCCAACGCATGTACTCACCTATGAGGAATTAGAACTGGAACCCGATCTGTCTTATTGCGAAGAGCCTATCATGATTCTTGATACAAGAGAACAAGTACTGAGAAACCGGACGACGTGTCTGGTAAAAGTTTTGTGGAGAAACCATAAGATGGAAGAGGCAATGTGGGAACCCGAGGAACTTATGATGAAGAACCACCCGAGTCTTTTCATGTGATAAGTATTCTAGAAATTTCGAGGACGAAATTATTTGAAAGAGGAAAGAATGTAACACCCCAAGCTTCTACGGTACGCTTCTCTTTGAATAATGTGATAGCGTGTGTTGTACGCAATACCTAGTTCTAACACACCATAACCAATCAAACTAGCCGTTATGAATATTAATACCTAATTTTTGAAATTATATATATTTTATATTTCAAAATGGACTTCATTTTTGGATTCGGAATATCGAATTTAGCCTAAGGTGAAATTTTGGTACTTTTCAGATAACTTTAATATTTTGATGAATAGTGAAAATTACTAAATTTTAATTAAAAATAACTTTTTTAATCAAAATAATTAATAGTAATAAATTATGAATTTGAGTGGTTTTGAAGTATATTTAGAATATATTTTTACCATTTAATATAATTTTGGTCATTGGACATAATTTTACAATTAAACCGAACATAAACAAGTGTCAATCTTTTGATAGTTATTATCTCTTAAAAACACGCTTTTTGTTTTGACAGCGGGAATTAATTTTAAATTAATTTCTGCCACTTCTGTGTTTTGAATTTAGAAAAATGGATTCCATATTTGAAATCAGTATGTTCAAATTGTGTAAATAGGTAACTTTTATTTTTAGACATTTTGAATAATTACTGCGGTAAAAATTTTATTTGCCATGGTTAAGGGTAAATCCGGTAAATAAGGGTTAAAAAATAAAATTATAATAATACTAAATTACCCTAAAATGTGTCCAAGCCTTATTGGTTGATACATGTTCGGACATAGTCATATTTGGGTCGATTTTGGGACCCCATGGTGCCACTTGTAGGTGATAGGGACACATTATTTTAATTAAGTTAAAATGAATACAAAAATGACACAAGCATATATCTTTTAGCAAAACAATTTTTACATAGGGTTATATATGTTGGATTTTAGAATATAAATATTCATTAGAAAGATAAAAAGATTTAATACATAATTATATTTTATTTATAATTTTTAGACATTAAATAATATAATTTATTTATGACACAATGATGATGTAGTAATTACTATAATAGTGAAAAATCAAAATAATTGATATTATAAATACCCAAATAAATATAATATGAAACTTTTAATTAATTAAACTAATTTTATAGGATAATATGATATATTAGGATTGATTTAATTGACTTTGTTCGAAGTAATCAATCTGTTATGAGTTTCCCAAAAATCAACTATTGAATAGTGTCAAATTTGACATAAAAGAGTTCTTAAAACAAATATTATATTATTAATTGATATTAAAATCCTAAAAATCTAAGGTTCAGCCAAGAGACTTATATCATGATAGGGGCATCATTAATGGACCACTTGGAAGTCTCTTGGATGTATATAGTAAGTTTATTAACCATATAATATAAACATACAAAGAGACATTGTAAAAGTGAAACTAATTAACTTAGAGTTAATACTTAAAGATAAGGTTAATATAAGTACCAAAACCTGTCTAAATTCTATTGGTTGAGTTTTTTTCGACCTATCCCCACCTTAACCTTTGAATATTCAACTTTGGATCCATTATAATCCGAATAAAAATTTAATATAAACTAATATTTCTAGCTTTTCCAAAGGTGCCCCTCACCCCCCTTATAAAAGGGCACTCCTCCTTCTCATTTCTTCACACCTTCAATTCCTTTTGGTTCGGCCAAACTCTGCCCAAATACTCTCCCAACTTCCCTCACTACAATCTAGAGGATACCTTTTGATCAAATCAAAAGGAAGAAACCGAAGAAGAGGTAATGATTTCACCACCCTTTTCCAAGTTCATTTCTTCTTCCACTTCTTCTTCCTTTGTTGTTACCATTCTAAAATAATAACTCCAGTATAATATATATATTGTGATGTTATTATAAATATGGTACAACCATATTCAGTATTCTATCCACCCTTTGAATAACATGTCACCATACGTGCGTACGTACGGCTTACCGTCTCCACGTCGTGGTTTAATTGTTATTCAATATATTATTATTTGGATGGGTATAATAATGATGTGTAACTCATGTAAATAATAAATATAACATGTTAATGATTCTTTATATATGATATACCATCCATTTATATATTATTTTAATATCAAAAGAATGATATTGTCGCTCGTGCGTACGTACGGACTACCGTCTCCACGAACGCGATGAGATTCATTCTCCATCGTATCCATTCAAGTATAATTATCATTTGATGATTTAAAAAATGATGTTTAAGGACTTGATATCATTCTGGATATGAATAATATACAACCTATCCTTTACAAACATGTCTTGCGTAACAAAACATATAAAAGAAAACAAGTAAGTTAACACCTGAAACAACGATAATACTAAGACATTATTAACAGATCATATATGATATCATATTAATGTATATGATTCTTGTATAATTTAATAACAATTATTTCACCATTATACAAGAGGTTAACCTACCCCAACCAAGGAAAAGTACAAGGTAAGGGTTATTTCACAATCTCTTCATTATCCGAGGTTGTTTATATGTAATAATCTACCGGGATCTCTTTATCATCCACATCCATGTTTTCATAAAAATGTATTTCAAAACATTTTTATTATTTACAAGAATATGGGTTAAAGTCATTTATACTCTTGTTTGACTTTTTATAAGAGGAATCTTTCCGTCATTTTCAAAACAAGGTCTTTTTAACCTTTTCGACAGAATTAAGGTAAGAATGTTTTTTTAACTTATACGGCGGGTGCGGTTATTTTCCACCATTATAAAATCTTCAATGATTTCCTTACAAGCTTATAAGAATATTTTCAAAGAAAATGTTTTATTTTATATGGCTCTTAAATTATTTCAAAAATAGAAAGAGATATTTCTCAAAAAAGAGTTTTGATTTTATCTATGTCAACATCCTTTGATGGATTTTACGCTTATTTGAAGTTGATTTATTATGATACAAAACTTCTATATTGTATTGAAGGTTTTGTGATATGTTTGACTGTGGATGTGCTATTTTTATACCATTCATAGTTTATGGTGAAATTATTGACACTTCTTATGCTAGTTTTAATACGAATGTTTATGTTATGTTTAATCCTTTTCATATGGGAATTCATTGGACTTAATATGTGACGGGTGGAGCCCGCTATAGCTCCTCGGTGCATCGGTAGGTCTCATGTGACAAACTAGTGTCTTGGCACAAGGCCTTGGAAAAATATTATTTGTAGTCTTGGCACGAGGCCTTGGCTATGTGGTTATGATAGTCTGGAATTATTCATTCCAACATTATGAAAGTGGTTATTGATATTGCATGTGATTATTCGATTAGTAGAATATCCATGTAAACAAGTAAATGGCATTATTTCATTTTACTTTTGTCATACTATGTTGAAGTTCATGTTTAAAAGGCTTTTGTTTTAGTAATGCATTGCCTTAAATGTTTATGCTTATTTTGAATGTTCCGCTATATTGTTATCCTTACTGGGCATTTGAGCTCACCCCTTTTCTATGTTTTATTTTTCCCAGGATATGAAGAAGTAAGTTATGAATGACCTGCAGGGATATTATGAGGGGATAATAGTGTGGACTATGGATACATTATGTTCTTTTAGTAGTTTTTCATTTTATGATGTAATGTAAAACTTATGAATATATCTACTGTTTCCAAGGCTACTAAACCAATCGGTCTTTCAAGATTTGATTCTTTCTTGTGATCATTCCAATGTTATGTAATAATGCACCGACTCTGGGTAACTAGGGTCGGGGTGTTACACTTACTGGGTGTGATACACCGCCATCCCCAGTCATAGTCCATTCTTTTTCAGAGATTAGGTTTCCCCATCCTCCCATAGTGGATCAGGTTTCCCCATCTTCCAACTTCATGGTGACTACACCAACTGGGTGGGACACACCACCATCCCCAGTCATAGTCATTTCCTTGTAAGGGATTATTTTCCCCCATATTTCTATAGTGTATCAAGCTCGTCTACTTGATTCACATCATTATCTCATGATATATAAATTTTTACCCAATGCATTATAGTTATATATAGTTCCCACACATCTCATAATAAATTCATTCATACATGTTCCCTAAGATAATACAACTTTCATCATATGATGAATCATAAAAAGAGAGGGGTTTTATAACCATATTATCATAATACCATGAAATTAAATGGGTGTCATAACCATGTAATTTTTTCTTAAATTTTGGAAAAAGACTAGTTTCATAATTATTTCATCAAAGCCTAACCCATGAAAACAAATGGTTTTCACAAGCATAAAACCCATGGAAGAGGAATGGGTTTTATAACCAGCATGTCATCAAAACATAAACCATTCTTAGAAATAATATTAATGGAACATTTTACTAATTTCCCAGAAGTTAATCAATAACATCAATGAATTTCATCATAGAAGGAAAATAATTTTTAAATTTCCTTTAAAAACATTTCATGAGGAAAATATTGTTTCATATTTGAAAAACGTTCTTTAAAACATAAAACCATTTTAAAATTATTTTCTTGAAAGATACTTTTAAACTTATAAATAAATCGTTGAAAATATTTTGGAAAATTTTTTCTTTGAAAACATATAAATAGATCTTGAAAATCTATTCAAAACCATTTTCTTTTAAAACTTAAAAAATAAGCTTCAAAATGTTTTGAAAGCCATTTTACAAGAAAATTTATTATAAAATTTAAAACCATTTGAAAACATTTTTCTTGAAAAAAGATTTTTAAAAAATAATTTATATAATATTAGGAGAAAATTTTAAAAAAATAACTTTTTAGTATTTTAATGTAAGCTTCAATGGAATGACGGCCATGAAAACGGGTAAATCCGCACATGTCGAACATTCCTTTTTCACTGTAGAAAGTTTAAAAAAGTACCTCAACCAAAAAATGACAAAAAGATTCATTTTTTAAAATAAATTTTGTTTAAAATGTAAAAAATGGGTAAAAATATAATTTAAATATCATAGGAAAATAGTATAATATTTTTCAAAACCTTTTCCAAAACATGGTTTTAAAGGAACATAGATTTCTGACTAAAGAGAGAGGTAAAGACGAACTTTCATAAAAAAATTCCTAGTTATATTAAATAAAAAAGAAAGATAAAATGGTAATAATAAATAAATATAAATTTATGAAACATAGGAGAATAAATTTTAAGAATTATTTTGATAGATGGATTGTAATATTTCCTCAATGGAAGCATAATCACAAACAATCCCGATAAATGATGAAATTGTATCAATAAACACTTACCACATTATAACATGGGATCATACTCTCCATTTAAGAAAATTAAATTACATGAATCTTAAAATATCATGAAAATAAGAATAATCATGATATTACATGTCAAATACCCCTCAAAAAATAATGTAGTTACATAACAAAACATATGTCTTAAAGAAGACAAATTGAGACAAAACTATATTACCGATTTGGTTACTTTTGAAACATAAAACCCATGAGAAAAATATCATAAAATGGATATTTAAATACAAATAAATTTATTTATAATATTCATATAATAAATTCAAGGTCAGTATATACACCACCCAAAATAATTTATTGGTTAATAAGGAATGTATCTCACATAAATAAAAAGTGAGATGAAAACCCCTTACTTTGTGTCTTAACTCTAGTCGTACTCATTCATACCTCCTATATAATAAATATAATTTTATTATACATAATTTACATAACCATATTCTTATATATAATACCATATATTATTTTATTGTGACTTTATATTGCCTTCTTGTTAACAATTTCATGTTAAGGTTATGCTTCCGGTAATATTCGCTTTGTTTTTCTCTTGTGTCGTAATTTGTTATATCTCGTAGGCATGAACGTTGTTTCCATTTTATTGTCTTATTGAAAGAAAGAAAATGAAATATATGTATATATGTATATAATATAATTATTCTAGAATTATTGTGTCATATATAACATATAATTTCACTATGCACATCCTTAATACAATCCATATAGTGTGTGAACAAATCATATCTCTTTGAGGGGGTAGTAGTCCACACTTCCTCAAAACAAATTATCGTATTAACACAAGATAGAAAGAATAAAGTTATGTTAAAAATAAAAATTAAATAATAATAAATACATTATAAATATCATATATATCATATATATTTATATTTTACAAAATAATTTCCACCATGGGAGGCGGTAAAGCTAAATGAACAATCATCATTTTGTGAGGCGGTAGCTTGTAGAACACGTAAATAGTATGTTCGTTACCCATTATATGGAAGTGTGTATAAGTTTAGGTCAAAAAATTAGCTTAAAAATCCTATTATATTGGGGATACTTATATTTTTATAAAATCATGTTATAAGAAGAGTCTATGAGTGGAGAATGGAAAATAAAAGAAATGAGCTTGAGGAGGGATGATATCTCTTCTTTGGGTCAATCCTTTTGGTTTTCACTAAAGGTATTCCTTATATTTATTTCATCCCAAAGGGAATATTCAAGGATGAAGGGAGTGATTTTTTTAATTTAATTTTTAAGATATTTTATAAACCTAATAGGTTTGAGAGGTGTGAAGAAGAAGGAAAGGTGGTGTCCTTTTATAGGGAAGGGAGGGGACACACTTGGCATTTTTTGAAAACAAGTTAGGTGTACCAATGTTTCTACCTAAAAAAAGTAATACCAAACCAAAAAAACTCAATAATGGAAGTAATATTTCCTATATAGGTCTATAAAATGGGTTTTTTAAAAGTTTATAGGTCATTTAGGACCATATGTTTAAGTTTTAGTCCCTTGTTAAGCTTACTTTTTCCATAATCGATGTAATTAATTTTAATTACTTTCACTAATATTTTTATTCAATAAATAATTTGACATTATTATACAATATAAATTATTCTTATTCCAAATATTGAATCCATTTTTACAAAATCCAATCACATAAGAGAATAAATTAATTTAAATTTAATCTCGTAGATGAGACGACAAAGTGAGCTTTTAATGTAAAACCCTCGAAAAGTTTGTTATGTTTTTATAGTCAATTTTAAAGTGAAATTGAGTCTAATGAACTAAATTGTGTTAATTGATAAAAATATGATCTAATTAAACTTTAAAACCAATTTTAAATATAATTTATCCTTATAAATAAATTAGATGAAAAATTAGTTTTGAATTAAATTTCAATATTTTTAACTATTCATTAAAAATGAAAATTGACAGAAAATTACCAAAAATTTACTCTAACCTAATTTTTATGTTTCAATTTAAAATATAAATTTTATTTTGACAAATATATTCCATAAAAGTTTCTAAAATTGGATTTTAAATAGCTTTACTATTTAAAGGTGGTAAAAATTCCTTAATAAAAATATAGTTTCTTATACATAAAATTGGGTTTTTTATATTAATCCTATAAAATATATTGGATGAATATAAAAATATTTTATTTTTTATATAACATTAATATCACTCACTAATTTTAATTAATTTAATTTATTATGATAAAAAAACTTTTTGGGAATATAAATAATAACATTTTCCTTTATATTCAATCAGTTTTCATAGTCATTTCTAATTCATTTGTAACCAATTAATTAATTTTATATATTTATAAACCATATATTTTCATAAGTTAGTTAAAAAATTTCTTAACTTCTAATTTAATAGATAGGTTATATTAAATAATATATTAACAATATATCATTATTGTTATTCAGTCTTGTGTGTTACAAAATCCATTGAGGAAAGTCATTATTGCATGCAATGTCAGCTACCCTCGATGATCTGTGAAGAAAAAAATAAAATTTATATTTCATGTAGTGCACGAATAAATTGGTTTTTCATATAACATAAGACAAACATAGTTACCTAATATAAAATAATCTATTTTTAGTGTTCTATGAAATGGAAAATATCAAAAAGTTTAAATTAATTCGAAAAAAAATATTTCACAAAACCTTGGGGTGTTACAGTAAGGACCAGGTGAAAGGACTCAAGAATAACACCAATTATAAGAGAAATTTTCAACATTCTTCCAAGATAAGGAAGTTCAAATAGGAAGTAAGGGAAAATGATGGTGTCTATTTTTTATGTAGAAGGAAGGGATATTAGAAGAATAACTGCACAACCACAAATAAGTAAGAGGAAACTTCATGTGTGTTGACTATAAATTTAAATTTATATATTTATAAAAATTGGTTATTAGATATAGCTTATAGTGCTCACATTTACATACAATTATAGAAACCAAGTACATTTTGAAAAATTTCATGACGTGAGGTGGATCTATAAGATGATAATAGATCCAATATTATTTTAGTAACTATTCTAGAAAACCATATCATATTACCAAATTGAATGATCTTGGTTTTTAAGAGTTGTTATAATATTTCATCTATTACAAAAAACCTTATTTTTGTATTTAAATTATTATGTATGGTTTTTTAGTTTATAAATAAAATTTAATTCTTTTACAAATAAAGCATTCTTATAGTATGGAACATTTAAATAACCGACTTTATGTGTTAAATTACATGAACCAAGTAATTTCAATCAATAAAAAATCAGGGTTTCATAACTCATATCGCACCTAACTATGGAATCACTGGCTAGATTATGTAAATTAAATAACAATTGTTTATATTATACAAAGAAGGATATTAATATTCCTCTTAAATAAAACCACTTAGAATATTCCACACATGTTTAAAAGGGAAATGAACAAATTCTTATTCAGTAGAATTGGTGAAAGGGTTATAGAGATTCTTGAATTGGTTCATATAAATGTGTGTGGTCCATTTGCATGTGAATCAAGGGGCGATTACTCATTATTTTTAACTTTTAATAATAATTTTAATAGGTATGGATATTCCTAATTAATAAGGTATAATTTAGATTCATTTGATAAATTCATGAAATATGAGAATGAATTAGAGAACTAGCTTGGTAAGAAAATAAAAAACATCACTCAATTCGAGGTGGTGAATATCTAAACCAAGAATTTATTGATTATCTAAGATATATTGGGATATTATCCCAAATTACACCTCATTATAAACAGAAATGGAATGGTATAAATAAAAGTAGGAATCATGATGTAAAAGATATTGTAACATAAATTATGGGTAATGTAATTATTTCATTATCCTTTTGGGGATATGCATTACAGATAAAGAAACACATTATAAACTGAGTGATAACTAAATTGGAGAAAGGTATTACATATCATATTTTTTATGGAATTATACTTTCATTGTATCAAATACAAGTGTGGGGTTATGAATCATTTGTTAAGACTATATTTTTCACAAACTTACAATATGAGGAACTAAGAGTATCTTTATAGGACATACTAAGGAAACCATAGGATACTACCTATAAAACCCCTCGGATAATAATGTTGTGTTTGAAATTCATCCCATATTCCTTATGAAAGATCATATATCTAAAAAGTTTTGTAGGAAAATGATAGACATTGATTAAATCATATATCAATATACAAATCGATTGGCACATAAACAGTTTTCACTAATCCCAAAGGAAGGGGACATTTATGAGAAACAAGTAATACATAAGAGTAAAAGAGAGGTTAGAGAACCTAAAATATGTGATTTTCTTATCAATAAATTTTTTTTATCATTATTAGTTAATAATAATGATCATGTAGCCTATAAATAAGTATTAAGTTTCACAGATGATTATAAATGGAATGAATCCCTGAATGTTAAAATGGATTGCATGTACCAAAACCATTTATGAATTTTGGTAAATCCTAAAGTGTATGTAAATGTTTTTAGTTACAAATGGGTATTCAAGAAGAAAATAGACATGGATAGACAAGTAAATACTTTTAAAGATAATCTAGTCGCAAAAAAATTAAATAGTGTCGAGAAATTAACTACGATGAAACATTTTCACCAATTTCTATAAATAAATCCATTATAATTATACTTACTATAACAACTTATTGTGAATATGATGATTGAGAGATGGATGTCAAAAATGATTTCTTTAATGGGAACCTTATTGGAAATTCATATATGTCCCAACTATAAGATATTTTGACTCAAAATAATTCCAAAAGGTTATAAAAGTTGAAAATATCCATTTATGGATTAAAAGAATAATCTTGGTCAAGGAACATTCTCATTAGTTAAGCCATAACAAAATTTTGTTTCATAAATAATTAATGTGAGTATTGTGTTTAAAAATGGATTGGTGTGAGTGAGATAGTTTTATTGGTAGTATATATTGATGACATAAAACTTATTAGAAATGAAATACAAATATTACAGTTAGTTAACACATAGTTAGACACATTCTTCTCCATTAAATACTTAGGTGAAACAATATATATTTTTAGGATCAAAAACCAACATGATATATCAAAGAGGATGTTTGTACTAAGTCAAGGTATGTACATTGAAAATATTCAAAAGTGATTAAGTGTGAAATAATCCAAGAGTATATTGTTGATAATGTCATGGGAAATTCATCTTTCCAAGAAAATATCACCTTAGACACAAGAGGAGAGTCATAGAATAGAAAGGATTTCAAATGAATCAATGATTGGTTCAGTCATATTTGATATGTTGTATGCCATGAAAGATTACGCCTGCACCTTAAGTGTGGTTGGAAGATATTAAGTGGAACTAATAGACATTCATTGGATATTATTACATTATATACTTAAGTATATAAGTTATACTAAGGATATGATCATATTTTATGGAAGATAAGTGGAACTAGTCATCAGGGGATATATATATATATATGCTAGTCTCTAAATTGATCAAGATGATTTCAAATTAAAATTGAGATATATCTTCACTCTAAATATATGATTCATGAACTAGAAAATATCAATGAAATATAGGGTTATAAATTCTACTATATATTTTTAGTACAATGAAACTTTATATACATCCAAGGAATTAGTTTCGATATGAAACTTTTCCCAAGATATTGATTTGGTGCCATGTAGTAATGACCATAGCATGCCCTATTGTGATAATAATGCATCAGTGGCACTTAAAAAGGATCCAAGGCCTCATCAACAAATGAAGCACATACTCAAGAAATATCATATCTTAAGGGGTTTTTCTCAGAGAGGTGACGTAGAAGTAAGTAGGATTTCAATGAAATATGAAATGTTGAACATTTAATAACCCATTATCTTTGCAGAAGAATATACATCATGTGACATCTAGTATGATAAAATTCTTTAGAAGTTGGTTTTAGTCCAACATTAAGATTGTTGGACTTGGTTCCCTAGAACCAATTTCTTTTGTACTTTAGATTACTTGTATATTCATATAATTGACTCTTAATAAATTTCTTATCAAATATTGATTGTTCTTCTATGTGATTTTAATGTGATAATATATTAAAATATTAATCGCATTAATAAGGTCGTAAAAGTTCTCCATTTTGACAATAACCCTGATATAGTTTGATGATATTATTCAAATTTATGTCCAATAGTCATCTAACATCATTGGATGAGACAGAGATGATACATACTATCAGGTTTTGGATACTCATAAGTGTACGATACTTCTTCACATGAATTTCACATTGTTAATCTCTAATTTGGGATATTATGAGGACCAAACCACCAATAAGAATTCTTCACATTTACATGTCATTGTATATTCTTATCTATAAGGGTGTGTAATGGTCCTTGTATTTTAATATTGTTTTTAATACTTGTCATAACTCATGCACATATATGTATTGTTATAAACCATGATGATATATGTTCAAGGTGAAGTTTGGTATTTTGGGTGTGTTTGGAATGATATATTATTAATGATTAATTAAACAAAGTATCTATCCCCTCTATCTTTAAGGAAGTTGATATATCATCCCTTCGATTATAATGAAACAATAAAACTAAATTGCATAGTCATGGTGTATTGATAGGTTCATTTTAGATATTCAAATAATGACATATTAAGAATATAGGTTGATGATATGAGAATGGAACTATTTTGATGATATATCAAGACAAAGGGGTTATATTACACATTGAACACCCATATATGGTTGTCTATATTGTGGCATTAATTTATTCCACATGGGTGATTTTACAAGTTTCTATATACTAATATTGGACTTTTGTAGAACCCACCTAATGTCACTCAGTAATAATCCTATAGATTTACACACTCAGTGTTTTATTGATCTTAATTAAATTTTATTTGAATTTTATTATTATAATTAATATTATTCTCCAGTCTAAGGAATAGAATTTTTTAGGATTTATTGACCATAAATATTCAGTCACTATTTTATATGAGTTAAATAATAAATAAATATTTATTCATAAGACTGTGAATAATATAAATATTTATTTATCAGTTGATTGAATAATTTTACTATTCAAGGTTTGGTAAATACTGAAGAGGAAATGAAAACCAAGTTACCAAGTCCAGAAGGAATTTTATATTAAATATCATTTAAATAAATATTAATTTACGTATTTAAAGAAATTATATTTATTTTAACCCTATGTTTAGTGAATAAAAAATAAATATTATTATTATTATTATTATTTAGAAGTGGTTTTTTCTATGGATTATGAAAATAATTAAGGTTTTATGTGTAATTATTTATTCTCCAAACTATCACTATAAATACTCAGTTATAACATTTCTTTATGGTTAGATGTTGTTGTACAAAACTCATCCCTTCTAAAGATTCACTAAATCCTAAAGAGAAAATATTATATCTCTCTCAAAAAACTAATAGTTTCCATAATTATACTCTTATCAAGAACAAGAGAATATTAATAAATCCGTCATGTATTTATGGATATCAAAGGGAGTGATTCAAGATAAAAAATACCATCTTGATAGAACCTGGAGTACCATTATAGACACTTAGAGAACATAAGAGAATGTGTAGGTCACCACTAGAGGGATTCTACATTCGATCCTATTGAAGCAATGATGGTAAAAATGAATAGGGTATATAATGACCAACATCTTTTAGGGAGAAATTATTCTCAATAATAGGGTAATTATTTATTTTAAATTGATTAAAATTTAATATGAAAATATCATCTCTCATGGTTTTAGCATTCTTTTTCAATTTTCTATGAATTTAATTCAATGGAAATTATTTTTATCATCATATAAATTATGAATTATTAATTAACCTCAATAAAAGATTAGTTGGTCATGGCATAATAGGTTCTTATATCACATCATAAACCTTGAACTACAAGTGGCTCCTCACAATTGTTTTACATCATGATCCCCCACATCTTTTTCATAGTAGTAACTAACTTTTTATGGGGCCTTTTTCATATCCCGAAAAATAGAAATGTTTCTAAAATAATAACTCCATACACACACTCAATATAAATTTTTAAATGTTGCACAAGGGATGTTCCCATGATCCTCTTTTTCTCATCTTGGTTGAAAAAATATTCTATGTATTTTTTATATCATTATTTTCACTCAAAAGCATCCACAAAACGATATTTAAATCATCCTTTATATGCTGTATAAAATAAATAAACAACACCATATAGATTAGAGTCTCTTATTTTTATCTTGATAACTTCACATGAGGAGGATTATAGACATCCAGCTTTTATCTATACATAGAATTTTGAATCTCATCCTCTTACTCATATTTTCAAAAAAAAATGACCAATCATGATTTTTGTGATGACTAATAGGGGGAGAGTTGAATTAGTGATCCTTTATTTTTATACTTTAAAACTTATGAAATAAAATTATAATCATGTTAAATAGTAATGACTTTTTTGAAAACAATAACACAAGCATAATCCAAAAGAACATAAGAATTTACAATGTTCACTGTTCAATGAGAGTAGTTAGTCCATAGCATGGTTTGGGGATAATTCAGTAAAAAATCCTTTATATAGTTAAAAAAATTAGTGAATTTCCTTACATTTATATTTCACTATGATCAATACAATAGTAATTTTCTCTCTACACATATAAATATGTAATAAATAATTGTAATAGCTGTTAAAAACCGTCACCCAAAAAAATAAAATGTTTTCATTGGGATAATTAGCCTTTCTTTACTCTTACACATGTTAAAAGAATGTATTATTAAATTTATTACATAAAAATAGCCAAGAACTTCCTCATTTGACTTTTATATAAAATTTGTTTCTATTCCCATATTCATTGGGTTCCTCCATCCAATCTCTTGTTTGGTAAACTCTATCTAATAAACTCAATTTGGTAAACTCCTTATGGTTCCCTCTGAATAATCATACCACTTTATTACACTCTATCTATCCATTAACCTATATATATAGTATTTATAATTCCAAATGACATATATCTTTGTTCAGTGTTAAACTGATGCCTCAGATCTCAACTCATTTGTTCGATAACTTATTCTTCAACCAAGAGATTACTTGGTTGGAAACTTTTCCTATACAACCTTCGTCTTTTAGATTTTTATATGGTATTTTTAATACTATTTTTGAGAAAACATCATATTTTTTGTGCATAAAAATAAATATTTTGAGTTGTACAAATACCCCCCTTATATAGTAGTGCTTGAAAGAGAATAGGTGGGAACACCAATTTATTTTCCCACTTAACGAAAACTCGAATTTTATATCTCCCACTGAAAAATATTTTATTGGAGGCTTCCAAAGGATTATAGAGTATTCTTTAAGCTTATCAAAAACTCAAACATCCACTAACATTAACAAACTTATTTATAACTTAGTGAGAAACATCTATCTTGCTTCTATGATATTTGTAACTTTAAACAATTATCACAGCATCGTCACATTTGACATATTTATAAAATTTTTGTAAATACCATTGAACCATTAACAAATTATACCAATTATTCATTTGATAAAAATTCATATAAAATATTTCAACCATTTATACTCTATTCAATTTTCCAACCTAAATTCATATGGAAATTTTGGAAAAGTTCCTTCAGTATCTTCAATCATATGATGACTTTCATAATAGATCTTTATCTATTTCAATTGTAAATAGCCTATGTTTTATTATTCTAATACAAAACATTCATTGGATGGATTCAACCAAAACCAAATATTGATTAGTCGGTTACTAACATCTGATCATCTTGAATTATCTTCATCTTCACAACTTTATACATGTATGTTCTGTACAAACCCAAATCTTGACATACATGGACATTACATGACTTTTTCAGAATACTTAATACATAAAAAAACTACATCCAAGGACCATAATCATTTAGTGTATTTGGAAACTTGGATCATAATCTTCTAATCAAAGTGAAAGATATTCAAAATCTCCCATAAAGATCTTCCACTTTTGTTTTCTTACCTAAAACCTTTCTTTATATCCTAGGGAAAAGAAAACATATAAAGGGTGAGCTCAAATTCTCAGTAAGGTTAAGCATGGAGAAAATAAAAAAACCATATACATTTGAACATAAAAACAAGAACATAAAGTTTAAACGTCAAGATCTTGAGTTGTGAAATAAATCTTGGAGTACGTAAGGCACAAATCATAAAGGAACATTAATCATGATAAAATAGAATGGGAATAAAACATGTATTTGTGGTAACCATTAAGCACATGATATGATTTCCATAGTACCCAAGGCATTGCTTCCAAGACCATCATAGTGGACAAAGTCCCTTACTGAATCGAGTTCACTCCTCATTCCAGTCCTGTATCACTAAACCAGATTAACTTTTCATTCCAGCCATGTCTATATCATGAGATATAAATCTTTACCTGATGCATTTGATGGAGATATAGGTCCCACCCATCTCATAATGAAATAATTCTTACTTGTACCACAAAATAAACAGAAATCATCCATCATAACCAAAAGAATAAAATGGGTTTCATAAACATCATCCCATCATAACATAATCCATATAAAACAAATGGATATCATTTCATCATAAAAAATCAAACCATGTAAATAATAGAGTCATTATACTTGAAATATAAACATACTAAATACTGTCATCTTATATGTAAAATAGTTTTGATAAAACACTTGAAATGAATTCTTGAGGAAAATATCCTTTCCTCTTCAAAATAATTTTCTTTTCAAAAAATGTCATGAAATTTTAAAAGAAAAGGATTTCCTTGAAAATAATAATGAAATATTATAGAGGAAGCTTCCTAAAAATAAGGCTTTATGAAACCGTAAAAATCCTTTCATGCCGTATAAGTTAAAAAACATTCTCCTTGTACTTTTGCTGGAAAAGTCAAAAAAGTTCCTCGTATGGTAAACAAAAGAAATATTCCTTCCATAACATAATGTAAAAGTCAAAGAGGGGTAAACATGAATTTAAACATACAAGGAATAATATTAAACAAATTATGAAAAACATTTTTATGGACATGGATGAAAAATATAACCCCAGTAAATACTTACGTACAAGCTATCTCGGATAAAAATGAGATTTGCAAAATTATCCCTTACCTTATGTCCAATTTCTTCCATGTATGTCTGAGACTCCTGTATAGTGGGTTTAAACATACTATAAACTTTTAACATAACCATAATAATATTTATGATATCATATATGATTCACTTATGACTTTATATTACCTGTTCTTTTGTAAATTCCATGTTAAAGCAGCGTTTTGGGTAAAATTGTTTCATTTATCGTGCGTGTTTCGTCTTGTTCTTCTTGATATTATTAATTAGATCCTCATTTAAATAATTCCATAATGTAAAAAATTATTTATATATAATATATATATAGAATATAAATATATATGATAGATCGATAAATGGAATGAAATACACCGTTCATGGAGACGGTAGGTCGTACGTACACATGAACGTTGTTTTCGTTTCCTTATAGAATTGAATGAAATTAAGTAAATTAAACATATATGTACATAAATCCAGTATCATTATCATTTAATATATTTCATGATTATTTATTATATATACTTTATAATCATACTTGAATGGTTAATTGTGGAAAATGAATCTCATCGCGTTCGTGGAGACAGTAGTCTGTACGTATGCACGAGCGACAATATCATTCTTTTGATATTAAAATAATATATAATTGGATGGTATATCATATATACAGAATAATAGTAATTTTATATTTATTATTTATATCATTTATACTCATTATTTTACCCATCCAAATGATGAAATGTTTGAATAACAAACTACACCATGACGTGGAGACGGTAAGCCGTACGTACGTACGTGTGGTGACTTTTTCATTAATAGGATGGATAAAATAAATAATGTGGTTGTAAAATTTCTATAATAACATCATAGTATATAGAATATACTAGAGTTATTATTTTAGAATAGAAACAACAAATAAGGAGGAAGTGAAAGATGAAAGGAACTTGAAATAGGTGGTGAGATAATTACCTCTTCTTCGGGTTCTTCCTTTTGATTTGATAAAAATGGCACCTTAGGTTGGCTTTATAAATAAAGTAAGGCCTCTAGGATGAAGGGATGATAGTTGAGAGGGTATTTAATCATGGTTTGGCCAAGAAAAATGGATTTGGAGGTGCGAATTAGAGAGAAGGGGGAGTGCCCTTTTATAAGAGGGGTGAGGGGAACCTTAAGAAAAACATAAAATATTATTTTATAATAATTTCATATTCAGTTTATAATGGCTCCAAAGTCACTTATTTAGAGTCCAGGGTGGGGATGGGTCGAAATCCTCTCAACCAATAGGTTTTATACAAGTACAGGTTTCCATTTTAACCTTATCATTTATATTTAACTCTAAGTTAAATAATTTAACTTTTACCATGTCTTCTTGTATTCTTACACTATATGGTTTATAAACATACTATAAACTGCCAATAGAACCCCAATTGGTTCCTTAATGTTATATATATTATTATATAAGTCTTTTGGCTGAACCTTAGATTTTTAGGACCATTATATCAATTCATAATATAATATTTTTAAAAAAAAATCTTTTATGTCAATTTTGACACTATTTGGTATTTTATTTTTTCTAAATTTATAACCACATTATTAATTTGAAAAAAAAATCATCTAACCAACCCTAATATGTTATATTAACCTATAAAATTATATTAATTCATAAAAAGTCTCAAATTATATTTATTATGGTATTTATAATATCAATTATGTTAATATTTCATTAATAAGGTAATTGTTGCATCATCATTGTGTCATAAATAAATTAAATTATTTAATGTCTAAATAATATAAATAAAATAAAATTATATAGGAAATATTTTTATATTTCTAATTAATATTTATAGTCGAATTTATCTTATGTATAACCCTATATTAAAAATATTTTAGTTATTAAACTTTGATTTTAACTATTTTAAATCTTCTTTAAATAAAATAATAATAAATGCCCTAATCTAATTCAAGTGGACCTAAAGGGAAATATTTTATTCATAAGGTGGTTTTTTTTTAATTATATTTATCCAATATAATTATTACATGTGTTAGGGTAATAATAATATCATCTGTACCCTTAATTACCCTATTTATTTTTAACCGTGGTAAATAAAAGTAAAAAGTTATTGTTCACCAGAAATTATTTTTATCTTATTGAACCACATTTTACTTACTGATATCAACCGTGTCTCTCGGATTTTTTAAATTACACTCACATAAGTGGTAAAATTATGTTTTATGTAAATTTGAAAATTCTCCTAGGAGGTGGGTAAAAGACATTAAAAAGTTCAATAAAATTTTTAAATATCTAAAATTATTATAAAATAACTCCAATGAATTACATTGAACTTATATAGGTATTATCTATTTTTCCCTAAAATAAATTTAAATAAAATAAATGATTACTTAAATAAAAGGTCGATTTTAACCAATAACTCAGTGTTTTCACTATTCATCAAAAATTAAAAGTTTTCAGAAAAATACCAAAAATTCACCCTAGGCTAATTTTGATATTCCAAATCCAAAAATGAAGTCCATTTTTAAAGATAAAATTTATAAAATTTCAAAAAGTGGGTATTACTATTCATAACGGCTAGTTTATATAATATTTTAATAATATATCATTGTTTAGTGAAACTCGGTATTGCGTACAATGCAATCTATTGAGGAAGGTTGCTCTTGCATGTAACGCAAGCTAAGAATAGTGTTGCGCATAATACAAGCTAATATGGTGTTGCGTATAGAACAAGATAATCTTGGTGTAGTGTACAATACAAGACATCAAAGAATTTAATAATATTTCTCATAAAATCTGGGGGTGTTACATTTTACCCCCCTTAAAATGAATTTCTCCCTTGAAATTCATCGGGGTTATAAATTGTTTACTACTTGAAAGTTTCTTTCATAGAAACCCACATTGTAAAAAGGAATCCTAAAACATAATTTTAAAAAGGAAAGTTAGAAACATAACGGTCACCCGAAGTATCTCAGTACTGGGTTTCCACGTATGAGAATATAGGTGAAAATATGGATATGGAAGAGAAATCTAACCATTATGTTCTTATGAAGAGTGGTAGAGAACATGGTTATGAAAAATCCAACAATCACAAAGCCATAAATTTGTGATGATCTAAGGTACCATCTGATTCATCAGATATGAGGGAACTATTTTTGTTTTTCAAGATCATTTCCCAATTGTTGAAGAATTTTTGAATTAAAAAAAATACTTACTTGATTTTGGTACAATATCATTATTGTTTGTGCCTTGAACAATTTCCACTTCATCTCTTAAATAAATGAAGTTGAATTTGTCTTTCGTGAATTGTTAGTAGATTATGCGATAGAATGATAGGTTATTCCATCTGTCTCAAACATAAGGTGAGAAATAGTTATTAAATATAAATAAGTCCATCTATGGTGATATTAATCATATATGGTTCCTAAAATGGACTTATACTTCATCTATCATACCTCTTAATAAAATAGAACTAATCTCTACTAACCAGGGGCTTCTTGTAGGCCAGTGGTAGGCAATAAAGGCCTTTCGCACTTCGGTTGTGGGTTCGATTCCCACATCCTTGTCCGACGTGATGGGTTGTCGCCCGTCCTATTGGTTGTCCTTTTTCTAAAACTATACTATTATAACATTACAGCAATAGTATAAAAAAATTTCTGGCCTTAAACAATACTATATGATGTCTAACCTAATTCATTCCAATCATTAGGCTTATCCAAAATACTTCTGTCCAAGCTTATAGTGTAAAGAAAATGATTACTATAAAGGTCATCTACTGATCATATGAATACCATCATTTACCCCCCGTATATCATAAGATATATCTTGTAGGTCACATTCCAAACATGTGAATACCTTAATCATGTATTCTCTTGAAACGTAAATTACCATAGAATCTTTTTGAAAACATGAATGCTGTCAAAAGTCAACTCTTTCCACATACCAAATTCCCAAAATTTCTATATACTAAAACCACGATATCACTTTTTCATTATATCATTCATGAGGTCATTAATACTATCAAACATTGCATTATCTCTTTATCCCTTCATTATGCACATATCATCTGCTTTCCAAAAATATTTCAATCACTTTTCATGGTTGCTGGTACCATAAAATTATTGAAAACCATAATAAACCAATACGTAGATATTCCAATATACCAAAAAAATACCTCAACAACATTATTCTTGAATACAAATACATAAACACTTCAATCCATCATCTTCAATGATTTTCATGGAATAATTCCTTCCTTGATTTAGAAGTAACCTCTTAGGTCAAGGCATTGAGTTGGGTAATGCCCATGTTCTCCACAGATAAGAAATTGAACTCCATAACAGTCTGTTACTTTCTGACCCTTCTCCCCACATATATAACATCTTCCCCTCTAGTTGATGTATTCATCAAGGTTCGTCTTCCCTTCTTTAGAAATCTCAATCTTCCTTTCTCTATGCTCCTCACCATGCAAACATGCATAAAAGTCCATCTTTCTCTTATTTGAAGAATTAGGAATACCACTAAAGTTCACCTTGTTAATCATATATCGCGATGACTGATTCGGCATAATCACAATATCAATCTTTCTAGGAATTACACAATTTTGTTGCTCATAATCACCAATTTTTTCATTTGATTCAATGTTGACCCAATTCCATCTGGTTTCCTCCATTGACTAAAACTAATAACCATGGTGTAAGAAATAGTTAAAATAACGAGGAACCACATAATCATAAAAATTCACTTATGGGATGTCTAACTTATCACACATTCTTTAATCCATGACACCTTAGGTTCACCCTAGGTTATTCATGATCATAAACATAATTATAGAACTGTAACCTATAGTTATACTAGACCTTAGAGACATCCCTTGACATACCATAGAAATATCTCCAGGGATCTCACTAAAGTTTTCACATCCTAGTTTCCAAAGGTTGACTAAACCTTTCCTCTGATACCAACTATAGAGACCCAAGCTTGACGTATATGGACATTACATGACTTTTGAGGAATAATTAATACATAACAAAAAATGACACCCAAGGACTGTAATAGTTTAGTGTCTTTGGAAACTCGGAACATAATCTTCTAATCATGGTGAAAGATCTTAAACATCTCCCATAAATATCTTTCACTTTTTTTCTTACCTAAAACATTTCTTTATATCCTAGGGAAAAGAAAACATATAAAGGGTGAGCTCTGTTGAGTCAATAAGGTTTTCCTTATGACTTTTCCATTCCTTCTTGTTTTGAAAATCACAAACACCTTATCTTTAAGGAAAATTGCTTTCTTAAGGAAAATTGCTTTTATAAGGAAATTTGCTTTCTTAAGGAAAATCGCTTTTATAAAGAAAATTATCCTTATCATATTTTCATCAATATTTTTCTTAAGTATAAGTTTCGGATTCGTTTTCTCGGAGTCATTAAAACTTTGATATAAAAGCATTCTGTTTTTAGGATTCGGTTCTGGACAAGAACTATAAGGAAGTTTCATTCCGAATTCCGGATATGAATTCTAACTAAGTCCTATTCCAGATTCAGGATACAAATTCTGAAGAAGAATTCTCATTACGAATTCTAATGAAGAAATCCCATTCCGAATTCTCATTACGAATTCTGAAAAAGAATTCTCATTACGAATTCCAATGAAGAATTCCCATTACGAATTCTAATGAAGAAATCTCATTCCGAATTCTCATTACGAATTCTGATGATGAATTCTCATTACGAATTCTGATGATGAATTCTCATTACGAATTCTGATGACGAATTCTCATTACGAATTCTGATGATGAATTCTCATTACTAATTCTGATGATGAATTCTCATTACGAATTCTAATGACGAATTCTCATTACGATTTCTGATGACGAATTCCTATTCCGAATTCCTACTCCGAATTCTCATTCCGAATTCTCCTATTAAACATAATCTGATTATCATTGTTTTATACACTCTGAATTTACTCACTCCGAACCTTCACTCCGAAGTTTCTATTCCGAACCTTTATGTTAGAGTTTAAAACGATGTCGTACATTCTGTTTCACTTGTTTTGTTATAAAATGATGTCGTCCATTTTGTTATAAACTAACCGTTGTCTAAGTGACACGTGTACAGGTCCCTCCGAACTTTAAGGAAAATATGACCGTTGGAGAAGGAGCCGACCTTACCTATAAATAGGAGCTCATTTGAAAGAGCTCGGTACTGTTGAAAAAACAACTGAGTTTGTGCCTACATGCTGTTGAAAAAACAACTGAGTTTGTGCCTACATGCTGTTGAAGTGATTTCTAGAGAGAGAGTCTCTTATTAACTCTCAAAGCTTCGTGCGACTCCGAATGTTGGTGATTACATTCGAGGGCTTCCGGGGATAGGAAGACAGAGGTGCCGACTACCTTAAAGATCGAGGGCTTTCTTGTTGAGAAAGACAGAGGTTGCCAACTACCTTGAAGTTGAGGGCTTGCGGGGATAGCAAGACAGAGACACCGATCTTCGTATCGAGGGCTTACCCTGGTGTGGGTAAGACAGACTTGCTTGAAAGTATAAATCAAGGGACCTTTATCCAAGGTTCTTGGATACCCTTCTCTTTGGGTTAAAAGACTATTATCTTGTTACTAGTAGTTTTACTACTTGTCTTTATTCCGCTGCAATTTGTATCTTAAGGAAAGTATAACTTTCTTATACTTCCTTACATACTCTGATTAGTTTAGATTCTATACGCTTTAAGGTAGAATCTCATATTGTAACTTTTGTTAAGTTTCAATCTCCGGAATCATATTTCCGGAACCTACTTTTGGAATCCCTTTCCAAGTTCAGTTCGGTGTTAGAGGTGTTGTGAATTTACTTAGTTTAACTTTGTTAAACTTAGCTCTTTCCTTTTCTTAAGGAAACTCTAGTTATTCATAACTAACTTTAAAGGTTCCAAAGGAATTTTTAAAGTATACAATTCACCCCCCCTCTTGTATATTGAGCATCTCATATTATATTTCGATCCTACAATTGGTATCAGAGGTTGGAAACCTCTTACTCTATACCATTCTTACATTTGGTATCAGAGCCAAGGTTACTGAAATACTTGTACTCACATACAAGTTTTTCTTGCTCACTTTTCTATTCCGAACTTTTTCATTCCGGTTTATCCATTCTGAACTTTTCCCATTCCGAACTTTGTTATTATGATTCTAAGCTACTAACAAGTTTGTATCCAAGTTACTAATTAGTATGGCAGGAATTAATGTTGGATCTATTGACAATCTGAATCCTACAAGGCCACCAATCTTCGATGGTAATGATTATGAATACTGGAGAGATCGTATGAAGACTTTTGTTATCAATATTGGAGTAGACAACTTTGTGATGCTTACTGGTGATTATAAAATTCCTGACAAGGAAGTTAGAACCTTTACTAACCAGGAAAAGCAAGAATATCAACTAAATTATAAGGTACGCAATACTTTATTATGTTCAATGACTAGAAATATATATAGCCAAATTTCTTCTTGTGAAGCATCTAATTGTATATGGAAGAAGTTAGAGGTTACACACTTTGGAACTTCTAAGGTGATTGAGACTAGAAGAGATATGCTTAGAGCTGAATATCATGGCTTCAATTTTCCTTATGGAGAACCTATCTGTAAAGTTCAACAAAGATTTATGACAATTGTCAACAGTCTACAATCTATGGGAGAAAAAGGTTTAGATGATGAAGCTCTTGTGGACAAGATAATTGATATTATGCCCAATGAATGGGAATCCAAGAGAACAGCTATAGATGAGAACAGGAAGGTTACTCAAATTACTCTTGATGAATTATTTGGAACTCTTCTACAACATGAGACCAGAATGAAGAGAGATGCTGACAACATCAAGAATAAGAATGGAAATGGTACTGTTGCTTTTACTACAACTTCTAATCAGATGAAAGCTAAGACTCCTGAGAGAGTAACTAGATCCAAGTCTAAGAAAGTCATTTTCCAATCCGAATCTAGTGAAAGTGAAGTTTCAGAAAATGAATTAGCCAATCTTGCTCGAAGGATGAACAAGATAGCTGGACAGAGAAACTTTCAATCCAAGTATAAGAAGAAGGACATGAAAGATAAGAATGATGGAGAAGTTACATGTTATGAATGTAAGAGAGCTGGACATATTAGACCAGATTGTCCTATGCTCAAAAAGAAAGAAAGGAAGGAAAGACATTCAGAAAAGAACAGGAAGAAGTATTACAAAGCCAAAGCTAAGAAAGTTCTGAAAGCTAATGACACCTGGAGTGCCAGTGGTGGTGACTCTTCAGATGAATCTTCTGAATATGAATCTTCAGGACAGAAGAATCATGGTCTTATAGCCAGATTACCTATTGATAATCATTGTCTTATGGCTAAGGTACGAAATGCTGAATCATTGACCAATGTTTCTTTAAATCCTAATGATAGTAAGTATTATAACTCTTCTGATGAAGAATCATCTTCTGATGAGGAAAATACTTTACCTACTTATGAAGAAGTCTCTAGGTTTGCTAAACTTCTTGAAATTGAGAATTCCAAACTCAACAAGAAACTTGATAAGGCAAACTCTAGGAATTCTATTCTTACTAAAGAAATATCAGATCTTTCTAAAGATCTTGATAAGAAAAATTCTGATTTTGAAAGTATTTCAAAAAATCTTGAGGAAGTAAGTTCTGAGAAGAATAAACTTTCTAAAGAATTAGAAAAATTAATTTCTAAGAAAAATGTTTTCGAGCCTAACTCTAGTTCAAAAACTAATGATTTTGAGGATAAAAACTTGGTTGTAAAACTCAAGTCCGAAATTTTTTCCTTAAAGAAATGTTTATCAAACTTTACTCATGGTAAAGAAAATTTTGATAAGATGTATTCTCAAATACGACCTTTAAGAAATAAATCCAGATTTGGTTATACCCATGCAAAACCAGTTTTCAGTAACAATTATTTTGTTCCTCAAAGTGCCCCATTTTGCAATAAATGTCAATGTGGTGGTCACTGGGCAAAAAATTGTTCCTTAAACAAAACTCAATCCTTAGGTTTTCATAAAGCTTACTTTTCTAAGAAAATGTGGATACCTAAAATTTTATTGTCTGGAAATCTCGAATCCAAACAAGTTTGGATTCCGAAAGTCTAACTTTGTTCTTAATTTCAGGAAAATAAAGAAAGTTCCAGCAACAATATTTGGTACATGGATAGTGGATGTTCCCGGCACATGACTGGTAACAAAAGCTTTTTTGAAAAGATTATCAAAATGAAAGGAGGAAAGGTAACTTTCGGAGACAATGCTAAGGGAGAGATTGTTGGTATTGGTAATATTGTTCTTTTAGGTAAAACTTTGATTTCAAATGTTCTTTTTGTTAAAGGTCTTAAGCACAACCTCATTAGCATAAGTCAGTTATGTGATGAAGGTTACCTTGTGAATTTTAGGAATGATAAATGCTTAGTTCACAATTCCAAGGAAGAATTTATTCTCTCATCCAATAGGCAAGAGAATGTTTACACCTTAAACTTAGAAGACCTAAGAAGCCAAGATTTACCTTGCCTAAGTGCAATGGAAGATCTTTCTTGGTTATGGCATAGAAGATTAGGACACTGTAATCTTAGGAACCTATGTAAACTCTCTAAGAAGAAACTTGTTAAGGATCTACCAGAGCTTAGATTTGATTCTTCTAAAGTTTTTGATCCTTGTCAATATGGCAAGCAACATAAATCTAGTTTTAAGTCAATCGGTGAAGTCTCAACAACCGATGCATTACAGTTAGTGCACATGGATCTTTTTGGTCCAACACAAACTGGAAGCATTGGAGGCAAATACTATGTGTTTGTTCTAGTTGATGATTACACTAGATTTACTTGGGTCTATTTTCTAGCAAGGAAATCTGAAGCTTTTTCTTATTTCAAAAGTTTTAGAGCCCAAGTTAAAAATGATAAAAACCTTCCATTGAAAACTATTCATAGTGATCATGGAGGAGAATTTCAAAATTCTGATTTTGAAACTTTTTGTAGTAAGAAAGGTATTACTCACAACTTTTCAGCACCTAGAACTCCTCAACAGAATGGTGTAGTTGAAAGAAGAAATAGAATTCTTCAAGAGATAACTAGAACCATGTTGAGTGAATATTCTATTGCTAGACATTTCTGGGCTGAAGCTGTAAGTACTGCTTGTTATACTATAAATCGAGTTTTGATTAGACCTTTTCTTAATAAAACTCTTTATGAGTTATGGAATGGTAGAAAACCAAGACTTTCCTACTTCAAGGTTTTTGGTTGCAAAGTATTCATTTTGAATACTAAAGATAACTTACATAAATTCGCACCAAAGTCTGATGAAGGAATTTTCTTAGGTTATTCCACAACCTCTAAGGCTTATAGAGTTTTTAATAAAAATACTTGTACTGTTGAGGAAACAGTACATGTAAAATTTGATGAATCAGACCCTTTTGTTTTTAAAACCTCCCAACCTACATCCTCGGATGTGTTTTCAAAAACTGATTATCAACCGTTGATAGAAGAACCTTCTGATAAGGAAATTTTTCTAGAAGATACTTCTGAAACATTTACCTCAGAAGACTTTCTACCTTATGTTGATGAACAGGTTTTACAAAACCCAAATCAGGTGTTTCTTAAGAATCATCCCAGTGATAGTATCATTGGTGATGTAAATCAACCTGTAAGGACTAGAAGTTCCTTAAGAAATGAAGTAGAACATCTAGCATTTCTTTCCCAATTAGAGCCTAAAAGCACTGATGAAGCTTTAAGTGATGATGATTGGATCAAAGCAATGCAAGATGAACTAAATGAATTCGAAAGGAATAAAGTCTGGACCTTGGTTGAAAGACCTAAGGAAACATCTGTTATTGGAGTAAAATGGGTTTTCAAAAATAAATGTGATGAAAATGGAGTCATTGTTAGAAATAAATCTAGACTTGTTGCTAAAGGCTATAATCAGCAAGAAGGAATAGACTATGAAGAAACCTATGCTCCAGTAGCTAGACTTGAATCTATCCATATTCTACTTGCCTTTGCAGCATTCTTTAATTTCAAACTTTTCCAAATGGATGTGAAATGTGCTTTTCTTAACGGTTATGTTCAAGAGGAAGTTTTTGTTGAACAACCTCCTGGCTTTGAAGATACAAAATATCCAGATCATGTTTTTAGACTTACCAAAGCTTTGTATGGCCTTAAACAAGCCCCACGAGCATGGTATGATAGACTTACTGGATTTTTTCTTCAAAATAACTATGTTAAGGGAAATGCAGATCCAACCCTTTTTATAAAGAAAGATAAGAAAAATGTTTTGATTGTTCAAATTTATGTTGATGACATTATATTTGGTTCAACTTAGCAATCTTTGACTAACTCTTTTGCTAGTCTAATGAAATCTGAGTTTGAAATGAGTATGATGGGTGAGTTAACATTTTTCCTTGGTTTTCAAATTTCTCAAAAACCAGAAGGAACCTACATATCCCAACATAAGTATATTAAAGATCTTCTTAAAAAGTATGGTTATGACAACACTAAGAGTATAAGTACTCCCATTGGTACCTCAAACTCTTTAGATCTTGATGAAGCTGGGAAACCAGTAGATCAAACATCTTTTAGAGGTATGATTGGAAGTCTACTTTACTTAACAGCTAGTCGACCAGACTTAATGTTTTCTGTATGCTTATGTGCAAGATATCAATCCAATCCTAAGGAATCTCACTTAAAGGCAGTAAAAAGAATTTTTCGCTACCTTAAGGGAACCATGGATCTAGGATTATTTTATACTTCTGGAAATGATTTTGTTCTAAAAAGCTTTTCTGATGCTGACTTTGGGGGATGTAGAATGGATAGGAAAAGTACATCCGGAACTTGTCATTTCTTAGGAGATTCATTAGTTTCTTGGTCATGCAAGAAGCAACATTCTGTTGCACTCTCCACTGCTGAAGATGAATATGTAGCAGCTGGAAGTTGCTGTGCACAAGTGTTGTGGATGCAACACACACTCACAGACTATGGCTTGAGTTTTACTAAAACTCAAATTTTGTGTGATAACACAAGTGCCATTGCCCTAAGTAAAAACCCTGCACATCACTCTCATGCAAAACACATAGATATTAGACATCACTTTCTTAGGGATCACACACTTAAAGGAGATATTATTCTTCAGTTTATCGGAACGCAAGATCAACTTGCTGATATTTTCACAAAATCCTTGCCTTCTGATAGATTTGAATATATTAAACAAAAGTTAGGAATGATAACCGTAAGGTAATCTTCCTCAATTAACTTTCTGTTGAAAAAGTATCCTTACAGTAATAAACTCCTTTTAATAGGGGGAGTACATTTGATTTCTTATTTAACAAAGTTTTTCAAAATTTGTTTTCAAACTTTTCGGAACGAAAATTTCAGGAATGGAACTTCCGGAACTACAATTTTCCAGAAAGGATATTTTCGCATAGAATACTTCTGGAATGAAAGTATTCGTATTGAAAATTTCCGGAGTGGACAACTTTCGTACTGGGACTTTCATAACCAGATTTTCGTACCAAGTTTAGTTTTTCGTATTGATTTTTTCGTATTAACTTTTCGTATTTACTTTTTCATATTGAGTTTTTCGTATTGACTTTTCGTATTTAGTTTTTCGTACTGATTTTTTCGTAGTCATCTTTATATTACCCATTACGAATAACTTTCCTAAGCTAATCCGAAAGGTATGATTTCCTTACTGAAGTTTTCGTAATCATATTTTACTTGCTGGCAATTTCTTATAGTTTGTTTTTGGTTTTTGGATTTCATAATTCTTTACTTTAATAAAACCTCAAAAAGATCGGATTCAAGCTTTCAACCATTAGATCTGATCTCAGATCGTTCTAAACCGTTAGATCAACCGAGGAAGTTGAACCGTCATTCCATTGCCTATATAAAGGGGACCCTATTTTCTCGTCCCACATCGATTTCAAGCTTTTGCGTGCTGAAGCTCTGTCTCTCCGATTTAAGGCCGTTCCGAACCACAGTTTTCTCAGTTCCGAACTTCAGTCTTCTATGTTCCAAATATCTCAGAGGACTTCTAATCCGAATGTCTGCAGAGTTAGCTTCTCAAGAAATGTCTTCAACTAAGCCCATTTCTCAGTGGTTAGTCTACAGAGAAAGGTTAGTTCATCCGACTTTCTTCAGCAACTATGATTCTATCATTTCAAAAAATATCAAGTTGAATGGCTGGGAGGATGTTGCGGTATCAAAAACCGCCAACCAAGATGAAGTCTACTCAGATTTGCTTGTTGAGTTTTATGAGTCGGTTGCTTTCTTTGAGGAAGATAATAGAGAAAAATTTTCTTTCAAATCGTATGGCAAGACATATAAGCTTTCTTACACCAAGGCTGCAAGCTTGGTAGGGTTAAGGTACGAAGGGGAAGCTGAGTTTATTTCCCATGTATTGCCAGACTCTTTGGGTAGTTTGAACAAGGAGAAAGCCTTAGAAATTCTCGGATTGGATGATGACAAGGCTCCGAAAATAGCAAGTCTTTCTACAAACTTCCAGATTCTGGAGTTATGGGTGCAAGGGCTTATCGTACCGAGAAAAGGAGATAAGGATAGCCTGAAGAAGAGTGAGATATATATCTTAGATTTTTTGATAAATCTAAGGAAGTTCAACTTGATGAAGCATATCCTTCTTAATATTGAGAATTTGAAGAAGGGGAATCTGAGAGCTCAGATTGTGATGTACCCAACAATATTGTCAAAGCTCATAGTTCGGTGCCTAGAATCTTTCAAGGTAGCTTGCAGTTCTAAGCCGAAAGTTTGTAAAATCATGTTGCTTAGTGATGCCACTCTTAAGAGAATGAATATAGCTTTTGACAAGGAGTCAGGGAAGTTCATTGATCTACCTCCTCAAGAAGAAGTGACTCCGAATGTAGCTGATCCGGAATCATCCAAGCCAGTAAGGAAGAGGAAGCTGAAAGAAGTGGTTGTCGAAGCTGAGGAACCCAAGTCTAAGGAAGTCCACTCCGCACCTCCTAAGTCTAAGAAGAAGAAAACCTATACTGATGAGGTTGCAGCGAAGTGGAGAGCTGATAAAGAGAAGAGGAAGGAAGGAGATCCGCAGTTCGGATTGGATCCTGCAGAGGCCAAAGCTCTGAAAGAAAAGGCTGCTGATGAACTCGAGAAACAAGCAAAGGAGAAGAAACTGAAGAAGAAAATGTCTGAGGCTGAGGTAGCTCAGGCCTTGTTAAAGTTCAACGAAATGGTTTCAGCAACCATTCCCGTACCGAGATCTTTCTCTCTGGAATCTCTACCTGAGACTCCAGGAAGAAATCTTGTTACTCCGGAAGAGGCTGTTGCTACTGAGGAAGTAGAGCAAGTGGAAGAAGTTGAAGAAGCTGCTAAAGGAAGTGGTGAGACAGGAGATGTGCTCAAACAAGTAGATGAATACAAAGGAACTCCTTCGGAACACCTGTCGCTCCGAACATCTGAAGCTCACTCTTCAAAGCTTGTCACTCTGACTATGGAAGAAGAGAAAGACAAAGAAGAAGTTTCTTGTCTGAGAGAAGAAGAACATCTTTTACTTGATGCTGCTCAGAAGGAAAATGTAGAAGTTGCTGATGAGTAAGATTTGGTTGTTCAAGTATCTGATAGCGAGAAGAAATCTACGGAACAGGTTTCTATTCCGGAAAAAGATAAGGCGAAACGAATTCTTGTTGATACCCCGAGTTCAGAAAAGAGTATGAGGAAGGAAGCTGGTAGTTCTTCTAAGAGGAAGTTGGAGCTTATTGAGGAAGAAAATCTCCTAGCAAGATTTCAGATTCGGAGTCATCATCGTTGGGGCACGATTTTGTTGTTCAGTCCTTGAAGAAGTTGGTGGGAACCATTCCAACCTTCTCCAGTATTGACTCTAGATGTCAGATGCTTCAACATGCGCTGAATCAGAAAACCGACTCCGTATCCATGGTAATGGATAAGTGTGTAAAGATTGAAGCTCAGTTCAAAACTTTCTTCGTTGGTTACGAAGCACATAAAAGATCTTGCCAGAGGATGACAAGCTGGTCGAAGAAGAATGTGGAAGAGATGAGGTTGCTGGATGAGTTTCAGGAAAATGTTAAGGATGCATTTCAAACCGAGGACAAGAAGTTTCATGAGATGACTGCATCATTCGATGAGAAATTGACAGAAGAAAAGAACATTCGGATTCAGGAAGTGAGAGATCTGAATGGAAAGCTCAACTCCGTTAATCAGAGTTGGAAATTTGAAAGGGATCATCGGATCAATTTTCTAGAAAGAATGAAGGCTCGGGAAGAGAAGATGAAATCTCAGGAAGAAAAGTTGAAGGCTCAGGAAGAAGTAATTGAAGCCCAGTCAGCAATAATAGTTGCCTTAGAGAAGCAAGCAGAGGAAGATCATAAGGACCTCAAAAAGATCAAGACAATTCTTAAAGGGCTCATGTCGAAGGAGAAAGATCTGAAATGACCAATCCAATCTTTTTGTTGTAATCTGTTTTTGTTTCTGACATTTCAAATATAATGAGAATTGTGCTTGTTGATTCTATTGTTGTCATTACTAATCTTTCAGGTAATTTGTTATTTTTTTCCATTCCCTCCAATTCTTTTTGAAAATCACAAAGGGGGAGAAGGAAAAGATCCTTAAGAAAAAGAGGAAATCTAATAAGTGCTTATCAAAGGGGGAGAAAGAAAAATACCCAAGGAAATAGAACTCTAATAAGAGTTTGTTTAAGGGGGAGTTTTTCTTAAAGAAACATCACTCCGGAAATATGAATACGATCCTTAGAGATTCAAAGCCTAAGGGGGAGTTAGTCGTATTAATCTATTTCTTAAACCAAGGGAGATAAGCTTTAATGTGTTTCTTTCTTTCTTAGAATAGTTTTTTTTTCATAAGGATGTTTGTGCTTTCCAAAAAGGGGGAGATTTTTGAGTCAATAAGGTTTTCCTTATGACTTTTCCATTCCTTCTTGTTTTGAAAATCACAAACACCTTATCTTTAAGGAAAATTGCTTTCTTAAGGAAAATTGCTTTTATAAGGAAATTTTCTTTCTTAAGGAAAATCGCTTTTATAAAGAAAATTATCCTTATCATATTTTCATCAATATTTTTCTTAAGTATAAGTTTCGGATTCGTTTTCTCAGAGTCATTAAAACTTTGATATAAAAGCATTCTGTTTTTAGGATTCGGTTCTGGACAAGAACTATAAGGAAGTTTCATTCCGAATTCCGGATATGAATTCTAACTAAGTCCTATTACAGATTCAGGATACAAATTCTGAAGAAGAATTCTCATTACGAATTCTAATGAAGAAATCCCATTCCGAATTCTCATTACGAATTCTGAAAAAGAATTCTCATTACGAATTCCAATGAAGAATTCCCATTACGAATTCTAATGAAGAAATCTCATTCCGAATTCTCATTACGAATTCTGATGATGAATTCTCATTACGAATTCTGATGATGAATTCTCATTACGAATTCTGATGACGAATTCTCATTACGAATTCTGATGATGAATTCTCATTACTAATTCTGATGATGAATTCTCATTACGAATTCTAATGACGAATTCTCATTACGATTTCTGATGACGAATTCCTATTCCGAATTCCTACTCCGAATTCTCATTCCGAATTCTCCTATTAAAGAGAATCTGATTATCATTGTTTTATACACTCTGAATTTACTCACTCCGAACCTTCACTCCGAAGTTTCTATTCCGAACCTTTATGTTAGAGTTTAAAACAATGTCGTACATTCTGTTTCACTTGTTTTGTTATAAAACGATGTCGTCCATTTTGTTATAAACTAACCGTTGTCTAAGTGACACGTGTACAGGTCCCTCCGAACTTTAAGGAAAATATGACCGTTGGAGAAGGAGCCGACCGTACCTATAAATAGGAGCTCATTTGAAAGAGCTCGGTGCTGTTGAAAAAACAACTGAGTTTGTGCCTACATGCCGTTGAAAAAACAACTGAGTTTGTGCCTACATGCTGTTGAAGTGATTTCTAGAGAGAGAGTCTCTTATTAACTCTCAAAGCTTCGTGCGACTCCGAATATTGGTGATTACATTCGAGGGCTTCCGGGGATAGGAAGACAGAGGTGCCGACTACCTTAAAGATCGAGGGCTTTCTTGCTGAGAAAGACAGAGGTTGCCGACTACCTTGAAGTTGAGGGCTTGCGGGGATAGAAAGACAGAGACACCGATCTTCGTATCGAGGGCTTACCCTGGTGTGGGTAAGACAGACTTGCTTGAAAGTATAAATCAAGGGACCTTTATCCAAGGTTGTTGGATACCCTTCTCTTTGGGTTAAAAGACTATTATCTTGTTACTAGTAGTTTTACTACTTGTCTTTATTCCGCTGCAATTTGTATCTTAAGGAAAGTATAACTTTCTTATACTTCCTTACTTACTCTGATTAGTTTAGATTCTATACTCTTTAAGGTAGAATCTCATATTGTAACTTTTGTTAAGTTTCAATCTCCGGAATCATATTTCCGGAACCTACTTTTGGAATCCCTTTCCAAGTTCAGTTCGGTGTTAGAGGTGTTGTGAATTTACTTAGTTTAACTTTGTTAAACTTAGCTCTTTCCTTTTCTTAAGGAAACTCTAGTTATTCATAACTAACTTTAAAGGTTCCAAAGGAATTTTTAAAGTATACAATTCACCCCCCCTCTTGTATATTGAGCATCTCATATTATATTTCGATCCTACAAGATCAAATGATCATTAGCGGTAATAATGGAGAAAATAAATCAAACCATATACATTTGAACATAAAAACATGAACATAAAGTTTAAACATCAAGATCTTGAGTTCTGAAAAAAAAATCTTGGAGTACGTAAGGCATAGATCCTAAGGGAACATTAATCATGATAAAACAGCATATGAATAAAACATGTAATTGTGGAAACCATTAAGTACATGATATGATTTCCATAGTAGCCAAGTCATTGCTTCCAAGACCAATATTGTGGACAAAGCCCCTTACTGAATCGAGTTCACTCCTTGTTCCAATCTTGTATCACTGAACCGGATTAACTTGTCATTCCATCCATGTCGATATCATGAGATATAAATCTTTACCCAATGCATTGGAGGGAGATATAGGTCCCACCCATCTCATAATGATATAATTCTTACTTGTGCCACAAAATAAACATAAATCATTCATTATAACCCAAATAATAAAATGTGTTCCATAAACATCATCCTATCATAACATAATCCATATAAAATAAATGGATATCATTTCATCATAAGAAAAATAAAACCATGTAAATAATAGATACATTATACTTGAAACATAAACATACTAAATAATGTCATCTTATATGTTAAATAATTTTGATAAAACACTTGAAATGAATTCTTGAGGAAAATATCTTTTCTTCTTCAAAATCATTTTTTTTTCACAAAATGTCATGCAATTTTAAGAGAAAATGATTTTGATGAAAATAATAAATAAATCTTTTAGTGTGAGATTCATTAAAATAAGGCATTATGAAACCGTACAAATCTGTTCATGTCATATAAGTTAAAAAAAGCATTCCCCTCATACTTTTTCAGGAAAAGTCAAAAAGTTCCTCGTATGGTAAACAAAAGAAAGATTCATTTTATAACACAATGTAAAAGTCAAAGAGGGGTAAACATGACTTTAGAAATAAAATTAATAATATTAAACAATTTATGAGAAATATTTTTATGGACATGGATGAAAAATATAACCCCAGTAAATACTTACGTATAAGAAATATCGGATAAAAATGAGATTTGAAAAATTATACCTTACCTTATGTCCAATTTTTCTGTATGTGTCCGAGAGTCCTATATAATGGGTTTAAATATATTATTAACTTTTAAAATTACTATAATAATATTTATGATATCATTTATGATTCATTTATGATTTTATATTACCTGTTTTTTTGTAAATTCCATGTTAAAGCAGCGTTTTGGGAAAAATCGTTTCATTTATCGTACATGTTTCGTATTTTTGTTCTTGATATTGTTAATTAGATCCTGATTTACTCAATTACAGAATGTAAAACATGATTTATATATAATATATATACAGTATATAAATATATATGATAGATCGATAAATGGAATGAAATACACCGTTCATGGAGACGATAGGTCGTACGTACGCATGAACGCTGTTTTCGTTCCCTTATTGAATTGAATGGAATTAAGTAAATGAAACATATATGTACATATATCCAGTATAATTATTATGTAATATATTTCATGATTATTTATTATATATACTTTATAATCATACTTGATTGGTTAATTATGGAAAATGAATCTCATCGCGTTCGTGGAGACGGTAGTCCATACGTACGCACGAGCGACAATATCATTTTTTTGATATTAAAATCATATATAATTGGATGTTATATCATATATACAGAATCATAATAATTTTATATTTATTATTTATATCATTTATACTCATTATTATACACATCCAAATGATAAAATGTTTGAATAACAAACTACACCACGACGTGGAGACGGTAAGCTGTACGTACGCACGTGTGGTGACTTTTTCGTTGATAGGATGGATAAAATAACTAATATGGTTGTACAATTTCTAAAATAACATCATTGTATATAGAAGATACTAGAGTTATTATCTTATAATGTAAACAACAGAGAAAGAGTAAGTGGAAGAAGAAAGGAACTTGAAATAGGTGGTGAGATAGTTACCTCTTCTTCAGGTTCTTCCTTTTGATTTGATAAAAAGGGCTCCATAGGTTGGATTTCTGACAAAAGGAAGGCATCTAGGATGAAGGGAGGAAATTGGATAGGGTATTTGGGTAGGGTATTTGGGTAGGTTTTTTCTGAGAAAAATAGCTTTGGAGGTGTGAATTAGAGAGAAGGTGGAGTGCCCTTTTATAAGAGGGGTGAGGGGCACCTTAGAAAAAACATAAAATATTATTTTATAATAAATTAATATTCAGTTTATAATGGCTCCAAAGTTACTGATTTTTAGGATAGGGTGAGTATGGGTCTAAATCCTTAAATTCAATAGGTTTCAGACAAGTTTATGTTACCATTTTAACATTATAATTTAGATTTAACTCTAAGTTAAATAATTTAACTTTTACCGTGTCTTCTTGTATTATTACACAATATGGTTAATAAACGTTCTATAAAATAAAAATAGAACCCCAATTGGTTCATTAATGTTATATATATTATTATATAATTCTTTTGGACGAACCTTATATTTTTAAAACCATTATATTAATTAATAATATAATATTTGTTTTAAAAACGCTTTTATGACAATTTTGACATTATTTGGTAATTTATTTTTTTATAAATTTATAACAGCATTTTTACTTCAAACTAAATTCATCTAACCAACCCTAATATTTTATATTAACCTATAAAATTAATTTAATTCATAAAAAGTCTCAAATTACATTTATTTGGGTATTTATAATATCAATTATGTTAATATTTCATTAATAAGGTAATCACCGTATTATCATTGTGTCATAAATAAATTAAATTATTTAATCTATAAAAAATATTATTAAAATAAAATTATATATTAAATATTTTTATCTTTGTAATGAATATTTATATTCGAATTTATCTTATGTATAACCCTATATGAAAAATTTTTTAGTTATTAAACTTTCATTTTAACTATGTTAACTCTTCTTTAAATAAAATAATAATAAATGTCCTAATCTAATCCAACTGAACCAAAAGGGTAATATTTTATTCATAAGGTTGTTTTTGGTCGAATTATACTTATCCAATAGAATTAAGACATGTTTTAGGGTAATAATAATATCATTTTTACCCTTAATTACCCTATTTACTTTTAACCATGGTAAATAAAAGTAAAAAGTTACAATTCACCAAAAATTATTTTTATCTTATTGAACCAAATTTTACTTACTGATATCAACCGTATCTCTTGGATTTTTGAAATTCCACTCACAGTAGTGGTAAAATTAATTTTTTTGTAAATTTGCAAATTCTCCTTAGAGGTGGGTAAACGATGGTAAAAAGTTCAATAAAATTTTTATATATCTAAAATTATTATAAAATGACTCCAATTAATTAAATTGAACTTATATAAGTATTATCCATTTTTACCTAAAATAAATTTAAATAAAATAAATGATTATTTAAATAAAAATTTGGTTTTAACCAATAACTCAGTGTTTTCACTATTCATCAAAAATTGAAAGTTTTCAGAAAAATACCAAAATTTCACCCTAGGCTAATTTCAATATTCTGAATCAAAAAATGAAGCCCATTTTGAAAGATAAAATTTATAAAATTTTAAAAAGTGGGTATTACTATTCATAATGGCTAGTTTATATAATATTTTAATAACATATCGTTGTTTAGTGAAACTCGGTATTGTGTACAACACAAGCTATCAAGGAAGGTTTCTCTTACATGTAACGCAAGACAAGAATAGTGTTGCGTATACTATAAGATAATATGGTGTTGTGTATAGCACAAGATAATCTTTGTGTAGCATACAACACAAGACATCAAAGAAATTAATAATATTTCTCATAAAATCTTGGGGTGTTACATGTTTGCTAGACACTGTATATAAGGATCATCTTATAGGCTCAGACTAATGATATTGAAATATTTTTTGATAGTTTTCATCTAATTGGACATCTTATTTGTGGACTTCATGGATTCATACTTCTTCTATTTTAACTTCATCCAATTAAATTCCTCATCAACTTCCCTATGAACTTAGAAAACTACCAAAAACATCATAAACTTAAAACAAAGACCCTTTCTTATCCAAACCTCTATCTGAAAGATTCTATCTAATAAACATTTTTAGAACATCGTAATATGATATTTTTTACATAAAAAAATTATCCCCATTTAAACTTATTCTTAGATCATGAGATCTATTATAACTCATTATGTTAGAAACATTGAGAATGGAAAAGTATTTCCAGATTTATACGTCATTGAAAACTCTATCCAATTAACTTTGTAACAAATGTAAGATAAATATTCAACAAAAGACTTTTTCTGAATATCTTAGTTTAGAATCTTCCATCAGATGGACTTGTTCCATAAAACTCATTTTGGTTTTTTTATCTATTCTCCATTCATTGGAATGATTAACAAAGTTATGTTTTTTATACTAATACAAAAAAATAAAAAAATCCTAACAAACTTTCTTAACATCTTCCAGCATCTTCAAAATTTCTTCAATCAAGTTTTTTCTAAAAAAAACTCCCTTTATATTTTTTTTGTCAACCAAGGAACATAATTCATTAGGAATGTTTTAACTCAAGAAATGGAATACTTATCCAAAAATTATAATCCCTTATAAGAAAACTTGGTTTATGTAATAATAAATATTGAATAATAATATAAGGTTTTCAAAAAGTTGTGACTTAATAAAATTTTTGATACACCTTGTAAGAACCTTCTTCTTTCACTAGTAAATTTTATTACCAACTCATCTTCAACTTGAAAAAAAATCTTACATCCGCTTCAAAAAACTATTAAAATAGTTCACATATTCAGAAATAATAGCTTACCCCTTTTTTGAACTCCCCTTAAATACATTCTTTCCCTCAAAATGTTAAAACATACCAATGGATAGATTTATGTTTCCACATTTTTATCCCCCTTTAAAACACTATCCAAAGACAAGATATAGAGGGACATATTTCCATACCTTATTCTTGATGTGATGTAGGTTGTACACCCCTGTTCATCCTTAGCCTATGAAATGTTTCCTTTAGAAATGGTTTCATAAAAATAGCATCAACATTATCTGTTGTAGGAAAAACTCCAACTTCAATTGATTCTTCTCAACATTCTCTTAGATAAAGTAATATTTGATATAAAAATTATTGTAATATAAATGTTGTATGGTATTTTTCATAGATTTTCAGCACTTTGATTGTCGTATCCTAAGAGAAGGGAAAAATTCACATCAACAAACAAATATTTGAAATATGTCTTCATCCACATATGTTGTATTACTTCTTGAGTGGGAAAACATACTTAACTTATTTTATATTGAGAGCCATTGAACTTTTTTTCATTTTATTAAAACAAGCATATATTTCTCCTAATAAAAAAACTCCACCATTTGTCGATTTTTTATCATCTAAAATTCCTTCCCAAATCGTAATTTCTGTAATCAAATAGATTAATCTTTCATGTGCTTACATATTTTAACCCAAAATTTGTTGTGCCATTAATATATTTACAAATTATTTTTCCATCCATGATATGAGATTAATTTGGATAACTTTTATTCCCAATACAAAGTGTAATAATATATACTATATATATCCTTGAAAATATTATATATAATAAAATTTCAAACAATTTTTTGACTTATTTAGGATCTACCTCCTTTCTTTCCCCATATTCTTTAAACTTTATTCTAATTGAAATATGTATGGAAAATGGGTTTCAATATTCCTTTATAAAATTTTGTAAATTTTTTTTAGCATACTTATCTTGAGATAAGAAAATATATTTCTTATTTTGTGAGATTCATAATCCAAGAAAGTATTTTAAGTCTCCTCAAATGGGCACTGCAAACAACTTCTTCTTCTACCCAGCAAACTTTTCAAATTTTTTATTATCATTATTTATAAATATGACATCATCAATAGAAATAATCATAATTATGGAAACATCTTGATTTTCTTTTATATAGTGGTTATTATCAACTCTTTATTTATTGAAGTTCAACTTCCTTAATCAAGTATTGAATTTGGAATACCAATATCTCAAACATTTATTTAACCCATTAAAATATTTATTCAACTTATATTTTTTATTTCATAAGAATAAATCCACAAGTTATTTCAATAGAAACTTATTTATCTAGCTCTATGTTAAGAAAATATTAATTAACATCCATCAAGAAAATTTTATATCTTCATTTTTTAGTGATAAAAAGAAATATTATAATAGTTTATAAATATTGGAGAAAGGTATAATGAAAGTCAATTCCATCAATTTTTGAGTAACATTTACAAACCAATCATTCCTTGTTTCTTATTACTTCACATTTTCATTCAACACATTTTGGAATACCCACTTTTTTCCAATCACATTATTATTATTTGGTTTGGGTACAAGATTACAAGTATAATTATTATTAATATGATCTAACTATTTATTCATAGAATCAATCTACTCTTGATGTTCTAATTCTTTATCAGCATCTTTTGGTTCAACCTGTAACAATAAGGAAGTATGTTAAACTAACATTGATGTTGTCGTGATTTGATACTTTTATTGGAAATCTCAAATGATGTTATGAACTAGCACTTGCTTCATCAACCTAGGATGATATTTACATAATTTTTCCTCATCACTTGAGATAGCTAAGTTTGAATCTTCATATCAAATAGCTTCAAATATTTTATTATCATTAGGAAATTTTCATGTTGTTCAACTAAAGCCGCCTCATTTTATCTTTCTTCCATATCTATAACTATTTGTGAAGATTTCTTATCATATTGTTAAACAATTTTAGTATCTAATGAGTCAAAAATCATTCATATATCTTTATAATAACACATGTATAATAAACCACTATTTTTCTAGATCGGAATGATTTCATCAAAACCACTCAAATCAAAATCCAAAATATTTTCACACTTTACTTTTATAATTGAATGACTTTTAAACAATATTAGGTTCATTAAAATTGGGAAATCATTATAATGCATCTCATAAGGAATAATGTTATATTTTTTCTCTAGATATATTTATTTTGAATAAAAATAATATATTATAGTATCTTGCATCAAAAAAATATCTAAAAGTATCATGTTCGATCAACATTTGTCATCCCATTTCCACTCAACTTCAATTTATTCTCTTAGAAACAATGTTCTTATATGGTTTGTATAGTTAACTAAACATAAAAATAATTCCATGTTTTTTAAGATAATATCTAAACATACAGTTTGTATATTCACCACTTTTGTTAGCTCATGCTTTCTTCACATAACATCGTCATTATTTTTATTTACTAATCCTAAAACTCTTAACCATTTTTGAGTATAATGATATATATTTAAAAAATATAATACATGTAATGAGAATAAAATCATAAATTAATTAAATAAATAAATTATATTTATTTATTGACTTCTTACTCATGTTCACACAAATATTTGAATGTATTGTCTACATGTAATGAGTTGAATATATCTCCACTTTCTTATGTACTGAGTTTGTGATCTTCCGTTTATGAAAAATGGAACAAAACCAATATATTCTTCTAATAATATTATGAATATCAGGATTACATTCTCTCTTTATTATATTTCTCATATTCCTCTAAAACATATTCCCCGTCCTTTTATGATATAGCTAATTTTCTTCCATCATGCTCAGATAAAATGAACTTTGTGAATCAATAACTTGAAACAGGTTTCCCTTTGTTCGTTGAAATATCATTACAAATTTCCCATCATCAATTATATTAACAAAAAAACCATATTTTATGAAAATAACTTTTTTCCTTCATCATAAAGTTTTTAAACATTTAAAAAATCTTGTTTGATTCCAACAACAAAATAGAAGCTTTTGGATTTTGAATTTTCTTCCCCAGTGATAGTTGATCCAAAAACATTGATTATTAGGGACTCATCATTTAAAATTTCAATATTCCTTATTTATAATCTTTCACATTATTCACCAATTTCAAATATCATATCATCATTAAAGATAACCCATATTATAATATCCAATATCATTCTCCTTTTGTATCTTTGATATCAATTTCAACTTCTAAGGAATTTTCTTTGACATTTTCTTTTTTATTATTCATATCTTTGGATTTTTTGTATATATATTTTTGTGTAATAATTATGAAAAGAAATCCTTGTTTAATATTTTCATATTAATCACATCTTTCAAAAATATTTTCCAAAGGTTGGAATTTAATTTCAAATTTTTAACTTACTTTTTGAGGTTTCCTTCTTTGAGTGAGTTGAATCCTTCAAAAGTGTTGCCTCTAGTTTTTCATGGATTTACTGTAATGATTATGATTAAACTAAAACATATACACTTAATTTCATAATCCTATATAATACTAGCAGTGACCATATAAATTATATTTCCATTTGGAACTTACATACTACCCAGATTTTTGTTTATTCTTTTCATAAACATTCTTACCTTTCACTTTTGTATTTCATTGTATACCAAAAACATTTACCTCATAAAATTTTCTCCTTAACATCAACAAAATATCTATTTATAGAAGCTTTTGGTTTATACTTTGAAACCATAGAAACTTTTGTTTTTCATATCTTATGGTTTTGGATAAAAATATGGTCTTCTTAGCTTTATCTTTATCTTTCAGAATTTCAACCTTATTATGATTCTTTAAGAAAAATTTTTGTTGGTTATCCTAATGTTTTCATCCTTAAAAACATTCAACAAATTATATAAATTGGTTTGGGAAATTTTTAATTAATTAATCATATTTAATACTTTTTCATTTAATATACTCTAAATTTTCCTCCTTCAATTTCAAATTTTCATTAAGATTGATTTTATGATTTTTCTCATCATCAAAAAACTTCTTCAGATCATCAATTTATTTTAGAAACTTGGATTTATATTCAATAGAAATTTATTTATTGTTTTCTAAAATATTATCTTTCTTCAAATTCTTTTTCTCCCTCTCAAATTTTATAATATTTTCAAGACATTATTTCAACTATATATTTAATTTAAACTCCATATATGTTTCGTATTATTCTAATATAGTGCTTTTACTATTAATAAAATTTTGATCATTTCATTTTGTAATAAAAAAATTTCAACAGCATACTCACTGAAGTCATTAACATCTTATTTACCATAATCATCTTCCTAACACTTATAAAAAGAGTTTCTCTTTTTTTATTTAGATAAATTCTTATAATTTCTCTTAGAATAGGATTTGGATTTTTTCTAATTTCTTCTTGAGATATCTACTTTAATTTCTATCATCTTAATCAATTTCTTAAACTTCCTTCCATCGTGTAAAATTTGAAACAAAATTTCCAATGGCTCCACAGACAAATCAATTAAGTAGTAAATTTGATTTGTACTTTCATATGCCTCTTCTCATGTTTTTGGTAAAAAGACATAAATTCATTAAAAATTTTACCAACCTCATCATCAGTATCATTGCTACCAGATTCTTCTTCGAGAACTTCTGAAGACTCTCCATACTTTGTATATTTGAAAGAGATTTCCCAATCATCCTTATATTTTCTCTTTAAAATATTTTCTATTATCATTTCTTAATTGGTGAGAGTGTTGTATAGATAATACATTGATAAAGTTCTAGGATCTCTATCCTAAAATTATGAAACTCTTGTATCAAATTTATCATGAATAATGCATAATATTTTTTCAGTAATGGTTGAATGTTCTAACTTCTTACCAAGTCATCTTATGGTGTTAATAATGTCATTAACCCCTATAAAGAAGTCACTAATGTATTGATAATCACCAATATTAATATCTTCATACTTAGTTATCCAGATTTATAAATTTTCATTCTTCAATTTCTTATTTCCATCATAGATGTTATTTAACTTCTACAAGATTCCTTTAGTTATTCCAACTCCTTTAACTCTATGAAACTCACTTTCCTAGAGTGAAATAAATATAGAATTTATAGATCACCCATAATTATCCAAATTCTTCTAAATAGAATATATTAAGGTAACTAATTCAACACTATGTGTGGAACCATCTTTAACAACTTCAAGAACTTCATAACCAAGGGATATAAGATAAATAATAAATCTATCTTTACAAATATGATAGTTATTTCCATAGAAAATGGTAATAACCTTACTGTTAATTGAATTATGTATTGGTAAAAAGTTTTTTATTTGATGTAACTGGAGTATGGTTTGTGTTTTTTGAAAATAATTAAATGGATGGTTATGTATTTTTCAAGGAAAGGGATCATATAGTTCAAGCTGAAAATAATCTTGAAGGTGGTGTCGTTTCTTAGTATTTTCCTTATTTTTTGGTCCAAAAATTAAAAAATGGTGAAAAGTGTTTTTTAGAAAAGGGATATGTGTGCAAGATTGAAGGAGGTTTGGAAACTTCCATACAAGACTTGATTTGGGATCATCACATCAAAATATGGAAAAGGAAAAAATCATGTGGAAGATATCAAATGTGTGTGAAATATTATGTTGCTTGGAAGAGACTTACGCACCAAATATAATGTCAAAGGGGGTTTTACATGATCGGGGAGAATCTTATGCACACTGATGAAGATACATTAGAAACTTTCATACAGTTTCATCGAGGCTTATAAATAGGCAACTAACCCCACTAAGAAAACAATAACTCTTACAAAAATGATATGGTTGCTCTATCACGTGAAATATTTGTGAGCTAAATATTTTCATAAATAAAACCTTACATGAAAAGTATTTCTTCGGTATTTAAAGACCAAGTAAATTTTATGGTGATATTGCAATAAATATAATGGTTGCGTGGAAAATAATGGTTGTGTGAAATTTATCTTTTGCGATAATCGTAAATTGTGCACACAAGAGTAGGTGTTAATCACAAGTTCCATTTTGTGCTTCTAGAAATCTTTGAGTACCCAATTTGTTTGATCAGTGCTTCCAAGTACATTAATTATGGACATCGATTAAATAATAGTCTCTTTATGGATAGAGAAAAATACTTCAATTCTAATCTTTTGAATAGAACTTATTATCGATAAAATAAGTAAGACTTCATCTAACGTAGTGACAAAGGGGGATTCAATAGAAGTGTTATGAGGGATGCATTGTGTTGTCTCTAAAATCATTGTAATGGTTGTGTGTCCAGCACAGAGTGACTATGTATAAACACTTTTTCTCTAAGATTAGTGAATATTAGTGGAATTTGGTATGACCGACAACCTCTCGATGTATTCTTCTTAGACTAGCCCTTAGTGGTGAACCAAGTAAAATCGATGTGTCATCTCTTTTCATGTGATTTTTTTTCTAACTCTTTCTCATCAGACAGTTTTAACTGGTTTCTACCAATGTGGGAATAGGATCCATCTGATTTAAAGAAAATTTTAACACCCTAATTCACCCCTCCCATATCAGAGTTTTCTGAGGTCCTTCATTCTGAACATCTAAGGAAACTTCATTTTTATTTAAACATTAGAAAATATTTAACTAAAGATACATTCCCTCAAATGTCAGTTTAAAGTACTAATTAGTATTTCTATGATCACTAAGAGGGTAGGGGTGAATTAGTGAACTTTTAATTTTATATTTTTAAACTTATGAAGCAACCTTAACCTTCTATTAAATAGTTATGAATTTGTAGAAAATAAGAAAATAATCAAAATCCAAATGGACATAAGGTTCACTACTCAAGAAGAGTATATAATCCTTGAATGGCTTAGAAATAATCCAATACCATAAAATCCACTAGAAAAAATATCCTTTATGAGGTTACAGTAAGAAAGGAATAACCTTGAATTTTTATTTCACTATAATTAATATGACAATGCATGTTCTCTCTACACATATAAATATATAAAAAATATTTCTATAAAAACTATTACAAACCTTCATTAATATAAATAAATATATTATCATTTTACTAATTATAATTTATTCACCCTTTAACAACTCTCAAGAACCTATTATTCATTTTCTTACCTAGTAACAGGAAATAACTTCCTCCTTTGACCTCTACATAAAACATTCTACCATTACCTTGTTCATTTGGTTCCTCCATATAGTCTTCTTTTTGGTAAACTATACCCGTTAAACTCTATATAGTGATTCTGAATACTGATACCACTTTATTATACATTTTCTATACATTTAACTCTATAATAAATCTTTCATATTCCAAATAATATAAAACATTGTTTGATTTATGAAATATTCCTCTGATCATAACTCCTCTATATGGTAGCATCTTCCTCTTCAGCCAAGAGATTCCTTGGTTGGAAATTTTCCCATATCAACCATTTTATTTTATGTTTTTTATATGGTATCTCAGACTGATACTATTTTTGTATCACGTCAGTATTTATTATCATGAACTGTATAAATTTTTAGTTTTATAAACACACCCTTTATATAGTAGTACTTGAAGTAGAAAAGGATGGAACTCTAATTTATTTCATACTTAATGAAAACATTAATTTCATATTTCCCCATAAAAATAATTTTCTTGGATGATTATCAAGTCTTCTAGATTATTCTTCAAGCTTCTCATAAACTCAAGTATCCACTACCTTTAACAAACATTCTTCTAACTTAGTGATAATTATGTATCTTACTTTCATGATATTTTTAAATTTGTTTGATTATAATAGCATCACTACATTTTATATCTTTATGAAAGTTTTGTAAATACCATTGAACCAGTAACACATTATATGATTTATTTATCTGGTAAAACATCAGAAAATATTACAACCATTGAAACTCCATTCAATGTTCCAACATAAATTCAAAGGTACTTTTCAAAAAACCTCTTTATCTAATTCCCCCATTAGATGACTTGCATAAAAACTCTTCATTTGGTGCCTTGGTAGGTCGTCCTATATCTGATAATTTTCATAAAAAATGTACATATAATGGTTTCAACCAAAACCAACTATTGGCAACTCGGTGACTATCGACTTGTCTTCCTGAATTAGTTTTATCTTTATAAATCCACATATATATATATATATCTGATAGAATTTATACATAAGGTTCATATAATAGACTCAGATTGATGGTATCAAAAGATCATCTAATGTAATTTTTTCCGATTGGACTTCATCAGATATGAATTTTTCCATTTAGACATTTTTTTGGACTTCATACAATAACATTCCTTATAAACTTTCCATAAAAATTTGGAAACTACCAAAAACTTCATAAACATTGAAAAAAACCTTTTCTCAGACAAACCTTTTTTTGAAATATTATGTCTATTAATCTTCCTCAAAGAAACTTTGTATGAACTTCTTATATGCAAATTATATTCTCCCCCTTTCATCTTATGCTTGGATAATGAGATATTACATCACTCGTGATGTTAAAAACATTGAGAATATAAAAGTAATATTATATTTTTAATTCACCAAAAACTCTAAATAATTAACTTTTTAAGTAATATAAGATAATTATTTAACACAAAACTCTATTAGAATATCTTAGTCTAAAATTTTTCATCCAATGGAATTGGTCAAGAAAACTCAGTCTGGTATTCTCTTTTTTTTCCTCCACTTTTTGGAAGGATTAACAAAGTTAAGTGTTTTATGTTAATAAAAAAAGACAAAAATTACTAAAAAACTTTCTTAACAACTTTTAGAATAATCAAAAAAACCTTTAACTAAATTATTCACAACATCAATTTGTCATCCCAATTTTTAAATAGTTGTAGTACATATCGAGTATCAACAATATCTGTATTATTCTTAAAAACTCAATAAGTTTTATTTTCCACTATCAAGAATAATAAACCTAATCAGGCTATTTATTTTATCAGTAAAATAAATAAAATAAGGATATTCTAAACCTTAAACGCACCTTCCATATCTTCAAATTTTATTTTTATTATAATTAATGATTCTGGAAATAAAATTTTAGACATTAAAAAGTCTCTCAATTTTAATTGGATTTAATCTTATTCTTCACCAATTGAATATTAGTTTCTCATAATTTTATTTGAATTGAATTATAGATAATCAAATTTTCATGATGTTTATAACACATAAAAATATCTTTTTAATCATTATAATTCAATTTCTTCTTCAGATATTTAATCATGAAACTCTATATTTCAGTCTGAAAAAATCTATAGTTTCTTTAAGACATTATGTTTACATAGAATATAGGTCATGATTCTTTAGATAAATTCATCCTTATGATGTATAAGAATCATGATTATATAGAATATGTTATTCTTATATAGAGGCTATGATGTTTACAAAGGGAAAAATTCATTCATATAAAACACAAGATAATACTTACATATTAATAAGATGATGTTTACAGAGGGTTAGATGATGGTTACATAACACAGACATTTAGGATTATTCAACCATGCCTTTTCCATTTTTCACTCATTTGAATAAGATAATGGTTACTAAAATAGTAGAATGATTCTTATGAATCCAATATTTTTCTATTTTTTAATATATTTAGGATGAATTTATGGTTATGTAAGATAGTATATGATTCTTATATAGTCTGGACTTTGCCATATCTCCAAGAAATATAAAATCTAAAATTCTCTAAGTCAATTCTAAGAAAACTAAAATTTATTCATCCCATATCCACTCTTATTAAAACTTCAATGAATATTGTTTCAACTCAATATGAAGTATCCTTCATCTTGGTAACTCTAGGATGAATTCTCATAAATTCCTATAACTTCAACTAGAATTCATCAACCTTTGAACATGTTTTACACATATTATTCATAGTTGTATAAGTTGTGTATCATGGTTCATTTCATCCAGTATCTTTAACCTAAAATACTTCATTATTAGAATGTTATAGATAGTTATTTGAAAACAAGTTATCACTTTTCATATCCATACATACCTAATCAAAAATCATCATATGTAATACACATTGACTTACTTTATATTGATAATAAATATAATACAATCATCACACATTTAGAGTACTTCAATGTATACCTTTTTATTTATTTTCAATTCCAAATTGACCTCCAAAGAAAATGTAACTTTTCTCCCCATAATTGATAATAAATTCAAAAGATGGAATAGTTCCCCCCCCCCCATATTGACATTATAGGAAAACATTGATATTTATTTCTTCCATTTTAATAATATAATAACTTCCAGGGGAAGGTCTTCTCATCTCAAAATATTCTAATTTTAAGAAAATCATATTCTCTCCATGTGTTCATCCACTTTCCATGTTCTTAATTAATCCCATGAGAGAAGGGTTGAATCTAAATTTTATTAGCAATGTATCATCAACTAGTCAACTATAAGTCTTCATGGGATAAGTTTCTTTAGAAAACAAGAGTGATAAGTTTTCACAATAAGGTTTTTCAAAAATAAATCACAATGTGATACCATATCTAAATATCTTTCTCAAGGGGATATACAAATAGATTCTCAAGAATTACTATGAACTTAAACTCACTTGATCACACACATCACAACATTTCAAGTGCAATGTATTCTATGTTGGGTCATAGAAATGACAATAGAGGTGAATTAACATTTAAAAAAATAATGAAAGTAAATAAATAGATGTTATAAAATATAATATGATATAATAGAAGCATGTTATAATATAAAAGAAAAGTATATTATAAATTAACATAAGGAAATTATATAAATGCAATGTAGAAAATAAATGCAGAAATACAATAGTCAAGGAACGCTTTGATAACAGATTTTGACAATAGCACGCAAAGGAGGCCCTATACATACTCCCATCAATAAGGCTTGAGAGTTTATGTAACCTATTGATTTTAATGGTAATTAATAACTAAATAAATATCTTACTTTTGAATAAAAAATCAAGAAACCTATAAGATTTGGTTTTAACGGGATCCAAGAACAAAACAAAGAAAATTTTATTTTTCAATCAGAATGCGAGAAACCAATGATGGGAAGGACAGAGAAAAGAGACGATTTTCATTTTATAAAAACTATTACAATATGATATTTGTTATCACTAAATGATAATAAATAGAGAGAATTATAGAGAGAGAAATTAAAAATGAGATATAGGGGACAAAGGTGTTATCAATAAAGAGACAAAAGCTTGAGATAAGAGGAATAATGAAAAAGAAAGCACAAAGAAAGAATGAATCAAATGGATCTTGATGGTGCTTGATGATAGTTGATGAATGTCATTTCATATGATTGTTTCCTTCAATTTTCACATTAAATGTACACATTTTTCGTCTTTATAATTAGAATAGGAATATCAGACTTTGAATCTCTTCTGGAGATTAAGAAGTCATAGAAGATCAAGGAGAATTTGTTTTTGGGCACATTGATGATTGTATTATGTTCTATGCTTACCTTTCCATTATTTTATTACTTATAGGATTCAAAAGTGGTCCAAGGTCAAGTAAGGTCTTTCAGATCTGTGTAGGAGTCTTTTTTATCACATTAAATGCATCCTCATATTATCATTCTTGACGCCATCGGATACCCAGTAGCCTTCAATGGGTAATTGTTTTCCTACCTAATAGTCTAGACATTATATTTATTCATGATGAATAATTTATGGCTTTCAAAGGGTAGTAAGTGGGCTTCCTGGAGTAATGGGGGTTCTACCACATGATATCATATAGCTAGTAGAACTGTACTAGTTATTCAATGATTCCCTACTACAACAACCTTGAAAGTTTCCCTTTAATTTTATTTTGAATTCCACTTAAGATCATATTATTTCTTATTATAATACCTTAATTTGAACAAAATAAAAACACTATAAACACATTAAATGATGATATAAATAAAACATAGTGTTTTTTATCATTAAAAAAATTACTATTTGGGGTATAACAATCTCCCACTTTTTCATGATCACAAACACTTGATATAAAAATCAAGATAAAGAAGAGGTAAAAGATAAAAAGGAAAGATTTTACCAAATTTACATGAGACCATGTCTCCCCACTTATCATACTTTGAAAAAAAGTTCTCTCTCTTCATGAGACATCATTTGAAACAAACATACTTTATCTTTTGCCTATATCAAAAACTTAACCCCCTTTAATATTATCAAAAATAAACTTACAAATAATGAGGGTTATATAAATATGATACGATAAGATAATTTCAAAAAAAGAAAAATAAATGTCCAAAAATTCCTTTAAAAATATATAAATTTTAAAAACATATTTATAAACCATGTACAAAAATTTTAAAATAATTATTAATGGATTTACAAATAATTATAAGAATCATGTCAAGAGAAATAGAAAATTCAAAAAATTCATTTTAGAAGATAAATTCAAGGTAGATCATGTATAAAATAGATATAACTTGAGAAATTTTATGGATAATATAGAGGAAATATAGAGGATCATTAAAACAACTCCACCTTGATAAAAGATATAAAAAATAAATAATTCCTAGATTTAATTCAGATCACAACTCCATGGATTTCCTTTTGAAAACATTCTTCTAGGAGTTTGATCATAATTTTTTTATATGGAAACCATTTGATATATCAATTAAGGTCTATGGTGAAACCCTATAAGATGTCATAAAAATTTCATTTTTGTACCCTTAAGGGTCTAAAAATGTTAGCATAAGATTTTGGAAAGGTAACAAATTTAGTTCCACAAACATAGTCTAGTATGGATTTATGGGCCCAAATATTATTAGATATTTTAGATAGATTATAAGAAATTAATATCAATTTAGGCCTTCCATATCATGTTTTTTTACTATCAAATTCATATATGAGATGATTTTATTTAAAATAATATTTTAAAAAACTTATATTGAGAAATACGTTTCATAGAAGAAGTCATTTTTGAAGAATTTTCTTTTTAATTTGAAAAATAAAAACCATGATTTTTTATTTTAATGTATCGATAACCAAGGATCATATTTAGAGTTTTTCACCTTGGGTGAATTTTGAAATATACTTTTCGATATCCTTAATTTTAGTTTTGAAAACTTTAACATCGCTTTGATTTTTTAATTTTAAAATCAAGTAATCATTTTATATTAAAATTGGATCATATTTAATTAAAAATTATTTATATTTTCTATCAATATATTTATAAAATGAATCAATTTAAAGATAACCATTTTTTAATTTATTGAAAAATAATCAATTCAGTTATAAGTTATGGGAGTAAAATAATAATAAGAGAAAGAAGAATAAGAATGGGAAGAAGAATGAAAAATTTAGAGTACTGACCTCATTACCATCCTCGAGATGTTCCATGATTCATTTTATAATTTAATATATTGAGGGGGAAGATTCATCCTAATTCAAAAAAATAGAAATTTCTTTCCATTCTTTTTACCTTTTAACCTATTTTTGTAAATTGGAAATTCCAGTTTTATATAACCCTTTTTATTACATCTGTAACGCATTTCTTATAGAACATCGATTAGATATTGATTTTTGTCATTTCAAGATGACTTATTCTTATTTAGAAACTTTTTCACCATTTTTACAAGTTTCTCAATTTCACCTTTATCATTGATGTCACTTTTGGAAGAATCGTCATCTTTGATTTCTTTAAAAGCTATGTTCTTCTTTGTTTCCTTAACCTTCAAATATTCTTTAACCACTTGGAATTTCATCATTATATCATATGTCATTATGGATCTGATGATTTCTATAACATACATATTTTTAATATCCTTATATTTTTAGATTGCATTTACTTTAGGATCCCAAGAACTGGGTAAAACCCATAGTATTTTCTTTTTGAATTTTTATGTGTACAAGTCATCATACAGATATTTTATACCATTGAAAATGTCATTAAAATGAGTAAACATGTTAGTAATAGATTCATTTTTATACATGCAAAAAAAATTAAATATTGATGTCACATATCCAATATAGCGTCTTTTCCTTTATTTGTGCCTTCATGTGTGACTTATAATAATTTCCATATTTTACAAGATGTTTTACAAGAATAAATATGATTAAAAATCACTATGTTTAATACCATAATGTAAAGAATTCATATCCTTTACATATAATTCAAAATATGCAATGTCTTGTGGAGTTAATTTATCCAATAGTTTGGTTTTATGCATATAAGAATGCAATACCATTTTCCAAATAGGATATCCAATGCCTCTAATAAAAAAACATGTAAATTTTCTAATATAAATAATATATCCCATCAAAAAATAAGTAAGTGAATAATAATTAAATGACATAATTAAATTATCCATTGAAATTAGTAATGATTTTGAAAATCAAAAAAATGAAAATAATAATTTTAAAAACAAAGATCTCCTTTGATATTAATTATTAGGTCAGAGAAATGCAAATAGGTGGTGAATTTCCTTTTAAAAAAATAAATAAAATAAATAAATTGATGCTACAAAATATATGATGATATATTAAAATCATGATATAATATCAAATTAAAGGATTAAAACAATAAAATTATGTGAAATTGATGCAAAAAATAAATAAGGAAAAAACAGACAAGTAATGCTTTGATAATGAAATTCGGTAATAGAACACAAAGGTTCCCCTACATATCCTCCCCTCAAGATGGATTGAGAGGGTATATAATCCATTTTTTTAACTTGAATCAATAACTTGAAAATTCCCTTAATTTTTTATATAAAAATAAAGAAACCAAGAAACCATGGTTTCAATTATAATCAAGAACCAAACAAAGAATACCTTACTTTTTAACTAGAAAGTAAGAAACCAATTATGAGGATGGATAAAGGGGATGGTTTTCCTTTTGGAAAAACTATTACAACATAGTCTCTACGCTCACTAAAAGATAATAAATATAGATAAGGTGATATATAGAAATTGAAAATGAGATAGAGAGAGACAAGATGTTATAAAAAAAGAAACAAAGTCTCAATATAAGATAAATAATGAACAATAAGACATAAAGAAGTAATTAATCAAATGAAGCTTGATGGTAGTAAATAATGATCACACCTTAGAATGGTGTACTTCAATGTTCACAATTCCCAAATTGAATCTTCACATTGTTCTTCTATTGGAATTGGAAGAGGAATATATAACATTGAAGCTCCTTTGGAAATTTAGGATCTATAGAATATTTAGGAGTGTTTCTCTTGATACGCACTATGATTAGATTTTGTTACAAGAATCCCATTTCCTCCTTTCATAGATTCTAAGGATTCTTATTTTCTATAAGGTTTAGTGGGGTATTTTCGTGCTTGGAAGGATTCTTTTTTACCATAATTAATAACTCCTAAAACTAGTAGTTCCAACACCACCAGACACCCAATAGCCTCCATAAGTTAACTAGTGGCATACCTATCAGTCTGTAAAGTCTATTTGTTCCCACCAGATACCCAGTAGCCTCTATAGGGTAGATATTGGGCTGATTAGAGTAATGGTAGTTCTTCCACATGATATCGGATAACTAGTAGTAATTCACTGGCTAGTCAATTCTACCTTGCTACAACAACCTTGAAATTGTACCTTTAATACCATTTTTAATCTGTCTCAATGTAAGATTCCTTTCTACCATAGTAAATTAATAAAAACAAAATAAGACACTTGAAACACATTGAAATAAGTTGCCAAAAAAATATATTATTTGTGATCATTAAAATAATTACGTTTTTTGGTATAACATTCTTTCCCCATTTTGTTAAATAATTACTATTCCCTGATAAACATAAAAAATATGAGTTATAAAAGTGATGGGAAAGTAAAAATCATATCAAAAAGCTATATATTTTGGGTTTTTCTAAAATTCTAAGTTTGAAAAAAAATGTTGAATTTGTGGTAGCCTTGACTTGTGAAATAGATCTCCTAAAAGAAGTTCTCTATACACTTATTCACCTTCAATTACTATAATTTATGAACAACCAAAATGATATGGAAATAAGATGATGCATATTTTTCTTCTTAGATTGAGCAGTTAGACTGATGCTTTTTTCTCAACCCATACAGCTTATTCATAGTAGTAATAATACTTTAGGAAGTCTTCGTGCTTGCTTCAGCAGTGGCTTCTAAGATCTAAACATTACTTAGAAAAATGGACTTATTCTTAATTTTATATTTTTACATAGTTTAAATAGGATTCTAAAATTTAGAAACATATTTAGTTTGATTATTTTTAGCATTATCCAACTTACTTACCTTTTCCAAATAATCTATATATATGGATAAACACACTTTCTTTACATGATAAGATTTATTTTTGAGTATGGTATTATTCTTTTTAGCATATTTCTTGATAGTAGTAGTCATTGGTGATTTACCTTTTTCCTTAATTATTTCTTCTTATTTAGGTATCCATGTTATGAAATTCTTAATAATGTGGACTACATTCTTACACCTTCCATACAAACATTCATCAACATTTGACTTAACCTTCTTTGGTGGCTTCTTAACTTCTTTAAATGTAGTTTCAACCAATTATCTAATCCTAAAATATCTCTCTTGGATGGATTCTTTTCTTGATTCTATATTTCTCTCATTTACCTTAAAATTTAGGTCCAATTTTCAATGGTCTAAAATTTTTCCTCCTTTTCTATAGTAGAATCACTTCTTCCCTATAGGTTGATTGTCTTTTACATCATCCTTCATTGGATTCTTGGTAAGATTTTACCCAACAACCTTTTTCATTGATTTATCTACCAAGATAGACTTGCATTATTTCATTACCTATTTTATTATCTATTATATAATTCCTTTTAAATTTATATAATATTTTTTTGGGTTGGTACATACCAACACTCCTCATAACATTGTTCATATATGTTTCAAAAATCAAGGAACATTTCCAAGATTCCAAATCTCTTCTTCAAAGAGAGATTTTCCTTCTCTTTGAAATATTCTTCTGTAAAATAGGCTTTCATCTCACTTAAAACTTGATCCCACTTTATTTATGGGTTCTCTAATTTTTTAAATACTTATATATTATTCTAGTAATAAATAGAACTATGCTCAAACCTCCAACAGGATCAAAATTGGGAAATTAGTATTTTTCTTTGACATGTAGTTCCAGTCTATCCAGATTCAATCCCTTGTTGTTTTTTTGTTGGAGCACCAAAATTTTTGGGCTCCATTTAGTAGGAACATTTCATGGAAATAAAAACATTCATCCTTGATGATGTTTTCTTTTTTTTATAATTTTCCTTCCTCCACATTTTTAGAGAATTTAAATTTTCTCCTACACTTCTAGAAAAATTAGATTCAGGGTTAACTAAATGAATTTGAGTGTAGGATACCTTTTTATATAAGATGGAGTTATATGATTATCTAGATGATCTAAAATTCATTTTACTAATATTTGTATTCTTATTTGATGTAAGAATATTCTCTAGAGTTTTTTTGGAAGCATTAATTATTTTAAATGTTTTTTAAAACTATGATAGTATAGAATCTGTATTTCTCACTTTTACTTCCAAATCCAAACACTTCAAACCAAGATTATTCTTTTCATTCATTACTATGATAGGTATTTCTTCTTAGACCTATATATTTTTTAATTTATCTTCATGAATTTTACCTATCTCTAATAGGGAAATGTGTAGTTATTTCATTCTTATTCTTTTATAGTTTCCAACTAGGAAGACTAGACATCAATAGGGACAATATGTACTTTGTAAAATGCCTAAAAAACTTCCTTGAAAAAAAAATTAAAACCTATTTCTCGCAAATATATCTTTAAAATTATTTATAATCTTAAGTGAATATTTCATTGAAAATTGAATTAGTTTCTTCTATGACTTTCATATGCTTTGTGAGAGTGTTACAACTACTCTCCTTCTTTGCTAATGTGTCTTCTATAGAATCATCATCTTCTTCTAGTTATGAATTCTGATCATGATGTCCCATTACGAATTTGAATATATATTTCATCATTTAAATTGGTATATCTTTAAAATAATCCTTAACCTCGAGATATAGGTCTTTAAAATATTTAATATATCTATTTTCATAGATGGTAATTTTCTATTTAAATAATAATAAACAATATATTTATCACAGTTTTTACCACATTAACCAACCTTTTATAGGGTGATTCCTCTACCTTTTAGGAGATCTTTTTAAGCTTCTTTACCACGTTATTCTTCCTTCTTTTCAATTAATTTTTTGAAACATTAAAATCTATCTCAACGTGGATGAAAACCACTTATTTCATATGAGGCTCTTTGATTTCAAATTAGTACTTCGTGTATATAAATTAAAAAATAACTTGGTTAAAAATTATATCCAATCATATATTAGACCTTTTCTTTGATTAAAAATTGAGATAATCAAAATAATATACAATCAGAGGTAACCTATTCTCTGATACCAATTATAAGTGTCATTGGATCATGTAGACATACTTAAGAGAGTGGTGAATCTAGTGTGACTAAATTTTAACAAAAACTAGTTACTTATTTTAAGCTCTTTCCACACCTTAGTCTTCTTAACCTATATGGTTGGTTAGGAAATAAATAGATCTTATTATCTTCTATCCAATTATTCACAACTACATGAGATAAAGAATGTAAATAATAAATCAACATTCAATAATTTTACAAGTTTAAACCCTCACATGGTAAACATAATCCTTTCCATGTTCAACTCTTATTGAGATGTGAATTCTTCACAATAATCCTTTTATCAATTAAAATGGTGGAACAAGGATTATCCTAAAAACAAGTTCATCATATTATATAAGTGGTGTCACTATATTACATAGGAAAAATTGCACAATATTACACAAGTGGACTGAACTAACTCTAGCTAGATCTTTATACTAGAATCAAACTAGTTCCTTCAACACTTCATCCACATAATATAGATATTCCAAACTGCACAAGGGTTACTTCTTCTAAAAAAATTATCTTCTATATCACAAAAAATGGCTTTAAATACTTATATGTATTGAAATATCAATAATGTAACTCATTCTCTTTACACTACTCAAATTTAAAATTATTTACATAAAACTATTTGATGTCTCTCTTAACACATAATCTTATTCAACTATATCTAATCAGAAGTGAAGATCATAAAACACATGCTATTATTCCTCTTAAATTAATAATAGATTCTTAACTAGAAATAGTCTTGGTAAACTATAAACATCCTTACTATAGCATGTAATTTCCTCTTCCTCTTATTTCTTAAAACTCAACTAATTTTCTATCTTTCGTTAGTTTGACTGTTTCATTTTTTCCCTTAAGAGGTACGGTTATCTCGTATTAACACTATCTCTTTCTTAGGGAGAAAATTATACTATATTGGATTCTCACAATTATTATTCTTCCTTTGATATCTTTATGGATACTCTCATCCAAATCAGTTTCTTCTTCTTAATTTGAGAGCTTTTTTTCTCTCAGACACACACTTAAACACACCTACAAGAAGAAGCTCATCACACTTAATTTGTTTTGAGAGCCACTCTCTATTTCTAAACATCTGAGACTAAATTTTTTGGTGATTATTTTCATATTTCTACAAATTTAAACTAATGTAAAATAATAAATCCATTCACATACACAATATTCATTTTCAATTTTACACATTGGATATTCTCATTGTCTCCTTTTTCTTAACTAAATAATCATTATAATAATACCCTCATTTATTTTACATATATTTCTCTTATAGGCTGAAATTATCTTCTCATTATTTTTCTAAATAGCATCATCACTCTTATTATTTAAAAACTAATTCCACAAAAGCATATTTAAATTATCTTTAATAAGTTGTATAAAATACATCAATAGAACCCTGAAGAGTAGAGCTTCTTTTTTTTGGCTTAAGAGCTTGACATGAGGAATAGTAAACACATAAAACTATGAATTGTTCATAATAAATGGAAACACAATCTCATAATCATCTTAAAAATGTTTAATTATAGTTATTTAATCACAATAGTATATCTCGATCATCAATATAAATTCATCTACATTATTCTTGGAAACCCAATAAATTTTTTTCATTATAAAGAACAATGAATCTTATCAAATTATTATCTATATCATGGATATGAATATAATGATTTAATTATAAAAATTAAACTCATATTTATCATATTCATATTATATTCTCATTTGAATTAATAGTTTTAGAAACACAAAATTTCAGTCTTTAATAAGTATCACAATTTTCACTTATTTTGATCTTCTTATTTACCACTTGAAGAATAGTTTCTAAAATTTTATTTAGATTTAATATAAGTGAATCATATATTTAATATTTTCAAAACACTTAAGAATATATTTTCCATCATCAAAATTGAATTTATTATTTATAAATTAAATTATGAAACTTTTTCTTTCAGTCTACAAAAATCCAAATATTATATAAGGAATGATGTTTACACAGACTAAGGATCATGATTATATAGATCCATTCATATTTATGGTGTAGTAAAATCATGATTATGTAGCCTATTTGATTCTCATGAAAAGGATATGATATTTATATATGGAAAAATTCATGAATTCCCAAGATTAATATGATGCTAACACATGTTCAAATCATGGTTATATAGAACATGTATTCATGCTTACACAATTATCCCTTTTATATTTTTCACTCATGTGCACATTATAATGGTGATTCAATTAGTATAATGTTTCTTATTCACCCATTATTGCTCTAGTTTTTAATATATATATATATATATGTTGAATTGATGGTTACGTGGGATAAAGAGATGATTCTTACACAATATGGACTTTTTCATATCTCTGAGACATATAAAATTTAGAATTCTAAAAATCAATTCTAAGTTGATTAAAATGTATTTATCTTATTTCCACTATTTTAAAAACTTCATCCAAGAGATATTTAACTTAATATTAAATAGTATTCATACTTGGGGACTCAAGGATAGATTCTCATAAATTCTCACACCTTTAGTTGGATTCTCTTCAACCTTTGAACCTATTTTATACTTGTTATTCACAACTATACAATTTGTGTAGTACTGTTTAGTTCATATATCATCTTTAAACTAAACTAATTTATTCTCATCATATTTTAGATAGTGATTTTCACAAATTTTATCACTTTTCTTAGCCAAACTTATCATCTGAAAATCATCACATGTAACATACATCAACATACATTATATTGATAATAGATATAAATATTTATTCACACATACAAGGGAACTTCATCATGTTGAATTTTATAGAAGGTGTTGAGGGTGGGTACCCACGTTTATAATCAATAGGGATACTCAAAGATGGTGGGATCCTATGATAGAGGAAATAAATGGTCATGGGTCAGACAACTAGGGGTCTTTGCGAGAGAGGAAGTGAGACATAGTAGAATCAGGTCAATCAATGATATTTTAGGGGAGTCTAAGTGATGGTATTAAATTTCCCCTCCTTTAATGAAGATACTAATAAAATGTAATTATCATGGTCACATATTCCACATCAAGTTGAACTGAACCTTTTAATAAAAGTGGTTTTATTTTTACAGTCAGTATGGTTATCTTTAAATGTTTCATCACTAAAGGTAACTATGAGGTGTTGGATAGTGGTCATGGGTAAATAATATGTCACATAACTTATCATCCACATGGTTTACTAGGGATTTCCTTTCATAATTTTATATATCTATCCTATTAAGATAACATATAATCCCAGGTGGTTTGGTTATATTGCATTTTCCTTGGCAAGAATTTCTAACCCATGATCTACTTGGGGGTTTGGAAAGGTTCGTATTCTATAGAAATATAATTTCAATATTGTTATATAATTTTATTATTGTCATAGGGTTATCCACCATTAAAGGAACAACCTAATATCCCCTTTTTATCATATACCTTTTCAGATATGGGTGCCTCACATACTTTAATTTTGATCACCAAATGACTCTCATTGATTCTTTTTAACCTTTTGAGTGATGTTATCTCTTTTATCTTGAGTCCTAGGGTTATTAATAAACTCCTAATGTTTTATTCAATAATATGTCACCCTTGTTTCATGAGGTTATTATACCTTATTCTGGTATTGTCCCAAACAGTCTCTTGATTTAGGAATTCTGGTTAGTGTGTGTCTATATTTCTTTACATCCTTTTTAGGGTAATAAAATATATTTTTGTCATAAATTATTAAAGGGTTTAACTAAGAAAAATTAATGTTTTAAAATACTTGATTTTTAGTTCAACTAAATTTTAATCTAGTGGTTTTAAGAGTGATGTTTCCTTATAATTTATGATTTTAAGGGTTTTAATTTCATCTTTATTAAATAATATTAAAAGTGGTTTTTAAAAGTTCCAATTAATTTTGAATTAATTATTTTTAATTTTACCAACAAACATAGTAATTTTGTTAAAAAAAATTGGTTTAAATTAATATTTGATATTATGGTAAATTAATGTTTTAAGGATGTTTATTTCCAAATTTATGTTTAATTTTTATTTATAAAACCAATGGGATTCTGAAATAAATCAAATAAAATTGGATCCTTTGTTTTGGATATTTTTCTTAATAATGTTTTAGAAAAAAACTTCTTAGAGTTGTCTTATTAAGAACGTAAGGGGAAATTAAATGGTTGTTTCATGTTATTATATCTCTAAATGTTGTATATATTATACTTAATCAAATTTTTGGAATAATTCATCATATTTTTCTCTTTCTTTATCACTTTTATTGGGATTTTTATGGTTTTCTCTACTCATTGGATTTAAATTAGTTATATTTTTTTGTTTAATCCTTTCATCTAAATAAGAGGTTTGGGTTTATGATCTCACCTTTATGGGGTAAATAATAACTTATAATATATTTACTTCCACTTTTTCTTTTATTTAAAGTAAAATAGTGGTATATTTTCAATAACCCCATCGTATAAGGTTGTTTTATATGTGATATTGTTACTATTGTTTTTAGATCAAGTGGTTTTATCTTAAATAAATAAATAATGGAAAAATATTTATTTAAGTGTTTACGATTTATAAAATAATTTTTCTTAGATATATTATTTTCTTAATTTTTACTTTTTAAAGAAAATATTTTCTTAAACAATACTCTTAAATTCCAAAATTTTTACACTCATCCTAAAATAGAAATTTCCAGCATTGGAACATATCTTATTTTTTATAGCATATCGTTATTCGATTTTCTTATTGGTGTTTAACGTCACTAAAAATGTTTTGGGATGGTAATGATTTCATTAGAGGTATTTAGAAATTGAAAAAAATTATTTGATTTTATTTCTAATATTAACGGGTTATTTTTTCTAAACCCACTTTAAATATCGATGATATGGTTGGAAGTTTACTAAAATGGGTATATCTTGTTGTATGATATAACATGAGTCATATCCAATGATATGGGTATGTAGATGATTCTATCATATAATATGATCGGTATCTGTCATAGCGTCTGCTAAAAAAGAGATATTCTATATCTAGTGTATGTATTCAGACACAACTTCTATGTGGTTTATCTTTGAGTATACATCAATTACCTAATATCATTATGGATACACATAATCACTTAAAATTTTAAAAAGATTATGAGATCCCAATGGTCATACATTATAGGTAAAGTGAAATCTTCCTCAACCTGGCACACTCTCACGTGGCCAGAAATGGTTGGTTATGAAACCTCAAGCGTGCCTCCCCGTATGCCAAAGGCTGCCGACTAGCAATGAGGGTGTAAAAATATAGTGGAGATATTTTACCCTTAGTATGAATTATCATAGCAGTAGAAAAAATTATAATAAAATTAAAATAATAATCAATGTAAATACATAGTGGAAGACAATAGTAAAATACAAAAAAATAATCCAATAATAATAAAGGAATAATGATATAAAATTTTGGAATGTAACTAAATTTCATGCTGGAATAATATAAGAAAAATTCTAGAAGACTCAAATAAAAGATTCAATGTTCAGGGTCTCAAATCACACATCGTTCCCATCTCCAAACTCTATCCCAATAGCAAACAAGAAATCAAAAGTAATGTCCTTTTCCCTTTTCCAAAGTTGCATCGGTATAATTTTCTCATGTGCCAAATGGCGGACTGAATAGGGTGTGAGTATAACTCAATACGTTGAAATCACTATTTATAAACCAAACTATTCTGATAATAAGTGTATGCCATAAGGCAATAAAAATTTGTATTAATTAATTCCAAAATTAATAAAATACAACCGTAACCTTCTTGAGTTCCATGCTAGAATATCTCTAATCAAGTTGTACAACCATTCCAGCCACAACCATATAACCAAATTAATCAACCTGTTTCGGCACCATGTTGGAATAGTTCTAATCGTGTGTTATTACCATGCCAACCACCATTATATAACCAAGGTAAAAAACTTACTTTGGTGACATGATGGTATAGATCTGATCATGTCTTATGGTCATTCCAACCACAACCATATAACCATGATATTGTCACAATAAAAAATCTATGTCAAAGACCTATAAGCATTACATCATTTTTGGGTCAAATTCATATAATCATTAAAGCATGGGACTAGGTATGTATCGCTCTCTATAAGCATTACATTAAGGATTGGGCTGATACCACTCATTATTATCATTACAACATATACATGTTCGATTGCCTAGGCCTAACTCATTATATAGGCATCTTAGCATGGAACACAATTCCTATCATGTAGCATAAATATCACAATATCGCATCATATATATCAATTTTTAATATTTTGAATTACCATTATTATTTCATATTTTAATTTCAATTTAATTCAAAATTTAATAATAATTATATCAATAATAAATAAGGCACAATTTATGGGTTCTATAATAATAAATAACCTTAGGTCACATTTCATGCTAAACATACCTTAAGACAAAATCAAATTCATTTATATTCAATTAATTTGGGTGTACACAATGATGGTGCAATCATGATATTGCCTAAACTTGGAAATTATCAAACCATAGTGTTAATATTTAGACCCCTTACCTTTAAATGATGATCCAACAATGATTAGAATGGTAAACTTCATGAGGAAGAATTTTTGGATGATTGCAAATAGGTTCCTAGATCAAAATTGATCGAGATCAAAACCAACAATGCAATCAGCCAAAGGATTTCCCCAAAATTGTTAGATAACCAAAGGGAAGAAGGAAGAAACCTAACCAATGGAACTTACTAGGTATTGAAGACAAAAAATTAATGTATGGAAGGGAGTTTGGGACTCCAAAATTGCTTGGATAATTCCTTAGGGTTGAGAGGATAGGAGTTACTGGCGAAACATCTCATAATTCTTCCTCAAAACATGTTTAGAATAGAATTTTGGTCATTTACACATCATATAACATGATTACACATCGTGTAAATGTTTTTAATAGAATAAACCAAAAACCCATCACCTTGTATTTATTTTATTAAATTCTTTAAAAAAATTACTTGACATGTGATCCCTTTACATGACATGTAAATGTTCTACAGTTGAGTTTTCAACCCAATATTCTTTTAAACAACCTGAACCCCCTTTAAAGCTTCTCAAATTACAGAGAACCCATACTAACACTTAGTCCCATTTATACATGGACTCCATTAACTTAAAAGAGAATACATCCTTTAACTTTAGGTCATTTTCTCCCACAAAGTATCACTATCTCTTAACAAGACTAGACCACCAAGTCTCAAATATAAAACATAGATAGAAATGTGCCTAGAAAAATATGGGATCTTAAAACCTTCCCACATTATAACAACTTGTCCTCGAGCAGCTCTAAGCATCACTGTGAGGTCTCAGTGAAAATTTCTGGACACTATGTATGCATATTAGACTCCCTCTCTTAGGTCTCCATCTAAGATTTCCCATGCTGTCATTATACTCAAACTAACGGTATAATCCATACCCAAATATATTTCTTCCTATGATAAACAACCTGTATCAGATGATCCTCAAAGGATAAATCAGCACAAAGCTTGACTTCTGCTACATCTATCACATGGTAATGGTGTAGATGTTATATTCTTAATTGAAACACATGGAACACGTTGTTCATGACATTGTAGTGTTGTGGAAGGGATAAATGGTATGCCACTGGACCAACCCTTTCCACTATTTCAAATGGTCCAACAAACCTGGGTGATAACTTTTCCTATTTCCGGACATGGTGTTTACCCGATCTAGGTGACACCCGAAGGAAACAATAATGACAAAAATTGAATTTTATAGGTCGTCATTGATGTTTTGTGTATGATTTATTCCTAATCTATGTGGTCACCAAGAGATGTTTGATCAATTGAACTTATTCAGATGTCTTCTTCACAAGAATAGGACTAACAAGTGCTAACTCACCTGCCTCTATCCAACAAAGAGTTTAATAGAATGGCCTACCATACAAATCCTTAAAAGGTTTCATTCTTATTGATTCCTAGAGGCTTTTATTATATTCAAACTCCAATAGTTCCATATGTTTCTATAATAAACCACAAAAATAAAAAACATAGTCTTGTATCATATCCTTAATAACTTGAATAGTCTAAGCACATTGACCATCAGTCTATGGATGATAGGTTGTTATTAAAATAAATCCCAATTCCAGGTCTTTCTGAAGACCCTCCCATAAATATGATTTAAAATGAGTATCTCTGTCTAAAACGATACTCCTTGGAATATTATGCTATAGAATTACTTCACACATGTAAATATTTCTCAGATCTTAAACTATAATGGTTTCCCTAATATGTAACAAGTGGTTTAACTTAGTTATTAAATCCTCGAAAAACAATAAAACATCATTCATATGGGTCATTTTATATATTTATATCACAAAATTTATCATGAAGTCATCCCATTTCTACTTAGGGATAGGTAAAGGCTGAAAAATTCTAGTTGGCCCCTGATGCTCGGATTTCACCTACTGGAAAGTGAAGCATCTATACATGAAGCCTGAAATTACCTTATTTATTCCTGAACACTAGTATTCTATACATATATCATGATAAATATTTATTAAAAAAAGATTCACTACCATTTAGAATCATGAAACTCCCTTGTCATCTCCCCATATAAGCCCGTAGTAACCCATACTCGGCCACAAAAAAGAATATAATTTCCACTACTGAGAGATCATCTTGATGGTGTCTCTCTACTATATAATTTGTCTCTTGGAACTGATCCCTCCATATCAGACAATTTCCCAGTCTTAATTCAATCAAAACTCATGGGTAATATAAGGCCCCAGCCTTAAACCTTACTTAATCTTGAGTTATTACAAGATTACACATTGAGGGTCCTTTCAGGTTTAGTGTTTTAGAGAATTAGCTCATAAAACTTGCATTGCATTCCACATTTAAACAAAGTGGTTACATAAAAGATAGTATTCAATTTTCCCATCAACGGAAATATATTTAAAATAAAACATGGATTCTTTCTTGACACTTCCTTGAAATTATCATCACATCATGTACCTTTCCCTTGACCTGTGAAAAACATTTCAAAAACATGGGATGAGCATAAAAAGCTCAGTAAGGGATCTAAAAATATGGAAAGGAAACATGAGTACATGTATACATAAGAATCAATAAAATCATACTCTACTCATAAAACATAAGAACTTTAACATACCTGATCAAATCATGAATAAATCATAGAAATCATAAGACATAAAGGTAACTTGAGGCATTCATAACATTCTTAAGTATGGAGTAACCCTCTTGGTTACGTTTGGAATACCCATCACAGTATATTCCCTAAATCTCTTTGGAGAAACCTTAACGTTTAACTCCTTTGTGTTACCCAATGCATTGGAGAGCTATATCGGACTCACCTGCCCTTAGTTTATCACGGAACCACCCGTCTTCATAATAATTCCCAAGAATCACAACATAATCGTATCACATAAAACATGCATAAAGGAAACATAACATTTCCACCTTTCAATAACAAGATATCAATACAACACATTGATATAAAAACATTATGAAAACCATTTTCAATACCAAAAGAAAAGAAAAGTAAAACATGGTATTTATTTTTCTTTTAAAAAATAGGTATGTCTTATAGAGGAAGTCGAAACACAAATAATGGCCACAGCGGCGGAGAAGTCGTTGTCGCCGCATACGTACGACAAAAACATTCCCTTTTGTCATTTAGTAAAATGATTCGTATTAAAAATATTCCTTTTGGATAAACGTAAAATTAAAAGTGTTTTATACACTGTATAAAAGAAGGTTGTGTATAAAACAAAATATGCCTCAATGAATGGAGATTGAGACGAAATCCATTACCTTGGGTCCGACTTGACTCGATCGTTCTTTAATCTTTTGAATAATAAATTTGAGTTAATTTATACTTGCTTAAGAACCTTTTTCAAGTTCATTATTCCTTTTATATCACTTATTTCCATGTCGTGAACACTATTTTATTATTTAAGTTAACAACGGTCGTTTTAACGATCATTGGTACTTGAGTCAAAAATAAACTCTTTATAATTACAAGTTGTTCATGTGGTAAAATATCCATTATATCCAGAATTGTATTCATGATGTAGATATCATATATATCATATATATCCAGTATATACATGCATTTATAATATTACATAACATTTAGAGGTAAGAAATGAAATGCACCGTTCATGTAGACGGTAAGCCGTACGTACGCATGAATGCTACTTCCATTTCTATTTCATATTTAATGGAATTAAAACATAATGATACATAATATTATTTTAATTCTAGTATGGTATCATATATAATATCATTAAATATATCCTTTATACGTACCACATATGGTATTAACGAATCAAATCACTTTGAGGGGGCGATAGTCCGCACTTCCTAAAATGAAGATATCACGTATACCCATAATGGAAGCCATAAAGGTATGCCATAAATGAAAAATATAGAAGATTAAGGAAAACATAAACATATTACATATCATATCTAAATATAGGGACATCTTAATGGACACCTTTTAAGGTGTTAGAAGAATATTGAACAATCTTCTTTTCGTGAGGCAGAAATTCACCATCCACGGAAACAGTATGTTCTTTAACCATTTGATGTAGGTGTGTGCAAGTGTAGCTCTAATCCTTCTTATAACAACATCCTAGTATATTGAAGATACTAGAGTTGTTACAAAATCAATGAATAAAAAGATTTTAGGGGGTTGGAGAAGCAAAATAAAACAAAAGAACACAAGTGAATACATTACCTTAAAAACGGGTAACTCTTTTTGATTTGAGCTCAAAGGCTTCCTTGGGAAGACATCTGCCCAAAGTGAGGCTTCTAGGAGTAAGAGAGGGATATGGAGAGACAAAATGAGAAAGGTTTGGCCGAGCCAAAGGCTTGAGAGGTGTGGTTAAGGAGGTATAGGTGGGGGCCTTTTATAAGAGGAGAGGAGGGGCACTCTTGGAAAGTTACAAAATGTTACTTTATTTTCAAATGTGTTTCGGATTTTAAAGGTCCCACATTGATGTATTTTGAGGATAAGGTGATAAGGGTTTGAAATATACTCATCCAATAGGTGATTTCATGGGGTCCCCAAGATTGGAACAAGGCATCCCATGGTCGGCCATGAGACAACCAGTAGCATTAGGACACATGTTGGTGTCATTTTTTATTATTATGAAATTATTTTATTATCCTTAACTACCTGATTACTCATTAATCAAGATAATTAAAGATAATTACCATCATTACTATTCATAATGTCCAAAAACAAAAGAGTCTTGATTACATAATTCGGACCTTCTGATTCCAAATATGTAATCCATTTTACCAAATTCAAAACACATAAATTGAAATAATTAATTTAAAAATAATTCTCATTGTCAAAACAAATAGCGGGTTTTTTTGAAACAATTTCTTTGAAAAGTTTGGCATTAATTTATGCCAAATTCCAAAGTGAAATTAATCCTAATGACCGAAATTGGATTAAATGGTAAAAATATATTCAAATTACACTTTAAGACCAATTAAAAAGATAATCTAACCATATAATTAAATTAGATGAAAAAACATTTTTGATGTAAAATGCATTATTTTTCACTATTCATAAAAAAATGAACATTGTCAGAAAAATACCAAAAATTTATCCAATGTAAATTTAAATGTCCCAATCATAAAGAATATGTTTATTTTGACAAACAGGGCTTATAAAATTTTCAAAAGTTTGATTTAAAAATGGTTTTGCATCAAAAGGTAGTAAAACCATCTTTTAAAAATATTAGTGTATTCCATGCTTAAGATTGGATTTATTCTCATTTTATGCCTCTAAAACACTATCTAATTCATTAATAGACATATATAAAAATATCTATTATTCATTACTTAATTGGGATGTCACATCATTCCCCTCTTTAGAAAATTGTGTCCCCTCAATTTATTTACTTATCAAATAAGTGGGGGTATTTAGCACTCATTGCATTTTCAGATTCCCATATTGCCTCTTCAATCATGTGGTTTTTCCACAAAATCTTTACCTGATGAATCACCTTATTCTGTAACACTTGCTCCCTGTGGTCAAGAATCTGGACCAGTTGTTCCTCATAAGGTAGGTTCTCTTCCAACTAAACTACCTCTGGACTCAAAACATGAGATGGATCTGGCATGTACTTCCTTAACATTGAAACATGAAAATCATAGTGTACCTAAGATAAACTCGAAGGTAACGCCACTCGGTAAGCAACTGATCCAACTCTCTCCAGAATTTCATATGGTCCAATGAACCTTGGACTCATCTTTCCTTTCTTACCAAATCGCATCACACTTTTCCATGGTGATACTTTGAGAAAAACATGATCACCTACCTCAAAAGAGAGATCCTTCCTCTTGTTTTCTGCATAACTCTTTTTCCTGCTCTGAGCTGTTCTCATGTGTTTCTGTATCAGCTGAACTTTTTCTGCCAACTCTTCTACCAATTCTGGTCCCATCAGCTTCCTTTCACCCACTTCATCCCAGAAACCTGGAGTTCGACACCGCTTCCCATATAACGCCTCAAATGGTGTCATCTGTATACTGGAATGAAAACTGCTATTATAAGAAAACTCAACCAAAGAAATATGTTAGTCCCAAATTCCCTGATAATCCATCTAACAAGCATGTAGCATATCCCCCAAAGTCTGGATTGTTCGTTCTGACTTCCCATCTGATTAAGGATGAAAAGCTGTACTAAAATTTTATTTAGTACCCAACGACTTCTGAAGGCCTTTCCAAAAGTTAGAAGTAAACCTGGGATCACGATCAGATACAATAGAGGGAGGAACTCCATGTAACCTAACTATCTCTTTAAGATAAAAATGGGAAATATGATCAAGGGAAAAGGTATCTCATATATCAAGTAAATGAGAAGATTTAGTCAAGAGATCAACAATAACCCAGATTGCATTATTACCTCGAGATGTATTCGGCAATCCCACAACGAAGTCCATGGTTATATTTTCCCATTTCCACTTTGGCACTGGTAAAGGCTGAAGCATCCCTTTCGGTAACTTCCGCTCTGCTTTAACCTGCTGACAAGTCAAACACTTCACAGTAAAATCAGCAATATCTCTTTTCATTCCATCCCACCAGTAATACTCCCACAGATCTCTGTACATCTTATTACTGCCAGGATGAACAGAAAATGGAGAACTATGAGCTTCGCATAACAACTCTCTCTTCAACTGTGAATCACAAGGCACACAAAATCTCTTCCCAAATCTCAAAACACAATCATTATCAATGTTGAATTCAGGCAACTTACCCTTCTGAACCAGCTCTACCTTTTTCTGCAACTCACTGTCTTGCTTCTGTGCTTGCTTGATTCCGTCTGATAGAGAAGATTTCACCGATACCTGAAACAAAACAGAATAACATCCTGCACCAAAAACTTCGATGCCAAAGTTCATCAAATCCTTAACCAAAGGATCATGTTCCAAACGCAAAATTGTTAATGAAGCATTACTTTTTCGACTCAAAGCATCAGCCACTTTATTTGCTTTTCTCGGATGGTAATGAATTATACAATCATAATCCTTGATTAATTCTAGCCATCTCCTCTGTCTCATGTTCAATTCATTCTGAGTGAATATATACTTTAAACTTTTGTGATCGGTATATATTTCACACTTTACTCCATACAAATGATGCCTCAAAATTTTCAGAGTGAAAACTATAGTAGCTAATTCCAAATCATGTGTAGGGTAATTTACCTCATGAGTTTTCAACTGTCGTGAAGCATAAGAAATTAACTGATCATTCTGCATTAAGACGCAACAAAGTCCTTTCAATGAAGCATCACTGTAGATAACAAACTCCGCATTCCTGGAAGGTAGTTCCAAAACTGGAGAAATCACTAATCTTCTTTTCAGTTCCTGAAAACAATCATCACATTCTTTTTTCTAGATAAACTTAACACCCTTCCGAGTTAGCTTAGTCATTGGACTAGATAACCATGAAAAATTGCTAAAAAACCTTCAGTAATAACCTTCCAAACCAAGAAAACTATGGATCTTAGTTACGTTTGTGGGTCTTGTCCATTCTTCAACAACCTTTGTTTTTATAGGATCAACAGTTATCCCATCTTTAGAAACAATGTGACCAAGGAAAGAAAATTGTTGCAACAAAAACTCACACTTGCTGAATTTCCCATACAATCTCTTTTCTTTTAAGGTTTGCAAAATAACCCTTCAATGTCTTTCATTCTCCTCTTTACTTTTAGAAAACACAAAAATATCATCAATAAAAACAACCAACATTTTTCACCTGAGTCAACTGAGCCATCAATGCAACAAACTGTTTAGTTCTGATTCTGACCATCTCAGGATACTGATTTGAAAGGTCATTTCCCTCTGTATGCCTTCCCAGAAAAGATGTCATGTTTCCTCTATGAAAAACCATTCTTAACACAGAAATATCTTAGGCGAAGCAACATGGTAATCTTCAAATGCTATATCATTTCAATTTGACCATAAAAAAATATTTTTGGATAATCATTTAATAAAATTATAACTCCTAAAGTTATCTAAACCGACCTTGGATACCAACTATAAGGCCCCAGCATTAAACCTTACTTAATCTTGAGTTATTACAAGGTTACACATTGAGGATCTTTTCAGGTTTAGAGTTTTATAGAATTAGATCATAAAACTTGCATTACATTCCACATTTAAACAAAGTGGTTACATAAAAGATAGTATTCATTTTTCCCATCAAAGGAAATATATTTAAAATAAAACATGGATTCTTTCTTGATACTTCCTTGACATTATCATCACATCATATACCTTTCCCTTAACCAGTGAAAAACATTTCAAAAACATGGGATGCGCATAAAAAGCTGAGTAAGGGATCTAAAAATATGGAAAGGAAACATGAGTACATGTATACATAAGAATCAATGAAATCATACTCTGCTCATAAAACATAATCACTTTAACATACCTCATCAAATCATGAATAAATCATAGAAATAATAAGACATAAAGGTAACTTGAGGCATTCATCACATTTTTACGTAGGGAGTAACCCTCTTGGTTACGTTTGGAATACCCATCACAGTATATTACCTAAATCTCTTCGGAGAAACCTTAACGTTTAACTCCTTCGCGTTACCCAATGCATTGGAGATCTATATCGGGCTCACCTGCCCTTAGTTTATCACGGAACCACCCGTCTTCATAATAATGCCCAAGAATCACAACATAATCGTATCACATAAAACATGCATAAAGGAAACATAACATTTCCACCTTTCAATAACAAGATATCAATACAACACATTGATATAAAAACATTATGAAAACCATTTTCAATACCAAAATAAAAGAAAAGTAAAACATGGTATTTATTTTTCTTTTAAAAAACAGGTATGTCTTGTAGAGGAATCTGAAACTCAAATAATGGCCATGGTGGTGGAGAAGTTGTTGTCGCCGCATACGTACGACAAAAACATTCCCTTTTGTCGTTTAGTAAAATGCTTCGTATAAAAAATATTCCTTTTGGATAAATTTAAAATTCTAAGGGGTTTATAAACCGTATAAAATATGGTTGTGTATAAAACAAAATATACCTCAATGAATGGAGATTGAGACAAAATCCATTACCTCAGATCCAACTTGACTCGATCATTCTTTAATCTCCTGAATAATAAACTTGAGTTAATTTATACTTTCTTAAGAAACTTTTTCAAGTTCATTATTCCTTTTATATCACTTATTTCAATTTCATGAACACTATGTTATTATTTAAGTTAATAACGGTCGTTTTAACGATCATTGGTACTTGAGTCAAAAATAAACTCTTTATAATTACAAGTTGTTCATGTGGTAAAGTATCCATTATATCCAAAATTTTATTCATGATGTAGATATCATATATATCATATATATCCAATATATGCATGCATTTATAATATTACATAACATTTAGAGGTAAGAAATGAAATGCACCGTTCATGGAGACGGTAAGATGTACGTACGCATGAATGCTACTTCCATTTCTATTTCATATTTAATGGAATTAAAACATAATGATACATAATAGTATTTTAGTTCCAGTATGGTATCATATATAATATCATTAAATATATCCTTTATATGTACCACATATGGTATTAACGAATCAAATCACTTTGAGGGGGCGGTAGTCCACATTTCCTAAAATGAAGATATCGCGTATACCCATAATGGAAGCCATAAAGGTATGACATAAATGAAAAATACTGAAGATTAAGGAAAACATAAACATATTATTTATCATATATAAATATATTGACATCTTAATGGACACATTTGAAGGTGTTAGAAGAATATTGAACAATCATCGTTTCGTGAGGTAGAAATACGCCATCCACAGAAAAAGTGTCTTCTTTAACCATTAGATATAGGTGTGTGTAAGTGTAGCTCTAATACTTCTTATAATAACATCCTAGTATATTGAAGACACTTTAGTTGTTACAAAATAAATTAATAAAAAGAGTTTATGGGGTTGGAGAAGCAAAATAAAACAAAAGAACACAAGTGAAGACATTACCTTAAAAACGGGTAACTCTTTTTGATTTGAGCTCAAAGGCTTACTTGGGAAGACTTATGCCCAAAGTGAGTCTTCTAGGAGTAATTGAGGGATGTGGAGAGACAAAATGAGTAGGGGTTGGCCAAGAAAAATGCTTGAGAGGTGTGGGTAAGGAGGTAGAGGTGGGGGCCTTTTATAAGAGGGGAGGAGGGGCACTCTTGGAAAGTTACAAAATGTTACTTTATTTTCAAATGGGTTTCGAATTTTAAAGGTCCCACATTGATGAATTTTGAGGATAAGATGAAAAGGGTTTTAAATATAATCATACAATAGGTCTTTGAAAAGTGTAGGTCTTAGATTTTACATTATATTTTTATTTTATTTAAATCATTAAATAATGAGGTAATCGATGCATCATCATGATGTCATAAATAATTTAATTTATTTAATGTCTAAAAATTATGAAAAAAATACTATGATGTAGGAAATCTTTTTAGACTTCCAATTAATTTTTATAGTCCATAATATCATCTATTTAGACAAAATTAAAAATGTTTTACTCAGGTGATATATTCTTTGTTATATTTACTTTCTTTAAAAAATAAAAAGATAAAAAGTCACTTTCCCACAAAAGTGATTCCATGGGGTCCCCAAGATTGGAACAAGGCATCCTATGGTCGTCCATGAGAAAACCAATAGCATTAGGACACATTTTGGTGTCATTTTTTATTATTATGATATTATTTTATTATCCTTAACTACCTGATTATTCATTAATCAAGATAATTAATGATGATTACCGTCGTTACTATTCATAATGTCCAAAAACAAAAGAGTCTTGATTACATAATTTGGACCTTCTGATTCCAAATATTTAATCCATTTTACAAAAATCGAAACACATAAATTTCAATAATTAATTTAACAATAATTCTCGTTGTCAAAACAAATAGCGGGTTTTTTTTAAACAATTTCTATGAAAAGTTTGGCATTAATTTATGCCCAATTACAAAGTGAAATTAATCCTAATGACCATCATTGGATTAAACGGTAAAAATATATTCAAATTACACTTTAAGACGAATTAAAAAGATAATATAACCATATAATTAAATTAGATGAAAAAGCATTTCTGATGTAAAATGCAGTATTTTTCACTATTCATAAAAAATGAACATTGTCAGAAAAATACCAAAAATTTATCCAATGTAAATTTAAATGTCCCAATCATAAATAATATGTTTATTTTGACAAATAGGGCTTATAAAATTGTCAAAAGTTTGATTTAAAAATGGTTTTCCATCAAAAGACAGTAAACCATCTTTTAAAAATATTAGTGTATTCCATGCTTAAGATTGGATTTATTCTCATTTTAAGCCTCTAAAATGCTATCTAATTCATTAATAGAAATAGATAAAAATATCTATTATTCATTACTTAATTGGGATGTTACAGTTAAAATAGATGTTGAACTCAAAGCTACTCGCCCTTGAGTTTCCTGAACATCCAGATGCATGAATGAAAAACATGACACTATTTTCCACTCATCACAAGACTCTCATACTTCCTCTTTCTATCCCTTTTATCTCAAAGTTTCAGCGACAAGATTTCCCTTATTAATTGTATAATACAGTTCAAAGATGAAATATTTTAGATACTCATCCCACCTCTACTTCTAAAGGTTAAGGTGTCATTAAGAAAAGATATACTTAAGGCTCTTGTGATCTGTGTATACCCAAAACCTCTCAACCATGAGATAGTGTCTCTAATATCTCAGGTAATCTAGAACTACTTCTAACTTCGTATTATGAATAGGGTAATTAATCTCATGTAGTCTCAGCTACCTCGATCCATAAGCAACCACACGATCCTCCTTTATTAGAACTACTTTGATTCCAACTCTGATGCATCACAATACATGGTATATGCTTTACCCAACATGGTTAAAGTGAGGATAGGTGTTGAGGTCATTATACCTTTCATATATTTAGAATCTATCTCTTAAATGTCCTACCAAAAAAACCTTACCCCTTTCTTGTTCATCCCATACATTGGTCTACAAAATAAGAGAAATGTTGGATAAAATGTTGGTAATAACCAGAAAAACACATAAATCTCCAAATTTCAAATACATTCTTGGGTTGTACTCAAGATACCATGGTTTTGAATTTTTCTAGGTCCACTGACACTCCTTCCTTTGAGATAACATGGACCAAAAAGTGCACTTTATTTATCTAGAAACTGCATTTAGTTAGCTTAGAATAAATCTTATTCTCTCTTAATGTACTCAGGATGATGTCATGATCTTTAGAATGATCATCTATTGACTAGGATTACACTAAAATATTGTCGATGAAAACCTCCAAAAACTGATCTAGAAAGGTATGAAAGATCATATTCATTAAGTCCATGAATACCTCAGGTGCATTAGTCAACCAAAACAGCATAACTGTGAATTCATACAAGCCATACATGCTCCTAAAAGAAGTATGAGGTATGTCTAATAGTCTCAAACTTAAATAATTGTAGCCCAATCTCAATTAAATTTTGTATAATATCTTGGAACCTCTCAACTAATCAAAAATATCATCAATGCGTGGAAGAGGATACTGATTCTTGATCTCGATCTGGTTCAACCTCTAATAATCCACATATAAGTGTAAACATCCATCAGCCTTTTGAGGAAGAGAACTGAAGAAGCACAAGGAGATGTACTCATCCATATTAAATCTTTATATTCTATATCTTCCAACTAAACATTCAACTCCCAAATCTCTACTGGTGGCATTCAGTATGGAGGGATAGAAACTGGTTATGCTCTGAGCACTAGCTCGATTGTGAACATGATCTATCACTTGGGTGGTAATCCATAGAACTCATCATGGAAAACATACCAAAAATTATATACCATTAGAGGAAAATAATCTTGCTACATTCTATCATTATCTAGAGAAAGACTAGATATTTGAGCCATGATACAATCCAATCTATGTTGAATTGGTCCTGCACGACCAGCCTAAAGATCCCACTCACCTTGGTGAGAATAGTTTCTTACACCTAGAGATAAGAAGGTAATTATCCTTCTTTAACAATTGATATGATCCTGGTATAGAACTAACCAATCCATACCAAGAAGCAATTCAAAGCCTATCATTTCTATAATGAATGGTTTCTAAAATAAATGGTAACCACCAATCTCTAGAAAACACATCTTGCAATTTTTGATATTCTCTAACCACACGCCAAATGGTGTGTCAACTATGAAAACACCATCTAAGATTTCCACATCTAAGCCCAAAACATTTGGATAAATAGAATATAGAAAATAATGTGATGCTCGTGTATCAAACAAAACACAATCTATGGTAGATGATACAATAATTGTAACACTGATGGTAAACAACCCTACATCCATGTTAGCTAGAGTAATCTGCATAATATGTAACTGAATTGTCCGCCTTCTCTGGGCTCCAGTCTGACTAACCTAAGCTATATCCCTTTATTTGTATTGTTGCTCATGCACTAGGGCACCATGTCCCCTGCCTCATCCTGAATGGCATATGGAACTCCAACTATCATCCTATTGAGGTCAAGCTAAGCCTATTCCAAATTTTGTTGCCTTTCTGGATCCTCTTCCACTAGTATGCTATAGAGAGTTAAAAAAGAACCAATAAATATTACCTAGTCTTCCGCAAATATGAAACTTAATTATAGGGTAAGGATACTATAGGATTTTGTGACCAAACTTACCACATTTATAGTACTCGAACAGAACATGGTCTTGAGGTGGAGTTCCGCTACATTGACTACTCTTCCCACCATTAATTTTGTGGAAACTATCATAATGGTGCTTCCTACCACTTGAAGAATAACTTCCAGATCACCATGCTGAAGTATCATGACTGCTACTTAGGGACTATTTTATATTCCCTTACATGATGAGTGCCTGATACATCATGTATTCAAATATGTTTAAAAGAAAAATATTTAACTATGACATGATCACTTAATGAATACCATACTATAAATTGCTCACCCTAGAGATCTCAGTAGGTTCAAACGATGGTGCAACATGTTGTAGGTCATTAAAATTTCTTCCATAGTCTTTCATTGGAAAACTCTCCATTGATTGAAGCATAAACTCGTGATCATGTTCATCCCTCAAGTTTTAAGGATAGAAATGTCTTAGGAACTTCATCTTGAAGTTATTACAAGATAGCTCATCATGATTCCCAACTTCCTCCATAATATCCCACCAATGCTTGGTAGCTCCTTAAAGTGTATACATAACAATCTTTACCCTTGTATCTATGGGTGTCTCGAGATGCTTCGAGATTTTATGCAATGGCTCAATCCAAAACTTGACTACCTAGGGTCCACCTTCCCCAGTAAACACTATCAAATGTTGAAGTTGAAACTCTCCTTTCAACTCAAACATCGAAAGAATGGTATGAACAGTATCCCTATCAATGGATTGAATAATCCTCAGGAATCTATCATGAAGATAAGCATACATATGCTCCTCGGGAACTATAGGAATTTCTAGTTAAATTTTGTTATGAGATCCAATTTCCACTCTTCGAACTCTCATGTCAAAGACAACAAGGAGGAATTTACTCTATAAGAAAAATACACTCCTTAGAGAACTGGATAGCAATAAGGTCAACCCAACAGGTGACTGTAATAGAGAAACACTAACTCTTGGTATCTCTATACATCGATTACGAGTACTTTATCATGACATGACAACTCATTTCATTTATCCAGCAAAATAGATATCTCTTATTACAGTTCAACATGAAACTATATATCACATGTGAAAATAGATATACCCCCATTATAAACAATGCATTTTAATATATCCCTATGTACCTATTATGATACATGTGTTCTTATATCACACCATATCAGGCCATGATTACAATCCCAAGAAATAGTAAGATCATAAAACAGTAACCTCACACAACATCTAAATCACCCAAGATTAAATCACATCAAATCTAACAAGAACAAAACACAAATAGCAATATAATCCCTTTGTACTCATATTTTCCCTCATACATGGGTTAGCTAATCCCATGAATAATCTCATTACCATGCTATAAAACATCCTATTCTCATTTCTACCTTTTCCCAAACTGTAATTCCTAAGAAAAGAAAACTTGTTCCTCTAATACCACTTTGTAACATCCCTTGATCTAGAACTCTCTCACTTGGTCGGAAAGGGTTGGTTATGAAACCTCAATCAAACCCCCTCATACACCAGAGGTTGCTGACTAGTAGTGAGGGTGTGAAAAGTATAGTGTTCAGACTATACCCCCTAGTATGTAGTGTCATATAAGTAGAAAAATTCATAATAAAGTGGAAATAATAATCAAAGTAAAGACATAGTATAAGAAAATAATAAAAGACAACTGAATAATCAAATTATAATAAAGGTATAAGGTAATGAAATGATGGAATGTGACTAAATTTCATGTTATATCAATACAAGAAAATGGATAGCATACCCAAATAAAATACTCATTCTCTAGTCCCAAATCCCACATTGGTCCCTTCTTCAAACTACATCCCAACAACAAAAAAGAAATCAACAGTAAGGTCATTTTCCCTTAAACACACCTACATCTGTATAATCTGCTTGGGTACCAAATAGAACCCAAATAGGGTGTGAGTATAACTCAGTAGGTCGAAACCATTGTGTCTAAACAAAACTAGTCTCATAATAAGTGTATGCAATAAGATGATAAACATGTGTATTAATTAATTCAATAATTAATAAAATGAAACCATAACCAAATTTGTCTCTATGATGGAATATCTTTGACCATGTCTTATGATCATTCCAACCATAACCATATAACCAAGGTAATTAACTTTCTTCGGTGACATGTCGCAATAGCTCTGAGCATGTCTTATAACCATACCAACTACCACCACATAACTAAGGTAAACAACCTTCTTCAGTGCCATGTCATAATAACTCTAATCATGTCTTACGACCATGCTAACCACCACCATATAACTTTGGTATCATCACAATAAAAAATATAGGTCAAATACCTATAACATTACATCATTTCCAGGTCAAATACCTATAATCATTACAACATGTTTCTAGGCTTATCCTTCTCTCTATAAGCATTAAATCATGGATTGCGTAAATCACACTCACTATCAGCATTATTGAATATGCATGTGCAAGTTCCTAGGCCTATCTCATTATATAATTATCTCAGCATGGAACACAATTCCAATCATACAGCATGGATATCACAATATCACATCATATATCTCAATGGTTAAATATTCTGATTACAATTATTCTATTATATGCCACTTTCAATTTAATTTAAAATTTATGAACAATTATATCAATAATAAATAAGCCAAAATTTAGGTATTCTATAATAATAAATCACCCTAGGTCACATGTCACAGTAAAAATACCTTAAGACAAAAAAATCATTTATATTAAATTAATTTGGGTGCACACAGTGACGATGTGATCACGATATTGCATTAAATTGGAAATTATCAAACCATAAGGTTAATATTTAGACCCCTTGCCTTTAATTGGTGATCTAGAAATAGTTCCAATAGACTATACCCATGAGGAATAAGGTGTGGATGATTTCAAATAGCATCCTATATCAAAACTTATCAAGATCAAAACCAATAATGTAATCGGCCAAAGGATTTCACACCACCGGTTAGAGAACCAAATTGAAGAAGGAAGAAATCTACCCAAAGTAACTTACTAGGGATTTAATACATAAAATAAATGTATGAAACGAATTTTAGATCTCTAAAATATCCTAGATAATTCTTTGGGGTTGAGAGGAGAAGAGTTACATCCAAAACATATCAGAATTCACTACAAAACAAATTTTAAATAATAGGGCCTGCATTTACATTTGGTGTAACAAGATTACACATCGTGTAAATATTTTTAACAGAATATGCCAAAAAACACATCACCTCAGAATTATTATATTAATACTCTCAAATAATCACATGATCTATAATCCCTTTTCATTATGTAAAAAAATTTAGCAGTTGATTTTTTATCCTAATATCCTTTTAAACAACCTGAACCCCCTTTAAATCTTCTCAACTTACCAAGAACTCAAATTAACACTTATTACCATTTATACCCAGACTCCATTAACTCAAAAGAGAATACATACCTGAACATTAGTTAATTTTATCTAAAAAAGGCTCTCCATCTCCAAACAAGACTCGTCCACCCAGGATCAAATCAAAAACTTAGAGAGAAACAAACCTGGAAAAAGATTGTATCTTATGTAATGTATAATGGATGTCATGTAATGACAACTGATTCTCATATACTTTAAATAAATTAAATGAGCCTATATAAAGTGATATGTTCCCCTATTGGGTACATAGGATTCCTCTAACCCATAGATAAAACACTAATTTCCTCTCTATTCATCATTCATCTTCATAGAGAAGATATTATCACACCTTTGGTGTTTGAGGATCCTCTCATTAAGAACAAGGATCCTAGTGGATGATGTCATCCCTATATATTCAAGATTTCATTAGTTGTTACTAGCTGATTACAATCAAGAAAATCCCTTCGATTTGATCATACATGGAGGTTACTACATTTCAAGTACACCCATTATTTTATATTCTTCGTATTATATGTTGATTCATGATGATAATTTGTGCATATAAATTAGTTTCTTCCACTAACATGATCATGATATGATCCTCTAAAACCCATCAGTGATATCAAGGCCACATTTATCAATGAATCAATATGTTATTTTATTTGTTTCATAAATAACATGTATATCATAATCTATTAATGGCTATATAATATCGTACAATATATTATGGTTTAATGCAATCCATTGAATCACTATAAATGGTTTTAAGATATAGGATATCATAATTTTTATTGTTCTTATTCATATGGAATGATTAGTGTATGCCTTTTAATATGATACATTGAAAACTAAAGGATTAATTCTATGTCGTAAGTTATGATATAGGTGACATTGGAAGCTAGGATTGAAATTTGGGTTACATAAAAACAAAGCATTGAGTCATAGTTACAATATAGCATGTATCATTAATGAAAATAGGAACATACATTATAAATTATCCTATATGTAAGATACCACACAATGTGTATTGTTTTTTACTTAAGATGATTTACCCACTTTTATGGGTTACTCAATACAAAAGGGTCACTCGGTGGTGTGTACTTTTTTCCCTTTATGATAAAAATTAATCCTATGTATGGGTTACTAGATATATAAAAAACTTCCCCATGTATGAGAAATTTTCCTTTATCACAAAATTGGATTTTATGTATGGGTTACAGTATTTGTAAGGGTTACTACCTTTACTGTAGAAATCATTTACACAATAGACTCTTACATATGGGTTAACCCATGTGTAAGGGTCTATGCCTTTTCCATAGAAATGAAAATATTAATATGTAAGGTTTTTCATTTGTGTGTCAAATCTTTTTAAAATATATGATTGAATCACAAATTATGATTGAGAAACCCACTATTATTCATATGTTTTGATTCAATCTAAATTAAATAAAACTAATATTTTAGCTTATTTTATTATAGTTTATAAAGTGTTTATAAATGATAATTATTATAAATTTTAAATATGATATTTTCATGACAAAATAAAATATCATCATATTTATGTTTCATGTTTTGAAAATAAATCTAATGTTTATTTATTTGTTTACTCCTTTAAAATATTTATATATATTTATATATTATGATTTGATTATTGCACATGATTTTATGTAATAGATAAGTTATGACTTATGGATCGTTAAAAATGTATAGGGTATTAAATATGATACAATAAATTTTACATCATAATTAATAGTTATGGATTTAATATGCATATTATGTATATTAAAATGGTGAAACTTATATTGAATGATTTATAGTTTATGTTATAAAAATTACCCATGATAAATTTATTTAGGTAGTGTTTGTTGATAAGGTTGTTGGAAGACTTCCAAATAAGATTGCAAGGTCATGAAAAATGATAAAGGATTTTTATAAGAAACTTAAATAAGTTTTATAGGAAATAAGTCAGATTGTGACTATGATTTTCACTCCATGATGTGAGTTACTAGAAAAATTACAAATGAAATGGTTATATGTATATTTAATAGTCTTTGAAATTATATTTAAGGGTCTTTAGAATCATAAGTGATGTTTTTTACTTAGTCACTAATAGAATAATATGAGTCACATCATGACAACTCTGGTAATGCCACAACCCCACTATGGAATAACAGACTCATCTGAAGGTTAGAATCATGGGGATTAGGTTACACCATGTGGAGACATTGCGAGATTTTGGATTCGGGTTTTTTGGAACCAATTAAGTAGGTCATGCTATGAGAACCCGCATCACACCATTAGGGGACTTACAGATGGAAATATGGTAAATTCCATCAATACATAATGTTCTATTTATAGAGGTGAGGAGCATATATAAGTTTATTCCCATTATTGAAAAGGAAAAATAAATTTATCATGTCATGGGGAAGATTTAGAATGTGATGTTAGGGAAAATTTTAATTTTGGTGGTTCTTCTACTCTGGATGTGTCCACACTATTGTGGGACATCATACTGTAGAGACTAGGTATATTAGAGCTAGTATTCTTGGAGTCCCAATGATCATGTCATGGTGTACTAGTCAAAGGTTAATTCAATATATTTTACCATGATGTTTTTTTAATGTGATCTATTAAATTTAATGATTAAGGATAAGAAATCATGAAGGTTGGTGTAACTTCATATAGGTGTTGAAGTTCAGTCTTGTAGTTTTTAAAGAATCTTAGAGTCATGTCAGGATAGAGACTATCACACCATGATATTATCAATTAAATAGAATTATAGATTTATATTTTCTATATTTCGGGAAATAATTAAGGCAATTTAATAGGATATATTGAATTGAAAATAAAGTAAGTGTTTGGATTAATTTTTTTCACTTACCAAAGGTAAATTAGAGATATATTAAGAATAGAATCTGGTGATTCTATGGAGATAGAATAGAGACATATCTCTCTTTAAAGGATGAATAATGGTCATGAGGAAGGAATTATAGACTTTCTAGAAATTAAGATAATAAATAATAACTATATCTTAATCTAGTTAGAGGTTCATAGATTTCATTAATATGTATAAAATTGGATCTAATCAATAAACCATTTTTTGGTGTAACATTATACTTTTTTTATAATTAAGTCAACATCACTTAGAATTAAGTGAGTTTTATGAGTGGTTTATACTAGTGAGTTTCTTAAATTGTGATGTTTTGGACGTTGAAGATCAATGAATCCACTCTAACCTATAAGAAAATCAGTGAACCTGGTATTTTAAGTGCATGGAGCATCACCATTTCATGCTACTTGGATTAGTTCAGTTTGGTTGGACTAAGTAAATTTTCTTTTTCCCTCTATTATTTTCTTTACTTCTTCATATCAATTATAATGGAGAGGAGTTATGATAATAATAGTTGAACAAGAACATTGGTGATGTTCATTTGTGAAAGATCTACATAATCTAATTTATCCCCCCACTTAGGGTATTTAGCTTTATTGGGACCAACAGTGGTATCATATCCAAAGGTTCTTAGAAAAGTATTTACACTAATAAGTGATGGTATTGGTTTTCAACCACAATGATATTATTATATTTAATGGAAATAATTTCTATGTATGAAAGAATTGGATTCAACACTTTTTTAAATCATTGGGAATGGATGTCTACATGGTTTCCATACATGAGATCTTGGCCATCAAAGAGAGTATAGAATTATTATAAAAAATACCAAAGGGGTCATAATGTCGATGCCACGGGATTCAATTTTTTGGGAGGATCATAATAAAATGAAATATACATGAAGATGATGATGTGTAATTCCTGACACACCATGTGGTAAAAACTTATCAATATCTGTGAAGGAGTTCTAGGGTACATGAATCTAAATTACACGTATTATATAACAAGTACAAGGATTGAGAATAAACATGAGTAAGTCTAATCATGAATTACATTATTAGGTGAACATTATTGTGCAGGATATGTGACGACTTGTAGAAAACCTAAATGATATCAAAATCATGAAGAGGGTCATGATAAGGTTACCACCACATTTCAACATAAAGGATTCAGTGCATGAGGACAAGGACCCAAAGGAGATGATAGTATATAGTCTTCGAATCACTCTCATTCTATATTATATGAGGAACAATGATAATGAGTCCTTGAGAAAAGATAATTCTCATATAGTATAATTCAAGGAAATGAAAAAAAATCATTAAAATATAATCCCAAATAAAGGGAGTTTGATGAGTTGATGTATTTATCTTCCTTAAATATAAAAAATGGAAAAGGAATTTTAAAATGAAATGCTCCACTTTCTTTCTTTTGATGTGTAAAATCTTGTAAAATTGCATCAAATTTCACAAATAAATTATAATATTAGGATCGATATAAAGAGACCACATAGTGAAATTGTTTAAGGGAGAAAAAGAAAATATTATTTCATAGAAAAAAATATTCAAGAAATAAATTTCTTTCCCAAGAATATAATCTTAAAATAAATGTATTTAACGGAAGATAACAATTTTCAAGACCTTAGTGGGGAAGTTCTTGGGGTGGTCGTGGACAAACCAAAGTTAGAGGATAATGATGATGCAATAGATGAAGTTGAGGGAAGAGTAGATATCAAGGTTAAATGGTAATCTATTTCAAAAGAAATTTATGATTTTAGGGAAAAAAATAAATAAATAAAATGGAGTGATACATGATTCCAAACTATGTATACACCATTATGAAGAATAAAAAAACTAGTTGAAGGATAATATTGAATGAAATAAATATTGATAGTTTGGATGAATAGAGAATGAAATTGTCCTCAATATATAAATTAAAGAGTGATCATATATTATTAATGGCTTGACCAATTCTGTGAAAGATAATGTCTAAAGCATTGATGATCTCAGGTCATAGTTGGGTCCATGCGATGAAATTTAATGATTAAGAAATAATTCTAACTCTTGGAATGACACTGGTAAGTTAGAGTGTATAGGCTATGGAAAAAATACAAGGAGGTTCATAAGAAATCAACAAAAAAGGTATACACCATTCCACAATTGTAATGGATCAAAGATAAAAAAAATTGCTGAGAGGATTGACCATAAGAAAAAATCAGTGGTGGTTGATACAAAACCACAAGTACCTATAGCATGAAAGAAGGTTTATTTAGGTGATTCAAAAAATATACAAAATATCATAATCATTCAAGTGAATACATGAAATAATATTCCAAAAATATATTGTTATTGTTTTGTAAATATGGTACGTATAAAATATTTCTATTCTATATCACAAAGTTATTTTAGGTATCAAGAGAAGTAAAAATAGAAAAAAAAAATTCATATTCTCATTATGTTTTTAGTACCAATTGTTTTTTGTGTGAATTTTATAGACACAAATCCCTCAATTTCTTATTGAGGGTACAAATAACTGTGTCGATGAAGACCCATAGAAGGATATCCATGTATTTGGAAGCTTAATTAAATAAGTTAAAAACTTATAATCATTTTACCGACCTATAAGATGAGGATGATTCAATAGAGCTATAGGTGGAACTGTCTCATTAAACACCAAAGGAAGAGAGGTATCATATATGGATCATGAAAGGAAAATATTATAATAAAAATAACACATAGGATGTTTTAAAAGTGACTATTTGGGATAGACTAGGTATCCTCGATGTTGTATTCACTTCACATATAATGGGAAACCAAAATCATGTCATGGGAATAAAATATGATAAATAAGATCTCGTTTGTTTTAGAAATAAATAAGTTTTAAAGATCACTAGATCTAGAAAATTAAAAATCAAAGGAAAATGTTTAAGTTGGATGGATTTTTTGGTGGTTTAAGGTATTACTCACAATTTTACAAGTGTAATAAAATTTTGTGACTTGGGTCTCATGGTAAATTTCAACAAGAAAGCCTGCATCATTAAAGGAATAGGTGGTACAATATTGTTTAGGGGAAGTAAAAAAGTTTAATCATTACCTTATTTGGGGAGAAGAAGATGGGTGTTTCTTATCTAATGAAGAAGAGGATAGTTTGTGGAAAGAAATTCTTAGCCACTTGATCTAAAATTACTTGGAATACTTGGTGAAAAAAAGGAATTAGATTGTTATATCCCTAATCTTTCACCTGATCTCACTCGTGAGTGATACTTGTTAAAAAGGGAAAATCAGTCAGAATACTTAAAAATGAAGGACAAAAAGTTAATGATATTTCTTAAGTTGGTGAATATTTATGTGTGTGGACCAATATCACCTAAGGCCATGGATATAAAAAAGTTATTACATGTAATTTTTTAATTACTACAAAAGTATGGCATGGATGATAGTAATCTCTCACAAATCTGAAGTTTGTAAAAAAGTTACATAATATAGAAGATTGGTGGGGAAGATATTTATGATAAAAATTTATAATTATAGGAATGATAATGGTATATAATTTACTAATAATTATATAAAATAATATCTTGATAATCATGGTATAAAAATCAGTTTCAGTAGTGAGGAATCCTCAACAAAATAGTATCTCTAAGAAGAGGAACCTTCTTATTAATAACAAGGCTCATAAAATGCCCATTAAGAAAAATAAATCAAAGTAATATTGAAAGGAATTTTTATTAAATAATTTTATATCACTATTAAGGAATTGATATGTCTAAATATACAAAATATTCTCTATAATATATGGTATAGAAAGAATCCAATAGTAAATTACTTGTTAATTTTTGGAAGTAAATTATTTATTCTCAATAAAGAGAAGAATCTCTAGATTGTATCTCATGAGGATGTATGTATTTTTATTGTATATTTATCCAAAATAAAGTAATATATATTATATAAAAAAAGTCTTGGGAAAATTTTTTAAATTCAAGGCATAATGGTTTTTTAAAATGACCATATTTCATAACCAATTGAGAAATTTTCACACAAAAAACATAGTGATGAAGTCTTAGAGGAGATTTATTTTGAAGTAAGTGAACTAGGGGAAACATTGGGGATATATAAAAATCAGAATAAGGCATCAATTTTAAATAAATAATAACACATTTAGAAGATACATGGAATTAAAGAATAAGGGATGAAATCGATGAAGGGGATATTATTAGTGATCAGATAGCTCTGATGAAAACAAAGAGGATGAAGACTCTATATAAAACCCCTTTATTTTCTTAATTAGATCGTAAGTGTTTTGAGGAGACTGTTAAAGATATTAATTGGATAAAAGTTATTCATGAATATATTGATCAAATTAAAAAAATAAAACATGGAAATTTTTCTTGAGGATAGAAGAAAAAAATGTCATCGAAGCTGAGTGGTTATTCTATAATAGACTTAATCAATACTGGAATGTGAATCAAAACAATTCATTAATGGTGTGAATGGGGTATTCTTAAATTTATGGAATTGGTTTTGATGAAATATTTTCCCCGTAGTCTGGGTTGGAATTCTTGATACAAAGAGGATTCAAGGTGTATCAAATGGATATTAAATCAACATTCCACAATGTATTTCTTGAGGAGAAAGTATACATTAAACAAACAAATAGATTTCCTAAAGCATAAAATAGGAGAACATTTTTTTGTTTAATAAGGTGTTGTATGGGATGAATCAAGCACCGAGGTCTTGGTATTCTAAGTTTTATCAATACTTAAAAAATATTGAATTCCAATGAGGTAGAGTTGATCACAACCTATGTATTAAGAAAAATAATTATAAAAATATTTTGGTGATATTTTATATGGATTATATAATTTTTTTAGGATTTAATGAAGCATGATGAAATATTATTATGGAATATATGAGGTGTCTGTTCAAAATATCTTAGATTAGAGAATTAACATTTTTCTTGGGTTTACAAGTAACTCAAGGGGGAATGGAACATTTGTTTCTATATGAAAATATACCAAATAGTTTCTTAAGAAGTTTGGAATGAATAATTCAAGACATATGGTAACTCAGATGGATTCCTAGGTGTAGTTTTTAATAAATGATTATAGAAAGAAGTTTTATGTAATAGACTATAAGAAAATCACTGGACTCTTTTTATACCTAGTAGATACATGGCCTGGAATTAGGTTTTACACTTTTTAGTTCACATAGTACAAAATTTTTCCCAAGGAAATCCACTTTATATCAATAAAAATGATTCTTTTTTATATCAATAGAATGGTAGATTTTGGTATGATTTATTATAAATCTCCATATTATGAGTTTTTGGGATACACTGATGTAGATTGGGCTAGTTTGGAAAATGGTCATAAGTTGGAATCAGGAAATGAATGTTATCTTGGATTTTTATGCATCTCTTGGTTATGAAAGAAGAAATACTGAGTTTATCTTATAACTATAGAGTCTGTATATATAGTGATTCAAGAATGTACTCAATATTTATGGATGAAATAAAATCTTGAGGATGTCGTAATTGAAGAAACAACTCCTATTAAAATCAAGCGAAATAAATCAAGAGCTATTAATATTATAAAAAATAATTTCTATCATTCAAGGAAAAATAACATCGAGATAAAGTATCATTTCATCAAGGATAAGGTTGAACAAGGGATAGTGAGGTTAGAGTACATGCCAACCCAAAATAAGTTTGCATACATTTAATGAAGTCACTACCCATTGATTACTTTGAGAACCATCAGTTGGCTTATGGAGTCCAACTATGTCTATCCAACTAGATGTTTTGTATAGGGTACAACCACTCCCTCATGTGATTTTATGTTTATTTAAAGTTAAGGAAACTCTATATAATTAATTTTTTATATTTATAATCCTTTTTGTGAACATTCAGATAATTTCCCTTTGGGTTCAATGAAAAAGGGGGATAAGTTTTCCATAAGTTACATGGGATAATTTTTCCATGATTAAAGAGGTTTTGGATTTTTGTTTCCAATTAATAAAGGGAAATAAATCATATGTTTTTGTTTTGGAAAGGGGAGATTATTTGAATTTTTATTTAAGGGGATAATTGTCTTGGAATAAGTATTAGAGATCATGAATAATTAAGTGGTGTTTTTATGAGAAAATTATCATCTAAAAATTGTTTCTAATGATGAACATGACTCATGTTGGATTAGAGTTGATGATTAAAAAATTGTTGTTACACTATCTGAAGTCAAGGGGTTTTTGGACAGATTGGTTGGTTGATTCTGAAGTTTTCTGATGAAGAACTAGTGTCTAAGTTATAAAGGGGTTTTCAATAAATCCAAATGGGGAGGTTGTCAGAAAAAAAATATCCTTAGAGAATTTTTTGGATGTTTTAATTGAAAATGATTTTAGAATACTTCCAAAAAATATTTCAAGGTAATGAGAAAGGCTATAAGAGTTTTTTAAAAATATTGAAGATGTTTTATCTGTAATACAGAAGTCACACATTAACAATTCAGGTCACATCATGATGTGAGTTCCTAGGAAAATAGAAAAATATGGGTTCCTTGTAATCATATATGTAGTTTTTTACTTTTTCACTAGGAGAATAAAAAATATCCACACTATCACACCACTTATCACACCATAACCCAAATATTCTATAAGATCTTGTTATGAATGTGAGAGTCATAAGGAGTGTATTACGCCATACAGAAACCCCATGAGAGTTTAGATCCATACCTCTTGGATCCAATTAAGTGGTTCACTCTGTGGGATCCCACATTTCACCATGGGGAGACTTATATATGGGAGTATATAAAATTCCCTTGAGACATATGTTTATTTGTTTCATAGGTAAATAGAATACATAATATTATTCCCTTTTTGGTAAAATAGAAAGCAATGTACCATGTCATATGAAATATTGGATGTCTTATTTCAGGGTTAAAGATAATTTTGGTGGTTCTTCTATTCTGGATGTGTCCATTCCATAGTGGAGCATCACCCCATGTATACTTGGTATGCATGATGTGGTATTATAGAGTATAGATTATTGTATTGTGGAGTACTAGTCAAAGTTCCATATATTTCACCATGACGTGTTTTATGGATTCCATCCATGAAATTTAGATATTACACAACGTGAAGGTTGGTGTTATATTAGGGAGGTGATTATGTCCAAGATTTTGGTTTCAAAGGGAGATCAAAGTCACGTATTTATGTTGACTATCATGTTATGATAGTGTTGAGGTGGAATAATTATAGATTTATATTTCCCATAATTTATTAGGAAATTAAGGGAATTAAATGAGAGATCTTAATTCAAAATTAAAGGAGGTATTTATATGAATATTCCACACTTACCAAAGGTAAATTAAATATTTATTAAGAGGAAAATATGATATTTATATAGAGATAGTAGAGATATATATTTCTATTATAAAAAGGAATATGGATCATTATTCATGAGAGTTAAAAGACATAGATAGAACATAAGAATAATTTCTTGACTTACTATATAAGTTGAATAATAAATAAATACTAGGAGATTATCTCATTTTTGGTTCATGGAGTTTGTTAAAATGGGTGAAATTTGAGTTAATTGATACATCATTGTTGGTGTAAACTCATTCTTTGTTTGTGAGGATCAAGGAAACAATGCTTGGAAGGCGGTGAGTTGTCTACGTGGTTGAGAGTAGTGAGTTATTTTTCTTGTGTTGTTTATAAACCTTGAGGGTCAATGAGACCACTCACAAATCTAATAAAAATCAATAAGAATAGTGTTTTAGGTGCATAACACATTATTGATACATGCTCCTTGAATTATCCTGGTTTGGGTTATCCAAGTAACATACTTATGTCCCTTTTTTATTTTTTTTATCACTTAATAAAATTTGTGTGTGGGAGGAGTATTCCTATTAACAGTTTAATAAGGTCATTGATGATTATCATTTTCAAAAGATCAGCATACTTCGATTCACTCCCCATGGGCATTTTCCTTGCCTAGGACCAATAGTTTAGATGTGAAGTTTTTATATTAAAATTATAAATGTGAATTATAAAGTGTTTATAAAATAAAAAATAAGGTCAAATATAAAAGAATTTATATTTGAAATTGTGATTTATACATAATTATTATTTTGAATTGTTTAAATTAAAGGACTTATTTGAGAAAACTATTTAAACCACATCAAAAGGAGTTTTTATAATTGATTTGATCAAGTTTTAAATAATAATTAATATGTGATATTAGGATTATGTTAATATTTTACATAATAGAAACTAAAATATAAAATGTTTCTATTTCATGTAATAGAATGTATTTAAAGTAAATGACATATAATAAGTAATAAGAAATATTTTGAATTAGAAAATGGAGGTAAAGTGTTTCTATACAAAATTATGGAATGTTCATAAGGTAAACTAAATTATAAAGTGTTTAATTTTAGATTTATTTATTAATTGTTCACAAATGTTTATCTTATGTTAAAATTTTAAATTATTAATTTATCTAAGTTTTATTACCATCACTATTCAAAGATATAGTTTTTATATTATGAATTTTGTTTTATTATTTAGTTTAAAGTTGTTTATTGATATTTATTTATCATACATTCATATCAAGAGTTATATGCTAGGTATGATAACTGGTTTAGTTTTCATCAACCTTGACTTGAGTTTGTAATTAAAGTTAATAGGTTGAATTTGGTTATTGAATATAGTTTATATATATTGGGTATTAGAGTTATGATGAATTAAAATATTTATTGAGTAAAGAATCCCTAGTTAGAGGGACTTTGGGTCAGACTTCCCACTACCATGGAGTCTTATGCCTTGTTCTAGAAATGTGAGGATTTTCTATCTACGGCTCTAGGTTATCTCATGTGGGTATTTCTAATATCATATAATTCTAAACCTTTACAAGAAAATTTCATGTGCCTTATACATAGGATTCATTTTCATATGTGAAAATACGTTTGGATTCTATTTTTGGGTGAGTAACACAAACTATGAATTGTGTAAAGAGATTTACATTAACATGGTTTGAATATATTTTATTTTATTATAAGGAATATTATTTTAAAGTAAATCATTAGAAGAATACATAAATGTAAAAGTAATAGCATGAGATAATTTTTTGAGATTAAATACCCTTATAAATACTAAGTGAGATATTCCTTCTAAAGAATAACTAGTCAAGACCTCAATCATTAAGTACAGGTGAACCTAATGGGTAGGTTCCCATTGATTATCTTGTGTAAGGGAACAAAATAATAGGGTCACCCTAAGGGTTAGTTGTCATTATATTAGTGTTTTCTTTGTGTTACACTTAGTTGTAAAAATATAATTGTTAGAATAATAAATTAATAGACTTGATTTTATATTCATATGATGGATTTGGATAAAGATTTATCCACTAGATTATCCAATAGTCATATATGATATGTTTGAAAAAAAATCTACCTGATATTGTAATGGATTATTTATGAGTTTAACACATAAAAGATTTTGTAATATATAATGCTCATTGATAAAAGATTTTGTTTTTAGATGAATATCGCCATCATCATAAAACATCACTTTGATATCAAACCTTGAAAAATAGAATCTTAATGTAATAAAATATTTATATTGGTAACTTAAGAAAAGTTATCAAGTTATAAAAAATTTCTTTCTTAAATCAAACCTTCCTAAGTAAAAAAGTGTTAAATATAATTATCAAATTAATAGATATGGTTATGAGAAGCATAGAATGATAACACTAAGGATTAAAAAGCATTATATGAAAAATGATCAATGTAATTTTAGTCTCTTCTCATATATTTAATTTGATTGGATATTTCAATGACATTGTGATATTAGATAAATCCACTAAGTATTTTTATGCTTATGGAATTCATTAAGTTATAAATACATTGAATGTAACACCCCAAGATTTCATAGTATGTACTTCTTCAAAAACAATTTAATAACTTGCACTACACGTAACACTGAGTTCAAGCGCACTATGACTTACCAAACAAGCCGTTCAAAAGAGGTTATGAATAGTATTAACTAAATTTTGAACCTTATATAATCCTTATAATTTTAGAATCCATATTATTAGTTTCTTAGACATAATGTAAAAACAAATTCCTTTTTTTCATATAAAAGAATTATTTTTCAAAAATGCATTTTTACCAAATTTAATAGTGAACCCTTTTTAAATCCAATATTTTAAACTTTTATATATTAAATTTGACTAAATAAATTTATTCTTTAGAATGGGTACATAAAAAAATTTACAATGTAACACCCCAAGCTTCCATGGTACGCTTCTCTTTGAATAATACAGAAGCGTGTGTTGCACGCAACTTCGTGTTCTAACACACACTACCAATCAAACTAGCCGTAATGAATAGTAAAACCTACTTTTTAAAATTTTATAAATTTTATCTCTCAAAAATGGACTTCATTTTTGGATTTGGAAAATCTAATTTAGCCTAGGGTAAATTTTGGTACTTTTCGGATAACTTTTATATTTTGATGAATAGTGAAAATTACTAAATTTTAATTAAAAACAACTTTTTTAATAAAAATAATTAATAGTGCTAAATTATTAATTTGAGTGGTTTTAAAGTATATTTAGAATATATTATTACCATTTAATACAATGTTGTTCATTGGACAAAATTTCACAATTAAACCGGACATAAACAAGTGTCAATCTTTTGATAGTTATTATCTCTTAAAAACACGCTGTTTGTTTTAACAACAGGCATTAATTTTAAATTAATTTCTGCCACTTCTGTGTTTTGAATTTGGAAAAATAGATTCCATATTTGGAATCAAGATGTTAATATTGTGTAAATAGGTAACTTTTATTTTTAGAAATTTTGAATAATTACTTCGGTAAATATTTTATTTACCATGGTTATGTGTAAATCCGATAAATAAGGGTTAAAAAATAATATTATAATAATACTAAATTACCCTAAAACGTGTTCTAACCTTATTGGGGGATACATGTACGACCATGGGAATATTTGGGTTGATTTTTGGACCGCATGGAGTCACTTGTAAGTGATAATGACACTTTGTATTAATTAAGTTAAAACAAATACAAAAATGACATAAGCATATATCTTTCAGAAAAACAATTTTTACATAGGGTTATATATGTTGGATTTTTGATTATAAATAATAATTATAAATCTGAACCTATTTCCTACATAATTATTTTTATTTATAATTTTTAGACATTAAATAATTTAATTTATTTATGACACAATGATGATGAGGTAATTACCATAATAGTGAAAAATTAAAATAATTGATATTATAAATACCCAAATAAATATAATTCGAGACTTTTTATGAATTACACTAATTTTATAGGTTAATATGACATGTTATTATTTATTTAATTAACCTTTTTATAAGTTATCAATCTTTTATGAGTTTTAAAAAAATCAACTATTGAATAGTGTCAAAATTGACATAAAAGAGTTTTTAAAACAAATATTATATTATTAATTGATATTAAATTCCTAAAAATCTATGGTTCGGACAAAAGACTTATATCATGATAGTTGTATAATTAATGGACCACTTTGGGGTCTATTGGATGTATATAGTAAGTTTATTAACTATATAATATAAAAAGACAAAGTGACATGGTAAGTGTCAAACTAATTAACTAAGAGTTAATACTTAAAGATAAGGCTAATATAGTAACCAAAACCTATCTAAATCCTATTGGTTGAGTGATTTTCGAACTATCCCCACCTTAAACTATAAATAATCCACTTTGGAGCCATTATAAACCGAATATGAATTTATTATAAAATAATATTTCTAGCTTTTCCAAAGGTGCCCCTCACCCCTCTTATAAAAGGGAACTCCCCCTTCTCACTAATTCACACATTCAAAGCCTTTTGGTTCGGCCAACCCCTGCCCAAATACTCTCTAAACTTCCCTCACTACAACCTAGAGGCCTTATTTTGATCATAAAGCCAACCTAATGAGCCATTTTGATCAAATCAAAAGGAAGAACCTGAAGAAGAGGTAATGTTTTCACCACCATTTTTCAAATTCGTTTCTTCTTCAACTTCTTCTTTCTTTGTTATTCTCATTCTAAAACAATGAATCCAGTATCTCCGATATACTGTAATATTATTATAAATATGGTACAACCATATTCAGTATTCTATCCATCCTTTTAATGACATGTCACCATACGTGCGTACGTACGGCTTACCGTCTCCACGTCATGGTGTAATTGTTATTCAATATATTATTATTTGGATGGGTATAATAATGGTTTATAATTCATGTAAATAATAAATATTACATTATAAAGATTTTTTATATATGATATACCATCCAATTATATATTATTTTAATATCAAAATAATGATATTGTCGCTCGTGCGTACGTACGGACTACCGTCTCCACGAACGCGATGAGATTCATTCTTCATCGTATCCATTCAAATATAATTATCATTTGATGATTTAAAAATAATGTTTAAGGACTTGATATCATTCTGGATATGAATAATATATAACCTATCCATGACAACCATGGCTTACATAACAAAACATATAAAATAAAATGAGTAAGTTAACACCCGAAACGACGATAATACTAAGATATTATTAACAAAGAAATGTTAAAAGATCATATATGATATCATATTAATGTATATGATTATTGTATAATTTAATAACAATTTTTTCACCATTATATAGGAGGTTAACCTCCCACCATCCAAGGAAAACTACAAGGTAAGGGTCTATTTCGCAATCTCTTCATTATCTGAGCTTGTTTATACGTAATTATCTACTGGGATCTCTTTATCATCCACATCCATGTTCCTTAAAAATGTATTTAAAAACATTTTTAATATTTACTAGACAATGGATTAATTTCATTTATACCCTTATGTGTTTTTAAATGAATCTTTCCGTCATTTTCCAAACAAGTCACTTTTAACCTTTTCGACAAATTTAAGGTAAGAATGTCTTTTTTTAACTTATATGGCAGGTGCGGCTATTTACCGCCGTTATAAAATTGTCAAAGCTTCCCTCCAAGCTTATAAGAATATTTTCAAAGTAAATGTTTTATTTTATAATTATGTGACTTTTAAATGACTTCAAATTGAATATTTTAAGAATTTGTGGAAGGTACTCTTTATCAATATCATAATTTAAAATGTTTTAAAGATTTATCTTTCTAAATCTTTTTAATTAATGTCCATGTTTTCAGAATTATTTTAAGGATTTATTTATATGGACATGAATGTTTTGAAATGATATTTCTTTTTAAAAGTTTCAAAGTGTTATGCGACACTTTGATTAAAAAATCCCTTTTAAATTACTTCCTTTATAAATGTGTGACTTTTCAATGATTTTGAGAAAAGATATATTTCTATCAAATTGTTTTGATTTCATCTATGTCAACATCCTTTGATGGATTTTAAGTTTATTTGAAGTTTATTTATTATGATAAAAAACTTTTGTATTGTATTGAAGGTTTTGTGATATTTTTTACTGTGGATGTGTTATTTTTATACCATTCATGGTTTATGGAGAAAGTATTGACATTTCGTATGTTAGTTTTAATATGAATGTTTATGTTATGTTTAAACCTTTTCATATGGGAACTCATTGGACTTAGTAAGTGACGGGTGGAGCCTGCTATAGCTCCTCGATGCATCAGTAGGTCTCATGAGACAAACTAGTGTCTTGGCACAAGGCCTTGACAAAATCTTATTTGTAGTCTTGGCACGAGGCCTTGGCTATGTGGTTATGATTGTCTGGCATTATGCATTCCATCATTATGAAAGTTGTTATTGATGTTTCATGTGATTATTCGATTAGTAGAATATCCATGTAAATAAGTAAATGGCCTTATTTCATTGTATTTTTTCCATACTATGTTGAAGTTCAAGTTTAAAAGGCTTTTGTTTTAGTTTTACACATTTCCTTAAATGTTTATGATTATTTTTGAAAGTTTCTACTGTATTGCTTACCCTTACTAAGCATTTGAGCTCACCCCTTTCTATGTTTTATTTTTCCCAGGATTCCAAGAAGTGTAATGTGATTGATATGCAGGGTTTATCCAAGGGAATAATGGCGTTCATAAAGATTATTTATGTTTATTTGTACGTCTTAAAGTGAAAATGTAACATTCATGTATGTGATCTATTTTTTCAACACTTCTAAACTTATCGGTCCTTCGGGACTTGATTCCTTGTAATCATGCTGATGTATTAAAACAATGCACTGACTCTGGGTAACTGGGGTCGGGGCGTTACAGTTGGTATCAGAGGAAGTTTAGCAATAACCTTGGAAACTTGATTTAGATAAACTCTGATTAAAGAACATATCCCTAAGATAGACTTTGAGGATTAGTATAGAAGAACTTCCTAGAATTTTGGTATTTTAGAGATTTTTTGAGTTTTTTGGAGCAATACATCCCTGTCTGGATACGACCAGGTAGAGGCGGCTCTGGCACAGATGTACCTAGGCATAAAACCCAAAAACACCGCTTTGAGCTAGACTCGAACGGGAACTAGGGCACGACAACGGTCCTTGCTGCACTCTTGGTTACGACACTCCCAAGGGATATGCTTAGGATAATTCTCATTTTCTTTACAAGCCATTATGAAGGGCTCATGAGTATATACTTACTCAAAGAAAATATTTTTATGATTATGGATTATATCCATAAACTGTTCAATTTGTGTTAGGTATTTTACAAGTTTGAAATTATTCATTGCAATTCATAAACTGACCTAGTTTATGCTATTGTATAGAAATGGAACCCAGTAGAAGGAATGTGAACTCCAGTAATATGTATGATCCAAAGAGTAAGAAGGATCGTATCTTTCATGGTATTAAGACATTATTTAAAAGGGAAATAGTCTCCCACGTATTATTATCATATGAAGAAATAGTATCATGTGTGGATAAGATAACTAAAGATTTTACTGAGTCCTATGGATTTGAAGGGAAGCAAGAGAAGAAAAGGATGGAAGAGAGAAATATGGATAAAGGGAAGAGGGAAAAGAAAAATTTCCCCATATGTAATAACTGTGGGAAGAAACACCCTAGAACTTGACTGAAAGAAATGAGAATTTGTTATAAGTGTGTAGGAAAAGGGCACCAAGTACGTGACTGAAAGGGTAAGAAAATAGGTTTCAAATGTACAATGATTCATTTACAAGGAGTTTGGATACTACGCGAACCTATCATCAGACTATGCTGCAAATGATGCTATTGGATAACAATCAAGTTATGATACTACCACATACGAAGAGGAATGATTAGAGTTCTTATGTTTATTATGTCATTTGAGTGTTGTATCAGCAATGTACTTGTTATAATAATTATGGAGTATATAAGGATTGTACTGCAGTACTATTTCATTGAGGATTTTAGATTTTATAGTACTAAGAAAAGTGACTCTACAACAAGTTAAAGTTTTTGGAAATTACATGGTTAAAGGAAATATAAACCTTAATAAGGTCCTAATACTGAGGTACTTATTTTGGAATAAGATATGGTTGATTTGGGTAAATTATATTGGATATTCTTGACTTATTTGAAACCGATTAAAGATTTGTATATTCCATAATTGTTAGAGTTTACCACATTTTTGGATGGATGAAGTATATCCAGCATTCTATATGGAATAAGGGAGCATGAATGTAATCAATAAGGATTATGGTAATTCGTGATGTTTCAGTGTTTTAAAATAATACATGATGAAGGTATTTATATGCTATTATGGGGTAAAAAGGATCTACATTATGTTTACCTTCCTTATAAATGTTTGACTGTGAGTTTGGACAGAAGTATTTTGGATAATTCTTGTTTGATATTAATTTTGGATTGCCATAAAAGGACAACCCGGAGGTCGGGTGGCAACCTATCACGACCGGCAAGGTCGCGAGACTTGAACCCGCAACCGAAGGGCGACAAGGGTGTATCACCTACCACTGGCCCACTAGATGTCTTGGATTAAATAATGTAGTTTATTTTAATAAGGTCTAGTAGATGAATTATAAATTCATTTTTTTAACCCCAAATAAATAGGATAAATAGAATATATTTTTTAAGTTCTATTATCTTTTAGAGTAAAATATGATTTTGTGGTAGAAATTAGTTAAAAGATGGAACTCTACTTTTCAAGTATATATTTTTCTTCTCCTCTTATTCTATGAAGAAATTAATTCTTATACTTTATTGAAGGGATCTTAAAAACAAAAATTTGTTATCCTAATACCTTATATTTTGTTGAACCGATGGCATTTTAAATCCTCATAGATTACTGAATTTAAGGACCTCAATTTTAAACTTGTTTAAGATTGATGACCTCAATCACCACCTATAAGTATTTACGTTTTTCCTCCAATTATATGTCTCTAATTTCCACCAATGTTATCCTAATCGAGATCATCATTTGGTGGTGACCCTTTCATTTCTCTTTTCCACTTATTAAGACTAAATTTTATTAACCAAATTTCCAATGTGGGGTTTCCCACAAAGATATTTTCTATTTTCAACCTTTATTATCGAAGAAGAATATAAAATTTCAAGGACACAATTTATTGAAGGTGCGAAGAATGTAACACCACAAGATTTCATAGTATGTACTTCTTCAAAACAATTCAATAACTTGCACTACACGTAACACTGAGTTCAAGCGCACTGTGACATACCAAAAAAGTCGTTCAAAAGAGGTTATGAATAGTATTAACTAAATTTTGAACCTTATAAAATCCTTATAATTTTAGAATCCATATTATGAGTTTCTTAGACATAATTTAAGAACAAATTCATTTTTTTCAGATAAAAGAAGTATTTTTCAAAAATGCACTTTTACCAACATTAATAGTGAACCCTTTTTAAATCCAATATTTTAAACCTTTATATATTCAATTTGAATAAATAAATTTATTCTTTAGAATGGGGGCATAAAAAAATTTACAATATAACACCCCAATCTTCCACGGTACGCTTCTCTTTGAATAATACAGTAGCGTGTGTTGTACGCAACTTCGAGTTCTAACACACACTACAACCAATCAAACTAGCCGTAATGAATAGTGAAACCTACTTTTTAAAATTTTATAAATTATATCTCTCAAAATGGACTTCATTTTTGTATTTGGAATATCTAATTTATCCTAGGGTAAAATTTTGGTACTTTCGGATAACTTTTATATTTTGATGAATAGTAAAAATTAGTAAATTGTAATTAAAAACAACTTTTTTAATCAAAATAATTAGTAGTGATAAATTATTAATTTGAGTGGTTTTAAAGTATATTTAGAATATATTTTTACCATTTAATACAATTTTGTTCATTGGACAAAATTTTACAATTAAACCGGACATAAACAAGTGTCAATCTTTTGATAGTTATTATCTCTTAAAAACACGCTTTTTGTTTTAATAATGGGAATTAATTTTAAATTAATTTCTGCCACTTCTGTGTTTTGAATTTGGAAAAATGGATTCCATATTTGGAATCAGGATGTTCATATTATGTAAATAAGTAATTTTTATTTTTATACATTTTGAATAATTACTTCGGTAAATATTTTATTTACCATGGTTAAGGGTAAATCCGGTAAATAAGGGTTAAAAATAATATTATATTAATACTAAATTACCCTACAATGTGTCCTAAACTTATTGGTGGATACCTGTACGACCATGTACATATTAGGGTTGATTTTGGGACCCCATGGATCCACTTGTAAGTGATAATGACACTTTATATTAATTAAGTTAAAACAAATACAAAAATGACATAAGCATATATCTTTTAGAAAAACAATTTTTACATAGGGTTATATATGTTGGATTTTAGACTATAAATATTCATTAGAAATCCAAAATGATTTCCTACATAATGATATTTTATCTATAATTTTTAGACATTAAATAATTTAATTTATTTATGACAAAATGATGATGTAGTAATTACCATAATAGTGAAAAATTAAAATAATTGATATTATAAATACCCAAATAAATATAATTTGAGACTTTTTATGAATTACACTAATTTTATAGGTTAATATGACATGTTAGGATTGATTTAATTAACCTTTTTATAAGTAATCATTCTGTTATGATTTTTACAAAAATCAACTATTGAATAGTTTCAAAATTGACATAAAAGAGTTTTTAAATAAAATATTATATTATTAATTGATATTAAATTCCTAAAAATATAAGGCTCGTCCAAGAGACTTATATCATGATAGTTGTATCATTAATGGACCACTTGGGGGGTCTCTTGGATGTATATAGTAAGTTTATTAACTATATAATATAAAAATACAAAGTGACATGGTAAGTGTCAAACTAATTCACTAAGAGTTAATACTTAAAGATAAGGTTAATATAGTAACCCAAAACTGTCTAAATCCTATTGGTTCAGTGGTTTTAGACCAATCCCAACCTTAAAATTTAAATAATATACTTTTGTGCCATTAGAAACCGAATATGAATTTATTATAAAATAATATTTCTAACTTTTCCAAAGGTGCCCCTCACCCCTCTTATAAAAGGGCACTCCCCCTTCTCACTAATTCACACATTCAAAGCCTTTTTGTTCAGACAAACCCTTCCCAAATACTCTCTAAAATTCACTCAATACAACCTAGAGGCATTATTTTGATCATAAATCCAATCTAAGGAGCCCTTTTGATCAAATCAAAAGGAATAACCCGAAGAAGAGGTAATGTTTTCACCACTATTTTTCAAATTCGTTTCATCTTCAACTTCTTCTTTATTTGTTATTCCCATTCTAAAATAATGAATCCAGTATATCTTATATACTGTAATATTATTATAAATATGGTACAACCATATTTAGTATTCTATCCATCCTTTGAATGACATGTCACCATACGTGCGTACGTACGGCTTACCGTCTCCACGTTATGGTGTAATTGTTATTCAATATATTATTATTTGGATGGTTATAATAATAGATTATAATTCATTTAAATAATAAATATAACATGATAATAATTTTATATATATGATATACCATCCAATTATATATTATTTTAATATCAAAATAATGATATTGCCGCCCGTGCGTACGTACGGACTACCGTCTCCACGAACGCGATGAGATTCATTCTCCATCGTATCCATTCAAGTATAATTATCATTTGATGATTTAAAAATAATGTTTAAGGACTTGATATAATTATGGATATGAATAATATAAAACCTATCCATGACAACCATGGCTTACGTAACAAAACATATAAAAGAAAATGAGTAAGTTAACACCCGAAACGACGATAATACTAAGATATTATTAACAAAGAAATGTTAAAATATCATATATGATATCATATTAATGTATATGACTCTTGTATAATTTAATAACAATTATTTCACCATTATACAGGAGGTTAACCTACCGCCATCCAAGGAAAAGTACAAGGTAAGGGTTTATTTCTCAATCTCTTCATTATCTGAGGTTGTTTATACGTAATTATCTTCTGGGATCTCTTTATCATCCACATCCATGTTCCTTAAAAATGTATTTAAAAACATTTTTACTATTTACTAGACAATGGGTTAAAGTCATTTATACCCTTATGTGTTTTGAATGGAATCTTTCCGTCGTTTTCCAAACAAGGCACTTTTAACCTTTTCGACAAATTTAAGGTAAGAATGTCTTTTTTTAACTTATACGGCGGGTGCGACTATTTACCGCCGTTATAAAATCGTCAAAGCTTCCCTTACAAGCTTATAAGAATATTTTCAAATTAAATGTTTTATTTTATAATTATGTGACTATTAAATGACTTCAAAATGAATATTGTAAGAATTTGTGAAAGGTACTCTTTATCAAGATCATAATTTTAAATGTTTTAAAGATTTATCTTTCTAAATATTTTTAATAAATGTCCATGTTTTCAAAATGATTTTAAGGATTTATTTATATGGACATGAATGTTTTGAAATGATATTTCTTTTTAAAAGTTTCAAATTGGTATGGGACACTTTGATTCAAAAATCCCTTTTAAATTACTTCTTTTATAAATGTGTGACTTTTCAATGATTTCGAGAAAAGAGATATTTCTCTCAAATTATTTTAATTTCATATATGTCAACATCCTTTGATAGATTTTAAGCTTATTTGAAGTTGATTTATTATGATACAAAACTTTTTTATTATATTTAAGGTTTTGTGATATGTTTTACTGTGGATGTGTTATTTTTATACCATTCATGATTTATGGAGAAAGTATTGACATTTCGTATGCTAGTTTTAATACGAATGTTTATGTTATGTTTAAACCTTTTCATATGGGAATGTATTGGACTTAGTAAGTGACGGGTGGAGCCCTCTATAGCTCCTCGATGCATCAGTAGGTCTCATGATACAAACTAGTGTCTTGGCACAAGGCCTTGACAAAATCTTATTTGTAGTCTTGGCATGAAGCCTTGGCTATGTGGTTATGATAGTCTGGCATTATGAATTCCATCATTATGAAAGTGGTTATTGATATTGCATGTGATTATTCGATTAGTTGAATTTCCATGTGAATAAGTAAATGGAATTATTTCATTGTATTTTTTCCATACTATGTTTATGTTCAAGTTTAAAAGGCTTTTGTTTTAGTTTTATACATTGCCTTAAATGTTTATGCTTATTTTTGAAAGTTTCTGCTGTATTTCTTACCCTTACTGAGCATTTGAGCTCACCCCTTTCTATGTTTTATTTTTCCCAGGATTCCAAGAAGTGTAATGTGCTTGATATGCAGGGTTAATCCAAGGGCATAATGGCGTTCATAAAGATTATTTATGTTGTTTTGTACGTTTTAAAGTGCAAATGTAACATTCATGTATGTGATCTATTTTTCCAAGACTGCTAAATTTATCGGTCCTTCCAGACTTGATTCCTTGTAATCATGCCCATTTATTAAAATAATGCACCGACTCTGGGTAACTGGGGTCGGGGCATTACATTGAAAATCTGAATGAGTTTTGGAAATGTTTACCCTATTCTCTCAAAGTGTTGAGGAATCATGAACTATGATATATGATATATTGGTTCTAGTGTTTTGTTGATAGTACAAGTGGGTAAAATTTTAAACCAGAAGAAGTAAAGTAAGTTGGAGAGACAAAAAAAAATTCTTCTAATAGCTAGTCAAAGTCATTGAAACCTAAATGTGTTATCAAGAATGAAGAGTAATAACTACGTAATATGGAATTTTTTAGAATACCTGAAGAATTCTAAGAAACTATATGGAATTTCCATGCAAGTTATCAGTGTTATAGAAATTAATTCATCAGCTCTGAAGGTTATGTGACAGAAAATTTATAATTTAAAATTATTTTAAATATAAAAAAGTTAAAAATAAAGAGAATAATTAATAAAGATTATATTTTATATTCAAATAATGAAGAAAAGAGATGTTAAATTTTGAAATAGAATGAAAAAGAGTATATCATGCATGGATTAATCTTATTAAAGGACGTGTAGTGTGATTCCCCAAACATAGATATCACATAATTACATGAATTTAAAGTAAATATAGGATTACATATATTCCCATGATATTTTAGGTTTATAGTTTTAGAGAATTAGTACACCTCATTAACTAATAAATATCATGAATTTTACATCAAATATAGATTTTTCCAATAAAATAAGAAACTAATTAAGACATAATAAATCATCAATATATCACACAAATTCCCTACACATGTTATTATTCTATACATATCAGGTGTAATAATTTTATTTATTTTTGGGGAAACAAAACCATAATAAAGGTGGGATCAATTTCTTAGTAAGGGAAAGTGTATATCAAAAGATATCATAGAATAAACAAGGAATGAATAATATGGAAGGAAGTAAATCATAATCAAATAATATCATATAACTGGTCACATTATCTTGAAATAAATACATAGATAACATAATAATATAAATAATCACATGGATGGTAATAACTAATTTTATAGTGATGGAATTCATAATGTCAAACTTATCAAGGCCTCTGCCAAGAAAATATTATTAACATCATGATTGAAACTAAGACACCATTCTTGCTATCAAGTCCATATCCAAGACTTCATTATTGTCATCAAGACCACAATAATGACACCATACTTGCATTGGGTATTCATACACAAAATACTCAAACCTTATGTCTCAGGAAACCAACTAACACTATATAGAGAAATGGGTATATTATTAAGTTAATATTTTACTTTATCAATTAATATACGGAATCCAGGAGAACACCCCTCAATAAAAGGAAGGAAATATATAATGTTCACAAAGAAAAATAATTGGAAGAAAATTTGTGTTTATAACATTAAATGATCAGGAAAGAAAAAGGCACTAATAGATCATTTCTATGATAGAAAATAAAATTTCCGATTTCCAAAAAAATAACTAGAGGAGAAGAAAATTATAGGGGATTTTATAAATAAATATCATACAAATTCCATAGAAGTATTATATTTGAAAAATAATCTCGCCTCAAAATTGAGATTGAAAAAGAAACCCTTATGATGAAGATAATGTAAGGATAAAAAGAATATAATAGGGTTACCATGAAATTCTCATTCTGATATCTAGAAATGTAATATATTCATTATACTTGAAATAAATAGAGAATGGAATACATCGTATAAAATAAATCATGGTTCACGATATCAAACATGTCTTGTGGAATGAAACTATCAAAACCCATTTAAATAAAAAAAATTATGGATATTCTAACCCCATGAATTACTTGAATATATTAAAGGAAATTCTTTAGGTAGTAATCACACTATATCAAAATTATCATGGGGAAAAATATTAAATATGTCACAAGAATTCAAATTTGAGACAAAGAACCCCTTACCTTGTATTCCTGCCCACTCGAATTCAATATAAAATCTTGTATAAAAAGAATAAATATATTAATAACCTATATTAGAACCTTATTAATATATATTTACATTTATACACTTCATTTATAACAATTTATTACAAATATTTTAGTCGGTTATAGTTTATTTTCATCATCGGGGGATAGAAACTCAGATTGCTTATTTCCCACCAGTTTTTTAATGGCATGGTCTATTATTTTTAATTACTAAAAATATAATAATTCATAAATTATCCAAGATACTATAATCATTTTTTTAAATTATATATCATATCCCATTTCATTTTTTTTATTATAAATTCATGTTTTGTGAAAATGGAAATTATGAAGAACCAGTTTCATCGTGTTTAACAATCAAAAGGTGATATAATGATAAATATATTAAATATAAATAAAACATTTAAGGAATTATAAAAAATATTAAATACATTATTATTAAATTATATTATCATTATATATTATTCCATAATCATTCATAATATAAATATTATAACATCATTCACATAGGTGGTAAAACCAACCCAAATAGGGGCATGTTATAATGATATATTGAGTAAGGAAATGATTTTATACTATTTTAAAAAAACCTATAAATAAGATTTAAAAAATTTTAAATAGAATTTAAAATCATTAAAGTCATTATTATATCCATCCATGTTGGTTGGTTTGGAAAAATTTAAATCATTGTTTATGGAGGCAGTAGTCCACACATATGCACAATTAACATTTCCATTTATAAATGAATGGGTTAGAATTAAGTTATATGATAAATTATCATTTAATAATAATAATTATGATAAATTATACACATTAATTTATCAAATCCATCTATGGGAGGTGGTGGGAAAAAATGAACCACATCATTTCGTGGAGATGGTAGTCTGCGCATACGGACGATCGATGTTCTTTTGTTTTTCTTAGTGGGTGGAAATGATTAAATAATGGTATATATATTAATATATTAATATTATATTTTTTTAATAATATTTTTTTCATTATTTATGTATTTTTTTAAGGATTTTTTATGATAAATATTAAGAAGAAAGTCTAAGGAGTAAAAAATACTCACGTTGAGAACTTAATATTTCTCATGGAAATATCCTTCGAAATAGAGGCCTTAAAAATATAATTAAGACTAGAGGATTATTAAATGAAGATAGGATTATAGGATAATAAAAATTAAATATTTTCAGAAGTAATTTTCAAGTAATTGTTTCATAATGAAGTGGTGGAAGTGATCCCATTTTATATTTAAATAAAATGGATTTTTTGTAAAAACTCATTACTTTTTCAATGATGGAGTGACACTATTCAAGGTTCAATGGATAAAAAGTGTAAATAATTAAATTTTAGTTGAGATAATTTTCTTTAATCCATGAAAACTCATGAACATACATGTTTTAATAATTTTTCAAGTCTTATACCACTTTATTTTTACATTTTACCATTTTAGTTTTTACCTTGGTAACTATATTTTACCAAAGTAATCTATGTTTTAATAAAAATATAAGATAACCCCACTAACCAAATTTGGATGTAATGAATATAAATTTAAGTAACGTATAATTTTATTCAATTTATAAATAACTTAATATTAACTATTAAATTAAAACACTTAATTCATAAAAAACTAATATTGTAGAAAATGTTGTTTTAACCATTAAGTGTTCATAAATTTATATAAAATCAATTTCTTATTAAATGAATGAAAATATATTTTTATATGTTTTTAAATATAATATTATATTCATCATATAAAATATATCAATATAATTAATTAGATAAATAACTACACAACATTAGTAAAATTATTTTTTAAAATAATTCATTTACCATTATCATTAACATTAACCTTAATCTTAGTAATCAAAATTTTATGCATAAAATTGAAATTTATCTTATTAAAAAATATGAATATTTTTATATTAATTATTAAATTTATTTTTTTATATTTATTTTATTTAATTGATGAAAACTAATATGCAAATAAAAATAGTTTTTAGAGTTAAATATACCTTACGTTTACAAAATGATAAACATGGGTTTTATAAATTCAGAATATTATTTTTAAATGACTTAATTTAATTAATAAATATATATTTTTATAGTAAAAATATTCTAAAAATATTTTAATCCATATTTTCATTATGATAATGTCATAAAAGTGGTGGTATCAGGAAAATTTGTATTTTTCACTATTCACCTAAAATTAAATTATTTTAGAAAAAAAATAAACAATTCACGATAGGATAATATTGTTCATATAAATCCAAAAATTAAGCTAATTTTTCAAATTAAAATAATAAAATTTAAATTTTAAATAAAAAACTAATGAAAATTGTTTTCGGAGGAAAGTAAAAATATGAACTGCACTTATTTTGATTTATTATCAATTACTAACAAGATTGGTGTAAATATATTATTCATATCAACAATATATTTTATACATAATATATTTATTATCTTATAATAAAGTCCATAAAATCCAATTTTTAAAAAGTTTAAATTTTAAAGTATAAATGATACATATTTGTTATTTTGCTATACTAGTAAAATTGTATCAATGCCTTGATATTTATAATGACCTTTTTTATTTCTATATATATTTTATAATTCAGTTACCTATATTTTTACCTCTAATTTTTATGGATATATTTTAACAGTTATATATTATTTCTTACTTCATTGTGGGTTGGTGTTTCATATATCATACATTGTCAAACATATTAGCTCTTAGAAGAATATATAATTTAAAATATCGGGATGTTACATTATATCCCCCTTAAATAAATTATGTCCTCAAAATTATAATTATAACTTATTAAAAAAATATTCAAGGATATCTAAAATAAATACATAAATCAATACCTAATTTCAAATGATGTGTCTACCTTAATATCTTAGGTGCAACTTCAAAACACATCTTATCCATTTATTTTGTTAACTGATTAATCCATATTTCCTTTGGAACTTATTCATCTATTCCTTCTTTTAAACACATGAATAATCTTTTATTTCCTTTAACATATTTTCCTAAGTGTTTATTCCCACTTATTTGACATTTAAGAAATTTAATGTTCTTTCCTTCATCGCCTTTGTCATCCAAACTACCATGAAATTTCATCCTTCTATTATTTTATGTGTTTGGGAATTAAACTATATTCATGTGGTTAATCATAATTCATGATACCTAGTTTGTAATAATCATAAGATTTATCACTTTATTTGTTATCCCATTTTTCTCATTACAAAAAAATCCTACATTGTCCATGGAAACCATTTTTAACTTGATTCCTTCAGGCATCATCCATTACAAAAAAACAAATGGATTTAACATGAGTGATAAAAAAATTAAAACCATAGGAAGAATATTGGAAGGTAATTTTATGAAAAATTCAACCACAAAATGTCTTACTCTTCAAAACCATCAAATTATCTTTCAGTTCAACCTAAATCACTCTTGGTTTAACCTATATCATTATTAGTTCAACCTATGTAACTTTAAGTTGGTTTATCTCATACATCTTAACCTAATCTGAAAAATAGATATTCCAAATTACGTTGAACTTTCTTAAAATATTCTAAAATGAAAAATGATTAAAATATATGCTCTCAAAATCCAACTTAAACATCATCTAAGAAATTGTATATAAATTAATTTTCAATTTAACTTATGAATATCTATGTTTCAATTGAAGATATCCATGGTCATTTTCCTATTTGTTTTTGTAACCAAAATATATTAAAAACCTTTATAATGGTTCATAAATATTATATATATTATCTAAATCATATCCCTTAGGAGTGTATATCTATGTGTGCAATCTTAAGCGCACTCATCGTACATCGAGTGAAAATCAAGTTGATACTCTACCATCCTTTTTTAAGGTGATTACCCCTAGGAGTATATATTATAAATCCACATCTTATTTCCAATATCCAAAAAGGGATTTAATTTCTAGAATAACCACACAATATCTACTTTATCTGGATTTTAGGATGCTTTTCTATACATATGCTTATTCATAGGGTTTTCACTAAAGTTATATCGACCTAATTTTAAAAAATATAAAATATTTAATATTAAATCAACTAAACTAAAGGGATATCTATAACTTTGAAATTATAATAAACCTTAAACATACTATCCCGTGATGGTATCTGTAACACTTATATTATCCTCAACTGACAACATAACCTCTAAAGTTATTTAAACTCTACTTTGATACCAATTTTAATTCCCCATGCATAACCATACCATAATTAAATTAGTTTTAAGAAAATATTGCATTACATACATTTCCATGACCTTTTATGTTTATAGATTTAAAAAATTAGAAAAACTCATTAACTAAAAATTATCATTTCTTTATTTTCCAATATACATTTTTCTACTAAAATAATAAAATAATTATTTCATAATAAGTCTTCAATATTTCACACAAATTATTTACACATGTTATTCTTCTAGACATATCATGTGTAATATTATTCTTCATAACCTAGGGAAACTGAAACATAATAAGGGTGACCTAAAATACTTATTAAGGTAAATGATATATCAAAATATATAATTGAATAAACAGGGAATGAATAATATATAAGGAATTAATTGAAAATAAAATAATGAAATATAACTTATCACATGAGATTTAAATAAATCCATGAATTTCATAACAATATAAATAATCATATGTATAGAAATAACTGGTTTCCTAGTGATAGAATACATAATACCAAAATTTTCAAGGCCTAAGCCAATACATTATTCTTTTTATCAAGATCACAATCAAGACATCATTCTTGAAATCCAGGCTGCAACCAAGACATCATGCTTGCATTGGGTAAGAATACAGCAAATACCCAAACATTTTTGTCTCATGAGACCAATGGATACATCTAAGTCCTATTGGCCTTGGTTCCTTTCAATCTAAGGCATCCCCCAGTTATGTTGTACATTAATTATAACCTTAACATAGAGGAAGTTGATCTTTATCCTAGGAAAACTCCCCTATACCCTTCAGTATCCTCTTCTGTCCCCATTTCCAAAAAACTTGGCCTCTCCTTTTCCATTCCCTTAACCACCTCCAATGGCTATAGTCTATTATCACATGTATCTCTTGACCTAGGCTAGCTAGTTTTATCTCATTCCCCCACTCACAATTTTGTATGTACCAGATTCTGTTCCAAGCACTCTTCTTCATGCTCTTCTACTAAAGTAAGGGGCTCATTGATTCTAGGGTCCAAAACCAAGTTTCACCTCTTTAAATGATCTATACCAATATTTGGAATGCTCATGGCATGGGATCCCGGTTTAAATATGATTTTAATTATTATCAATTCCATCGAAACAAAGATTATTTTTTGTTAGTGCTTGAGCCTAACTAAGTCTCCTCAAAGATCATTGTTTTTTCTCATAGGTTTGGTCTCCATAACTGCATGCATGTGGATTACATCAACTTGAAAATTTGGATTTTTTTGGAATAATTTTTTTTAGTGGATAAAATAGATTCCTATGATCAACACATTTTAACTAAGGTTATGTTTGGTAGTACATTTTTATTATTATCCTTTGGTTATTCTAGGTGTGAATCACTATCAGGATATGTTCTATGGTATTACTTGGATATATTTAATGATAAGTACTTAGCATGATTTGTGGGGGTGATTCTAATACCATCAAGGATGTCTCTAAAAAATGGAAGTGGGTTACACCCATGGAATGATCATTAAATCTTCATATCCTTTACTTCATGGAAAGGTATCATAGATCTTGGATACTCTGGGGATAATTTTACATGGTACAACAATCAAGAGGTGAATAAGAGAAAATGTTGTCATCTAGATCATTTCTTTTCGATATTTTAATGCATTAATCTATTCACATCTATTAGATTCTATCACTTGGTTCATGATATATCAGATCACTCACCTATTCTCATCATATTGTTCATAATAAATGATGGAAGAGAGTATTTATTCTTACCAAAATAGTGTAATTTATCTAGATTACCACTCATCGATGCATGAGTCCTGGAACAAACCCATGAATGTACATACATGGATAGGCTTTCATAATAAGTTAATGTGGATCAAAGGTGAACTTCTAGAATGGTTTTCCACGATACCTAATCATCTCTTTTACCCAATCCTGATACATAATGATATAGAATGTATTAAATCAACCCTTGAGAATGACTAAAATGAGAACTTATTCATCACACTTATTCTGAAGAGAAACTAGCATACTGAGTTTCTTCTCAAATAAGAGAGAAATGAATGCATGAGATCAATATTTACATGGATTAAATAGGGCCATAGAAATATGGATTTATTCCATGATTTTCTTAAATAAAATAGGTGTTTATTCTCTCTAAGAATTGAATCAATTATGCCTCCTTATCTAATGATCTTGAGATGACAGGTGGTATGGAAGTAGAATATTTTAAATCTCTTCTCATTAATGTTATCATAACATGTAGTAGGAGTACCCTAGTGGTTATTCTGATATATTTTAATATATAATCATTTTCGTGTCAAGCTCTAATAATGATTTCTTCAATAGCATTCTATATGAAATGGAATTATATAAATAGGTCACCTCTCTCAATCAGGATAGCTCCCCTAGTCCAGATGGCTTCCTATCTCATTCTATATAGAATCTTGGGACCTCATTAAAGGGGGATTATTGATTCCATTTGGGAATATATTTAGGGGTACTTACCCTAGGTGGAATGTTCTACTAGCCTCATTCTCATTTTGAAGGTGAAGTACCCCTCCTCCTTGAAGAAGTTCGTACAAATCATCATGTGTAATTTAACATATAAATTTCTCACCACTGACCTAAAATAAAATATATATCCTCACCTATATTCTTGGGTGTCATAAGAACAACATGTATTCATTAAAGGTAAGTCTTCCCAAGATTCCATTGGACTTGCACAGGAAATTATCAGTCAATTGTACAAAAATACTCCCAGTTACAATGTGGTGATCAAAGTTGATTTGGATAAAGCATACAATAGAATGGAATGGGGATTAATTAACAAGCTTATGTCTCCCATGGTATTCTCAATGTGGGTTTGAGATATTTTCTTCATATAGGTTTTCTCCCCTCGACACTCAATCTATTTAATGGACAAGAGGTGCGGGTTCTTCGGGTTTTATTGTGGACTTTGACAGGGATACCCCTTGTCACCAAGCTTATTTTTTATAATCTTGGACTCATTGAGTATACTCCTTTTTAAGAGGATCCATAGTGAAAAATTATTCCCTTAAAGATTAATAGTCATTTTACTGGTGTTTATCATCTTATCTATGGGAAAGATATGGTTTTCTGCACCAGTGGGGGTAGAAAATATATCAAAGGCCTTAACAGTGACATAGAGGAATATTGTAAATGGAATTTTTGTCTTATTAATCAGGAAAACGGTAACCTTTTTGACTCCATATATTTCTCAGAAATCAGTGGAAAAAACATGGAAGACCTTCTGGGCATTCAAAGAAGATAATTCCCTATTGATTACCTAAGAGCTCTCTTATCCCTAAGAAGGATTTAGATTCTTCACTTTGAGGGGGTCATCAGTAAGATCATGAGTTATATTAACAACATGAATAATTTATTCTTATTGTTTGGAAGCATAATCACTCTTGTCAAAAACATCCTAACCACCATCCCAATTAAAATTTTATCGGTCCATAAGTTTTCTAAAATGGTCTTGATGTTTTTTTAGAGGTCCCTAAACACCTTAATTTGGAACAACCATGGTGAGGGTAGATGCCACTATGATTCATGTAAATTTATGGATAAACCTATGGATAGTGGAGGGATCAACAATCACACAAGGGATGGATCCAGGAATTTATTCCAAGTGAAGCTTGTATGGGAGGTTCTGAAAGGATGATATATTTAGGTTTAGTTTATTTTAGGGAAGTATGGGATGGACTTAAATTCTATAAGTGGTAATATTTATTCTATTTGGAAGTCTTTCCATGGCCATGTCCTTGTTCTAAAGTAGCAATCCTGATGGATTTTGGGTTTTGGTGAGATTATTTCTTTATTCCACAACGGGCTTAGAATGTGCTTGGCTTCCCAAGGTTCCCAAATCCTAGAATCACATTATCAGACGAGTTCCCATCCTTTTTTATCCAAATCACTCTAAATTATAAACAGTGGGAGGTTTTTGATCTCATCAATATTTCCTTGGATCATGATCACACTGAATAGGGAGTTTTTTCTATCAAATCATACGAGTATTATCTCTAGGCCAATTTTGATCCACTTAATAAGGCTATTTATCTTGGTGTAATGAAATTCACATCAAGTATAACTTCCTTATTTTTAGAATTATTAATCATGTTATTGTTATAAATGAGGTGATAAAATAAATGGGTATCAATCCTCTTTCAAGATGTTTGTGTTTTTGGAGTCTGAAGGATGATTCCACTGATCATATATTTTTTAGAAGTGACTAGGAAATAGCCATTTGGAATAGCTTTGGTGATCTCATGGGGATTCATATACAAGAAAAAATTGGTGCTTACTTCCTCCTTAATTGGTTTCATGGTGTAAAATCTATAAAATAGGAACATATATTGAGGATTATTTTTTAGCTACTGTCTATTAGATTATATGGAATTCTAGGAACAAAACATGTCTTGAATTAAACCCAGTTCACTATTGGTAATATAGGTACACTCTAGAAGTCTTGCGGTGGAGTTAGGTTCTTTGGTTAAGTAGTGGGAGAATAATAGTATTTTAAGGATGGTGATGGTAGTTAGAAGAGAATTTCTTTCCCACTCGAGTTTGATCAGCCTTGGTAAATGGGTTCACTAGAATCCTTTTACTAGTGGTCTCAAGATCAACATGGAAGGATATCACTACTACAAAACTGGTTTTATCCAGTGCTAAGGATTTAATAGTGCTTGCTAAAAGTGTTGTCAAATACCCCCTTTATCATTGATAGAAAAATCTCTGATAAAGTGGGGCCTTTAATAGTTCTTTTTTAGAGCTACTAAAGGGGCCTTTAACTTTTCAAAAAAATCACTAATAAAGCCCCCACCCCCATCAAAACTTGCAGAAAAGAACTGATAAAGCAGTATATTTATGAGTTCTAGTAAAAAAAGTGCTGATAAAGGGGGGTCTTTATCAATTCTTTTTTAGCAGTGCTGATAAACACTCCACTTTATTAGTGCGTTTCTATTAGCACTGATAAAGGGTATATTTCAAAAAAAATAAAAAAATATCAATATATAAATATATAAATATATTTATATTCATATAAATATAATATATATTTTTTAAATATGTTTTATATAGGGATAAATAAACATTTACACTTAATATAATTTATTTAGTGAAAATTTATTATTAAATAATTAAAAAATATTTTTAATTTTAAAATTTTATAATTGTTATATATTAATATTCATTTAATAACAAATTCAAAATAAAACAAATCAAAAACTTAATAAAAGATCTATAATAAGTTGAAAACATAACCCAAACTTTAAACGACAATAAATTTTGATCCGGGTCTCTGTTTGGGCTCTACCACATATCAAATCAAATATTTCAATGAGATGGACACCATGTTGACTTTAGGGGACCTCGATCACTATTTATTGAGGTCAAAAGATTCACCAAAAGCCTCCAAAACTGAGTTTTTTGTCGGGGCACCATAATTGTTTAACATTTGAAGGAATTTCAGCCTCGTTTAAGGGGGGATTTCGGCTCATTTACAATGGGGACTAAATTTATTCCCAGTTATTAAATTCATATTTATGTTATGGTTTTGAAATTTTATCATTTTTCATAATGTAGTTTTATTTATAATTTAATATATACATATTGTTTAATATTTACATATAAAAAACAACTTTTATAGATACATATGTCAACATATTTATGTAAAAATTTATTTTAAAATATATAAAATAAATACTTATTAGTCATTTTATTTGAAGTAAAAATTTATCCATTTTTTACCTTATAAAAATGAAACAATATATATATATATATTTATATTTATATATACTAATGTGTGTGTATTAATAAACATATATATATATTTATATTCTTATATATATATATATTCTAATATATATAAATGAATATTAATATATAATATATTTATATAAATATAACTATGTTTATATATATATCACAAATTTCAAAATATATACAAATAAATAGAAAAGTTATTAAATATACAACAAAACACGCATGACATGGTAGTAAAGAGATTTAGTCATATAAGGGTGGTCCATGGATCAAATACTAATTCATGTAGGAATTTGGGGTATCCTTATATCACTGAGGAAGAGGGTGGGGTGTGTGATGGAGGATGGGTAGTGTAAAGCACTTAGAAAGGGGTCTGTAAGTGATGAGAAAGGTGGGTATCGAGGTGCGTGAAAAATTAATATTTTTTCCATATTTTTTAACATTTTTTAGCATTTTTAAATGCCAACCACTAATAGTGCTATTAAAGGCTCCACTTAACAGAACTTTTTAGCCATGTTAAACCCCCTAACATCACTCACAATATCATTGAATTTTAGGCGCTGATAAAACCCCTTAACTAGAATTGTTAAATCCCTAGTTGTTTAAAGTGTATCTTTCACTCTTGGACTTATAAGAGGAGTATGCATAGTGCATGCCCATAAAGGATTGGTTCTTGTGGATTTTATCATCTTCTATGGTTATGCCAATGAGATCATGGTTGAAGCTCATGCCTTATTGAATAGTTTGGAGGTATGAATATCTCATGGTATCAACCTAGTTGTCATTGAAACTAACTCAGTAGTGATTCATAATTCTATGCATGGAAATTCCTCTACTCCATGGTCGACCACCTACCTCATCCGTATATGCAATAGATAATATTCTAATGATTTAGACTCCTTCGCAGATGGTGGGAAGGGAATAAAGTGGAAGATTGTATTATGTCAAGGGGTAGCTAGAAAAAACCCCATATGATATTCTCTAGCATAGGGTCCCTCATCCCAAGTGCATTGATCCTATTTGTACGTATTCCCTTGGTTTACACTATTTCATACCTTTTTAACTGTTTTCATTCTTTGTGTTTCAGCTGCTTTGTAGCCTAATAAAAATTTAATTGTTCATTAATTAGTTTATTATTTCAATAATTTCCTTAATAAATCAACTTATGGAATCTAGGTAAAAACCATTCAATCAAAGGAATTCAATATATAGTGTTCACAAAGGAAAGGCATTGGAAGAAAAATTATGTTTATAATATTCAATGATTAGGTAAGACAAAGGAAGTGATAGATTATTTCTCTTATAGAAAATAAAATTTCATAATTTTGAAACAGTAAACATATGAGAATAAAATGATGTGGTTTTTAAGAATTAAAAAGTATAAAAATTCCCCATGTGGATTATCTTTCAAAAAAATATGATTTAAAATTCATATTGAAGAAGAAACACTTATGGTGATAGTAACATAAGGATCAAAATAGCATAAGAGGGTTACCATGAAATAAATATTCCAATATCAAGAAATTAATATATACCTATTATAATTAAAGGTAATCGGGTATTCAATTCATCATATAAAATACATTATGGTGTGAAATATCTAACATGCCTCCTAGAATGGAAAATAGAGACAAATGACCCTTACATCCTTGGTATCGTTTGAATCAAAAAAATCATTAAATAAAGAACATGATATCAATCTTAAATCCCAATAAATTAAATTAATATGGTAAAATTAATTAATTATTTATAAATTACACCATATCAAGGTTATCATGGTGCACAATATTAAATATGTCTTAATAACTTATATTTGAGGCCAAGCACCTCTTACAATCTATTCTCACTTACTTGAACGCGCTCTAACCTCCTATATAAAAAAACTATATTAATAACCTATTTAAGAAACTTATTAATATATATTTTCATTCATAAACATCATTTAAATCCATTTATTACAAATATATTACTCTATTATAGTTTATTTTCTTCATCGGGTGCTAAAAACTAAAATTGCATGTTTCGTACTAGTTTTTTAATGATGTGGTTGATTCTATTTTATTTTAAAAAATATAATCATTAAAATATTATTCAACATAATATAATCATGGTGTTTTAATGATTCATAATATCCTACTTTAATTTACAGAATGATAAAGTTATGGTTTATGAAAATGGAAATTATGAAGAACTAAATTTAGCATTTTTAATGATTGAAAGGTGAAATATTAATAAATATATTAAATATCAATAGAAAATTTCTAGAATCATTAAAAAATATTAATTAAATTATTATTAATTTATATTATAATTATATAATATTACTTAATCATTCATAATATAAATATTATAACATCATTCACACAGGTGGTAAAACTGACTCAAACGGGGACATGCTATAATGACTTATTGAGTAAGGAAATGTTTTTATATAATATTAATATAACCATTATAGAAGAATAAAAATTTCATTAATATTATTTTACTTAATTAAATTCATTCTTATAACTATACATGTAGGGTGGTGATGGTAAATGAAATTCATCATTCGTAGAGGTGGTAGTTCACACGTATGCATGATTAACATTTCAATTTCTCAAAGAATTGTGTGAAATGAAGGTATATGAAAAATTATTATTAAATAATAACAATTGTGACATAAGAAAAATATAAATATAAAATCCACCATTTTCCCTATCCATGATAGGGGTGATGAAAAATGAACTGCATCATTTAATGGAGATCACAGTCTGCACATTTGCATGATTGATGTTGTTTTGTTTTTCTTAGTGGATATAAATGATTGAATATTGGTAAATAAAGTTATATAATAATATTAAATTATATAAGTAATAAAAATTTATTATTTTAATCTTTATATAAATATTTTTTAAGAAAAATATTAAGAAAAAAAGTTATGGAGTAAAAAATAATTACTTTGAGAACTTAAGATTTCTCATGGAAATATCCTTGAAAATAGAGGCATTAGGATGTATAATTGAGGCTAGTGGATTATAAAATTGAGATTTGATTATTTTATAAGAGTAATTACCAATTTTTAGGTGTAATATATATGTAATAGGTGTATCATTATGTTGTGTAAGTGATCCTCTTTTATAATTGAAGAAAATCGAGTTTTTTTAAATACTCATTACTTTTTCAGTGATGGGATGACACTATTTAATGTTAAATGGATCCAAAATGAGAAATATTGAATTTATGGATGATATAAGATTTATAAATCCTCTAATACTCATTATCATATGCTTTTTAAACATTTTTTAATCCTTTTACCACTTGACTTTACAATTTCTATTCTAGTTTTTACCTTCAAAACTAGTTTTACCCAAGTAATCTATATTTTACTAAAAATATAATGTGACATATATTGTAAAAAAATTTTGTGATAAAACTAAATTTAATCATAATTTAATTTAATTAAATTTTTAAATAATTTAATATTAACTTTGAAAAAAACATTTAATATATAGAAAAATTATTTTTGTATAAAAATGATGTCTTAATCATAAAGTTCCATTAATCTTATATAAAATTAATTACCAATTAAATTAGTGATAATATATTTTTATTTATGTTAAAAAAATATTAGTCATTATATAAAATATATCAATTTAATTTATTAAATAAAAAATTACACAACATTAGTAAAACAATTCTTTGAAAATAACACTTTTACTATTATCATGATCATTAACTTTAAACATAGTAATCATAATATTGTGACTAAAAATTAAATTTAAATAATTATATAATATTAATATATTGATATAAAATATAAAATCCATTTTTTATATTTAATTTTTAAAAGCGATTAAAACAATTAGTGAACAAATTGCATTTATAAAAAATATTACTTATGTTTCAGAAACATCAAACATGGGTTTTAAAACTCAATGTAGTATTTTTAAATGATTTATTTTACTTTATAAATATATATATGTTTTTTTAAAAATCAAAAAAATGTAAGTAATTATTGTATTATGTTAATGTCATAAAAGTTATGGTATTAGGAAAATCAATATTTTTTCATTATTCACCTAAAAATAAATCATTTTAAAAAAAAGTATACAAAAATTAACCATATGAAAATATTTTTCTTATAAATCCAAAAATGAGGTTAATTTGATCAAATATAAATGTTAAAATTTAACTTTTAATTATAAATGTAATGAAAACAATTTTCATATGAAAATAGAGATATTAATTGTTATTGCTTTTATTTCCTATCAATTACTAACTAAATCAGTGTCAATATATTATTTATATCAAAAAAAATTTTACAGTAATATATTTATTATCTTAAAATGAAGTTCATAAAATCTAATTTTTAGAAATGTTTAATTTAAATCATAAATATTTTTTATGCTTTATTTTTCTACGCTAATTTAATTTTATCAAAATCTTAGTATTAACAATGACATTTTTTATTTATATATATATTTCAGAATTTTTTACCTCTATTTTTACCCACCATTTATACAAATAAATTTTAATAATTATATATTGTTTCATGATTCATTTTGGTTTAGTTTTTTATATGTCATATGCTATCAAACATTTTAGGTCTTAAAAGAATAAATAATTTAATATATTGGGGAATTACATGTAGTTATATCATTTATCTTATATGATAAGAGAAAAAAATCAATTTGTTTTTGAAAAATATGATATAATACTCATAGTTTGTGATTTATTTGATTTCATAACACGTTTGATAAGGAGATAAGAATAAAAATTCTTTATCTAGGATAAAAAAATTATCTTGATATTTTTTCAAATATTAGTGAAAGTTTTCCCTCCACACATTAGTGGTATATTTAAAATAATACTCTTATTTTCAAGAAAATTATCCAAACACATGGAATATCATATATGATATGGATATAATAGTTTTTTTTTTAAATATTCTCACTTAAGAAAATAAGTTTCATTTTCTTACACAATGTATATTGTGTGTCTCAACATGGTATTTTAAATAAAATGTAGTGTATAAGAGTCTAGTAGGAAAATTTTTGTACTTAAAGAAGTTCAAAGTTAGGAAATAAAAGATTATACCAGTCAGAATTCAAAGTTAGTTTCACTTAATAACTTATAAGAGTTTGGTGTAAGGAGGTAAATAGAAATGTAAATATTTTTATTTAGTTGCCATAACAAAGTTAATTTCACTTTATCCCAAAAGAGTTTATAATGTATTGGTAAGTGACAATGTAAATAGTTACATTATCTACCAAAATATTTCAAGAGAACTATTTTAGGGGAAGGATTGCAAGGATAATTATATACTTAGAAAGAGTTTTAAGTAGACAACACAAGTTATTGACGTCATATCATTTGATGTTGTCAAGTTAATATGGTTGAAAATGTTCAAGGAGTTGAACATTAAGAAATCTGATTCCTAAGTCTCTCCATTATTAAAATAAGATTATTCCATAGATATTATTCACTAAAGAATTTAGTGGGATTATTTTATCAGGTGGTCATATAGAGAAGTGTTGTGAATTAGTTTGAGATATAATTAATATAACAAAAACCATGAAAATGCATAAAACATAAGGTTTATTTGGAAATCCATCATATATGATGTGTTAAGAAAACACTTATGTATATTTTTATTAAAATTATTAGAAATAGTTTTAGAATAAAAAATTCATCATGTTATACAAAAGAAATATCCACTTTATCATTTATTCATTTTGGTTTCATATATTTTGGGAACTAAAATGATAATTATCCCCTCAAAGTACCACATTGATTTGTCCATAATTGTTAATCATCGTAAATTATTATGGGTTGTAATGATATTTTATGATTTTTATGAGTATAGTCTTGTAATAGATATTAAGAGTTTAATATGTTGTACAAAGGATAAACTCGTGAGGTAATAAGTTGAGACGTATTATCTAGATAGGCCTGCCAAAGTGTAACACATGTAATTTCATATGGTAATTGATATACTTAAGGTTTTTTACTTATTATGAATCCTCATTAACTTAGTTTGGAAATATACCTAGCATGATTAACTTCATTATTTGATACATTTTTAGTCAATTGTTGAGGATTAGATAATCAAGGTGTATTTGGGTATATTTTCAATCATGTCATCAGTTAGTGATTAACCAATATGGTATTTTTTCACTCATGTGATGAGTTAAATACATTTGGGCCCTTTATTAAATTAGACTAAATAAATGCATGGCCATTTTAAGATCCCATCTCTTTCCAGGTATGTCTCTCTCTGATAGTTTCATTAAATTTTCTTTTAGGTAAGTTCTTACTTGTCATTAAACCTTGTTGGTCATGTTCCGTCGTGGATACTTATAATTTGAAAAAATGAAATCTTAGGTTATAAGGAAACTTGATAATACCAGAGAAGATCCATGTGGATAGATTTGTTGGAAAAATGAATTAAAGTATAGAGATGTGTGTTTATCTGAATTAGTAGAGTATGGGTAAATGGGTTAAGTGTTTCATGGATTCTTCATAAGTTTAGAAGATTTAAAGGGGTTTGGGTTATTTATAAGGAAAATGGGATGAAACCCCATTTGCAATACATTTACACATTGTGTAAATTGATTACACAGCAGGTAATGTTTAGTTGTTTTTAATAAAATAATCTAAGGTGATTGGTTTTTTGGCATGTTCCATTAAAAATATATATATGATGTTTAGATACGTTACACGTCCTGTAATTCCTTGATGTTTTGTTATAAAGTATGATGTGCAGTTAAATTTTCATTCTAATTCATTGCAACATTCTCCTCTCAACCCTGAGGGTCCTTCCATGAAATTTTGGAGTTCCAACCATCCTTCTAGACATCCTGATAATTCCTTTGATCCCTAGTAAGTTGTTTTGGTCTAGTATCTCCCTTATCTCTTTTGGTTCTCCAACCGTTGTGGTGAAACCCTTTGACTGTATGCATTTTTTGGTTTTTATCTTGATTAGTTTTGATCTAGAAACCTTTTTTTGATCATATATTCCTCCTTCCTTGTGGGTGTTTATCATTGGAAGCGTTCTTGAGTTTCCATTTAAATTTAGGGGTTTGAATCATAACCTTATGGTTTGATAATTTTCATTTATATTCAATATTTTTATTTATCCAATGAAACATGTGCCTAAATAAATTAAATAATTAATGGAATTATTCCTTGGATTCTTTTTGGTTTAAATTGGATTTTGACCAAGCTTGTGGCTACCCGATGGGTGAGTGAACCGTAAATATAATTGAAATGGATAATTTCTTAAAGTGTGTTTAGTATGATATGGAACCTTAGGTGATTTATTAATGTAGAATCCCTAAGTTGTGACTTATTGCTAATTATTATGATTTTTAATCAATTTTTATATAAATGGAAGTGGTATATGAAAGAAAAATGATAATTTTCATAATTAACCATTAAGATTTATGCAGTGATATTGTGATATCCATTTTGTATGACACAACTTGTGTTCCATCCTAAAATCCTTATATATCGGGCTTATCCCTGATATATGAACACATATATGATGTAATTCTAAAATTGAGCTGGCTCATCCTATTCGCATGTTGTAATTATTATAATGATTGGGCTCTACCTAGACCCATATTTTAATGCTTATTGGGATTTTACCTGGATCCTATAATGCTTATAGGGATTTGAAATGAATTTTCATGACTATAAAATGGTTATATGGTTATGTTTGGCACAGTTGTAATACATTCTCTATGATATTATGAAATGGATCCAAATAAGGTTATCTTACCATGGTTATATGTCTGTGGTTATCATGCTTATAAGAAATGCTCAGATATATTCTGACACATAGACGAAGCAGGTTGTTGTTGTATTTCATTAATTATTGAATTAATTATTACACTTGTTTATCACTTTATTGCATACACTTCTTATCAGGATGGTTTTTTAGACATTATGGTGCTGACCTAATGATTTATACTCACACCCTATTGGGGTCTGCATTTAGTACCTAATCAGATAACGTGGATGCTGGTTTGTATAAGGGAAAATGACAATGATGTTGATTGTTTGCTTATGGGATGGGATGAAGTTTGTAGGTGGGACCAACATCGGTTTCAGGACCAGGGGTTTCTAAGTATTTATAGAGTCTTCTATTCTTTTACTTGTATTGTTTCTACCATGACTTTAGTTACATTCCATCACATCATTACATTATTCCTATTATTATTTATTAATTATTCAGTTGTATTTTATTATTAGTTTCTGCTTTGTCTATACTTTGATTTTTTTATTTTATATGAATTATTTCTACTACAATGTCACTACTTACCAAGTGGTATAGTATCCCCACTATATATTTCACACCCTTTATTCTAGTTAGAAGCCTCTAGCATATAGGGAGGCATACTTGAGGTCACATAAGCAACCCTTTTTGTCCATGTGAGAGAGATCCAAATCGGGGGATTTTGTAAAGTGGTATAAAAGGAGAAGGTTTTATTTTCTTCTACTTTAAGATTTGGGAAAGGTGGAAAGGATACTCGGAGGTGTTAGGTCTTGGTAATGAGATTGTGAATGGGATTAGCTAACCAATGTATGGGGAAAATCTAATTACCCAAGGTTGGGATTTCTGTTTGTACTATTTTCTTGTTATAATTGATAATATTTCACCTTGGTTGATTCACATATTGTGTGAGAATATTGTTTTATAATGTTTCTATTTATTGATATTTGTACTCATGGACTGGTATGGTATGAGATAAGGATACATTCATCACAATAGGCATATAGGGATATATTGACATGAATTGTTCATGATAGGGTTATATCTATTTTTTCATGTGATATATATATCCCTACTGAACTGTGATATGAGATATTTTTTTCACTAGATAATTGAAAGGGATTGATTCATCATGCTAAAACGCTTTTAAGACATGTTTAGAGATACCAGGAGTCAGTGGTTCTCAATTATAGGAACCTTTTTAGGTTGATCTTATTGCTTGTTGGTGATCTAGTGTGTGCATTTTTATTTTAGAGAAAATTAATTCTCATCATATTCGACTTGAGAATCTGGAGAGTGGAAATCATCACATTCCTAACATGGTTGAAATGGATATTCTTGTAGTTATTGAGGATCATATAGATGTTCAGATTTTTAACAAATTCTTATGTATTTTATGATCCATGGAAAGGGATACTTTTCATAAGATGCCTTCGATGTATGATATGACAAGAGAGTTTTATCTATAGCATGCACATACGTTCATTGGGGAGGGAGGACCCCAGGTAGCTAAGTTATGGATCTATTTAATTCAGATAATATTTAATCATCTTATGACACCCACATATAGGCGGGTGAATCTGGCTGCATATAAGCTTTATTGACCTGTGAAGCATTGGTGGGATATTCTGGAAGAATATGGTCAGTATGATGAGCTATCTTGGAAGTAATTTGAGATGTAGATATTGATCCAAATCTATCCTGAGTCATTGAGGGATGAAATCACTCATGAGTTCATGCATTTGACACGGGAGGGAATTTCAATATTGGACTATGTTAGACGTTTCACTAACCTAAAATTATTTTCACCATGTTTAGGTACTGATAAGATCTATAGTGAGGGGAATTTTTAGGATGGTCTTCATTAATATATTAGGCCATTGGTGAAATTTTTTCATCTGAGCATTTTTTAGGTCATGATGAAATAAGAACTCATTAGGGAAGGGAATCTTAGAGAGACCCTGAGCAGCAGCTAGGTTTTTTCTGCAGTGTGAATTGGGAGATCTTCTTCAAGTAGTAAGAAGTGCTACTATGATAATTTCCACCAAGCTGGTTTTGGGAAGAGCATTTAGGGAAGTAGATAGAAATATCATAGTCATGTTTTGTTCTAGTTCTATCAGTGCGGAAAGTTCGGCCATAAGCACTCGTAGTGTCATCACCCCATAATTAAATGTCATATTTGTGGTATATTGGGTCATATTCAAAGGTTATTTATGAAATTTTTATAGGAAACTAGTGGAAGGGGATCAGGATAGGCTCTGGAGTTGCGAAGGGGATCAGCTACCCATCAGCAAGCTATTAGCTGGAGTTCCACTAGCTGTCCAGGACAAGGTAGGGGATGTGGCACCCTAGTGAAGGATAAGAAGTACTACAAAATAGAAATAGCTCATGGTAGTTAGGCTAGAGCTGAGGCTAGAGGGACAGGTCATTTTCATGTTATAAAAACTACTCTGACTAACGTGGATGAAATAATGTCTACCTTTAGAGGCATGATTCTTGTATCATCTATGTTATCTTGCATTTTATATATGAGATCATTGTATTCTTTTCTATATTCTATTTCTTCAAATGGTTTGGGCTTGGATGTGTAAATATTGGATGGTACTTTGACCATCAACACACTGTTTGGAGTGTGTTCATAGAATATCAAACATTTCAATGAGTGTTCTCTAGAGATTGGTGTTTACCATTTATTTTGGGAACCGTTCATGCTGGAAATAACAAGCTTCGATTTGATTCTTAGTATGGATTTGTTATTTATATTTGAGGCTTATATCAACTAATATAGGAGTATAGTTACTTTTTTATATCCATTGGGAGGAATATATTCTCCCCAAGGTGAGTGGGATCTTCATGTTGGTCATGTAGGACCAATTCAGTTCTGATTGGATTTTCTTATAGATCAGATAGACGGTATTTCTCTATATAATAGTAGAATGAAGCAAGATTCTTTTCATCTAGTGGTATAACATTTCCAAAATGTTTTCCCTGATTATTTCTATGGATTACCACCCAAGTGAGAGATCAAGTTCACAATTCAGTTGGTTCCAAGAATAGAGCTAGTTTCTATCTAGCCTTACATAATGGAACAACAAGTTCTTTAGGAGTAGAAATTTTAGTTGGAAGATCTGGAATCTAAAGGCTTTATATGTCCTATACTTCTCCTTTGGATTCTTTAGTTTTATTCACCAATAACTCGGATGGGTATTTGTGCTTTTGTGTGGATTATCGGAGGTTGAACCAGATGATGGTCAAGAACCGTTATCCATTTCCGCACAATGATAAAATTTTTGATCATTTGATAGGGGAAATATCTTCTCCAATATTGATTTGAGATCATGTTACAACAAATTAATGATGACACCATTAGACACACCTCATACTACTTTTAGGTGTAGGTATGGATTTTATGAATTTTTACTAAGGTCATTTGGGTTAACCAACACACTATGGTATTCATGGACTTGATGAATATAATCTTTCATCATTTTCTAGATTGGTTTTTGGTGGTTTTTGTCAATGATATCTTAGTGTACTCCTAGTAAATAGATGATCATGCCAAACATCTTGAAATCTTCCTGAGTACATTGAGAGATAATTGGATTTACACCAAGATTACCCAATGCAATTTCTAGATTAATAAAGTGCACTTATTGGGAAATGTCATCTTGTAGGTACTGAGGTAGTCTTACGATGAGTGGAATATGATGGCCCACTTTTCATAAATTCATCTAGATGTTCAGTAGTCTAAAGTCCAAGTATCTCTGACTTCGACATCTGTTATACCTATGATTTTGGACCAGATTAATATCGAGTAGTTATCTAATCTGGAGGGACTAGTTCTGAGAGAAAATTTATATGGTGGGGAGACACCATAAGAATTGTCTATAGGTAGTTGAAACTAACTTATTTTTCATGGATGATTATGGGTACCTATGGGATTATTTGAGGAGATGATGAGGGAGTTTGATGATTCCAAATGGGTGGTGGATCCTGGTTCGATAAAGATATATCATGATCTTTGTAGACAGTACTGATGGTCGGGAATAAACAAAGAGGTAGCAAGCTTCGTGGTTAGATTTTTTACTTATCGGTAGGTGAAATCCGAGTATCATTTGGAAGATATTCTTTCGCAACCTTTTTCCATCCCTAAGTGGTAATGGGATGATCTCACTGTGGATTTTGTGACAGTATTACACATAAAAACCCTATAAAAAGATATTTCAGGGGTGATTATGGATTGAAAAAGTTATCCCACATCTTATCTATCAAGGATACCTTCATAGTTAATGATCTAGGAAGTCTCTGCATGAAAGTGATGGGTTTTTACATGGTGTTCTGAGTAGTATCATTTCATAAAGAGATCCTTGTTTAACATAGTGTTTCTAGCAGGGTCTTTAGAAGGCTCTAGGATTAGAGGTTCTTTTGAGCCCAGCCTATCATTCTCAACTAGATGGTCTATATAAGCAGACTATTCAGGTTCTAGAGGATATGTTACGAGCCTGTGATTTGGATTTTGGTGGTTCATGGGATCAACATATGGAACTCATGGAGTTTGCATATAATAATATATTTCAGGAATTGATCCAAATAGAACATTTTAAGAATTTTTATGGAAGTTCATATCATTTTCCAAATTGTTGGATAGAGGTAGGTGATTCAGAAATTTTTGGGCCTAGTCTCATTTCAGAGACATCTGAGTAGGTTCATTTGATCAGACAGCGGTTTATGACCACAAAGAGCAGGCAGAAATCGTAAACTGACCATCGAAGATGACCTCTAGAATTTAATGATGGTCATTATGTTTTCCTTTGGTTTTCTCCTAGATTGGGACAATTTTGTATCAAGAAATAGGGAAAGCTAATCAGTAGGTTTTTTAGGCCATTTTATATACTGTCAAGGGTTGGTCGAGCGGCGTACTATTTAGACCTTCTATAGTGATATAGTTACATGCATGATGTGTTCCACATATCACAACTATGGAGATATCATATAGAAACTTCACATGTGATAGACATAAAACACGTAGAGCTTTTTTTGGGTGTTTCCTTTGAGGATAATCTAATACGGGTTGTGGACCATAGTGATAAATATATTTGGGGTAGGACTTTACATTTGGTTCAATTGTAGTGGTGGAATGGATGAGTTTAGGAGGAGAAATGGGATAGGGAGTCTGATATGCATACATAGTGGATAGAAGTTTTCACTAATACCTGAAAATGATGCTTAGAAAGCTTGGGTATGAGTTGTTATATGGTGGGGAGGTTGTAATATCACATCTTGTTTTAGGTATGACTCACTCTGAGTTTTTTATTAACTTTTATTTCAGGTAAGTTTTTACTCATCTTTAAACCTTGGTGGTTGTGTTTTGTCATTGATATCTGTTATTTGAATAAATATAGTCTTAGGTTGCGATGAAAATTGATAAATTTGAAGAGGATCCACATGGATATCTTTTTGGGGAAAATTACTTAAAATCCAGCGATGTGTGTTTATATGAATTTGTGGATTCTGAGTAAATGGGATAATTATTTCAAGGATTCTTGGTAATTTAACAAACTTCAAAATGGGGTTTGGATTTTTTACAAGGAAAATAGACTGAAAACCCATCTATATAACATTTATACACCATGTAAATGGATTAAATGTCTTGTAATGTTTGGGTGTTTTAGTAAAATAATCTAAGGCGATGTGTTTTTTGGCATATTCCATTGAAAATATTTACACGATGTGTAACTACATCACACGCTATTTAATTCCCCAAAATTTTGTTTTAAAGTATGATTTGTGCTTGAATTTTTATTCCAATTCACTAAAAAATTCTCCTCTCAACCATAGGTAACCTTCTAGGTGATTTTGTAGTGCTAACCTTCCTTTCTAACGTCTTGATAATGACTTTGATATGTGGTAATTGGTTTTGGTCCAGTTTCTCCCTTCAATCCCTTGGTTCTCTAACCATTGTGGTTAAATCCTTTGATCTTGTGCATTATTGGTATTTTTCATAACCCCTCCCAGAGGGGCCCACACCGCGACTCCCTGAGCCCGCCTCCAATAGGCCAGGGGCTGGTGAATAGCACCGAGTAGGCATATCACTAACATGGAAGGAATTTCCTAAGTACCTATACACATGCACACATATCCCAGCCCACAAATGTTGAAATGTAGAAACAACTAATGAACAAAATCAATGCATACAACTTAACCCAACCAACACAGAACAACATAAAGTAAAGTGAAAAAAAATAACTGGGCCAGAATACACACCCAGAAAAAGAAAGATTCTACAAACTACAAATTCCAACCTGTAAACAAGTAAGGTATTAGGATTATTGATCGACATTGAAGGAACACTGCGGTCTGTAGTGAAACTCACAAATCTCAGTTTGGTCTTGTTCCACCCTAGATTTCATCAAAATGCTACTCGTCTTCACAAGACACGACATGTGTGGGAAAATCTTATTCAATGGTGAGTATAACAATACTCAGTAGGAGACCTTGAAAACAACCAAGAAATACAGAAAGTAAAGTTACAATCAGATATACACAATATAAGTCTACAAAACATATAACAAGAGAAACATCCAGATATACTAAGAACCCATACTCGTAGTCTACAGGTAAGTCACAACGACCCCCATACCCATGCTAGGGATTTAGTTCAAAGATTCCATAAAGAACATGCCTACGATAACTCACTCCATGAGTTTTATATATTTGATGACATCTGTCTGAGAAGTATTGTTTATTGGGAAGTGTCACGAGATAGATAGATGTATAGATAGATATAAAGATTGAACAGATACACTCATTATAGGATAACTCACTCCTAAGTGGGGAAATATCATGATACACATATGAGGATCACTGCCAAGGCCTTGGTGTACACAATGACTCATCCATATTCACCTTATAAGTATAGTATTGATATCCTTTAGTATTGGACATGCTAATACCTGACTCTACCTAGGGTCAAGAATGGATAGAGGATCTTGCTTCGGGCCTCTCGAAAGGACTCCAACTCTAACTAGAAAGTCATGTTGAAGGGATCATACTTCTTTGGATGGAAATAATACTTGACCTATAGTGGAATGAAAAAAGGGGGCACTAACCCAAAAAAAACTTGTCTAGGATACGGTGTATAAGAATATCAAGCCATGTACAAGAAAGTACATGGCATGTAGAAGGTTCACATGTCATGCCCTCTAACCCCTGGTCTTTCCCATGTACAATGGCCCATGTTAAAAAGATAACTTCATGTAGAAAAAGATATACATGATATGTAGAAGAGTAACATGTTGTGTCCTATTATCTGAGGGACACTCTGTGTACACTGGCCATTCTCTCATACATAGCTTCAACCCGTGTCTTCCAACCCGTGTACCGATACATAGGGTAACCTGCATAACCGACCTGGTCTGACCATGTGGTGGAGTACATGTTGGGTACTCCACTCTATGTCTTTGTATCACTCAATATACACTTTGAGTCCCGCTTAAGTACCCACGTGTTGTTTTCCATCTATCACATGTAGTGTTCAACCTTTCTGTCACCCAAAACCCTAGCCGCCACTGATTCAGCCCCACACAACCTGTTCTTCGAGATACACACCATGTTCTTTGTGATTTTCTAAAACCAATGTTCTTTTCCAATGTGCTTTTGGTGGTCCTGTGATTCTCAATCCAATGGTTCTTTTTCCTTGAAATCAAATATACAAATTCATTTCATCACCACAAAGTGGATTTGGTAGGTTTCGAACCTTTGATTGGCCCTAAAAACTCATTTTGATCATCTGTGTGAAGAATGGTCAAAGAATGATTTATTTTTAACCATTTTAATTCATCCACTTCCATCATATTCACACCTCCATTGGGTCATCACGATGTCAGATATCCAATTTGGTAGTGTTGCGTTTTAAGATGGATGTGTAACGATCTATTGTTCATAACGCCATCAAGAATGCGAAGAATGCATGGGGTCAAATGGGAGAAGAAAAATCACATAAAAAACAAGGAATTAACCACCTCCATTGTTCGTTATATTTTTGATCCACTCCCATTATAAAAATCATGTAGAACAAAATAAATATGAAATCGATTCCCAAAAATTGAACATAAAAAATCAGACCCTCCCATAAGAACAAATTATATGTGGGTCAACCTATTCGTGCTTTCATCCGTGTTCTCCATTTAAATCCATGAACGGGGAAAACACAATCAAAATAACAACCCTTTCCTCAATCATTGATAAAGGGTGGATTTTCTACCATCGTCGGTGATATGTGATCTTGATGCGCAACGATCCACGTGTTGTCGTTCATCGACGTTCGTCGATAGTTCTCTAAGGGTGGCTCTCATCTAATGCTTTAGAGGATTCTAGGGAGTTTTATAAAGTTATGAACCTAACCCTGGTCTCCTAATAATTTAAAAAAAATCATCGTTGCATTATTAAAATGTTTAAAATGAAATAAATTATTAATTTATTTTATTTCATTGAAAATATCCAAAAATTAACTTTTGAATATACCCCATATCGGTTGATATTAGACATAACCTAAGGTAAATTCACTGATATAAACTCAACGGTTCCATTTTATTTCTAATCTAGGAACCCATTTAAAAGTTATTCCATGTTTTTAGGAAAACCGCTCGCACCTGCTATTTAAAAGTTTAATTTATTTCAAACAGTTATTCTGTGAACTACAGGAAGGGTCACCCATACATAGCCTCAAACTGTTCCATACCGATGGTGGAGTGCTAGATGTTGTTATACAAAAACTCTAATAATGGAAGGTGTTCTTCCCAACTACAACCAGAGTCCAAGATATAGGCCCACAACATATCCTCCAGAACCTGAGTGGTCCTCTCCATCTGACCATCTATCTGGGTATAGAATTTCTTGCTCAGGCATAGTTGAGTCTGAAATGTCTCCTAAAATCCCTTCCACAATAGAGATGTGAAACAATCATCACCATCTGAGACTATCATCTAGGGGACTTCATGAATCCAAACTATCTCCTGCACATAGAGGCATCCCAATCTCTCTACTGAAATCTGCTCCCTAATATCTAAGAAGTGGGCCGACTTGGTGAGCTGATCAAAGATCACCCAAATGGAATCTTGTACCTGGGAAATTTGTGGAAAACCCATCACGAATTCCATTTATATTCTATCCCACTTCCACTCTAGTACCTCCAGAGGGTGATTTAATTCTGCTGGAACCTGGTTCTCAGCCTTCACCTACTGGCACATAAGGAATCAAGAAATGAACTCTACCATTCCCTTCTTCATTCTTATCCATGAGAACTGATGTCGTATTTCCTTGTACATTTTCTCCACTCCAGGATGTATCACCAAGGGGATGTATAAATCTCCCTCAGAACCTCTTCTTGTAATGTCACTTGTACAATTGTGCATCCTATGAAAAGGATAATGTGATCCCCACCATGCTAATATCCATTAGAATCTTATCATGTGGATAACTGATCATAAAAATCTTTACAGTCGAAATCACCTAGTTATGCCTCCCTAACTCACTGTAATATTGGAAGGGTGAAAACCATCAACTAAAGGAAAGTTTTATCATCACCATCCATGAGGGATATCTATAAAGAGTACAATTTATCTAACACCTTATTCAGCAGCTCTGAACTCGATCTCTGGAAGAGAGAATCATCCACAACGTTCCCCTTACCAAAAGTATAGATGATCTCAAAGTCACAATCTTGGAGGAACTCCATCCATCTCCTCTGCCTCATATTCAGATTTTTCTATGAGAATATGTACTTTAGGATCTTGTGGTCATAATAGATGATAAATTGGTCACCCATCGGTAGTGTCTCTATATATTCAATGTGACGACTATATCCACCAACTCAAGATCATGGATCACGTATTTCTACTCATGCATCTTCATTTGGCACGAACCATAAACAATCACTTCCTATATCTTCATCATAACACATCCAAGACCGGTCCCTATTGCATTGTATAAAACTACGTACTCGAAACCCTCTTCTATAAATCTCAAGATCGTTGCACTCGTCAAACTCTTACTCTAAAGCTAGAATGCTTATTGGAACTTCTCCATCCATATGAAAGGTTGTCCCTTCGGGGTCAAATCTTTCATCGGTCCTAATATTCAGAAGAAATTAGGAATGAATCTCCGATAATATGCTACTAGCCCAAGGAAGCTATTCACCAATATCATGCACCTAGGTGGCTCCCATACTAACATCGCCTCGAACTTGGATGGGTCCACCTCTACTTCCTTTACTGACATAACATGTCCCCTAAAGTGGACCTCATGAATCTAGAACTAGAACTTCTAGAGATTATCATAAATATGGTTCTCTTAGAGTACATATAGAACCATCTGTAGGTGTCTCATGTGATCCTCCTCTGAGTCTGAGTACATAAGTATGTAGTCGATGAAGACAACTATGAACTGGTCTAAGAATGGCTAGAAGATCTTGTTCATGAGTCCCATGAACACTACAGGGGAATTATTCATGCGGAAAGGAATCACCAAGTACTCATAATGACCTTAGAGGCATCTAAAATCTATCTTTTGTATATCCTCATCCCGTACTCATAACTAGTGGTAACCCGATCTAAGTTCAACATTCGAGAACTACTTTTCCCCTCTCAACTAATCGAAAACATCATCAATTCTCAGCAGTGGATAATTTTTCTTCATTATTACCTAGTTCAGGCACCGATAATCCACGCAAAATATCAAACTCTCATTTGAATTCTTGGAAAACAAAACTGGGGTTACTCAAGGTGAATCACTGGGTTTAACGAAGACCTTCCTCTTCAAATCCCTCAAATGAACCATCAGCTCACAAAGCTCTATAAGATCCATCTAATACACTTTCAAGGATATCAGTGCTGTTCTGGGATGTAAGTTGATGTAGAAGTCGATCTCCCATTATAGAGGTAACCCTGGAACATATTCTGGGAACATTTCCCCATACTATTCCACTACTATTGAGAACTAAAAGCTCATAACATCTGCTACTCTGAGGGTAAGGCTATCCAAATCATCAGTGATCGGTTGCACCCTCATGTGCATGAGCCCCTCTTATGCTGCTTGGGTTTCCTTTTTGCAAAAAAAAGAATACATTGTCCCATCATTGCAGACACACCACACCGTTCACCTAAATAATTCAATCTAGGCATAGATTGAAGATAACCAATTCATATTGAGAATGGAGTCGTAAGGCCTCAATGTTACCACCAAAAGGTTCCAACTGAAACTCTCACCTCAAAGGGTAAGATCGTACTGTTAGAAAAGATGCTTGATCATCATGTCTCCTCTCATAGTTGCCTCCAGGTGTAAGGGTTGAGTCAACAGCTCTACTACAATCTCAAGTTTTCGCACAAGACATGTGGTGAGGAAGGAATGATTGAAACATGTGTCTATAAGTATGGAAGCTAAGGTAGATAAGACAGAGATCATACCTCATATCATCCCTCGAGTCCCTAGGTCGTATGCCTCAACTACATGTAGCTACTCCCACCCATGTCCCCCATCTCCTTGAACCTAGTGCAGTCCTCCGGGGGGTGGTGGTGGAAGTATGTCAAAGCGCTTGCCACCTCCTGCAACTCTCCCTGATACTCTACTACATCTGCTTCTGGGTGGGTGTTCCTATTCCACTCTCTTCCTATGCCTCGGTCATCCATACACTACCACCCTATTAGCATCCCTACTAGTTGTGCAGTCCCTAGCAAGATTTCATCCACCATTTCATGAGTATAATTGCATCTCCCTAGGCTGACTAGATCTATCATGATAGTCATGGACTGTAGATCCCCTATCCTGGGTCCTCTTGTGAATTCTCCCATGTCTCGATCCCTATGCATGATGTCAGTTATCTATTGCTAAGGTCTCTTCATCTTTCTACCTCCTACTGACTTCCACGGGATGTATCTTCTCAGCTAAGAAGCTCTCAACCACCAAAGTTTTCTCGATCACTCCAGCAAAAGTGAGAATGCATAATGTCATAAAACTAGCTCATATATCCCATTGTAGTCCCTGGTCAAAGGTCTGAGCTCTAAATTACTAATCATTGTCCATATCCATCAAGTACCTAGTGAGGTTGGTGAACCTCTATGAATAGTCAATCACCATTAAACTTCCCTGCTGGAGCTGAAGAAGCTTAGGATATGCACTGATCTCGGTGTAATTTGAGAGAAATCCTCTCTAAAGAGACGGTCGAACTCTATCCATGAAAGAGTCTCCTTGTCATGATTCTGTGTGTTCAAACTCCAATATTTCCCTACTCAACCCTAAATAAATATCGCTTCTAGGATCACCATCTAGTCTTCTGGTGTCCTCACTAGATGGAAGACTCTGGTCACCACCTCAAGATAGGCCTTATCCACCTAAGGGACATGCTCACCTCGGAACCTGAGTGATATCTGTCTGTGAAACTCATGGAGCATGCTCAACCTATGCTCCTCATCTTCTAGTACTTTAGATACCATGTGCTACTACACTAGTGGTGGTATAGATGGTGAACCACCTGTAGGTAAAGCCTGGGTAATTGTCCCCTAAATTGAATCATCTTCACATAGGGGTCAACCTCATGATCGATCTGCTGAATCTTATCTGGTATGTGTCGTGGAGGCATCCTATAAGGAAACACGATGTACCACGATCAATGAGTATATCTGGATGGATAAATAAGAAAGTACATGGAAACCATAACCCATTACTATATGATTCATGCAAAATTTCTCTTGTTTCCCTAAGACTAGTGTTCTCATGTATTGAGTCGAAAATCAGGTTATCAGAGTCTTGGTGTATGGATATGTCGGTCACCTGCACCAACATTGGAGTCTTTGGCCAGAAAGCCAAAATCAAAACACTTAACATTGTTTCCCCAAACCAAAACTCACAGACACTTAGTTCTAAATGTAGAACAAACCACCTCTAATACCAATCTGTCACAACCTATCCTAGTGGGGGCCATGCCACGACTCCCCAAACCCAACTCCAATTGGCCATGGTCTAGTAACAAGCACCGAGTATCCATATCACTAACATGGGAGGCATTTCCTAAGTACCTGTACACACGCACACATCTCCAATCCCACAAATGTTGAAATGAAAAAAACAACCAAGGAACAAAATTAATGCATACAACTAAACCCAACCAAGACATTACAACAGAAAGTAAACTGCAAAAAAGTAACTTGGCCAGAATACAAGACCACCAAAAGAAAGGGTCTATAAACAACAAATTCCAACCTATAAACAAGTAAGGTATTGTGACTGATGATTGATGTCGAAGGAACACCTCATTCTGTAGGGAAACTCAAAAAGCTCGGTCTGGTCCTGGTCCACCCTGGACTCCATCAAATGGTTTCTCATCTGCGCAAGTCACGACACGTGCAGGAAAAGCCCGTGTAGGGGTGAGTATAACAATACTCAGTAGGATACCTCGAAAACCAAAAATCAATATACAAAGTAAAGGTATGGTCACCCCTACATAGTATATGTCTACAAAACATATAATAAGATAAACATATAGATATACTTGGAACCCAGACCCATAGTTTAGAGGTAAGTCACAACGAACAGCATACCCATACTAGTGATTAAGTTCAAAGATTCCATGAAGCACTCACTTGAGAGAACGCACTCGACGAGTGTGATAGATCTGATGAATTTCGTCTGAGAAGTACTATTCATCATGAAGTTTAATGAGAGAGATAGATGTGAAGATATATCTGAAGAGAGAACATATACACTCATTCCGGTAGAACTCACTCTTGAGTGGGGAAAGATCACGATACACAGATGAGGATCACTACTAGAGCCTTGGAGTGTACCACAACTCATCCAGATTCACCTTCTAATTATAGGATCGATGTTCTGTATGATTTTTCACACCAATACCTGACTCCAACTAGGTTCAAAATGGATAGAGGATCTCTCTGAGCCTCTCAGAGGGACTCCAACTCTAACCAGAAAAACATACTGAAGGGATCATACTCTTGTGGATAGAATCTATACCTAACCTTCAGGGGAATGAGAAAAGGGGAACTAACCCAAACAAAATTTTTCTAGGATACGGTGGAAAAGGAGATCAATCTATGTACAAGAAAGTACCAGGCATGTAGAAGGGTCACACGTTGTGTCCTCTGACCCTGGGTCCTGCTCATGTACAACATACCATGTCGAAAAGATCATGTCATGTAGAAGAAGATATACACAGTGTGTAGAAGAGTAGCACACCATATCCTATTATCTGGGGTCCACTCTGTGTACATTTTACATGCACCCACACATGACTTCAAATCGTGTATTCCAACCAATGTACCGGTACATGGGGTAACCCACGTAACCGACCTGGTCTAGCCATGTGGTGGAGTGCATGCCGTGTACTCCACCCCATTTTTGTGTATTGGTAGAGATAAACATCAAGTCACATGTAAGGACCCACACACCATTTGACCTCTTTCACACATTGTGTTTAACCTTTCAATCACATAAAACCCTAGATTCCACTGATATTTCCCCACACAGTGTGTTCTTTGGGATACACATCGTTTTCTTCGTGATTTTCCAGAACCGTTGTTCTTTTCTATCATGCTTCAGGTGGTCCTCTAATTATCAATCCAGCTATTCGTTTTCCTCTAAATCAATGATCTAGGGTCATTTCATCACTAAAATATGATTTGGTAGGTTTAGGACCTTCGATCGGCCTTGAAAACTCTTTCTGATCATTCGTATGAAGAATGGTCAAATAATGATTTCTTCTGAACCATATTGATTCATCCACTTCCATCATCATCTCACCACCACTAGGTCTTCACGATGTTATATCTCTGCTTTGGGATCATTGTGTTATGGAACGTATGCCCAAAGATCTATTTTTCATAACCCTGTGAAGAACGTGAAGAACACATGGGGTAAAATGGGAGAATAAAATTCATATAAAAAATCAAGGAACAAACCTCTATTTTTGTTTATTATGGAGTTAATCCTCTCCTATTAAAAGTTTCAAGCATAACCAAACAAATATGAAATTGATTCCCCATAATAAAACCCGATAATCAAACCCTCCTGCAAGAATGAATGATCTATGGGTCAACCTATTCATGCGTTGATCCACATTTATCATTTAAATCCAAGAATGGGAAAAACACAATAAAAATAATAACCCCCACATAGATCATTGATGAAGGGTATATTTTCTTCTATCATCAGTGAGATTCTATCTTGTTGTGCAACGATCCAAGCATTGTCGTTCTTCGTCGTTCATCAAGATTTCTCCAAGGGTGGCTCCTCTCCAAAGCTCCATAGGATTATAGGGATTTTTATAGGGTTATGAGCCTAACCCTAGTCTCCTACTCATTTAAAAAAATAAAATGTGTCGTTGTGTCATTAAAATGTTTAAAATGAAATAAATTGTTATTTATTTTATTTCCTTTAAAACGTCCAAAAAATAAATTCTACAGCTGACCTGCATTAGTCGATGTTAGGTCTTTCCAAAGGTAAATTCATTGCTCGAAACATAATGGTTCCCTCATATTTCATATCTAGGAATCCATATAAAAGTTATTCCACTTTTTCATGAAAAATGCTTGCACGAGCTATTTAAAAGTTTAATTAATTTAAAAAAATTATCCTGGGCACTCTGAGCCTCAAAATTTCACACCATCATACAGCCTAGTCTTGAATCAATTCCATATAATATTTAAAAATAATACATAGAAAATATGGGACATTCCAGTGTTGATCTTGATCAATTTTTTATTTAGAAACCTTGTTGTGATCATTCTCACCTTTTTCCTCCTAGGAATTTTCCGTTGGAAGTGTTATTGGATCATCAGTTAAAGGTAGGGGTATAAATCTTAACCCTATGGATTAATATTTTCCAAGTATATGCAATATTTTGAGTGCACCAACAAACTGTACCCCTAAATCAATTAAATAATGAATGGTATTATTCCTTGGATTACTTTGGTTTCAATTAGATTTTGAACAGGCTTATAGCTACCCATTGGGTGAGAGAACCAAGAATATAATTCAGTTAAATAATTTATTAAAGTGTGTTTATCATGACATGTAACCTTAGGTAATTTTTTGATATAGAATCTCTATGTTATGGCCTATTGATTATTGTTATGAATTTTAATCAATTGTGATATAAACGAAAGTGGTATACAAAAGACAAATATTAATTCAAATAATTAACCATTGAGATTTATGATGTGATATTTTGATATCCATGTTCTATTATAAGAATTGTGTTCAATGATTAAATGTTTATATATCTTGCTCGGCCGTATCACATGAACAATAATATACTATAATGATGATATTGATAGGTTCGTCCCTATCCCATATTGTAATTCTTATAGGTATTTGACTCGGATGTTGTAATACTTATAAGGATTTGACCCAGATTATTATGACTATACCATGGTTATATGGTTGTGGTTGGAATGGTCATAAGATATGCTTTGAGATATTCTATCATGGAACTTAAGTTGGTTATTTTACCATGGTTATATGGTAGAGGTTCTTTTATTTGTAAGACATGCTCATAGATATCCCAGCACAGAGCCGAAGTAGGTTGTTGTTGTATTTTATTAATTTTTGAATTAATTAATACACCTATTTATCTATTTATTGCATACACTTCTTATCAGACTAGTTTGTTTAAAGTTGGTGGTGTCGACCAACTGAGTTATACTCACAACCTATTCAGTTCTTTGTTTGTTATTGGATTAGATTACGTGGATGTAGGTTTAGAAAAGGTAAAAGGACCTTGTTGTTGATTGTTTTCTTGCTCGATGGTCACTAGTTTGGAGGTGGGGTTGACATGGGGTTTGGGAATAGGGATTTTGGATTACATATTGGGTCTATTAGAATTTTACTTGTATTGTTTGTATCATTACATTTAGGTAAATTATAGCACATTGTTACATTATTCCTATTATTATTTATTGATTATTTAGTTGGATTTTATTATTGGTTTCCACTTTGTCTATACTTTTACTACTTTATTTTATATAGATTATTTCTACTATATGACACTCATTACTTGGAGGTATATTCCCCCACTATACACTTCACGCCCTCGCTACTAGTCGGTAGCCTATGGAGTACAAGGATGTGTGCTTGATGTCACATAACCAACCCTTTTTTGTCACATGAGTGAGATTCAGATTGGGGGACGTTACATCCATTCTTAGTTTAGTGACATGTGATGTACTCAACTACTTGGATAAGGGACATGTGATGTGTGATTTCCCAACCTAGATCACCCAGCCTGAGCCGATGGGACACCACATGACCTCATGCATTCCTCCTTGTAAGAAAAAACTACCAACTAGTCATAAGGGCCTAAGAAGTAATGTGGAGAGACTAAGACCTCAGTGGTAGATAACTATCTGAGTATTCATACAATAATAAAACTAATAATCAAAGTAAACAGTGGAAATGAAATGAGAAGCAATAAACAATAACATCAACTCATGCTATAACAAAAGTAATATAATATCAAAAACAGAATCAAAGTGATCCTCACATGATAAATATATATATATATATATAATAAAAGTGAAAAATAAATAAATAGGTGTCTTCACAAAAGGTTCCCATAGTTTTTCTTGGGATAACCTTGACCAACCTAATCCACCTATATAACTTCCCTAAGTAGGGACCTTTCCCTCATCTGAATCCATGACCATAAGAGTCTACCCATGCACCGCGATTCCCATGAAGGGTGTGAGTATAAACCTAGTAGGATTCCACTAATGTGTCCTTATCATAATTTAAGTATTCATATAAAATTATAAGAAATAATGGAAAATAAATATATAAATAAACATAAAACACTTCAGGTGATCATGTGCTAACCAGGCTACAAAGAACCCCATCTCTCCCTACTTTAGCTCATTTCTAAAAGGAATTCTTATCAGAAACCATTTAGCACATACATCAAATGGCCTGCACATATAACTCAGTTCAATACCTCATCAAGAACTCTAGCCTATCCCAAACATATTTAGGGAGGTACATCAACACATCCTCACAGACTTTGGAGAGATCAACTATCACACTATCCCATCCCTATATAATCTGGGGAGGTCACAATTAGTTGCACTAACCCATATTTATGGACTCTAGGGAGTTCATAGTCAATCACACCAACTGATCCCCACTGACACTAGGGAGGTCAGAGTAAATCAGCAATTAGTAGTGATAAACATGAATTAAGGCTACATAAACAAGGGGAATTACACAATAAACTACCCAATGTCTCACTCATGATGGTCATCATCATCACAATGGGACCAAACCATCATTCACATGGTTATCCCAACATCACATTTCAAACTAATATATATCACTCATGGGTATCCCACATTATCTCATGAACCCAAACATCATCACACAACCTCATTCTATCCCTTTTCAAACACAGACATCTCTTTCCAACCTAAAACAATCAAGAAAAAAAACCTATAGTTATCGCTTATACAAGATAATCATTCCTTGATTCCAAGGAACACAACCAAGGGGATTCTCCACCTGAACCCCTAATTTATCTATACTAACCACCCTATCCATAACCAATGATGAGTGAATAATTCCAATACTATTTTCCTAAGTATAAATCTCGATGCACATAACCATTATGGGGCTCTCTTTCACCATTTTGAAGTCATAAAGGTTTCACTACCCCTCTAAGGGAACTACTAAATAAATACAGACCTCAACCACTCACTTTGACACAAAAAATATAGGTGTCATAGAGCTACATGAACACACACATAAAAATCATGGAATAAAATTCCATTCAAAGGTTGTAAAATGGTATGGACTTACTACCTTAAGCATGATATATCATAACCACCAATAATAACCACCTGATTAGAGCTTGATGCACTAGTTCTAAGAAATCATCCCTACAATAAACACATTAGGTTTTTGGAAGGGTAACCCCCAAAATAATGAAGAAATGGAGGATCCAAGTCATATATTGGGTTAGCCTTACCAAGAGGAGGCCATTTTAATGAACGGTGTTTTAATCTGAAAATAAATAAGGTTAGAGGATCTCCTAAATGCTAAAAATGGTCAAACACATGAGATGAGGTCAAGGGAGAGTAAATTAGGGTTTTCCTAGTGAGACCCCCATTTTAAAACACCTAAAATAGTTCCTAGGGGTAGTTTACATCATGAAACACGCTTCCATGCTACGAAAGTTCGAGCCAGCACCCCTGGAAACCCTACCCTGATAATTCAGGCCATGACACATTTTTCATGATTTGAATCATACTTGTATCTCCCAAAAAGGTATAGTTCCATCCCTTATCATCCTAAACATTCTCCCAAACTACCCTGATACCTCTATTACTCAAAAACAAGTAGATTACATACACCTAGAAGAATTCAAGTTCCTTCAATGTTTTATGAGAATTAAAAACTCCCCCTCTAATAACTTTTCATCATAAAGAAGTGTATGTATGGGTCACTCCCAAGAAACTTATACTTCAGTAATAAACATCTAATGCCTAGGCTTGAATATCCATTTCCCACTCTCATGTTGTTTTCCCCAAGATGGCCATGAATCTGCAATTTTCAAGTGTGAGGTGATACTTTTCTTTATATCCCTTTCCTCACCTTGGTTCAAAACATGTGTCGGTTGCACTTAAAAATATATACCTAGAACCAACTTATAATTCTCACTCAAAACCCCACACATAGGGTCCTAGTTTTACCCACAATCCTTGGTAGAAACTTCTCATTCTTCCTTAATCATTAACACCTAAATGATACCTTCACTGCATTTCATCACATGATTCACCCATTTAATCGATCCAAAAATTGTATTTTACCCATAAAACTTTTCAAAAAATTGGGTTCTCCCCCTAAAACATGTCACAAACTGGGGTTCACACCCTAAAATATTTCAAGACCACCCTATCTCTTAATAAAATCAGTTATAATGACCCAATACTTGCTCCACTAGTTAGTTTCATCGATTCATGACCAATCATCTCTGATCAATACCCACACATTAGTATTTCTCATTCATTGATACAACTTGTATGCTTATACAAACATATAAAAACAAACCACCCCTTCCTAGGGATTAGTTTTTTCAACATGTCACTCTTAAAATGAACCAAGTAATTTCCATCACTGCTAATCCAAAAGCACAAACCTAGATTGTTGTCAGTTGATACTTTCACTCACAATAACCACTAAAAATTTCAAACAAGATCAAATTTTTGATTTCCAATGGATTCAACTAAAGATCCACATTCTATCTTACAAATACAAAACTCTCACACACTAAACTAATACAGACCCGTAGTTTTTTTTCCCATATTCCTAAACCAACATGTTAATATTAGCAACCCCGTAATGGAATTCAAAAATTAATCAGCTATCAGACTCACCATCCACCTCCACCTTCATCATCAAACCATCAATCATGACAAAATTTCTAAAGCTAAATGACCAGCATAAACCTTATATCCAACCTTGGAATCACACATCTTGAGGTTGATATCTACCATTTTTATATAATGTCCATCATTAAAAAAATCGTCTTCCATTAATGGATTACTTGAATTATCACTTTACCAATACCCTAATACTAGAGTTCATCATTAAACAAGGGTTCACCCTACAAAATACCTACCTATCAGCCTCAGAAACTACCACTCGAGGCACTAATCTTGAGTCTTGAAACACCAATGGATTAACATCCTTACTTAATTTGGCTGATCCTGAGTCATCATCACCAACCAACCACATGGACCAACTCCTAAGGCACAACAATCCTTATACATAGATACCAAATGAAACAACATAATATTCCCAATAGAAAACCCACACATTCCAAATACTCATCATGCTAAACTAAACTCCACCAACAAGCCTTACCATCTTTTATTCCTACCTCCACTATGAAATTACACTTAACCAATCATCAAAAAATAATACTCTAACACATGGAGGCTCCAGTTTATATTTATAAACCACCACCCTTTCTGATATAACTAACTAGACCATGATTTTATCAATGATCATCACAATCATTCCACTCTCCTCCATGAACCTAGAAAAAGTTCCATGGAACCCAAATGGAATGCCACCAGTTCTCTCTTCATGAACACATCATGAAGAGATATAGATAACCAAAACACATATTTTCCTAGGTTATTTTATTAAGTAACTACCCATTGGAGACACTTCCAACCACACACAATGATCTAAAATAAACCACTTATCAGTATTTCACACCAAATCCAAACTACTCACCAAAAGGCTATTCTCCAACAACCCTTTCAAAAACTAAATGTTCCTCAAAACATATTACACAAATCCTCAAATTCATTTCACAATACTTATCCAATCATTTCACCTCTTATAACACCTTAGATCATACTGTCTCACATGGTTTATGCTACTCTAAGGAATAAAATGGACTCATCTCACTCCAAGACCCATCTTTGGTTTCTAAAATAAAACTACAAGCTAAAACTTACACCTTACACATACCAATACTCAAAAGTTATTACAAATATCCCTTTCATGACTCGAACTCTTAGATTAAATTTTGAACAACAATATTCAGCATAATTTTAGTTGTTGGCCAGTCCAGTTTCCTGAAACTTATTTCTGATTTTCTCGTAAGGCATTAAAACTCTCACTGAGACCTTAATCCACCAAAACTAATACATATCCTAGAAACTACATATGATTATTCCCACACCAATTTATTATCACTAGAAAAGGTCTCCATGTCCTAGGTTTCACACTACCATGCACCTAGAACCATAAGTATCCCACTCACACACCCCTTAAAGTTTTCAAAGTCTGACTGTCACATAGACTAGTACATAACCAATGGATGAAAATCAAAACCATTTTCCTACATTTCTACTAACTTACCTCTCAAACAAGGATCCAAATCTCAATAAATCAGGGTGACACCATAGAATAACCAATATTACTCATGGGTATCTACCCAAAACAACACCCTGTTACCTCAATCACTATAGGCATCATATCATTCTTAGGGTTCAAACAGCCTCATTCCTCCCATAAACCCACTCTACACACTCTAGAGAGATCTACACAACCATCACATGAAAACCTCATAAACTAACCCTCCCCTCTAAGGGGTATATCACTAATAAAATATCCAAGACAAACCAATAAACCACCTTTGATCCCATCCCCTAAAGGGTGACTACTCCCCAACAACACATTCAAAACACTGCCACTCGATCCATGCACAAAAATTCAAGAATGGACCTTGTGCCATAATCCATAATAAACAGAACACACAAGGGGTGTTATAAGGGGACCTCACACACAAATTATAAAAACATAGTTAAAAATATCCAAACATGCTCACAAAAATCCCATATCGATACAATGATCTATTTACACTATGTGAAATTTCATTTTAAACAACATATTTACCCAAAACATTTAATAACCACTTTTAAACCATTTAAAATAAATTTAAAATAAAATTCCACTTTCATTTCAAACAACTAATAAAAACCAACCATTTCCCCATTTGAAAAAATACCAAAAAACTAATACCTCAACCAATTCATAGCCTAGACGAGGCTAAATACTGGTTAAAATCCCAATTCTATATTGAAAACATTTCACCATAACATTGAATTTAGAAATCCTTTTATAAACAAAAATAAATTGAAAACTCATTTAACACAATTTATTCCAATTGATTTTTCTTTTTTAAAAACTTTAAAATCTTAAGTAATAACAACATGCCAAGGGAAAGAACACAAAAAATAAACTTACCGCCAACTAAATGCTCAATTCCATGTTGTCAATAAATGCACATTACTCATAGCCACATGTAACAAAATATAACGTGATTAAGATAAATTAATTAAATATGAACAATGATTTATTTTTTTAAAACACTAAATATATTATTGTAATAATTTAATTAATTTTAAGCCTCAATCAACCATAGTCAATGTAATGACCCATAATTTTATCAATGGAATTTACCTTCTAAATATATAATTGAGAAAAATTTAGTAACATAATATTATATAATCCACATGTACCACATGATGAAACCAACAACATTTTATTATAAATATTTTTAAATTACATTTATATTACAGATATGGACATAAGAATTGAAATTATTATAATGGGACAAAAATAGAAAATAAGAATGTGAAAATATGAAACTTTGGAACTGTTCGATCCCCCAGAATAATCTCACTCATGAAAAACATAGTAGAAATGAAGTGTAATATTAGTAATGCAATATTAATCTTTGAAATGAAAATATATATAACTATGAGATAAAATGTAAGTGAATAAAAATGAATGAAACATGAGGTGTTTATAAAAATTAGTGAACCCCTATAACCATTACAAATATGACCATTTTAATAGTAATATGATTATTTGAATAGAAATATAATAATTATGAGTAGTAAATGGATTGTTAGGATAGTAACATCACCTATGGGAAGTTAAAATTATATTTATTTATCTTATAAAATAAAAATATAGCATATTTATATCATGATACAAGTAAAGAAATGTTTTAAAAATGATAAATTAAGTGTTTGTATTTTTTTAAAACACAAATATTTTAATTGAATATTTATAATAATGATTTAAATTAAAGTTTATTTTTATAAAATTAATTTATAAATTAATATTAGGTTGTATTATAATTATGAGATAATTTTATGATACTATAATAAATTTTTATAGGGTCGGAAAATCGATCATAATATTAAAATTGATAATTTACAAATTAATGAGGATTTTATTTAAAATTTAAATTTCCTATATTCAGAAAATTATTTTCAAAAAATGGATTCTATTTTTTAAGAAAAACATTGAAAAAAATTTAGGTTAAATTTTTAATATATTTCTAAAATAGTTGAATTTTTGGTGAATAGTGAAATACAGTAAAATATGAAATTTGACATTATAATCTAAATACATTAATATTTTAGCCATGTTTCATGTAATAACCAACTAGTTAGATATCCCATGCATAATTTATTATATATAGTCATAAGAATCAATAATATTGATAGTCTTGAGACAAAATAATAAAAAAATGAATATAATATTTAAAAACACCCCTCTCCTCCCCTTATAAATATCACCCCTCAAAACCCCTTATCCTTGCACATTCTAAGCCATGGATATTTACAAATTTATACCCAATTCCCTTAAAATAATATCCCCCATGTATTAGTTCTTCTATTCTCATCCAAATACCTTTTCAATGAGCTTTAAAGGATAGCCTAAGAGGAGGCGACCAAAGAAAGAGGTAAAAATCTCGACTAACCTCTTTAATTTTATTATTCTTGTACCACCCCATATAATCACCATAAACATAAACATATTAAAATAAGTATCCTAAATATTCTGATATGTTATTATTAAAGTGTAATATTAATCTTCTACCCTACCTTATTTTTTTTCTAAAATGAAATCATTGTTTACAAAATGGTTGGTTCACAACCTCCATGAACAACGCACTTAGTTTTTCATTAAAACCTTCATGGATGGTTATAGAAAATTTATTATGGTTAAATATGATCATAAGAAGTATTCTATAACTTATTTAAAGTTGTTGAATCTTTTAATCCCTATTTAATTAAATAAAATGAATCTAGTTCACAATGGTCAATAAAATGACCTAAATGAACTACCCATATAACGTTGATGTTTTTAATAAAATAATCATCCCTATGTCAGAAAACATATGGGTATTTAGGAGAATTAAAATTTACATAATTACATAATTACCATATCATCTTACTTCATTATTTTTATTTATATTTTAAAAGAACATCGTAAATTATCCAAGAGTGATCTGATCTTAGAACCATGAAACTGACACTACTGAAACAAAAAAAATAAAAATTATACCTCATTGAAATTGTTATAAATGAAAATAATAAAATTATAATGAATAAAATATATATATATATATATATAAGGTTTTTAATTAATTAATTGATTAATCTAATTTGATTATCCATGATGTTAAATTAAAGTGAATAATAGATCTAGACATATGGTATAGGATCTCTCTAAACCCCCTTCCTTTTTTATGGTATAACCATTATCTCTCTAACTAACTTTATTTCTCTATTTAACGTTATGTAATACTTATAAATTTTGTATATATTTCTCCCATGTATATACCTATATTACTCTCCCTTCCTTGGATGGGTTAATACTTTCCATGATTTCTTTTCTCAAATGCATCCCATTTCTTTCCATGGGTAATTTCTATGTTTATGCCTTAATATTGATTTATTTTTGTGGCACACAAAAGAATATACATGTTATTATGGGTTCACCTAGATATCACTATAATGCATTGGATATTTTTTCCTTATCATGAGAAGTTATTTATGGTTTTATGGAGTAAAACTAATCTATTATGGGACTCTATCAACCATGTGATGTTATCTTAGTAGTTAGCCTTCACTTATGTTTATATCTAGTTATACATTTCTGCCAATTTCCTATATTATCATGAACATATGATTCCATTTTTATTATATTATTATCCCATGTGATTATTCATTACTCTTATCTTTATGATTTCATTTTATGTTATTTGACTCAGACATTATGATTTATTATCAGGTTTATTCTTTTACTAGGTTTTTTAGCTCATCCCTTTCTTTTATTTATTCCACATATTATAATATATAGTTTTAGGATCTAAAAGGGATTAAAGATATTATTATGGATATTAAAATAAATACATTTTATTTTAGTTTCATATTTATGTTTTATATACCTAGTCTTCCAAAGACACAAGGCCTCCTGATCTTTTGGTTGTATTTAATGGAATATTTACCTTAAAAATAATTTAGTAATATATGTAAAAGGATTGGGTTTCTATAGTTGGTATTATATATTATTCTTAGATATTTTTTAGGATTGGGACAAAAATAATTTAGTGCAAACCCTAGGTATATTTTAAATTATAGGATAATATCTTGGAATTTTGGTGAAGTATAGAGTGAGTGGTTTCTAAAAAATTACATCCCTGGCTAGATACTATAAGTGGATATGGCTCTATAACAGTTATACCTAGGTTTAATAACCTTGAAATGGGTGTATTTGGAATTTAATCTATCTTCACCTGGTACATGACAAATAAGTATTTCTACACACCTAGTTTGACACTCCTGAGGGATATGATTTAGAAAATTCAAAAACTCTTTAGGAACCATTATGAATGACTGTAAAATATTTTTAGATTAGAAAAAATAATATGTAAATTAACATGGATAACCTACTTTATATCCTAGAGAATCATAAGTTAAGATATACTTTTCATTTATAATTTATTCCTTATACATTCATAGTTTCCTTTTTATATGTTTAATAGTTAGGAAATTCTAATCTTTAACTTTATTTTAGATTAAGTAAATTATTAAAACTAGAATAAAATAGTAAAAGGTGATATTATAGTCCATTTATGAACTTTAAATGTCCTATGTGACTTCGGTTCTATAAATTATTTCATATCTTGCAAGTTTAATAGAACTATTCAAATGTCGCCTCAAAACATGGGGTTGAGTTATCAATGAGAATAAAAAATGGAGAAATTATTGCATCCCAAGTATATAACTCCTCCCTAGTTATTTTTTGTATATTTAACCTTATAATAATTCTTATATTACTTATATTAGTTTATTTTGATGCTATATTGTTCATGGATTGTCTAACCTTATATAACTCCAACATCGAATATCGTGAGAGGGAGATCACTCTTCACATCTAAAGTCATACTCTAGTTCTATACAACTATAATTAAGAGGAGGAATCTTCTTTGGAATACTCTACTCAAGTATGTACATAATTTTATTTTGAGAAATAATATCTAGTTCAAATTATTGAAACCAATGAGAGAGTCATGATCAAAAATATTTCTATTGTGAGGGATTATATTGATATATTCCCGAATATTTGTCTGGTCTTCCTCAAGTATTGGAGGTTTATTTTCTAATTAAACTTATACCTAGATATCGTTTTATATCCAAGACTCCATATAGAATAGACACCATTGAGTTTAAACAACCTAAAAAATATTTAAAAGAGAATCTAGACAAGGTTTTTATATGCTTGGTGCTTCACCATGGGGTGTGTCGATCCTCTTCTTCAAGAAGAAGGATGGGTCAATTCACCTCTACATTGACTATCATGAGATTAAAAAAAATCCTGGTAAAGAACAAGTATCCACTACCATGTATATATGAATTGTTAGATCAACTATATGAGGCCTAATATTTCTCTAAGGTGGACCTTCGGATGAGATATCTCTAATTAAAGGTAGAGAAAGAAGATATTCTCAAGACTGCCTTTTGAAAATGGTATGGACACTATTAGTTCATAGTGATTCCCTTTGGACTCACTAATGATCTAGAAATCATTATAGACTTAATGAATAGTGTCTTTAGATATTACCTTGGAAAATTTGGGGTAATCATTATAGATTATATTTTTATATACTCTAAATGAAAGGAGGGGCATGAGGAGTATTTGAATATAATACTAAAGGATTTACAAAAGGATAATATTTATGAAATGTAAAGTAAATGTGATTTATGGGTAGATAAAGTATCATTCTTGGGGTATTTTACCACCAGAAAAGGGGTATATTTATAGCCTTATAAGAAAAAGTCAATTGGTTATTAGAATAAATAAACATCTATAATGGAGATCTGTAGTTTCCTTGGATTGGTTGGGTACTGCCGATGATTTATGAGAAACTTCTCATGATTTTTTAACCTTATAACAAAGATGGATTGGAAAGGGGTAAAGTTTTTCTAGACTTATAACACCTAAGATTTCATAGTAAGTTATTTTCTTTAAATTAATTCAATAGTTTGCGCTACATGCAACACCAACTTCGAGTGCACCACGACTTACCAAACAAGCCGTTCAAAAGGTTTTTATAAATAGTAACAACAATATTTTGAATTTTATATACTCCATATAATTTTAGCATCTATATTATGTGTTTCTTAGACATAATATATAAACAAATTCAATTTTTTAGATAAAATAAGTATTTTTCAAAAAATGAAATTTTACCGCCTTTTAATGGAGAACCCTTTTTAAATCCAATATTTGACACTTTTATATATTTAATTTGACAAAATAAAATTCTTATTTAGAATCCAGAAATAAAAAATTTAGATTGGATAAATGTTTAGTGCTTTTCTGATAACTTTCATATTTTGAAGAATAGTGAAAATACTAAATTTTAATTGAAAACAAATTTTTTAGTAAAAAAATTATAGTGTTAAATTATAAATTTGAATGGTTTTTAAGTATAATTATATTATATTTGTATTATTTAATCCAATTTTTATCATTGGAAGTAATTTTACATTTAAACTGTACATAAACACATATCAATATTTTGATAGTTTTTACTTCTCAAAAACCCGCTTTCTGATTTTGACAACGGGAATATTTATTTAAATTAATTAATAAAACTTATATGTTTTGAATTTGGTAAAATAGAAATCATTTTTTAATTTGGAATATAAAAATTATCTTTGGGTGGATTTTTGGTATTTTTCTAAAAACATTCAATTTTTGATAAATAGTGAAAACAACGTGTTATTGTTTAAAGCTTACTTTTTATTTAAATAATTATTTTTAATTTAAATTTGTTTTAAAGTAAAAATAGATACATAATACCTATATTAGTAAAATTTAATTCATTGAAGTCATTTTATAATAAGATTAGATATATAAAATTTTATTATAATTTTTACCATCTTTTACCCACCTTCTAAGAACATTTACAAATTTGAAAAAAACATAATTTTACTTCTTTTATGAATTGAATTTCAAAAATAAAAGATAAATGGTTGATACCATTAAGTAAAATTTGGTTCAATAGGATGAAACAAATTTTGGTGAATAGTAACTTTTGAATTTTATTTACCATGGTTAAAAGTAAATAGGATAATTAATGGTAAAAATGATATTGTAATCAACCCAACACATGTCCTAGTTCTATTGGATAAGTTTAAATTGACCAAAATAAACCTTAGTAAGAAAATATGATCCTTTTTTATCCAATTGGATTAGATTAAGACATTTATTATTATTTTATTTAAAGAATATTTAAAAGTGGTAAATTCAAATTTTAATAACTAAAACATTTTAAATATAGGGTTATTAATAAGATAAATTCGACTATAAATATTCATTAGAAATATAAAATTATTTCCTATATCATGGTATTTTATTTATAATTTTTATACATTAAATAATTAAATTTATTTATGATAAAATGATAATGCAGTAATTACATTATTAATGAAAGATTAAAATAATTGATATTATAAATATCAAAATAAATGTAAATTGAGACTTTTGATGAATTACACTAATTTTATAGGTTAATATGACATGTTATGTTTTATTTAAGGTATTTAGTTTTAACTAATAAATTTATTTTGACTTTAAAAAACCAAATACTAAATATTGTCAAAATTGGAAAAAATGAGTTTTTAAAACAAATACTATATTATTAAATGATATAATATTCCTAAAAATATAAGGTTTAGTAAAAAGAATTATATAATTATAAATATTTTATTAATGAACCACTTGAGGTTTTATTGTAATTTTATAGTGATTTTATTAACAATGAAATATATAAATACAAGAAGGCATGGTAAAAGTTAAACTATTTAACTAAGAATTAAATATAAAAATAAGGTTAATATGGTCTCTTAAACTTGTCTAAAACATATTGGTTTAAAATATTTCAACCCATACCCAACTTATAATCTAAATAAATCTATTTTGATCCATTATAAACCAAAAATGATTTTATAATAAAATAATATTTCAATATTTTCCTAAAGTGACCCTCACCACTCTTATAAAAGGGTACTTCCCCTTCTCTCAAATTCACATATCTGAAGCCATTTGGCTCAGAAAAAACCTACTAAAATATCCTCTAAACTACCCTAAATTCAACCTAGAGTTCTTACCTTGATCATAAAGACAACCTAAGGAGCCCTTTTGATCAAATCAAAATGAAGCACCCGAAGAAGAGGTAATAATTTCACCACCACTTTCAAAGTTCTTTTCTTCTTCCACTTACAATTTATTTATTGTTTCCATACCAAAATAATAACTCTATTACCTTCTACATAATTTGATGTTATTATAAATATGGTACAATAATATTCATTATTCTATCCATCCTATGAATGACAAAGTCACCATACGTGCTTACGTATGGCTTACCGTCTCCACATCATGGTGTAGTTTGTTATTCAACATGTCTTTATTTGGATGGGTATAATAATGAGTATAATTGATGTAAATAATAAATATAACATGTTAATGATTCTGTATAAATTATATACCATCCAATTACATACGATTTCTCCATCAATAGAATTATATTGTCGCTCGTGCATACGTATGGATTACCGTCTCCACGAACGCAATGAGATTCATTTCCCATCGTAACCAATCAAGAATAATTTTTATTTTATGATTTAAAATAATTTTTAATAACATAATATATTTCGGGATATGAATATAATAAATTCTATTCATAACAAACATGACTTACTTAACAAAACATATAGAGTAAAACGAATCAGTTAACACCCGAAACAATAATAGTACTGAAATATTATTAACAAAGCAATATTAGAAGATCTTATATGATATCATATTTATGTATGTAGTTCTTGTATAATTTAATAAAAATTATTTAACTATTATATAAGAGGTTAACATACCCTCAACTAAGGAAAAGTACAACGTAAGGGGTTTTTATCTCTCTTTTTATTCCCGTGAGATTCATGATATATTGCCACTATTTCATTTTTTTTTGGTGTATGTACTGCCCACGATTGTATTATTTGTGTAATATAAATTAATTTATGGGTATTTACATCTTTATTTTATGATATTTCTTTAATGGGGTGTATGTTTTATAAGTTACCAAATCTGTAAGGGAATTTCTAATTTCAATTTCCACTCATTGGGTTTTACGCAAACTTCATTGATTATTTTACTCCAAGATTATGTGTGAAATCACTATTTATTTATTTATTTAGTAGTTTCTAATCCCCTTAGTGTGTATATACTTTTTATACAAATAATAACTCTATTTATAAATTCTAAAGTCATCAATATGAACTTGATAAGAGTAATGTTAACTCAATTTCTATTCATTGAGTTAAATATCCAAGTCATTGGTGTTGTTTCTACAAGAATATGTGTGAATGTCCTCTGATATATTTACACTGAATATCCAATCATATTGAGTGTATTTATATTTTTCACACATAATTATTCCATTTATTTATTCTTAACCTAAGGATACGGTCTTTTTAAGGGATTTCATCTCAATTTACATTCAATTGAGACTTATTTGTTTTTATGCACAAATTCACTTTTATTTGGTGTATATAATATACTTTGACATAGTATATCATGAATCCCTTTATTATCATGATATTATAAATTTTATATTACCTTAGTTATTTTTATTCAAGCATCTTTCATTTGGTTAGGAACTCTAACTAAAATATCATTTTAAATGTTTTAAAGATCTATTCTTCTAAATCTTTCTCATTAATGTCTATGTTTTAAAAATAATGTTATTTATTTATTTATATAGACATTAATTATTTAAAAATAAAATTCTTCTTAAAAGTTTCAATGTGGTAAGGGACTCTTTGATTCAAAAAAACTATTTTTAAGAGCTTCTTGATAAATAGTGATACTTTTAAATGTTTTTTAAAAAAAGGGGATATTTATCCCAAATAGTTTTACTGATTATTTTCATCTATGCCAATATCCTTCATTATTCTTGATTGAGGTTGATTTATTATAATAAAATCTTCCATATTTTATTGAATGAGTTATGTTTGACTGTGGGTGTGTTATTTTTATACCATTCCTGGTTTATGGTTAAAATATTGACATTTTATATGCTAGATTTAATACGAATGTTTATATTATGTTTCACCCTTTTCATATTAAGAATTAAGTGGACCTATTAAGTGACTGGCGAGGCCTGCTATAACCCCTAGATGCATCGGTAGGTCTCATGATACAAATTAGTGTCTTGGAACAAGGCCGTGAGAAAATTTGTATTTTTAGTCTTGGCACGAGGCCTTGAATATATAGTTATGATGTCCGGCATTATAAATTCCATCATTATGAAATTAGCTATTGATATTACATGTGATTATTTGACTAGTATAATATCCATTTGAATAAGTAAATGGAATTATTTGATTTATATTTTCCATATTATATTGAAGTTTAAGTTTAAGAGGCTTGTGTTTTATTCTTATACATTGCCTTAAATTTTTATGCTTATTTATTAAAGTTTCTGTTATATTGTTATTCTTAATGAGCATCTGAGCTCACGCCTTTATTATGTTTTCTTTTTCCTAGGATGTGAATAAGAATATTATGATTGACCTCTATTGATAGGCTAAGGGATATGAGTGTGTTCAAAGGGGACACAATGTTGTTGTTTTTTTATTTCATGATGTAATGTAAAACTTATATAAGTATATAGTACTTCGAAGGATACGAAACTAATTAGTATTTCGATACTTGATCTCTTATGATAATGCCAATGTTATGTAATAATGCACTAACTCTAGGTAACCAGGGTCAGGGCGTTACAGTTGGTATCAGAGGAAGTTTAGGACAAACCTTAGAAACTATATTTAAAAAAACTCTCATTAAATAACATTACCCAAAGAAAGACTTTGAAGATTAGTATAGAAGAACTTCCTAGAATTTTGGTAATGTAGAGATTTTGTGAATTTTCCAAGAAATACATCCCTGTCTGAATACTGGTAGGTAGAGGTGGCTCTGGCACAAATGTATTTAGGGATAAAACCTAAAAATAAAGGTTTGATCTAGAATTGAACAGGAACTTGTGCATGATACTGCGCCTTGCTGCACTCTTGGATACAACACTCCTGGGAGATATACTTAGAATAATTCACATTTTCTTTACAAACCGAATTGAATGATTTTAATATAATATTAGAATAAATAACCTTGGTTAATCCTAAGGTGTTTTATATTGAATATAAGGTGTTATGATATTCTCAAGATGATTTTATGACTATTGTTACTCACACTATGATTTCTGGTTTTAGTCAATGGCTAGATTTTAAGTAATTCATTGTAACATTGAACACCATGTACATGGTGGGAACGATGGTGGAAATGAGCAACTAAATGGAATATTGATAGGGGTAAAAGATATCGTGTTCATGCCAAATCAGGTTTCCAAAAATATGATCAACAAAATATACATCAACCAACTCCCAAACTCAACAAAGAAGAGAAAGACGAAGAATGATAAGATCTATAGGAGTGGAGACCATAGAGAAAAGAAAGATCAATTTCTATATTGTAGGAAATGTGGAAGGAGACACCCAGGAAAGTGTATTAATGGAACAAATAAATGATTTATGTGTGAGAAAAAAGGACATAAAGTATAGAATTGTTAAAGAAAAATGAAGAGTACTATGGAAGAAAATAAAAATGATCATAAGAATCCATTTATAGTCATTTGTCGTAAATATAGAGGACATGGGCATTACCCGAGTCCATGCCATATTCTATAGGATAACCACTAGGTCAATAAAGAACCTAAGTGGAAATAAATGGATGAAAAAATGTTTAAAAGTATTAATTCTATTTGTTGATGGGATTACTTTAGAATACTTTTCTCTTGTATGTGTATCCCTGCATTTTGTTATGTGAAAATTATATTTGAGGAAGAATTGTCTTTTCTTTTGTGGATATAGTTATAAAGAACCATTTGGGTTTATATGATCCTTGAATTTGAGGATATTATAGATTGCTAATTTTTGGGCTAAAAATGTGAGGTATGAGATAACATTTGTGGTTAAATTATGTTATGGATATTTTGTGGAATTTATCACATTTTGAGAACATTATAAAATATATTTTTTGAAAAAGGAAAACAAGAAGATCGTGTGACAACCCGTCACATCAGACAAAGCTTTGAGAATCAGACCCACAACCAAGGTGTGACTAAGATTTATCGCCTACCACTGGACTACTTGAAGTCCCTGGTTAGTGTGACTAATTATTTTTAGTAAAATCATTTTATTGATCAATAATATGTTGATTTGAGATATTATGTTTTATCAAATAGATATACTTAGTATAGGAAAATGATTTGGGGATTATGTGATAAATGTTATTTTCGAAGACGTTTGCTCTTTTGGGAACACTATATGCCTAAGGAAAATAGAATACTATGGGATTTCATTTGAGGAGTAATAGTGGATTTTTATTTTGGAAGAATCTATGTTTTTTATAGAGATTTAGGTTATTAATAGAAATGATTAACCTATCATATATAATATTTGATTTGGTTAATTACACTTCAGTATGATGCTTTAAGAATAGTTGATGTTATTTGGAGAAAAATGATAAGTTTTACTATGAAAGACTATGTGATTAAATTCTTTTAAGATTGGGGTTTCAATATTATTTTGTATTATATTGAAGGATTTTAAGGACAATTGTTTATTGAATGGTCATTATTGAACTTTGGGTATTGTTTGTTTAATTTTGGAAATTAAGATTAGTATTTATTTCTATAAAGGATTATCCATTTTGGGGATCATATGATCTTGTACTAACCATTTTTTTTGGTTAACCTTTAAAGACAAGGGAAATATATAGTTCATCCTTTTTGGATTATGGGATTCTCTAGAAGTTGATACTAGAACTTCAAGTGTGACCAAGTCATCTTGAGTACTCATCTTTTAGAGAAATGATGAGTTAATGGTAGAAGTTTATGAAAAGATAAAACTATACTTAAAAAGTAAGTATATCTCTTTATGTTCTTAGTCAATCTCATAAAACAATTCCTCAACTTTATGAAATGGAACTTAAAACAAAAAAACATTGTCCATTTACTTTTCCTACTGGAAAACTAATGACCGTTTAACCTATCACAAGTTTGTGGTTTTATTGTTATTATCCTTCTCCTGATAGAGTTTTCTATCACTATGTATCAGAACATGAGACTTTGTTTATCTTCTGTATCCATGTTTTCTTATATGGAATCCAAGTATGGGTTATCCCGGGTGACCTTTGTACTTATCTTTCTTTCTTTTAAAGTGATAGTTTTATTGACTCATTTTCCAATGTAGGACTTTCAATGAAGTTCCAAAGACCAATTTTAAAATGGGGAGGATGAAATTTTTAAAATGAGGGAAGAATTTAACACCCCAATATTTCATAGTAAGTTATTTTCTTTAAAATAATTCCATAGTTTGCGCTACATACAACATCGAGTTCGAGTGCACCACAACTTACCAAACAATCTTTTCAAAAAGATTTTATGAATATCATTTACTGCATTTTGAATTTTATATACTCTTTATAATTTTAGCATCCATAATATCTGTTTCTTAGACATAATATAAGAACAAATTCGATTTTTCAGATAAAATAAGTACTTTTCAAAAAATGAAATTTTAACGCCTTTTAATGGAGAACCCTTTTAAAATCCAATATTGGAAACTTTTATATTTTAAATTTGACAAAATAAAATTCTTCTTTAGAATCAGGACATAAAAATTTAGTTTGGATAAATTTTTGGTTCTTTTCTGATATCTTTCATATTTTGATGAATAGTGAAAATAAAAAATTATAATTGAAAGAAACTTTTTTAATCAAAACAATTTATAGTGTTAAATTATATATTTTAATAGTTTTTAAGTATAATTGGATTATATTTTAATCATTTAATCCAATTCTGGTCATTGGGAGTAATTTTATATTTAAATTGGGCATAAACACATATCAATCTTTTGATAGTTTTTACTTCTCAAAAACTTGCTTTCTGGTTTGGAGAATGGGAATATTTTTTTTAAATTAATTAATAAACCTTCTATGTTTTGAATTTAGTAAAATAAAAATAATTTTTGAATTTGTAATATCAAAATTAGCTTTGGGTGAATTTTTGATATTTTTCTAAAAACTTTCAATTTTTGAGGAATAGTAAAAAAAACTTTGTTATTGTTTAAAGCTGACATTTTATTTAAATAATTATTTTTAATTTAAATTTATTTTAAATTAAAAATATATAAATAATATCTATATTATTTCAATTTAATTCATTGAATTCATTTTATAATAAGATTAGATATATAAAATTTTATTGAACTTTTTACTGTCTTTTACCCACCTTCTAGGCACATTTGAAAATTTGCATAAAACATAATTTGACATCTTATGTGAATTGAATTTCAAAAATCTAAGAGACATGGTTGATATCATTAAGTAAAATTTAGTTCAATAGGATGAAAATATTTTTTGGTGAATAGTGACTTTTGAATTTTATTTACCACGGTTAAAAGTAAATAGGTTAATTAAAGGTAAAATTGATATTACAATCACCCCAACACATGTCCTAATTCTATTTGATAATTGTAATTTGACCATAATAAACCTTAGGAATAAAATATAATCCTTCTTTTATCCACTTTTATTAGATTAAGACATTTATTATTATTTTATTTAAAGAAGAGTTAAAAGTGTTAAATTCAAATTTTAATAACTAAAACATTTAAAATATAAGGTTATGCATAAGATAAATTTGACTATAAATATTCATTAGAAATATAAAATTATTTCCTACATCATGGTGTTTTATTTATAATTTTTATACATTAAATAATTAAATTTATTTATGATACAATGATAATGGAGTAATTACCTTATTAATGAAAGATTAAAATAATTAATATTATAAATATCAAAATAAATGTCAATTGAGTATTTTTATGAATTCCACTAATTTTTTAGGTTAATATGACATGTTAGGGTTTATTTAATGTATTTATTTTTAATTAAAAAAGGTTTTTTGACTTTCAAAAAAACATATACTAAATAGTGTCAAAATTGACAAAAATGAGTATTTTAAAAAATAAACTATATTATTAAATGATATAATATTCCTAAAAATATAAGGTTTGGCCAAAGGACTTATATAATGATATATATTTCATTAATTAACCACTTTAGGTTTTATTAGAATTTTATAGTAATTTTATTAACCATTAAATATATAAATACAAGAAGACATGGTAAAAGTTAAACTATTTAAATAAGAATTAAATATAAAAATAAGGTTAATATGGTTACCTAAACTTGTCTAAAACATATGGGTTGAAAATATTTCGACCCATACCCACATTATACTCTAAATAAATCCATTTTTAGCCATATAAAACGAAAATAATTTTATAATAAAACAATATTTCAAGCTTTTTTAAAGTGACCCTCACCACTCTTATAAAAGGGTAAATCCCCTTCTCTAAAATTCACACATCCAAAGCAATTTGTCACTGAAAAACCCTACTAAAATATCCTCCCAACAACCCTAAATTTAACCTGGAGGCCTTACCTTTATCAGAAAGCCAACCTAAGTAGTCTTTTTGATCAAATCAAAAGGAATCACCAGAAGAATAGGTTATAATTTCACCACCTCTTTCAAAGTTATTTTCTTCTTCCACTTTCTCTTTATTTGTTGTTTCCATACCAAAATAAAAACTCCAGTACATTCTACATACTTTGATGTTATTATAAATATTTTACAACCATATTCATTATTTTATTCATCCTATGAATGAAAAAGTCACTATACGTGTGTACGTACAGCTTACCGTCACCACGTCGTGGTGTAGTTTATTATTCAACACTTAATTATTTGGATGGGAATAATAAGGAGTATAATTAATTTAAATAATAAATATAACATGTTAATGATTCTGTATATATGATATACTATCCAATTACATACGATTTCACCATCAATAGAATGATATTGTTGCTCGTGCGTACGTACGGATTACAGTCTCCACGAACGCGATGAGATTCATTTCCCATCGTAACCATTCAAGAATAATTTTCATTTTATGATTTATAATAATTTTTAAAAACTTAATGTCATTATGGATATGAATTTAATACATTATATTCATCACAAACATGACTTATAAAACAAAACATATAAAGGAAAACGAATCAATTAACACCTAAAACAATGATACTACTGAAATATCATTAACAAAGCAATATTAGAAGATCATATATGATATCATATTTATGTATGTAGTTATTGTATAATTTAATACCAATTATTTAACTATTATATAGGAGGTTAATGTACCCTCAACTAAGAAAAAGTACCAGGTAAGGGGTTTTCATCTCACTTTTTATTCCCGTGAGATTCAGGATATATTGCCACTATATCATTTTGTGTAGTGTATATAATTCCCATGATTGTATTATTTGTGTAATATAATTTAATTTTTGGGTATTTATGTATTTATTGTATTATCCTTATTTAATGGGGTGTATGTTTCATAAGTTACCAAATCGGTAAGGGAATTTCTAATTTCAATTTCCACTCATTGGGTTTTACACAAACTTCATTGATTATTTTACTCCAATATTATGTGTGAGATCACTATTTATTTTTTTATTTAGTAATTTCCATTCCCCTTTGTGTGGATATAATTTTTATACACATAATCACTCCATTGATAAATTCTCAAGTCATCGATATGAACTTGATAAGATTAATGTTAACTCAATTTCCATTCATTGAGTTAAACAACCAAGTCATTAGTGTTGTTCTTACAAGAATATATGTGAATGTCCTCTGATTGATTTACACTGAATATCCAATCATGTTGAGTGTATTTATATTTTTCACATGTAATTATTTCATTGATTTATCCTTAACCTAATGATACAGTCTTTGTAATGGATTTCGTCTCAATTTACATTCAATTGAGACTTATTTGTTGTTATGCGCCAATTCACTCTTATATGGTGTATATACTATACTTTGACATAGTATATCATGAATCCCTTTATTATCATGATATTATAAATTTTTTATTACCCTAGTTATTTTTATTCATGGGTCTCTCATTTGGTTAGGAATTCTAACTAAAATATCATTTTAAAAGTTTTAAAGATTTATTCTTCTAAAACATTCCCAATAATGTCTTTGTTATAAAAATAGTGTTAAAGATTTATTTATATCGACATGAATGTTTTTAAATTAAAATTCCTCTTAAAAGTTTCAATGTTGCATGGGAAACTTTTATTCAAATAACTATTCTTAAGATCTTCTAGATAAATAGTGAGACTTTAAAATGTTTTTAAGAAAAATGAGATATTTCTCTCAAATAGTTTTACTGGTTATTTTCATCTATGACAATATACTTCATTATTATTGAATGAGGTCGATTTATTATAATACAATCTTCCATATTGTATTGAATGAGTTATGTTTGACTGTGGGTGTTCTATTTTTATACCATTCCTAGTTTGTGGTTAAAATACTGACATTTTGTATGCTAGTTTTAATATGAATGTTTAGATTATGTTTCACCCTTTTCATATTAAAAATTAATTGAACCTACTAAGTGATGGGAAGGGCCCTCTATGGCCCCTAGATGATTTGGTAGGTCTCATGAGACAAATTAGTATCTTGTAACAATTCCTGGAAAAAACTTATTCGTAGTCTTGGAACGAGGCATTGAATATATGGTTATGACGTCCGGCATTATGCATTCCCTCATTATGAAATTAGCTATTGATATTACATGTGATTATTTGACTAGTAGAATATCCATGTGAATCAGTAAATGGAATTATTTGATTTATATTTTCCATATTATATTGAATTTTAAGTTTAAAAGGATTTTGTTTTAGTCTTATACATTGCCTTAAATGTTTATGCTTATTCATGAAAGTTTCTGCTATATTTTTATTCTTACTGAGCATAAGATATCACCCCTTTATTATGTTTTCCTTTTACTAGGATGTGAAAAATTATATTATGACTGACCTTAATTGATAGGCTAAGGGATATGAGTGTGTTCAAAGGGGACACAATGTTGTTTTTTTATTTCATGATGTAATGTAAAAATTATGTAAGTATCTAGTACTTTGAAGGCTACTAAACTAATTTTCATTTTGATACTTGATCTCTTATGATCATCCCAATGTTATGTAATAATGCACTGATTCTAGGTAACGAGGGTTGGGGCGTTACAGTTTGAATCAGAGAAGTTTAGTACAAACCTTGTAAACTAGATTTAAAAAACTCTCATTAGAGAACATTACCCTAAGATAGACTTTGAGGGTTAGTATAGAAGAACTTCCTAGAATTTTGGTAATATAGAGATTTTGTGAATTTTACAAGAAATACATCCCTGTATGGATACAAGTAGATAGAGGTGTCTCTAGAACATATGTTTCTAGGGATAAAACCTAAAAATAACACTTTGAACTAGACTTGAATGGGAACTGGTGCATGACAATGGGTCTTGCTGCACTCTTGGTTATGACACTCCCGGGAGATATGCTTAGAATAATTCACATTTTCTTTACAAACCGATTTGAATGATTTTAATATAAGATGAGAATAAATAACCTTGGTTAATCTTAAGGTGTTTTATATTGAAAATAATGTGTTATGATATTCTCTAAATTATTTTATTACTATTGTTATTCACACTATGATTTTTGGTTTTAGTCAGTGGCTATATTTTAAGTAATTCATAGTAATATTTAACATGATGTACAAGGTGGGAACGATGGTGGAAATGAGAAATTAAATGGAATATTGATAGGTATAAAAGGTATCATGTTCATGCTGAAGCGGGTTTCCAAAAATATTATCAACAACAAATACATTAACCAACTCCCAAACTCAAAAAAGAAGAGAAAGGTGAAGAATGATAATATCTATAGTAGTGGAGATCATAGAGAAAAGAAAGATCAATTTCTATCATGTAGGAAATGTGGAATGCGACACCTAGGAAAGTATCTCAATGGAACAAATAAATGCTTTATATGTGGAAAATAAGGACATAAAGTAAAGAATTGCTGAGGAAAAGTGAAGAGTACTATGGAAGAAAATAAAAACGATCCTAAGAATCCATTTATAGTCATTTTTCATAAATGTAGGGGACCTGGGCATTACCCGAGTCAATGCTCTATTCTATAGGATAACCACTAGGTCAAGGAAGAACCTATGTGGAAATAAATTGATGATTAAATGTTTAAAAGAATTAATTCTATTTGTTGATGGGATTACCATGGAATACTTTTCTCCTGTATGTGTAACCCTATAGTTTGTTATATGAAAATTCTATTTGAGGAAGAATTTTTATTTTTTTGTGGATATAGTTATAAATAACCATTTGGGTTTATATGATCCTTAAATTTGATACAATTATAGGTTACTAATTTTTTGGAGAAAAATGCGAGGTATGAGATAACATTTGTGGTTAAATTATTTTATGGTTATTTTCTGAAATTTATCAAATTTTTATAATGTTATAAAATATATTTTTTGAAAAAGGACAATAAGAAGACCATGTGACAACCCGTCGCGTCGGACAAAGCTTCAAGAATCGAACCCACAACCAAGGTTTGATTGGGATTTATCGCATACCATTGGACTACATAAAGTCCCTGGTTAGTGTGAGTAATTATTTTTAGTTAAATGATTTTATTGATCAATAATAAGTTGATTTGGTATCTTATGTTTTATCAAATTGATATACTTAGTATAGTAAAATGATTTGGTGATTAAGTGATAAATGTTATTTTGGAAGATGTTTTCTCTGTTGGGAACTCTATATGCCTAAGAAAAATATAATACTATGGGATTTCATTTGAGGAGTAATGGTGGATTTTTATTTTGGAACAATCTATGTTTTTTATAGAGATTTAGGTTATTAATGGAAATGATTGACTTATCATATATAATATGTGATTTGGTTAATTAAACTTCAGTATGAGACTTTAATAGTAGTTGATGTTATTTGGAGATAAATGTTAAGATTTACTATGAAAGACTATGTGATTAAATTCTTCTGAGTTTTGGGTTTCAATCTTTGTTTGGATTATATTGAAGTATTTTAAGGACAATTGTTTATTGAATGGTCATTATTGAAATTTGGGTATTTTTTGTTTAATTTTGTAAATTAAGATTAGTATTTATTTCTATAAAGGATTATCCATTTTTGGGATTATATGATCTTTTACTAACCTTTTTTTTGGTTAAACTCTAAATACAAGGTAAATATATAGTTCATCCTTTGTATATTATGGGATTCTCTAGAAGTTGATTCTAGAACTTCAGGTGTGACCAAGTCATATTGAATACTCATAATTTGGAGAAATGATGATTTAGAAGTAGAAATTTATTAAAGGGTGAAACTCTACTTGAAAAGTAAGTATATCTCTTTACTTTCTTAGTCAAACTCATAAAAAAATTCCTCAAATTTATGAAATGGAACTTAAAATAAAAAACATTATCTGTTTAATTTTCCTATCGGGAAACTAATTATTGTGTAACCTGTCACATGTTTGTGGTTTTCTTGTTTTTAACTTTCTCTGGATTGTGTTTTCTATCAATCTCTTTTAGAACTTGACACTTTGTTTATCTTCTATATCCATGTCTTCCAATATGGAATCCTAGTGTGGGTTATCTAGGGTGACCTTTGTACTTATCTTTCTTTCTTTTAAAGTGATAGTTTTATTTACTCTTTTTCCATTGTAGGACATTCAAGGAAGTTACAAAGACCAATTTTAAAATGGCGAGGACACAACTTCCAAAAGGGGGGAAGAATTTAACACCCCAAGATTTCATAATAATTTATTTTCTTTAAAGTAATTCAATAGTTTGTGCTACATACAACACCGAGTTCGAGTGCACCACGACCTACCAAACAAGCTGTTCAAAAAGGGGAAATGAATAGTATTTACTAATTTTTGAATTTTATATACTCCATATAATTTTAGCATCCATAATATCTATTTCTTAGACATAATATAAGGATAAATTCAATTTTTCAGATAAAAGAAGTATTTTTCAAAAAATGCAATTTTACCGCCTTTTAATGGAGAACACTTTTCAAATCCCATATTTGACACTTTTATATATTAAATTTGACAAAATAAACTTCTTATTTATAATAATGATATAAAATTTTAGTTTGGATAAATTTTTGGTGCTTTTCTGATAATTTCCATATTTTGATTAATAGTGAAAATACTAAATTTTAATTGAAAGAAACTTTTTTAGTCAAAATAATTTGTAGTCTTAAATTATACATTTGAATTGTTTTGAAGTATAATTAGATTATGTTTTTATTATTTAATCCAATGTTGGTCATTGGAAGTAATTTTATATTTAAATTGTACATAAACACATATTAATCTTTTGATAGTTTTTACTTCTAAAAAACCTACTTTCTGGTTTTGACAACAGGGATATTATTTTAAATTAATTAATACACCTTATATGTTTTGAATTTGGTAAAATAGTCATCATTTTTGAATTTGTAATATAAAAATTATCTTTGGGTTAATTTTTTGTATTTTTCTAAAAACATTCAATTTTTTATGAATAGTGAAAAACACTTTGTTATTGTTTAAAGCTGAATTTTTATTTAAATAATTATTTTAAATTTAAATTTATTTTAATGTAAAAATATATACATAATAACTATATTAGTCCAATTTAATTCATTGAAGTCATTTTATAATAAGATTATATATATAAAAGTTTATTGAACTTTTTATCGTCTTTTTCCCACCTTCTAGGCACATTTGCAAATTTTCATAAAACATAATTTTACCTATTTTGTGAACTGAATTTAAAAAATTCAAGAGACACAGTTTATATAATTAAGTAAAATTTATTTCAATATGATGAAAACAATTATTTGTTAATAGTAACATTTGAATTTTATTTACCACGGTTAAAAGTAAATAGGATAATTAAAGGTAAAAATGATATAATAATCACCCCAAAACATGTCCTAATTATATTGGATAAGTTTAATTTGACCAAAATCAACCTTATTAATAAAATATGACCCATTTTATCCACCTGGATTAGATTAGGACATTTATTATTATTATTTTTAAAGAAGAGTTAAAAGTGTTATATTCAAATTTTAATAACTAAAACATTTTAAATATAGGGTTATGAATTAAATAAATTTTACTATAAATATTAATTAGAAATATAAAATTATTTCCTACATCAAGTTATTTTATTTATAATTTTTATACATTAAATAATCAAATTTATTTATGATACAATGATAATACAGTAATTACCTTATTAATGAAGGATTAAAATAATTGATATTATAAATATCAAAATAAATGTAAATTGAAGCTTTTGATGCATTACACTAATTTTATAGGTTAATATTACATTTTAGGGTTTATTTAAGGTATTTATTTTTAAGTAATCAAGTTTTTTTGACTTTCACAAAAACCAAATACTAAATAGTGTCAAAATTGACATAAATGGGTTTTAAAACAAATACTAAATTATTAAATGATATAATATTATTAAAAATATAAGGTTTGGACAAAGGACTTATATAATGATATATATGTCATTAATGAACCACTTGAGGTTCTATTGTAATTTTATAGTAAGTTTATTAACCATTTAATATAAAAATACAAGAAGACATGGTAAAAGTTAAACTATTTAACTAAGAATTAAATCTAAAAGATAAGGTTAATATGGTGACCTAAACTTGTCTAAAACCTATTTGTTGAGAATATTTCAACACATACCCAAATTATAATTGAAATAAATCCATTTATATCCATTATAAAACTAAAATAATTTTATAATAAAATAATATTTCATGATTTTCCTAAAGTGACCTTCACCTCTCTTATAAAAGGGTACTTCCTTTTCTCTCAAATTCACACATCCAAAGCCATTTGGATCGGCCAAACCCTACTCAAATATCCTCTCAACCACCATAACCTAAACCTATAGGCCTTACCTTGATCATAAATCCAACCAAATGATCCCTTTTTATCAAATCAAAAGAAAGCACCCAAAGAATAGGTAATAATTTCACCACCTATTTCAATGTTCTTTTCTTCTTCCACTTACTATTTCATTATAGTGTCCATACCAAAATAATAACTCCATTAAATTCTAAATACTGTGATGTTATTATAAATATGGTACAACCATATTCATTATTATATCCATTCTATGAATGACAAAGTCACCATACGTGAGTACGTACGGCTTACCGTCTCCACGTCGTGGTGTAGTTTGTTATTCAACACTTAATTACTTGGATGGGTATAATAATGAGTATAATTGATTTAAATAATAAATATAACATGTTAATTATTATTTATATATTATATAACATCCAATTACATACTATTTCACCATCAATAGAATGATATTGTTGCTCGTGCGTACGTAAGGATTACCGTCTCCACGAACGCAATGAGATTCATTTCCCATCATAACCATTCTAGAATAATTTTCATTTTATGATTTAAAATAATGTTTAAGAACATAATATCATTCTGGATATTAATCAAATACATCCTATCCATAACAAACATGACTTACTTAACAAAACATATAAAGGAAACCTAATCAGTTACCACTCGAAACAATGATACTACTGAAATATTATTAACAAAGAAATATTAAAAGATCCTATATGATATCATATTTATGTATATGGTTATTTTATAATTTAATAAAAATTATTTAACTATTATAAATAATGTTAACGTACCCTTGACTAAGTAAAATTACATGGTGAGGGGTTTTTATCTCACTTTTTTTTCCCGTGAGATTCATGCTATATGGCTACTATTTCCTTTTGTGTGGTGTATATACTACCCATGATTGTATTCCTTGTGTAATATAATTTAATTTATGGGTATTTACATCTTCATTTTATGATCCTTCTATCATGGGTTTTATTTTTTTAAGTTACCAAATTGGTAAGGAAATTTCTAATTTCAATTTCCACTCATTGGGTTTTACGCAAACTTCCTTGATTATTTTACTCTAAGATTATGCATTAAATCACAATTTATTTATTTATTTAGTAATTTACACTCCCCTTTGTGTGTGTATACTTTTGATACACATAATAAATCCATTTATAAATTCTCAAGTCATTGATATGAACTTGATAAGAGTAATATTAACATAATTTCCATTCATTGGGTTTAACATCCAAGTCATTGGTGTTGTTTTTACAAGAATATGTGTGAATGTCGTCTGATTGATTTACACTAAATATCCAATAATATTGTGTTTATTTATATTTTTCACACATAGTTTTGTCATTTATTTATCCTTAACCTAAGGACACAATCCTTATAAGGGATTTCATCTCAATTAACATTACATTGAGGCTTCTTTATTTTTAGGCACCAATTCACTTTTATTTGTATATATACTATACTTTTAGATAGTATATCATGAATCCCATTATTCTTGTTATATAATAAATTTTTTATTACCTTTATTATTTGTATTCAATCCTCGCTCATTTGGTTAGGAACTCTAACTAAAATATCATTTTAAATGTTTTAAAGATTTATTCTTTTAAATATTTTTCATTAATGTCCATGTTTTTAAAATGGTGTTAAGGATTTATTTATATAGACGTTAATTTTTTAAAATTAAAATTCCTTTTAAGAGTTTTAATGTGTTATGGGACACTTTTATTCCAAAAACTATTTTTAACATCTTCTTGATAAATAGTGAGACTTTTAAATGTTTTTAAGAAAAAGGGGGTATTTCTCTCAAATAGTTTTACTGATTATTTTCATCTATTTAAATATAGTTCATTATTCATGATTGAGGTTGATTTACTATATTAAAATATTCCATATTGTATTTAATGAGTTATGTTTGACTATGGTTGTGCTATTTTTTACCATTCATGGTTTGTGGTTAAAATATTGACATTTATTGTTCTTGTTTGAATACAAATGTTTATATTATGTTTCACCCTTTTCATATGAGGAATGAATTGGACCTAGTAATTGGAAGGAGGGGCCTGATATATCCCCTAGATGCATCTGTTGGTCACATGAAACAAATTAGTGTCTTTTCACAAGGCCTTGACAAAAAATTTATTTGTAGTCTTGGAACGAGGTCATGACTATGTGGTTATGATGTCTAGTATTATGCATTCCATCATTATGAAATTATATATTAACATTACATATGATTATTTGACTAGTAGAATATCCATGTGAATAAGTAAATGGAATTATTTTATTTATATTTTCCATATTATATTGATTTTTATGTTTAAAAGGCTTGTGTTTTAGTCTTATACATTGGATTAAATGTTTATGCTTATTTATGAAAATTTATGCTATATTGTTATCCTTAGTGAGAATCTATGCTCACCCCTTTCTTATGTTTTCTTTTTCACAAGATGTGAAGAATTATATTATGATTTAATTACAGGTATAGGCTAATGGATATGAGTTTGTTCAAATATGACACAATGATGTTGTTTTTTTATTTCATGATGTAATGTAAAACTTATGTAAGTATATTGTACTTCTAAGGCTACTAAACTAATCGGTATTTCGAGACTTGATCTCTTGTGATCATTCCAATGTTGTGTAATAATTCACCGACTATGGGTAACTAGGGTCGGGGAATTACAAGACTAGTGAATATGAAGAGAGCTTCAAGTAATTAAAAAATATTCTCACCACTGCACTAGTCCTCACACTACCTTTAAGTGGACAAATTTTCCTGGTATACAGTGATGATTCAAAGAATATCTTGGTCTGTGTACTAATGAAAAATGATAAATTGATATCATATGCCTCAATGTATTTTAGATTTCATGAGCAGAACTATCCAACACATGATCTTTAGTTGGAATTAGTTTTCTTTAAATTGAAAATCTGGAGGTATTATCTCTATGGGGATAAATGTGAAATATATATGGATCATAAGATCCTTAAGTATAGGGAACATAATATAAACCAAAGAAGATGGTTGGAGCTGATCATGGAATATGACTGCCCAATCCAACATCATCTTAAGAAAGAAAATAAAGTGGTAGATTCTCTAATTTGAAAGGATTTAAGAATCTTATCAATGATAATAATTTAAAATGATCCAATATTATTATACTTGAAAAAGATAGACATGGGAATCATGAAAGAAGTAACATCACAATTCCTTTCTCAAATGATTAATCAACCATCCCTTGTGGAGAATATAAATAATTCAAAAATAGATTATGTGGAAATTCAAAATAAGTTGGAAGCTATAAGAAAAAATAAATCCTTGGAGTTAAAAATTGATGAAGAAGGATTTGAAAATTTCGGGAAAAAACTATATATACCATCAAATCCTAAGATAAAGAGGGATCATTTGAATGATACACATAGATCAACCTTCTCTATCTACCTAGGGAGCATCAAGATGTATTGAGATATCTGATATCACTATTAGTTGGAAAAATGAAGAAGGAGATCACAGAATATACATAAAAATTATTGGTATGTGAGTAGGTGAAGGATGAAAGGAAAATTTATAAGTTTATGATACAAACTTTACCTATACCTACATGTAAATGGGAAAACATCAACATGGACTTTGTCTCTGTATTACAAATACATCAAAAGGAAATAATTATATAAGGGTTATAGTGGATTGGCTTATAAATATTTCTCACTACATTACAATTTGAGAGGATTTTTCACCCTAAAAACTTGCAAGGATATACATTATATAAGTGTTTAGGTTTCATGGAACACCACTATTGATTATATCATATCAAGATCCAATATTTACCTATAAATTTGGGAAAATTCTCCAATATACTATAAATACTATGTTGAACTAAATTATAGCTTATCACCCAAAACTAATATCTAATATGATCAAACTATCCAGACACTTTAGAATATATTGATATAATTTTTGATGGACTTAAAAGGAGGATGGGATTAACATCTTCCACTGGTTGATTTATCATAAAATAATTGTTTCCACTCAAGCATCAAAATGGTTCCATAAAAATCCCTTTTATGGGAAGAGATGTAGAACCCCTACATGTTGGGATGAATTTGGTTAACGTAAGTTGGTGGGACCTAAAATGATCAAGGAAATGGTAGAAAACGTTAAGACCATTTAGTAACACATCATGCATACTTAATGTTGTTATAAAATCTACATCTACAATCATTGAAGGGACCTAGAGTTTTAGGTTGGATATAAGATATTCTTCTACATATCTCCATGGAATGGATTCATGGGATTTGGGAAGAAAGGAAAGATAAGTCCCAAGTACATCATCTCCTTTGAGATTCTTGATCACAACGAAGTCATGCAATATCGACTAGCACTCCCACTAACCCTATCTCAAGTACACAATTTATTCTATGTATCCTTATTAAGGAAGTATATACAAGATCCCTCAAAAGTAGTGAATTTAGAGGTGGTATAGTTATAAAACAATCTCTCTTATGAGGAGAAATCAGTGAAGATCTTGGACCACAGGGATAAATTTATGCACAAAAAGACAACTCACCTTGTCAAAGTAGTATGGAAAAACCATAAGTACGAGGGGGAAACATGGGAACCAGAAAAAGCGATGAAGTAGAAGCACCCTAATCTATTTTCACCTTACTATGTAAAATGAAATTTTTTAGGGATAAATATCTTAAGGGGGGAAATGTAATGACCCATAATTTTTCCAATGTATTTTCCCTTAGGAATATATAATTGTGTCAAATTTAGTAATATAATATTATATAATTCACACATACCAAATGAAGAAACCAAAAACAATTATTATAATAATTATAACATTAAATTAAATTTAAAAATATGGCCTTATAATTAAAAGTATTACAATGGTACAAAAAATAAAAAATAATAAAAGGAAAATTTAGATTTGCTTGTTCCCCTAGAATAATCACACTCGCTAACAACACTATAGAAATAAAGAAAAATATTAGTAATGCAATATTCATCTTAAAAATGAAAATATATATAACCTTGAGATAAAATATAATTGAATGAATAATGAATGAAACATGAGGTATTTATAGGAATTTGAGAACCCATATGACCGTTGGAATGGTAATCTGACCATTATAATAGTAACCTAAGAATTGGAATAGAATCTGATTGTTATGAATAGTAACATGAACATTAGAATAGTAACCTCACCTATAGAAATGTAAAATATTATTTAGGTATCTTATAAAATGAAAATATAGCATATTTTTATTATGATACAAGTAAATAAATATTTTCAAAATGATAAATTAAGTGTTTGTATTTTTGTAAAACAAAAATGTTTTAATTAAATTTTTATAATATTGATTTAAATGAAGTTTAATTCTCATAAAATTTATTTATAAATTAATATTAATTTTTATTATAATGATGAGATATTGTTATGAGACTATAAGTAATTTTTCAAAGGATCATATTATCAATCATAGTATTAAAATTAATATTTTTCAAATAAATGAGAATTTAATTTAAAAGTTAAATTTATTATATTCAGAAAAAAATCATAAATTGTATTTAATTTTGAAATCTAAACATCAAAAAATGGTTAGGGTGTTTTTTTGAAATTTTTCAAAAATAGATGAATTTTTTGTTAATTTTGAAATATGATAAAATATAGTATTTAACATTATAATTTAATACATGAATTTTTTAGTTTTGATTGATGTAATAACCCACTAGTTCAAACAAAAATGTATTATTTACTATATATAGTCACAAAAATCAATACTATTGATAGTATTGAGTCAAAATAATAAACTAATGAATATAATATTCAAAAAAATCCATTTCTTCCCCTTATAAATACCACCACTCATAACCTCTTCTCCTTGTAAATCATAAGAAATGGATTTTACCAAAATTTTACCGAATTAAATTCCCAATACTCTCCTTAATTTTCATGTTCTACTGGTCTCATCCAAAGACCAATTCAAGGGGCATTAATGGATATCTTGAGAAGAGGTGACCAAAAAAGGTGGTAAAAATATCGACTAACCTCTTTAACTATATTCTTCTTCTACCACCCCATATAATCCCCATACACATAAATATATTAACATAGGTATCCTAAATATAATGATATGTTATTATTATTGTGGAATATTAATCTTCTACCCTTTTTTCTTTTGCCTCCAAAATGAAATCATTGTTTATAAAATGCTTGGTTCACCGCCTCCATGAACAATGCACTTTTTTTATCTACCACCTTCAAGGATGGTTATAAAAATATCATAATGGTTAAATATGATACTAATAAGTATTTTATAAATTATTTTAATTTATTTAATCTTTTAATAATTATTTAATTAAATAAAATGAATCTTGTTCTAGACATTTGATAAAACAGCCGAAATGAATTAACCATATAACATTGTCATTTTTACTAAAAGAATCTTCCCTATATCATAACACATATGGTTATTTGGAAAAATTATAATTTTTTTAAGTATATGAATACCATTTCATCTCACTTCTAGAGTTGTAATCCCATTTTAATAGAACATCAATAATTACCTGTGAGTGATCCGACCTTGGAACCCTGAAATGAACACTCCCGGAACAACAAAATTAAACATTATATCTCATTGAAATGGTTATCAATAAAAATAATAAATTATAGTAAATAAAATATAGATAAAAAAATTTATTAATTAAGTAATTAATGAAAAAAAATTATTATCCTAGATGTTAAGTGCGAGTGTTGAACAGATTCAGATATAAGGTAAGGTATCTCCCTGAACCCCTATTTTCTTTAGGTTGTGACAAATTATCTCTAACTAAATTTATCTCCCTTTTTAATGTTAAGAAATTAATTTAAATTCTATATATCTTTCTCTTTTATATTTACCTATCCTATTATCCCTAAATTTTATGAGGCAATACATTCCATAACTTCAATTCTCAAATGGAACTCATTTCTTTCAATGAGTAATTTTATGTTTATTCCTTAAGATTGATTACCTTTCATGGCACACATAATCATGTATATGTTATGATGGTTTCTCCTAGATAGTGCTCCAGTTCATTATGGGACTTTGTCCACCATGTGATATTGTCTCTTTAGTTATATTTGAATTATTTTTATGCCTTTTTATATATTACTTCCACTTTCTTAGGTTTCCATGATCATCTGATACCATGTTCATTATATTATTATCCCATGTGATATTCATGAGCCTTGTCTTTATGATATCATTTTATGTCATTTGAATCAAAATTTATTATTCATTGTCATGTTTATTCTCTTACTAGGCTTTTATCGCACTCCTTTCTTTTATATATTCCCCAGGTTATCTTATACAGTTTTAGGAGCTCAAAGGAATTTAGGAGTTCATTATGAAGATTAAAATAAAGAAATTTTATTTTAGTTTCTTGTTGAAGTTTTATGTACCTAGTCTTCCAAAGAAAAGGCCTATCGATCATTTGGTTTTATTTAATGGAATATTTATGTTAAAAATCATGTAATTATATGTATAAAATGCTTGGGTTGCTATAGAAAACTAAGAACATGACATGTAAATTTATGTGTCTATACATGATGAATAAACTCACCCACTCTTGTCAATTTTACCAAGAGAAAATCGAATAATTCTTAGTAAAAAATTCATATGCATCACTCGAGGTGAAATTGGTCAATATAACAACAAAAACCAAAACAAAAATCCCACCTATGAAAACATGGACCTTCCCTATACTTGGATTTTCTAATCCTGGATAAAAGTTCCAAACCAAGTCCTAAAAATTCCCTATCTTTGATATACCAAGCCCTAAATAATCATACAAAACAGAAGGGGCTCTAATATCATTTTTTGAAGCTCTTAATCAGATCGTCTCACTTGGGCTAATTGGATTCCATATAACCTCATTCGTGCATACCAATATGCAAGATTGTGCCCACTAGAGAAGTGGAAATAAGCATAAATTTGTGTAGACTATGTCCTTAGTAACATATAACAATTAGATAATGCATACAATAATACAAGCAACAATCAAACTAAATGGTGGAACTAAAATGAGGAAACAAAAACATTAAGCCATGATATAAAAAATGGAATAAAATAGTACATAATCAAAGAGATCCCCACATGAGAAAAACCCTATATAAAAAATAAAAATAAAAATAAATAAAGAGGCATCGCCACAAAAGAATTATAGAGCCTATCTCGGTATCACCTTGACCAACCTGCTCCTCCAATGAAATTACCCTAAACGGGTCTCTTTTCCTCATCTAAATCCCTAACCAAAAGATTCTATATGCATGCTAAGATTATCATACAGGGTGTGAGTAAAAACCCAATAGGACACCAAAAATGTGTCATTATCATAAGTATAGGATTAATATAAAATTGTATGTGATGGTGGAATATAAATACAACACACATCACATACACCACATTTATCACTCAGGTCATAGACTCATCTAGCACTATGACTCATCCATACATACTCAGGAGGTCCATCATTACACTAACCCATTCTTGAAGATTCTCGAGAGGTCCATCATCACACCAACCTATCCCCTTGTACTCTAGTTAGGTCACAGTCAATCACATTGACCCATCCCCATGGACTCTGGGGAGGTCACAGTCAGTCACATTGATACATTCCTGTGGAAATTGGGGAGGTCACAAATAATCATCAAGCAATGGGCATACACATGCATCAAGGCCACACAAGTGGTGAAACTCATAATTTCACAAATTTTGTTCTGTAATTAAATATTTTAATCAAAAATAATAATATTTTAAGGATAATTCTCAAAATTTTAGGTTTTATTAATAGTTTAATCTTAATTGTGAAAATAGCCTAATTTTGGAATTTAAATATTTTTATATCAGATTGGTATTTAGGCCATAACTTCTACACTAATCCAAATTGAAAAATCCCTTTTTTAAGATAAAATATATATTTTTCTTAATTTTTTTTCATCTAGAACCAAATCCCAATCAAACATTTTGAGACCCAAAACCATCTCACAATACAGACCTCAAAATATGTGCACAAAATGGATCACTTTTTAATATGGGACAATATCTCAAAAAGTATTGAACCAAATGAGCTGAAAATCAACATGGGGATATCTAAATTTTCATGTAAATTTTTTTATAGTTTTTTTCATGGATGATTTTTCCTCTTTAAATTCCATAAATTTATGGGAACTCGATATATGGGAATTCAAACAGACACCATGGCAGAAATAATTTTCAGAGTAAAATTATCATAACATTCTCTATAAGTGTTGAAATAGGATGAAATTTTGTGGGGTAATGTGAAATAAAATGAACAATAGATTTCAAGAAGAACTGTTTTAAAAAAAATTAATTTATTTTGTATGCTAGTTTTAAACTTCTGGTGGATAGATTTCAGAGTTAAAATGAGCACCCCTCTCTCAATAAATATGTACCTCATATTACATTAAAAGTGATAGCCATTTCTAAGGGGATAAGGTGGAATTTAGGTACTGTATTAGTTATTTATATTTTAAATATATAATAATTTATCTATCTACTTTTTCATTTATTCTTTTTAATTTTTTTCATTTTCATTCCTCTGTTGTTTATTTCTCTCTCCATGTAAATAGAAAACTAACTTTGGTGCTTTTTAGAAGAAAAGTAGCAGTGGATGGTTGAGTTAACTATAATGAAATGTTTATATTTATTCTATTATTAGAATTTAATTAGTAGATAAACCAATTTTGGTGAAGTTATCACCCCGATTTATCTTTTATTTTGATCTTCTTCTCATTTACATTTATGCATGTTGATCATTATCATAATATTGCATGTTGAGGGTCGTTGTATCATTATGGTGATTTTGTGAGGTTTATTATCCCACATTTGGAGGGTTGGTTTTAGGTAATTAAAATTTTAATGTGATGGTGTATATTGATAGGTTTTATCTCTATATTTAATTGGATAATGAAATTAAATTTTCAAAGAACGATGATAACATCATCGTGAACTCCTAAGAATGAAAACATATGCTCACCAATATCTTTGTGTGTATTTTTTATTTTTTATTTTACAATATTTTTATATCATATATATATATATATATCATTAATTTTTCATCCCCCACCCCCATCCATCATTATATAATTTTATTATTTATTATTAAATTAGTTATTATATAAATAGTGACAATATAAAAATGGTTTTTGTGAGCGGCCTCTTCGAGAGATCGACCCTAGGGTGCAGGATATGGTGAATTCTTATATAATAATAAAAAATTGGTGAGGTATCCATAGTAAATCACTCTCATAAATTTGGAACCATTTCTGTGGAGTCTAATATCTTACACTAACTATTTTTCATAAAAACCCAAAAAATCATAAATTTCAAAAGAAAAGGTTTCATTGATAATGAACCCTCTTCTTATTTGAGTGAAATAACTCAAATTTTAGCAACACAAGTGTAAGGTTTTTTTATTTTTAATGGAAACATATAATAATTCAAGGTTATTATAGAGGACTTTAAATAAGAATTGGAGTAATCAATTTTTTAATCCTTGGCTAAGTAGATCAAAGAATTATCACACTACTTTCTGAAGTTCCAAAAAGAGGAGGCCAAGGAAAAAAAGATCTTATATTTCCTAAGTTTTTATTAAGACATCATTAAGGTGGAAATTTAACTACACATCCCTTATTTACAAACAAATTATAAAATCTTATAAGAGAACTTATAATAAGATCCAAAACATGAAGTTGATCAGTTAAAGGGAGTATACTTAAAAACAAATTCACTTGTTTATCATTTTATACTGTTATCAAATCCAATTCACTGCCCTCATTTTTATTTTATAGAATCAAAACCAATTATTTCTCTATATAGTGATAATGAGGATAAAGTTTCCACCACTAATGGGAATATAGTTTTTTAATTTCATGAATAAGAAGAAAAAGAAAATTCAAGGTGCATGTGGTGATCATACTCTCTCATCTTCATCAACATTCATATCACATGGAGGAGGACACTATGATATTTTATAGGGAGAAACCCTAAATTCTTTACCTTCACCTATAAACCTTAAATTCGTTATCTTTTCTCCACATGGGTTTGGTAAATTAATTATTTTATTTTGGGTTCCCACTCTTAGTGTCCACTTATGGATGTTAGAAGAAATAACCAGTACTGGTTTCTAAGTAATAAACCCTATACACCTTTGGATTTAATATAAAGTATTAAAATTGTCTTACTCGGGGGAGTAGAAACTTAGAAACAACTTGGGGGGTCAAAAAAAGTTATATCCCTCTTCTTTTCCCTTTCACTTTATTTTTCAATATTTTTCTTATGTTTTGTTTAGTTATTTATTTATAGGTTTAATTGGTAGCAGCTAGAAGCTTAACTCAGTGTTTCCACTTGAAAATAAATTTAGGTTTTATATTTCCTTATCTTTGGTTTTTATACTCTTAAATTTTTATTTGGTTGAGATTAATTAACAAGTAGTTAAATTTTAAATGTGGGGGAGTTTCAATATGTTTATTATTTTTTTATGTCTTTCTTTATATTTTTATTTTTTAGGAACTTTGAGCTTTAATGAATATTTTTTTCATTTTATCACTTGAATTTATTTTGAGACAGTTTTATTGATTTTGGATAAAATGGTTTTAAAATGATTATTGATGTGGAAACTTTTCATTTAATTTAATTTTCAATAATTTTTATGATTTTGGCCAATTTTTTAAATCCATTCCCATGAAACGCTTACTAAAATTATGTTTTCCCATCTTATGAGGTATTCTAAAAACTTTTGATATATTCTTCCTAATTCCCAAAATTTATTGAGATAAACTAATATTTTTTATGAGAATAATAAACTTGGATTATTCTCTTTCAAATTTGTGGATTTCATAAAAAAATTATATGATTGAGGAATTTTTTTAGAAATCCATGTTTTAACTTGAGACCTAGATTTACATTTACCCATTTTTATCCCTTAGAATCCTGGAGTGTCTTATAGTTTTAAGCCACATTACAAGCTAATTTTTCCTTAAAAACCTCAATCCTTAGTATTTTTTCATGTATATCTTAAGTTTATGTGTGGGGGAAGAACCATTAGTGTGTGTTCTTTAGGATGTACTTCATTTTTGGGTGATGTGAGGTGTGTGTCATCATTTTAGTTAGTGTAGAGAGAAAACTTGGGCATGATTCATTACTTCATTTTTCTTTACTTGTATCATCCAGTTATCCATTAAAATAAAAATTGAAAAAATAGAGAAAAAATAGAAAAATAAAAAAATGAAGATACTTTTGATTTATTGATTGTGCTTACTTTTGTGACTCAAGTCCCTCTTCAAAATAAAGGGCATAAATTTTTATTTATTTATTGTATTTAATTATCATATCATCATCTATGAAAAAAAATAAAGTGAAATAAAAATAGAAATTTGATGATATCATTAATTGTAATCATTTCATGACTCAAGTCTCATATCAAAAAGAGGGTGGTGTTGTGTTTTGTTTTTAATGGTAATTGAGTGATCTATATTTCTTTTTTCACTTTAATATTTGTGTTTTGGTATTGAAGAGTTAAACCACATCTTTCTAGCCTTAAATTTTTAAATTTTTTTACCCACCAACCCATTAACATAGAGTTTACCTTGAAAAATACCTCATAATTAATAACATTTTTTTGACTCAAGGTGTATATAGATGAGAATTTTCACAATCCTATGGTTACACATGAGCTTTCCAAGTATGATCATAACTCCATATTTAATTTATCTTGGGAGAAGAGTGACATGAATTTCAATGTGAGTTTGGTGTGATTGGGTCATGGAAGGTTTTTTGTGGTTGAATGAATTAAAATATTATAGATGAAAATGAAATGGGATTATTTTTAATATATTAGACATGATTAAATTCCATTTTGAAAAAGTTCTTGGAAATTTTCTCACTTTTAATTTCGATGTAGAATTTAATTTGGATATTTGATTATTTATTAGGAGTGTAATTTTTAAGTGTGGTGGATTGATAACATCAATAATTTAACATATATTATAATGTAATTAAATTTTTTAATCCCAATAATTTCATAGTTTAATGGTAATTGTCATAATATTAGGTTTTATTATCAATTTGATCTTAATTGTGAAAATGGACTAATTTTGGAATTTATATACTTTTAAATCATATTGGTATTTCGGCTATAACTTCTTCTACAATAATTGGAATTACAAAATTCATTTTTTTGTGATCAAATACATGTTGGGGTTCATTTTATTAAACTAGAACCAAATTACAATCCAATATTTTGAGGCCCAAAATCAACTCACACTCTAGGCCTTGAAATCTATGTACATAATAGACCACTTTTAAATATGGGTCTATATCTTACAAAGTAACGGACCAAATGTGGTGAAAATTCATGTGGGATATCCAACATGCTCAGGAAATATTTTTAAAACTATGTACATATGTGATTCATCTAATTTAAATGACATAAATGGGATGTAAACTTAGTGCATTGGGATTTGAAAAGTTTCTAGAAAAAAATTAATTTCCCGAGTAAAACTATCATAGTATTCTCTATAATTGTCCAAGTAGACTAAAATTTTGTGAGTCAATGAACAAGAAAATGAAAAAAAACTTTAGATAAGAACTATTTTAAAAATTATTCCATTTATTTGGGATATTAGCCATGAAATTATGGAGGATATATTTTGTAGTGAAAATGAGCACCCCTCTCCCTATAAATATGTACCTCCTCTTCCATTCCAAGTGATAGAAATTTTCAGTGGGATAAGGTGGATTTTAGATATTGTAATAGTTATTTATATTTTAAATATATATTAGTTTAGATCTATTATTCTACATTTATTTTCTTTTCTTCTTTCTCTTTTGTGTTCTTCCACTATGATTTTCTCTATCCATGCAAATGTAGAAGTAACTTCAGTGCTTGTTCAAAGAATAGTAGTGGTGGATTCTTGAGTTCATTGTGGTTAAATTTTTCTCTTTATCATATTTAGAGAATTTTATAATTAGATAAACTTGTTATATGGAAGTTATCACCCATTTTTATATTATTTTATGATCTTTTTCTAGTTCACATTTATTACACTCCATCATTATCATAATATTGCATGCAGAGGGTCGTTGTAGCATTGTGGTGATGATGTGATGGAAATTATCTCACATATAGAGTATTTATGTGGATAAATTATAATTCAAAAGGGAATTTGTCAAGTTATAGGTTTTATCTATACATTCAATTGGATAATTGTATTAAAGTTTTAAATAAACATGATAGCATCGTCATCAAATCCTAATAATGTAAACATATTCTCACTAACATATTTGTGTGGGTTTTTTATTTTATATTTTATATATTTTTATATCATATATATATATATATATATATATATATTATTCATTTTGAACTCATCCCCCCATCAATATATTATTTTATTATTTAGTATTATATTAGTTATTAGATAAATAGTGACAATAGAAAAATGGTGTGTGTGATCATCCTCTTTGAGAGATCTGGACTATGGTGCACATTATGTTGTATTCATTGGTAATAAAAATTTATTGGTGAGGGTTTTATGAAAAATCCCTATCACCAAAAAGTAATGGGATATTCCACAATCATAACTTGGCCTAACATCTCAGTCACAATGGACATCATCATCATAATGAGACCAAACCACCTCACTCATGGTCAACCTAACATCACACATTAAGATAATCCATATCTCTCATGGTTATTCTAAATAATATCATGAATACAAACATCATCACACCACCTCATTCTATCCCTTTTCAAACATAGACGGCACATCCCAATCTAAATAACTCATGTGGATATCCCTACCATTATCGCTTTTACATGGATCTCATTCATCGATTCAAAGGTACCTAAACAAGAGGATTCACCACTCAAACCCCTATGTAATCTATATCATCCACCATAGGCTTAACCTAGCTTCAACATCTCATTCCAACATCATTTACCATATCAAACATCCTTATGCACATACATGTTACAAGGATCTCTTTCACTATTTTCAAGTCATACACATCAAACTACTCCTCTAAGGGATCTACTATATTTATAAGTACCTCAACCACTATATTTAACACCAAAATAAAAGGTTTCATAGGGATATTCACACACACACATGAAAATCATGGCATAAAATTCCATAAAAAGGTAGTAAAATGGTAAGGACTTCCTACCTCAAGCATGTTATGCCTATTGGGTCACTAGTATATCTAATTTTTAGTTTTATTTATCTTTTGGATCATTCATATATTTCTTGAGTGTTGTGAGTCAGAAATGGATGTTTTGGGGAAGAAATAATAGGCCACATAGTTGGAGAACATTTTGAATAATTGTGCAGCTAACCGTGTGAGGGTGTTAAATGTTGGGAAAGTGAAAGGTTTGAGCACAGTTTTTCAAACTATGCACTACTCATTGGAAACTGTTCGGGTTGATTTTTGGGGAGATAGTAGCCATGTATGGTTGTGACATTGTTTTTATAACCATGAAATCAAACCATTCATCCTATCTAGGTCACTTAAGAATGGGATTTTACCATTTTTTCCCAGTTAACTTTTATGAGTTTTGGCAGACATTTTTCTTCCCCATCATGCATAGCCCCCTATACTTGGTGGTGTAGCTTCCCCTATCCCTTGGTGGGGGATTTATCCTTGTATGCAAGGTGTTTTTTCTTGAGGTAAGTAAATTTATTGAGTTTTCTTTCTCATTTCCCCTTTTTCATGTTTGTTCTTCCATTTTCATGGAATTCTATGACCCTGGGAGGGGTGTTGGCCAATATAGGGTATATAATGGGGTGTAAAGTTTTGTTTTTTGTGTATTATGTGTATGAGTCCTTGATATTCATATTATGGGTGTTCATCATTTAAGGTTATGAAATTTGGAAGCGAATATGAGGTAGTTTTATCTATTTAGGGTAATTTTCCATGGCTTACCTTTAAATTAAGAATCTCCTTTGGTTTTTGTTATTTAAATTACCATTGAAATGGTATATGGTTGTTTTTTATTCAGTTTTTGATGTGATTTATGTATTGTTTTGTAAATTTTTGTGTTTAAAGAGGGTTTTCTAAATGTTTTTTTCTTATTTTCACACCAAGTGTCTGTTAAAATTGATCAAAGAGTTTTAATGGATTTGAAATGGATTTTAAAATGGTTTTATAAATTATTTTTCCTTGTGGGAAGTTGTTTTATGAAATGGGATTTTTTTTTTTGAAAATGGATTTTTAAATTGACTGTTTTGATATGGAACATGTTTGTGGTTACATTGGCATTGAGTAGCATAAGGGTTGACTAGGGGGTGAGAGACGGGTTGTTTGAAGAACCATAAGATCCTTCAAAGGTAAGACTATGCGAGTCTCCACTTTAGTTTCCAATAGACCATGAGAGCATTTTGGTAGGAATAATGTGAGAACATCTATGATTTTTTGTCGATAGACCATGAGAGATCTTGGATTTGGGACTGGGGAAGATCATGAGAGATTATTTTATTTCCTATCCAGATAGAAAACTTGTTAGAATCACTTACAATAGGACTTATGTTTAGAGACCTAGATGCAAATTACTCATGATGGGTTAGTTCAAATTCTTTATGCATTATATTATTTTCTTTTTTATGTGATGAGATATTCTATGACCATTTTCCATTTATATGGTTATATGATAATGATGTTTATGATCTCTATTTTATTATTCCTATTTGGATATGTTGAGCATGTTGTTCCTTGGGTGTTGTTTATTTATTTGAGCCATGTTGGAGATTGTTCTAAAAAACCATTTTTGTTTGAAATGTAAAACCAAATAGATTTCAAAGGGTTATTTAGAAATGGGGTGTTTTCAAATTGGTTTGTTTTGAAATTGTGTTAAAACTATTTTATTGGTTTTCATGGATAAAATCATTAATAAGATTCATGGTGGTATCCTATTTGGATTTGTGCCTCACACCCTATATATTCCATTGGGAATATGTAAAATTTATTTTGTAGGACATAGTTAAAGGCCAGGAAACCATGTACCTGGGTGGCTCTTCATGATTAATATCTTCAATATTTTAGTAAAGGAGATGTAGTTCAATAGAGTGGTATTATATGGAGTTGTTTTTTTTTTGTTTTTACCCATTAAGATGTATGTATAAACCTGATTTTTTCATGTACCTGTTCTTTTGAGTTTTCGGATTTAGACTTAAGATACCATGTATATGGTCTTATGGAATGTTTCGTTTGTTATGTACATTATTTATTATGGTATTTTTTTAATATTATGTTGTATTTATCTAGATTTTTTATTATTCTTCTTTACTCTAATTATGTTATCATGGCCATCCCATTTCATAGATGGGTCATACTAGTTTACCGTGGGAGAAAATATTCCCAAGATATTGTTGGTTATGATCGGTGCTTTCACAAGCCCATGTAAATCGAGAATGCACTTCAGACCATGTGGAGAGCCATCTCGAGTGATATTTTGGGTTGTCTTGGTTTGGTTCATTTCAAAATGGTATTAGAGCCTGGTTATTATTTTGGGGTTTAGTGCTATACTGGATCAAGGATCATCAGAGCTCAAGAGGTAGAAATGGGGGAGTGCCTATACAGATCTTCTTTTGTCAAACCTCAAGTTTTCATGGGTGGTTAGTGATTGTGGTTATGTTTTGAGCCTAGTTATGGGTTGTTTTGATAAATTTTTTGAGTATTTCACAGTCGACGTTGAGTCTAAGGGTAACCCTAGGGGATTTTTTGAGTTTTTGGAATAAAATATGTAGGTCTGAAGTAAGTTCACAATTAGTGTTCATAGGTATTAGTAACTATTTGCATCCTATTTAGACTTATTTTCTAAACCTATAGTGACACATTCATAGTTGTCACATGGTTTTCCAAACTATGCGGCCAAATCGTTCACAGTTGGAAATGCTTGTAATTTTTTATGGTTTTCCTCCTTTCTTATTTTGAATTTCGTGTGATAATAGTGTTGTTTTTTGTTTCACATGATGGGGGTTTATTTTGGATCTTTGATGTGGTTTGTGATTGAATTATGATTAATAGATCTTGTGTTTGGTGTCTTATAGACAATTCCTTTTGGAAAGACCTCATCGAGTCATAGAAAGGGAGTTGTGGAGAATACCCTATAGTAGAAAACTCCTATTAATATAGATTTGGTGGAGTTGTTGATTCATACAATTAAATCCTTGGTTCAATTGTGTAGTCTTGAGTAGACATGGATGGTAAGCCATGATCAAGAGTTTACAATGAAAAACACACTGGTGTTCTATGGTGAAAAGTTACCCAATGATACTGAGGATTGTTTGGATCATATCAACCAAATATTTGAGTTCTTGAAGACCAATGAGACCTCTATAGTAGTATTAGACACATATGTGTTGTAATTATTAGGTAGTAATTAGTGGGAGTTTATGGTACTTTTGAGTAGGAATGAGGATCTCATGTGGACCACTTTCAAGGTTGATTTTAATAAATAGTTCTACCCATAGACCTTGAGGGTAGTGAAGGCCCGCGAGTTTCTAAATTTAGAGCATGGGGATAATTTAGTGATAGAGTATGCCAACTATTTTACCAAGTTGGTTCATGTTTCTCTAGATCTCCTCATTAACAATTACCTCAAGTCTTGGCATTTTGAGATAGGATTGAGACCAGAGATCATATCTAGGCTCATACTTATTTGTTTACTGGCCTACTCAAAGGGGGATGAAAAGGTGACTATTACAGAGACAAATATGACTATTAATATAGGTCTTAGTGGTGTTCTATAAGTGAGTGGAATCTAAAGTTATTTTTCAGGGAATAAGTTGTATCGGGATGAGTGTAAGTGGGGCAGTGGCAAGAGTTTCCAATAGTCATAGAGTTCATCTCCTGTGACTTCTTCAGGGTGTAATCTGGTTATTAGTTATCAATGAGGGAGTGTTGGACTAACTAGGCCTCATTTCCAAAGACTCCAAGGATATTCCACTAGTGTGGGAAGACAATCCATCTTTAATACTTTTATCAGTTGTCTTCTTGGGTGAGTGGTGTGGGATCTACTTTTTCAAATAGATCTCATTTGTAGTCAGATACTCACAAGGGTAGAGTATATCACCCCCATGGTAAGGTATATTCTCACCAAGGTATAAATACATAGGTCAGGTTTGATCTAGGGTTTCCCAATGTAGTGGAGGTTCTTCAAGTGGACTCAAATTATGGACTGATCACCGTGAGAGGTATGGTTTTTAGTTCTTCTTTTATATCATCTTTTTGGTTTGACACTAGCACATCTCATTTCTTCATTTCACTAAAATGATTGATTTTTTGGTTATAAAAGATGATTTAATGCCTTAAGTTTTGGGTTTTCTAACCTCATTGAGTAGGAAGAAGGATAAAGGTTTTAAGTAACTTGAGTGTTGTGTTTTGGTAGAGAGCACGGAAATAGTATGGGACTTCATTATATTGTATTTGGATGTTTCTAATATTATAATTATCATGGATTGGTTGATTAGTTTCAAGGCTCTAGTCGACTACTATAACTGAAAGGCCCAGTTCCTCACTCCCGATGGGGAAACTAGTATCTTTTAGGGTGATTGGGATTTCAGATCAAGGAGGGCATGGCTAGTTGATTCTAATTGGTGTTGATCTCATACTAGTTTCTTGGGTTGTTCTTTAAATTATTTTAGAAATTCTTTATAGGAAAACTTCTAGTGGTCATGGAAAGGCACCTAGATATCTTTCTAGATTATTTTGATTATCACCCCTGTGAGATATTGAGTTTACTATCCATCTATTCCCCATGATTAGCAAGATTTATTTATCGTCTTACCAAATGGATATATCCAAGCGAAAAGAGTTGAATTTTCAGTTAGATGATATCAAGGGAAAGTTATTTATTAATCCTATCATGTCTCTATGGGATTCACCAGTGATATTTTCAAAGAAATAGGATTAGAGTCTCCAGGTTTTTATATATTATCATAATCTTAACCATGTGACTATAAAAAATAAATATTCATTTCCTAGAATTGATGGTCTCTTTTATCATCCTAGAGAGTCTCCATGGTTTATTATGATTACCTTGAGATCTAGGTACCACGAGCTGAGGGTTTAGGAAGAGGATGTTTCAAAGACCACCTGCCGAATTTGGTATGGATATTTGGGTATTTAGTTATGATGTATGGTATTACCATTGATCCTAATATCTTTATTGAATTGATAAACCATATATTTCATCACTTTTTGGACTCCTTCATGTTCATGTTTGTAGAAAACATATTATTGTATTCCAAGATGAAGAAGGACCATGTTGACTGTCTGGAGGTTATTTTGGGTGTTTTGAAGTAGAACTATCTATATGATAAGTATTCAAAGTGTTGGTTTTAGATTCAAGGAGTGAAGTTATTAGGCCAAATGATTTTTGAGGTAGGAGTCTCAGTGGATCTAAAGAAATTTTGATCATTAATGTCTTGGGGGTATCCCAACAATGCTTTCAAGATCCATAGAAATTTGGAATTGTTTGAGTATTATATAAATTTACACGGATCATCTAGGATAGATTATCCCATAGTGGATTTAACCAAGAAAGTGTTAAATTTTGAGTGGAATGAGAATTTATAGAGTTATTTTGATAATTTACATAACTTTTTTACATCCTCACTAATTTTGATTCTTCCTGGTCTTGGGAGAGCTTAAGTTGTGTATTGTGATGCTTCTGGTGTGGGTTTGTGGTGTGTGATGGTGCAGTATTACTATGTGGCAGCCTATACCACATGGAATTTATTCCCAAAAGATTTTAATTATCCCACCCATAACCTACAATTGGAATTTATGATGCATTATCTGAAAATTTGGTGACACTACATCTTTAGGAAGCATTTTACAGTGTACTCAAATCATAAAATCTTGAATTATATATTCATTTGGAGGAACCTAAACCTCATATAGAGGTATTGGGTGGAATAACTTTTGAATTTTGATTTCAATATTACTTATACACCTAGGAATGGAAATTTGGTCAAAATGATTTGTCCAAGAAGCTTCCAGTACATGCCATTCAAGAGTCGGTGGATGAGTGGGGTCTGATGAGTTTGTTTTTTAGTCTAATAATGGAGGTGAAAAAGGATGGCGGGTGGGTTTTCTTGGCCAGTGTACAGGTTATACCCTCCCTTATCGATTGTGTTAGGATTGAGCAAGTATCTAACCTCGAGTTCCAACTGATTATTAGTGTTTTAAATAGTGGAGAGACCTTGGGTGATTTCTCTCAGTCTCCTGATGGTTCTCTCTTATTCAGTATGTTTCTAGTTGTTCCTTTGAGCTTGAGGTGGGTGGTGATGCATGAGGTGCATCATTCTAGTTGGGACATTCACATAGGGGAAACACATATGTTTTATACCTTGATAGGTCAATATTAGAGGCTTTAGATGTGACGTGTAGTGGAAGATTTAATTTCAATATGGTTGACCTTTGAGACTGTCATAGATGAGCATTAGAGACTAAACAGGTTGTTACAGCCACTTCCCATCCCTATGTGGAGTGGGATAAGGTATCCATGGATTTGTTTTATTAGGTTACCTCCTACTCCGAGTGTGAGATATTCTATATGGGTTATTTTCGATCATCTAATGAAAACAGCCCACTTTATTTCTATCAAGGAGTTGAATAAGGTAGAGTACCTTGGATTAATTTATGTTAAAGAGTTTATTCGGCTTCTTGGGGTGAACTTAGTGGTAGTGTCAGACCGGGATGACTGTTTTTCTTCCTAGATTTGGAAGGGACTCCAGGAGGCTCTGGGAACCTAGTTGAGGATGAACACCATGTATCATTTGTATATGGATGGTTAGTATGAACAAACCAATTAGACTCTCAAGGATATTTTTTGATCGTGTGTGATTCAATTTGGTGGTTTTTAGGAAAGTCACTTTCCATTGTCTGAGTTTTATTATAAAAATAGTTATCATAACTCAATCAGGATGGCCCCATTTGAGGTTTCGTATGGACGGTTATTCCAATCCCCATTGTATTGGGATGAGGTGGGTGAGTGTTCCTTGGTTGAACAGAGTCTAATCCAGAAGATGGATGAGACATTTAAATTGATTCAGTAATGTTTAGTGGTATCTTAGAGTCACTATAAATCGTATTATTATTGTTGTCATCATTCATTAAAGTTTTAGGTTAGTGATTAAGTGCTTATGTGGGTATTAATTTGAATGGGACATCATCTCATGGGAAAAGTAGGGAAAGTTGGCATCATATTTTGTCGATCTATTTCATGTTATGGGACATCTTGGGAAGGTATCCTATCAATTGGAGTTTACATTGGTTCTACCCTAATCCATGGTTTTTTATATGTTTCCCAGTAAAATAGAAACCATCCAGACCCCTCACATGTGTAGAGTGGAAAGATTTGGAGTTAGAGCCAGATGTCACCATTGTTGAGTAGATTTCTCATATCTTGGATTACCATAAAAATGTGTTTCATGGTAAATTTGTCTTGTTGGTCCGTTTGATCTAGAAGCAAGGTAGAAATAGCTATAAGACATGAAAGTGGGAAGCTTTGGTGAGGGAGTAGTATAACAACCCTTATCTTTATTAAACATTAATATATTATTTATTATATAAAATTAAACTTAATACAACTTAGAAGATTGATAGGTCTAATGTATTTGGGAAATTAGGTACATTATATAACAACTTAAAACATGAAAGAACAACATATTTATTGAAAACTTTTTGGACATGACCAAAACGTTCCTTTGTACTTAACACTGCATGGGATAACCTGAGGACACACATAAGAAAGGGGTGAGCTATAAATATTAGTAAGGGAATCAATAATGAATAACATTCAGAATACAATACATGTTAGACAATAGAAATATCAATGGATCATGTAAAGAACATGAGTAATAAGGAATAATGCACCATGATAATCAAAACATGGGATATGTGGAAACAACATAAAACACTTCATCATAAGCATATGTCAAGGTTAAACTGCCAAAACTTTATGGTTGACAAGGTCCCATAAAGTAATCAGGTAAAATCATGTCCCAACATGAAACATCATGATACTAAACATTACCTAATGTATTCGAGCATTACCAGGGAGTACCCTTTATAATCATTTCATTCTCATACTTAAGTGTTCCACATAAAACATACAACATGGAATCATACATCAAAATATTTTATTATGTGATCATGGAGTTTTTAATACTTCCACATAAGTCCCAAATTAATAATTATATGTTCATAAAGTTTAATACCCTTGATAGACAAATAGGCATGGTATTCACTACACAATTATTTTGGTTTGGAAAATTGTGTTGAAATTTAGGCAGCATAACAACATCATATAAAATTTTATAAAAATGGGTTGATGAGGAAGAAATGGGGATCTAATAATTTATACATGAAATGTACAGTAAGGGGGATATTTAAGAACATTTACCAACATTGGAAAATGGAATTAAAATACATAACATAAAAATGAGTGCTTGATAAAAGAGGAGGGTAGAAGATTCCTTACGGAATTCTGGCATTGTATAGGGTGTACATAAGGTTCACAAGAGGGATAAATGAGAGTGTAAGGGGATTCCATAAATTAAATATAAAATGGATAGTAAGGGGGATAGTTAATAATTTATCCCAACTTAATAAAATAGAAATTAAAATGTATATAATAAATGAAATGCTTGATAAAAAGAAGGGAGAGAGAATCCCTTACTTGAATGAGTGGAACCAAAGGTTTGGGAGAGGATTATTGGGAGCTTGGGGTAACCGTGGGGGGACTCTAGGGAGTTGAGGGTAGAGGGTGTTCATGCTTCAAAGTTTTTTATTGAAGATAAATGGGATATTGGGTGGGTTTATATAGGAAATGAGGGGGATTTCTTTATTATTTTGGTTTTGGACACTACATAATAAAATATTCAAAAATACAGACCATGCTATGGTTTTTTCCCATGGATTATGTCATAGGGTAGTGTAATACATTATTTTATAAGTCCAATTTCCTAATATAATAAAATATTTCCCTTTCTTATGTGGAGGTGAGTCACACTTTCAAATAAATTATTTTAAAATCTTAAAATATATTTTAAGCCTTAGAGGATTCACTAAGGCATTATAAAATAAATAAAATAAATCTAAAATTACATTATTTTAAATCAAAACCATATATTTGGTTTATGATACACTTTATAGTATTTATTACATCAGTATTGGGCCATTATGATGTCATAAATCGCACCGTATATTTATACGATATTTAATTTTTAGCCAAAAATTCTACTCTCTTAAATTATGAAAAATTCACCATTGGATAATTTTGAAATCCTTATTCTAAAAATTGTATTCATTTTATCTAAATAATATTTTTAATATGTGAATTTTAACTTTTAAAATAAAAACCAACATTTATTGAAAATTGATGGGTTTTGACAACAACATTTTTTTGAACCCTTATAACTATTATATTTGATATCATAAAAATAATATGAACATTTATATTTTATAAATATTATTTAATAATAATATTCCATTAAAATATTATTTATTTTAAAAATCCCACTACTAGAATGAGAGGTTTCCCCCATAGTTCTTTACCCACAGTTTTCTTAAACTGTTGGTAAAGAAGGGTCAGGACACCCTTTACCAACGGTTCTAAAGAATCATTGGTAAAGGGTACCCCTTTACCAATGGTTTTTAAAAACCGTTGCTAAATTTTTACCCCAAATATAGTCGGTCGCACCTCTCCTCTCCCCCATTTGTGACAGAACCCTGAATCTATAGATGCTTGGCTCCTCTTGTAACTTCCCCCATCTGAACCACTGAAACTCCATCGGATTCATCTCAAATCAGGTATTTTCTTCTTTATACACATAAAATATTTAATTGTTACCTTGTTTTTATTGTTATTCATCTAATATTTTAGTTTTAAGTTTTGATTTTGATGTGTATATCATTTTTTTGTGTTATTATTTAATCTAGACTTTCTCCATTCCAATCAATTTAATTAATTAAATCTTTAACCCTCCATCGAAGAAGAAACATCTCAAATTCATTTCGGTTGGATTCCAGATTTTATAAGTATATGTTTTTATGCTTTTTCTTCATCTTTTAATTAATTGTTACTTAGAAATTTATTTATATGTGTTTATTAATTTTTATCAAAGTTTCTATGAATGTTTTCCTTAAAATTCCTTGTGAAATATTATTTAACCCTATTCTCATTGAATTGTACAATTCTTGAATTTGATGACTATAATTTTTACATCTTTCAAGTATTTATGAATTATTAAATTCCATGAGTGTTTAGATTTATTTTCAAATAATATTTAAATAATAAATTAGTGAAATTGAGTCTTTGTCTTGAGTTTTTATTAAAATAATGAAATAAATTGATTTTCATGAAATGAGTTGACCTATTTAATGTTTTCTAAGTAGTTTCAAATGATTTAATTTGTGAAATGACAATGAACCCTCTTGGAATGATTTTTTTTTAATGATATTTCTTTGGTAATTTTAAATTAGATATTTATTCACGTGGAAATAGGTTGTAATCCCATGTTTGAATTAATATTGATAATTTTTAATTGTAAAACATACTTTATGCCCTTGGGATGTTTTGAAATAAAGGATTTTTTAAAGGCCTGTTTAGAATTACATGTTAGTTTTTGGAAGGAAGTTGGAATAGATAACCTTTCTAAATATTGAATTAAATAAGTGGTTTTGAATTGAATTTAATATTTTTTACCACTCAGTTGGAACTTTATGAAGATCCTCAATTGTAATAATTCATTAATGTAACTTTCTCAATTATTGTAATTACAATTGATGGATGTTGAAAATGGGATTATTCACATCAATGGAGATTGGGGTGAGATTGAGATATGATTTAAGGTCTGAATAATATGATTGATATTGATAAGGATCCTCATTGTGAGCCTCATAACTTCATTATCTTACTCAACTCTTTTGACTAGTCATGGTGACTTAGATAGTTATATGGGAAAATCTAGATTTATGATTCACTAGTGGACTCATACCTCATCTAGTGGAATCCACTACTAGAAATCTAGGTTTTCCCAACGCTCCTATACCAACAGTTCATCAAGGAGGCCTTTACCAATGGTTTCATAAAACTGTTGGTAAAGGAAGACATGGGTGATTTAAAATGGATTTTTAAAGATATTCCAGAAATGATTTAATCTTAAGGAAAGTGTTTTTATTAAAATGAGAATTTTTTTAATAAGGCTTGTGTAATTTAATTTGTTATAGTAAACTTGTTACATGACTATGTTTGGTATTTAGTAACACATGAGATAACCAATGTGTGAGAATGTGTTGTAAAAGATATTCCATGGTTGGTTCAAGATTATATTTATGTTTTGAGCCTATTAATGAGTTGTTTTAAATATATTTTGAGATATTTACCTTAGGTTTATTGGTGAAAACTGGGAGCTGTAGAGGTGGTTCATTATTAAGACATATAATTACTGTTAAACATGTGGATAAACCATGCATAGTAGTGAATTCATGAAATGTTTGATGTTTTTAGTCCTTTTTTATTTGGAGTTTCTTTTGATACGGATGTTTCTTATTGATACCTATGATGGGAATTTATTTTAGTTTCTAAATCAACTGAGACTCCCCCACTATGCACAGTGTATGCAACCTCTACCCTTATTTAATCATTCTATTTACATAGCCTATGAAACCTCTTCCCTCATTTAATCAGTGAACTCAAGTCATTAATTCAATCCTTCATTCTCACTAGCATGTAACAAATTTAATGATGTATACCCATCCTCACATGATTTCTTACCTTAGATAGTGTCCAACATATGGAATACGAGATTTTGAATTCATCAATTAACCAGGATCATATATTCCATTTCCCCCATGATGACTATTCTAATATAAATTTTGGGTCAATTAAATATGGTTCTCATTGTACGTTGTATATTATGTGTTCTTCTTGTCCAATACTCACTTTTATATGGGTGGGGTGCTTTTCACTAGCCATGCTGGCATGTGTAGACATCCATAAAAATGTTAGATAAGTTATAAGTTTAATTCAGTAATGTTGTTATCATTGACATACTTTATTATTAATCTCAAATTTAAAAATAAATGTGTTTTTCTATACTTTATGAAATTAAATCTTTTTAAAATCCATAAACAACCTATTAGTGTAGAATCCTAAAATTTATTCACCCATGGGGTGCGCGTGACTTAGGGAAGTAATTGGGTAATGAAAGGTATGACCATAGAGGTTCCAATAATGAGTTATTGAATATGAGTGAATGATTTGGGATGCCTATAAAACATAATGGGACATGAGGCATGTGCCTCTTATAGACCTAATGAAAATGAATATAAATAAATTTTAATTTAATTTTTAGAGTACTTGTTCTTTACATTATTTTAATAGTTCACTACATCGACTAGAAACTTATTCCTTTATCGTTTACTTAAATGTATTTTATATTAAATTTCAATCTTATTGAATTGTTTATGACAAAATAACTTATATAAATTCTTTTTATAGAATGGACAGAAGTTGGATGTATGAAACTGATCGGATCTCAAGCGATTTTCAAAACAATTTGGAGAGCTTTATAGATTTTCCATTTCACAATGCTTCAGATAGTGGTCGCATACACTACCCATGTTTCAATTGTGTTGGTAGACCTTGGTTGAGCCATGAAGAAATTATCTAACACATAACCAAATATGGTTTTCAAGTAAACTACTTTGTGTGGTATCACAATGGCGAGAAAATGAAATCTCAAATTGGTGATGATCGAAATGAAAGGACTAGAATGGAGAATTTGTTAGATGATCAGTTTCCATTTATTCATCATTATGAAAAAGAAAGGATTTTGACTCAAGAAGACTTCTATATGATAATAGATGATGCATCTAGTAAAAAGGATGATATTGATAGGGTGAAAAAATTGAATGATGCTTCCACGACTCCAGTATATCGACAGTGCGATAAAATGAAAAAGCTGTAATTTTTAATCTGATTGCTTCATGGGAAAACTATGTATGGGATTTCTAATACAACAATCAATTAAATTCTTACCCTATTGAATGATTTACTTCTATATGATGCATATATTCCCTCAAACCACTATATGTCATGGAAGTTAGATGAGGAACTTGTATTTTCAAGAAAGAAAATTCATGCTTGCCCGAAAGATTGCAGTTTATTCTAGGAGGAAACCGCTGAACGAAATGATTGTATAAAATGTGGCACATCCCACTGGAAGTCAAAATCTAATGGAACACCATCCCGCGTTCCTCAGAAAGTAATGTGGCACTTTCCATTGATCCCCAGACTCCAAAATATTTTTATGTCTAATGACATATCAATAAAAATGATATGGAATGATACTGAGAGAAAGAAGACTAATGATGAGTTGGTTCATCCTACAGATTGATTTACATGGTAGAGATTTGATGCTCAACATCCTGATTTTGTAGCTGAAGTGCGTCATGTGAGGTTGGGTCTTTCATGCAACAGTTTTAATCCGTTTGGGCAGATGCTTACTTCGCACATCACATGGCCAGTTTTTATACACATTTATAATCTTCCCCCATGGTTGTGTATGAGAAAACATTTCACTTTTAGGAGTATACTCATATCTGGTCCTTCTGATCTCGGCATTGATATTGACGTATACATGTAACCTTTAATAAAAGAGTTGAAACTTCTTTGGGATGTGGGTGTGCGAACATATGATCTATGTTCGAAAGACATATTTCAGATGTGTGCTACGCTTATGTGGAAGATCAATGATTTTACGGCTTATGAAATGATTTCTAGATGGAGCACGAAGGGAAAACTATCATGTCCAATTTGTATGAAGAATACACGATCCAGAAGACTAAAACATCGTTGTAGTTTCAGTTTTATGGGACATCGATGATTCTTTCCAAATGATCATCCATATAGAATGAATCGTCAAAGATTTGATAATACCATATAGATCGATGATCCACCTTAGCGTATGTCTGGAACTGATGTGCTTAATGAATTGAAAGATTTTATTTTTTTCATTCAGGAAGGGTCAAATGAAATCTGTAAAGAGAAAGAATGTTTCCACTGAAACCTATTACAATTGGATAAAGAGGAGTATCTTTTTTTATTTTCCTTATTGGTCAACCAATTTGTTATGTCATTTCTTAGATGTAATTAATATTGAAAAGAATATATGATAAATGATGCTTTTGGTTCTTCTAAATGTCAAGGGGAAGACAAAAGATAATTTACAATCTCGGTGTGACTTGGTGGATTGGGGCATCAGACCAGAATTGCATCCTGTGCATATTAGAGAAAATAAATGGCAACTTCCATGTTCTTCTTATGTGATGACACCTACAGAAAAAAAACAATTTATGGAAGTATTAGAGACTATTAGAGTTATTGATGGATATTCAAGAAACATATCTAAATGGGTCAACAGAAGAGAGTTGAAGCTAAAATCTTTGAAGACACATGATTATCACGTTCTACTGCATGAGTTGATTCCAATAGCAATCTGTCATCTTATTTCCAATAAGGGTGAATGTTATTCAGTTGTGCCATTTTTTTAGATATCTTTGTTCTAAGAAGTTGTCCAAGTATTTCTTACAAAAAAATTTGATAGATGCCCCATTAATTTTGTGTGAGTTGGAGAAAATATTTCCTCCATCATTTTTCACATGCATGTTGCATCTGACTGTCCATATTCCAATTGAAATACTTCTCGGAGGACGTGTTTCTTTTTGTTGGATGTATCCAACTGAAAGAAATATGTAAAAATTAAAGTCTTATGTCTGAAACAGGAATCATCTCGAAGGTTCTATCGTGAAAGGTTTCTTGGATCAAGAATGTATGGATTTCTGCTCAATGTATTTGTCTGATCTTACTACAAGAATGAACAGACCAATGAGAAATGAAGAAGAACAGTATGAGTAAATTGAACCTAGTTTTCCATCACTTCCTCAAATAGGAGGAGTTCTTGGATCATATATATTGAAAACATTAAGCCATGAAGAGAGGGAGATGGCACATCTCACAGTCCTGTTCAACTATGATTTTTTCGATGACTATATCATGTAACTAAATTGAATATATATATCTTACATATATATCTGTTAAACTATTCATATTTTTTATCTACAGGGAACATAAAATAATGATAAATAGAAAGAATCTTTCTTTATCTTTGAGAAGGGGGAGACTTTACATAGCAAAGAGTCTTCTTCTTGGTTAAAATTTAAGGTAAAAATATTACTGTTAAAAATAATTATATCAATATTTAATTAAGTTTAATAGTCATTTATATTACAGGTATTGATTTTGTCTTCTGACTCTGTCTCTGAGGAAATAAGAGCATTGGATTTTGGTCCTAATACCATGGTTCACGACTGTAAATCAATTGTTATCAATGGGTACAATTTATTGTCACTGAATGACCAAAGAACATGAGAACACAACATGATGGTGTTATGGTTATTGCCACAATAGATTGTTATACCAGTGCATCAGATAGTAGACCGCGATTTGAAAATGTGGGTTATTATGGAGTCGTTGAGAAAATAATAATATTGGATTATTACTCTCATGGACGAGTCACAATGATGAAATGTCATTGGTTTGATTCGATGACAAGACAGAGCACATATATTAATGATTGTGGATTTCGAGTAATTAATATGACTTGCACTCTTGCTACCGAAGAACCATATGTGTTGGCATCAATGGCTAAACATGTTTTTTATGTCAAAGAACAACTTCGTCCTGAATTTGGTGTCATAGTTAAAGTAATTCCAAGACATATTTTTGATGATGGTGATGATGGAATTGACACTATCCCTAGTGCCATTGAAACCAATCCATTTATTTCTTTTGATGACTCCAATAGCTCAATTGTTAGTGTTTATTGTGAACCTGAAGTTGTGGTTGAAAATATATATAATCATTCATCCATGTTCTCAATTATTTTGGTTTACCTCGAGTTGGGTTGTTAAGGTTGGTAATATTCAAATTGATTTAGTATTGATCACAAATATGTTTTAGATGACTTGACCATTATGTGAATTTTCAATGTTAATTGGTTGCAGTTTTATTTGAATTGCATTTTCTAATTTGGAATTTAACTGTATTCAAACCTAGTCAAACAATATTTATAACTTAGTGAACATTACAACTTGTATGATTTATTAAATCCATTCAAGATCTTCTAAAACAATTGATAGCTAAATTACCAATGAATCCCCCTATTCCCTCATATATTTAGTATTTTGGGTTACACATTAGTTTCCCTTTTCTAATTAGTTACATATTTGTTTTCAAAAGTAGTAAATGCATTCAATTGAAGAGAGGTGAAGGAAACAAATGATGGAGAACAATCGTCGAATGACGCATATGGGCGTTCCACCATTAGTGCCTGTAGTGAGTACTTTATTTAAAATATATATATTTAAAGAATATATAATGTCATGTGATTAATTTTTTTGTAAACATTTTTATAGGATCCACCTATATGTCGAGAGTTATTTGACAAGGAGCCTAGTACTGGTCCTAATACTTAGGTCGGTGGTGCGAGGAGGGTTTGTACCAGAGGTAGACGAGCAACTTCGCGTACCTGACTAAACCCTAACCCTCCCACTGACATGTCATCCTTCCCACATTCTGATCCCGGTGTGTCGTTAGGGACACATGGTATATTTAGGCCTCCCATGTTTTCCCCACCTTTTGCATCTTCTAACCCATCTTTTTTATATCCCATGATGATTCCCACTCCCCAACCAGAATCCGGTCATACAGCTGTGCCATCTTCTTTTCCTTATACTTCTATCTCTCTGAGATTCTATATTCCATATTCTTCGACTCCTGTTCCACCACAGGATGTTCCACCAGTTTTTGTGGATCCAGCGGTGCTCAGTGATCAGACTGGTGCAGGTATATTTATAGAACCCTAAAAAAATTTTATAGTAATACTTATTTTCATTATAACATGTTTTGATAAAATATTTTTTTTTTCATGACAGATAAATCTACTAACAAGAGGCAGGGGCGGGGGCGTACACGCATGCGTGCGGTGTGGAACCGCCGCACACAGGTTATGGTGGATTACAATGAAGACAACAAAATGGTTGAGAAAATAGGGCAGCAATATCGAAGTTTTTTGGCGACGCTTGCCAAATACTCCGACATCATTCCCGTCAGCCCGCTATCATGGAGACACTTTCCGCATGAGGTCACGGATAGATCTTGGGCAGAGATATGGTTAAAAAAATCTGTTCTATTTAATGCCATGAATTATTTTTGTATTTATATGAATTAATATTTTTGATGTCAGCTTCGATTTAATTTTCCCGATGGTGAGGGTGCATGACCGGCACGTCTAAAGGTTTTAGGTGAGCTTTGGAGAGCCTACTATCATGAGTTTTATATTGGATGGCGTGCTAGAGTTGACACTGAGTTAGAGGCGGTACCAGTCATGCATGATTTTCCTATAGAGTAGTATCGTTAGATGATTTCTTATTGGACGACTACCTAGTTTAAGGTATTAATTACATTTGAGGTATTTAAATAATAACTTTCATGTTTTTCATTAATACTATATTTTTCATTATCGAATTTTATTTAGGAATAATCAGGAAAAAATAAAAAAAACATTGATGCAAAAAAATACCTCCACACACTGGGACGTACTACGATGCCAGATCATGAGAGGAAGCAGGTATGACAATTGTTTATAAGTTTTCTTTACGAATTACACTTTCTTTTGTTTCCTTAATTATTTAATCGTTTGATAAAGTATTCATATAACTTTAGTTTTCAATGTAATTGTAGAGGCAAATGCAAAATATTGAAGGATGTGTGCCTCGAGCAAAACTGTTTTGCTCGAGCAGACGGAAAAAGGATGGAAGTGCCGTTAACGAACTGACTCAACAGCATATTGTAAGTCTTAATCTATTGATTTTATATTTTAATATCTATTTTGTAACTTAATAATATATTTATATTTTTAATAGGATTATTTAGAGGCCCTCGATGCCCAAGTACCAGACAATGTTGGGCCAAATGATCACTTACATCAGGTGTTGGGAGAGGATAATCCTGGCAAAGTACACTGCCGACCTAGGATAGCCCCAACGAGGTATTGGCCCTCCTTAGGTACGAGTTGTAGTGCCACAGAGCTGCAGCAAGTTAGGTAATAGTTAGAAAAGGCTGAAAAAAGGGCCATAGAGACGGCAGAACAGTCTTCTAGGGAAAACAGTGCATTTATGAAATTTATTGAAGTTCTATATCCAACACTTCCACTAGAGGTCAGTCCAACTTTTGATGAATATATGTCATCGATATGTTATATATATGGTGCACCAGGTGACAGTTCTAGTGGTGGTTAAGATGATGTCCAGCCTGACGATGATGATGGCGAGGAGTCTGATGCAGAAGAGTAGGGAGAGGAGGAGGGCGAGGCGGATAGCGAGGGAAAGGAGGAGGGCGAGGAGGAGGGCATTGATGAGGGCGAGGACGAGGAAGAGGGTGATGATGATGGTGATGATAATGATGGTGATGTGGGACAAATTGATCTGTTACATTTTTGACTAATATTACTAAGATTTGATGTTTAATCTATTATAGTTTTTGGTTTTATCTAGACCCGTAGTATAGTATTGGAGTTGAGTTATTTTTATATATTGTCTTTTTTCATGGGCGTTGATGTCTTTTAGTGGTTGTGGTGTATCTTGAGTATGTTTATAGATTTTTTTGTGTTTGGGAACTCTCTGGATAGTCCCCCTCCTTCCTGGACCCTAGAAAACCCCCCACCATCCTCCTTGGACCCTAGACAGCCCCCAGATACCCCCCCCCCCCCCCCAGACACCCCCCCCCACCCTCCTCCTTGGTCCCCGGATATCCCCCCAGACACCCCCCAGACATCCCCCAAGACAGCCCCCCCCCCCCCACCCTTCTCCCTGGACCCTGGACAGCCCCTCGAACAGCCCCCCCCCCCCCCCCCACTCTCCTCCTTGGACCCCGAACAGCCCCCCAAACACCCCCGGACAGCCCCCCCCCCCCACCCTCCTTCTTGGTCCCCAGACAGCCCCTCGGACACCCCCAGATAGCCCCCCAGACAATCCCCCCCCCCCACCCTCCTACCTGAACCCCAGATATCCCCCCCTACCCTCCTCCTTGGACCCCGGATAGCCCCTCGAACACCCCCGGACAGCCCCCCCCCCCCCCCCCACCCACCCTCCTCCTTAGTCCCTGAACATCCCCCTGGACATCCCCCAGATAGCCCCCCGAACATCCCCCCTACCCTCCTCCCTGAACCCCAGAAATCCCCCCCCCCAGACATCCCCCCACCCTCCTCCCTGGACCCCCAGACAGCCCCCACCCTCCTCCTTGATTTCACATGCCTTTTTTTATTTCTCTAATCATGAAATTTTATTGAGTATTATTCCATTTTTCTATGTCTTGAATTATATTAATTTCTTGGTAAGCTTATTATCTCATGCTCATCAAATGCGTGTGATGATATGCTTTAATTTGAATACAAAGTCTTGTTGTACATTCTCCATGTTATGTGAATTATGCCTTGTTTGATTTGGTTTAATTGTCAATTGTTAGGATAAGACTTGGGTTACATGTTAAGGACTCATGGATGGACTCTTCATGCTCAGGGAATTTAGACTTGAAATTCCTGGATGTATGCTTTGGTTTCTAGGTGAGGGATATTAGGATGGTTTCTATTACTCATGAGTGATATTGGTTCCTTGAAGATAAAATGAGGACATGTCTATTTCTCAAGATGGTAATACCATGCCTCAGGTGTGGTCGGCACCACTCAAAATGTATCAGGTTTATTTGAAATAGACAACATTTTAAGTGAAAAAAACAACTGGAAAACAGAAAACCAACCAAACGCATTTTTATTGTGTTTATACTTTAGGAAAATGATCCATGGGTCATTTGTGATGTGTACGAGTCAATCCCATCTAAATCTGAGGTGCAGTGTGGCCGAAATCACTCAAATTGTGTCTCTTTTGTTTAAAATGTATGAGATTTTAAGTGAAAATAACAACTGGCATACAGAAAAATGACCAAACACATTAGGATTCTATTGATACATTATCACAATGATCCATGGGTCATATGTGACGTGTAAAAGTCAACCCCATCTCAATCAGAGTTGCGGTGTGGTTGGGATCACACTAAGTGTCTCTCTTATGTTTAAAATGGACAACATTTTAAGTACAAATGGAAAACCGACCAAACGGATTCTGATTGTGTTGATACTTTAGCAAAATGATCCATGGGTCATATGTGATGTGTAAAAGAAAACCCCGCCTCAATCTGAGGCACGGTGTGGTCGGCACCAATCGAAGTGTCTCACTTTTGTTTGAAATGGATAACATTTTTAGTGAAAAGTACAACTGACATACGGAAAACCAACCAAACGCATTCCTATTTTGTTGATACTTTAGGAAAATGATCCTTGGGTCATTTTTGATGTGTAAGAGTCAACCCCTCCTCAATATGAGGCCCGGTGTGGCTGACACCACTCAAAGTGTCTCAGGTTTATTTGAAATGGACTACATTTTAAGTGAAAATAACAACTAGCATACGGAAAACTGAACAAATGAATTAGGATTGTGTTGATACTTTATCACAATGATCCATGGGTCATATGTGAGGTGTAAAAGTCAACACTTCCTCAATACGAGGCCCGTTGTGGCCTACACCACTCAAAGTGTCTCAGGTTTATTTGAAATGGACAACATTTTAAGTGAAAATAACAACTAGCATACGAAAAACTGACCAAATGCATTCGGACTATGTTGATACTTTATAAAAACTATAAATGAGTCATATGTGACGTTTAAGAGTCAACCCCACCTCAATCCGAGGCCCGGTGTGGTCGGCACCACTAAAAGTGTCTCTCTTTTGTTTCAAAAGGACGCCATTTTAAGTGAAAACAACAACTGGCATACAGAAAACCGACCAAATGCATTTGGATTCTGTTTAAACTTTATGGAAACTATCCATGAGTCATATTTAATGTGTATGAGTCAACCTAGCCTAAATATGAGGCATGGTGTGGCCAGAACCACTTGAACTGTCTCTCTGTAGTTTAAAATGGACAACATTTTAAGATTCTATTGAAACTTCAGGAAAACCTTCCATGAGTCATTTGTGACTTGTACGAGTAAACCCCACCTCAATCTGAGGCCAGGTGTGGCCATCACCACTCAAAGTGTCTCAAGTTTATTTGAAATGGACAACATTTTAAATGAAAACAACAACTGACATACAGAAAACCGACTAAACGCATTCGGATTCTGTTGAAACTTTAGGAAAACGATACATGGGTCATATATGACGTGTACGTGTCAACCCAGCCTCAATCCAAGGTGTGGAGTGGCCAGAAACACTTGAAGTGTCTCTCTATAGTTTAAAATGGACTTCATTTTAATTGAAAACAACAACTAACATATGGTAAACTGACCAAACGCATTTTTATTCTATTTAAACTTTAGGAAAACTATCCATGGGTCATATGTGACATGTATGAGTCAATCGTGCCTCAATCTGAGTCGTGGTGTGGTCGGGATCACTCTAAGTGTCTCTCTTATGTTTAAAATGGACAACATTTTAAGTACATATGGAAAATTGACCAAATGGATTCTGATTGTATTGATACCTTATCACAATGATCCATGGGTCATATGTGATGTTTATGAGTCAACCCCACCTCAATTAGAGGTGCGGTGTGGCCGGCACCATTCAAAGTGTCTCACTTTTGTTTGAAATTGATAAAATTTTAAGTGAAAATTACAACTAACATATGGAAAATAGAACAAACGCATTTGGATTTTGTTGATACATTAGGAAAATTATCCTTGGGTCATTTGAGACATGTATGAGTCAACCCTTCCTCAATATGAGGCCTGGTGTGGCCGAAAGCACTCAAAGTGTCTCATGTTTATTTGAAATGGACAACATTTTAAGTGAAAATAATAACTAGCATACTAAAAACTGACGAAACGCATTCGTATTGTGTTGATACTTTAGAAAAATGATCCATGGGTTATATGTGACTTTTACGAGTCAAACTCACCTCAATCCAAGGCCCGGTGTGGCCGGAACCACTCAAAGTGTCTCCGGTTTATTTGAAATGGACAGCATTTTAAGTGAGAATAGAAACTAGCATACGGAAAACCAACCAAACACATTCTTATTCTATTGATACTTTAGAAAAATGATCCATGAGTCATATGTGACGTTTACGAGTCAACCCCACCTCAATATGAGGCTCGGTGTGGCCGGCACCACTTAAAGTGTCTATCTTTTGTTTCAAAAGGACATCATTTTAAGTGAAAACAAATACCGACATACGGAAAACTAACAAAACGCATTCGGATTCCATTGAAACTTTAGTGAAACGATCCATGAGTCATATGTGACGTATACGAGTCAACCCAGCCTCAATCAGAGGTGCGGTGTGGCCGGCACCACTTGAACCGTCTCTCTATAGTTTAAAATGGACAACATTTTAAGTGAAAACAACAAATGACATACGGAAAGCCGACCAAATGAATTCTAATTATATTTAAACTTTAGGAAAACATTCCATGGGTCATTTTTGACGTGTACGAGTCAACCTCGCCTCAATCCGAGGCTAGGTGTGGCCGGTACCACTCAAATTGTCTCAGGTTTATTTGAAATGGACAACATTTTAAGTGAAAACAACAACTGACATACGAAAAACCAACTAAACGCATTATGATTCTATTAAAACTTTAGGAAAACGATACATGGGTCATATTTGACATGTACGTGTCAACCCAGCCTCAATCTGAGGCACGGAGTGGCTGACACCACTCGAAGTGTCTCTCTATAGTTTAAAATGGACGTCATTTTAATTGAAAACAACAACTGACATATGGTAAACCGACCAAACGCATTCAGATTATATTGAAACTTTAGTAAAACGATCCATGGGTCATATGTGATGTGTACGAGTCAACCATGCCTCAATACGAGTTGCATTGTGGCCGATATCACTCTAGGTGTCTCCCTTTTGTTTAAAATGGACAACATTTTAAGTACATACGGAAAACCAAACAAATAGATTCTGATTGTGTTGATACTTTAGAACAACGATCCATGGGTCATATATGACATGTACGAGTCAACCCCGCCTCAATCCGAGGCATGGTGTGGTCGGAACCACTCAAAGTGTCTCTCTTTTGTTTAAAATGGGCAGGATTTTAAGTGAAAACAACAACTGACATACGGAAAACCAACCAAACAAATTCGGTTTCTATTGAAACTTTAGGAAAACGATACATGGGTCATGTGTGCTGTTTACCAGTCAACCCCACCTCAATATGAGGTGCAATGTGTATGGAACCACTCAAAGTGTCTCTTTTTTGTTTCAAAAGGACACCATTTAAGTGAAAACAACAACTGACATATGGAAAACTGATCTAACGCATTATTATTTTGTTGAAACATTAGGACAATGATCTATGGGTTGTATGTGACGTGTAAGAGTAAACCCCGCCTCAATACGAGGTGCAATGTGGCTAGAACCACTGAAAGTGTCGCATTTATTTGAAATGGACAACATTTTAATTAAAAACTACTGGCATACGAAAAACTGAACAAACGCATTCGGAATGTGTTGAAACTTTAGTACAATGATCAATGTGTCATATGTGACGTGTATGATTCAACCCCGCAATAATATGAGTCATGGTGTGGCCAGAACCACTCAAAGTGTCTCATTGTTTTTGAAATTAACAACATTTTAAGTGACAATAAATGATATACGGAAAACTGACCAAATGATTTTGGAATATCTTGATAATTTAGGAAAACAATTCATGGGTCATTTTTGAAGTGTACGAGTTAACCTTGACTCAATTCGAGGCATGTTGTGGCCGGTATCACTCCAAGTGTATGTATTCTATTTAAAATGGGCATCATTTCTAGAAAAAACACATTTAAATGTGTATGTTTAAATGAATTATGTATGTTTATAATTAAGTTATGAATTCTAATTTAATTCTGGATGTGTATAGTTCCAGATTAATTATATTTTAAATGTGTATGAATTTGTTCTGTATATGTATGTGTTTTTGGTTATTACAGGTACAAGGAGATGGACAATTACCAGTGTTGTGCAAATTGCAGGCTGCTGTGCAAATTACAGGCTACTATGCAATTTGCATAGCATAGTCTATGCCAACGGTTTTGAAACCGTTGGAATAGGATTCATAGAAATTTTTTACCAATGGTTCAAAGGGAATTGTTGATAAAAATACATTCCCAATGGTTTTAGAAACCGTTGGGAACCATGGGAAAATGTTGGTTTTCCCAACAGTTCAGTGGAAACTGTTGGGAAAAACATTTCCCAATGGTTTAGGGAACCGTTGGAGTAGGCTAATTTTTCTAACCTATCCCAATGGTTCTATGTAAACCATTGGGAAAATCTATCCCAAAAGCTTACTTACCAACGGTTCACAGAACCGTTGTTATAATTTATACCATTGGTTCTCTAGCCTTTCCCAACGTTTCAGAACCGTTGGTAAATCCTCTTTTTCCAGTAGTGTTCATTAATTCATAAATTCATTAATTGAATTTGAATATTAACCAAAAATAAAATTTGTCTTTAAAAAATATTTACAAAGTAACAATAATAGGATGAAAATATAATAATTAATCTATAAACAATAATGTATATATTTTTATCTCTAGGGTCTTGATACATATTCTTTTAATACACCATCGTAATTCCTAAGAGTAGGGTGTGTTATGGTGGGGATTTCATGGGGTCATTTAGTGAACATGGTTTGGGTCATGATCCCTATGAGCTTGAACTTATCTCGTAAATAGTTTCACTCTTACTTAAGTTGTTAGATCTAAGCTTGAGCTTGGTCTAGGTAAAAATATAGAAATTTTATCTTCTTTGGAAACTCCAATAAATGAGATTCATATGGTATGATCCTACTAGTTGAGGCCATTAATTCCTTTGTCTATCCCAAAAGGATTTGTTAAAACCCTATATTTATACAATTCATGTGATCACTATTCAACAGTTATATTATCAATGGTAAAGATTCCTAATGGTCATTATCTTATTGGATATAATAAAAAAAATTAAATGCATGTTTTTTATATTCAATTAAATAAAAAGGTAGAATTTATTCATAACAGTTCAGGTCGTTACAATCTTCCCCCCTTAAGAAATTTCACCCTTGAATTTTCCTTTTCCCACACTAAAACAAATGAGCAGAACTATGCTTCATCACCTCCTCTGGTTCTAATGTTTCTTTTTAAAAAAATTTGTTTTTCCAAAACACTTTGACTAGGGTCATTTTTTTATTTCATATAAATTTTTCTCTACCATCTAAGATCTTTACCAGCTACTCCTCATAGTAAATTTCATTCTCCAATGGTGTCACCTCTATATTGAGTACATGTGATGGGTCTAGTATGTACTTTCTTAATAAGTATACATGGAATACATCATGTACTTGACATGGGTTTGGTGGAAGTTCTAGTCGATAGGTCACTGCTCTGATGTGATCAAAGATCTCAAAAGGACCAATGTATTTTGGACTAATCATTCACTTCTTCCCAAATCTTATCACTTTATTCCATGGATATGTGCAGAGGAATACCATGTCTCCAACATCAAACTCTAAGTCTCATCGATGATTGTCATCATAGCTCTTCTATTGAATTTGAGCATCCTTGATTTCCTGCTGAATGTTCTTAACCTTCTCCACCATTTCCTCAACTATTTCAGGACCTATAAGTTTTTATTCCCCAACTTCATCCCAACATGCTGGTGTTCTGCACTTCTTCCCATGAAGGGCTTCATAGGGATCCATTTGGACACTCGATTGGAAACTATTGTTATAAGAGAACTCCAACAAAGGAATATGTCGGTCCCATATTCCTTTGAAGTCCACTGAGTAAACTCTCAACATGTCCTCAAGTGTTTAAATATTCCGCTCAGATTGGCCATCAGTTTGAGGGTGATAATCCGTACTAAAGTTCATCTCAGTGTTTAGAGCATACTGGGGCCTTTTCCAAAACATAGATGTGAATCTCTAATCATGATCAGACATAATAGATAGTGTTACTCCATTCATCCTTACCACTTCTCTTATGTATATTTTTTCCAGTTTATCCAGTGATAAATACTCTCGAATCTCAATGAAGTGAGCAAGCTTTGTAAGATGATACACAACAACCCAGATAGCATTATTTCCCTTGGATGTATTTGGAAGTCCATTGAAAAATCCCATAGTGATGTTTTTTCATTTCCATGTTGGTATAGGTAATGGTTGCATCATCCCCTTAGACTTTTACCTATTATCCTTCACTTGATGACATACTAGGAACTTTGATGTATAATCAGTAATCTCTTTCTTCATGTCATCCCACCAATAGTGATCTCAGATATCTCAATACAACTTTGTGTTTCCTAGGTGAATTAATAAAGTCGAACTATGTGAATCATCCAATAGTTCCCTCTTTAAATCATGATTTTATGGAACACATATTCTTGACCCAAATCTCAAAATTCCCTCTTTATTAAAATTGAACTTCCGAGATTTCCCTTTTATTATCATTTCTAATTTCTTCTAAATTATCATATCACCTCTTTAAAACCCCTTTAAACTTTTAAGAAGATATGGTTTAGAAATAATTTGTGAAATTATTAATGATTTTCTTTCCTTTATGACTCCCATGACCATCCTATTCAAATATAAGAAGATAAGATCCTTCTCAAATCTCATTGATGATATAATTGTTGGATCCTTTCTACTTAGAGTATATACCACTTTGTTCTATTTCCAAGTATGGTAGTGGATTGAGCAATTGTAATCCTTGATGATGTCTAACCATCTTTATTGGTGCATATTCATCTCTTTCTGTGCGAATATATATTTAATACTTTTGTGATCTGTATATATTTCACACTTCTCCCCAAAGAGATAATGCCACCAAATTTTCAAAGCACAGATCACTGCTTCCAACTCTAGATCATGTGTGGTATAGTTTTTCTTGTGAATTTTCAACTGCCTTGAGGTGTAGGTAATGAATTTTTCATTTTTTATCAACACACATCTTAATCCCTTCTTCTAATCATCATTGAAAATTACTAAAACTTCCCCACTTGTGGGTAGTGTGAGAATAGGGGCAGTGATAATACTACTTTTCAACTCCATGAATCTTTGTTAACATTCGTAATTCTAAGAAATCTTGACTCGTTTCTGAGTTATCTTGGTAAGGGGGTTTGAAAATCAAGAGAAATTTATCACAAATCGGTGATAATATCCAGCTAACCCAAGTAAACTACAGATATATGTCATAGATGTTGGCTCCTTTTATCCTTTAATTTATTTTTTATTTAAATTATCCATATATATCCCATTGATTGTGATGATATTATCAAAGAATGATACTTCCTTTAACCATAAATCACTTTTTTTCTTTGCATTGAGCTTCTCTTTTCACAAGGTCTTTAGCATAGTCCTCAAATGCTCCTCATTCTCCTTCTTATTTTTAGAGTATATTAGAATATCATCTATAAAGACTACCAAAAATCTATCATGGTAATATTTAAATACTCTATTCATCAATTCCATTAATATTTATAGAGCATTAGTGATTCTTAATGGCATCACTATGAACCCATAGTGCCCTTACCTTGTATGAAAAACAGTCATGGGGATATCCTCCTTCTTCACCCTAACTTGATAATATCCTGACAATAGATCCACCTTGGAGAAGTATTGTGCTCCATTTAGCTAATCAAACAAGTCATAAATTTGTGTAAAATGATACTTTTTCTTTATCATGATCTGGTTGAGCTCATTATAATCAATGCAAAGGTGCATTGACCTATCCTTATTCTTGATGAAGAGGATTGGCGCACCCCATGGTGAAGCACTCGGATGTATGAATCCTTTATCTATATTATCCTGTAGTTTTTTCTTAAACTCCTCAATTTCCACAACATTTATACTACATGGAGTCTTGGATATTGGAAACTCCCTTGGTATAATCTTTATTGAAAATTCAACCTTCCTTCTTGGATGAAGACCAGACAATTCCTTGGGAAACACATCAATGTATTCCCACACAATAGGCATGTCTTCGAGAATGGTTCTTTCCTTTGACTCAATAATTTGAGCTAGATACACTTTCTCATAGGGAAAAAATATCCATTATTGAGATTATGGTGCTAAAGAAGATTCATCCTCCTCCTTGCAGTTGTATATAATTGGGGGTTGATTCACCATATGGAGAGTGATTTCCCTATCACGACAATTTATGTTCTCTCTATATATGGAAATCCAATACATGCCTATAATTACATAAAATTCAACTAAGGGAATTATGAAAAGGTTTTAGAAGAATTTAAACTCACAAACTTTGATAGGGGATGAGTTATATACTTAGGATGCAATAATTTCCCCATTATCTATTTTCATTGACATCTTTACTTCCATGCTTTGTGGTGGTGTTTTAATAGTTATACTAAACTTTCATGATATAAAGGAATGTGTATAACTATTAACGATAACCATACCTTTCACTTTTTTATTCTATATCAACTTTATCCAATATAAACTTAGGGAAGAATACTTTTAAACTATTAAAATCATAAAGGGGAATTCAATGAAAATAAAGGGATAACTTATAAATTACATTTATCTCTTTATCTTATGAGTTTCTAGGATTCAATATATGTATTACATGGTCTATTTCCTAACATATATTCTTGTGGAAATTTTTTTATTACCTTAATAATGGTTCATAATGATCTTATGAATTTACTAAAGCATATCCTCTAGGATTTTCAAACCAGGTATGTAGTAAGGCATGTTGTGATGTACTAGGTTACCCTGACTCAGGCCCGGAACACCTTGTTAGATTTATTAATCATAGGTACATCTATGAAATAATAACATACACTTATAGAATCTATACAGAGATGTATTTTCTTGATAAAATACTTACTCTATACTTACCAAAATTTAGGGATGTTTTCTTATACTTAGTCTTATCCCTGAGGGTTTTCACTAGGGTTTTCTAATCCTGATCCAAAAAATAACTAAACTTATCCCTTGATACCAACTATAACAACCTTTATCTTTATTAATAATTAATACATGATTTATTACATAAAATTATACTTAATACAAATTAGAATATCTAGAGGTATAGTGTCTTTGGAAAATTAGGTACATTAAATAACAACTTAAAAAAGAAACAATAACATATTTATTGAAATATTCTTTAACATGACCAAAACGTTCCTTCATACTTAACACTACATGGGATAACCTAAGGAAATACATAATAAAGGGGTGAGAAATAATTCTCATTAAGCTAATAAACAAGTTATAACATGAGGAAGACAATACATGTTAGATAATAGGCATATCAATGGAGCATAAAAATTACATGAATAATAAGGCATGATGTAGCATGATAATCATAACTTGGGATATGTGGAAACAACTTAAAACACTACATCATAAACATAGATCAAGGATAAACTACTAAGACTTCTTGGTATACAAGTTAGAATAAATGAATTAGGTAAACCCTTATCCCAACATGAAGTATTATGATACTAAACCTTACCCAATGCATTGGAGTGCTATCAAGGTGAACCCTTCATAATTATTTCATTCTCATGCTTAAGGGTGACACATAAAACATACAACATAGATTCATACTTCAAAATATTTTATTCCAAAATAATGGATTGTGTAATATAAACATGTAAGTCCCTAATAAATATTTATATGTTCATAGAGGTGAATACCCTTTATAGAGAAATGCATATGGTATTCACTACATAATTATTTTGGTATGGAAAATCGTGGTGCAATTTCGACAGCATAACAGCATCATATATAAGTTCATAAAAATGGGTTGATGAGGTAGAAATGGGGATCTCATAATTTATACATGAAATGAAAAGTAATGGGGATATAGGAAATTAAAATACATAACATAAAAGGAGTGCTTTATAAAAGATGAGGGTGGAATATTCCTTAAATAATTTTGTCATAGTGACAGGTGTAAATAAGGGTTCATAAGTGGGATAAATGAGATTTAAAGTGTCTCAAAAATTTTAAAAATCAAATTTAAAGTAAGGGGGATAAGTAAGAATGTGTCCCAAATTAATAAAATGGAAATTAAAAGTCATATCATAAATGAAATTCTTGATAAAAAATAAGAGAGAGAAAACCTTACTTGAATGTGTGACCCCAAAGGTTTGGAAGAAGTTTCTTAAAAGATTGGGGAAACCTAGAGAGGAATCTAGGGAGTATAGGTTAGAGGTTTTACATGATTCAAGAAGTTTTAGTGAAGATAAATGGGAGCTTGGGTGAGTTTATATAGGAAATAAGGGGGGTTTATTATTTTGGTTTTGGAAACTACATAATAAAATATTCAAAACCATAAACCATTTCATGATTTTTTCCCCATGGTTTCTACCAAATAAGAGTGGAATTAATTATTTTATAAGTACAATGGCATAAGGTAATAAAATATTTCCCTTGCTTATGTGGAGGTGAGTCACACTTTCAAATAAATGATTTTAAAATCTTAAAATATATTATAAGTTTTGGAGGATTTATAAAAGGCATTACAAAATAAATCAAATAAACCTAAAATTAAATTATTTTAAATTAAAAAAATATATTTGGTAGATAATACATTTTATAGTATTATTACATCACTATTGGGCCATTATGATGTCATATAACACACCGTATATTTATATGGTATTCAATTTTTACCAAAAAATTCAATTTTCTCAGAAAATTATGAAAAAATCCCTGTTGGATAATTTTGATGTCCTGATTCAAAAAATAATATTAATTTTATCTAAATAATTTTCTAAATATGTTAATTTTTACTTTTAAAATGAAAACTGATATTTATTGAAAATTAACAGGTTTTGACAATAACATTTTTTTTGAACCCTTATAAAAATTACATTTGACAACATAAAAATTATATGATAATTTATATCTGATAAATCATATTTGATAATAATATTCTATTAAAATATTATTTATTTCAAAATTCCATTAATTCATAAATTCATTAATTTAATTTTAATATTAACCAAAAATAAAATTTGTGATTTAAAATTTATTTAGAAAGTAAAAATAATAGGACAAAAATATAATAATTATTCTATAAAAAAATAATGTATATATTTTGATTTCTAGGTTTTTGATAAATATTCCTTTAATACACAACCATAATCCCTAAGAGTAAGTTGTGTGATGGTGGGGCTTTCATGTGTTCATTTAGTGAATATGGTTTGGATCGTAATCTCGATGATCTTGAACTTCTCCCATAAATGGTTTCCCTCATGCTGAGTTTGTTGGATATCAACTTAGAATTGGTTTAGGGAAAATCTAAAAATTATATCTCCCTTGTAAGCTCTGATAAATGGGATTAATATAGTGCGATCCTACTAGTTGAGGCTATCATTTCCTTTTTCTGTTCCAGAAGGATTTTTTAAAAACCTATATTTATACTAGTCATGTGATCACTATTCAACGGCTATATTATTAATGGTAAAAATGATTAACGGTCGTTTAAATCCAATTGGATATAAAATAATAATAATTCCTTGTTTTTAAAATTTAATTAAATCAAAAAGGGTAATTTATTCATAATAGTTTGAGTCGTTAAAAGTAGTCTCCTCACCTATTTTCTTCTAAGGATTACTGAGGGATTTATGGGGGTATAAAGTGGCATGGTGGGGAGTTTTTGGAACTCATTGGGTCACTAGTACATCTAATTTTGAGTATCATTTACATTTTGGTTCATTCTCAGAGTTCCCAAGTGCTAAGGGTCGAGAATGGTAGTTTTTGGGAGGATATACTACGGTGCATGGTTAGCGCATGGTTAGTCCAACTATGAATTTAACCATGAAAGGGTGTTGTAGGTTGGGGCAGTGTAATTTTTCATTATTTGAGCATAGATTTTAAAACTATGTACAACCTATGAGAAACCATGCAGCTTTATTTTGGGGGAGAAATTAACCCTATATAGTTGGCACATGGTTTGTCTAACCATGTAGTCAAACCATGTGGCATATCTAGGTCATTTAAAATTTATCTTTTTACCATTTTTCTCATGTCATCTTTAGGGGGTTTGGCCCTCTTTTTTATTCCCCATCATGCATATCCCCTTATCATTGGTATTGTAACTTCCCCTTTCCCTTGGGGTGGATTTCACCTTGTATTCAATGTATTTTATCTTTATTTTACTCAATTTCTTGAGTTTTGTCCCTCATTTCCCCTTCTCTATGCTAGTTCTTCCATTTCCATGGAATTTTGTGACCCTAGGAGGGGTGGTTTCCAAATCTAGGGTATGTAATTTGTGAAATGTTTTTTTTTTGTATTAGGTGTGTGAGGACTTGATCTTTCTATTCTGGGTGGTTATAGTCAAAGTTAATATGTTTGAAAGTGAATATGGGGTAGGTGTCTCTATTTAAGCATTTTTTCGATGGATTTCATTTAAATTAAGAATATAATTTGGTTTTTTATTTAAGTTTCCATTAAAATGATTTTTGATTGTTTTTTATTCCATGTTTTATTTTTTTCATGTCTTGGTTTGGAAATTTGTGTGTTTAAAGAGGGTTTTCCAAATGGGTGTGGCTTATATGAACACCAAGTGCTTATTAAAATTTCTCAAATAGTTTTAATGGTTTTGTAATGGATTTATAAACTAGTTTTAGAAGAAAAAAAATCCCTTTTAGGAAGGTGTTTTATGAAATGGGAATGTTTTTTGTGAAAATGTGTTGTGAAATGGATTGTTTTGTTATGGAATATATTTCTGGTTATGTTGTAATGGATTGGTACATGGGTTAATCAGTGTGTGAGTGAGGGGTTGTTTAAAAGACCATGAGAGAATTTAGAGGGAATACCATGGGATATTCTATTTGGTTTCCAAGGTATAGTAAGAGCCTTTGGGTGGGAATACTATAAGAGCTTCCATGATTGTATGTCGAGATACTATGAGAGCTCTGGGATTTGGGCATGAGGAAGACTGTGAGAGAATCCATTATTGTTTATCCAGCTAGAAAACATGTCAGGCTCACTCATAATAAGATGAAGTTTTAGATACCTATGTGGACATTACTCATGTTGGATTGGTTCATGTGCTTTATACGTTTTATTTGATCTAGTTTGATGTGATAAGATATGTTATTCCCATTTTCTATTTATATGGTTATATGATGATGATGCTTATGCTCACTCTTTTATTATTCCTAGTTAGATATGTTTATAATGTTTTTCCTTGGGCCCAATTTATTTATTTGAGTTGTGTTGGATATTTTTTTTAAAAACCGGTTTTATTTTAAATGGAAATCCAAAGGGATTTCAAAGGGTTATATGGAAATGGGTTGTTTTCAAAGTGATTTATTTTTTAAATTGTTTTCAAACTAATTTATTGGTTTTCATGGATAAAATCCATAAATAGATTCATTATGGTGTCTAATTGGAATTTTTTTCTCACAGCCTACATATTTCTTTAGACATATATAGACTTTGTTTTGTAGGACACAGGTAAAGGAAAGGGCTTCATGTACCTAGGTGTATCTTATTGACTACTGTTGGGAAAAAATCCCTCAAGGCATCATTGAATTATTTTTGAGGTGATTGTGTTTGTTGACAAAGTGGACATCTGAGTAGTGATTGTTGACAAAGCAAAATAATGGCATACAAATTTGTTAACAAAGAAGACTTCATGATGGAATGTCGAGTTCAAGAGGTTAGGTCAACGATCCATGTTTGATTCAAGAATGTCGAAAAAAGGAATGGATGATATGGAGGTGGTACAAAAGAACAGATACAAGGTGGTGTCATTTTCCAGTTTTTGCCAAATTTTTGGGCCTGAAAATCGACAAATGAAGAAAAGTGTTTTTGGCAAAGGGACTTGCACTCCGAGGACTTGGAGTATAGGAAACTTTCACGCCATATGTTTTTCAAGATCAGAATATCAAAATATGGAAAAGGAAACAAGTTCGTGCAAGTTTGGGAGTTGGTCGCGCAAGTGTCTAGTAGGACAGAAGACTTGCGCGCCAAGACTGGGTCGCGCAGGTGACTTGCATGCCATCGCGCAGGGTGGTCAATTTGCCTATAAATACTGGACCACCCATCTTCATTCTTCACTGGAGTTCAACACTTTTAGAAATCATATCTCCCGTAGTGCAGGTGTGGTGGTCGCACAAGTGGTGTGTGTGGTCGCGCAGGTGGGACTTGTGCGCCAGGGTGATAGTTGCACCCCAATGTTTAAAGCTGCGTGCCAGTGTGGAGTTGCATGCCAATATTGGATTGGGCGTAAAAGGAAGTGAGTCACGCAGGTTAAGAGTAGAGGATTCTTGAGTCGCGCAAGTTTCTGAGGAGTACTTGTGCGCCCGTTGTGACTGCGCGACGATACTTGCGCGCCGAGTTATACTTGCACGCCAAGTAAGGATTGGTTCCAGTAGTGTTTTTCGAGCTGCGTGGAAGCTGTAATTTTTCCCGATACCTTCGGTGAAAAGAGATATTCATCTATTGGTGAAAATTAGGCTTCAACAGAGCATCTACTTACAGAGGAAGATGCATTCCTTCATGCAAATGAAGAGACCTACAGGTCTATAAACTGTGAGTGGATTCCTTCCAAGAGCAGTGAGCAAAGGAAGAGAAAGAAGGTGATCCTCTCCACCGACAGTGAGCCAGAGAGAGAGAAATAGGGAGTGACCCTTGGGGAAGTAGTGAGCTGACCCTAAACATTGTAAAGGCAGTGAGCTTGGGCGGAGAAGTGATCTAGCCCGAACATTGTAATCCACAGCTAGTGAAGTTTAGTGGAATTGGTACGACCGAAAACTTTTTGGCATATCCTCCTTGGACGTAGCCCTTTGTGGTAAACCAAGTAAAATTGTTGTGTCTTGTGCATGCTTTACTTTCTGTTTACTTTGTGCAACAAGAAAAAGAGAGAAGAGTGTTTTGCTTAACAGTGAAACAAGATCAGAACGTGCATTAATTTTAAATTAGTCATACCCTGATTCACCCCCTCTCTCAGGGTATTCAGCCATATGTACCTAACAACTATGTTCATCCATGTTTTGGTGGAGGAGAAATGGTCTCATGGAGTGGGATTATGTGGAGTAATTTTTATGGTTTTAAGCAATAGTATGTATGTATATACCTTTTTGGTCGTGCACCCATTCTTTTGATTTTTGGTATTTGGACTTGAGATACCATATATATGACCTTATGGTATGTTTCCTTTTTGATGTACATTATTTCTTATGTTATCTTATTATCTTATGTTTCATTTATATAGATGTTTGATTATCCTTGATGACTCTGATTGTGTCAGTGTTTTCATCCCATTTCATGGATAGGTCATGCCAATTTACCATGGTAGAATCGGTTCCCAAAAGATTTTGGGTTATAATCAGTTCTTTTATCTATCCCATGGTGATCAGGAACACACATTGGGATATATGGTGGGTTGGATCCAGTTAAAGGTTGGTTTGACCTTGGTTGGTTCGTTAAAAATAATAACAGAGCTTAACCACCAAGAATTTCCACTCAATTTGAGCTCAACGCACCAGTTCTAAGAAATCAACCCTGAAATCATAAACTTATGGTTTTTGAAAGGGAAAACCCAAATTAAAGAATAAATTATGGATTTAGTGAATGTGTGGGGTTATAATTACCTAGAGTAGTCCATCATAATAAACGGTGCTTCAATACACTAATAAATGAGGTCGAGGGAGCTCCTGGATTCCAAAAACGTGAGAGGAGGGTGAGGGGGGAGGAAATGAAGATTTTATCAACAATAATCCAATTTTAAAACACGTAAAACACTTCGCAAGGTAATTACATGGTGTGAAACACACTTTCACAGCATGAAATTTTAAGCCAGCATCCCCCTGGTAGCCCTGTCTCAATAATTCATAGTGTGGTATAGCGTGTCATGCTATGAATCCTGCCTGATACTCCCACATAGCTATAGGTCCATACCCTATCCTCCTAAACTCAATATTGAACTCCCCTCACAAAAAATAATTTTACACATGTATAGGAACAAATTAAACCATAACATGACTCAAAATTTGAGGGGTGTTGCATGATGTACCCATCTTCTTGATGAATGACATATGATGTATTCATTATCCCAATAAACCTATTTCATAGAATCATGAATATATGAGATAACCTATACTAGATCAAAATTTTCCATGACTATTGGTCACACGATGTCATGGAAAAAGGGGTTATATGGGTATACATATATGATACATCTTGTGGTGGACATTTTCATATGGAAATATGAGTATGTTTAATCGATTCGCACCATACCCATTTGTATTTTGAGTAGCATTGATGTTTTCTAGAGGCTTATCTTTTATTACATATATAAAATCATGATTTATTTTTTTCAATTCTACAATGTTTCGTAGGGTCACACGATTACTATAAGACCACATGCCTCGTATAGGTGTTAAATTTTAAGAAGAATTTGAGATTTTGGTTTAGTATGCTGGCCAAATTTTGAACTGGAGTTTGGAATGGAATTATAAGGCCTTAAGAACCTAAAATAGGTGTTTCTAGACATGGAACAGGGGTATGGGGTGGTATCAAAGTCATCTAGAGGGATCAAGAGGAGATGAGGCCTATAGAAAGTCTATTACTGGGCCACCGGATAGCCAATGGCATGTCCAGTAACCCAGTGAGAGCTGCTGGACACACCTACTTTCCGATGGGTGTAACACCCCAAGAATTTACATTATTTTTCTTTTAAAATAAATTTAATATATTTTATATATTATAATTCATGAAATACGGAGTTATATTGTGATACACTCAAGGGAAACTTTCTTTAATAGCTTGTGTTATATGTAAGACATAGTTTTACCGAACAATAGTATATTATTAAAATATTATTATAAGATATAACCTAGTCATTAAATTAGCGATTATGAATAATATTATCCACATTTTAAAATTTATATATATTCCATATAATTTTAAAATTCATCTTATATATTTTCTAGACATGATATAAGAACAAAACCAATTTTTTCACATAAAAGAAGTATTTCTTAAAAATTATAATTTCAAAGCCTTTTAATAGAGAACCCATTTTAAATATAATTTTTTACATTTTTATAATTTTTATATGAAATAATTATATTCCAATTTGAATTCGAAATGAAAAAAATATCTTAGGGTGAATTTTTGGTATTTTTCTGAGAAGTTTCATTTTTTGATGAAAAGTGAAAAATACTACATTGTAGTTAAAAACAGCTTTTTAATTTAAATAATTATTATTTTTTCAATTGATTTTTGAATTTAAAAGATATAATTTATACATATATTAATCCAATTTATTTCATTAAAATAATTTTTATTTTTAAATTGGATATAAAAACTTATTGAACTTTTGAACATTTTCTTTTACCCACTTTCTCTCCATGTCTACAGAATTAGATTTAAACATAATTTAGAAACTTATATGAATTGAATTTGTAAAAATTTATATACATGGTATTAATCATTTTGATATTTATATTATAATAGGATCAACTTAATTTTTTTATATTATTAATAGTAACTTTGGTAAATTTTTATTTACCATGATTAAGGGTAAATCGGGTAATTAAAGGTAAAAATAATATTATAAAATTATAAAATTACCCTAAAACTTGTCCTAATTTTATTTAATAAGTATGTATCGACAAAAATCATCCTTTGAAAGAAATTATAGCCTTTAATCCACTCGGGTAAAAATATTACATTTATTATATTTTATTTAAAAATAAGTTAAAAATATCATACTCATGTTTTTTAATAAGTATTACATATTTAATACATTATTATAAAAAAGATAAATTAGAATATCAATAGTTTAAATATAATAAATTTATTTTCATAATGATAATTTACTTTAAATTTTTTGAGAGAAATTAATTAATTAAAGGCTTGCATGATAATCATGCAGTAATTGTTTAATTAAAGGAAATATCAAATAAATGATATTAAAAATATTAAAATAAATATAATTTGACATAATTAATTAAATAAACTAATTTTATAGATAACTTAGACATGTTATTAATATATTATAATTGTTTTTTTTGAAGTTATCATTTTTTATGATATTTTAAAAAAAAATAGTATCAAAATTGACACAAATGATACTTTAAAATAAATAATTTTTCATTAAATGATATAAAATTCATAAAAAATTAAAATTCATCTAAATAACTATAATAAGGTTAAATATGTCATCATTGATTCATTTGGGGTTTGTTTGGCATTTTATAGTAGTTATATTATCCCTATAAGAGTAAAACAATTCAAGTTGTCACGGTAAGAGTTAAATAGTTTAACTAGGGGTTAAATTCAAAAGATAAGGTTAATATTATGACCTAAACATGTATAAAAATAATTTATTGAGAGTATTTATAACTATAATCATCTTATATTCTAAATAACTCACTTTGGAGTAATTTGAAATCAAAAATCAATTTATATTAATTTAATATTTTAAAGGATTCCAAGAGTGCCCCTCCCCTCTCTTATAAAAAGGCACCTACTCCCTCACTCCCTCACACCACTTTGAGACTTATATATTGAAAAAACCCTACCCATTTCTCCTTCAAAAATCCTTATAAAAGTTTTTTATTTTCTGGTCTTCCAAAAATACCAACCCTATTGTCCCTAAGAGGAGATCCAAAAGTGGGTCGCTAAAGAAGATGTAATCATTTTTATTGTCCACTTCATGATTATTTCTTATTCTAATTCCTATTATTGTGTTTTTTAAATTATAAATTAATAAATCCATTATCTCATATATTATTATATGTTGTTATTATTATTATGGAACAACCATATTCCACCTTTTATCTGTCTTACGAAAAATAAAATCACCACGCGTGCGTACGTAAGGCCTACCATCTCCACATCGTGGTGTAATCTATTTTGCATAAAAAAATTATTTGGATGGTTATAATGATGAATATAATATATATAAATAATATATATTAACTTATATTGACTTTATATAATTAATATACCATATAATCCCTTACCATCTTACCATTAGGGGATTGATATTTTCGCTTGTATGTACGGCATGTTGTCTCCTCAACATGATGAGATTTATCTTCCATGTTAACCATTAAAGAATGATTATAAAAATGTATATAATGAATAAATATGAAATATATGACATAATAATTCTAATGGAATAATATAAATATATATATATACATATATTTCATTTAACTTCTTCCATTTAGTATGATATGAAAACGGAAACAACGTTCATGCATATGTACAGCTTACGATCTCCATGAACGGTGTATTTAATTTTATACATCTATATTTTATATATATTTATATAATAAATATATATGATATATAAATAATTTTTTAAATTATGTAAGTAAATCATGATCTAAGTAACATTACCGATAATAAAAAGTCAAAACACATGCGATAAACAAAGCGGTTGTTACCCAAAACGTTTCTTTAACATGGAATTATTAATAAGAGGTAATATAAAGTCATAAATAAATCAAATATAATATCATAAATTTTATTATGATTATTTTATAAATTAATAATAATTTTAAAACCATTATACATGATTTTCATACACGTACAAAGGGAATCAGAACTAAGGTAAGGATTATTTCACAATCTCATTATTATTCAGGATTATTTATATATAAGTATCTATTTGGGAATATTTATCATCCATGTACATGTTTCTTAAAAAAATTATAAAATATTTTTACAATTATCCTACAAATTTTTTATTTCTTTTAACCAATTTTTACTTTTTATAAAATGTTTTAAAAGGAATACTTTTTTTATTTTCCAAATGAGGTACTTTATGGATTTTTCAATAGAAGGAATGTTTTGTTTAACTTATGTGGCATGACTAGATTTTTATACCATTGTGGCGCCTTAAAATTTTGAATCATTCATTATAAACTTACATAGTTATTTTAAAATGAAATTTTTTCTTCTATAATTCAACAGCTTTTAAATAAATGACTTCAAAGTAAATGGGGTATTTCTATTAAGAGTTTTTTAATTATTTTATTAGAGTATTTTCATTTATGTCAATATCCTTTTTTGGATCTTATGATTTATTGAGTTTTATATCTTATGATCTCATTTACCAAATTTCATTAACTATTTAATGGTTTAATTTGACTTTGTATGTTCTATTTTGATACCATTCACGGTTTATGGTTTAAGTTTTCACATTTCTTATGGTATTTTTAATATTAATTTTTGTATTGATTATGTTTCATCAGCATTTTCATATGAGGAATGCATTGGACTTTGTAAGTGACTGGTGGGGCCCTCTATATCTTTCTTGTGCATTGGTATGTCTCATGTGACAAACTAGTTTGAGTTTTTACCTATTTATGTAAGGTGTCTTTTTTGAAGCCTCTATGGTATGTTTATAATGATCTACATTATGAATTATATCATTATGAGATTAGTTATTGATATTACATGTGATTATTATACTAGTAAAATGTCCATGTAAATATTTATATGGTATTATTTTATTTATTCTTTCCATATTATGATCAATATTGTGTTTAAGTGACATATGTTTTAAGTATACACATTTCCTTAAGGTTTATGATTATTTACTCATAATAGATTCCATTGTACTCTTACCCTTACTAATCATCTGAGGTCACCCTTTTCTTATGTTTTATTTTCCCAGGATGTCAAGATAGCTATTTTTACTGATATTCAGGGTTAATCTAGGAGAATAATGGTGTTCTAAAAGGATTATCTATGTTGTATTTTATGTTTTGTATTGTAATGTAAGGTTCATGTACGTAATCTATTTTTTAATACTGCTAAACTGATTGGTCCTTTACGATTTGATACTTGTATCTATTCTAATGAAATAAAGTAAGGCATCTGCTCTAGGCTACTGAGGTTGTGGTGTTACAGTTTGTATCAGATGAAGTTTAACAGCAACTTTGGAAAATATATTTAGAAAACATACATTTGGTAACATAACCCTAAGATATAATTGACGAAAAGTATAGAATATAGTCCTAGAGTTTTAGTGTAACGGCTCAATCCATCCCATGATCATTATATTATCCGCTTTGGGCCTATCCCACATAGTTTTTCTTTTCCTGGGCTCTGTCCCTCATGCATCCCCTAGGAAAATTCCTCATGATGGGAGATGTATCCACACCACCTTATAAAGGGGTGCTTCATGCTCCTCCTCCTTCAAAGTGGGATATCCATAATCCACCCTCCCTAGAAGGTCCCAATGTCCTTGGTATCACATCAAATGGACACTGGATCTGATACCATTTATAATGTCCCAATCCATCCCATGATCATGATATTGTCCGCTTTGGGACTAGCTCGTATGGTTTTTCTTTTCCTAGGATCTAGACCTTAGGCATCCCTCAGTAAAAGGCCTAATGATGGGAGAGGTATTCACACCACCTTATAAATGGGTGCTTCGTACTCCTCCTTCAAGGTAGATGGTCTAAATTGAACTCCCATAATCTTGGATTTAATATGTGTATGTGATATTATGGATTTGTTAGATTCCCTTGATAATTGATTTCCAAAATTAGAGTAATTAGGAATGTGGAATTGAATTGTGGTTACCTTGGTGATTAAATGGATGATTGAACCATGGGGATAAGGGGTTTTTAAAATAGATGATTGATTTGGGGGAATTGTTTATGATTTGGGATATTGTAATTAAGATATAGAATGTGGTTGGGTTTGATATAATTAATTAGGGGGAATTAATTATGAGATGATTTTTTTATATGTGAGATAATTAATAGTGAATTAATTATATTCCATGATGTTGATTAAGATAATTAATTATGAGATTAATTAAGACAAGTTGAGATTTGGTTTGGATAATTAATTATGGAATAAGATTTGTATTGATTGATTAATTAATTGATAAATTAATTAATGGGTTGTTTAATTAGTTAATTTTTGGGTTAACTAATGGAATTTGATATGTTTAACTAATCATTGTATTATTAAGGGAATTATGTGGTTAATTCTTGTGAATTAATAAATTATGTGAATGATTGAGAAAGTGGGTGATAAACATGGTGTTTTATACCAATCAAGATGTTGGGGCATGAGACATGGTTTTTTACTCAAATAGTTGATATAAGCACTTTTGAGGTTGAGTGGTATGCATGGTGATCTACACTAATTGGGAAATATGGGTGTGAGACATGAAGATCTATACTGATTGAGATTTTGGGTGTTAGACATGGTGTTCTACACTAAAATAATGATAATGATTAATTGTGAATTTAATTAGAGACATGGATCAAACCCAAGTTTAATGTGACAAGTAAATAATAAATAAAAATGTGATAACTATTTAATTATGAATTTTACTTATTTACTTATATAGTTTCATACACTATATTTTGGATAGAATTGTTTTAGACACCGTTGGTGGTGGCCTATGGAGTTGTATCCACACCCTATTTGGGGTGCCTGATCGGCACCCAAGCATACTTTTCTGTTGCAGCACAAGATAAGGGAAAGGTCCTGTGATAGATTTATGATTAGGTATGGATCATGGGTGAGGGAAAATGGATGTGGTTTGGGACCCGCTTGGGAGTCTTTGTGTCTTTATTTTTAGTTGTATTGTAGACACTTGACACTTCTATTGTCATATCATTCTTTCCCTTTTAGTTGAGTATTATATTTCATGTTTTGACTATCATGTGACTTGGTATTATTCTGGTTATTTATATGCTTCCACACTTATTTATTATTGTTTTCTTCTGCTGGTAATTTACTCTGATAAAATAGGGTATAGTCTCCCCACAAATGACTTACCAGACCCTCACTACTAGTCAACACCCTTTAGTGAATGGGGAGGCACGCTTGAGGTCATGTGACTGACCGGCTCAGGGCCCCATTTTATAGAACCTAGGTTAGAAAATTACATTTGGTAAGGTAGAAATTATGTGGGTCTTCTTATCAATACATCCTTGTTTGGATACTATAAGTGGACGTGGTTCTAGAATAGATATAACTAGGGGTAAAAACTCTTAAAAGGTGTATTTGGTTTGACTCAGCATAACTTAGTACACGATAATGGGCCTCACTATGCACCTAGTCTGACACTCTTGAGGGATATGCTTAGGATAATTCACATTTTCTTTACAAACTATTATTAAGTATTTAGAAGTAAATATGTCCCCAAAGAAACTATTTTTATGATTATGAGATTAGGTATGCATAAATTTTTCAATTTATGTTAAGTATTTTTCTAGTTTTAGGATTATAAATTCTGATATGATTTAGCCTAGTGTATGTCATCATTTAGAAATGGTTCCTAGTAGAAGGAATGTTAACCTCAAGGATGCACATGATCCAAAGTTTAATAATAATCATGTCTTTCAGGGCCTTAAGACAATATTTCAAGGGTAAATAGTCTCCCAAGAATTATCATCATTTTAGGACATAGTATCATGTGATAATGAGATGGGTAAAAAATTATCCAAGTCTTATGGCCTCAAAGGAAAGTAATAAAAGAAGATAATGGTAGGTCAAAAGATGTATAAAGGTATTTGTAAAGATTACTCTAAGTATTATGGCTTTATATGGAAGCATGAGAATAAAAGGACAACTAGGAAAAATATATATAAAAGGAATAAGTTAAAGAAGTATTTTCTTCACATGTAATAATTGTGGAGAAAAACACCTTGGAACTTGATTAAAAGGAATGGGAGTTTTCTAAAAGTGTGGAGAGAAAGGCCACCATGATTGGGATTGTAAGGATAAGAAAAAGGTTTATAATGTACAAAGATTCAACTATAAGAAGATGGGACACTATGTAAATGAATTTCCCAATCGTCAAGGTAATATACCTTTGAAGAAGTCAAGGGATCAAGTCCAAGCCTATATTATTGATACAACTGAAGAGGAATAATTAATTTTATTATGCTTGGATTAAAAAATTATGTTATTTGAGTGTTTTATCAATGATTTACTGGTTACAAGAATTATCAAATATATATATATAGATCATACTATAGTACTTTTTCATTAAGGATTTGAAATTATGTGGTACCAAGAAAAGTGACTCAATTTCAAGTTAAAATTTTTAGAAAACATATGGTTAAGGGAAAGATAACCCTTAATATTTTCCTGATTCTAAGATAATGATGCTATAAAAATGTGATTATTGATTTCAATAAAGTAAATTATATAGTATTGACTACATTGGAATTGATTAACGGTTTGTTGAAAATTTGCTTTATGCCATCATTGATGGAGTTTACAACATTAATGGATTTAAGAATTATATCCAATAACCTATGTTCTATTTAAGTAATAAGTAATCATGCATGTTTATAACAAATTTTTATTCTAATTAATGTTATTACCATGTTTTTAGGGAATACATGATTAACGTATTCACATGTTTGAAATAAGAGTTGCTTCATGTTATGAAAACATTAATGATAAGTTCATTTTGGAAAATTTATCCATTTATGAAATGGTTTGAGTTTATCTTTGGAAAAGTTTTTAGAGTTTAATATATTACTTCACCCAATTACGAAACTTTTTCAAATAAATTAATTATAAATAGTTAAAGACGCAACCAAAGGATAAGATTGTTTTTATAGAAATGTATCAGGTAATTATATTTCCTTACATTCTTATATAGTGAAAAAATTCCACAACTCTAGAAAAAGGATCTAAAGACAAAAATTATTAAATTTTGTTGAACTGATGATATTTTAAATTATCATAGATTTTTGGATTTGAGGCCCTCAATTTTCCATTGATTTTTTACTTGTTTGTGATTAATAACCTCAATAACTCCCTAAAAATTTATGTTTTTTCTCCATGTACATATCTCTACTTACCATTAATGTTCTTCTATTTAAAATCCTGGTTTTGTAGTGACCCTCTCATTTCCTTTTCCTATATATAAATAATATGTTTTATTAACTCTATTTATGATGTGGGTTCTTTGAAAATAGTATTCTCAAATATCAAATTCTTGATTATTGAGATCAAGTTTAAATTTTGAGGATGCAATTTAATTAAGGTGGGTATAATATAACACCCCAAAAATTTTCAATATTTTTTTTTAAATAAATTTAATATATTCTACATCTTGTAATTCATGTAACACTAAGTTAGCTTATGTTACATGAAAGAGTTAATTTCTTTTATATCTTGAGTTATACGAAAAACTGAGTTTTACCGAACAATAGTATATTATTTAAATATTATTATAAGATATAACTTAGCTGTTAAATTAGTGGTTATAAATAGTATTAAACACATTTTTAAATTTATATATATTCTATATAATTTCATTAGATAAGTGTTTTTTGACCAAAATCAACCTTTTTCATAAATTATAACCATTTTAGGACACCTGGGTAATAATATCACATTTATTATATTTTATTTAAAGATAATTTTAAAATGTAATACTCATGTTTTTAATAAGTATTACATTTTTAATACATGGTTATAAAGAAAACAAATTCTACTATAAATACTTATCTTAACACTAATAAATTTATATTAATCATCATGATTTATTTTTAATTTTTAGAGAATAAATAATGTAATTAAAGGCTTTCATAATAATGATGCAGTAATTTTTTAATTAAGGGAAATATCAAATAAATGATATTAAAAATATTAAAATAAATATAATTTCAAATAATTAATGAAATAAAAGAATTTTATAGATAACTTATACATGTTATTTAAAACAACTCAAACTTTTTGAATGATTATTGTTTCATGAAATTATGTGTTATACTATTCACAACAAAACCATGCCTTTTTATGATGTGAATGTAAAGAGAAATGTGACCATTTTGATTCAAGTTTTATATGATCATTGTTCACTTATGGCCATTGTAGAATATGAATGTTTTGAACTATACTCTTTATAATTATTTTAATGTTATCATTAGAGTTTATAAGTAAAATTTTGAGAAACGATAATTAATATAGAAAGGGGGAACGGTGGCCTTAACTAGTAGAGTCATTTCATACAAAGATCATTTGTAAAAACTTGTGAGGGAGGTAGTGTCACTGATTTTCTCTCTTGAACAAGTCCAATCTAAGCTTTAATAAGTGAAGCTTGAATGAAATCACATTCGGGAGAAGTTCAAGTTAGTGGAGATTACCACTTGGGTGATTTTAGTCGAGCCCCTCCATGAATCTATCACCATCACACATCTTACCCTTAGGTAGTATGTGGGTGTTATAAGGGGTTATGTGTCTATACCTTAGTTACGTAATGTTTAATAATTTTTTATAAAAAAAATTTTATTCCATCAATTCCATTTTGAGAATAGTTTTTCTTAAAAATATGAAAAATTTGATAAATTAGTTTTTTCAGAGAGAAATTGTACTATTAAAAAATATATATAATTCCTATAATAAACTAAAGTATTATTAATAATGTTTATTTTAATTAAATATTATGATTAAAACACTCATATTTAAATATAAGTGATAAAATAATTTTATTTCTTTCAACTGTCAGAAATTTCACTATGCATTTTCTATCCGTTGTTATTTTTAATAAATTTGGATTTTTATATTTAAAAGTTAAAATTATAATATTTAGATAATTATTATGATAAAATAAATATAATTTTTTAAATCATCATGTAAAAATTAGGTTAGGGTGAATTTATAAGAATTTTCTAAATACTTTAGTTTTTCACAAATATTAAAAACACAGTTTGGGTTTTTTGATAAGTTTAATGACTTCATAATTATGTTATAATGATGTGATAAGTAATATAAAATTATGGTGAACAATTCTAGATTAAAATAACATAACAAGTTTCCCATGTTTCCAACACCATGGAAAAATACCATGGGAAATCCCATTGTTTTTCATTTACCACTACCTAGGTGTCCAACAAAATTAATAAACAAATCCTCTTCTTTTTCTATAAATACCTACCCATTTCTCCATTTCCTTTAACTCAAAATTCTTCCTCCATGAAGATATGATATTTTTACCTCCAAAATATTTATCCCAAGGTCATCTCAATCCCCCAAGGTCTCGATCTTCAATTTTTAGGATCAACTCTTCAAGGTAAGGGAAATATCCACTTCTCTTTTCAATTCGAGTTTCCTCACTATGTGGTATGTCTTTCAAATTTCCAAAAGAAGTTATTATGTACAATTTATTTTATCCATTTAATATATTAAGAGTCATTTATTAATTTGATACCCATTTACACTCTCTTTTTAACCTTTTCTGAAACCATATTGTATACCCATTATGTTGTCTAGTTTACTTCTCAAAATTTCTCTCCTCTCCTAAAAATACCTTTTTATTTTCTTTATGGGAATACCCAAAACTCTTTCCTTTACAGGGGTATTCACCAAGATTTAAAAATGATTTATTTTATTCTGGTATTTACATACATAAAGACTTCAATACCTTTTGGTGGGTTATAAATGACATAAAGATCTTGTCTTTAAGCACTTTTTTTAAACGCCATGATTTTTATATGAATCATGTTTATTTTATACTATATGAGTTATTTATAAAAAAATTTATTATGATATATGTGACACAAATTAATTAATTCATATTAATGGTGATCCATGATGTTGTTTCAATTCATTGGGTAAAGAATTTAATCTCTATAGGTGACATGTTTTACGATACCTTAGGGAATAACCTTGGTATTTTTTATGAAACCTCGGTGAAAAACCTTGGTGATATGCTTATAAATGTCTCAATTAAACTTTATAGCCACATTTACATGTTATGATTCAAGTTATTTTTATTATTATATTCATATTTTCCCTTATCTCGTGCTTTTATGATATTCCTTAAGTTATTATAAATTTTTTCTCAAGATCACATGTAAATTGTTTCTATTGTTTTCCCTTACTAGGACTTATGCTCACCCTTTCCTTTGATATATGTCCCAAGGTTATGAGATGCAGTAAAAGTAATTATTATGAACCATTAATAATACTTTCATGTTGTTTAGAATAATTTTTTAAGTTTTCTTGTATTATGTACCATGTTCCCAAGAAACTAAACTTTAAAAGACCCTCTATTTTATAAAATGTAATGAAAAGTTTATAAAATAAAAAGGCAGGATGTCATAGTTGGTATCAAAGGATTATTTAGTTATTTTTAGAAATTATTATTTTAAAACTTTAGGAATAACCTTATAGAAAACTTAAAATATAGGAAAACATCCTAGTATTTTGGTAAATTATTAAGTAAGTGGTTTATGGGTAAAGAAATCTTTGTCTGTATATGAACAAGTGGATGTGGTTCTAGCACAGATATACCTAAGGTTAACAACTTTGAAAAGGGGCATAGGGCCGGACTCGGTGTAACTTGGTGCATGACAATGGGACTTTCTACACTCCTGGTTTGACACTCCCAGGGGATATGTTTTGTTAATCAAAATCTTTTTATGAACCATTATGAAGGATTTATAGAAAATGAATTTTTTTTTAATGATTCACATAATTAATCATGATGTTTTAAGACATAAAATTACTTTATAGTCATAATATTCTTAAAAGAAACACATTTCTCAATAAGGTTTTCTTCTTTTATAAAATGATGGGAAATAGTAGGAACTGCGTAAATGGTGAGTGCAACGGACCATGAGCTGACGGCCCTCCAATGGAAGTTGGAATAAAAAACTTCATGATAATGATGAATAAACTAGCTCAAGTTATGAACAATAAATCGAATCAAGGAAAGAGACCAGATTCACCTCGAAGGGAACAACTTTCCATTAAGTGCTTTATGCATCAACGACCACCTTATTTTAGTAGATCTATTAACCCATTGATTCCTGAACAATGTATAATATCTATATAAAATATATTTTATGTACTTAGTTGTTTAGAAAAAGAGAAAGTCACCCTGTTTATTTACCACTTAGAGAGATTAGTTGATCAATGGTGTACATGGGTTAAAAATATAGTGCCAAGAAGTGAAATTGAATCTATGAAGTGGGGAGAGTTCATGGGAACCTTTTTCAAAAAATATTTCCCACATGTGATGAAAATGAAAATAGAGAAGTAATTACTAGATATGAATCATAAGGATAATGAATATATGGGAAGCTATGAGATGATATTTACAAGGCTTTCTCGCTACACCTCTAGCTATGTCATAGACCCTAATGGAAATGTTGATAGATTCTTTGGTGGAATAAAACCACATCTATTGAAGAATCTAGCCAATCATAACTATGATAGCTATTAGGAGATAGTGAGAAGTTCTATGAAGGTTGAACTAGAGTTTGGTGAGATGTGGTGGTCTCACAAATCGAATAAAAATAAGTGATATTTGGAGCCAAAATCGAGGAGGAACTTTTATCATGGAAGAGGGGGAAATAGATTTAAACTTCTTATGTGTAATAAATATGGGAAGATGTACTAGGGTAATTTCTTTCTCAAGAGTGGAAAATGTTACAAATGTGGAAGAGATGGTCATATTTCTCGAAACTATTGGAGTGAGGTGAAGCCTCGACTTCTTAACACTAATGATAAAGGGAAGATGGTGTAGGCCCTACCTGAAGTCCAATGCTTCAAGTCTATACATCATGTGAACTTCACCAATCACTATCCTAATCTAAAGTTAATAGAGGGGAATCACCATCAACCTCATAAAATGCCAAGGGATAATGGTTGGTCTTTTTCTATCACTAAAACTAAATTTGAATCTCTAAATGATGTGGTGGTAGTTACTCTCATTGTTATCTCAAAGATAGCAAGTACTTTGTTTGATTTTGGTTCTATGAATTCCTTTATTTCCTCTAAGTTTACAAATAATATAGAATCAATACTTGAATTTCTAGAAGTATAATTATTAGTGAATACTTCTAGAGGGATTATCTAAGGATCACCAGTGTATAGAAACTCTAGTATTTACTTTGTTGTGAATAATCTCATCGCAAATCTAGTTTTCATTCCCAAGTTCGAAATTGACATTATACTAGTGATGGATTGTCTCTCAAAGTATAATACTAAGATCTACTGAAGAATTAAGTAAATATCAGTAGTATTGAATGGAAAACCTATAATTGTTTTCAAAGGATATATATCCCGACTTTAGATTTGTCTAGGAGGACCTCTCGTAGACTTATTTATGGAAATGATCAGTGAATATGAAGAAGGAAATTAAAGTATATGAATAAAAAATGTTCCCATCATTCATAAATACATTGAAATATTTTCTAAGGAGTTACATAGACCTCCCTCATAAAGAGAGGTAGAGTTATCCATTGAGCTCATTCCTGGTTCCAAGATGATTTCAAAGACCCCATATAGAATTAAAAATGTGAAGCTGGAGAAATTAAATAATTAACTCTAAGATATTTTGGAGAAGGGGTTTATCCAACCAAGTGTTTCTCTTTATGGGGGACTTGTTCTATTTGTGTATAAGAAGGATGGATCAATGTAGATGTGCGTTGATTGTAGATAACTTAATAGGATCTTAGTGAAGAACAAGTACCCTCTTCAAAGGATTGATGATTTATTTGACCAACTTAATGGGTCTCAATTCTACTCTAAGATTTATCTTCAATCTATTTATCATCAATTGAGGGTTAATAAAAAATATATTCTAAATATTTCCTTCCAATCAAGATATGGTCATTATGAGTTTGTTGTTATTCCCTTCATCTTGACTAATTCACCTGCTATATTTATTGATTTGATGAATAGAGTCTTTAAGGACTACCTTCATAACTTTTAGGTGGTCTTTATTGATGATATTATGATATATTATAAAATTCGAGAGAAGAATGAGGATCATCTTAGGGTTATATTTCAAAATATAAGGAAGGAGATGCTATTTGGAAAGTTTATCAAATGTGAATTTTGGTTACAAAAAGTTTATTTCTTGGGGAACATTATAACCAATGAAGGAATCTCAGTTGACCCTACCAAGAAAAAGGTGGTGGAGGAGTGGCCTCATCCTATAATAATAAATAATATTTTTAGTTTCCTTGGTTTAGCAGGATATTATAGAAGGTTTGTGAAAAACATTTCATGACTTTCTATTCTACTAACCAAGTTAACTCAAAAAGGGGCCAAGTTCATCTAGACAAAGGAGTGTGAAGAACGTTTCCAAGATTTGAATAAGAGATTGATTACTAAACCCATGTTAACTGTACCATCTATAAAAGAAATATTAGTTATTTTTAGTGATGAATCTCTAAAAGGGATTGGGTGAGTCCTCATGAAAAATGAAAAGTTGATTTCTTATGCATCTCAATAGTTGAAGACTCGTGATAAAAATTATCCTACGCATGACTTGGAGATAGATGCGATTGTTTTTTCTCTGAAGATATGAAGGCACTATATTTATGGGGATAAATGTGATGTACACATAGACCAAAAAAGTTTTAAACATATTTTTATTCAAAACAGAGGAAGCAATAAAATGTATAGAGAACTTCGTGATCATTATTGGTGAGATAACATGAAAAGTAATATTTCCAACTACACTACAAGGTTCCTAGTGTGTCAACAAGTGAAGGCATAGTGACAAATTTCTAAAGGGGTATTATAACCACTACCCATACCAACATGGAAATGGGATAATAACATTATGGACTTTATCATCATTCTCCTAAGAACATCCAATCGAAACAATGAGATATGGGTTATAGTGGACTGTCTCACCAAGACTTCCCATTTTATCTCTATCCAAGAAGTCTAATCTCTTAATCAAATTTCTAATATTTATGTAAAGGAACTGTTGCGGTTGCATGGAGTGCCACATTCTATCATATATGATTGTGATCCAAGTTTTACAGCAAAATTATGGATAAGTCTTCAACATTCTTTGGGTACTGAATTGAATTTCAGTACGGCCTATCACCCCAAAACCGATGGCCAATATAAAAGGACTATTAAAACACTCAGGAACATGCTGAGAACATGCTCAATAAAATTTAAAGGTGGATGGTAACAATATCTCGCATTAGTTGAGTTCTCCTGAAAAAACAGCTTCCATTCAATTATTCAAATGGAACCCTATGAAGATCTATATGGGAAGCGATGTATAAATCCTACTTGTTGGGATGAAGTTGGTGAGATAAATATGCTTCGTATAGATCTTGTGCAAGAGATGATAGAAACTTTTCATACCATCTAACAACACATTAAGGTTACTTAGAGTTGGAAGAAAGGATATGCTGAAAACCATCGAAGGGACTTGGAGTTTGGTGTTGGCGACAAAGTGCTCCTTCAAATATCACCTTGGAAGAGATTCATGAAGATTTTAAAGAAAGAGAAGTTTGGTCCTAGGTACATTGGACCCTATGAAATCCTTGATCTAGTAGGAGCAGTGGCCTATCGGCTTCCACTTCCTCTAAATCTAGCTCAAGTTCACAATGTATTCCATATGTCTCTCTTGACGAAGTACATACATGACCCTTCACATGGTATGAACCCTGAGGTGGTACAACTGGAATATGACCTCTCTTATGAAGAGAATTTTGTGGAGATATTAGACCATAGATACAAGGTTATATACAACAATACTACCCACCTCATCAAAGTGTTGTGGAGGAACAACATATATGAAGAAGCGATGTGAGAACCAGAGGAGACAATGAGGTAGAAGTACCCACATATCTTCTCAACTGAAGGAACAAGTTGAAATTTCTAGGAGAAATTTCTTAAGGGGGGAAGAATATAATAGCCTGAACTTTTTTAATGATGAACGTTTCCTAAAATTGTTTTTTATATTATTCACAACAAAACCAGGATTTTTTATAAAGTGAATATAAAAGGAAATGTGACATATGGATTCAAATTTTATATGACCGTTGGATAATTATGATCATTGGAAAAAATGACCATTGGAAACAATACTCTTGATAATAATTTTAACGTTATCATTAGAGCTTATAAGTAAAATTTTTGATAAAGGATAATTAATTCAGAAAGGTTGAATGATGGCCTCAACCAGTATATTTGTTTCATACAAAGCCCATTTTTTCAGAACTTGGGAGGGAGGTATCATCACTAGGCTTTGCTCTTGACCAAGCCCAAGATGATATTCTGTAAGTGAATCTTGAATGAAATCACCTTCAGGAGAAGTTCAAGTTAGTGGAAATTACCACTCAGGCAATATTAGCCGAGTCGCCCCATTAATTTATCACCATCACACACATTTCCATTAGGTCTTATGTGGGTGTTATAAGGGGTTATGGTTTGATTCCTTACTTTCTTAAAGTATAATCATTTGTATAAATAAAATTTTTATTCCATCAATTCCATTTTTAGAATAGTTTTTCTTAAAAATATGATGAATTTTATAAATTGATTTTTTCGGATAGAAAATGTACTTTTTAAAAAGATATAATTTTTATAATAAACTAAGTTATTATTAATAATGTTTATTTTAATGAAATGGTATAATTAAAACACTCATATTTAAATATAAATGATAAAATATTATTATTATTTTCAAGTGTTAAAAATTTCACTATGCATTTTCTATCCGCTATTATTTTTAATAAATAAGGATTTTAAAATTTAAAAGTTAACATTATCATATTTAGATAATTATTATGATAAAATAAAAAGAATTTTTGAAATAAACACATCAAAATTTGGTTAGGGTGAATTTATAATAATTTTTTAAAATACTTCAGTTTTTCATGAATAGTAAATATATAGTTAGTGTTTTTTGGTAAGTTTAATGACTTCATAATTATTTCATAATGATGTAATAAGTAATATAAAATGATGGTAGAATATTGTGGATTAAAATAACATAATAGGTGTCCCACATCTCCAATACCATGGGCAAGCCTATGGTTTTTCATTTACCATTGCCTAGGTGTCTAAGGAAATTAATAAACAAACCCTCCTATTTTTCTATAAATACCCACCCATTTATAGATGTACTTTCACTCCCAATTATTCCTCCATGAAGCTATAATAGTTTTAAGGAGTCCTCCCAAGGTTTCCTATAGCCCCCAAGGTCCCAATCCTCAAGTTTTAGGATCAACTCTTCAAGGTAAGAGGAAATATCCCCTTCTCTTTGTAAGAACCCGGTTTTTTTCTCAGGTATGGATCCTTTAAATTTCAGTATAATTATTTATTTTGGACATAATATGGATTCCTTTTGAGTTAATTAAGGTCACAAGGGTTTCTGGGGCATTTTTGGATCCTAGAACCCATATTTTTTAGAATAATGACCTTATCGCACAGTTAGAGTAAACCGTGCGGGTATGGCGCACGGTTAGATCTAACAGTATAGACGATCTGAATTTTGGGTAGAGCCATTTCGCATGGTTGTTGCATGGTATCCCTAACCATGCAGTCTAACCATGTGATTTACCCTCTTCTATAGGTTCACATTAATGGTTTTCACACGGTTAGGCATATCATGCAGACAAACCGTGCACATACTAAATTTTTGGTTAATTTTACTTTTTTTCCTTAATGATCTAATTAAACCATCCTTATTTCCTAATCTGATTTCCAGTATGATTAGCCTCTAGTCCTCTCATTTTGGAGCTTTTTTAAATCCTAATCTTGGGATAAAGAGATCTCCTTAATCCAATATATGTTCGAGCTTCTGCTCCTCATGTTGGATGCACAACGGTAAGTACTTGAGTCTGTTTTAGCCGTTCTTATTCTCTCTTGCTCTCAACCTAGTTATCAAGGTGTGAGAGTTTTTACCTTTTACTTAAATCTACTCGGATCCAATCCAAATCATAGGATAATACCGAATTAGGAGATTCATACAATGTTAAGGTTGGTGGTCTATAACTCATCTCTCAAGTTCATTGATTTTGGAATTGTCGTGTGGGGGTTGTCGATTTCATCAGGTGTTGTTTATTGAATTTATATACTATGATTATAATAATTAGAACCATATGGTTATTCTCTTTCTAAATATGTTATTAGTTTTTATTGGTTACACCCACAACTCTATCCATCCCATGTAGGATTTTATTCCATAATTATCATTGTGTGGGTGGTCTGCATTTTAGGCAGAGTCATCTCACACGGTTGGTGCATAGTTTCCCTAACCATGCAGCCTAACCATGAGAGTTCCCCACTACTCTAGGTTCATGTTCATGGTTTTTACATTGTTAGGAAAATCATGTGGGTAAATCATGCATAGGCTAAATTTTTGGGAAATTTTACATTTTTACCCTTCATGATCTAATAAAACCATCCTTCCCCCCTAATCTGATTTCCAATGGTATTAGCCTCCATTCCTCTCATTTTGGAGATTTTTGAAGGACTACGATAGGGATCAAGAGATATCCTTCATTCATGATCTGTTCTAACTTTAATTCATCACATTTTATGTGCAACAGTAAGTACTCGAGTCTATTTGATCCATTCTTCTTATCTCTTTCTCTTGACCTAGTTATCGAGGTGTGAGCGTTTTTACATTTTTCTCAGATATACTTTGATCCAATCCATATCAGAGGCTAATAACAGAGTAGGAGAGTCATAAAAGCCTATTTTTTGTGTTCTATAACTCGTCCCTCAAGTTCATTTATTTTATAATTGTTGTGTGGGGCCCACCGATTTCATCGGGTGCTGTTTATTGAATTTATATGTCATGATTACAATCATTATAACTATATGGTTATGCTCTTTCCAAATATGTGATTAGTTTTTAGTGGTTACACACACAACTCCATCCATCCCATGTAGAATGTTATTCCATAATTTTTATTTTAGTGTTTTGACAAGTTTGAGCCATCGTTTGGTTGTGCCTTGGATTGACCTTCTAAGGGTAATATTTCTCTATTAGATGGATTGATTTATATTTTGAATTTCATAATGGAAAGTACCATGTATTCTCACCACTTGACCCGTTTAAGGTAAGTGCTTAAATTGATAATTAAATGTGAAATGAAAATTAAAAAGTATACTAAGTATATAACTTAACCTTATTAAATATAATTGAACAATAGGTTATACGTCTGTAGAACCCCTTACCATGTTTATGGGAGGTAGCGGAGTGAACCTTGATTATTAAAATTCCTTAAATGGATTAAATAAAAGGTTTCATTCTACTTTTCCTTGTCACACTAATAAAAGGCAGGGCTTCAACCAAATGGACTTACTGATTAATTACGACTTAATTAAATTGATGCATGCTCAATTAGCCTTGTCACACTAATGAAAGGTAATAGATTGACCCTTATTAATTGTATATTACTTCATTATCAAAATAGTATTGTCCTGACTTCAGATCACCTTGGATTCCTAAGGGAATGCCTTAAGCACTCAAGAACCCCATTATGAATTCAAGGATATTGATTTCTTAGGTTGAGAACCACCTAGAAATCGATACTTGTCTAACCTTGGATGGTTGGTATGACACCGTGGGATCCCTCATATAGTACTATAGGATTCCTTGGATACACTCCTTCGATATAGCATTGACAAGTATGTGCCATGGTTAAATCCCATTGGGCTTAGTCATTTCTTAACCCCATTTTACCTTGTATGAACTCCTTGGACTCGGTAGGTGATTCATTGTGAAATTCCATGGACTATGATCCTTGGATTACACTCTTAAACCTTAGCTAGACTATAGTCATTACTTATTTGGTGACCCTTGAGGACTAAATTTCCTTTGTTATTACCTTGGAACTTAATTACTAAATATCATTATGGGTTTCCTTGTTAAATCTTGGAACCTTTACTATTGTCAACACGTGACTTATTTATAAACTGTTAATAATCAATTAATGAACTAGTTATAAGTTCATACACCATCCAAGGGATGAAGCAGGTACTTGGGTATTTAGTTACAATATACTAATTTACTTTATATATGCATACTTTCACATTGTTACATTTCAATTACACGATCTTGATGATATAGACACCATTGGTGGTTTCCCACTAAGATTTATCTCAGACCCTCTCTGGGTGTCGTTTGGTACCTGGGACATATTACATGAATGTGGGTGTTGATAAAGGGAATCATACGGATTCGAACACTTTATTGCTTGTTGTATAGGTTGGATCTTGATAGAAGATGACTGATCCGGAGATAGGGATGCTTGGGATAGTATTTTTATTTCATTTATTCTTTTGTAGAACATGTTATGCATGTTGTATTGTATCCATGTTTTCCAATTTTCTAGTGACATGACATATCATCATCAGTTTTTGTATGCTTGTATGTTATTCCAATTATTTACGTTATTGCTACTATTGTCTCCATTTACCATTGTGCCTTCTATTTACTTATATTGCTTCCTCTATTTATCTCTATTTGTATTTATCCATTCTTATACACTCTAGTAATGAGGTCATAGTATCCCCACAGACACACCCTAGGCCCTCACTTTTAGTTAGTAGCCTTTGGCATTTGGTGAGATGCGCTTGAGGCCATGTGGCCCACCGGGATTGGGGCACCTATTAAGTAGAATATAGGTATGGGATGTCACAAAATGGTATCGTAGGTTTTTTCCTTTATTGATTTAATATTTAGAGTCAATATTCAGGATATTAGGAATTCTCCGTACTTTGTCATAATCCATGCTTTGGTGTCGCAAACCCATGTTCGTGGTAAAATCCAAGTTACCCAAAATATAATTTTCGTTCTATTTTTCCTATTACAGTTGACATTATTTCACCATTGGGTGATTCACATTTTGTGTGGTGTTGTTGATTTTTCTTTTGATTAAGATTTTATTCTATCTGTGTCCTGATGATAAGAGGGAAAGGAGGATTGTTACATGAATCATTATAGGCACCAAGAAGTCATATGTCATGCATATTTTCATGCCATATAGATGCATTTCACTACTTTTAATTTCTTGATATGCATATGATTTCTGAGTGATGTTGTGATAGTTAGCTAATGGTTGTATTATTCTTGGTTGCGATTGAGTGATTTCCTATCTCAATGCATGAGGTGTATGGGCCCTCATGGGTTGGGATGAGTAATTTACCGAGTTGAGCCATAATTCTATAAATAAATGGGTGTTGTTTTCATTGATAAGGTGTATGGTAATTGATTCAATGGGAATTAATATCCATTATAAAGTGAAACGCGACATATAAAATGAAATGGTTTCACATCCTTATACCTCCTTTTCATGTTTATGAAGGGTAAATTAGTGAACCTAGAAATTAAATATAAAATGAAATGAAACTAATACTTGAGAACTTACAAGTACCTAGCCATCTAAGTAGGTAGTTGGGGTAGTATAACTTGGGTAGTGATTAATTACTTGTTTATCTTCAATAAGTGTTGTTATCTAACTGCTTAAAGATTTTTCTAAGGCATGTGCTTGAAATTTTTAAACTAATTCTTCCACAACATCCTTGTATTGTAGCCAGGAAGGTGGCGGGGATCATGATCCAAACGTGGTGGCCCCTGAGCCGCTAGTCTTACCTTCAGGAGTGACACTCGAGGAACCACCTATTTTACCTGATTCGGACACTGATGCCTAAGTTCATGATAGTTCCCTACGTCTGATGCAGTCCATGCATGGTGCTCCATGAGTTTCATATATGATGGCTGATCTGACTTGTGATTTCCTGCAGTAGAGCTCTCCTACTTTCTTAGGGGATAGCGGTCCATAGGCTGTTGAGTCTTGAATAGAGGCCACCCTTTCTATCTTTGAGCATCTAGAGATGCATCCAGATAAGAGGGTCAATCTTTCCACGTACATACTTCGGGATTCGGCCAATCATTGGTGGGATGTAGTTACCCCATATGATCACCATCAAGGCCTGGTATGGGATGACTTCAAGACTATTTTCTATTGTCATTTATTTCCTAAAACATTGATAGCTTATAGATCTAGAGAGTTCATACATCTCCAGTAGGGTTATATGTAATTTATGTAGTATTTAGTGTGTTTCATGGAGTCGTAGTGCTTTGCACCGCCTCTAGCTGGTGATGAGATTTTTCATGCTAGACGTTTTGAGGATGGGATTCAGTATGCTATCTATATGCAGGTGAATGAATTTCACCTGCCTAATTTTTATGAAATATTCAATCATGATCTTATCACTAAGCATAACATAAGGGATGGAAACATCACCGAGCATAGAGGATCAGTGCCATGATAGACCAGTAGTTCTCCTAGTGGTAGGAAATGTTCTCTTGAGGTTTCTCATTAGGGTAGTGACAACCAGATTACCTATTTTGATAAATCTATGGTGTGTCATCTTTGTGGGAGATGGGGGAACCTAAAACCTCATTGTGATAGAGACCCAATGTAGTTTTGGGATTGCATTCGTATTTGGTATATTCAGCATTTTTGTAGAACCTTTCCACCAGCTTTGAGTGGAAAAGGATTTGTACCAAATCCACCTACAGGAGTGGGTTATTTTTTATCGTATCAGGCGAGGAGTGGGAATAGAACTGGAAGGACTGGCTAATGAGGAGGTCATGTCCATAGTAGTCAGACCCTTGATCACCATAAGTACCAACAGAGCAGTTATGATCGTGGAATTAAAGTTGTTGTGTAGGGACGTGGATCATGCCATTTGCATGCCCCACAGCCGATACCTGAGGATCAGGTTGTGGGTACATCTATAGTATGACGTACTATTCTAGTGGCATCTACTATAGTATCTACTTTATTTTATATTGGTACATCAAACTTCTTTATCTTTTTATCTATCGTGGAAAGTCTTGGATTAGAGATGCAATATTATTGTGGTTTAATGACCCTAGATACACTATTAAGAGTGTTATATGGGGGAATATGCCAATGTAGGTATTATCCCCTTGACGTAGATAGTTACCCTTTCTTATGGAACCTCTTCATTCTCAATATGATAGGATCCTATGTCATTCTCAGGATGTATTGGTTAGTTTAGTATCATACTTTTGTAGAATTCTATCACTGTAGGGTATCTTTTACATCACCAGAGGGTAGTAGTTATCTACATAGGGGTGAGTGGGATGTCCAGGTTGGTAAAGCTAGACTAGAGAATCATGGTCTAGGTGGAGTGACCACCCATATTGAAAATATATTCATAGAGAATCATGGTGTATTTCAAGTTGATTTCCCTCCAATAGTGTATCATTTCAGGGACACCTTTCACGACGATTTTTCTAGCTAACCTCCTCAAAGAGAGGTATAGTTTACGATTGATCTTATTTCAGGAGTATCTATAGTGTCCATTCCTCCTTACAGGATGGCACCTATAGAGATTCAAAAGCTCAAGTGATTGTTAAAGGATATAGAGGCTAAGAGATTTATACATCCCAGTACATCCTATTGGGGTTTTCCCATGCTTTTCGCCAAGGAGAATGGAACCTTACATCTTTGTGTGGATTATAAATGGTTGAACTAGATTATGGTCAAGAACTGGTATCCAATGCCTTGAATATATGATCTTTTCAACCAACTATGAGGAGATAAAGTCTTATCTAAGATCGAACTGAGATCGGGTTATCATCAAGTGCGAATAAGGACATCAGACATACCTTGTACAACTTTTCATAATGGGTATGGTATATATGAGTACCTTGTTATTCCATTTAGTCTTATGAACATGCCCAACATTTTTATGGCTCTAATGAATAAGGTTCTCTATCCCTATCTCATTTCTTTTTTCATTGTCTTTGTAGATGAAATCTTGGTGTATTCTCACACTCATAACGACCATGCCAATCATCTTGAGATCATTCTGAGTACACTGAGAGAGCATCATATTTATACCATTCTTTCTAAATTCCACTTATGGATTGAAAAAGTTCACTTCTTGGGTCATATTATCTCAAAATAAGGTGTATCTGTTGGCCTTGAAGAAGTTATAGTTGTAGTTTCTTAAGAGCAACCTAAGAATGTGTTTGATATAATGATTTTCTTGGGGATGGATGGATATTATAGGAATTTCATACAGGACTTCTCATGCTTTATTCACCTCTAATTGGACTTATAAAGAAGGGTTTCATGTTCATGTGGTCAGAATCATGATAGAAAGCCTTTCAGGAGATAAAATTGAGGCTTGTCTCAGCACCTATTATGATTCTTATAGAGCCAGACATAGGTTATATCATCTCCTTTGATGAATCAGGAATAATCCTAGGAGTAGTTCTGGTGTTGGAGGATAGAGTCTTTGCATAAGGATCTTGGCAGTTGATGCCTCATGAGATAAAATACCAAACACACGACCTTGATCTAGCATCAATTTTTCATGCCTTATGCTGTTGGAGACATTATCTGGTTGGTGAGAACTTTTTGGTGTACACAGACCACAAGAGCCTTAAATATATCTTTACACAGTGTGACTTGAACCTTATACAACAGTTATGGGCCAAATATCTACAATCCTTTGATTTTTAACTTGCTAATATGTCTAGGAAGGGAAATGTAATTGCGGATGCACTGAGTTAGAAAACTCAGGCACCAAGCATATGGGAATCCAATGATGAATGGAAGTTAATGGTCTTCTTTTCTAAGATACATCTATAGTTTAATGATAGTCATGATTACTCTTACCTCTCATATTTTAAAATTACCTCTTCCATTCTTGAGAAGGTGAAGGGTAGAAAATACTCAGATCCTGAGTGCTTGGTTCTCCGTGAGAGTATATCAGGAGTTGACCTGCCTCCGAATTGGTATGTGGATAGAGGTGGCATCTTGTGTAAACATGGGAGTGTCTGGATTCCTATAGATATGAGATAGGATTTAATGAAAGAGTCCCACACTTTTCAGTGGGATGTTCATCTAGGAATCTCCAATATGTATTAAGATATGAGATGCCAGTATTGGTCGTGCATGGATGAAACGTTAGATAGCATGATTTATCACTAGGTGTCCCACCTGTTAGCAGGTGAAGGAGGAGAACCAAATACCTGAGAGATTATTACAGCTACTTCCAGTCCTGGAATGGAAATTAAAATATGTTTCCATATATTTTTTAGTCGGGTTACCTAGGTCACCTATAGGTAGAGACCCTGTATGGGTTGTCATTGACCGACTAGTGAAATTATCCCATTTCATTCCTATTTGGGAGAATTTCTCGATCGAAGAGCTAAAAAACCTATATTTCTGTGAGATTATACATCTACACGGAGTCCCACATACTATCATTTTAGATAGGGACACTCATTTCATGTCATAGTTTTTGCAGGGATTGTAGAATACTATGGGTACACAGGTGATTTTAAGCATAGATTTTCACCCTCAAACCAATAGACAATCAGAACACACAATATAGGTTCTAGAGGATATGCTCTAAGCATGTGTCCTTGATTTCGACAGTTCTTGGGAGAAGTATATCCCTATCATCTAGTTCTCCTATAATAACAGCTTTCATGAAACAATTCAGATGGATACTTTTTAGGCCTTATATGGTAGGTCGTGTCATTCAACCTTATGCTAGATAGAGGTAGGTGAGGTAGCACTACTCGGTCCTCATCTCATTTAGGAGACTTTGTAGTAGGTTCAGCTGATCAAAAATTGTATGACTACTGCTCGGTCTAGATATAAATATTATGTCGATCTCCATCTATGACCTATGGAGTTTGAGGTCAGAGATTGTGTTTTCCTTTGGGTATTACCCAATATAGGTCATAGTCATTTATGGAATTAAGGGAAGTCATTTCCTCATTATGTAGGGCCATTTTAGATTATATAGAGAGTCGGTATGGTATCCAATTAGTTGCTACTACCGCAGAGGTATCATATCATGCACGATGTCTTCCATGTTTTGTAGCTTCACCAATATCATGCCAACCCATATCATACTTTTGATCCCAAGGAAGTTGAGTTATATTTCTATCCTACCTTTGAGAGGTATCTAGTAAACATCATTTATTGGATCAAGAAGGATCTCTGAGGTCGGTTTATCCCTCTAGTATGAATGTTATGGTAGCATGTCCATGTGAATGACAATAATTGGGAGCGGGAGGCTAGTATACATGCCCAGTGGCTAGAGTTTTTCTTAGATAGTATTTCACCACCCTTGGAAGGTGAACTCGGGGTTGATTTTTTTAAGGGGGGAAGACTATAAGAACCCGTTTGTTCACTCAGGTATGGATCCTTTAAATTTTGGTCTAATTATTTATTTTGGACTTAATATGGATGAAATTTGAGTTAGTAAAGGTCCCAAGGTTTTCTGGGGATTTCTTGGATCTCATAACGCATATTTTTTGGAATAATGGACATGTCGCATGGTAAGAGTAAACTATAAGGGTTTGGTGCATGGTTAGATCTAACTGTGTGGGTGGTCTTCATTTTAGGTAGAGTCATCTCACACAGTTGGTACAGGGTTTCCCTAACCATGCAGCCTAACCATGTGAGTTCCCCACTTCTCTAGGTGCATGTTCATGGATTTCACATGGTTAGGAAAATCATGTGGGTAAACCATGCATAGGCTAAATTTTTGGTAAATTTTATATTTTTACCCTTCATAATCTAATTAAATCATCATTATTCCCTAATATAATTTCCAACAGTATTAGACTCCATTCATTTAATTTGGGTGATTTTTGAAGTAATAAGCTATGGATAAAAAGATATTCTTCAACCGGGATTTGTTTTAGCTTTATTTCATCACATTGTATGTGCAACGGTAAGTATTCAAGTCTGTTTGATCTATTCTTATTATCTCTTTCTCTTGACCTAGTTATCGAGGTGTGAGCATTTTTAACTTTTTCTCAGATCTACTCTGATCCAAGACAAATAAAAAGCTAATACCAGAGGAGGAGATTCATACAAGACTATTTTATGTGGTCTATAACACATCCCTCAAGTTCATTGATTTTAGAATTGTCATGTGGATCCCACTGATTCCATCGGGTGTCGTTTATTGAAATTATATGCCATGATTATAATTATTATAACTATATGGTTATGCTGTTTCCAAATACCTGATTAGTTTTTAGTGGTTACACACACAACTCCATCCATCCCATGTAGGATTTTATTCCATAATTACCATTTTAGTGTTTTGACACATTTGAGCCACTGTTTGGGTGTGCCTTAGATTGACCTTCTAAGGGTAAGCTTTCTATATTAAATGGATTTATTTATATTTTAAATTTAATAATGGAAAGTACCATGTATTTTCACCACTTAACCCGTCTAAGGTAAGTGCTTCAATTTATAATTAAATGTGAAATGGAAATTGGAAAGTACACTAAGTATATGACTTAGCCTTATTAAATATAATTGAATAATAGGTTTTATGTCTATAGAACCCCTTACCATGTTGGTGGGAGGTATTGAAGTGAAACTTGATTATTAAAATGCCTTAAATGGGTTAAATTAATGGTTTCATGATACTTGGACTTTTCACACTAATGAAAGGCAAGGCTTGAACCAAATGGACTTATTGATTAATTATAAATTAATTAAATGGTTTCATTATCAATTATCCTTATCACACTAATAAAAGGTAATGGATTGAACATTATGAAATTTATATGAATTCATTATCAAAATACGAGTGGCCTAACTCTATATCACCTTATATTCTCGAGGGAATTCCTTAAGCACTCGAGCCCCCCGATCTAAATTCAAGGATACAGCTTTCTTATGTTGAGACCCATCTAGAAACCGATCCTTTTCTAACCTTGGATGCTTGATATGACATAGTAGTATCCCTTATTTATTACTATAGGATGCCTTGGATACACTCCTTGGATCCATCATTGATAAGTAGGTTCCATTGTTAAAGCCCATTTGGCCCAGTCATTGCTTAGCCCCATTTTACCTTGTATGAACTCCTTGGACTCGGTATGCATAAAATTGTGGAATGCCTTTGAATATGCTCCTTGGATTACACTCTTACCACTTATCCAAGATACATTCATTACTAAGTTGGAAACCCTTGAGTTCTACATTTCCTTGGTTATTAACTTGGAACTTCATTACTAAATATCATTACAGGTTTCATTGTTATATTTTGGAAACTTCACTACTGTCAACATGTGACTTATTTATAAACTAGTAATAAAAAATTAATGATTTGGTTACAAGTTCAGACACTAGTTGGGAGATAAATTAGGTACTTGAGTATTTAGTTACATTTTACTTCTTTACTTTATATATTCATGCTTGCACACTGTTACATTTCCATTACACGGTTCAGATGATATAGACACTGTTAGTGGTGGCCCACCGATATTTATCTCACACCCTATCCAAGAGTTTTTTGATACCTAGGGAATATTATATTAATGTAGGTGTTGATAAAGGGAAGAATACGGCTTCAAACACTTTATTTATTGTTGTTTAGGATGGATCTTGATAGCAGATCACTGAGTCAGAGCTTGTGATGCTTGGGATAGTCTTTTGATTTCCTTTATACTTTTGTGGACCATGTTATTCATGTTGTATTATACCCATGTTTTTCAGTTTTCTAGTGACATGAAATATCATCATCAGTTTTTTTATGCTTGTATGTTGTTCCAATTATTTTAGTTACTGTTGTTATTGTCTCCATTTTCCGTTGTGCCTTTTATTTACTTATATTGCTTCCACTATTTATATCTGTTTATATTTATCTGATTTGCTAGAATATAGTAATGTGGACATGGTCTCCCCATGGACACACCCTAGGACCTCTATACTAATTATCAACCTCTGGAATTTGGGTAGATGTGCTTGAGGCCATGGGGCCCACATGTATCGAGACACCTATTAAGTGGCATTCGGGTATGGGACGTCACACTCTTTTCCATTCAAGTTTCCTCCTTATGTGGTATGTCTTTAAAATTTCAAAACTATGTTCTTATGTACAATTTATTTTATCCATTTACTATATTAATATTATTTTATGAATGGTAGACCCATGTACCCTCTCTTTTTACCCCTTTCTAAAAACCAAGTTTTATACCCATTATGATGTAGATTTTAAATCTAAAAATTTCTATCCTCTCCTCAAGAAACAAATTTTTATTTTCTTTATGTGAATAAAAAAACCTCTTTGTTTTATAAGGTCATTCAAAAATATGTAAAAATAATTTATTTTATTCTTGTATTAACATACATAAAACCCTCATTCCATTTCTTTGGGTTATAAATGACATAAAGATCTTGTCTTTAAGCACTTTTTTTAAATGCCATGTTTTTTATATGAAACCCATTTCTTTTATTCTTCATAAGTTATTTGTGAATTTTATTATTATAATCTATAAGGATAAAATTAATTAAGACATATTAATGGTATACCTTGATATCTTTCTAATGCATTGGGTAAAGAATTTAATCTCTATAGATGACATGTTTTATGATACCTTGGTGAATAACCTTGGTAATTTTTATGACACCTCAGTGAAAAACATTGGTGATATGATTATGAATGTATCATTTAAATTTTATAGCCACATTTACATGTTATTATTAAAGTTATTTTTATTATGATATGCCACTTTTTCCTTTTCCCATGCCTTTATGATATTCCTCAAGTTCTTATCGATATTTCTCAAGATCACATGTAAATTTTTATCTTGTTTTCTATTACTGGTTCATATGCTCAGCCTTTATTTTTATGTATGTCCCAAAGTTATAATAGGAATTAAAATTACTTATAATGAACCATGAATAAACCTTTAATTTTTTTTAGAATGTTGTTTCAAGTTTTCATATATTATATACCTTGATTCCAAGAAACTATACTTTAAAAGGCCCCCTGTTTTGTACAATTTTATGAAAATTTTATATTATAATAATTTTTTATGCCATATTAGTGATATATTAGAATTTGTTTTTGGAATTTATCATTTTTTATGATATTCTAGAAAAAAAAATAATTAATAGTATCAAAATTGACATAAATGATACTTTAAAATAAATAATATTTTATTAAATGATATAAAATTTAGAAAACTAACTAAAATATGATTAAATATATAATCAATGATCCATTTGGGTTTATTTTCTCATATTATAGTAACTATATTAACCCTAAAGATTAAAAAATGACAAGTTGTCACGGTACGAGTTAAACAGTTTAACTAAGGGTTAAAGCCAAAAGATAAGGTTATTATTGTGAACTAAACATGTATAAAAATCATTGTTTTAGAGGATTTAGACCTATAATAATATTATATTATAAATAACTCACTTTCTATATATTTTAAAATGAAAATCAATTTATATTAATTTAATATTTTAAAGGATTCCAAGAGTACCCCTCCCCTCTCTTCTAAAAAGGAACCTCCTCCCTCACTCCATCATACCACTTTGAGCCTTCTAGATCGACCAAAAACTACCCATTTCTTCTCCCACCATCCTTATATAAGTTTTAGAGGTCTTGGGGTTCCAAAAATACCAACCCTAATGTCCCTAAGAGGATATCCAAAGGAGGATTTCTAAAGAAGTGGTAATTGTCTTTACCGACTCCTTCATGATTATTTCTTCTTTTATTTCTTATTATTGTGTTGTTTACATTATAAAGTAATAAATATAGTATATCCTATATTATTATATGTTATTATTATTTTGAAACAACCATATTACACCTTTTATTCATCCTATGAAAAATTAAATCACCCCCCGTGCGTAGGTATGGTCTATCATCTCCACGCCGTGGTGTAATCTATTTTTGCTAAACACTTTATCTGGATGGGTATAATGAAGTATATAATAGATATTAATAATAAATATGGAATGATATAGATTATTTATAATTAATATACCATCTAATTCAATACTCTTTTAGCATTAAGGGAATGATATCGTTGCTCGTGCGTATATATGGTATATCATCTCCACGACGTGATGAGATTCATCTTCCATGTTAACCATTCAATAATGATTATAAAAATGTATATAATGAATAAATATGAAATATATGACATAATAATTCTAATTTAACAATATATATACATATATGTTATTTATATTTTTCTATTTAGTATGATAAGAAAACAGAAACAGTGTTCATGCGTACGTACGGCTTACTATATCCATGAACAGTGTATTTAATTTCATATATTTATCTATTATATATATTTATATACTAAATATATATTATATATATAATTTTTTTAAAATTATATAATTAATTAAATCATGATCTAAGTAATGGGTTCAAGAATAACAAGTCAAAACACGTACGATAAACATAGCGTTTATTACCAAAAAACATTGCTTTAACTTTCAATTGTTAATAAATGAGTAATATAAAGTCATAAATGAATAAAATATGATATCTTAAATATTATTATGATTTTATCATAAGTTAATAATATGTTTAAAACTACTATACATAAGTTTCATAAATGTATGAAGGGAATCAGATCTAAGGTATGGGTTATTTCACAATCTCATTATTATTCGGGATTGTTTATACATAAGTATCCACTGGGTAATATTTATCATCCATGTTCATGTTTCTTAAAAAAATAAAAAATAATTTTACTATTATCCTAAAAAAATTAAAGTCTTTTACTCAAGTTTTAATTTTTATAAAACAGTTTAAAAATAATCTTTTTTTCATTTTCCAAATGAGATACTTCATGGATTTTTTTACATAAGGCATTTTTTTAACTTATACGGCATGAGAAGATTTTTCTATTGTCATGACTCCTTAGAATTTTGAATCTTACCTCACAATATTACATCGTTATTTTCAAAGGAAATTTTTTCTTATATAATTTAATGTATTTAAAATAATTGATTTTAAAGTAAAAAAATTGATATTTCTTTCAAGATATTTTTAATGATTTTATTAGAGTATTTTCATCTATGTCAACATACTTTGTTGGATCTTATGATTGATTGAGTTTAATATCTTATGATATCTTTTACCATATTTCCTTGAATGTTTTATGATTTAGTTTGACTATGGATGTGCTATTCTAATACCATTCATGGTTTATGGTTTAAATATTCACATTTCATATGCTAGTTTTAATATGAAAGTTTATATTGATTGTGTTTCATCACCCTTTTCATATGAGTAATGCATTGGACTTAGTAAGTGACATGAGGGGCCTATTACAGTAGCTTGATGCATCGGTAGATCTTATGAGACAAATTATTTTGGGTTTTTACCTGTTTATGTATGATTTATTGGTTGAAGACTTGATGGTATGTTTATGATGCCTGGTATTATTCATTCCCTCATTATAAGATTAGTTATTGATATTACATGTTATTATTCAACTAGTAGAATATAAATTTGAATGTTTATATGGAATTATTTGACTTATTATTTCCAAAGTATGATCAATATTATGTTTAAGTGGATTTTGTTTCAATTATACACCTTTCCTTAAGGATTATAATTATTTACTCATAATAGCTTTTGTTGTATGCTTAACCTTGATGAGAATATGAGATCACCCCTTTCTTATGTTTAATTTTACCAGTATTCCAAGATGGGTATTATGACTAATATATAGGGTTAATCTAGGAGAATAATGTTGTTATCAAAGGATTATCAATGTTCTATTTTATGTTTTGAATTGTAATGTAATGTTCATATATGTAATCTATTTTTCAAGACTGCTAAATAGATCGGTCCTTTGGGATTTGACACTTGTATCAATTCCAATGTAATAAATGAAGGCATTGGTTCCAGGTTACTAGGGTTAAGGTGTTACAATGGGGTTCAGTGGCTATTTGGTGGTCCCTAGACCATTTTTAAATTGGGGGTATATTGATAATTTTATCAGTACCACCCCCTTAATATCTATTTCGTGTTTTCACTCCTCACTTATCAATAGTAGTTACCTAAGAGGGATTTCCTCGCTTTCATCCACCATGATGGATCTCTATCATCCAGCATCCATTTTCACTTCCATTAGTGATGTTGGTGGGCTAGAGGTAAGGCTATGAGTCTATTTCCTATCCTTTTTCATTTCTTCTTCTATCATGGAATCCCTCACTATTTGTGTCTAATACACCCTATTTTTATGGTTTTCATCTAATTATTTATTTTCTACTAATCGGTATGAACCAGTAGTCGATACTCAAAAAGTGGTTGTCTTTAAGGTTAAGGTAGGTGGTCCCTATGACTTTCCCATAGAATTTCTTATTTATTGAAGTTCATGGTTTGTCGGTCACACCAATGTGTTGTGTGTTGACATTATAATTAAAATTTGAAACTTAAATATGAAATTTTCTTATTTTTATTCCCTTATAATTATTTCTAATTAATTACCTTGAAGGTGATCTCTATGGGATGCCTCGTAAGATAAATAATCCCTGTAAAATGGTTAAGTGAAAGTAAAAAAACCGAAATAGTTTATGAGTAAGATGAAATGATGAATTTAGAAATTGTAAATAGCTTGTAGTTTTGACTCTTTTTTATATTATGTTTGTTTTATAATGAAAGTTGATTCAATTGTACTATTGTTTCTTAGTTTAGTAAATAGATTATAGGGGACTTACGGAGTAGTTTGTAGATAATATTTTCTTTGATATTGATATTACTTATTTGTTAATGAACTAATGTAAAGGGTGATTCCAATAGATTTCCTTAGTTTAATAGTGTAAAATTAAATGTATAAAATATAAATGGGTAAAAATAAATGACCTTTCATGAAATTAAAGGTGAGGGTATGTTTTTTCAATGAATTGAAAAATGGGTAAACCTTGTTTTCTGGAATGGTAAATAAATGTTAAATTATGAATTGAGGTCTTATAAAATGAAATGGAATTATAAAATTAATTGGTTAATGTTAAAGTGTGAAATGGGATCAATGTGTTAAATATCTATGGAAGGGATAAATTTCCTTTTAAATGGTAAAGTGATATATCCCTTTATAAAATTATTTTAATGTGAATGTAAATGCATTATGGTATTCATGGTAATTGATTATAGAGAATGTTGGGATAATATCCTTAGATTCAGTATGACATATGAGGCAGAATAAGTGGGAATGTTGGTATGAGCAACTTGGATTCCAGATGGTACATGAGTTAGGAATTCTAGGATAAGATCTATGGATTACACATGATAATAGATACTTGGGTCTACTGGGATGATTACTTATATTTTCCCATGATACATGATATTTGAGAATGTCAGCATGGGAATCAGATTCCATAGAAATACCGAGATGAGCACTCTGATTCTGTGTGATACTTTGTGATACTGGGGAAATCTAGGATGAGTGGCTGGATTCCATGTGGTTAATTTCAGAGGATTGGTCATTATGAATTTCTTAGATACACCCTATAATAATCCAAATAAATAGCAAAGACCTCGGGCATCACTATGGAGCTCAGGCATTGATGATGTAAATTTATTAATTTTTTATAGATTTATTTATTTATTATAACTTTCATACACTTGATTAACATACTGGATATTTAGGGAATCTATTCGTGGTAGCCTAATGAGTAATACTCTTACCCTAATTTGGGCTCCATGGCACTTAGGAACCTAATAATCTATCACTATCACAATGTAGGTTCAGTTTTGGGTGAGCACTGATGTTGGTTTCTTGGTTGCTTGGATGGAGAAGGGGAGTTGGGACTCAGGACTATTTTTCAAGAATCATCTATTTTTTTATTTATGTTTTATTTATGTTTTATTTATAGCTGAACCATATTTTATGTATGACTAACTTATTCAAGGTATTTAGTTTTTTTATTTTGTTATAGAATTTCTTTTTTTTATTGTTGACACTTTCTTGTATGTTGTTATATTATTATATATATTTGAATGTACTTGATTTATATATTATTTTAAATGTTGGTTTCACATTTATATGTGGGTATAGTCTCCCCACTATCCCAAATTATACCTACACTGCTAGTTCACATCCACTAGAATACAGGGAGGCATGCCTAAGGTCATTTGGTGAACTGACTCAAAGCACTGGTTCAGTGGTTCTTAAGTTGAGGCATTAGAAAGTGGTATTATAACATTTTTATTTTGAGTTTCAATTTTTGAAAGTTAAAAAAAGAGAATATAAGTGTGTAAAGACATGGTGTGGATCTTTTTCCTGGGACTGGTGTTTCTTCCGGAAATGGGTATAACCTTGTTTATTTAAGGTTAAAACTTTCCAATCAGTTTCTAACAGGTTTATTTGTAGAACTGTAAATATCTAATGATTCTATATCCATTTGAACCTACTTTCCAAAGGTAGGTGCTCATTAGTTTTGGACTAATGGGTCTTAAGAATTTTCATTGGTCGAGAGGATGGGAGGTTAGACTCATCACACCATTTTTGGGGGAATTACTTTCTACTCCGGGACCCTCTTATAGATTTAAGTTATGTTCACGAATCCTTATTAATTTACCAAGCATGAAAATGAGTTTTTCCTTTAGATTTAGCAATCAATTATTGATAGGTATGGGATTTAGAGAATCTTTTATATGTATTTGAGGTTCTTCATCGATAGAGAATCATCCATATTTATTAGATATTCTCAGTCAATGGTATCCTTCAACACATTATATAGAAATCTATTGGTCATTATGATAACCATAATAGTTTTAAAGCCACTTAGTGGGTCACTTAAATTTTATTGTCGTTCAGAAAGATAGGGATTATTTTAGAGTTGGGATCATACCCGCAGATGGGCTACCTACGTATCCTTGTTAAAAAGGAATCAGAACTCACGTAGTTTGATTAGAAGGATATAGTTTAACGTCATATGGGACAGAAAATAATTAATGAGAGATGGTATTGAACCTTATAAAGGCTTCCTACATACTCTACTTTTAAGGTAGAGATTAAAGTCCATGTAGTTTAGGTAAAGAAATATGGGGTTTATGCATGGTTAATGGCCCAAGAAGAAATGTCATGATTACTTTCACACTCTAATCTCACGTGAGTCATGCTCGATGTGAGAAACAAGGGGTATTAGTAATCTTGAAACTAGTTCCATAAGAGATGTAGTTATGAGAAATGATGTAGGGCTTATGTATGTATGAAGGCCCAAGTAAATGAAGATTAGGATTTAGTTTAGGAAAGAATCTTGCGAGCAGGGTCCATAAAAGTATTTGTACTTTATAGAGATTTAGAATTTTAACTCAGGACTTACTCCTGAAAAGGAACCCCAAATTAATAGGGACTTATGATTGGGTTTTATTCCTGAGAAGGAATCCCAAATCAAAAGAAAAAAAGGTTGGGGCTTACTCCTGAGAAGGAGGCCCAATTAAAGGGAACTTATAACCTGGGGCTTAATCCTGAGAAGGAGGCCCAGAGTTAAAGGAAATTATGATTGGGACTTACTCCTGAGAAAGAGGCCCACAGTTAAAGTAAATTATGATTGGGACTTACTCCTGAGAAGGAGGCCCTTGTTAAAAGGAAATTATGATTGGGGCTTACTCCTGAGAAGGATGCCCAAGTCAAAAGATCTTCTCATCTCACAAGATGAGGTTATATAAGAAACCCCTAACTGTGGTGACATAAATCTTGTAATTCACATGGTTTTGGGAGAGGTTCTTATAGAACTCCTTTAAAACAAGGAGTCCAACAAAAGAACCATGCCATAAATGGCTTTGAAGAGGGTTTTGAAGGCTGTATCTTGAAGAGGAGAGGTGGATTTGTGGAAAGAAGGTGGCTAAGAAGGAAGCGTGCAAGTATTGTTCTAGCGTGGAAGTCCTGGTCGCGCAAGTAGACTTGCGCGACATGATTCACCTTGGGCGATGAATAATCCATAGGGTAATACTTGAGAGACTTTGAACTCAAGCCCTTAGTATCATCCCTAGAGGCTTCCAGAAGAGTGGCGTGCAAGTTCCCTTGAGAGGGAAAGGCGGCGCGCAAGTGTATTCATTTCCCTTAAGGGGTAGACACTTAGGTGCACAAGTGTTGATGAATTCTGACACTTAGGCCTTATTCTTCCTCTTTAGAGCTTCCATTCTAGGTAAAGAATTACCTTAGAAGTGTTCGGAAGACGTCAGAAAAAGACTTGGGTGACCAGAGCTTGAATCTGAGTTTTGGAAAATTCCTCTTTGAAATGGGGGGCCCATAGGTGGTATTTATAGGCCCCTGGGCACCTTGGTAGAAAAAAGGAATAGGGAACGCAAGTGACCTACACGACCAAAATGTGGCGCGCAAGTGACTTGCGCGACCAGAAGGAAACTTGCGCGATATATTCTTGAAGGTTTCCTTGTTCATACCTTTGTCAATTTTTGATTCTCTTCAAAGGATGACTCTCTTTGTGGTTAAAGTATTCCCAATTTACATTCATTAGACTCTATGATGCAAAGGAGAATCAAAAAAAGTCCCCCCTCAGAGTTGGATCTAAAAAAAGGAGAGAGGATTTGACTCTAAGGAAAAAACGAGAAACAAGAGTTCGGCGGCGCGCAGATGTTGACGCATAGGTTCCTACGCGCAAGTTCCAGCGCACAGGGTTGCAGAATCACCTATATATATGGGGTTCACTTCACGAAAACCATCCTTCCTTCTGATATTTTGAGTTCTCATCATGCAAGTGTATGCATATCTTTGGTTTCTCACTTGTTTCTTGTGTCGCGCTTCTCCAGTAAGATTTTGACTTGCGCAACAGTACTTGTACAACCACACTTGCACGACCACACTTCTGTGACTTAATGCCTTAGCCATATTTTGTGTTTTATTCACAAGAATTTCATTAAAATAGACTTATTTAAAAGTTAACTATTTGATCCTTGGGTAGATTCAATGGCTCCCAAAAGAATTGGATCGGCTGATGAGTTGGCTAGCAAGAGAATTGATGATATGATGAACATTATTGGCCATGACTATTTTGATATCTACGACAGCACTCTCCTAGATTTGGATAAGTATTTTAATAAATATCATGTCAACTTACCACAAAGAATTTACTTGCCTTTATATTTCCATGGTCATCTACAAAGAGTCAACGTTCTAGAGGCAAAGAATTATATTCCTCATTCATGGTTTTAGACTTACACCAATTTTACTTCAGAAAATTTCTCAGTTTCAGGATCATTTGTCAAGGTTGGGACAGTGGAGAAGGCATTCATAATGCATCATAGCCCATGTGCTTCAGATTTGAAGCCTCACAATCCTGAGCTGCAGCCACATTGGTATCCCTCTATTTCGGTTATGATGTGCATTAAGAGAATCAACAATGGTGTGAACTTTCAAATTTTTCCTCCATGCCATTTCCTTGCAGATATGAAAATGGAAAACCCATGGGCTGATATGTTTTTCTCTACTGGTTGGTGGAGAGAATACTATCATTACATTAGAACAATATCTGAAAATATTACTCTCTCCAAATGGCTCTTTAATTCCAATGCTTCATTCTCAAATCTATGTATCCATCTTCCAAGTCTCTTGGACAGAAACAGAGTCACTGTTTGATCAGCAGAAAATTTTCTCGAACCGCACTCAAGAACATTCTTTTACAACTGTTCCAAGAAAAGATGGTATCATTGTGTCTCTTATTATATCCAGTTGAATGAATGAATTCTAGGTGGCTGCTGATGAGGCTTGGGATTCTATGAAGCGAATGAAGAGTTATGTTGAAAACCTCTTTTAATTCTTGAAAAAGAGAAGAGATTCCAACCTTTGGATGTCCTTCTTACTCTTGTGCATCAATGAAAAGCACTTTTATCTTCAATCATTTGTACCTGAATTCTTTTGATACCTACTTTAATTAATTTTACCTAAGCCAATGGTCCTAGTAAGCATAGTTTGATTTTTTCTAGGGTGATACAAACAACCCCACAAAATTTGCATCTTTTAATTTCTCAATATTACCTAAATCATAAAAAATGTATGTTTAGTGAGATGGGGCTCGACTTTTGTTCAGAGTTCCTTTTATAAGTTCCCAATTTAATGAGTACCCTATCTTTTGTTGGTAGTTTAAAGTCATGCATGTCGAACATAAAAAGGCTAATGTTTAAGGTCGAATATCTTTGACCGAATGGATTAAAATTGACTCAATTACTTGGTAATTTGCTTAAAAACATATTACCACATTCAGGTATAGAAGGGAAAATTGTAAACTATGACTTAAGAAATTTTGAATCTGAGGAATGACATGGGAAAGGGATAAAAGACATTAGAGAAAGTATTTTTTAAGAATGAAGTTACCACTAGTTGAAAAACCCGTTAGGGGGTTGAATTATGCAAGCCCACCTAAGGGCATTGGCTGCATAGTCAAATAGTAGCATCTTTTGACTGACTGGTCTGTTATGTAGACTACTTATGCAAGGCCACCTAGGGGCACGTGCTGCATAGTTAGGAAAAAGAACTCTCATAAATTTTACTTTTATATTGCTAAAAGCCAGTGAAAGTTTATAGTGATTCAAATTTTCCAAATCATAGAGTTTGTTGTATGGAGAGAGGTACTTGAATATGGAGAGGATATTCCCAATCAAGATTGTCAAAGAATTGGATGAATGTCACTCCTGTGAAGGTCTGACCCAAATGTAGGGTAGGGAAATATAATCCATAGACTTGAATATTTTCAGATCATGAAAAAGAGTATGGGAAAAATATGTTAAGGATGGCTGTTTTTTTTTTGTGGATCCCTATATATCATTGTTAATACTAATAAGGAAAAAAGAGGTTTCCCCCCAAGAATGAAGTTACCACTATTTGAAGAACCCGTTAGGGGGGTTGAATTATGCAGATCCACCTAAGGGCATTGGCTACATAGTCAAATAATAGAATCTTTTGGCTAATAGGTCCGTTATGTAGACTATTTATGCAAGGATTCCTAAGCGCACGTGCTGCATAGTTAGGCAAAATAATTCCTAGGTATTGGACATTTTTTGACCAGAAGTCAAGAAAAGGGTTATGGAGATCTGGAAGTATTTAAGTTTAGGAGTATGACACGTAAAAATAGGTATTGTCCAATGCATGAAGGAGATACATAGACCAATTCTGACCATAATCATGTTGTGGATGGATCCTAAATTGAGATGCTGGACTTCACTACATATCTCATTAGGATGAGAATCAATTCATATGTAGTTCTTGAAATACAGTTTAACACCATGTGAGACGAGAGCGTAGGAGATCTTAGTTTAGGTTCATAGAGCTCAGACCATAATGAGGGAGACACATTGTATGTTTGTTATAAACCTGATGTGAATAAAGACCAGGGTTTTCATACCACATTCATGTGCTCACAGGGGGACTTTTCAGCCAAGGGACTGACAGTGGAGTTTGGGGTTAGGCCCAAAGACTTGGGGTTGGGTTCGAGGGATGCTTGAACATTCCTGCGTATCCCATAAGGATGGGAATCAATCCATACATAGTTCTTGAAATACCCTCTGTACAGATTTGGTTTGTACATGTGAAGGGTGAAAGGGGACTTTAGTGCAATGATGGTTGGATCTAAGATTAAAGGTTCGGGTATTTCCATGTATGCACGTAGTCTTTGGAATATAACATGATTGGAGATCAATGTCAATAATGATTCCCTCTCAGGTGAGGGTTTCAGAGACTGTTTTAGTTTATTGTCATACAGGACAAAAGTGAAAATACTTTAAGGTCATATTCATGGACCAGTGCTACATAGTTTAACATCATATAGCTAGGATGTATTGCTATGCAGTTTAATGTCTTGCAGCGAGGACAATGGGGGACTGTATAGTTTAATGTCATATAGAAAGGACAATGATGAACCAATGTGAATATATTGGTTTTAGAGGGGGGGCTTCACGGATCAACATCGTATGAGATGGAGGTGAACCGATGTGAAGATATTGGTTTTGGGTTTGAACCTCAGGAGGTTGCCTACGTACCCAGCCTAAAAGGCAAGGATCAAAGTCCGCATAGTTTGATTGAGAATGAATTGGTGATCGAGTTGTACTTGGGGACAACCCAAGGATGGTGTTGGGACTTATGTGTGGTTAGCGGCCCAGAGAGGGTGTTATGATTGAAGCTTACTCTAAGCTCGCGTAATTCATGCTCAGTGTGAGAAAAAAGAGGTAACAACAACCCTAACAATGCACAGTTTAATGTCATGTAGGACATATAAGGGACTATTTCACAGTTTAAATGTCATATGTCACAGACATGGGGTGCTTGGAAATTTAACATCTTGCAGCTCGGAAAAACAGTTTAACATCATGTTGGAAGACAAAGGGGACACAGTTTAACGTCATGTTGGATGATAGATAGATCATGCATTTTAAAGTCTTGCAGTGAGGACTATAGGGATTGTGCAGTTTAAAGTCTTACATTGAGGACAAAAATATTTTAAGGTCATATGCATGGACCAGTGCTTCACATTTTAGCATCATGTAGCTAGGACAAAGGGTGTATTTGTGTTACACAAAATACTTCTTCATGAATCTTACATTAGTTGGAGTTGTAATGAGTTCTCCATCCATTGAGATTAAAGAATAAGCTCCATTGGAGTAGACCTTATGTATTGAGTAAGGTCCTTCCCACTTTGGCTTGAGATTTGGAGGATTCTTGCCTGGTATCATTGGAGTTCTGAGGACCAATACTAATTCTCCTTGAATAAATGAATGAAGACAAACTTTTTTATTTAAAGCTCGCGCTATTAGATTTTGATAGACTTCCAAAAGGTGCAGAGTGCACAATAATTTTTCATCTAATCATTCCAATTCATCAAATCGCTTCTGAGATTTCTCATATGTGGATGACTGATTACAAATGGCTACTCTAACTGAAGGTAATTGAACCTCAATGGGAAAGACTTCTTCTATACCATATACCAATGAATATGGAGTTGACCGTGTAGCAGTGCGGGTGGTGGCCTGATAAGCCCGTAAAGCATGAAAAAGATTATCAGGCCAGAATTTCTTATCTTTATCCACCATCTTTTATAGTATGTTTGAAAGAGTCTTATTAAAGGCCTTTATTTGTCCATTGGCAGCTACAAGATACCGGATTAATGGTTGGATTTGATATTGTACTCTTGATACAACTTTCTCACCTCGGATGAATAGAAGTTGGTGCCATTGCCTCTCAATATGGTATAAGGGACACTAAATCTGGTAATGATGTTAGACTTGACAAAGCTAGCAATTATTTTAGAACTAACTTCTTTGAGAGGTATTTCCTCTTCCCATTTGGAAAAGACTTTAATAGCAGTAAGAATATACTTAAAGTAATTGGATGTAGCCATAGGATAAGGTCCTACTATATCCATTCTCCATGTGGAAAATGGCCATGAGTATTTAGCTGTATGAAGTAAATCTGGGGTTTGATGAATGAAGTTGGCACATACTTGTCAAGAATGACACTTTTTAGTGAAATCAACAAAATCTTGCATCATTGAAGGCCAGAAGTATCCAAGCCTTCAAATTTGACCAAGAAGTCTATGTCCAGACTGGTGGGCACCACAAACTCATGCATGAACTTCATTCATGACAGCCATTGTCTCTTCACCATCAATACATATGAAGAAAAGTCCATCAAAACCTCACTTGTATAGAATTCATTGGTGATCTGGGCTGTCATAAAGAGTAAAATTGACCACAAGTTTCTGAAATTGTTCTTTCCCGGATCTATCAGGTGGGAGTGTTCCATTTTGAAGGTATTCCCTGATAGGTGTCATCCATCCTGTAGTATGATCATATGGTTTAGAAATGGGACTGATTTCATTGATTTCTTCTGTTCTGATTTGAACAAAAGGAGAAATTACATGACGGTGGGAAATACTGATGATTGTTTCATACCGGTTTGGATATGCCAGGGTTGTGGCTACATTAGCCAGTGCATCAGCTTGGTTATTTTATTATCACGGGACATAAGAAAATGTCGGTTTCGAAGGAAATTCTGCCATTAAATCTCTAACATAATCACACAAAGGGTTTAACTCTTCATTTCTGATGGAATAATCTCCATTGATTTGTTTGATTACCAAATCCAAATCACCTTTTATCCTCAAGTGATTCACCTGTGCCTGAATCGCCAATTCTAACCCTACGATGAGAGCTTGATATTCTACTTCATTGTTTGTACCACCTTCCAACAATAAGAAGGAATAGGGTTGCACTGCCTTTTCTGGGAAAATAAGTATGATTCCTAACCCAACTTTTTTGAATTTAGGATCTTCCATTTTCTTCCCTGTTGGACTTCTGGAGGCACCATCAAAGTACATTTCCCATGTTTGAGGATTATCTTGAATAGAGAATACTTCCTCATCAATAAGTTCAATATTTAAAGATGTATCTTCTACAGATGGGTGTTCAGCAAGGAAATCGACTAGAGCTTGGCCCTTTATTGCCTTTTGAGACATGTACTAGATATCAAACTGCTGCAAAATAACTTCCCACCTTTCGAGACATCATGTAACCATTGGAAGACTAAGGATAAATTTGAGCGGGTTATTGAGAGATACTAATTGGACCTCATGATGTTGCAGGTAGTGTCTCAATTTATGAATTGAAAATATTAATTCTAGGAAGCACTTTTCAATACTTTAATATCGAGTTTCTGCCTCAAGCTTAGTCTGACTGAGATAGTAAAGGTTTTTTTCATTCCCAGAATAAATATTTTGGGCAAGGAAGGCACCCAATGATCACTCTAAAGATATCACATAGAGAATAAGTGGTCTTCCTTCAATGGGTGGCATTAATACTGGTGAACTCAAGAGATATTTCTTGAGAATATTGATTGCTTCTTTCAATTATTTAGTCCACTAGTAGGTGACTCCCTTCTTCATTAATTTGGTGAAGGGTAAACACTTGCCTGCCAAATTGGCAATGAAACTCTGAATATAGGCCAAGTGTCCTTGAATTCCTCTTAATTATTTCAAATTTCGAGGAGGTGACATACCAAGGATTGATTTTGTCTTCTCAGGATTAACTTCAATACCATTATGGCATATAATAAAGCCAAAAAATTTCCCTGAGGTTACCCAAAAATCACATTTCAAGGGGTTTATCTTCAAATTGTGTTGTCGAAGTTTGTTGAATATGATTTCCAGATCAACCAAGTGATCAGAACATTTTCTGGATTTAACCACCAAATCATCCATATAACATTCAATAAATTTCCGTCAAAATGGTTTGAAGATATGGTGCATGGAACATTGATACGTTGCACCTGCATTCTTCAGGCCAAAGGGCATTACCCGATAGAAAAACACACCTTGAGGGGATTTGAAAGCTGTAGACTCCTCATCCTATGGGGCCATTCATATTTTACTGTACCCAGAATAACCATCCATAAAGGAAAGAGCTTTGTAGCCAACTGATTCATCAATTAAGATTTCTGTGATCGGAACAGGAAAATCATCCTTGGGACAATGCCGATTAAGATATCTGAAGTCAATGAAAACTCTAATTTGTCCATTCTTCTTTTTCATAGGTATAATATTAGCCATCCATTTGGGATATTTAACTTCTATGAAGAAGTTATCCTTGATAAGCTTATCAACTTTAGCTTCAATTTTGGAGGCATAAGTTAGGTGTGTTCTTGTTGCGGCTTTCTTGAATCCTCAATGTTCTTCTGGAAAACCCAAATGATGAGTGGCAACATTGGGATCAAGACCTGGCATTTCTATATAATTCCAAGAAAATAAATCTCGATTTTTCTTTAAAAATGAAGTATACATTTCTTGTTCTTCAAGAGTCATGGACGCACTAATTAAAGTGGGGCGTGGATCTTCTTTTGTAACCAGATTTATTTCTCTGAGTTCATCCACAGTGGTAGAGATACCCTCTTCAAATGCTGGAGGAGCATCCCTGAGATCTTACTCTTCTTATTCAACATGTGTTACTTCCTCTATTTTTACTTTCATAGTAGATAATGAAGTAGAACTTCTATGGTCAGGGGAGAAGTTAAAACTTGAACATCTTGAAGAAGAGGCTGCCATTTCTGACACTATTGATGATGAAGGGTCCTTCTGAGGTGATAGAGAGGACATGATGGATTGAGAATCGACATCATTATTATCCTCTGGTTTCGCTATAACTTCTTCTAATATGGTTGATGAAGTATAGAATTTTTGGATTTCAGTGGATGAAATGAAGACATCTAGATTTAAGCTTTCATCTCTGCTTGGAAAATCAACAATTTCTCCCATGTTGTCTGGCTCGATTGTTGTAACTGACATTATGGAAGTTTCCATAAGATTGTTTGGATTTAGATCTATTCTATCAATTTGACTGATAGGTAACACATAATCTGTACTCACATGTATGAATGGGTTTACTTGAATCTTTTCCAAACCATATGGAGCATTAATTTTGGTGACCTTCTTTGTCGTGTATTTTTCTTTTCCCTCCATGTGATAAAAATCTACCTCAATGTATTGAGATTCACATGTTTTGAATAGGGATTTGTCACCATACAATGTCCCAATTTGACCATTGAAAAAATATTTGAGACACTGATGGTACGACGAAGGTACGGTCGAATGTTGATGTAGCCAAGGTCTTCCAAGAAAAATGTTGAAGGTTGTGTCCTAACAAACAACCATGAAATCTGAATTAGACACAATGTCTCCAAACTAAATCCTGAGTGTAATCTTTCCCAGAGGTTCTTGTTCATTCTTATCATATCCTTGCAACATAAAAGTAGAAGGAGATAAATTAGATTCAGTGAGTCCCAATCGACGAAGTGTATGAATAGGAATGAGATTGACTCCCGATCCATTATCAATGAAATCTCGTTGGATGTCTATATCATTAAATTTTCTAGATAGATACAAAGGTTTGATATGTCCATGTACAACATCATCTCCATCTTTATCTGTAAAATATATCACTTCATGGAATTCTACAAGATCATTCTCTATATGGTAGACCTCAGCCGCAACAATTTCAGTTTCAAATTCTTGAGGACTTGATAAAGCCTTAATAAGCACCTCTCGAAGATCTTTTTATAGATTCAAGGCATCCAGAATTGATAACTTGGCCAGTACTTGGGCCAAATGTTTCAAGACATCATACTTTTGGTCCAAAGGACTGTGTTTCCCATTAGGAAAATGTGGTTTTGTAGGTGCCTTGGAAGTTGATGCTTTGGCAGTAGATGCATCCCGTATCGGGGTAGGAGTTGGAAATACTCCTGGATTCGGAATATTAGACCGACTAGGTCTATCTATTTGTTGAGAGGAAGAAGGGGTGACCTCTAACCGATCTTCCAAAATAACTGTGTCAGGACTGAATCTGCCAATTGTGGAAGAACTTTCTTGTTCCTATTGAGCCCGCTGAAGGGCCTTGAAACAATTTTTAGCCGCATACATAGTTCTAGCAGGGGTAAGATTGAAATAGTGGCTTCTAGAATATCCACATCTTCCCATGTATCCTATACCTCTGTCTCTTCCTCTAATTCCTTTGTTAGATATAGTGAACTTAGGCTCATCAAAATCAAAATTGTCATTGGCATAAGGATCTGTTAAATGAATCATGTTAACAGAACCAAAGATCAATTCTTCATCTGATGAAGATTCTTCCTAATTATCCAGTTCAGGCTATGCCATTTAGTGGGGCGGTGCCCGTGCTTTTGAAGTAGATGGCATAAAATCTGCTATAGTCAAAGACAATTTAGGCTTTGACACGAACTTGTATTCTTCTGACTGCTCTTCTTTCATCAAATTACGCTGCTTCTTTGAAGATTTTCCCTCTGATGAAGAAGTTTTTTCTACGGCATTCATAGCAGAAGACACAATTGGTTGATTCAATTGTGTTCGTAAAATGGAATGAGTTCGGTTGATCATTTTCCTGACCATCCAATCATCGTATTTCTGTGCATTTTTACTTTTGACTTCATGTCACTCGCCTTCTTCCTCTGGATCGGTAGTAGTAACACATTCTACCTGGGCTGAAGAACCTTTCAGTTTTACCTATCCAGAGTCCACCATATTTTGAAGGAGTTCTTTGAAGACAAAAAACTCCGGAATAGGATACCCCAACATCTGATGAAATTGGAAATAGTTGGTGAGGTCTTCATCTCCTTCCTTGTTTGGCCTTCTAGGCCTTGGCAACTGAACCAGATTATTTTCCATAGCCGAGATGAAGTAGCCAAGAACTTGTTCATTTCGAAAAGAATAAACTATGTTCTTCAAATCTTCAAATTGTTTATGCCTTTGATCTCTTTGATCATCTTGACGACGCGGCCAATTTTGTTGACACTCAGGAGGTGGAGCCCTTCGATATGATGAAGGTTTTGAAGTGGAAGCAGGTACAGGTGCTTGTTTAATCATAACTTTAGCAGTCTTTGCCTTCCCTATTCTACTTCCTAGAACTGATGGAATTACACAAGTTTTAGCCTTAGCCTTTGTAAGAGAATATTTGATCTGTTAAGAAATTGAAATAAGGTCTCAAAACCCTCTTGTGTATTTCACAAGGATCAACAGTGTGCCTAATTCATCACACAGATTTTCCACACAGATTGGCAGTAACTCTTCTTGAGGGAGTGGTAAACTTAAGGAATATGTTAATCCCTTCCAGCGAGCAATGAAATGTGAAACTATTTCATTCTCCATTTTCTTACAATTGGTAAGATCAAAAACTGTCATCTTTGGCAATGTTGAGCTAAATTTAAGAAGGAATTTTTGTCAGAGATCCTCCCACCCAGTAATTGACCAAGATTGCAAGCTTGTATACCAGACGAAAGCAGGTCCTTATAATGACTGTACAAAACACATGAGCTTAACTGCTTCTTTTTGTTGAGGAGTTCCCATCATAGGATCACAATGAGAAAAAAAAATGTTTTAAGTGTTGTTCTGGATCTTTCTAACCATTAAAAATTGGGAATGTGGTACTTGCAAAATTTGATGGGGGGGGGAATTGCATCCACCCATTCAGGGCAATCTCTCTTCTCCGGTTGAACTGGTGCATGCTTTCCTTCCATAGCTTCCAACTGAGATGTTAATGACTCAATGGTAGTCATTAATTTTTTAGAAACATCTAGTTGATATTGGACCCGTGCAGGTGCAAGAACTGGAGTTTGGACGGGTGTGGCGACCGGTACTGTCACTAATGGTAGTACTTCCGGTTGCTGTCACGTAGGACCCATAGGATTAGACCTATGAGGGTGTACTTGTAAAGTAGTATATTCTTGATCCATCCTAGTAGCTACAAAAAATTCCCTTGATTTATTAACTCCAGCATGCTTAGGAGGAAGACTACCTTGAAGTAGTTCTTCATTTAACCTCTTTAACTCCTTCATTTCTTCTTCTTATTGTGCGAACCTTTCCTCTAATGAGAGTGATTGACCTTCTCTAGAGGTAGGGTGGAATGCAACCTAACTTTTTCCTTTCCCCTTGTTGGATGCCTTTCAGAGAGGGGGAAGTTGGTTATTTGAAGGAATACCTAGATTCTGGGTAAGCCTTTGATTTCAGGTACGCACACCTTACCATTTGTTTCACTATGTACAGTCTCTTGAATAGGAACTTCTTCATCTGATTCCCCTGAGTGAGCCTCATGTTTTGTGGGATCGGTGACAATGGAATTGATGACATTTATCGATGCATAAAGCATTTCAGCCCTTCTATCAGCAGTTCTGTGATATTGTCTTCTTCCATGTTTTTATGAGACATTTCCTTTTGTTTGGTTGATCCCTCAGGAACTTATTGATGAACCATAATTTGTAGGGAGTCTCCTAATAATTCGGCTCTACATTCCTCTTGTGGATTCTTCCCTAATCGACAGAATAATGACTTTCACTGAGGAAGAGATTGAGGATTTGAAAAAGTCCCCTGTCCGGTGGACGGGGGATATTCTTATTTTTCCTTCTCAACTCCTCGAATCCTGTCTATTGATTCTGAGGGTTGGCTTAAAAGAGTCCCCAGCCTAGTGAGATGAGGTGGTTCTTGAGTTGATATATATAAAAATTTCTTAATATCTCTCCTGATTTTGTGGATTTTAGTCAGGAAATTGGCTAGATGCATCATCCGAAATCCACTCAAATCACCTGGCTCAGATGACCATTGGATTATTTCTGAAACCTCTATCACTTGATGATGTGCATGATCTAAACGAGAATTCTGTTTGATATTCTCATTTGCTTGATGCAAGAGTAATTTGACAACTTTTTCTTTATATTCCTGACTTTGGGAAGAACTAGTTAAGGCATGTTATTGAGCAAGCATTTGATTACACAAAAAACTAGTTGGATGTGGCTAGCTATGAACATTAACATTTCATGAGACCACTTTTGGTGGGCTTTGTTGGCTAGAGAGCATAGTAAAATGAAATGCTCCATGAACACCCCATCCCCTAGTATTAATATTATATGGGGAATTGGTAATTAACTGGCGTAATCTTTTCAACGTGCCAAGGCATGAACGCTGAAGGGATCTCTACTGCTTTTCAACCTTTGGATGTTGGTAAACTAAGAGAGATTCCAAGTCAATTTTTCATTTAAACCCTTATATTATCTTAACATGATTTTGATATTCATCATAATATAATATTTTATCTTTTAAGTGATAAAGATTTTTCCATATTTTGAGGCGAATATCGTGAATACAATCTTCTATCAGCGTTTCTAGAATATCATATTCAGAGTCAGCCAAAGGCCAAAACATGACTAGTATTTCACCTTTCGCCAGTTGTTTTCTCATAATCAGCACTTCCTATTTGTCATTTGATTAAGATTATTCTACCTAATTAGACCAAAGTTGGTGCTTCTTTGTTGCTTCATCATATTAAATAAGATTGGTAGAGAATTCATTTGTCAAATTAGAAGATTAATGACTCGGAGGTGGTTCAGAGAATGACCTACACCCCGTGCTATCTTCTGGTTGAGAAATTATTTCACCTGCTAATGGTAAGGCATTAGACATGACTAGCCTTGAATTTTCTAGTGCCTCAAGATAAGAAGGATTTCTCATTACTGCATTTTCCATTGAAGAATTTTCCAAGAAATGTGAATTATGACTGTGGAGAGGACTTTCGCAGCTAAACTCATCATCATGGGGAGGATCGCCATGGTGGGTTACAGCAAAAGATTAAACCTCTTTCTCCTTGGTCTTCTGGCCACATAGAGGGTTATCGTGGCTCTCATCTGAAGATGATACTTTGAGATTGGCCGAATTGTCATGAATCAAGCCTTCATGAGGAAATTTCTGATGAAGACCTTTGTAATTATTGTTGTTACTTCCAGAATTTGGAAATGAGAGAGTAGAATCTTGAGCTGTAACAGATAATTATCTGAGGGCTTCAAGAACTCCAGCATTGAGCAAGGCCTTATTACAGATTGGCTCTTGATTTTTCAACTATACTGGATGGGTATTTTTCTTGGATGCCTTCTTAGTCACTTTGGAAACCACCTGTTGATGAAAATGGTTATTATAGGTAGGTGTATGTGCATGATCAGGAGAAATGTTCAGGTTAGGTTGATTATCTCTATTTAAATCGGTTGTATGTGCCCGACTTGATTGTCTGTATGACATGGGGGAGTATGCCCCATGACCCTCCTGTACTGGAACAGAGTTGTGTATCTGCTCCAGAGTAACATGTTGATGAGTCACTGCACTGATAGGGATAGATTTATGTTTTTTTCCCTGTGATGTTGTTGAAGTTGTTATAATATTCTGACAGGTATCCAGAATATGGGTAGGAATTTTCTTATGCTCTTTCACCATTGTCAGAATGTCCTTGCTGACTTTAGCTTCTAGAACGAGAATATATGTCCATTACGAGTTTGAAGTTGGTGTATGTTCCCACTTCTGTCCTCCTTTTACTGTCAACGGATATTGACAGTACTTATGCATAGGGGCAGAGAGTTGAGTCTGCTCCAAATTTGTCGTCATAACTTTCCGACTGACTTCTCCAGGTGCTACAAAACAAGACTGTTGGAAGAATTGATGAACATTGGAAGGTGTATGTGCCTGCTGGATATTCCACATCAAGTATGGCTGACAGGTTTCCTTCAATACTGGTAGACGAGACTGCTGACAGAATTGGTGATTGTAAGCAGGTGTATGTGCATGTTTACAGGTGGTCACCATATTTGGTTGGAGAGCTTCTTTGGATGTATTCAGAAGAGCCTATTGAATGGCTGGTGAATTATAAATCGGTTTATGTGCCTTCCTATAGTACTCTGTCAGAATTTCCTGATGGGATTGGTGGATTGCTGCCAGATGAGTCTGCTGGACAGTGGGATTAGAACGGATAGGTGTGTGTGCCCGCTCATTGCTTGCCATCAAGTTAGGTTGATGGACTTCTTCGTAGGGGGAAGAGGTAATAACCTGGTCCCTGTTGGCAAAATTTCACCTTTGACGATTCTTCTTGCGTGCTCGGGTATGAGGAACCTGAACCAAATTCCTAGAGGTGATACCCTCATCATGTTTAGGGTGCACTATCGCACGAGTCTGGTGGCGATTGTTGATGGGAGTCCTTGGGAAGGTCTTCTGTCTTATTTAACTGAGGCCTTGAATGACCTATTCATTCACCTCCCTGTAATATGGGAGGGATTGGTTGTTGCGTTCCAGGGATAATGACCTGAAACAGTTTGAGATGGTGGTTAGCACCGCCTGCTTCTTGATCACTAGTCGTCGTTGTCCAGACAACTAGGGTGAGTTGTTAACTTGGAGGGCTTGTTGAGCGGCCTCCAAAGTCGGGATGGTACTGTGTTGACGGTATTCCTTCACCAACGCATTTGATACCCAGTGTTGAAGACACTGAGTAGGTGATGTCATCCTTATAGTGGACGAGGATCCAGCAGTAGTAGTGGTTGAGGCTTTCATATGTGTGAATTTCAAAGAATCCATTATATGTTGTAGAGAGATCTTGGAAAAGAGTTCCTGTTTGATATAGCAGACATAATCAAGATAAGTCTGGCCAGAATACATCTTTTGGATGAGCACTTATGTTATTGGCTGCTTTTTTGGATCTCATATTGAGTTTAATAGGGTCCTAACAAATAAGTAAAACATCATTTTAACTTGGTTAAGGATTCACATCAGGTTCACCATTTTTTGTTTCTTCTGGAAATGGGGATGACCTTGTTTGTTTAAGGTTCAAACTTTCCAATCAGTTTCTAACATGTTTATTCATAGAACCGGAAACATCCAATGATTCTATATCCATTTTGACCTACTTTCCAAAGTTAGGTTCTCATTAGTTGTGGACTGATGAGGCTTAATAATTTTCATTGGTCGAGAGGATGGGAGGTCAGACTCATCACACCTTTTTGGGGGGAATTATTGTCTACTCCCAGAATATCTTATAGATTTAAGTTATGTTCACAAATCCTTAATCATTTATGAAGCATGAAAATGAGTTTTTCCTTTATATTTAGAAATAAATGATTGATAGTTATGGGATTTAGATAATCTTTTATATGTATTTGAGGTTCTTCATCGATAGAGAATCATCCATATTTATTAGAGATTCTTAGTCAATGGTATCCTTCAACACATTATATAGAAATCCCTTGGTCATTATGATAACCATACCGGTTTTAAATCCACTCAGTGGGGCACTTGAAGTTTATTGTTATTCAAAAATACCAGGATTATTTCGGAGTTGGGATCGTACCTGTAGATGGGCTACCTATGTATCCTTGTTAAAAATGAATCAGAACCCACATAGTTCGATTAGAAGGATATAATTTAACTTCATATGGGATGGAAAAGAATTAATGAGAGATGGGATTGAACCTTATAAATTCTTCCTACGTACTCTACTTTTAATGTAGAGATCAAAGTCCACATAGTTCAGGTAAAGAAATATGGGGTTTATGCATGGTTAATAGCCCAGAAAGAAATATCGTGATTACTTTCACACTCTAAGCTCACGTGATTCATGCTCAGTGTGAGAAAAAAGAGGTATTAGTAAGCTTGACGATGGTTCCATAAAATATGCAGTTATGAGAAATGTTGTGGGGCTTACATATGCATGACGGACCAAGTAAATGAATATTAGGACTTAGTTTAGGAAAGAATATCAGGAGTAGGGTCCATAAAGGTATTTACACTTTATGGAGATTTGGAATTTTAACTCGGGACTTAATCGTAAAAAGGAATCCCAAATTAAGAGGGACTTATGATTGGGTTTTATTCATGAGAAAGAAGCCCAAATCAAAAGAAACTAAGGTTGGGGCTTACTCCTGAGAAGGAGGCCCAATTAAATGGAACTTATAACCTAGGGCTTAATCCTAATAAGGAGGCCCATAGTTAAAGGAAATTATGATTGGGACTTACTCCTGATAAGGAGGCCCAAAGTTAAAGGAAATTATGATTGGGACTTACTCCTGAGAAGAAGGCCCAAGTTAAAAGGAAATTATGACTGGGGCTTACTCCTGGGAAGGAGGCCCAAGTCAAAAGATCTTCTCATCTCATAGGATGAGGTTATATAATAAACCCCTAACCGTAGTGACATAAAGCTTGTAAGTCACATGTTTTTAGGAGAGGATCTTACAGAACTCCTTTCAGACAAGGAGGCCAACAAAGGAACCATTCCATAAATGGCTTTGAAGAGGGTTTTGAAGGGTGTATCTTGAATAGGAGAGGTGGATTTGAGGAAAAGGGGTGTTTAGAAAGGAGGCACGCAAGTATTGTTCTGGCGCGCAAGTCCTGGTCGTGCAAGTAGACTTGCACGACATGAGTCACCTTGGGCGATGAATACTTCCTAGGGTAATACTTGGGCGAATTTGAACTCAAGCCCTTAGTATCATCCCTAGAGGCTTCCAAAAGAGTGGCGCGCAATTTCCCTTGAGAGGGCAAGGTGGTGCGCAAGTTTCTTCATTTCCCTTAAGGGATAAACACTTAGGCGCGCAAGTGTTGATGAATTCTGACACTTAGACCTTATTCTTCCTCTTTAGAGCTTTCATTCTAGGTAAATAATTACCTTAGAAGTGTTCGGAAGATGTCAGAAAAAGACTTAGCTGACCAGAGCTTGAATCTGAGTTTTGGAAAATTCCTCTTTGAAATGGGGGGCCCACAGGGGGTATTTATAGGCCACTTGGCACCTTGGGAGAAAAAAGTAATAGGGCATGCAAGTGACCTGTGTGACCAAAATGTGCCGCGCAAGTGACTTGCGTGACCAGAAGAAACTTGTGCAACACATTCTTGAAGGTTTCCTTGTTCATGCCTTTGTCAATTTTTGATGTTCTTAAAAGTATGACTCTCTTTGTGCTTAAGGTATTCCCCATTTCCATTCGTTAGACTATGTGATGTAAAGGAGCATCAACAACTGGTCACCCCACATATGATGAAAGTCCATGTTTCTTGGGATGGGATTACTTCTCATTCAATTCATTTTTATAGTTGATCTAATTTTACCTTGAGTGACACATTTGATTATGTGGTTATTGATTTATGGGAATTTTTCTATTGGATTGGTATAGAAAATAGGGTGTGTTCATGCATTATATCAAGCATGCAGCATTCAAATTTCATGTGTGTAATTATATCTAATTTTTTACCTAGAATGTGATTGGGGATAGTCATTTAAAGTGTATTTATCCATTTATATGGTATTTCTGTATAAGTTTATAGTGTCATATTACTTAAATAATCCCCATGAAGTGGATAAAATATCATTTGTTTGTTTATTTTGGGTTTTTTATTATGAGTTCTCTGCTAAATAAAATTATAATTACAACTTAGAGGGTGTTTTCCTCTATAACTTGTAATTGATATCTTTTTTAACTAAGACTTAGTTGTGAAACTATTAGTTAAAGTAAATAGTTAAAATAAAATAATGGGATGATTTGGGTTGGTTTTTACATGGTGTAAGTTAAATAAAATTCCAAGTAAAACTTATAACTTTTTTTCCACTATAACTTGTACATAAAATTACATTTAATCGATCCCTTATTATTGAAATTATGGTTTAAGAAAAATAGAAAATTTTAAAATCCAGGATCCCTATATGTATGTATATAAATTATGTGGACCTAGTTGGTAACCAATGATAACATTATTTATAGTTGGTTGGGATTGTGATAGTTCCCAAGTTCCATGTTTTTCCTTGTGACCTTAATACTTATGACACGTTGGGGGTTGTCAGTGGACTTATATTTTTATGCCTGACTCGAGAATGGGTGGGATGGGTTAGATCTGAACCTATGTTTGGTGACCTCTAATGGGTGTTTGGAAAGATACATTTTGAGTGATATTTTGATGGGGTGAGTTTCATTCCAGGAGTTGTGACCCGAGTGATCCTTGATGTGTAGGATAGGTAGGAGAGACTAGTGACCCTTTCTTAATCTTGACTCAAAGCATGGAATTTGGTGCTTCATAACATTATAGGGAACCCAATGGGAGGGGTAGTCCTATTTCATGAGTGACTTTAGATGTGTGAGTTGGATTTGGGTGTTGTGTATTGTGAATTTATGAACATTAAGTGGTTCCTATTATGCATCTTGGGCATGTTGGATGCCCTTGGGTTTCATGGATAAGCACTCATATCTTAGTGCTTTCAATATTTTGTCTAGTTTTGGGAGGGAAATATTATTTGGGTTCTAAGCCTAGGTAATGTTAGTATATATGTGTTAGACTTTGTGGATGTGAGATGAATCAAGAGAGAAGTTTTATATGTATGGAATATTATTTAAAGGGTATAGTGAAAACCTTGTGAAAATTCTTAGAACCCATAGAATTCAAAGAACCTAGAGTTCTAGTGTTTAGTATAACATACAGTTTTTTAGGGTAGGACCAATTAGGCACATGGAATTATTTACTTGGTTTTTTCCTTTAGGAACATGGTGGGAGAGTAAATAAGTCCCAATGCAATTTTAGAACGAATCGCAGTTTTTGAGTGGTCATGTAAATGTTTCTCCATGGTGATAGGCTCTAGTTTTGTAGAGCGATGAGGGTGATAAATTCTTTATAAAAACTATCATGTGAGAGATTCATGGCTAGTATCATAGACACATGAGATAAATTTTGATGAAACATGGCTTAATAGACCTCAAGATGGTGTTTTGTGATTGAATTCACTAGAGCATGCAACTACTGATATTTAGTGGAATCTTAGAGGAAAGAGTGCATTGGAGATGCTTTGTGTCATTATTATTGAGGTTTGGTTGGTACATAAGAGTTCACTATTAATTATTAAATAAAAACACAATCATGTGGATGTTGAGGGCCAATGATATTTTGATGAAGTCTTTTGAACATCATTACATGGGTCTCTCTGATTTGAATTGTGATATTCCTGAAGTGGTAATGATAATGTAAAAGGATCAAGTAAAATGAAATGATTGATCTAGGTTATAAAAATAATATAATCATCATAGATAGACATACTATATGTTTGAGTGTCGCTTGTGAGGAGTGACACTCATGTGGTCTTGATGATACATGTTTTGGCCAATGCACTAAGAGTGGTAAGGGAAGAACTAGATGGTTTGTACTACACCATCGGTCATTTAAGGGTATGACCTCTACTTTGGAATGTTTGTATGAGTATCATGAGTTACATTCCAGGAATATAATAATGGTTTATTAGTTACCTTTTGTGTTGGTTCTTAGGGGTGATCAGTATCGGCCTTGTCTAGTCATCATGTTTGGTGATAGATAGAACATGGGTTGTGGGGTTCGAAAATGGTTTTGTGATGTGGTGAAAAGGATGATCCTAAGGTGGGTAGTAGGATTTTGGTCATATTGAATACCTGTTATGTTGTGACCCAATCCTTTGACACATATTTTTTATATGTTTTTAGCATAAATATCCAATAAATAAAAAACAAGGATCGAAAGACCTAATGTATTTGGAAGACTAGGTATATAAAACATCAAAATGAAACTAAAATAAAACATCTTTATTTTAATATATATAATGAGAACTTAAATACCTTTTATCTCAAAAAACTACATAGGATATCATGGGGAATACATAGACAAAAAGGGTGAGTGAAAATATCAATAAGGGAATAAACAAGAAAATAAAGCATTGCATATGAGTCGGAAGGCATAACATAATATCATAAATGAAAAGGTGCATGAATAATATTATGGTATCATGACATAATTAACATGTAATAATATTATCATGGCATCATAAGAATTTTTCAATAATATAAAGCATGAAATAAGAATAATTTAAGGCTAACGATCAAGACAGCATCATATGGTGGAAAGAGACCCATCATGGATAAGGTTTACTCTCTAATCCCATACATATCATATCATGAGGCATAAACATTACCCATTTCATTGGATTTATATATAATTTTACCCAAATTAACATGTACATTCATATTTCTAATACATAAGGAATCAAACATAAGTCATAAACATAAAGATTACACATGGAAAAAAGGGATTTCATAATCATATATCATAGCACGACAAGATGGAATATCATAATGATTTCCATAAAATCAGGGATTAAAACATTATTGGGAATTTATAGATGAAAAATAATCACGGTTCATGAAAAATTATGTCCAAGTAAATTGAATATGTTAAAAATAGTGGATAGGTAACTTTGGAAATGTACCACTTAAGAGGGATTTTAGGGAAAAGGGTAAAGAGTCTTTAAAAAGGGAAAGAGAATATTAATTTCCATAAAAACATAAATGAACTAAAAATTGTTTTCTATAATAAAATTTAGAAAATTATAAACTAAGGATGGTTTAAAATGTTTTATGGAGTGGTACTTGAAATGGGGTAAGAGATGGAGAAGTTCCCTTTATTTGGGTTTTCTTAACAAATGAAATTGAGAAGAGGACCTTTAAAACATGTATATCACAATTGAATATAGGTGAATTAAACTAGGAATATATGTGGGGGACATATATATAGAATACATAATAATTAAATAATAAAAATAAAGATATAAAGTGAGGTAAAGAGATAGAAAGTATATCCTAAATAAAATAGGGTGGTTTAGATAGATCCCTTACCTTATGTTCTAGAATCATTCTGAACTTACACTTAACATATTGAATAATCAAATTAACTTAATTAATTAATTAATTTTAAAAAATAGTCTATATTTTATTTACTATATTTATATTTTTTTCATTTACAACCATTTAAATGAGATATAAGGTTTAATTTCACAATTCTAAGGGTGTTCATTTCATGGTTCCAAGGTCGGATCACTTGAGGATAATTATGGAGATTCATGTAAAATGGGAATAAAACTCTAAAATTGAAATGAAATGATATTAATTAAATTATATATATTTAAATTTTCCCAAATAACCTTATGATTTATGGAATTTGGATGATTCATTTAGTAAAAACATTAAGGTTATATGGTTTGTTTATTTTGGTGGTTTCACCGACCATCAAAAACTAGTTTTGTTTTATTTAATATCATGAATATATATTCATTAAATAACATGAGATAAGTTATAATATACTTATTATAAACTTATTTAACAATAATAATATTTTTATGACCAACCATGAAGGTGACAGGAAAAAACAATGTATGTTGATCATGGAGGCGGTGAACCAACCAGATTGTAAATAAAGTTTTCGATTTAGTATCAAAAGAATGGATGGTAGAAGATGTATATTCCACCATAATAATAAAAAATTATTATTATTAGGATAATTATTTTACTATTTATAGGTGTATGGAAAAAATTATGGGGTGGTAGAAGAAGAAGAAAATTGAAATAAGTTGGGTGATAATTTTACCTCTTTCTTTGGTTATCTCTTATTATATATCCCCTTAAGGATCCTTTAAATGGAATTTAGTGAGAACATCAACACTAGGATGTAGGGGGGATAATTTTGAATATAATTTGGCATAAAGTTTTCAAGATCCAAGTTTTTGAAGATGTGAGGGGAAGGGGTGGTGAGGGGTGGTATTTATAGAGGATGAGAGGGGTGTTTTTAATATTATAATCATTAGTTTATTATTTTTTATCAAGATTAAAAATAGTGATAAATGTTATGAACATATATAGTATATTGTGAATTTTATTTATAAATAATGGGGTCTTACATCATTCATGACTCAAAAATTCATATATTTAGCTTATAATGTTAAATATCATATTTTGTCATATTTCACTATTCACCAAAAAAACCAACTATTTTAGAATAATAACAAAAAATCACCCTAAAAATTTTTTTTAATATATATTCAAAAAAAATATATTTTATGAAAATAATTTTCTAAATATGAAAATTTTAATTTTTAAATGAAATCTTTATTTATTTGAAAAATACTAATTTTAATATTATGATCAATTTTCAAACCCTTTGAAAAACTAATTATGGTATCATAAAATTATATTATCATTATAATATAACTTAATATTAATTTATAATCCCATTTTATCAAAATAAAATTTCTTTTTAAACTTTATATTTTTTATAAAATTGGAAATAAATTATTTATGTTTTATAAAAATACAAACACTTATTTTATCATTTTAAACATTTATTTACATGTATCATGTTATAAATATGTCATATTCTCATCATATAAAATACCTAAATATTATTTTACATTTCCATAAGTGGGGTTGCTATTATATAGGCATGGTTATTATTCTTAATGGTCATATTACTATTATAACAATCTGATTACTATTCCAATAGTCGTATTTATAATGGTCATATGGGTTACCTAAATTCTATAAATACCTCAGATTTCATTAATTCCCCACTCAATTCTATTTTCTCTAAAAATTATATATATTTTTTCATTTTTAAAATGAATATTAAATTACTAATATTCTACTTGATTTCTATAATGTTGTTCATGAGTGTGATTATTCTGGGGAATTTAGCATATACAAATTTTCCTTTTACTGTTATCTTATTTTATATATTTTTAAACATTGTAAACCTTCAATTATTATGGTTATATTTATTCTCTAAATTTAATTTTTAAATTAATATAATAAAACTTAGTTGGATTTATCATGTAGTTCATATGCGTTATATAATATTATATCAGTAATTATGACACAATTATATATTTAGAAGGGAAATTTTATTGATAAAATTTTGGATCGTTACATTATTCCCCCTTAATAAATTTCACACTTGAAATTTAATTTTACATACTAAGGTGAAAATAGTTTAGGGTAATTCTTATTTATGGATTCCTTTTATTCTCATGTCGCCTCCTTATACTTATGGTTTCGCCATAGTACTTTGACTATGTGAGTTATCTTTCTATGTAGAACTCTATCAATATGTTCTTGGATCTTCACCAGCTACTCCTCATAAGAGAGATCATTTTCTATTTGTACCACCTCTGAATTTAGTACATTTTAGGGGTTTGGTATGTACTTCTTCAATAGGGATACATGGAATATGTCATGTACTTGAGAAAGGGTTAGTGCGAGTGATAGTTTATAGGCTACAACTCTGATGCGAACAAGAATCTCAAAGGGTACAATGTAATTGGAACTTAACTTTCCCTTCTTATAAAATCTCAATACTCTCTTACATGGAGATATGAGTAGAAATACTTCATCTCTAACCTTAAAATATAGTTCTCATTAATGATTTTTAGTGTGGATCTTCTGTTAAATTTGAGCAGCCGTGTTGGGTTGCTAAATAGTCTTGACCTTTTCTACCATTTCCTCAATAATTTCAATACCCAGCAGTTTTTATTTTCCAAATTCATACCAACATTAATGTGTTATTAATCTCTTCATATAAAGGTAATTATATCAATCCATTTGGCTTCTTGATTTGAAACTATTATTGTATGAGAACTGACCCAGAGGAAGATACTGATACCATCCTCCTTTGATGTCCATCGAGTATGCTATCAACATGAATTAAAGTGTCTAGATAGTCTTCTCATATTGTCCATCATTTTAGGGGTGATAATCCATAATGAAGTTCAATCCAATGTTTAGATCATTTTGGAGAATTTTTCAAAACATATAGGTAAATATCTTATCTCATTCAGATACAATCAATAGTGGTGTTCCATGGAACCTCACCATTTATCTAATTTATATCCTTACAAGTTGATTTAGTGATAATTCCTCTTTAATTTAAATAAAACGAGAAGTCTTTGAAAGAAGATCCACCACAACCCATTTATAATTATTTCTTCTTGATGTCTTTGGAAGACTAGTAAAAAAGTCCATGATGATATTTTCCCATTTTTATATAGGTAAGGGTAATGGTTACATCATACATTAGGATTTTTTCCTTTTATCCTTCACCTGCTGACATACTATGAATTTTTATGTATATTATTAAATATCCTTCTTCATATTGTCCCATTTATAGTGATCGTGGTTATCTCAATACATATTCATGCTTCCAGGGTGGATGGAGAAGGTCGAGCTATGTGCATCATTCAACAATTCCTTTATCTCAGGATTGAATGGTACATATATTTGTGACCCAAATCTTACAACTCCTTATTCATAAATTTTTAACTCCAAGTATTTCCCTTTTCTTATTGTTTCCACCTTATTTTTTATTCCCACATCATCTCTTTTATTATCCTTTATATTATCTAGAAATGATCACTACTGGAAATTCGGGCTAAGCCATGGTTTTAAATTGCTGATATAGGTCCTCAAACCGTGGCTATAGGTAACAGACAGAGTTTGGGATACTATGGCTAAGTTTGGAATGGATATAAGCCTAAACCTATAGACACGGTTCCAAACTGTGGCTATAGGTCTACAGCCACAGTTCAAACCATGGCTATAGGTATACATCCATGGTTCAAACCATGGTAATATCACTATAGCCACAGTTTAGAACCGTGGCTATACTAGAGGATGGACACAGTCTATTTCCACAGTTATAAACTGTGGAATTAGACCTATAGCCACAGTTATAAACCGTAGCAATAGACATATACCATAGTTAGAAGCTGTGGCTATAGGGTCTGAAAAACCATAAAACAATAGCACCCCACCCCCTGCACAGCCCCCCTAGACACCCCCCCCCCCCCTCTTTCATGAAAATCCTATATAAACCCCCCATCCCCCTGCAAAACCACCTCCTGGACAACCCCCCCCCCTGCAGCACCCCTTCCCTCATGCAAAGACCCCCCCCCCCTCCTGGACACCCCCCCCAGACTCGAGACATCCCCCCCCCCCAAACAAACCCAAGATAGACCCCCCCCCCCCCCCAGCCCAGGACACCCACTCAGATAGACCTTAGACACCCCCCAGACAGACCCAGGATAGACCCCCCCCCCCCCCCAAGGACAGACCCAAGACAGACCCCCCCCCCCCCCCATCCCAGGACACCCCCCGGATAGACCTTGGACACCCCCAGATAGACCCAAGATAGACCCCCCCCCCCCAAGGACAGACCCAGACCTCCAATACCCTAGAAAGAACCCCCCCCCCCCCCCAGGACAGACCCTGAACACCCCCTCACCCCCCCCCCCCAGACCTGGATGCCCCCCAGACCCCCCCCCCCCAGGATATACCCAAACCTCCACTCCCCTGGACAGCCCCCCCCCCCTCCTCCTGGACACCCCCCCAGACCCTGGATAACCCCTCGGACAGACCCCCCCCCCCCCCCAGACCCTAGACACCCCCCAGACAGACCCCCCCCCCCAAGACAGACCCTGGACACCCCCTCAACCTGCCATTCTTCATGCCATCTCCCCCCCCCCCCTCCTCTTGGACACCACCCAGATCCTAGACACCCCCCAGATAGACCCCCCCCCCCAGACCCTGGACACCCCCCAAGACAGACCCCCCCCCCCCTAAGACAAACCTTGGACACTCCCTCACTCTGCCCCTCCCCCTGCCAATCCCCCTGCCATCCCCCCTTACTATCCCCCCCCAAGATAGACCCTAGACACCCAGTCCCCCTGCCATCCCCCACTTTCTATCCCCCCACCTACCAATCCCCCCCCCCCCAAGACAGACCCTGGACACCCAGTCCCCCTTCCATCCCCCCTGGCAGTCCCCCTGCCATCCCCCCCCCCCTCCTCCTAGACACCCCCCAGACCCTGGACAGCCCCCCAGACAGAACCCCCCCCCCCCCAGACCCTAGAAACCCCCCCAGATATCATAAGAATTCAAACTCTCTTTAATATAAACAATATAAAATTTCAATATCAACATCATCCTAATAAAAAGAACTATTTGATAAAATTAAATGTATATACCAAGAATAAAATTTACATCTGAAATTTACCTCAATATCAACATCACCAAAACCATCATGACCCTCATCATCTCCTATAGAAACACCAACATCATTGTCACCTCCTCTCAAACCACCTCCACAACCACCACCACCACTATCATGATCATTGAAATATTCATTGGTTTATGCACTTAAATCAGTGGAAAGAGAAAAGAATCCTGATAAACATAATGCATAAAAATAAGAACATATTTAATTAATGAAAACATTCAATGTTTATATGGTAATTCATATAATATCATTATATTACCAACAAAATACTCTGATAAATATAATTAATACAAATAAGAAAACATATAGTTAATGAAAATATTGAAATATTCTTGTGTATGATGATTAATGAACATAAAATTGAAGATAAATAAGAAGGATATTTAAAATATAGAGCAATAGTAAGAGTCTTATGGTCTAAATAGAACAAAATAAGAATGAGAGATTAATCAAGTTTGGAGATGGTTAAAATATTAAATAATATTTATTTAATGATTCCCCACCCCCTTGCACCCCACCCCCACCCCCCCACCCCCCGCCCCACCCCACCTACACCCTCCCCACTGCCCTATAGACCCCCCATGCCCCCTACACCCCCCCCCCCCACTGCCCCACATTCACCCCACCTGCACCCTCCCCACTGCCCTACATCCCCCCCTTCCCCCACTGTCCCCCTTTCACCCCACCTACACCCTTTCCCCTACCCTATAGACCCCCTCCCCCCTGCATCCAACTTGCACCCTCCCCACTGCCCTACAGACCCCCCCCCCCCCCCCCTCGCACCCTCTCGCACTGCCCCCCTTGCACCCCACATGCACCCTCCCCACTACCCTGCAGACCCCCCCCCCCTTCCCCCCTCCCTCTACCCTGTAGACCCCCCTTGCCCCCTCCCCCCACTGCCCCCCTTGCACCCCACTCGCACCCTCCCCACTGCCCTGCAGACCCCCCTTTCCCCTGCAACCCCCCCCCCCCCCTCGACCCCCTCCCCCAACTGCCCCCATTACACCCCACCTGCACCCTCCCCCTGCCCGGAAAACCCCCCTCCCCCCCCCCCACACCCTCCCCCAATGCCCCCCTTGCACCCCACCTTCACCCTCCCCACTGCCCTACAAACCCCCCATGCACCCCCCCCCCCCCCCACTGCCCCCCTTGCACCCCACCAGCACCCTTCCCACTGCCCTATAGACCCCCCCCTGCACCCCTGCCAGTTTTCCCTCCCCCCAATGATAAGTGTACACCCCTAAAATCTGACCAATATCAAGCATAAACTATGTTTAACAAAATATATTTTAAATGAAGAGGAATTATGAATGTAAAATTGTCTATAATTAAATATAGTGGATAAATATAGGCAATTTATGAAGTGATCACGATGCAGAAATACACAAAATCAATTACTAACAAAAGAAATGGGTTTGATAGAAAAGGAAAACAAGTCTAGATCTAATACAACTTTGTGAGGGGTAAGGGTGAAAAGACAAAAAGGAATATCATAAAAGAACCTAAGGATCGATATGGGGCTTTGAAAGTAGCAGTCCAATAAATCATAATCTAAATATTCAAGATGCAATAATTTAATGAAAGAAGTAAGGAACACATAATTTATGTTATTCAGTCCCTTTGGACCCTACGTGCATATCAAGAACACCACCCAGACTCAAGTATTTTAATAATATCAAAATAAGAAACAATTATAGTATACAATAATGAAGAAACATCAATATGATAAAAAAACTACAACTTTAAAATAAAATTCAAAGACTTACAGTGTCGGACACAAAGAGGTCTGGTTGTCCTGATCACACCCCCTCCCCCTGCCCTCCCACATGCACACACCCTCCCCCTACCCCCAGCACACCCCCATGCCCCCAACACACACCTCCACCAGCACACACCCCTCCCCATGCCCCCCCCCCCACCTGCACACCCCCCCTGCCCCCAGCACACACACCCTGCCCCCCACCTGCACACCCCCTCCCCCTGCCCCCAACACACACCACCTCCCCCCCCCCCACTTGCACGCCCCCCTCCCCCTTCCCCCATCACACCCCCCTCCCCCTACCCCCATCACACCCACCCCCTCCCCCTACCCCCATCACACCCCCTACCCCCCACATGCACACCCCCCTGCCCCCCACCTACACACCCCCCTACCCCCTCCCCTACCCACCCCATTACACCCTCCACACTTCATTCCACTTCAACCACTTAATGAAATATGTGTATAAAGGATCATTCATGATGTTTTTTCATAAAAAACTTATTTTTCCCTATATCAGGATGATGGATGATTTCCAAGTACCCAATATCGAATTTGGAATGAGTAGTTGTTTCCATTATGATTAATAAATCTTGATTTTTTGGATAATACAGAATACTTTCCAAGGATGTGTAACCATTTCATGGGGTGTTTATAATTACCTATATCGTTATGAGTCATATAATTTAAATAAAATTGAGTTTTTAGTCTCCAAGTAGTGAGAGTTTCAAGAAGTGGTATTCAGAAAAAACAATCTGAGTGTTGGGATGTCTCTTGAGGAGTTTTTATGCCTATTTATGTGTTTAAGTGGTTCATTGGTTAATCAAGTAGCAGTTAGAGGGTTTCTAGTTCATTCCACTAAATTTTAAGACCCATCAATTACCATGTATAGGTACATTGGGTACGAAGTTTAATAAAGGAAAAATAGTTAATTACGAGTTTTATAGTGGGGTATCCTCTAGTGGGGAACTAGGTATGGCTTACTGGATATCCATGTGCTAGGTTTATGGTTGTGTTCTCTATGTATTTTATACTCCATTACTATATTCATGTAGGCCATGTCTTGAATGAGATAGTGGTGGTACATGATAGGATAAGAGACCTGACCTAAAGAATAGATTTGTGATATGAGATGAGATATAGGACCTCAACCTATGTGAGTGGGTGATATAATGAGATTATAAGAAATAACTCACCATGAGTGAGATGTTTGTGGTATAAGATAAGATACAAGACCTCACCCAAAGTGAGATGGATTCAATTTTAGAGGGTTTATGTGAAGTCACTCTGAGTGAGTGTGAGGTGTTATTGGATAAGTTATGAGACCTCATCTTGAGTGGGAGGGTGTAAATATGAAAAAAAACATGAGATCATAACTTGTTATGGGACCCCGCCTTGAGTGAGAGGGTTCTGGCCTAAACGATTAGTGGAAACTATGTGACCCAGGCTCCACGGTTTGTTTAAACAATGCAGTTGCAGACAGGGGAACCTAAAAGTCCACATGGTTTATCTGCAACCATGGAGGCTTAGGTATATATCCATGTGGCCTGTTGCAAATGGGGGTAATATCCATTTATCATGGTTTGCACATAGTTTTTGAACCGTTTGCAATGGGGTTTTTGGGAAAAAATATCATTTTCCCCTCTTTAATTATAAAAAATATTTATCATTTTCCCTTACCTACAATTGATATTCAAGGGGTTCGTACTCCCATAAGGCTTCCTCCTCCATGCTTGTATCTTCTACTACTCCATCTGGCATCCATTTTCAATTCTATTGGAAGCATTGGATAACACAAGTTAAGACTAACCTCATGTTTATACTACCAAGTCTGAGTTCAATGATCTTAGTGTTATGGTTGTATCTCAAAGGTACATGTTCCAAAATCTTCCAATGGTGCAATTAGACAAGTCTCAATATGTTCTTGATGAGTTTAATTCTTTCAGGACTGAAATAAAGGGAATCCTACACACTTTATAAAGTGTTTTATGCTAGTTTGAGTTCATTAAAAGGTTTAAACCCTATATAACTTCCACCTCAGAACCATCAGTTGTTCCAGTTTCTTAGAGTGGAGTTGATCAATTTCTCTCAAAATTGAATTGTGTATCCTTACAGATTCAGTCCCTATAGTTTGATATGTTCAAAATTGGATCAGTATTTTCTAAACATCTAAGTCATTGACACATACACATAGGCATACATTAATAATCTCACAAGGGATATTTCAGACCACTCACTGGTTGTAGTGAAATTGAAGAAGGATAAAGAGTATGCAATTTGTCTACTCAATGAATTAGATGAAGATGGAGGTATTTCTTCATCTTGTACAAGTTCGGATCTTCTTAGGTGGGTTTAACACATAGCCTATAACATTTAAACAAAGAAATTATAAGATAGATGGAAGGTATAAGGGGTAAGTAAAATAGCCTAGAGTGTATCAACAAAGACATAGAATGTTTGGAGGAGAGGCTTCATGATAGTTAGGATGATGACATGTATGCAAATTTGGTGGAAAAACAAACTAATCTAGATAACTCCTCCCTCCCCACTTCCCTACAGACCCCCCCCCCTGAAGACCACTCCCCTTCCCTTAAGACCTCCCCCCCTCCCCCCTTCCACTCCCCCCTGCAGACCTCCCCCTCCCCCTACCCCCTGCCCTGCAGACCCCCTGCAGACCAACCCCCCTGCCCAGCAGACCTGCCCCCTCCCCACTCCCCCCTACCCCCATTTAATAAATTATTCAAATATATATTGAAAATGGTGAAATATTAAGGTGGATTTATAATACATGGGCTATATACATTCAAAATAGATGGATTCATGGTGTGACTATGATAAAAAGACACATATTTTTGATGTTGGAAAACAATGTGGGTGATCTAAAAGAGATACCTTCAACAAGATGATGCAGATATATTACTGATCATAATTGGTAATAGGCCTTTACAAAAATAATAATTTGTTATAAGGATAAAACAAATGGTTTAATGTTTTATTTAACTCAATAAGTGGTTTTAAACAACCACATTAAATTTCCAAATCCAAATATAGAGTTTCTTGCTGGAATAATGAAGAAAAATTGAAGTAGAGCCTGATCAAAAGTTGAAGAGGTTTAAAATCTATATGTGAATGTTTCAATTGTATTAAACCATCATTGAAGATAAAAAAAGTGATATAAGACCACATTTCAAGTGGTATGGGACTACCAAGAATATTAATATAGTACAAAGTGGTTTTGTGATGAGGAAATAAGAACCTAGTGAGAGGTGGAACCAACCAGTATTCAAGAACTAGTGGTTTTGGTATAGGTTAGTACCAAAGGACTTTAAAGGTGGTATATGTATCATATTGAGTGATGAAATAGTGGATGTATTCACTAAATTATAATGTGGGACTCATAAATATAGTGTCAACAAATAGAGGAATACCACCCCATGGAGGATATGGACCATGCTCATAGTAGATAGAAAATGGATAGTATTTTATAAGGATGGAGACAGCTGGACTAGGTTTCCTTAGACATCACAACTGGACAGCCTGGAAAATAATATAATAGGTGAGGATTTCAAGCTGGTAATCAGGTTAGCTCATGCCAGGCCACAAGCCACTGCTAGAATGGTTAAAATGAGTATTCTGTAAGAAAGGGGGCCAGGGCCCACAGCACAGCTGTTTGCTAACCAAGTGGGGAATAAATTGGGGAGGATCCCATGACCGTTACTCAAAGGATCCCAAGGGAATATGCTGGGGAATAAACCTGGGAGGGGACAACAGCTGTTACTCAAAGGATCCTAGGGGAATATGGTGGGGAATAAACCTGAGAGAGGCCCTTTACTATTAAAAGTAGGAGGTTCGATGAGAAAGGGGGGGGAATCTGTTAGGCACGGCTGGAAATCTTGGGCAGGAGATTTGTGAAGCCTTCTGAGTAGTCTTCTTCTTCTTATTCTTCTCTATTTTTCTATTGTTTCTTCCTCTGTTACATTTCTTCTATAATTCTGCTGCACTTATCTTTTTAATACAAAGTATCCCTCCTAGAAAGGGGGTTTTTGGAGTTCGGTTTTCTATCATTATTTTTTCACCATGTCATGGTAAAACTTATGGATGTAATGTTTCATTTAAATGATTTATAAAATAGTGGAATCGTGATCATTTTGCAGTCCATAGTCGAAGGAATAACAATGAATAGAAGATTCCTAAATCTCTTTGTAGAGAAATATTTAGAGAATTTATGTGAATTAAAGGAATATGTTTGACCATACTAAAACCATACTAAAACCATGTACAAGCCATTCCATACAAATCATGCTATTCACTTAGTAGTGACTTGGTCATTATGGGAAATTCCATATTAAAAGTCTAATGGCATAGTGGATAGAAAATGGATAGTATTTTTTCACCATGTCATGGTAAAACTTATGGATGTAATGTTTCATTTAAATTATTTATAAAATAGTGTATTCATGGTCATTTTGAAGTCCATAGTTGAATGAATAACAATGAATAAGAATATTCTTAAATCTCTTTGTGGAGAAATATTTAGAGAATTTATGTGAATTAAAAGAATATGTTTGACCATACTAAAACCATACTAAAACCCTATACAAGCCATTCCATCCAAATCATGCTATTCACTTAGTGGTGACTTGGTAATTATGGGAAATTCCATCTTAAAAGTCTAACGGCACTTAAAGAGTGTCTTGGTTCAAACAATTGTTTTAATAAAAAGAGGGAAACCCCCTGCAGGGATATAAAAAGGGTCAAGTACGATGTGTGGTTTATGACTAACAATGAAATCAAGTATAAGGAAAACATCAATGCAATAATGTTAAGAAAGGTATACCATTGTGAGTTTTTGCAGACAACACACCTCTATTGGAGGGGTTTTATTACCAAACCATGTATTATTTATCAAACAAAACAATTATCTTAACTAACATGTATTCAAGAATTGAAATTTAATATAAACATGAATAATTAAGAAGGAAACTAAATGCAATTTAAAACATTCTTGAATTAAATAGGCTAGGAGAGGGACCATGCCTCAACATCAAGGCGTGTTTGCTTTTGACAATGACAACTCAAATCTTCCTTTTTTCTAATTTCATGCATATGAAACTTAACATATATATAAGGACATCTAGCCCCTATGTACATATTTTCATGGCCAAATATGAACTAGAAGGTCCTTAGATATAAGTTCATACTTTCATATACCCCTTTACACTTACACGTGTATGCATTTTTTATATCTATATATCAGCACACCTAGCCCCAATATATATATTCATACTGCCATGAGTGAATATATATAAAGGGGGAACTTATATATGCATATGCCTACCTATGCATACACATGTAATCCTTCTACAACGGCGACTCGAATCCACCTCAACGAAATCCAAAACACACTACAAAAATATAAGGAAAACAAAAATAAAAAAAGCCCTAATTAAAATCGGGCCAAAGAATAAAAATGGAATAAACCTTACCCAAATCTTGAACTCACTGTCTTCGATGGTGGTGGATAGTACCGGTCTTATCATAAGAAACCACCTATAAGAAAATAGTGGGAAAAGAAATGAGATATAACTACTTCTTATATATATGTGATCAGTGTGTCAACTGTACATGATAAATGATACATGAATCCATAACCAACAATGAACAAATAATATTCAAATCAATATGTATATCCCAATACTAAATAACATGATCATTAATAAAGATCTTTATATTTCAAACCCTTTAATTTCCTATTCAAAAATCAAAAATCACCAAAATATGAGAATAAAGTAAACATCCATCAGCACTTAAAAGCAAGAAATAGGGATTAGACATTGTTATTAACCTAGAAAATACCTTCCTTGAATGTATAAAATACCTAAAACTCTTCATGCCTATATCCTTCTTAATTTTCTAGATTGAAACCTCATTTTTTAGCATGTTCTTCTTCTGGAATTCACCTTTATTCTTAGTTTATATTGGTTTATCAATTTTATAAAGTATAGAATTTTACTTCTTTTATTCTTACTCAATTCTCTTGGATTTTTCAAACCTGTTTGTTAATATGATTAGGAAATCTTTTGGTGTATGATTTTCCTTCTTCTTGATTGTATATTCTTTATTTGTAGAAACTATTTCCAAACATGCGATAATTGGTTCTTTCCTTTTATCTTTCAATAATTATTATTGTTACGGAATCTATGTCATAAATTATTAACGATTTGGAATACTTGGTTTCCCTTCCACACACACTTTCAACAGCCTTTAGAGTACCCTTTTTAGGCTCCCTTTCAAAATCCACACTAGAATTGTCAAGAACTATCCCACTACAATATCAAATATTGATACTTAACCAAACACATTGATCTGAATGACATCTTAGAAATTCAGAAGCTCTAAATATCATATTTACCAATATAAACTCCTTATAATTAACTGAACACACTGACTATACCAACCACTATAGGTAAATCATTAATTTTGGTGTGGTCTTGGAACCAAATATGGTTCATCCAATATCCATCTACAGACACTAAATTCATCCATTTACTGTCTAAGTTCATACATTTCACAACCTTGATAATGATCACCATCCCTTGATATGGATTTCACTCAAAAAAGACGAGTATGAATCTCCCCACTATAGTATTATCGATACCATCTTCAATCCTACATACACATGTCTAGTGCCTCATATCAAATTATGATCACTATAGAAGATCCTAGCCTAATAATCTCAACAAAATTTCTTCATTTAAAAACTATCATATTTCAAACACACATTATATCCAACAAAAATAATACATTAAAAGATATTAGATATAGAAATACAAATTAAAGGTAAAAAATAACTTTAGGAATACCTCAAAAATTATGGTACTAAAAGCCCCTTCACCTAGGATGTCTTATCCTAATAAAATAATATAGAAACCCACATCTCGACACATACATGAAACCTATTTTTACTATCCCAATACTAAGGGAATGAACGCACATTCTTGACACATGATAAGTAGACTAGGGTTCATTTATTTTTCTAATATTGAGCTGAGATATTACTCATTCAATTTACTCTGTTACCCTCATACTAAGGCTCACCAACCAACATTCATTACTACCCAGTTTCCATCCTTCTCCATGCACCTTCCTATGAAATGGATGTATCTACATAGATAGCTTAGTCTTTCTTGAATATATCCTATTAGGTGTCCAGATAAAAGGAAGCTACTCATGCCCATAATGAGTATATAAGACCATTTAAAAAATATAATTCATTTATGAATAAATTTCATTTAAAGGATGGAATTAAATGAATAAACCTTTCAAATTTAGTGGCATACTCCATTAATGATTCCCATAATGATATATCTCCATGAATCCCCAAAACATGATCTTATTGTAACACCCCGAGCTTCCACGATATGCTTCTCATTCAATAATGCAATAGCTTGCATTGTACGCAAGTTCGAGTTCTAAAACACCGCGACTAATCAAAGTAGCCGTTATGAATAGTAATAACCACCTTTTAAAATTATAGAAATTTTATATTTCAAAATGGACTTCATTTTTGTATTCGTAATATCGAAATTAGCCTATGTTGAATTTTTGGTATTTTTCTGAGAACTTCTAATTTTTTATGAATAGTGAAAATTACTTAAAAACAACTTTTTTAATCAAAATAATTTATAGTGATAAATTATACTATTTAGTGGTTTTAAAGTATAATTAGAATATATTTTTACCATTTTATCCAATGGTGGTCATTAGAATTAATTTAACATTGAAATTGGACATAAACAATTGCCAATCTTTTGATATAAATTGTTTCTTAAAAACACACTATTTGTTGTGACAGCGGGAATTAATTATAAAATTAATTAATGCAACTTATATGTTTGGAATTTTGTAAAATAGACATCATTTTTGAATTCGGAATATCAATTATAGCTTAGGGTGAAATTTTGGCATTGTTCTGAAAAACTTCAATTTTTGATGAATAGTGAAACCACTAAGTGGTAGTTAAATAACTGATTTTTCGTTTAAATGAAATATTACCAATTCTGTGATTTGATTTTCAAAAATCCGACATACATGGTTGTCATTAAGAATTAAATGTGGTTCAATGAGATTAAAATAATTTTTTGGTGAATAGTAACTTTTAAGTTCTTAATCGCGATTAGAGGTAATTAGTGTAGTTTAAGGTACAAATAATGTTATAATAATATGAGATGAGAATGACACTTGTCCTACTCCTATTGGATGAGTCATGGCCGACCAAGACAACCCATGGGTCAGCTTGGGGACCCCATGGAGCCACTTTAGTTGGAAAATGACATTAATATATATTTATTTAATGTTAAAATTAAATTGACACAAACATGAGTTGTTTTACTAAAATAGTTTTTAAGTGGGGTTACACAAGTCCAAATTTTGATTATAAATATTAATTAGAAAGATAAAAAGATTTCCTACATCATAGTATTTTTTTTATAATTTTTAGACATTAAATAAATTAAATTATTTATGACATCATGATGATGCAGCGATAACCTCATTATTTAACGATTTAAATAAAATGGGAAGATAATGCAAAATACAAGGCTTACACTTGTCCAAAGCCAATTGGATGAGGAGATTTCGAACCCTTATCACCTTAGACTCGAATTATATAAGTTTGGGACCTTTAGAATCCGAAAATCATTGTGTAATAATTTAATATTTCAATCTTTCCAAAAGAGCCCCTCCTCTCCTCTTATAAAAGGCCCCCACCTCTCCCACATCATTTACACTTTCAAGCCATTTGGCTCCTCCAACCTCTGCCCAAATACTCTCCAAAAATCCCTCTATTACTCCTAGAAGCCTCACTTTGGGAATAACTCTTCCCAAGGAAGCCTTTGGCTCAAATCAAAAAGAGTTACCCGATTTTGAGGTAATGTCTTCTCTAATGTTGTTTTGTTTTATTTTTCTTCTCCAACCCCCTAAACTCTTTTTATTCATTTCTTTTGTAACAACACAATTATACTAAATATACTATCATGTTGTTATAAGAATTATTCTATCTACACTTACACACACCTACATCTAATGGTTAAAGGACATACGGTTTCTGTGGATGGCGAATCTCTGCCTCACGAAACGATGATTGTTCAACACTCATATAACACCTTCAAAGGTGGCCATTAAGATGTCACTATTTTTATATATGATATATAATATGTTTATGTTTTACTTATGCTTCTGTATTTCTCATTTATGGCATACTTTATGATTTCCATTATGGGTAAAACGTGATAATTTCATTTTAGGAAGTGCGAACTACCGCCCCCTCAAAGTGATTTGAATCGTTAATGCCATATGTGGGATGTATAAAGGATGGAGTAAATGGTATTATACACTATATTATAATGGAATTATATTATACATTTATATCATTATTATTTTGTTCCATTAAATACGAAATAAAAATGAAAGTAGCGTTCATGCGTACGTACGGCTTACCGTCTCCATGAACGGTGCATTTCATTTCTTACCTCTAAATGTTACGTAATATTATAAATGAATGTATATACTGGATATATATGATATATATGACATCTAAATCATGAATATAATTCTGGAGATAATGGATATTCTACCACATAAACAACTTGTAATTATAAGAAGTTTATTGTTGACTCAAGTACCAAAGATCGACAAAACGACCGTTATTAACTTAAATAATTACATAATGTTCATAACATTGTAATAAGTGATATAAAAAGGATAATGAAATTAAAAATTGTTCTTAATAAGGTATATATTAACTCTAGTTTATTATTCAGGAGGTTAAAGAACGGTTGAGTCAAGTCAGACACGAGGTAAGGGAACTTCTTAACCCAACTTCCATTCTTCGGGTTAATCTCCTACTTTCAAATTATGTCATGATATTATTATGTCCTATTTTGTATTTTAACGTTCTTTATGTGTACCTATAGTGAATACACATAATAGATATATTTTATTTTAAAAATCGTCTCAATCTCCCTTCATTGAGGCATATTTGGTTTTATACACAATTTTCTTTTATACGGTGTATAAACCCCTTTGACTTTTACGTTTATTCAAAAGGAATCTTTTTTATACAAAGCGTTTTTCTAAAAGAAAAAAGGGAATGTTTTTATTTACATACTTATGCGGCGACAACGACTTCTCCGCCGCCATGACCATTATTTGAGTTTCGGATTCCTCTACAAGCCATCATTTTTTTAATGAAAAATAAATACAAAGTTTTAACTTTCTTTTATTTTGGTATTGAAAATGGTTTTGAAAGCGTTTTTATCAATGTGTTGTATTGATATCTTGTGATTGAAATGTGGAAATGTTATGTTTCCTTTATGCATGTTTTATGTGATACGATTATTTTATGGTTTATGATATGTTTAAACCTATTCATATGAGGAATGTATTGGACTTAATAAGTGACGGGTGGAGCCCGCTATAGCTCCTCGATGCATCGGTAGGTCTCATGAGACAACTAGATGTGGAATTGGCCGAGGCCCTTTCCCAATTTGATTTATGGTTTTGGCCGAGGCCTTAATCATTTTAGACGTCTTGGCCGAGGCCTTGACAAAGTGTTTCAGAATGTCTGGCATTATACATTCCCTCATTATGAAAGTGGTTATTGATATTGCATGTGATTATTCGACCAGTAGAATATCCATGTGAAGAAGTGAATGTCATTATCTCATTTTACTTTTGCCATATTATGTTGATGTTCAAGTTTAAAAGGCTTTTGTTTTAGTTATACATTGCCTTAAATGTTAATGTTTATTTATGAAAACTTCCGCAATATTGTTATCCTTACTGAGCATCTGAGCTCACCCCTTTCAATGTTTTAATATTTTCCAGGATGTGAAGAAGTATTTTATGAATGACCTGCAGGGATAGTCCGAAGAGGATAGAAGTGTGGACTATGGAGACTATGTTATTATAGTTTTTCACTTTGTGATGTAATGTAACATTTATGAATGTATCTAGTGTTTCCAAGTCTACTAAACTAATCGGTCTTTCGAGACTTGATCTTTTGTGATCATGCCAATGTTACGAAGTAATGCACCGACTCTGGGTAGCTGGGGTCGGGGCGTTACAGTTGGTATCAAAGGGAGTTTAGTACTAACCTTGGAAGCTAGATGTAGATAAACTCTGATTAGAGCACATAGCCCAAAGATAGACCTTGAGGATTGGTATAGAAAAACTTCCTAGAATTTTGGTATTATAGAGATGTTATGAGTTTTCCGAGCAATACATCCCTGTCTCGATACGAGCAGGTAGATGCGGCTCTGGCACAGATGTACCTAGGGGTAAAACCCGAAAACACCGCTTTGAGCTAGACTCGAACGGGAACTGGTGCACGACAATGGGCCTTGTTGCACTCTTGGTTACGACACTCCCGGGGGATATGCTTAGGATAATTCTCATTTTCTTTACAAACCACTATGAAGGGTTATGAGTATATACTTCCTCAAAGGAAACATTTCTTTTTATGATTATGGATTATATCCATAAATAGTTCAATTTATGTAAAGTGTTTTACAAATATGGAATTATGTATTTTAATTAATAAACTAATCTAGTTTATGCCATTGTTTAGAAATGGCGCCTAGTGGAAGGAATGGAAACCGTATCAATGCACGCACTCTGTGTAGGGATTGCCCTCTTTCTCAAGATAATTATTGTGGATCTGGAGATACAACTGGTGCTGATCAACTTATTACCATACTGGGACAACTCACTCAGGTTATGAATAATAACCTTACTCGTATGGAGCACCCTGATCCGAAACGTGGAGGATCAATGCTAGATCGTTTCGTGAGGCAACAACCACCAACCTTCAATGGGAGTACAAATCCTATAGTAGCTGAGCAATGGATAAATTCCTTAGAGAAAATATTCCATGCCTTGGGGAGTAGTGAAAGGGAGAAGGTTGTCATGGCAGTTTACCGCCTCACTGGAGATGCCGATCAGTGGTGGTCGCTGATTCAAAACACAAAGGAAGATGATGATGTATCAAATATGGAATAGAGGGAGTTCAAAGATCTTTTCTTAGAAAAATACTTTCCTCGTGACCATCGAGCAGATATGGAAAGGCAATTTCTGAGTCTGAGGCAGAAGGAGGATGAGAATGTCGCAAAGTATGAGGCTAACTTTACAAGGTTAGCGAGGCATGCTGCCGATTATATACGCAACCCAAGGAGTAAGATTGATCATTTCTTTGATGGCTTAAAACCATTTCTCCGTCGAGCTTTAGTATCACAAACCTTCTCATCATACGAAGATATTGTCTCGTGTGCTATCAAGACAGAAAAGGAATTCTCTAAGTCTTATGACAACAAAGTAAAGCAAGAGAAGAAGAGAACGGTGGAACAAGAGACAGATAAAGGGAAAAGGGGAAAGAAGTATTTTCCATTATGTGATAATTGTGGGAAGAATCACCCTGGTACTTGCCTAAAAGGAATGGGAGTTTGTTATAAATGTGGAGAAAAGGGTCACCAGGCTCGTGATTGCAAGGGAAAGAAAGAGGCTATCAAAGTTGAATCCTATAATTGTAGAGAAATGGGTCATTATGCAAATGAATGTCCAAAGAATCAGGGAAACTTACCTCAGAAAAGGCCAAGGGATCAAGGACAATCTTATGATGTTACTACAGTTGAAGCAGAATAACTAATGTATTGGTGCTTTTGGACTGATGGATTATATTTCGGTTATTAGAATAATGTGATATATATATATAAGGATTGTACTGAAGTACTTGTTGATTTTAGTAAGGTTTTAATATGATGAAGGTAATCATATTTTTAGTATGTGACAATAAGAGAAACTTTACTTTGTTTGGGGAATCTGATAAATTGATTTTGGAATTAAGAGACCTTTTAGAGAAAGTCTGGACAGAGGTATTTTGGATAACTATAAAGGTTGGAGTGGATTAAGTTGATCTTTGGATAGTATTGTTTAAGGTTAAAACATTTATGAAGATTATTTTTGGAATAGTATAGTACTATATTTTTAGGAAAAGGACAACCTGCAGGGTGGGGCATAACCCGTCGCGTCGGACAAAGCTGCAGGAATCGAACCCACAATCATAGTGCGACATGCCTTTATTTCCTACCACTAGCCTACAGGGAGTCCCTGGTTATTACAAAATAATTTTACTAATCTAAATGTTATGTGTTAACATTTGGAACCTTATACAATTAGGATAAGTATAATATTTTTGAGTTTTATTATCTTTTTGAGTGAAAGATGAGTTGAAGGTTGAAACTCTAATTGTCAACCATAAATATATTTATACCTATCTCTTATTAAATGAATAAATTAATTCTTAAACTTTATTAAAGGGATATTAAAACAAAAAAATGTGTTATCCTAATACCTTATGTCTTGTGGAACTGATGATATTTTAAATCAACATAGATTGAAGGCTTTGAGGCCCTCAATTTGACAGTTGATTGTGATTGATGACCTCAATCACACCCTACAAATATTTACGTTTTTCCTCCAATTATATGTCTCTAATTGCCATCAATGTTCTCCTAATCGAGATCATAATTGGGTGGTGACTTTTTCATTTCCCTTTCCCTCTTATTAAGGCTAAATTTTATTAATCTTATTTCCGATGTGGGTTTTCCACAAAGGTATTTTCTCTTTTCAACCTTTTATTTTCAAAGAAAAATTTCAAATTGCGAGGACGCAATTTATTGAAGGAGGGGAGAATGTAACACCCCGAGCTTCCACGATACGCTTCTCATTCAATAATGCAATAGCTTGCATTGTACGCAAGTTCGAGTTCTAAAACACCGCGACTAATCAAAGTAGCCGTTATGAATAGTAATAACCACCTTTTAAAATTATAGAAATTTTATATTTCAAAATGGACTTCATTTCTGTATTCGTAATATCGAAATTATCCTATGTTGAATTTTTGGTATTTTTCTGAGAACTTCTAATTTTTTATGAATAGTGAAAATTACTTAAAAACAACTTTTTTAATCAAAATAATTTATAGTGATAAATTATACTATTTAGTGGTTTTAAAGTATAATTAGAATATATTTTTACCATTTTATCCAATGGTGGTCATTAGAATTAATTTAACATTGAAATTGGACATAAACAATTGCCAATCTTTTGATATAAATTGTTTCTTAAAAACACACTATTTGTTGTGACAGCGGGAATTAATTATAAAATTAATTAATGCAACTTATATGTTTGGAATTTTGTAAAATAGACATCATTTTTGAATTCGGAATATCAATTATATCTTAGGGTGAAATTTTGGCATTGTTCTGAAAAACTTCAATTTTTGATGAATAGTGAAACCACTAAGTGGTAGTTAAATAACTGATTTTTCGTTTAAATGAAATATTACCACTTCTGTGATTTGATTTTTAAAAATCCGACATACATGGTTGTCATTAAGAAGTAAAATGTGGTTCAATGAGATTAAAATAATTTTTTGATGAATAGTAACTTTTAAGTTCTTAATCGCGATTAGAGTTAATTAGTGTAGTTTAAGGTACAAATAATGTTATAATAATATGATATGAGCATGACACTTGTCCTACTCCTATTGGATGAGTCATGGCCGACCAAGACAACCCATGGGTCAGCTTGGGGACCCCATGGAGCCACTTTAGTTGGAAAATGACATTAATATATATTTATTTAATGTTAAAATTAAATTGACACAAACATGAGTTGTTTTACTAAAATAGTTTTTAAGTGGGGTTACACAAGTCCAAATTTTGATTATAAATATTAATTAGAAAGATAAAAATATTTCCTACATCATAGTATTTTTTTTATAATTTTTAGACATTAAATAAATTAAATTATTTATGACATCATGATGATGCAGTGATGACCTCATTATTTAACGATTTAAATAAAATGGGAAGATAATGCAAAATACAAGGCTTACACTTGTCCAAAGCCAATTGGATGAGGAGACTTCGAACCATTATCACCTTAGCCTCGAATTATATAAGTGTGGGACCTTTAGAATCCGAAAAGCATTGTGTAATAATTTAACATTTCAATCTTTCCAAAAGAGCCCCTCCTCTCCTCTTATAAAAGGCCCCCACCTCTCCCACCTCATTTACACTTTCAAGCCATTTGTCTCGGCCAAACTCTGCCCAAATACTCTCCCAACATCCCTATATTACTCCTAGAAGCCTCACTTTGGGAAGAACTCTTCCCAAGGAAGCCTTTGGCTCAAATCAAAAAGAGTTACCCGATTTTGAGGTAATGTCTTCTCTAATGTTGTTTTGTTTTATTTTTCTTCTCCAACCCCCTAAACTCTTTTTATTAATTTATTTTGTAACAACACCAGTATACTCAATATACTAGTATGTTGTTATAAGAAGGATTCGAGCTACACTTACACACACCTACATCTAATGGTTAAAGGACATACGGTTTCTGTGGATGGCGAATCTCTGCCTCACGAAACGATGATTGTTCAACACTCATTTAACACCTTCAAAGGTGGACATTAAGATGTCACTATTTTTATATATGATATATAATATGTTTATGTTTTACTTATGCTTCTGTATTTCTCATTTATGGCATACTTTATGATTTCCATTATGGGTAAAACGCGATAATTTCATTTTAGGAAGTGCGGACTACCGCCCCCTCAAAGTGATTTGAATCGTTAATGCCATATGTGGGATGTATAAAGGATGGAGTAAATGGTATTATACACTATATTATACTGGAATTATATTATACATTTATATCATTATTATTTCGTTCCATTAAATATGAAATAGAAATGAAAGTAGCGTTCATGCGTACGTACGGCTTACCGTCTCCATGAACGGTGCATTTCATTTCTTACCTCTAAATGTTACGTAATATTATAAATGAATGTATATACTGGATATATATGATATATATTACATCTAAATCATGAATATAATTCTGGAGATAATGGATATTCTACCACATAAACAACTTGTAATTATAAGAAGTTTATTGTTGACTCAAGTACCAAAGATCGACAAAACGACCGTTATTAACTTAAATAATTACATAATGTTCATAACATTGTAATAAGTGATATAAAAAGGATAATGAAATTAAAAATGGTTCTTAATAAGGTATATATTAACTCTAGTTTATTATTCAGGAGGTTAAAGAACGGTTGAGTCAAGTCAGACACGAGGTAAGGGAACTTCTTAACCCAACTTCCATTCTTTGGGTTAATCTCCTACTTTCAAATTATGTCATGATATTATTATCTCCTATTTTGTATTTTAACGTTCTTTATGTGTACCTATAGTGAATACACATAATAGATATATTTTATTTTAAAAATCGTCTCAATCTCCCTTCATTGAGGCATATTTGGTTTTATACACAATTTTCTTTTATACGGTGTATAAACCCCTTTGACTTGTACGTTTATTCAAAAGGAATCTTTTTTATAGAAAGCGTTTTTCTAAACAACAAAAGGGTATATTTTTATTTCCATACTTATGCGGCGACAATGACTTCTCCGCCACCGTGACCATTATTTGAGTTTCGGCTTCCTCTACAAGCCATCATTTTTTTAATGAAAAATAAATACAAAGTTTTAACTTTCTTTTATTTTGGTATTGAAAATGGTTTTGAAAGCGTTTTTATCAATGTGTTGTATTGATATCTTGTGATTGAAATGTGGAAATGTTATGTTTCCTTTATGCATGTTTTATGTGATACGATTATGTTATGGTTTATGATATGTTTAAACCTATTCATATGAGGAATGTATTGGACTTAATAAGTGACGGGTGGAGCCCGCTATAGCTCCTCGATGCATCGGTAGGTCTCATGAGACAACTAGACGTGGAATTGGCTGAGGCCCTTTCCCAATTTGATTTATGGTTTTGGCCGAGGCCTTAATCATTTTAGACGTCTTGGCCGAGGCCTTGACAAAGTGTTTCAGAATGTCTGGCATTATACATTCCCTCATTATGAAAGTGGTTATTGATATTGCATGTGATTATTCGACCAGTAGAATATCCATGTGAAGAAGTGAATGGCATTATCTCATTTAACTTTTGCCATATTATGTTGATGTTCAAGTTTAAAAGGCTTTTGTTTTAGTTATACATTGCCTTAAATGTTAATGTTTATTTATGAAAACTTCCGCAATATTGTTATCCTTACTGAGGATCTGAGCTCACCCCTTTCAATGTTTTAATATTTTCCAGGATATGAAGAAGTATTTTATGAATGACCTGCAGGGATAGTCCGAAGAGGATAGAAGTGTGGACTATGGAGACTATGTTATTATAGTTTTTCACTTTGTGATGTAATGTAACATTTATGAATGTATCTAGTGTTTCCAAGGCTACTAAACTAATCGGTCTTTCGAGACTTGATCTTTTGTGATCATGCCAATGTTACGAAGTAATGCTCCGACTCTGGGTAGCTGGGGTCGGGGCGTTACAGTTGGTATCAAAGGGAGTTTAGTACTAACCTTGGAAGCTATATGTAGATAAACTCTGATTAAAGCACATAGCCCAAAGATAGACCTTGAGGATTGGTATAGAAGAACTTCCTAGAATTTTGGTATTATAGAGATGTTATGAGTTTTCCGAGCAATACATCCCTGTCTAGATACGAGCAGGTAGATGCGGCTCTGGCACAGATGTACCTAGGGGTAAAACCCGAAAACACCGCTTTGAGCTAGACTCGAACGGGAACTGGTGCACGACAACGGGCCTTGCTGCACTCTTGGTTACGACACTCCCGGGGGATATGCTTAGGATAATTCTCATTTTCTTTACAAACCACTATGAAGGGTTATGAGTATATACTTCCTCAAAGGAAACATTTCTTTTTATGATTATGGATTATATCCATAAATAGTTCAATTTATGTAAAGTGTTTTACAAATATGGAATTATGTATTTTAATTCATAAACTAATCTAGTTTATGCCATTGTTTAGAAATGGCGCCTAGTGGAAGGAATGGAAACCGTATTAATGCACGCACTATGTGTAGGGATTGCCCTCTTTCTCAAGATAATTATTGTGGATCTGGAGATACAACTGGTGCTGATCAACTTATTACCATACTGGGACAACTCACTCAGGTTATGAATAATAACCTTACTCATATGGAGCACCCTGATCCGCAACGTGGAGGATCAATGCTAGATCGTTTCGTGAGGCAACAACCACCAACCTTCAATGGGAGTACAAATCCTATAGTAGCTGAGCAATGGATAAATTCCTTAGAGAAAATATTCCATGCCTTGGGGAGTAGTGAAAGGGAGAAGGTTGTCATGGCAGTTTACCGCCTCACTGGAGATTCCGATCAGTGGTGGTCGCTGATTCAAAACACAAAGGAAGATGATGATGTATCAAATATGGAATGGAGGGAGTTCAAAGAGCTTTTCTTAGAAAAATACTTTCCTCGTGACCATCGAGCAGATATGGAAAGGCAATTTCTGAGTCTGAGGCAGAAGGAGGATGAGAATGTCGCAAAGTATGAGGCTAACTTTACAAGGTTAGCGAGGCATGCTGCTGATTATATACGCAACCCAAGGAGTAAGATTGATCGTTTCTTTGATGGGTTAAAACCATTTCTCCGTCGAGCTTTAGTATCACAAACCTTCTCATCATACGAAGATATTGTCTCGTGTGCTATCAAGACAGAAAAGGAATTCTCTAAGTCTTATGACAACAAAGTAAAGCAAGATAAGAAGAGAACGGTGGAACAAGAGACAGATAAAGGGAAAAGGGGAAAGAAGGATTTTCCATTATGTGATAATTGTGGGAAGAATCACCCTGGTACTTGCCTAAAAGGAATGGGAGTTTGTTATAAATGTGGATAAAAGGGTCACCAGGCTCGTGATTGCAAGGGAAAGAAAGAGGCTATCAAAGTTGAATGCTATAATTGTATAGAAATGGGTCATTATGAAAATGAATGTCCTAAGCATCAGGGAAACTTACCTCAGAAAAGGCCAAGGGATCAAGGACAATCTTATGCTGTTACTACAGTTGAAGCAGAATAACTAATGTATTGGTGCTTTTGGACTGATGGATTATATTTCGGTTATTAGAATAATGTGATATATATATATAAGGATTGTACTGCAGTACTTGTTGATTTTAGTAAGGTTTTAATATGATGAAGGTAATCATATTTTTAGTATGTGACAATAAGAGAAACTTTACTTTGTTTGGGGAATCTGATAAATTGATTTTGGAATTAAGAGACCTTTTAGAGAAAGTCTGGACAGAGGTATTTTGGATAACTATAAAGGTTGGAGTGGATTAAGTTGATCTTTGGATAGTATTGTTTAAGGTTAAAACATTTATGAAGATTATTTTTGGAATAATATAGTACTATATTTTTAGGAAAAGGACAACCTGCAGGGTGGGGCATAACCCGTCGCGTCGGAAAAAGCTGCAGGAATCGAACCCACAATCATAGTGCGACATGCCTTTATTTCCTACCACTAGCCTACAGGGAGTCCCTGGTTATTACAAAATAATTTTACTAATCTAAATGTTATGTGTTAACATTTGGAACCTTATACAATTAGGATAAGTATAATATTTTTGAGTTTTATTATCTTTTTGAGTGAAAGATGAGTTGAAGGTTGAAACTCTAATTGTCAACCATAAATATATTTATACCTATCTCTTATTAAATGAATAAATTAATTCTTAAACTTTATTAAAGGGATATTAAAACAAAAAAATGTGTTATCCTAATACCTTATGTCTTGTGGAACTGATGATATTTTAAATCAACATAGATTGAAGGCTTTGAGGCCCTCAATTTGACAGTTGATTGTGATTGATGACCTCAATCACTCCCTAAAAATATTTACGTTTTTCCTCCAATTATATGTCTCTAATTGCCACCAATGTTCTCCTAATCGAGATCATAATTGGGTGGTGACTTTTTCATTTCCCTTTCCCTCTTATTAAGGCTAAATTTTATTAATCTTATTTCCGATGTGGGTTTTCCACAAAGGTATTTTCTCTTTTCAACCTTTTATTTTCAAAGAAAAATTTCAAATTGCGAGGACGCAATTTATTGAAGGAGGGTAGAATGTAACACCCCGAGCTTCCACGATACGCTTCTCATTCAATAATGCAATAGCTTGCATTGTACGCAAGTTCGAGTTCTAAAACACCGCGACTAATCAAAGTAGCCGTTATGAATAGTAATAACCACCTTTTAAAATTATAGAAATTTTATATTTCAAAATGGACTTCATTTTTGTATTCGTAATATCGAAATTAGCCTATGTTGAATTTTTGGTATTTTTCTGAGAACTTCTAATTTTTTATGAATAGTGAAAATTACTTAAAAACAACTTTTTTAATAAAAATAATTTATAGTGATAAATTATACTATTTAGTGGTTTTAAAGTATAATTAGAATATATTTTTACCATTTTATCCAATGGTGGTCATTAGAATTAATTTAACATTGAAATTGGACATAAACAATTGCCAATCTTTTGATATAAATTGTTTCTTAAAAACACACTATTTGTTGTGACAGCGGGAATTAATTATAAAATTAATTAATGCAACTTATATGTTTGGAATTTTGTAAAATAGACATCATTTTTGAATTCAGAATATCAATTATAGCTTAGGGTGAAATTTTGGCATTGTTCTGAAAAACTTCAATTTTTGATGAATAGTGAAACCACTAAGTGGTAGTTAAATAACTGATTTTTCGTTTAAATGAAATATTACCACTTCTGTGATTTGATTTTCAAAAATCCGACATACATGGTTGTCATTAAGAAGTAAAATGTGGTTCAATGAGATTAAAATAATTTTTTGGTGAATAGTAACTTTTAAGTTCTTAATCGCGATTAGAGGTAACTAGTGTAGTTTAAGGTACAAATAATGTTATAATAATATGAGATGAGCATGACACTTGTCCTACTCCTATTGGATGAGTCATTGCCGACCAAGACAACCCATGGGTCAACTTGGGGACCCCATGGAGCCACTTTAGTTGGAAAATGACATTAATATATATTTATTTAATGTTAAAATTAAATTGACACAAACATGAGTTGTTTTACTAAAACAGTTTTTAAGTGGGGTTACACAAGTCCAAATTTTTATTATAAATATTCATTAGAAAGATAAAACGATTTCCTACATCATAGTATTTTTTTTATAATTTTTAGACATTAAATAAATTAAATTATTTATGACATCATGATGATGCAGCGATGACCTCATTATTTAACGATTTAAATAAAATGGGAAGATAATGCAAAATCCAAGGCTTACACTTGTCCAAAGCCAATTGGATGAGGATATTTAGAACCATTATCACCTTATCCTCGAATTATATAAGTGTGGGACCTTTAGAATCCGAAAAGCATTGTGTAATAATTTAACATTTCAATCTTTCCAAAAGAGCCCCTCCTCTCCTCTTATAAAAGGCCCCCACCTCTCCCACCTCATTTACACTTTCAAGCCATTTGGCTCGGCCAACCTCTGCCCAAATACTCTCCAAACATCCCTCTATTACTCCTAGAAGCCTCACTTTTGGAAGAACTCTTCCCAAGGAATCCTTTGGCTCAAATCAAAAAGAGTTACCCGATTTTGAGGTAATGTCTTCTCTAATGTTGTTTTGTTTTATTTTTCTTCTCCAACCCCCTAAACTCTTTTTATTCATTTCTTTTGTAACAAAACCAGTATACTCAATATACTAGGATGTTGTTATAAGAAGGATTCGAGCTACACTTACACACACCTACATCTAATGGTTAAAGGACATACGGTTTCTGTGGATGGCGAATCTCTGCCTCACGAAACGATGATTGTTCAACACTCATATAACACCTTCAAAGGTGGCCATTAAGATGTCACTATTTTTATATATGATATATAATATGTTTATGTTTTACTTATGCTTCTGTATTTCTCATTTATGGCATACTTTATGATTTCCATTATGGGTAAAACGCGATAATTTCATTTTAGGAAGTGCGGACTACCGCCCCCTCAAAGTGATTTGAATCGTTAATGCCATATGTGGGATGTATAAAGGATGGAGTAAATGGTATTATACACTATATTATACTGGAATTATATTATACATTTATATCATTATTATTTCGTTCCATTAAATACGAAATAGAAATGAAAGTAGCGTTCATGCGTACGTACGGCTTACCGTCTCCATGAACGGTGCATTTCATTTCTTACCTCTAAATGTTACGTAATATTATAAATGAATGTATATACTGGATATATATGATATATATGACATCTAAATCATGAATATAGTTCTGTAGATAATGGATATTCTACCACATAAACAACTTGTAATTATAAGAAGTTTATTGTTGACTCAAGTACCAAAGATCGACAAAACGACCGTTATTAACTTAAATAATTACATAATGTTCATAACATTGTAATAAGTGATATAAAAAGGATAATGAAATTAAAAATGGTTCTTAATAAGGTATATATTAACTCTAGTTTATTATTTAGGAGGTTAAAGAACGGTTGAGTCAAGTCAGACACGAGGTAAGGGAACTTCTTAACCCAACTTCCATTATTTGGGTTAATCTCCTACTTTCAAATTATGTCATGATATTATTATGTCCTATTTTGTATTTTAACGTTCTTTATGTGTACCTATAGTGAAAACACATAATAGATATATTTTATTTTAAAAATCGTCTCAATCTCCCTTCATTGAGGCATATTTGGTTTTATACACAATTTTCTTTTATACGGTGTATAAACCCCTTTGACTTTTACGTTTATTCAAAAGGAATCTTTTTTATACAAAGTGTTTTTCTAAACGACAAAAGGGAATGTTTTTCTTTCCATACTTATGCGGCGACAACGACTTCTCCGCCGCCGTGACCATTATTTGAGTTTCGGCTTCCTCTACAAGCCATCATTTTTTTAATGAAAAATAAATACAAAGTTTTAACTTTCTTTTATTTTGGTATTGAAAATGGTTTTGAAAGTGTTTTTATCAATGTGTTGTATTGATATCTTGTGATTGAAATGTGGAAATGTTATGTTTCCTTTATGCATGTTTTATGTGATACGATTATGTTATGGTTTATGATATGTTTAAACCTATTCATATGAGGAATGTATTGGACTTAATAAGTGACGGGTGGAGCCCGCTATAGCTCCTCGATGCATCGGTAGGTCTCATGAGACAACTAGACGTGGAATTGGCCGAGGCCCTTTCCCAATTTGATTTATGGTTTTGGCCGAGGCCTTAATCATTTTAGACATCTTGGCCGAGGCCTTGACAAAGTGTTTCAGAATTTCTGGCATTATACATTCCCTCATTATGAAAGTGGTTATTGATATTGCATGTGATTATTCGACCAGTAGAATATCCATGTGAAGAAGTGAATGGCATTATCTCATTTTACTTTTTCCATATTATGTTGATGTTCAAGTTTAAAAGGCTTTTGTTTTAGTTATACATTGCCTTAAATGTTAATATTTATTTATGAAAACTTCCGCAATATTTTTATCCTTACTGAGCATCTGAGCTCACCCCTTTCAATGTTTTAATATTTTCCAGGATGTGAAGAAGTATTTTATGAATGACCTGCAGGGATAGTCCGAAGAGGATAGAAGTGTGGACTATGGAGACTATGTTATTATAGTTTTTCACTTTGTGATGTAATGTAACATTTATGAATGTATCTAGTGTTTCCAAGGCTACTAAACTAATCGGTCTTTCGAGACTTGATCTTTTGTGATCATGCCAATGTTACGAAGTAATGCACAGACTCTGGGTAGCTGGGGTCGGGGCATTACACTTATTCTGTAAATCTACCATATCCTCTCATAGAAGAGGGAATGATACTCGATCCATAAAACCTCCTCATTCCTTCTTTTATGATCAAATGTATTTATCCATTCTGATTCATCTCCTTCAAATTTAGAAACTTCTAGTTTCACACATATATCCTCTAGAGTTACAATCCTTTCAAATAGGAACTAAACTTTCTTCAACATATTATAAACATCTTATGATCCCATGTCACTACTGAAAATTAGATACTTCTACTCCTGGAAGTCATGGATAACTTAGAAAACCATTTCTTTTCCTTTTCGAAGTCCTTGGGCAATGGATCAAAGTAGTTGTAACATAATATGATGGAAACAACCACTTGATCTTATTTCCCATGAGAAAACAATGCCATCCTAATTAGATGCTTTGTTGATGAATTTTGAATCAACATCATCTTGTAATAACAACATTACTAATTAGAAACCCATCGCGCCACAATCCTAAGCATGCATTATTACCACAAAATCATGAAACTACCTTTAATCCTTACTTTAGAACAAAATATCATTTCCAAAATAACAAACCCTAAGGTTTGTCATAATAATATAAGGGTTACTCTCCTACAAACCAAGCATAACAACCAAACCCCACACATTCACTCCTCGTAATAAGAAACCATCCACCCCCTTAACTGATCTAACAAGCAACTTCCTAATAAAAATACATAATCAAATCACCTAGAAATCACCAAAATCCCCTATATCGAGAGTTTTACATCAAAACATCAAGAAAAAACCCAACAAGATCCACCAAATTGAGGGATTACCACCAACCCAAACCCCTAAAGACAAATCCAAATTATACCTAATACATAACCATCATACTCCAAATGCCACCCTAACACCTGAACTCACCTGATTTGAATAACACAAATGTATCTATTTTTTTATACATTATTTGATATTTTAAACCACCTAAAATCCCATAAACATATCAATTCCAACCATTTAAGAAAATAAACGAGTGAAATTTGAGGGGTTAAAACCCTAAATACCTAGTTCTTGTTAAGAACATCATAATATTTTTTAAGGAGTTCACTTCCAAGATGACCACCACTTTTGGGGTTGATGAACACCAAAACAGGACGGTTTGGTTAGTGGGAATCATTTCTAACCATGGATTCGGGTTTAAAAATATAATTAGTAATGTAGAAAACCTTCACATTGGTATTGTTTTTAGTTCCTCCCATGATAACTTTTCAACTGCGCTTTTAAATTAGATCAGTATGGCGCTACAGAATCAAAGGTTTTCAATGTAGTTAAAAAAGTCATAGAATTATCTCCCCACAGTTTTCATCAGGAAAACACCACATGCTAACTCAATGACAATAACCAACAGCCACATGCAGAAAATTTTGAACTCCTTCAAATTTGAACCACAAGACATGCTAACAATCTTATCAATGAAAAAAATTAGAATTTAAGAAAATAAATGGAGAACATCATACGAGGATAAATAAAACCCCACATCCCCAATTACTTGGAACACAAGACAAAGGGGACTTTCATTTAATTCACCATGCAAGTGTAGGTTCTCCAGGAAAAACGATAAGCAAGTGATAAATTAAATAAGCATGTGATGTAAAAGTAAAATCGAATACAAATTAACAAACTGCTTCCAGCAAGTAACTTCACCTGACAAGAAATGAATCAATAAAGAAAATCCGGTGGCATGTGGAAATTACAAACAAACCATCGAGTCTACTACCACATGAATCCAAAAAAACAACCCAAGCTGATAAAATTTCTTTGAAAAAACAAAAACTAAATGCAACTACCAATTACAAAATAAATTGAAATGATGATCATAAATTTCCAACTGTATAGGAAGTAAAAAACAAAATCCGCTCTGTCTTCCTCCCCCAACTCTCCATATTCATCCGGACCATGTGATTATCATTCCATAATGGAAATAAAAAAATAAAAATAGAACACCATCCACAGGAGGATGATGCTTTGATCCTTAAGAGGTTTATGGTGGGAGGGAAATAGAAGAAGAGAGATTCAGAAAGAACACAAAAATTGCAAGCTTAAGGGCCAATAGATTCTTGCTTCTGAAGGGCTGCCTGAACAGTGTGAAAGAGTTCATAAGAGAGGTTGAAAGTTCAGAGAGGAGGGTCGTGGTGATGAAGTTTGATGATAGAGTGAGAGATCGCATTGATTGGGAGCGTCAGGAGGAGGGCTTTGTGGTGAGAGCTATAGACGGTTCGGAGAGGAGGGTCACAGATCGGGGGAGGAAGAGAGGAGAGACCAACACATATCAAAAAAACACCGATGTTTATCCAAGTTTATCCATGTATTTTTAATTAAAGTGTGGCTATAAAAAATCTATAGCCACGGACCTATAAAACTGTGGCTATAAGTCCATGGCTATAACTTAAATTTCTAGTAGTAGATGGTTGATCAATAATTTGAGAAAGGCATGATGATGTTCCTTCATTTATGAACCACGTGTATGTCCTTTTCAATTATAAAAAGATTGTATACTTCTAAATTATCATCATTGATAAGTTTTTTTGATCCTTTCTACTAAGAGAATCTACCACTTTATTTTCTTTCCTATGATGGAAGTGGTTTGAGAAATTATAGTCCTTGATCAGCACTAAAAATCATCACTGTGTATAGTAAGCTCCATCTATGTGAATATATATTTGAGGCTCTTATGATCCATATATATTTCAAACTTCTCCCCATAAATATAGTGTTTCCAAATATTCAATATGAATATCACTGTATCCAACTCCATATCATGTTTTGGGTGGTTATTCTCATGAAATTTCAATTGTCTTGGGGAATAGGCTATTAATTTTTCATTTTTCATTATTCCACATCCCAATAACTTATTTGAATCATCGTTTTATACCACAAAAATCTCCCCAATTAAGGGAATCATGAGTATAGATATAGTGATAATCCATGTTTTCAATTCCCTTAAGTTATCTATGCATTCATTAGTCCAAAAAACTTTACTCCCTTCTAAGTCAGCTTGGTTAGTCGGTTTGATAATCATGATAAATTTCTCAAAAATCTTCAATAATACTCATCTAGTCCAAGGAAACAATAGATCTCTGTTACATATGTTGATCTGGGTCACTCATCAATTTCCTTTTTCTTTTAAGGGTCCATAAATATCTCTTTGTTAGTGATAACATTCCCTAATAATGATAATTCCTATATCTAGAACTCACATTTACTATACTTTTAATATATCTTATCCTTTCACAAAGTCTTTAGCACTGTATTCAAATACTTATTATATTCCTCCTTAATTTTTGATTATAGATGAATATCATCTATAAAGACTATGAATTTTTTTTCAAGATAATCTCTAAATATTATATTCATTAAGTATATAAATATTGTTGGATAATTATTGTGTCTGAAGGTAATCACTATGAAATCATAGTGTCCATACCATTTTTGAAAGGCAGCCTTGGGAATATTTTCCTTCTTCACCTTTAATTTATGATACCCCAACCAAAGTTCCACCATAGAGAGATAATGGGGGCCATTTAGTTAATCAGACAAGCCATTTACCCATGGAAGGGGATACTTATTCTTTATCATAATTTTGTTAAGTTCATGATAATTAATGCAAAGGTGCATTGACCCATCCTTCTTCTTGATGAAGAGGACTATCTCACCCCACAGTGAAGCACTCAAGTATATAAAACCCTTTTCCAAATTCTCTTTTAATTGCTTCTTCAATTATTCCAACTCAATAGTATTAATTCTGTAGGGGTTCTTGGATATGGGAAGAGATCTGGGTATAATTTTGATTGATAATTCAACCTATCAGTTAGAATAAAGACTAGTAAACTCTTTAGGTAATACATTAGTATAATCCCTCGCAATGGGCATGTATTCAAGCATGATTCTCTCTTTAGTTTCAATCATTTGAGCTAGATGTGATTACTCATAAGGTAATAATATCTACACATAAAAATAATATTTCGAAGTAGATTAATCTCCCTCATTACACTTGTATAGAATTAGAGGTTGACTTAGGATGTGAAGATTAATCTCCCTCTCCTGATAGTTGATGTTGTATTTATATGAGGATGGTCAATCCATTTCCAATATAGTATCAAATTCCACTAAAATAAGTATGAAAAGGTTTTCTTGGAGTCTCAGTCTAAAAACATTAACTAGGGAGGATTTATATACCTGGGATTCAATAATTGCTTTGTTTTATATTCTTCAAGATATCTCAATTTCCATGCTTTGAGGTGGTGTTTGAATAGTTCTACTAAAATTTAAAGATATAAAAGAATGTGTAGAACCAAAATCAAAAAGTATGTTTTTTATTCTTGAATGAATTACCATCATACATTTCATCACATCATTATTAGGATTTACCTCAGTAGTAGTGATAGCATATTCTCTTCCTTTTTCTCTAGTACTTAGAGGTTTTTTTCGTTTATTGTCTCCAACAACCCTTGGATTAGGGAATTTTCTTGCATAATTATCATGTTCCTCGAAGTTGAAACACTGTACTACAGGCTGAGTGTTGATTTGAACAATATTTTATTCTATCACATTAATAGGTTTTTTTATATCTCTTTTACATTGGTTATCCTGATTCCCCTTTTTTCCCACTTGAAACATCTCTTAGTTCCCTTTAGATAGTTTTCGGGATTCTTCTTCCTACACTTTTGACATGTGGACAGTTTTTTTATTTCCTCCATGGGATTTGTCCTTTGATTCCCCAAATTAAACTCTATTTTACACTTTTTATGTCCCGCCTCATGAGACCACTAAGAGTCACTAATATCCATCTCTACCTTAAGGGCATAATGTAAAATATCTTCATAGATTTCAAAGTATCAAATTTCTAAATATTTTCATACACTTGTCTTTAATCCACTAAAAAAGTAGTCTACCTTACTTTCGGTGTTGATGAAAAAGTCATAGGTGTACTATGCATACGCCCCAATAGACTCATCTTTATTTTACTTCAGTCCAAGGAAATCACTCTCTATTTTAAGATGAATATGTTGGGAAAATATTTATTGAAAAATATTTTCTTAAATCCTTTCCATTCCATAGAATCAATTTCCTCTTTGGAATTCATGTTCTTGATCAGTTTAAATAACTGATCAACTACCCCATGTATGTGATAAATAACCAACACAACTTTCTATTATTCTAAGAATTATAAAAAAAAGAATATCTTTTCAATAGATTTAATCCATTTTTCCATAATGATGGGATCAAAAGATCCATTAAAGGTGGGAGGCATTTTTCACATAAAAGAATCAACCACATCTTTATCTTTCTTAGGAGAATGAGGGTGTTCCACATGATTCAAGTTTTTACTCATAACATGATTCAGTTGAGCTAGTGGTTCCATAAATTTCTAATATCTATATGCCATAAGTTTAGTCATCTCATTATATAAATTATCACATTTCATATCACATCGGATGTTGGCATGATTCCTCCTATTTCCCATCATTAACTGAAATAAAGGGGAAAGGGATGAGAATACTGAAACTAAAAATTATGTAAAAGGGGGAACTATAAACATATAATGATTAATGTATAAATGAAAAGTATATTCTAACTTATGAGTCTCTAGGTTTCAATATATGTTATCCATGGTAATTTCCCTATTAGTTTTTCTAACCTAACAATCTATTCAATTCCTTCATAAATGTTCGTAAAGAGTTTGTGAAGTTTCCAAAGCATATCCCCAAAAGTGTCAAACCAGGTGTAAAACAAGGTCTCTTTGTCATGAAATGGGTGAAGATTGAGTTAATACTCATTCCATCCTTTTATGATTATAAATCCAAGTCACAACTATGTTATACCCACATCCACTTATAGTATTTAGATAGTGATGTAATTTCTTATAAATACTTGCTCTATGCTTTACTAAAATTCCAGGATATTTTCCCATACATATATTTATCCATAGGTTTATCACTAAAGTATTTCATTCCTAAATTATAAAAATAACTAGGTATTCCTATCATACAAACTATAGAAAACTAATCCTTTTACACATATTGTTATATAATTTTTAACATAAATGTCCAATAAATACAAACCAAGGATCAAAAGACCTAGTGTCTTTGGAATACATGGTACATAAAACATCAACATTAAACTAAAATAAAAAATCTTTATTTTAATCTCAATAATGATCCCCTAAATATTTTTGATCTCCTATAACTACATTGGATAACCTAGGGAATACATAGACAAAATGAGTGAGCTAAAAAGCCTAGTAAGGGAATAAACATGACAATGAAACATTGCATATGATTTAGAATGCATAACATGATATCATAAAAGAAAAGGCTCATAATTAATCATATAGTGACATGAAATAATGAACATGGAATCATAATATCATGGAATCATAAGAATGAGGAAACAAAAAAACATGACATAATCATAAGTCAAGGTTAATTGTCATGACAACATCACATGGTGGATAGAGTCCCATCATGGATTACATTTACTTCATAACCCCATACATATCATATCATAAGACATAAACATTACCCTATTCATTATACTTTTATCTAGGTGAACCCATAATAATATGTACATAAATATGTGTGCCACGTAAGGAATCAAACATAAGGCATAAATATAAATTTTACTCTTGGAAAGAAATGGGTTTTATAATCATATCTTATAGTATAACCAGATGAAATTTCATAATTGTTTTTATGAAATATGGGATTAAAACATTATTCAACATTAATAGATGAAAAATAATAATGGTTCATGAAAAAATTTCTAATCAAAGTGAATATTTGAAAAGGATTCCATAGGTAACTTTGTAAATGTACCTCTTAAGTGGGATTTCAGGGAAATGGTAAATAATATTCATAAAGGGAAAGAGTATATAAATGTCCATAAAATTGGAAATTAACTAAAAAACTTTTTCCATAAAAAATGGTAAATTTTAGAAATAATGTATGGTTTAAAACATTTTATGGAGTGTTACTTGAAATGGGGTAAGAGACAGAGAATTTACCTTCATTCGGGTTTTCTTAGCAAATGAAATTGATAAGGGAACCCTTAAAATATATATATTCCCATCAAGGAAACGTGAATTAAACTAGGTATATATGTGGGGGGAATATATATATACATAATATATAATAATTAAATAAGAAAAATAGAAATATAAAGTGAGGTAAAGAGAGATAAAGCATAACCCAAAGAAAATAGGGTGGTTTGGAGAGATCTCTTACCTTATGTTCCAAGATTTACTTGCACATAACATCCTGAATAATCAATTTATCTTCATTAATTACTTAATTAAGAAAATTTTCCATATATTTTTTATTTACTATAATTATATCTTGTCCATTTACAACCATTTCAATGAGATATAAGGTCTAATTTCACTGTTCTGAGAGTATTCGTTTCATGGTTCCATGGTCGGATCACTTGAGGATAAATTTGGAGGTTCTTATCAAATGGGACTAAAAATCCATAATTGAAATGAAATGATATTAATTTACTTATAGAAATTTAAATATACTAAAATACTCATATGTTTTCTAGCATATTGATGATTCATTTAGTAAAAACGCTAATATTATATGGTCAGTTTATTTCAGCGGTTTCACCGAACATCATAAACTAGTTTCATTTTATTTAATATTTTGTATATATATTCATTAAAGAATGTAAAATAATTTATAATATACTTATCATAATATTATTAAACAATAATATTATTTTTATGATCATCCTTGAAAGTGTTGGAGAAAAAAGAAGTATGTTGTTCATAAAGGTTGTGAACGAACCATATTATAAAAATGTTTTCATTTTAGAATCAAAAGAAGGGAGAGAAGAAGATAGATATTAAACCATAATAATAAAAAATAAGTATATTTAGGATACCTATGTTAATATGTTTAGGTGGATGGAAAACATAATTGGGTGGTAGAATAATAATAAAATTGAAAGAGTTTGTTGATAATTTTACCTCTTCCTTTGGTTGTCTCTTCTTAGGCTTCCCCTTAAGGATACTTGAAATGGTCTTTGGTGTGACCAGAAGCACTGGGACATGAGGGAGAATATTGGGAAGATAATTTGGAATAAATTTTTTGATATCCAAGGCATGGAAAATATTAGGAGAAGGGGTGGTATCTATAAAGGGAGGAGAGGGGTATTTTTAAATATTATAATCATTAGTTTATTGTTTTAGATTAAGACAACCAATAATGATGAATATTATGACCATATATAGTAAATAGTTCATGTTATTTCAAAATAATGGGTTATTATAGCATCCATGACTCAAAAATTCTTATATTTAGCTTATAATGTTAAATATCATATTTTACCATATTTCACAGAAATTTAAAAAAAAATTATAAAAATACAAAAAAAATAACCCTAACCATTTTTTGACATGTAGATTCCAAAACTAAAATCTATTTGATGAAAATAATTTTTTTAATATGATAAATTAAATTTTTAAATAAATTACTTATTTATTTGAAAAATACCAATTTTATCATTTTGATCAATTTTCAAACCCTTGGATAAATTACTTATTGTCTCTTAAAATTATATTATCATTATAATAGAAATTAATATTAATTTAAAACCACATTTTATGATAATAAACTTTCTTTTAAATCTTTATAATTGTTATAAAATTGAAAATAAAACATTTATATTTTGAAAAAATATTAACACTTATTTTATCATTTAAAACATGTATTTAATTGTATCTTGATATAAATATGTCATATTCTCATTTTTTTAAGACATAAATTATTATTTTACATTTCTATAGGTGAGGTTACTATTCTAACGGTCATGTTACTATTCATAACGGTTAAATTACTATTATAAGAGTTATATTACTATTCCAATGGTCATATTTGTAATGGTTATATGGGTTCCCTACTTTTTATAAATACATAATATTTCATTCATTCCTCACTTCTATTTTCTCTCAAATTTATATTTTTTTCATTTTCAAAATGCATGTTGCATTATTAATATTCTGCTTCATTTCTATAGTGTAGTTCTTGAGTGCGATTATTTTGGGGGATCGAGCAGGTCTAAATTTTCCTATTATTATTATCTTATTTTATATTTTTTGTATCATTGTAATAAATACAATTTTTGTGGCCATATTTATTCTCTAAATGTAATGTTTAAATTAATATAACAAAATGTAGGTGGTTTTATCATGTGGTATGTATGCATTATATAATATTATATTACTAAATATCACACAATTATTTTTCAAAAGGGAAATTCCATTGATAAAATTATGAGTCATTACATGGTATGGTGTTGGGTGGGGCTTATCCCTTGACTTAGGCCTCATGTTGGTCTTAGAGCAGTTGTAAGTGCTTCATTTTAGTGGTGTGTTGTTGTTCACCATATGGAATGGTAGTAGACATGGTTGGTTGACAGTTCATATAGCATCCCGCCTTTTTATCATATAACTTTGCATTACAATTTACAAAATCGAGGATCTTTAAGGTTTAGTGTCTTGGAAACCATGAACTTATTACAAGAGAAAAAAACATTCTTATTAAAAACTTGAAAGGATTCTCCTTAAGTTCATCATAGGTTCATTACTGTGTCTCATAACCTAGGGACATACATCAATAGAAAGGGTGAGCAGAAGGCCCAGTAAGGGAAACAAGAGAAACATTTTACATGTGAACTTGAGATACTTCAATAAGGTCATGAAAAGAACTTTAAGGAAAGAGAAATAAATCATGAGGCATATAAAAATAAAATTTTTCATAACTTGAAGATGTGGCTACAACATTTTACAAATACAATAATTTCTGTTTCACCAAGGTCTATCCCCAAGGTGTCAATAAAAATTACCAAGGTTATTCACCAAGGTATCAGTCTAAATGGTCATCTCTAGAGATTAAGTCTTTACCAAATGTATTGGAGCGCTATCAGGGTGCACCCTTAAATTTGTCTTTATCATAATGTGAACCACATATATCATTATCAATCATTTCATAAACAACCCATATATCATAAAAGAAATGGGTTTCATTTCATAATCATAATGTTTTAAAAACTGCTTTAAAGACATGATCTTTGTGTCACTTTAAAACCCACATAAAAGGAAGGTGGGTCTCATGTATGTAAATCCCAGAATTTAAAATAGAACAACTTGGTATATATGTGAATACCCTTATATAATATAGAGCTTTGATTATTCACTTAATAAAATAAAAGAACTTTCGAAAAAGAGAGAGATATTTTGAGACGGAAATTCTGCAGCATAAAGGCTATGTTACGAGGTTTTAGAAAACATTGAAAAGAGAGGGGATATGGGTCACCCACTCATAAATGATCCATAAAACAGTAGGGTAACAGAATATAAAGTATTTAAGAACATGGTAATGAAATTTGAAAGACATACCATATGAAATGAAGAACATAAAAGGAAGACAAAAATAAGATTTCTCTTATGAAAATTTGACAGCCTAACGGCATCACTTAAACTTCAACAAAAATGATTTAACGAGATAAAATAGGGTATCTCATCATATGAAAATAAAATTTCAGTATTATAGATATATATATCATACCCCAACATAATCAAATGGAACTTGAAAGACTTGACATGAAAGTAGAACTTTGAAAAATGAGAAAGGTGAAAGAATCCCTTAAAAATTTCATAGCCTAACGGTGCCACTTAAACTTCAACAAAAATGAATTGACGAGATCAAATAGGGTCTCTCATCATATGAACATAAAATATCAGTATTATAGATTTAGATATCATAACCCAAAATAATAAAAAGGAACATGAAAGACTTGACATGAAAATAGATCTTGAAAACGAGAAGGGTGAAAGAATCCCTTAAAAATTCGGCAGCCTAATGGCGCCACTTTAACATTATTAAAATGAAATGATAAGATAAAGAGGGGGTATATCATCATATGAAAATGAAAAGGGTATTAAGATGAATATAAAAGAACATCCTTCAACATAAGAGCATGGAGCATAAAATAAATGACATAAAAGAGATTACTTGAAAAGAAAGAGAGAGGTCGGATCCCTTACCTTAAAACGTAACTCTTAAAACTCATAGGTTTGGACCTTGAGGGCTTGGGGGCACCTTGGGAGGACTCCTTGGAAGTTAATGATACTAGAGCTTCGTTGGGGAACAGTTGGGAGTGAAAAATAGAGGAGGAAAGGGTGGATATTTATAGGGAAGGTGAGGTGATACTTTAATAATTTCAAGGGACACCTCACAAGTGGTTTTCTCAAAACCATGGGCTCTCCCATGGTATTTCCCACGGAGTTAGGCCACATGGGGCCCCCAATACAATACTTTATCACCTTTTGTCGTCCAACCCTTAAATTATCTCATGACATCATCATGACACAGTTATGATGTCATTAAACATACCGAAACCCTAAAACTGCATTTTTACTATTCACTGAAAATTCATCTCTCAGAAAAATCCCAAAATTTCACCTTAACCAAATATTGATGCTCTGATTACAAATATGAACTCCATTTTATAAAAATAATTTTCTAAATATTTTTAATTTAATTTTTAAATAAATACGCTATTCACCGAAAATTCATTTTTTCAGAAAAATCCCCAAAAATTACCATAACATAATATCGATGTCTGAGTTCAAAAATAAAGTCCATTTTATAAAAATAATTTTCCAAATATTTTTAATTTAATTTTTAATTAAAAAACACTATTCACCCGAAAAAACTAATAGTTGACTAAATATTTATGAAACCGTTATTTACCCATTTTATTGAATCACATTACTTAATCAAGGTGTCTAAATTATATTAAAACTTTCTTTAAGTGAGATTACTAATCCATTTGGTCACATTACTAATCCTAAGCGTAAAATCACTATTCATAATTTACTATTCATAAAAATTTAATTTGATCTTATTAGACTCCAAATTTTGTACTGAACGTAATTGTAGAAGACCATTTTTTGAAAATAATTACACATTTTTATGTATTTAAGGTTTACACAAACATTTTTAAAATATCCTTTTTCTAAAATTCATCAAAAATATGCATACTATATTTATCCGGTCATTTGAAAATTCATAAACTTCATCATAAGAAGAAATTGAAATTTTTATTTAAAACAAAGGATTACACAAGGAAATTACGGTCTCCTTACATAGCCCCTTATCACACCAGCATAGGACCTAAGTGTAAGGTGTGCTAAGGTGAGAGAATCTGAGGGAGGCTCGGCCAACATCGCACGAGTAGTAATTTCTATCAGTTTGAACTTCTCGCGAAGGAGATTCTGTTCTAGCTTCACACGATGAAGTTCAGCTTGGGTTTGGTCCAGAGTAAATCCCAATGGTGCTACCTCCTTCCCAAGTTCTGTTAGATGGGCTTCGATCGGTCCAAGACTACTGGGTGAGGCCATCTAATCTTCTTTATATATTTATTAACCAAGATCACTTATATTTAGAGACAATAATAAAAATGTTTAGTTTCCAGCGGTCATATTGACCAACGATCATATAACAGTCAAAACCCAACAGTCTCATTTTAATTGTACTCATGTTATCAAATGAAACAGTTTTTTTGAGTATACAAAATTAGGAAACAAGATTTATTCAAAATTTCGGGTCGTTACATTCTTCCCCCTTAAGAAATTGCATCCCCGCAATTTTAAAATTGGGATTGGAAATTTCATTGAATGTCCCACATCGGAAAAAGAGTCAGTAACACTATTACTTTAAAAGAAAGAAAGAGAAGTAAAAAAGGTCACCCACGTTAACCCATACTAGGATTCCTTGTAGGAAAGCATGGACATGGAGGAGAAAAAAAATGGTCACGTTCTGAGGGAGAGTGATAGAAAACATTATTAGGAGAAAGTTAACAATAAGAAAATCACAAACTTATGAGGGGTTAAACGGTATTTGATTTCCCAGTAGGAAACGTTAACAAACAACATTTTTGGATTCATTTACTACCTAGAATAAAATACAGGGAAATATACCTACCTTCAAGTAGAGTTTCATCCTTTAATAAGTTTCTACCGAAACTAATATTTTCTCAAAACGATGAGCATTCAAAAACACTAGGTCTCATCAAAACACAAGAATCATCTTCTTGAGAGTCACGTAATCCACAAAAGATTAACTATCAATTTCTTCTATCTTTAAACATTATCCCCAAAACATAAAGGGTAAGATAAAACAACTCTTCAAAAAGAAAGAATCCCATAGGAAGGGAAACTAATTTTAAATCTTAAATGTTACATGGTACTACCCAAAGTTCATCATAGACCATTCCATAAATAAATATCCTTAAAATTACTCAGAATAAACCAAACTAATATTGAAACCCAAATACAAGAAGTATTTTATAACATAGTCTTCCAAAATAAACTTCATCGTTCATCTCCAAACAACATCAACCACCCCTAAAATCTTATAACAAAAGTATCTAACCTAAAAATATTTTCCCCAAGATAGGTTAATCATTTTCATATGTAACCTAAATTACTATAAGTCCACCTTAAATTCATCAATTATTCAAAATATAAGTCAACCTTTACTTCTCAAATAAAATACCATAGTAATTTATTTACCTCGATCAAATAGGGTTCCGAAAATAGTGAACATCTTCCAAAATAATAATCATCTTTTAATCCCCTAATCACCCTTTTTTTAAGAAGAAAAACTTCACTACATCAACATGTGGTACATAACAATAGATGTTTTCCTTAATGATATAAAACCATATTAGGTAGTGACTCGATGTTCTTAAAAAACATTAAAGATATGCTCATGGAGCATGAACTAAAATACAACATGACATAGACAATTATTGCGAAGAAGTTACATGTACTTCATCCATCATGATCCATCTCAGCATAGGACTTGCATTGTTCCCTTGTCCTCGAAGATTGTTGATGATCATCATGCTTCTCACCCATTCCAAGAGAGCATTGCCTTGGATAATGTCTAACTTCTCCACATTTACAACATCGAAATGTATAAGGTACATTAGATCAAACCTTATCTTCATTCATCACATTATCCATTTTTTAAAGCAATTGGATACTTTATGCCTTATCTTACCACACTTAAAACATATCCCAGTTCCTTTGTGACATTCTCCTTGGTGCCCCTTTCCACACTTTTTTCACAAAGGAAATTGGGTCTTATTTCTCTTATCAACTTTATCAGATGAACCTCTCTGAGACTTCATCTTCTTCTTTCTTGACAAATTTGGGAATTCAACTAGGTACCAATTATTAATTGTGATTTTTGATAGCTGGTTTGGCATAATCACAATATGTTCAACTTGATCTCTCGTCATCTCTGTCATATCAATAGGGAAATCATCACATTTCCTATCACATTGGTTGTTGGGACATGTTCTTCCATTTCCCACCGTTAGCTAAGAAAAGAAAGTATAATTAGGGGCTTGAATACTTAGCCAATAATCATTAAAAGGAAACTTTAAGCATAGAATGATAAACTTGTAGAAGGAAAGTATACCCTAACTTGTAATCCCCTAGGTTCCAATCTAGGTTATCCATGATCATATATTCTTATGTGAATCTTTATTTTATTTTATCTTTGTTCCTTTAATAATGGTTCATACTAAGCTTATGAATTTACCAAAGCATATCCCCCGGGAGTGTCGTAACCAAGAGTGCAGCAAGGCCCGTTGTCGTGTACCAGTTCCTGTTTGAGTCTAGCTCAAAGCGGTGTTTTCAGGTTTTACCCCTATGTACATCTGTGCCAGAGCCACCTCTACCTGCTCATATCCAGACAGGGATGTATTTACTTGGAAACCCCTTACTCAATACTCACCAAAATACCAGGAAGATTTCCTATATATAAACTTTTCTATAGGCTTCTTCCTAAAGTTTTCATATCCTAATTTCCACAAATAACTAAACCACCCTTTGATTCCAACTATAGCATCCCGCCTTTTTATCACATAACTTTTCATTACATTTTACAAAACCGAGGATCTTTAAGGTTTAGTGTCTTGGAAACCAGGAACTTATTACAAGAGAAAAAAAAACATTCTTCTTAAACACTTGAAAGGATTCTCCTTAAGTTCATCCTAGGTTCATTACTACATATCATAACTTGGGGACATACATCAAAAGAAAGGGTGAGCAGAAGTCCCAGTAAGGGAAACAAGAGAAACATTTTACATGTGAACTTGAGATACTTCAATAAGGTCATGAAAAGAACTTTAAGGAAAGAGAAAGAAATCATGAGGTATAAAAAAATAACGTTTTTCATAACTTGAAGATGTGGCTAAAACATTTTACAAAGACAATCATTTCCATTTCACCAAGGTCCATCCCCAAGGTGTCAATAAAAATTACCAAGGTTATTCACCAAGGTATCAGTCTAAATGGTCATCTCTAGAGATTACGTCTTTACCCAATGCATTAGGGCATTATCAGGGTGCACCCTTAAATTTTTATTTATCAGAATGTGATCCACATATATCATCATTAATCATTTCATAAACAAACCATATACCATAAAAGAAATGGGTTTCATTTCTTAATCATAATGTTTTAAAAACTGCTTTAAAGACATGATCTTTGTGTCACTTTAAAACCCACAGAAAAGGAAGGTGGGTCTCATGTATGTAAATCTCAGAATTTAAAATAGAAAAACTTAGTATATATGTGAATACCCCTATATAATAGAGATATTTTAGTATTCACTTAATAAAATAAAATAACTTTAGAAAAAGAGAGATACATTTTGAGACAGAAATTCTGCAGCATAAAGGCTATGTTACGAGGTTTTAGAAAACATTGAAAAGAGAGGGGACATGGGTCACCCACTCATAAATGATCCATAAAATAGTAGGGGAACAGAATATAAAGGATTTAAGAAAATGGTAATGAAATTTGAAAGACATACCACATGAAATTAAGAACATGAAAGGAAGACAAAAATAAGATTTCTCTTATGAAAATTTGGCAGCCCAACGACGTCACTTAAACTACAACAAAAATGATTTGACGAGATAAAATAGGGTCTCTCATCGTATGAACATAAAATTTCAGTATTATAGATATAGATATCATACCACAACATAATAAAAAGGAACTTTAAAGACTTGACATGAAAGTAGAACTTTGAAAAATGATAAAGGTGAAAGAATCCCTTAAAAATTCGGCAGCCTAACGGCGCCACTTAAACTTCAACAAAAAAGAATTGAAGAGATCAAATAGGGTCTCTCATCATATGAAAATAAAATATAAGTATGATATATTTATATATCATACCCCAAAATAATAAAAAGGAACATGAAATACTTGACATGAAAATAGATCTTGAAAATGAGAAGGGTGAAAGAATCCCTTAAAAATTCGGCAGCCTAACGGCGCCACTTTAATATTCTTAAAATGAAATGATGAGAGAAAGAGGGGGTATCTCATCATATGAAAATGAAAAGGGCAGTAAGATGAATATAAAATAACATACTTCAACATAAGAGCATGTAGCATAAAATAAATGACATAAAAGAGATTACTTGAAAAGAAAGAGAGAGGTCGGATCCCTTACCTTAAAACGTAACTCTTAAAACTCAAAGGTTTGGACCTTGAGGGCTTGGGGGAACCTTGGGAGGACACCTTGGGAGATAATGAAACTATATCTTCGTTGGGGAAGATTTGGGAGTAAAAAATAGAGGAGGAAAGGGTGGATGTTTATAGGGAAGCTGAGGTGATACTTTAATAATTTCAAGGGACACCTCACAAGTGGTTTTCTCAAAACCATGGGCTCTCCCATGGAATTTCCCATGGAGTTAGGCCACATGGGGCCCCCAATACAATAATTCATCACCTTTGGTCGGCCAATCCTTAAATTATCTCATGACATCATCATGAAATAGTTATGATGTCATTAAACATACCGAAACCCTAAAACTGCATTTTTACTATTCACTGAAAATTCATCTTTCTCAGAAAAATCCCAAAATTTTACCTTAACCAAATATCGACGCTCTAATTACAAATATGAAATCCATTTTATAAAAATAATTTTCTAAATATTTTTAATTTAATTTTTAAATAAATACACTATTCACCGAAAATTCATTTTTTTGAGAAAAATCCCCAAAAATTACCATAACATAATATCGATGCTCTGAGTTCAAAAATAAAGTCCATTTTATAAAAATAATTTTCTAAATATTTTTAATTTAATTTTTAATTAAAAACACTATTCACCTGAAAAGCTAATACTTGACTAAATATTTATGAAACCGTTATTTACCCATTTTATTGAATCGCATTACTTAATCAAGGTGTCTAAATTATATTAAAACTTTCTTTAAGTGAGATTACTAATCCATTTGGTCACATTACAAATCCTAAGCATAAAATCACTATTCATACTTTACTATTCATCAAAATTTAAGTTGATCTTATTAGACTCCAAATTTTGTACTGAACATAATTTTAGAAGTCCATTTTTTTAAAAACATTTCACATTTTTAAGTATTTAAGGTTTACACAAACATTTTTAAAAAATCCTTTTTCTAAAATTCATCAAAAATATGAATACTATATTTATCCGGTCATTTGAAAATACATAAACTTCATCATAAGAAGAAATAGAAATTTGTATTTAAAACAAAGGATTACACAAGGAAGTTACGGTCTCCTTACATAGCCCCTTATCACACCAGCATAGGACCTAAGTGTAAGGTGTGCTAAGGTGAGAGAATCCAAGGGAGGCTCGGCCAACATCGCACGAGTAGTAATTTCTATCAGTTTGAAATTCTCGCGAAGCCGATTCCGTTCTAGCTTCACACGATGAAGTTCATCTTGGGTTTGGTCCAGAGCAAAGCCCAGTGGTGCTTCCTCCTTCCCAAGTTTTGTTAGATGGGCTTCGATCGGTCCAAGACTACTGGGTGAGGCCATCGAATCTTCTTTCTATATTAATTAACCAAGATCACTTGTATCTAGAGACAATAATCAAAACATTTAGTTTCAAGCGGTCATATTGACCAACGATCATATAATAGTCAAAACTCAACAGTCTCATTTTAATAATACTCATGTTATCAAATGAAACAGTTTTTTTGAGTATACAAAATTAGGAAACAAGATTTATTCAAAATTTTGGGTCGTTATAGTTCAACCATGAAAGATTCATCAAAATTCAAGTTGAGACTTTAATGGATGTACTAGGATGATCACATGGTGCTTTCATGATTTAAGCCACCATGGTTAGAAGTTTTGGTGACACATCGGTGGGGGGAAGATGAATGTTTTGGGGTAGTTCAGTTGGAAGATTTTCAACTTGAGTTCTTGCATGAAGTTGATGCAGTGAGTTAACAACTACATCGGGTGTGTCATAATGGATAAAAAGGGTATTTTTCAAGCATTGATCAGACCTTTTGAGGATAAACCAACATGTTTGGGCATGAAGACTAGAATTTTAAGACTCTTCAATTTTGGTCAGGAATTGATAATGATGGGTTTGGTCAGCGTTTGGATGGTGTTTCATCGATGGTTTGGTGTGGTGGGTTGTAGGTCATTACAAGAACATCTAGTGAGCACGTAATTTCATCTCATTAGGAAATTATGAAGTTGGTAGGAACTTTGGTTCTAAATTTTCCAGCATGGGCTATGCCCTATAGTAGGAAGCACCATAGGCCAGTTGATTAGTTGGTTAGGGACACCTTGGGGTCTCTAGGTAGAAGGGTTAAAGTGAGTGTCATATTGGTGTTTAGTTAGAATTACAAGTGTTGGATTGGTGTGTGGTATATTGATGTGAATGTTGATGCAAGGCCTCATGTCATAATGAACTTTATGGTGAAACTATTATTTTAGTGGAATAGACTGATGAGGAAGGACTAGTGTTGGCCAGGGGCTTCAGATAGAGAGGTGTGATGTTGTTGGTTTTGTAAATTCATAAATGCCAGCAGATGTGTGGTTTCATGGTGGAGTTGTTTTAAGAAATCAGCTCCATGATGCAGGGTCTTGGGGAGTTTTTTATAGTGGATCTAGTTTCAGAAGATGACCCGGCAATAACCAGTAGGAGGCTGGGGAATCAGAATTGTTAGAACTGAGTCCTATGGAGGAGACCTCAGAGCATGTTATGTTGATCTCCAAAATTCCTAATGATTTCCCTATGATTAAAAGTTTCAATACATTTTGACATCACCAACCTCTTAAGTTTGAGGTGAGTTGTGGCATTTTTTTAATACTATCACCAATGTGGGATGTCATCATGTGGGTGGTAGGAGAATCTTGTGCTCTCAAGAATAGGGTTGTTTTAGTTGTCAGTAGGATAAGTTATGCAAATCAATAACACTCATAGGTACATTTCAAGGATTATTTTTTATAAGTTAGGGAGATTTTAAGACATCGTGTTCCATATGGGAGTTAAAATTCTGAAGGAATTATGGTTTTTGGTTTAGTAGGTGGGATATATTTTAAACCAATGTTTTGAATAGAATTATGAGGCCTTAAGAAACTAAATTATTATTTTTAGACATGGAATAAGGGTTTGGGGTGGTCAGAGGCATTCATATGGATCAAGAGGATATGGAACCCATGGAAAGTCTTCTAACATTCCATTTTTAAGCCGGTGGCATGTGCAGTAGCCCAGTGAGAGCTGCTAGACACACTGGCTAGTTAGGGAGCAGTGGCTAACTGGTGTCCCCATGGACTATTTTTAAAATGGGATAAACCTGGTAATTTTACCAGGTACACCCCCTTAATATCACTTTGTATTTTTGTCCGCCTCACTCTCTAGTAGCAGCAACCCAAAGGGGGTTCCTCCCTTTCATCCACCTTAGTGGATCTTCATTATTTAGAATCCTTTTCACTTTTTTCTAGAACATTGGTGAGCTAGAGGTAATTTTATGACTTAGTTTCCTATCATTTATCATTTCTTTCATTTTCAAGTAATACCACACTATTTAACTCTAATATGCCCTATTTTCAACAATTTCATCTACTTTTTCATTTCAACTCAATACAAGACAAACTGGAAGTCAATACTTTAAGAGTGGATGTTTCTAAGGTTAAGGTGGGTTTTCCCTAATTCTTTCTGATAGCATCTCTTAATTTTCAAAGTACATGGGTTGTTGTTCACATTGATGTGTTGTTCTTTTACCTTAGAATTAAAATTATAACCTTAAATATGAAATTTTCTAATTTTTATACCCTTAGATTTAATTCTAATTGGTTACTTTAGAGGTGATCCCCATGGGACACCTCACATGATAAATAATCCATATAAAATGGTTGAGTAAAAGTGGAAAACTAAAGTGGTTTATAAATAATATGAGATGATTAATTTAGAAATGTTAAAGAGGTTATAGTTTTGACCCTTGTTTATTCTGTGTGTTTTGTAATAATGAAAGGAGATTCAATTGTACTAGTGATTCTTGGTTTAGTAAATAGAGGATATGGGACTTATAGAGTAGTTCATATATAATATTTTATTTGAGATTGATATGAATTATGTGTTAATGAACCTATGTAAATATTGATTCCAATGGAGCACCTTATTTTAATAATAGAACATCAAACAGATAAAAAGGGAAATGGGTAAAAAGAAATGGCCTTTTATGAAATGAAATGTGAGGTTATGTTTTTTAACTAACTTGATAAATGGGTAAACCATGTTTTCTGGAATGGGGAAAAATTATTATAAATTGAGGTCTTTTAAAATTAATTGGAATTATAAAATGAATTATTTAATGTTAATGTGTGAAATGTGACCAATGTGGTAAATATCTACTGAAGTAGAAAATTCCATTTGAAATGGTGAATTGATATGGCCCTTTATGAAATGAATTTCATTTGAATGTAAACACCTTGGGTTAATCATGGTACTTTCTTATTGGGAATGTCGATATGATCTCCTTAGATTCCGTATGACATAAGATGCAAAATAATTGGTAATTCTAGGATGAGCATCCTGGATTCCAAATGATACATGAGTTGGTAATGTTAGGTTGAGCTCTATGTATTCCACATGATACCAGATACTAGGGACTATCAAGATGAGTACCTGAATTTTTATGTGATACATGATATTTTGGAATGTCGACATGGGCATCGGATTCCATGGGAATGTCAAAATCAGGATTCAGATTCTATGTTATACTTTATGATATTAGGGAACACCTGGATGAGTGCCTGGATTCCATGTGGTTATTTGTGGAGGAGAAGTCATCAATCCATTCTCATAGACCCCAGCACTGGCTAAAGCAGGTAGGACCAACTCCAAGTATCACATTGGAGCTCAGGCATCAGTGATGTTTATTTATTTATTATTTATCGCCTTCTTTATTTAATATAAAATTCATGCACATGATTATTAGAATGGATATTTATGGAATTCATTATTAGTGGAATACTGAATTATACTCACACCTTTCTCAATTTGCAATGTCAGTTGGGTACTTGAGAAACTATCACTATCTCATTGTAGGTTCAGGTTTGGGAAAGCATCAATGTTTTTGTTTTCTTGGTTACTATGATAGAGTGTAAGAGTTGGGATCGAGCTGGGACTTCAGATCATTTTTCAAGATTCTTCTAAATTTTTATTTTGGTTTTATTTGGGGTTTATGTATGTATAACACATCATTTATGTGTGAATAAGTTGTTACACCTGGGTTTTTTTATTTATCTTTGGCTACTATTTGGGCTTGGTCCTCGGTTCTTTTCTCCGGAACCGGGTGTAACTGGTTTGAATTTTTCTTCACTTCTATCATTGGACTATCTTTTCTCCATGTATTTTCACTTGAGTCTTTTTGTATAAAATAGGTGTTTTTGGTGGGTATATCATGACATAAGTTTAACACACGGTTAGTAGTAATTTTGCACCCCGACCCAGGTAACTGTATAGCATCTCTTGGGCGAGATAGTAGCTACCACATAGTTACTGCATGATTAGTCAAACCATTCGGGTTTCCCATGTGATAGATCTTCAACTCGGTAAATACAGACACATGGTATCTGCACAGTTTGACAAACCATGTGGACTAATTGTGCGGCATGTCCAAGTCATAAAAACATTTCTCTCTCCCTATTTTTTATACCAAAACACACCCTAACCTCTCTCACTCTGGATCCTCCACCCTAGAAACCTCCTCCCCCTCTCTTAGCTCCCCTAAGCCTCTATTTTTTGCCATGTTTTGTGGGATTTCTCCTCTAAATCATCATGTAAGTCTTATCTCCCTTGGTTTCTCCCTTATTTCTAGGTTTTTCTTTCAGTTTCTTGGGGTTCCCTCTCACCCGTGGCTAGGGTTCCAATTTTTAGGGTTGAAACCTAAAATTTTGGGTTAGATATTAATGTTTTAGTTTAGATATAACTTCCCTTTGGTGTGGTTGAGGTGTGGTTGAGATTTCACACTGGATTCTGGAAGTTCTTCATCATTTGAGGTAGGATACCATTTCACCTCTCCTTTAAAGATAATATTTCATTGATTTCTTGATTTTCTCACCTCTCTTAATTATTAAATAGTGTTGTTTCATTCTTATAATGATTTTTCCCTAGGAAATAAATTTTTTTTCTTAATCAATTTGTCTGTGTGATATGGATTTTGTGGGTTTTTTATGAAACGTTCTTGTTAAGTTTCTCAGTTGGCTCTTCTAAGTAGTTTGTGACTCATAAAGTCATGGTTTGGTTTTATAAATGATAGTGTGTTATTAAAAATGGTGATTAGTGTTTCCCAAAAAAATCTAAGTTGTTTTGGAATAGAAAATGGTTTTTGTGAATTTTTTTATAAAAGGTTTAAAGTGTGGAAATGACATGAGGCCCATTTTTCACTTTTATTAAATGGTTTAATTTGGAAAACACTCCTAGGGTTTATTTACTTTCCTTGTTGGTTGACTATGAGATGTGAGTGTCCTCAGTATGGAACCTCCCTTGTGTGATAATTTCTCTAAGTTAAGGGACCACCCATGGGGTGGCCAGGGTGGTGCCAGTTTGTGTGATAGGTATAATGGAGTTTGTATATGTCTTTTTTATTGATTTTGTGTCACACACCCCTTTTTGAACATATCATAGGAACATAGAATAGAAAATAGTAATTATAAGAATGATTACCGCAATAGTAGGTCACGTACTGACCAGTGGCTCATAGTAGGAGGATATAGTTAGGTTTATTAGTATGGTATTGGAACCCTCGGTCTATCCTAAGTTATGGTGGTCGGTAATTTAGTAATTTTGATTTCATCATGTGTGGCATGCTACTGGGGATGGGGTCACATGTATTGGTATGTTCTAGTTCTTCTATGAGTTCCTAGGTTTTCCTGTGTTTCTCTAAGACTAGTACTGTTAGTGTCATTTCCCTTATTGTGTGGAATCATGAACCTTATTCTTGGTTTTTATGTTATCCTAGAAAAATTTTGAATATGTGGTTTTGCTAAAAAGGTTTCAAATAATGTTTTTTGAAAGAGAAAGTATTTCCCTTTTCTTTTTCTCTGTTATAAAAAATCATCACTTCCTATTTGGTTCCCTTTTTACTTCTCCCCTCGAACCTTGTTTTAATTCATTAGGGCAATGGATTATGATTGTTTTTTTTAAATGAAAAGTATGGAAAATCAATATTTATATATTGTATTTGAAACCTATTAATCAATTTTTCTTTATTTAAAGGATGTACATTGGGAATAGAATTATTTGGGTCTACCTACTGAGTTTTAATACTCACTCCTATAGTCTTTTCTTGTTTTTAGTTTCTACTGCAGGTTCCGGATTCAATTCAATCACCTTGGGATATAGTTTATTATGAATTAGAGAGTGAACCTTGGGGTCACATGGATGTGTCTAGGGTGTCTGGTCCAATTTGGTTATTATGGTTTTATTTTTTTCTCAATTTGTTGTTTCATTAATTTTAAATGTAAAGAATGTAAAGTTTGGAAATCATATCGAGTTTGGTTTGATCCTTTATATATTCGGTTTCCTTGTTTATTTTATTGGGAGAAACCATTATAATTGTCTCTTATGATTCCATTGGGGCTTGTATCCAGCCTGAGAGGATCGGGAACGCCTCTCGGGCCATTCCACAGATCGGCTTGGGTGACCAGTTCAGGGTTGACCTGGGTTAATTTGTGATAAAATGGTATCAGAGGAGGTATTCTCTTTTTAGGACCATAATATTTAGATAACCCATTATTATTTGTGTATGTCAAGGTATAAGTAGTAGGATTTTTAGGGATCAAGGTGTAGGAACGAGAAGGACGTCATGAACCCTTGCTTGTTCGGAACCTCAGGTTAACATGGGATGTTTGGGTTTATTTATGTCCTTTGGTTCTTGTGGATTTTTTGGTGTTGGTAAATTAAAAGGGAGTTGTGAAAGTGTAATATGTGATCTCATAGGGTTTGGAGAGCCATGTGAATCTAGGGACCTTTTCTTAAAGAACTCCTTGTGATGGTGGTGTGTCTGGAATATGGCTGCCAACCATATGACCAAGTCATCCATTGACACTAGTTTTCCCTTGTGAACCATTTTGGATCTTCCTTAATTATGGAAATTGTTTTAAAAATCCCTATTTTGGAATTGAGAAAATATAAATTTAAAATGGTAATGTATTTCTTTTGAGAAGTGTAAAATTGGGTTTTAATAACTTACTTCAATAGAGGTTTAGAAAAGGGGGTTCTTATGAAATTAACTTTTTGAGTAAAATAGAAATGTTTTAACAGGATGTGTTGAATTGCTGAAAAATGTTTTGAAATGAATAAATTTATATATGGAAATAGTTTTGAATGGGATGATATGTTTTGTAAATAAAGTTGGGGAGTTCAAAAATAGTTTTGATTAGGTTATTAGTGAACCTTTGGAAAGAATTAAATTTTTTTGAAATGAATGAAATGTCTTGGATGTGATGTGAAAATTTTGTAAAATGGGTTTTGAATTTAATATTTGACATTTTTCTAGAATTTTTTTTGAGATCCAACTTGGATTTTGGGTTTTATGGCTAGTGGTTTTTGAAAATAGGGTTTCTGATATTTTAAAGGGAAGTATGAGTTGAGTTTTTTTCCTTGAAAGGTGTTTTACTTTTAGTGTTTCTATGAGTTACCACATGAATGGATATGTATAAGAAAGTGGATTGGTGCCTGGTATGGCATAAGGATTCACATGTGTAGGGATCCATGGGACACCATTGGTGGTTTTACAATCCTTTAAGATTGTTTCTTTTTTAAAATAGTTTTTTTTAGGATAAATATGATGTTTTGGTGCCTTGTAGTGGTGTGGTGTGTCCCTTGTATTTTGGGAATAGTGTTTCTTTTTTGATGTTTGAGATAGAGGATCCATGTTGTTTGATTGGTTTTGATCGAGTTCCTTGTTTCCTTATTATTAGTGTCTTCACCCAAAAATATTTGATGGATTCTCAAGGTGAAGCTTCAAGTGGTGAACCATTATCAAAACCTCTAGTTAATCGACCTATAGTCTATATTCTTTAATTCTGAAAGTTGAGTCCTCCCCTATTTTTTGGTCAAGATGACCCTATCGAGGCAGAGGAGTGGATGTGGAGGATTTAGAGGGACTTCAGTTTCCTTGTGTTGCCTAATTCATTAAAGGTAAATGTTAATAATTTTATGCTCGAAGGTACAACCTATAAATGGTGGAAGTTTGTGTCTCAAATCAGGCCCCTGAATGATTTTACCTAGGAGCTCTTCAAGTCTTCATTTGTCCAATAGTATTTCTCTGATATGAAGAAGTTAAGGAAGAGTATGGAGTTATGTGGTCTTCAGCAAGGTGTTGGATCAATGTTGGAGTGGAAAATAGTCGGATACTAGTGGTGATGGTAGGGTAATTAAGAGTCCTTCATACCTCTCACCAACCTCTTCAGGGTATAATGTCATGTTATGTGATAGGTGTGGTAAGGGCAGTCATAAAATTCCATATTTCCTGAGTTCTCTAAAACCCTTCCACACCTTTGGACACTTGGGGAACTTGAAGCAGTTCTATCAAGGTTTTTTCAAGAAACATCGTAGAGCCAGACCCGACTCTTTGAAGTTCACCCCAGCTCGTTGTAGGAGTAAGGTAATGTTTGTAAATTTATTTAGGGTCACTCTCATTATATTGTTCTTTAGATGTAATAGTCATGTCTGGTGTCTTTTTATGGTGTTTATTTTTTTCAATTGTAAGAATGGTTCTTGTCGAACCTTTTAGAACTTCTATTTTAATGGAAGTGTCTTTTGTGAAATTTTGATCCATGGGTATGGCTCGTGGGTTTCTAATACCTGACTGTGAGGTAGGAGTTGCTTCAATCATCAAAGATCCATCCATAGGTCTTAAAGTGAAGCTGGCACATTTTCAGGATAACCCCTATGGTGAAAAAGTCCTTGATTTAATCTTTATCCTTAGTGTGAATGATAGAGGCAGTTCAAGCCCTCGATATATCTGTCCTATTTTAAATTGGTTCTATTTGGTGGAAAGTGGAGTAGGAACCTTGTTTCCATGTTTTGATCTGTTTGGGTGTAAGATTTTTTCCTTAGTTATAAGGAGATGTAGTTGTCTCTTTTCTTAAAATCTTGGTGGTTGTGTCTCGTCGGGTGTAGTATTCTTTAAAAGGTCCCTTTTGAAACATATTGGGGTAAATGGAGTATGGTTTGGTTTGTGTTCTTTTGGGGGTGGGAAGTTATTGGTATATTGGTGGTGGTGGTTTTGATGCTTTGTTAGTTTGTCCCTTCCCTCCCCTCCCCATGTGATGGGAGAGTTTTTGGTCTATGCGAGAAGGTTTTCAAGTTTATTTAATTTTTTTGGTTCTTATAGTGGGGAGACCCATCGAGGGTATTGTTGAATTTAGTGTTAGTCTGTTTCTTATGGTGGGGAGTCTGTTTGGACCTCCCCCATGTTGCCAATCCAGTTTATCTCAATTGTTGGTTTGTTTATAAGAGTGGGATGTACGGTCGGGTATCCCATATCAGTGCCTTAGGTTCGTTTTGGTATCAGTTTAGTGATCAGTTGTCTTGTACACAGCCACCTGATTTTGAGTATCCATTTTTATAAAAGTTGGAATGGGATTGTTTCGGTGGTTTTGTTGAAGTATGGTTATAGAGGTATTTATTATATGTGGTTGAACCTCATTCATTTTTTTGGTAGATGCTTTGAGTTCTTCTTGATTATGTTTAAGGTTTTTATGTTTTAAGGTTGGATTTTGGCATCGTTAAAGTTCTATGTCCTTTTGGATCGATCAACTAGAGGTTTATAAGCTTTTGGGGGTGGTTGGTACTTAGCGAGGAGTCCATTTTGGTCTCCCGAGTTCATCTTGTTAGCCTTTCTCTCGCTGGTGGTGTTTTTGTGATCTCTTTGTTTTTTATTCATTGGAGATATCCTTGATTTTTAAAGGAGTAGTGTTTTCTAATTTTGGATTAATACTTAGGTTGGCTTTCCAAGGGTGGAAAGCCTTATGGTGGGGAGAGTTGTCACACCCAAGTTTTTTTATTTATCTTTGGATCATGTTCAGGATTGGTCCTTAGTTCTTTTCTCAAGAACCAGGTGTGATGGGTTTTAATTTTTGGGATGTTCTTCCCTTCTATCATTGGACTAGCTTCCCTCCTATAGTTTTTCCTTGAGTTTTTGGAGAAAATATATATTTTTGGTGGGCAGACCCTGACGCATGATTAGCACACGGTTAATAGTAGTTGTGCCCCCCTGTCCAGGTAACCATGCATAAGCTCCTAGGCAAGACAGTAGTTTCCGCATGGTTAGTCAAATTGTGTGGGTTTCTTATATAGTATCTCTTTATCTCTGTAGAGGTGGGAACACTTTCTCTGCATGGTTTGACAAACCATACTGACTAAATGTGTGGCATGTCCAGGTTATCAAAAATATTTCTCTCCCCCTAATTTTTATACCCAAACACGCCCTTACCTCTCCTATTCAAGATCCTCCAACCTATATGCCTCCTCCCCTTCCCTTGGATCCCCTAGGTCTCTATTTTTTGGGCATTTTTTGGGTTATTTATCCTCTATATCATCATGTAAGTCCTCTATCCCTTGGTTTCTCCCTTCTTTCTAGGGTTTTCTTCCGGTTTCTTGGGGTTCCCTCTCTCCCACGGTTAGGGTTCCAATTTTTAGGGTTGAAAACTAAAATTTCATGATCGATATTGATGTTTTAGGTAGGATCTAACTTCACTTGGGTGTAGTTTATGAGCGATTGAGATTTCACATTGGATTCCATAAGTTCTTCATCATTTTAGGTAGGATCCCTTTGCACCTCTCCTTTAAAGTTAAGATTTCATTGATTGCGTGATTTTCTCACCTCTCTTAATTATTAAATAGTGATCTTTCATGCTTGGAATGATTTTCCCATTGTAAATAAAATGTTTTTTTAATCACTTTGTATGTGTGATATGGATTTGGTGGGTTTTGCATTCCAAGTGCTTGTTAAATTTCCCAGTTGAATCTTCTAAGTATTTTTTGATTCTTAAAGGAATTTTTTGGTTTTAAAAATGATAAAGTGTTATTAAAAATGGTTATTGGTGTTTCCAAAAAGGTATTTATAAGTTTTTTTGGTATATAAAATGGTTTGTGTGAAGTTTTTTATAAAAATTTTAATGTGTAGAAATGATATGAGGCTCATTTTTCATTGTTATTAAATGGTTTCATTTGGAAAAAACTTCTAGGGTTGATTCACTTGTTTTTTTGTTTGACTATGAGATGAGAGTTTTCTCAGTATGGGACCTCCCTTATGTGATAATTCCTCTAAGGAAAGGGACCACCCATGGGGTTCTGGGGTGGTGTCGGTTTGTGTGATAGGTATGATGTCATGTCTATATAGATTGACTCTTGATTTTGTGTGTCACACCCATTTTTGAACATAGCATGGGAAACTAGCATAGAAAATAGGAATTATTAGAATGATTATTGCATTGGTAGGTCACATACTGAACAATGGCCCATAGTAGGTGGATATAGTCAGGTTTATTACTATGGGATTGGGCCCCTTGTTCTATCCTGAGTTAGGGTGGTTGGGCATTTGGTCATTTTGATTTCATCATGTGTGTCATGCTATTGGGGATGGGGTCACATGTATTTGTATGTTTTTGTTCTCTTATGAGTTCTTAGGCTTTCTCGTGTTTCTCCAAGACTAGTACTGTTAGTGTCATTGCCCTCATTGTGTGGAATCATGAACCTTATTCTTGGTTTTATTAGTATCCTAAAAAATTTTGAATGTGTGGTTTTTTAAAAAGGTTCCAAAGAAGATGTTTTTAAATAGAAAGTATTTACCTTTTCTTTTCCTCCATTATGAAAAATAATCACTTCCTACTTGGTTACCTTTTCACTTCTCCCATTGAGACTTATTTTAAATCGTGAGGGAAATGGATTATGATTTCTTGTTTTAAAATGAAAAGTGTGGAAACCATATATTTATATATTTTATTTCAAACCTATTAATAAATTTTTATTTATTTAAAGGATATACATTGGGAATAGAATTTTTGGGGCCTAACTACTGAGTTTTAATACTAATGTCTATAGTCTTTTCTTATTTTTAGTTTCTACTATAGGTTACGGATTTGTTTTGATCACCTTCAGTGATAGTTAGTTGTGGATTGAAGAGTGAACCTTAGGGTCACATGGAGGTTTCTAGGGTGCCAGGTCCAGTTTAGTTATTCTGGTTTTGTTTGTTACTCAGTTTTTTGTTTGATTACTTATAAATGTAAAGAATATAAAGATTGGAAATCATATTGAGTTTTGTTTTATATTTTATATATTTCTTTTCCTTGTTTTTTTATTGGTTGAAACCATTAACATTGTCTCATGTGATTCCCTCGGTGCTTATTGTCAGCCTAGGATGATCAGGAATGCCTCTTGGGCCTTACGACGGATCATCTCGGGTGACTGGTTCGGGGTCGACCTGGATTGGCTCATGAAAAAATGGTATCAGAGGAGGTCAACTCTTTTGAGGACCCTACTTTTTAGTGAACCCATTATTATTTGGGGATGTAAAGGTAGAAGGAGCAGTATTTTTAGGGATTGAGGTGTAGGAATGAGAAGGTAGTCATGAACCCTTTCTCGTTCTGAACCTCGAGTTACCATGGGATATATAGGTTTGTTGGTATCCTTTGGTTCTTGTGGATTGTTTGGTGTTGGGAAATGAAAAGGGAGTTGGGAAAGTGGCCTCCATGAGCACGTAGGTCCTAGAAATCCATGTGGAGATGGGACGTGTTTCTGAATAACTCCTTATGATGGTGGTGTGATTGGAATATGGCCGCCAACTATATGGTCAAGTCACAAATTGACACTAGTTTCCCCTTGTGAACTATTTTGGATCTTACCTAATTCTAGAAATTGTTTTGAAAAGTCTTATTTTGGAATTGTGAAAATAAAAAATTTTAAATGGTAATGGATTTTTTTTGGTAAGTGTAAAAATGGATTTTTATAACTCACTTCAAGAAAGTTTTAGAAAATGGGGTTCATGTGAAGTTAATTTTTTTGGTAAAATAGAAATTGTTTAATGGGATGTGTTGAACTACTGAAAAAGGTTTTGAAACAGATAAATTGGTATTTGGAAATGGTTTTGAATGGGATGAGATATTTTGAAAATAAAGGTATGGAGTTCAAAAATAGTTTTGATTAGGTGGTTAGAGAACCTTTGGTAAGCATTATAAATTTTTTCAATGAATGAAATTTCTTGTATGTGATGTGAAAAGTTTTTAAAATGGGTTTTAAATTGAATAATTGATGTTTTTTTGGAAAAAAAAAATTGAGATCCAACTTGGATTTCGGGTTTTATGGCTAGTGGTTTTTGAAAAGGGGATTCGTGAGATTTGATAGGGAAGTGTAATTTAAATGTTTTTCCTTAAAAGGTGTTATATCTTTGGTCTTTCCATGAGTTACTGCATGAATGGATATGTATGAGAAAGTGGATGGGTGTCTGGTATGGACAAGGATTCACATGTGTAAGGCTCCATGGGATACCATTGGTGGGTGTTCAGTCCTTTAAGATTGGTTCTTTTTTTAAAGAGTGTTTTTAAGGATAAATGTGATGTTTTGGTAGCTTGTAGTGGTGTGGTGTGTCCCTTGTGTTTTGGGAATGGTGGTTATTTTATGACGTTTGAGATAGAGAATCCATATTGTTAGATTGTTTTTGATTGAGTTCCTTATTTCCTTGTTTTTAGTGTCTGGTCCCATAAAGATTTGATTGATGATCAAGGTGTAGCTTCAGGTGGTGCACTATTAGAAAACCTGTTAGTTGATCGACCTATAGACTATGTTCTTGAATTCTGAAATTTGAATCCTCCCCTCTTTTCTGGTTAAGTATATCCTCTTGTGGAAGAGGAGTGGATGTGGATGATTGAGAGGGACTTTAGTTTCATTATGTTTCCTAAGTCATTAAAGGTAAATTTTACTACCTTTATGCTCTAAGGTCCAACTTGGAAATAGTGTAAGTTTGTGTCTCAAAGAAGGCCCCAGAAATATCTCACCTGAGAGTTCTTCAAGTATTTGTTCATCCAATAGTATTTATCTGAGATGATGAAGGTAAGGAAGAGGATGGAGTTGTGTGGTCCTCAATAAGGTGTTGGATCAGTGTTGGAATGGAAAGCGGTCGGATGCTACTAGTCCTAGTAGGGGAATTAAGAGGCTTTCAAACCTCCCACAAACCTATTCAAGGCACAATGTCATTTTATATGATCAGTATGGTAAGGGTGGTCATAAAAGTTCATCATGCCTGAGTGCTCCAAAACCCTACCACACCTATGGACTATTGGGGTAGTTGAAGTAGTTTTGTCAGGGTGTTTCCAAGAAACATCATGGAGCCAGACCTGACTCTTCAAAGGTCACCCGACTTATTACAGAATTAAGGTAATGTTTGTAAATTTTTTCAGGGTCTCTCTGGTAATACTATTATTTGGATATAATAGTCATGCCTTGTGTATTTTTGTGGTGTTTATTTTTCTTTAAATTATAATAATGGTTGTTTTCAAACCTTTTATAACTTTTATTTTAATAGAAGTGTGTTTTGTGAAATTTTGATCCATGTGTCTGGTTTAGGGGTTTCTAATACCTAACTGTGAGGCATTATATTCTTCAATCATCAGATATCTAGCCATAGTTCATAGAGTGAAGATTGTTCATAGTCAGGAGAACCCCAACGGTGAAAAAGTACTTGGTTTAATCTGTGTCCTTAGTGTGGATGATGGAGGTAGTTTAAGCCCTCAGTGTAGTTGTCCTATTTTAAATTGGTTATGTTCGGTGGAAATTAGAGTGGGAACCTTGTTTCCACATTGTGATCTGTTTGGGTGTAATATATTTTAATTGGTTATAAGGAGGCATCATTGTATTGTTTTCTTAAAATCTCTATGTTTGTGTCTCACCAGGTGTAGGCCTATTTAAAAGGGCCCTTGTGTAACCTGTTAGTGTAAATGTAGTGTGGTTTGGTTTGTGTTCTTCTAGGGGTGTGAATTTTGTGGTATGTTGTTGGTGATAGTTTTGATTCTTTGTTAGTGGGGCCCTTCCCCCCCCCCCCCATGTGGTGGGGGGTTTTTTGGTCGGTGCGGGAAGGTTTTCGAGTTTGTTTAATTTAATTGGTTCTTATGGTGTGGAGACCCATCATAGGTCTCATTGAATTCAGCTTTATCTTGTTTCTTATGGTGGGGAGTCCGTTCGGGCCTCACTTGATTTGGAACTCTGGTTTATCTCGAGTGATGGTTTATTTATAAGAGTGGGATGTCTGATTGGGTATCCCATGTCAGTATCTTGAGTTCATTCTAGTATTGGTTTGGGGATCATTGGTCTCGTACGGATCCACCTGCTTCTGAGTCTCCTTTTTTGTAAATGTTGTAATTTGAGTGTTTCGGCGGTTTTGTTGAAGTATGGTTATGGAGGTATTCATCGGATGTGGTTGAACCTCATTCATTTATTTTGGGTGTATAGTTTGAGTATCTCTTAATTATGTTTAAGGTGTTTATGTTTTAAGAATAGATTTGGGCATCATAAAAGTTCTATGTCTTTTTGGATCTATCTTCTGGAGGTGTTTTAGCTTTTGGGGGTGGGTGGCACTTAGTGGGGATTCCATTTTGGTCTCTCGAGTTCATCTTGTTATAATTTCTCTCATTGGTGGTGTTTTTGTGATCTATTTGTTTTTTATTCATTATAAATCTCCTTGAATTATAAAGGAGTGGTTTTTTTTCTTTTGGCTTAATCCTTGGGTTGACTTTCTAGGGGAAAAAGAGTTATGGTGGGGAGAATTGTCACACCTAGGTTTTTTTATTTATCTTTGTCTCTTTTTCAGGCTTGGCCTTAGTTCTTTTATTGGGAACTCGGTGTGACGGGTTTGAATTTTTGGAATTTTCTTCCATTCTATCATTGGTCTGGCTTTCCTCCTTGGGTTTTCCCTTGATTTTTTGGAGAAGATAAGTGTTTTGAGTGGGCAGATCCTGGCACATGGTTAGCGCACGGTGAGTAGTAATCCTGCACCCTAACCCAGGTAATCATACAATAACTCCTAGGCGAGATAGTATATACCACATGGAAACCACACGATTAGTCAAACTATGTGGGTTTTCCATGTTTTAGTTCTTTATCTCAGTAGAGGCAGGTGCACGGTCTCTGCACGATTTGATAAATCATGTAGACTAACTATGCAGCATGTCCAAGTCATTAAAATCATTTCTCTATCCTTGATTTTTATACCCAAACACACCCTTACCTCTGTTATTTGGGATCCATTGCCCTATATTCCTCTTCTTTATCTCTTGGCTCCCCTAACCCTCTATATTTTGGTGTTTTTTATGAGATTTCTCCTTTAGATCATCATGTAAGTCCTTTGTCCCTTGTTTTCTCCCTTTTTTCTAGGGTTTTATTCCGGTTTCTTGGGGTTCCCTCTCTCCCACAGCTAGGGTTCCTATTTTGAGGGTTGAAATCTAAAATTCTGAGTTCAATATTGATGTTTTAGGTTAGATATAACTTCCCTTGGGGGCAGTTGAGGTGCAATTGATATTTCACACCAGATTCCATATTTTCTTCTCCATTTGAGGTAGGATCATTTTGCAAATCTCCATTAAAGTTAATATTCCATTGATTTCTTGATTTCCAAACCACTCTTAAATATTAAATAGTGATGTTTCATTATTATAATGATTTTTCCATGGGAAATAAAATGTTTTTCTTAATTTCTTTGTATGTGTAATATAGATTTGGTGGGTTTTTCATGCTAAGTTCTTGTTAAATTTCTCAATTGGATATTCTAAGTAGTTTTTTATTCTTAAAGGTATCATTTAGTTTTATAAATGATAGTGTGTTATTAAAAATGGTGATTGGTGTTTCCAAAGAGGTATTTCTAAGTTTTTTGGTATATAAAATGGTTTGTGTGAAGTTTTTTATAAAGATTTAATGAGTGGAAATGACATGAGGCCTGTTTGGAATTTTTATTAAATGGTTTCATTTGGAAAAAAATTCCTAGGGGTGATTCACTTGACTTTTTGGTTGAATATGAGATGAGAGTGTCCTTGTAATGGGACCTCCCTTGTTTGATAATTTCTCCAAGGAAAGGGACCACCCATGGGGTAGCCAGGATGGTGCCAGTTCTTGTGATAGGTATGATGGAATGCGTATATAGCTTATTTCTTTATTTTGTGTGGAATGACCATTTTCAAACATAGAATGGGAACCAATCATAAAAAAGATGAATTATGAGAATGATTTTTGCGCTGGTAGGTCACGTATTGGCCATTGGCCCATAATAGTCCGATATAGTTGGGTTTATTACTATGGGATTGGGCCCCTCGGCCTGTCCTGAGTTAAGTTGGTCTGGGGTTTGGGAATTTTGATTTTGTCATGTGTGGCATGCTATTGGGGATGGGGTCACATGTATTGGTATGTTCTGGTTCTCCTTTGAGTTCCTAGGTTTTCTGTGTTTCACCGAGACTAGTACTGTTAGTATCATTTCCCTTGTTGTGTGGAATCAGGAACCTTATGCTTGGTTTTGGTGTTATCTTGGAAAATTTTTAATGTGTGGTTTTGTTAAAAAGGTTTCAAATAATATGTTTTGAAAGATCAAGTACTTTCCTTTTCTTTTCCTCCATTATGAAAAATGATCACTTCTTAATTGGTTCCCTTTTCAGTTCTCCCCTTGAGCCTTATTTTAAATCATCAGGGAAATGGATTATGATTGTTTGTTTTAAAATGAAAAGTGTGGAAAATCATATATTTATATATTTTATTTCAACCCTGTTAATATATGTTTCTTTATTTAAAGTATGTTCATTGTGAATAGAATTATTTGGGCCTACCTACTGAGTTTTAATACTCACACCTATAGTCTTTTCTTATTTTTAGTTTCTATTGCAGGTTCCAGCTTCAGTTCAATCCCCTTGGGAGATAGTTGGTTGTGGATTGGTGTTTGACCCTTAGGGTCACATGAAGGTGTATTGGCTGTCGATTCCAGTTTGGTTATTCCAATATTATTTGTTTCTAAGTTTTTTGTTTCATTAATTGTAAATGTAAATAATGTAAAGTTTGTAAATCATATCAAGTTTGGTTTTATCCATTATATATTCAGTTTCCTTGTTTATTTTATTAGGAGAAACCATTCTCATGGTCTCTTATGATGCCCTTGGCACTTGTCGCCAGCTTGGGAGGATCATGATTGTCTCTCGATCCTTGCCATGGATCGGTACGGGTGACCGGTTCAGAGTCGACCCAGGTTGGTTCATGAAAAATTGATGTATGATATTCAGTTTTTTTTTATTTTGGCATATCAAGTCTTATTTGTTTATTTTAAACATTTTCTCATATGTTTCTCCAATTGTAAAAGTGGGTTCCCTATACCCAACTTTGTCAGTAATTTCATATTACTATATCAAGCATAAAGTGTTTCATTCCTGATGTACTTTTACCATAATAGTGTTGATATTTCTACATCCACTATTTAAATGGTAATTTCCATATATTATTTATCATATCAAAAGGTTATATAAGTTCTCAGGCTATAATGAGAACCTTGAGATACTATGACGTTAATATTAAACATATTTCTTATGGTTTAGATATATCGTACTTATTGGAAACAGTTGATGTTTAACTATTAGGTGTTTGGGGATCATAAGAAATAAGACTTATTCTCGTGAAGTTCACACTTTTTGATCTCTAGTTGGTGATGTCATGAGTAAAGGCACACCAATAAGAATACCACATGTTTCTTGTGTCATTGGTTTTTCTTATCTAAGAACATGTGTGTTGGTCTCCTACCTTAAGATCAAAATCATTGTGTACCATTTGATCACATACTTTGATGTCAGGAAAACAAACATGACATTGAATTCATGGAGAGGTAGTTTGTGTTGGGTGCATCTTTGGTGGTATGACGTTGGTTGAATGTTCAAGATAGAATGTTTCTCTTTAAAGTTGAGGTAGTGATATCTTGGGCCTAGTTGATCAACATGGTAGTAACTTCATAAATCCTTGGCTAAGGTAGTCGAAGGTAAGTCTTTCCAGTTTGATCAACAAATAATAAAGCAAGAGTGGATGATGACACAGGTTGTGAATCCAGCTTTATAAGATAGCACGAGACAAAGATATTATATTACACAGTGTGTGTTCATATGATGTTTGTCATTGCTATGATTATTCCTTATATATTTTGGGGACTTGATGGATTTCTAGAATCTGCTCCTTTTTTTTAATATTATTCATTTCTATCAAGATAAGGGTCTAGAGGGTCACACATAATAGTGTATTCAAATTTCATCTCTATTCTGATGAATGTGTGTGTGTTGGACATAGTGGGCCCCACCACGGGGTCTGAGAGTTCTCCAAGTAATAAATCACCGATGAATATATAAATTCATTATTATTAAAGTATAGAATAATTGGGTTGAATTTATTTTATTAAAATTATTCACATGGTATTAAGTGAATACAAGGAAAATATTATACAAATGAATATTATTTTAATATCCAAGGTTTGATTAATATTTGTGGGAATTACAAGTCGTGTAACACCCTGACCCCTCTAGGCTAGAGCCAGTGCATTACTTGTGATATTGGCATGGTTATAAGGGATGAAAATCCTGAAGGAACTATTAGTTTAGTAGTCTTGAAGAAACTAGATACATATATGTTACTCAAATTACATTGGAAAAGTTTACAAAATACAATACATAACGAAAACTTAAAACTGCATCCACAAGAACTCAACAAAGAATCTCCTCTTTGTCACCTGTTGAAAGTAAACAATTAAAGGGGTGAGATAAAATGCTTAGTAATGGTTAAAAATAGCCTAATAAATAATTCAATAATAAGTGAATCATAATCAAGCTGACATAACCAATGTGGCATGGTGAAAAAATGAAAAACTCACACCATTAATAAACTGAGAATGAAACTGCATCCATAGATTTTGTCATAGTTAAAACATCATGGATAGTAATAACTGATAATAAATAAAGATAAATATTATTATTTGGATTTCATGTATCTGGAACATGAAACCATAATACCATAAAAACGGTTTAGTTCTATGGGTAGAAACCCGTCTGATTTTTGGAAACAAACTCGAAGGGTTTTTCGCCAACTGATTTGTCTCATGAGACCTATCGATGCATCAAGGGGATATAGAGGTCCCCACCCACCACTTCATGTCCAAATAATTATTTATACATTGATTCAATACAAGATCAATATGCCTTTTCAATATCCGTATATAGTAAAGTATACGGATTCATCAATATTTCCACAATTAAAATAACTTTCCAAACAAACACTGTATATAAAATGGTATACGGTTTAGACAAAAAACATATCCATGATATGAGATTATGGATATTTAATATAAATATAATTTAAAATGAAAAGTTATCTCAAATGGGTAGTAGGTACACCACATAAGGATTATTAGGGGCACAATACAAAGTTAGTCACAACAAAAAAAGTAGTTGAGACAAAGTCTCTTACCACAATGTAATCGGTCAAATCATATGAACATAACTTAATAACCCTAAAATTAATCATTTAATAACATTAATATACAGATAATGATGTTACTATATATCAAATTTCAATACACATATACCACATAAAATAAATAAGTGGCGAACAATGAAAATCTCACAGAAATGAAAGTGAGATGAGAAACCCCTTACAAACATTTCAGCATGGTAACGAGTGTTATTGCAAGGGATTAATGAGATATAAAGGGGTATTATATTATTTATATGTCACAAGGTAAATATTGGGGAGGTTAGAAAACATACCCCATCATTAGGAATTAAAAATAAAAGGGCACAACATAGGAGAGATTCTTGAACAAAAGTGAGAGAGAGGATCCCTTGCCTTACACTCGAAGGTGTTCTTGTTTGTTCTTAACGACCTGAATAATAAAATTTATATTCATTAATTAATAAGTAAATAACATAATAAACATTTAATTAATATGTTATAACTTTATTAATTTCATTAATGGCCTTTTTTATGGGTTTAAGAGATTCAATTTTAATGTTTTAGAAGCATTTTCTTACTTGGTTTCATGATTTGTTTACTTGTATTCATTAATGGAAGTTTATTTGAAATGTGGTTAATAAATACAGAATTTTTAATATACATTATTAGTGACATTAAATAGATATAAATTTTCTTATAATGATTCTGGTTATATACCATGAGGATGACTCATTCTATGAGTTAAAATAAACGCTTGGATTTGGCTTGGTGGTTTTGTGCACAATAAACTTATTTTGTATTATTATTCCATATTATGAAAGTTTAAAGATTTAAGAACATTAATAAAGATAAAATACATATATTATGACCTTTTTAAACCATTGAAAAGGTTTAATGACCAGTATTGAAGATATTAATTCAAATTGAAAACCCGCCTTCCTTGAGTGTGATAAATTTACACATCTCGGGTTGTGTTTGCATTTATTGTATAAAAGGAGGGGGAAAAGAGAGATTATGATGAAATATTTCATTAGCACAATGAAAATCAAGTACATTTAAGGTAATGTAATTATCATGGAATTTGTATGAGGGGAGGTGAGAAGAGAGAAAAAAATAATGGAACGTTATAAAAGAAATTGAAAGAAAAGAGAAGGAAGGTTCACCTCTTGAGTACTCCTCCTTGAGAATCTTCTTAAGGCCTTTGTTTTTTGCCTTTTGGTGATACCAGAAGGTCTTGGACGTGGGGAGAGGGCTTGTTAATATAATTTGGTAGAAATTAGGCAAGTATTTAAGCTTTAGTGGTGTGGTAGGAAGAGGGGGTGAGGGGTGGTTTATATAGTGGAGGGGAGAGGAGTTTTCTTAATATTATAATCATTAGTTTATTATTTCATCTCAAGACAACCAATACTGAGTATTACATGACCAAAAACAGTAATATATGCATGTTAATTTTAAACAATTGGCCTTATATTATCATATCAACATCAATGACTCAATTAATCCATTATTTAGCATTTATTGTGAATTATCAGATTTTACTATTCATCGAAAATTCAAGTATTTCAGAAAAATCCCAAAAAATCACCCTAACCATTTTTCAACATGTAGAATCCAAAAATGAATTCCATTTTTCTAAAATAATTTTCTAAATATTATTAATTAAATATTTAATTAAAATAATTATTTAATCAAAAAATATAAACACTTAAAATTTTCATCTTCATTTTTAGGGTGCCTAAATTCATTTATACACTCAATGGTATGGATACCATTCATAAGAGTCATATTAATATTCATAAAGGTAAGTTAATATTCATAAGGGTAGGTTACTATTCATAAGGGTAGGTTACTATTCACTAAAAATTGATTTTCCCTTATCGGACTCCAAATAACATACTGATCGCAATCATGTATGTCAGATTTTTGAAATTCACATAATAGAAGTGAAAAAATTAGGTTTACTTATTTAGGTTATGGATATATCCTATAAGTAACCATGTTTTGTTCCATATAGGCTCAGTGATTCATGAAATATAGGCTGTAACTAGAATGTATTTAAGATAAACATACCATGAAGTGTTTGGGGTGCTACATTATTCCCTCCTTCAGAAATTTCATCCTCAAAAATTTTATGTATCAAATTCACCAAAAAGGTGTGGGTGATTCTTTTTCATATCATCCTTAGGTTCCCATATTGCTTCCTACATATTCTGGTTTCTCCAAAGAACCTTTACTAGGAGATTTGTCTTATTTCTCAATACCTTCTCCCTTGTGTCAAGAATCCCGATAGGCTTTTCACAGTATGAAAAATCAGGTTCCAGTTTCTATTTCTTCATATGTGAGTACATGTGTTGGGTCTGGCATGTATTTCTTTAACAATGACACGTGGAACACATCATCAACTCTGGATAGACTTGGAGGTATTTCCAAATGGTAAGCTACAACTTCGATTCTTTCCAGGATTTCAAATGGTCCGATGTACCTAGGGATCAATTTCCCTTTCTTACCGAACCTTAAGACACCCTTCCATGGAGATACTTTCAGAAATACATGATCTCTAACTTGGAATTCCAAATCCTTTCTCTGGTTTCCAGCATAACTCTTCTGCCTACTTTGGTCTGCTTTAATATGGGCTTGTATTGTCTTCACCTTTGTCATGGTCTTTTCAATAAGTTTTGGGCCTATAAGTTTCCTCTCACCAACTTCGTCCCAACAAGTTAGAGTTCGAAATCTCTTTCCATATAATGCTTCATATGGAGCCATTTGAATACTATAATGGAAACTATTATTGTAGGAAAACTCCACCAAAGGCAAGTATTGATGTCACATACCTTGGAAGTCAAGAGATCATGACCTCAGCATGTCTTCTAGAGTTTGAATAGTCCTTTCAGACTGTGCATTAGTTTGGGGGTGATAAGCAGTACTCATATGAAGCTCAGTATTCAAAGCCTTCTGGAGACTTTTCTAGAATTTTGATGTAAATCAGGGATCTCGATCAGACACAATCGATATAGGTTCACCATGAAGTCTTACAACTTCATTAATATAAAGTACAGCCAAGCGCTCAAGTGGAAAATCCTCTCTTATGGGAAGGAAATGTGCTGATTTTGTGATCCGATCAATAATTACCCATATTGTGTCATTCCTTCTAGGTGTCCTTGGTAGTCCGGTGAAAAAATCCTTCATAATGTTATCCCACTTCCACATAGGAATAGGTATAGGTTGCATCGCTCATTTGGGATGTTGTCTCTCTTCCTTCACTTGTTGATAAACTATACATCTTGATACGTAGTCAGCAATTTCCCAATTCATATTATCCCACCAAAAATATTCCTTTAGATCTATATACATCTTGGTGCTACTTGGTTGTATAGAGAAATTTGAGCTATGAGCATCATCTAATAGTTCCCTTTTTAGCTCAGGTACTGATGGAATGCATAAACTCTTCCCAAATTTCAGAAATCCTTCTTTATACACGAAGTCAGCCAGTCTCCCATCCTTAACTGCATTAATTTTCTTGTGTAGATTCTCATCATCAGATTGTGAGCTTTTTATCTTCTCTAGTAAAGATAATTTAGCAATCATATGAAAGAGGAGCGATGTTTCCCCTTCCTTAACAATTCCCATATCCATCTTTAGTAGATCCATGATTATAGGATCTATTTCAATCCTCATTTGAGTCATAAGGCCATGATCTCTCCTGCTTAATGCATCTTCCACCTTATTCGCCTTTCCTGGGTGGTAGTGTATTGAACAATTGTAATCTTTGAGTAACTCGATCCATCTTATTTGCCTCATGTTGAGTTCTTTTTGTGTGAAAATGTATTTCAAACTCTTGTGGTCTGTATAAATCTCACATCTCTCTCTGTAGAGATAATGCCTCCATATTTTTAGAGAAAATTTTACGGTTGCTAACTCAAGATCTTGAGTTGGATAATTTTTCTCATGTTTCTTCAACTGTCTTGATGCATAAGCAATAACTTTATCATTTTACATAAGGATGAAACCCAGTCCATTCTTTGATGCATTGCTGTATATTACAAATCCATCACTTCCCAATGAAAGATTCAAAATTGGAGCATTGACCAATCATCTTTTTCAATTATTCAAAGCATTATTTACATTCTTTTTTCCACACAAACATAACTTTTTTACATGTGAGCTTGGTTAGCGGGTTAGCCAGTTGGGCAAAATTCTGAACAAAACGTCGATAGTAACCTGCTAAGCCAATAAAATTGTGTACCTCAGTTGTGTTTGTTGGCATGGGCCAATCTTGAATTGCCTTTGTCTTCACAAGATCAACTAGAATTTCATCCTTATAGTCAATATGGCCTAGAAAATAAACTTCTTGAAGCCATAATTCACACTTGTTAAACTTCCCATATAATTTATTTCTTCTAAGAGTTCTCAGAATAACCCGCAAGTGATTCTCATGGTCTTTATAGATTTTTGAATATACGAGGATATCATTGATGAATACCTCAACAAAGTTATCAAGATGTTCCTTGAAAACTATATTCATTAAATCCATGAAAACAGAGGGTGCATTTTTCAGTCCAAAAGGCATCACTGTAAACTCGTAATGCCCATACCTGGTCTGAAATGTTGTCTTAGGAATATCTTCCTTCCTCACACGCAATTGATGATATCCGGATTGAAGGTAAATCTTTGAAAAGTATTGAGCTCCATGAATTTGATCAAATAAATCATAAATCTGGGGAAGAGGATACTTATTATTTATTGTAATAGCATTGATTTCTCTGTAATCAATGCAAAGCCTCATGGATCCATCTTTCTTCTTGACAAAGAGGACAGGGGATCCCCATGGAGAAACACTATTCGAATAAATCCTTTTTCACTCAAATCCTATAGTTGTTTCTTTATCTCTACTAATTCCACAGTGGTCATTCTATAGGGAGTCTTTGATATAGGTTATGCATCAGAAATTAAATCAATAGAGAACTCAACTTTCTACTCTGGAGGATGTTTAGGTAAATCATCTAGAAATACATCAATGTACTCTTTCACTATGTGCACATCTTCAATTTGAAGATTTATTTCCTCGCCCATAGATATTGGTTTATATTACTCTCTAAGTATTTCATTCAGTAGAGCTACTGGGGGTGGTTCTAGATAAGAATCAAGTGGTGAAGTTTATGCCCTAAAGACAAGGTATTCTACTCCATTTTCAAAAATCGTAACTTCCTTCTTCTTAAAATAAATCTTCACATCATAATTTGACATCCAATACATACCAAGAATTATATCAAATTCAGTCATTGGTATGATGATAAGGTTAGAAACTAAAGCATGTTTTGGTGTCTGTAGGGGGACTAGTTGACATGCCTTTGTTGTAATGATACATCTCCTAGGAGTTTTGACTGACAACTCCTTTATTAAATAAAATTGGACATATCTAATTTTCTTGGAAAACTGGGAAGATATAATTAAATGTGATGATCCAGAATCAAATAAAGTGTTGGCTAAGTTATAGGAAATAATTAATGTACCTTCCACCACGTCATTAGGAACTTCAACCTCCGCGGTTGTAATCACATAGGCTCTCCCATGTTCTCTTGTCTTTTTCTAAGGCGTGTTTTCTTGGCGCTTAGGACACTCATTTTCATAGTGTCCCATCTCTCTGCAATTGTAGCATTGAATATCATTGAATTGTTTCTTCCCCTTACATTCATCAGATCAATGACCCTTTTCTCCATAGTTATAGCAAACTCCCATGCCTTTCAAGAATTTCCCAAGATGATTCTTTCTAAATTTCTCACATAATGGGAATAACTTTGTTCCCTTGCTCTTCTTTGGTGCTTATCCTTTTCCTTTGTTATCAGAGTACCGCTTATTATCTTGGTTTCCTTTGAAAAGATTTGATCTAGCAAATTCCCTCTCTATTTTGATGTCACTTGATACAATTTCCTCATATGATTAAAATGATTGAGAAGCCAGTGCCCTTCTAAGACTTGGCTTAATACCTTTAAAGAAATGATCAATCTTGTCTATCGAGTCACGTATGTAATCTACGGCATACCTGGCCATCCTTATGAAAGTATTCTCATACTCTACAACACTTTCTTCTTCTATTTGTTTTAAGTTAATGAATTTCCTCTTCATTTCAGTTCGTTGGTCACGAGGGAAATATTTTTTGAAGAATATTTTCATAAAATTCCTCCATTCCATGTCTTCTATTTCTTCTTCCTCCATGGTATTCTAAATAAAGGACCACATTGATCAGCGTTGCCCTTGAGACAATATACTGCCAGTACTACCTTTTCATTTTCATTGCATCTTAATGCCATGAATATCTTTTCAAAGGACTTTATACATTGCTCAGAAACCACTGGGTTAGTAGTATCACTAAAATATGGGGGCTTATCCCGCATGAAACGATCCAACACAGGTGTGGAATGGTTATTCATTACAACCTGAGTAAGTTTTCCCAATATGGTCATGATCTGATATGCTCCAACATTGAATGTGTTGACTTGATCATTAGGGAGATCCCTACATTTCCCATGAGTATTGATTCCCCTTATTCCATTAGACACCATTTCTAAATAATGGGATACACTAGATTAGTTTATGAATCTCAAATTGAAAATCACTTGATATAGATTGAAATTCTATTCATATCTAATCTTATAAGCATGGTTTCTCTAAGGAAAAATTTACATTAAACTCATTCATAATGAATTGTAAAGAAAATGTTAATTATCGTAAGCATATCCCCAGGGAGTTTCATAACCAAGAGTGCATCAAGGCCTGTTATCGTGCACCAGTTCCCGTTTGAGTCCAGCTCAAAGTGGTGTTTTTGGGTTTTACCCCTAGATACATATGTGCCAGAGCTGCCTCTACCTGCTCATACCCAGATAGAGATGTATTTAATAAAAGATTCACATAATATATTCCTTACCAAAATATCAGGACGTCCTTGTATGTTTATCCTCAAATACTACCTTAGGGCTTTGTTCCTTATTATACATTTCCTACTTTATTTTCCAAGTTTCCTACTAAACTTCCTTTGATACTAACTGTAACACCCCGACCCCTCTAGGCTGGAGCCGGTGTATTACTTGTGATATTGGCATGGTTATAAGGAATGAAAATCCCGAAGTAAGGATCGGTTTAGTATTCTTAAAGAAACTAGATAGATATATGTTACACAAATTACATTGGAAAAGTTTATAAAATACAATACATAACAAAAACTTTAAATTGCATCCACAAGAACTCAATAAATAATCTCCTCTTTACCACCTGTTAAAAGTAAACAACGAAAGGGGTGAGCTCAAATGATCAGTAAGGGTTACAAATAGCGGAATCATGAATTAAATAATAAGTGAATCATAATCAAGCTGACATAATCAATATGGCATGGTGAATAAATGAAAAACTCATTTCATTAATAAACTTAGAATGAAACTGCATCTATAGATTTTTTCATAGTGAAAACCTCATGGATAGTAACACATGATAATGAATAAATAGAATTCTTATTATTTGGATGTCATGTATCTAGCACATGAAACCATAATACAGTAAAAATGGTTTAGTTCTATGGGTAGAAACCCGTCTGATTTTTGGAAACAAACTCGAAGGGTTTGTCACTATCTGATTTGTCTCATGAGACCTACCGATGCATCGAGGAGATATAGTGGGCCCCACCCACCACTTCATGTCCAAATCATTCTTTATACATTGATTCAATACAAGATCAATATGCCTTTTTAATATCCGTATATAGTAGAGTATACGGATTCATCAATATTTCCATAATTAAAATAACATTTCAAATAAACACCGTATGTAAAATCATATATGGTTTAGAAAACAAACATATTCATGATATGAGATTGTGGATATTTAATATAAATATAATTTCAAATGAAAATTGATCTCAAATGGGATTTAGGTACACCATATAAGGATTATTAGGTGCACAATACAAAGTTAGTCACAATAGAAAAAGTAGTTGAGACAAAGTCTCTTACCACAATGTAATCGGTCGAATCATATGACCAGAAATTAATAACCCTCAAATGAATAATTGAATAACATGAATATAAAAAGAATAATGTTATTATATATCAAATTTCAGTACACATATACCACATAAAATAAATAAGTGGTGAACAATGAAAATCTCACAGAAATGAAAGTGAGATGAGAAACCCCTTACAAACGTTTCGGCATGGTAATGAGTGTTATTGTGAGGGATTAATGAGAGATAAAGGGGTATTCCATTATTTATATGTCACAAGGAAAATATGTTGGAGGAGAGAAAACATACCCCATCATTAGTAATTAAAAATAAAAGGGCACAATATAGGGGAGATTCTTGAACAAAAGTGAGAGAGAGGATCCCTTACCTTACGCTCGAAGGTGTTCTTGTTTGTTCTTAACGACCTGAATAATAAAATTTAGATTCATTAATTAATAATTCCAGAACCTCATAAACATTTAATTGATATGGTATAACCTTATTAAGTTCATTAATGGCCTTTTTGATGGGTTTAAGAGATTCAATTTTATTGTTTTAGAAGCATTTTCTTACTTGGTTTCATGATTTGTTTACTTGTATTCATTAATGGAAGTTCATTTTAAATGTAGTTAATACATCCAGAATTGTTAATATACATTATTAGTTACATTAAATAGATATAAATGTTCATATAATTATTTTGGTTATATACCATGAGGATTAATCATTCGATGAAATAAACGCTTGGATTTGGCTTGGCGGTTTTGTGCACAATAAACTTGTTTTGTATTATTGTTCCATATTATGAACGTTTAAAGATTCCAGAAAATTAATAAAGATAAAATACATATATTATGACCTGGTTCAACCATTTAAAGGGTTTAATGACCAGTATTGAAGATATTAATTCAAATTTAAAACCCATCTTCCTTGAGTGTGATAAATTTACACATCTCAGACGGTGTTTGCATTTATTGTATAAAAGGAGAGGGAAAAGAGAGATTATGATGAAATGTTCCATTAGAAAAATGAAAATCCATTACATGTAAGGTATCGGAATTATCATGTAATTTGGATGGGGTGAGGTGGGTATAGAGAACAAAATAATGGAACTTTGTAAAAGAAATTGAAAGAAAAGAGAAGGAAGGTTCACCTCTTGAGTACTCTTCCATGAGAATCTCCTTAAGGCCTTTTTTTTGCCTTTTGGTGAGACCAGCATGTATTTGACCTGGGGAGAGGGATTGGGAAGTGTATTTGGCAGAAATTAGGCAAGTCTTAAAGCTTTAGTGGTGTGGGAGGAAGAGGGGGTGAGTGGTGGTTTATATAGTGGAGGGGAGAAAAGTTTTCTTAATATTATAATCATTAATTTATTATTTCCTCTCAAGACAACCAATAGTGAGTATTCCATGACCTAGAACAGTAATATATGCATTTTAATTCGAACCAATTGGGCTTACATTATCAGATCATCATCAATGTCACAATTAATCCATTATTTAGCATTTATTGTGAATTATCAGATTTTACTATTCATCAAAAATTCAAGTATTTCAGAAAAATACCAAAAATTCATCCTAACCATTTTTTGATGTGTAAAATTCAAAAATGAAGTCCATTTTTTAAAAATAATTTTCTAAATATGATTAATTAAATATTTAATTAAAATCATTATTTAATTGAAAAATAAAAACACTTAAAATTTTCATCTTCATTTTTAAGGTGCCTAAATTCATTTTTACACTCAATGTTATGGATACCATTCATAAGAGTCATATTACTATTCATAAGGGTAAGTTACTATTCATAAGGGTAGGTTATTATTCACCAAAAATTGATTTTTCCTTATCGAACTCCAAATAACTTACTAGTCACAACCATGTATGTCAGATTTTTGAAATTCACATCATAGAAGTGAAAAAATTAGGTTTAATTGGTTAGGTTATTGATATATCCTATAAGTAACCATGTTTTGTTCTATATAGGCTCAGTGATTCATGAAATATAGGCTATAACTAGAATGTATTTAAGAGAAACATATCATGAAGTGTTTAGGGTGCTACAAGTCGAGTTAATGACTCTAGTTTATCATGTAATATATTTATTATATATTGAAAGTGTGTGATAAAATATAAATGATATTTATGACACATTCTATTCTTCATAATGTGTCACTTATTTCTTTTTTAGTGGGCATTGGATATACGGGGGATGGGAAACCCTTTCCAAGTATTTTAGACATCCACTATATAACCAGGGGAGGAGATCTATTAAATATACTACTCATTCTAATGTAATTGTGAGCTTATATCTCCTCCCACATCCTAAAGAGAAAAATCCATCATCTGAAAGATCAATCCAATAACGGCATCATGGATCGAAGGGATGAGATTGAGGTGATCATCACGACATTGAAGGAATCGTCGGAGCTCCGTGACAGCACAAAAAATTCGGCGATCGTAATTCACACAGATTCTTGAAGTGTGTGTGGATTATCTAGAGGGGTTTGACTTCCGATTATTTGAGCAATGATCACCAGTAATAAGCTGCAGTTTAACACATCACTAATTCGAATGAGGTAACCATTCGATTTAATTTTTGCGCTTTTAAATATACACATGAGGTCATCGAACCTCTATAGGGGCTCAGATCACTAAAGATGATGATGTTTTACCACTCTAGTGATGAAAATTTTTAAATATTCACCCCACCGGCTTCTGTTGTGCATCTTAATACCATAAATTTTTATTAGAGAGATCACATGAAATTTCTAAGCCAAGAATAAAATAATTTGCATTAAATTAAGTATAGGGATTTAATTTGGTTCAAATAAAAAAACCATGCATCAATCTAATATCAAATTTCCAAGTTATTTTCATTCAATGTTTTTTGATACAGATCATTTGGTGTTTTTAGAGTATTAAAATTTAACGAACATGACTTTTTATGATGATTTTTGGTGGGATTAGTGTTTTTCTGACCACATAGTTCTGACCAGAATAGTAATTTCTCGAGCAGATGATTTCCACATCTATTAAAACATAGAATTAACATCCAACATGGATAGGATTTTTAATTTCCACATAACAAAAAAAACATGAGACAGACTAAAAAATAAAAGAATAAAAAAAATCTCTTCTTTGAAATTAAAAAAAAAAGGAAGGTCTCTTGTCTTCTTACCCATGTGACTCACAGCTGCCTCCTCCTGGAGACTACCTGCTCACAAAAGCCAATCACTGCATCAGATCCTATGACTTCCTTCAGCCACCATTCGCCTCCCCACTGTGACGCATAGACTCCACCCGACCAAACTCTGTTTTCCTTACCAGCTTGACATTTTTCTTTTCTATATCACATGTTCCCTTGTCACACCCCTTATGGCCTTACCTCATCTACCTCAGCTCCCCACAACTCCACACCATCGCCTGGTGTAGCCACCATCGTCTGATTCCCTCACTGACGCCACCTCCCATCGGTTGTCCAACACCACCCCTATCAAGGTGACTGGATACCCCTTCCTCATTTTTCCCCTACCCGGTTTGGGATACTCCCAGATAAATTGATTTCTACCCACCTGGTATGGGCCTGTATAGGCCTAGGCAGGTTTGTCCGACCCGAAACGAGTTAGGGGAGCCCCAAACAGCCATGCACAAGGTCTTCCCAACCCAAAATTGACATGTGATGGATTGGACTGATCCCCAATGGCCATGGATGGGGTTTTGGGGACCTAGAAAAAAACTTAAAATATCCAATATTAATTTATTAATATTCAGAATTTAAAAAATAATAAATTAAATATTCTAAAAAAATAATTTAATTTTGGAAAAAATTACATTACTAATGGGACCGAACTAAATTAAATTATATGAATTAATATAATTCGTTTAATTTATTAAATTCTATTGAACTTAATTTATTACATTTTACTTTTTATCATGTTTTTAATTTACCCATACATTGGCCTTGAGTTGTGACCGACCATGCTTGTCTGGGTTTATTTTATTTAATTATTTATTACCTGTGTGTGATTATTTTAATATTTCATTAATTTTTATGATAGTATTCACATTTTATTTTTCGTTTTAATTTGTATAAGGGTCTAATCATCCATAAATTATATTTTTTTATATACATTATGCTTCCAAATACCCCCTCACATGTGTGTAGGTATATTTATACTATTAATGATGACGATGTAAGACATGGACCATGCCAAGAGGAGGTGGTATACCAGACAAGAAGTGAAAAGACTAGATTAAGGGTGTGTTTTATCATGAGTCAATACCTAACTAAGGTATGATTCCCCAAGGTCAAAGTTGATCCATTGAGTTAAAATGGATTAACCAATATTAGATTCTCAAGTCTAGTCACATAATTTGTTTCTTTTATTCATTATTTATTATTTTATACATTTGCATGTCTGTGGGAAATACATAAAATAATAGATATAAAAAAATGCATAAAGACATGATGAATTTATTATATTAATACTTTTTCAGTTCTGAACATGAAAACATAGTATGAACATATTTAATATAAAAGGATTACATTCATTGAAAATATTAAAAACGCCTCAAGAAATACTAAGCCGCAAATTCCTTCTGTCATTTGAATTTGAACACAACCAGGTGTATGGGGTGCTCATCAGCCCTAGTTTAGGGTGTCTCCTACTACTAGGGAGTTATTATGAGAGCGATGGGTTGACTTAACTAACGATGGTCGTAAAGAAGCATCCATATCTATCCTGTTTCATCCTTATAGGCAAGCATTGAGTAAATCATGTTAATTAATTTAAAAGTTGGGACATCACTCAATAGGCTAATGAGATGTGAGTAAATTTGGTTGGTTGGTCAAATGGATAACTTGATACTCTCTGAGTAGTGGCATCACTACAACAAAATAGGCCATTAACAATGCTAAAAATGGTATTTAATAGTGCTGAAAAGCATTGACTACTGAAGTGAGATTAAAAAACCTATTCTTTTATCAGCGTTAAAAAGGAACTTATAAAGGGGTCCTTTATCAGTGATTTTATAAGTGCTGATAAAGGGGAATACTGCAGTATATTGCAATAGCACACTGCAGCACCATTGTAGTGTGATGTAATAGCACACCGCATCACCAAAAACACCATGAAATCAGAAAAATCAAGTATGAATATATAATTTAAATGAAATAAAATTTACAGCACAAATACAAGAAAAAAACAATATATTATAGACATTTTAAACATTTGTTTATATAATTAAATAAGTAAAAATTATTACATATATTAAAAAATAGCATTCTTCCTTTGTCTTTTGGTCCTAACCCTTGCTCGAGGAAAAAACACTGATATAAGAAAAAAATTATTATGTTAGTAATAATATAAAGAAATAAATTAACATAAAGTGTCAATTTTAAACTAAACTTTGAGTCATACCAGGAACATTGTGTATCGAATTGAGTTGTGGCTGATTCTTTCACATCACACCATTTCTGGTTCACCTTCAACCATTATCTATATGAAAATTAATTAAATAATTATAAGATAAAAATGATAAGGAAAAAAAATAAGTAATTGAAGATAGAATGATGAGAACAATATAGGATTATTTTCTTGGTTTTGGCAATGTGATGAGCGTTTTAAACTAAAATGACACTTATATATTGAAAAGATGCACTTTGAGTCATACTGGTCACATTGTGCATTGGATTGAGGTGTGGCTGATTCCTACACATCTCAAATGACTTATGGATAATTTTCCTAAAGTATCAAAACAATGCAAATGTGTTTCCTCGATTTTGAGTATGTCACTTGTTTTTTATTAAAATTTCATTTTAAACTGGAAACATGAATTTTGAATCATACCAATCACATCATGTATCAGTTTGATGTGAGACTGATTCCTATATATCACAAATAAATTATGAATCGATGTTATAAATTATCAATAAAATCTGAGTGTGTTTTATTTTTTTTAGTGAATGACACTTTTTAAAGTAAAATGTTGATTTTAAACTGATAAAGGAACACATTGAGTCATATCGAGCACATCTTATATCATATTGAGGTGAGTCTGATTCATACATGTCACAAATGACTTATGGATCATTTTCCTAAAATATAAAAATAATACAAATGTTTTTTCTCAGTTTTGAGTAGGTCAATGTCCTTTTTACTAAAATTGATGTCAATTTTAAATAAAAAGATGCACTTAGAGTCATACCGGTAACATTGTGTTTCATATTGACGTGAGGATGATTCCTACATATCAAAAATGACTTATGGATCATTTACCTAAAATATAAAAACAATCTGAATGTGTTTTCTTGGTTTTGAGTAGGTTATTTATCCTTGTTACTAAAATTGATGTCAATTTTAAATAGAAATACACAGTTGGAGTCATACAGGTCACACCATGCATCATATTGAGGTGAATATGATTTATAAAAATAAAAAATGACTTATGGATCATTTCCTTAAAATATCAAAATAATACAAATATTTTTTTTCTTAGTTTTGAGTAGTTCAGTTGTCATTTTTACTAAAATTGATGTCAATTATAAATAAAAAGATGCTCTTGAAGTCATACCGGTCACACTATGAATCAGATGAATGTTTGGATGATTTTTACATGTCAAAAATGACTTCTAGATCATTTCAATAAAATATAAAAACAATATGAATGTATTTTCTTAGTTTTGAGTAGGTCAGTCTTCCTTTTTACTAAATTTGATGTCAATTTTAAATAAAAAGATGCACTTAGAGTCATAAAGGTCACATAATGTATCATATTGAGGTTTGGATGATTCCTACATGCCCCAAATTTCTTATAGATCATTTTCATAAAGTATCAAATCAATCCAAATGAATTTTCTTACTTTTGAGTACATCACTTATCTTTTTTACTAACATTTCATTTGAAACTAGAAACACACATTTTGACTTATATCGATCAAATAATGTATCAATTTAATGTGGGGATGATTCTTACACGTAAAAAATAACTTATGAATAAATTTCCTAAATTATAAATAAAATCATAGCGCATTTTCTCAGTTTTTAGTAAGTGACATTTTTTGAACTAAACTGTTGATTTTAAACTGATAACGATCACATTAAGTCATACTGGGAACATCATGTATCAGATTGAGGTGAGGCTAATTCTTACACATCATAAATGGCTTATGGATTGTTTCCATAAATTATAAAAACAATAATAATGTGTTTTATTGGTTTTGAGTAGGTAAGTTTTCCTTTTTATTAAAATCAATGTCAATTTTAAATAAAAAGATTCACTTGGAGTCATACCAGTCACACCAAGCATAATATTGAGGTGGGTATGATTCCTAAATGACTTATGGATCATTTTTATAAGGTATCAAAAACAATATGAATGTGTTTCATTGGTTTTGAGTAAACCACTTTTTGTACTAAAATGTCATTTTAAACTAGAAACATGCACTTTAACTCATAATAATCACATCATGTATTAGTTTGATATGAGAATAATTCTTACATGTCACAAATGACTTATGAATCGATTTGTTAAATTATCAATAAAATATGAGCATTCTTTCAATGTTTTCAATGATTGACATTTTTTTAACTAAATTATTGATTTTAAACTGATAACGGACACATTGAGTCATAACAGTCACACAGTGCATCAAATTGAGGTTTATCTGATTTCTACACATCCCAAATTACTTATGGATCATTTCTCTAAATTATCAAAACAATAAGAATATGTTTGCTTAATTTTGAGTATGTCAGTTGTCTTTTTTGATAAATTAATGTCAATTTTAAATAAAAAGAAAACTTGTATTCATACCGATCACACCATGTGTTGGATTGAGGTTCGGTTGATTCCTATACATCCTAAAGTCTAAAAAATCCAAACTACCAATGCTACCATATTTCCATTTTCTTTCTATGTTTAACTTCCAGTATTGCATATATATTGAATCGATGTTCTTGAATGAAAAATATTTCTTATTATTGATATCCAGAAGAGTGGAGGAAGATCATGTCCCCATTATATCATGAGAAGTCACCACAATAGGAAAATGAGCTTCCTCTACTCTTTTGGCTTTCAACAATGAAAAAGGTTTTTCAGCTAATAATATCGAAGCAAAATGAAGTGTTGTAAGTTCGAAAAAGAAAGAAAATGAAAATGTAAAATGAGATAACATTAGCAGAAAGAAAAAATTTATCTATTTTGTGGCTTGTTGTAGATAGTTGAAAGAAAAATATGACTTCCCATGAGATTTGTGAAAAAACAAAACAAATATAAGATAAAAATGATAAGAAAAATAACTTACAAATAGTAGATAAAATGATTACAAAATTAATTAAATAATTAGTAATAATTCACCTTTTTCTAATGGTTGTATGCATTCTTGATGAATTTTTTTGTTGTTATTATCTCAGTAGAGGGATCAAAGTCTATTCTATCACGACCATGAGAAGCTTCGAACAAACCACCCCAACTCGAACAAAATAATCCACATGTATAAGAAAACAATTATTATATGAGTAATAATAAAAATAAAATAAATAAAAATAAATATGAAACAATAAACTAATTCTATGGATAATTATTTTACTATAAAAAAAATTTTGACCATAGGGATATGCTGATGGTAAAGAAAGAATGATGATAAAAAAATCAAATAGATCTCACCAAAAAATCAATAAATGAGTGAGGAGGATGAGGGGAAAATAATATATCTTGGATTGAAACTTTGAATCATCTGAGAGAAATTAGATATATCCTATTGGATTCATAAAATATTCATTTTGTACAATATATAAATAAATACACATAAGATATTCATTATCAAAGGTGAAAGTTATAGATAATTCTATTAAGGGAAACTCAAATTTTTATTGTTTCAAATAATTTCAGTATGGTTTGAAGAAAATTGGTAATTAAATTAAAGAAAAGAATTAATCCATTATGGTATGTGTTATCATCTGAATTCATCCAAAGGTGAAAGTTATAGACAATTTTCATCCTCATCATCTCATATTCTGAACAATTATCATTGAATTTTTTTGTTTGGAACTTATCCTACATCTCTTGTGTACATGAACCTATGTCACTTGAAATACTCAAAGAAGTAGTCATCCATATGATGACTACTACTCAGATTAGTACAAGAAACATAAAAGATATGGGGGATGACTCCCAAAAAAAATTGGAATAATAACTATTAAGGAGATGAAACTGATGAAGATGACAATTGTACCCCATTGTGTTCTCAAAAAGGGGTAATGCCTCCCATTTGTGGGAATTACATGGATGGAAATCAGAGATTCCTAAGGGTGGAACCAAAAGGAAATGTTAAATAATGATCTATTTTTAGATGGACTAAAGTAAAACATACATGGTGTTTATTAGATTTGTGATGAAATAAATGAAGTGATTTTTAAGAAGTATTGATGAGTGGGTTATCATTTCAGAGATGGAAATATTTTTACAAAGGTATATAAAACTAGCCAAATCATTTTTTTATTTGGGGTTGGTAAAAAATTATGGTAATTATGTTTAAAATAGGAAATTAATTTGTGGTAGTGAAAAAATGGTCATATTAGATAATGATACAATTAAATACTGAATTAAAAAGGTTGGGTTGAGATGTTTTTATGATGACAAGATAAAATTGATAGATATTTTTTACAAAATAGAATGGGGAGATTGTTGATAATTAAAATAATGATGAAACATTGGAGGAAATTAATATTGAATTGAGTAGAATAGGAGGGAGCACATGGGACTGAGGTAGCCTCAAAATAAGACATTGATGGTGAGGAAAATGAATAGGTATTATCAACTGTAAGAAATACAAGCAAGGATGAAATTAATGAATAAAATTTCATTGTTGATCAGATAGTTTCAATGAAAAATCGAAGGAGTAAGACATAATATTTGAGGATTGGATAGAGAATAGTGTAATTTTTTTATGGATCATATGAGGTGCAATATTGAGATGTTTATGATTAGTGAAACATTTTTCTTGGTTTATAGAAGAATCATGGTAATCATAGCACATTAATTTCTCAATCAAAATATGAAAATAGGTTCCTAAGTGATTTTCAATGGAATATTTCAAACCAATGACAACACCTACTGCTATATGGATGAATTTTTCAAAAGTTAATGATTAAAAAGAGGTAGATGTCATGGAATATATGTATTAGAAGCCTATTATACCTCACAACAACGTGAACCAACATTGGGTTCGATATATTTGTAGTTGCATAGTATAAGTGTTGTCCCAAGGACAGCCACATGTTATCGGGGAAGACGATACTTCAATATATCTAAAAAATAATGAATTTTGGGTTATTTTATTATAAGATAGTGCAACTGTAGTTGTTGGGATACATAGATGTGTGATGAGAAGGTTCATTTGATAACCGAGGGAAATTATAGATATCAAAAAAACCGGGTTTCGTTCGAGCCTTGGTTTTGTTTGACCCTTGAATCGCTAGAGCCTCGGATTTGAGCCTTGAAATAGTTGGATCCTTGATTCTAGCCTAGATTCGACCTTGGAATCGACAACAAGGAGTGTCGGTAGTAGGAGGATTCCATAGAGAGCTTCGAATATCGTGATATGGTATATGATGGTTAGGGTTCTTAAAATAAATCAAGAGACTTTTTATCATCGCTTCCAAAAAAGTGTTGATAAAGATACCTTTTATCAGTGCTAATTTAGTAAGCACTGATAAATCTATATCTTTATCAGCGCTAAAAAACACACTGGTAAATACTTATAATTTTTTTTAAAATAATAATTTTTTAAAAAATCATAATTATCATTTATAATTATAATACTTATAATAATACTTTTTATAAAATAATAATTTTATATTTATTTGAATATATAATTATTTATTTATAATTCTATAAATAATTTTTAAAAAAATATTTATATCATTATATATTTATATAATTATATATTTATATATATATATAGTAAATATATTCATTATTTAAATAAATATATACAATTATTTATTTATAATTATATTAATACTTTTTTAAAAAATATTATTTATTTATTTATAATTAAAATTTTATAAAAATAGTAAATATACATTTATAAATATTTTTTAAAAATATATTTTTAAAATTATTAATGAATATTTAATCTTAAGTGAATGCATGTTAAAAATGAGTAAAATTGAATAATTAAAAATGAGAAAACCTTAATCAACAATATTGAAAAATTGGATAAGTTTGATTAATTAAATATAAATCATTAAAAATGGGTATATAATGAAATAAATTTGAATACATATTTAAAATATTAAAACATAAAATATATATATATATATAATAATAGAAACTAATTAAATTACAAGAAAAATATTTTTGTGTGTGTGTTGTATATAAAAATGCATTATAATTACGTATATGTGAAATCAATATAACACACGTTTGATCTATGTAAAATTGAAAAATCAAATGATATTCAATTGTTTACATTAGTCGATGCAATTAGGCAGTATTTTTATTTCATGTTAATTTTTAATTATAAACTAATATTCACTAAATATATTACTATTTAATGTAAGTTATAAATATTTTATATTATATAAATCATATTTATATGCATTCATATATATTATATATTTAATATATATTATTTATTAAACTTATCAGCAATTATTTAATTAATAAAATGTTTAATATTTTTCTCAATTTACTTATTTTTATTTTTTATTTTTTTTATTTTCATTTTACATATATTTATATATTTAATATATAATATTTATTAATATTTATTATTTATATATAGTATAATAAATTTATTCATTTTTATCAATAATTATTTAATTAATAAAAATTTTAATATTATTTTCAATAAAATCATTTTTATTTTTTATTTATTTAAATATTTCATTTTATTATGACTTTAATTAGCACCGAAGAAATGCTCATAAAGGATTATTTTATGGGTGCTAAAAATAAAATGCTCATAAAGGGTCCCCTTTATTAGTGCTGATAAAGGGACCCCTTTATTAGCGCTATAAAAACGATACTGATAAAGGGTTCCTTTTATCAATACTAGAAAAAAAAAGCACTGATAAAAGGTTCCCTTTATCAATGCTTGTTTTAGCACTGATAAATAGAACCTTTATCAGTAATTTTTTCTAGTGCTAATAAAGGTCGGCACTATTAAAGGTTTTTTTTGTAGTAGTGTGTAGTCATAGCTTGAAGATTACGAGGAGAAGTTTTAAGGGTCCTATAAGGCCCCAGCCTTAAACCTTACTTAATCTTGAGTTATTACAAGATTACACATTCAGGATCTTTTCAGGTTTAGAGTTTTAGAGAATTAGATCATGAAACTTGCATTACATTCCACATTTAAACAAAGTGGTTACATAAAAGACAGTATTCATTCTTCCCATCAACGAAAACATATTGAAAATAAAACATGGATTCTTTCTTGACACATCCTTGACACTATCATCACATCATGTACCTTTCCCTTAACTTGTGAAAAACATTTCAAAAACTTGGGATGAGCATAAAAAGCTCAGTAAGGGTTATAAAAATATGGAAAGGAAACATGAGTTCATATATACATAAGAATGAAATCATACTTTACCCATAAAACATAGGAATTTTAACATACCTCATCAAACCATAAATAAATCATAGAAAACATGAGACATAAATGTAACTTAAGGCATTCATAACATTCTTACGTAGGGAGTAACCCTCTTGGTTACGTTTGGAATACTCATCATAGTATATTCCCTAAATCTCTTCGGAGAAACCTTAACGTTTTACTCCTTCATGTTACCCAATGCATTGGAGATCTATATCGGGCTCACCCGCCCTTAGTTTATCATGGAAACACCCGTCTTCATAATAATTCCCAAGAACCTCAACATAATCGTATCACATAAAAAATGCATAAAGGAAACATAACATTTCCACCTTTCAATCACAAGATATCAGTACAACACATTGATATAAAAACATTATGAAAACCATTTTCAATACCATAATAAAAGAAAAGTAAAACATGGTTTTTATTTTTCTTTTAAAAAAAAGGTATGGCTTGTAGAGGAAGCCGAAATTCAAATAATGGTCACGGCGGTGGAGAAGTCGTTGTCGCCGCATACGTATGACAAAAAACATTCCCTTTTGTCGTTTAGTGAAATGCTTCGTAAAAAAAATATTCCTTTTGTATAAACGTAAAAGTAAAAGGGGTTTATACACCGTATAAAAGAAGGTTGTGTATAAAACAAAATATGCCTCAATGAAAGGAGATTGAGACGAAGTCCTATACAAAGATGGTATCCTTGGATTAAGGATAAATCAATTACATAATTATGTGTGAAAAACTAATACACCAAATATAAGTGGATATTAAGTATAAAACAATCAAAGGTTATTCACACATATTCATAGAACGACATATTCAAGGAGTGCAAGCTTATCCCAAAGAATCGAAATTGGGTTAAGAAGTTCCATTGCAATAATTAGACAGCCTAACGGCGTCACTTCAAAATTCAGAAAAAGAGTTGATGAGAGATAAAAAGGGTATCTCATCACTTGGACATAAAATTTACATCAATAAGGATATAGAAGAACATATCCCAAAATAATATTATGTGAATTAAAATACATAACAAAATAATTCTTTTAAAAAGAGGAGGGTGAAAGGTTCCCTTACCGACTTGGGTATCTTTCAAAACATACACCCCATGAAAGAAGGAAAATAAATCATTGATGTAAATACTCATAAATGAAAGTATATTACACAAAGAGTAGAATAATGGGTAGTACATACACCACTCAAAGGAAATTGTGGCAAATGTAGCATAAATCTCTCGGGAATAAAAGTGAGATGCAAAATCCCTTACGAAAACTCGACAGCCTAACGGCGCCACATAAAACTTACAAAAATGGATTGATGAGATCAAATAGGGTATATCATCATATTAACTTAAAGTTTATATAAATAGTAATATAAAATAACATCCCCCAACATAACAAAGAGGAGCTTAAAATAAGTGACATAAAGGGGAGTACTTAAAAAGAAAGAGAGAGGTTAGATCTCTTACGAAAATTCGGCAGCCTAACGGCGCCACTCAAAACTTCCAAAATGGATTTATGAGAGAGAATAGGGTCTCTCATCACATGAAAATAAAAATTACAGTAAGTGTAATATAAAATAACATCCCAATAACAAGAAATATGAGCTTTAGATGGAATGACATAAAAGAGTGTACTTAAAAAGAAAGAGAGGAGTAAGATCTCTTACCTCAAGTCCAACTTGTCTTGTTCGTTTCTTTATATTCCTGAATAATAAACTTTGGTCAATTAATAATTGCCTAAGTACCTCCTTTAGAGATTATTATTCAGTTCATATCACATATTATAATGTTATAATAATTGTTTAATAATTTTAGTTCATATCAGACGTTTTTGCCGATGTTTGGTACATGAGTCAAAAATGAACTTGTTTGAAAAAAGATTGCCCATGTAGTTATAAGTAAATAATTTCCAGAATAGTATTAATGATTAAGATATCATATATATCCAGTAAATATTCATTTCATACTAATCCATATCATTTGGAGATAAAAATGAAAAGCACCGTTCATCGAGACGGTAGGCCGTACGTACGCATGAACGCTACTTTCATTTTTTGTCATATTAATGGAATTAAAAAAAATGAGAGATATATATATATATGTTATAATTCCAGAATGATATCCATAATTTTGATGTAATATATTACATATATATCCATTATATATATGTACTTATAGTATTACATAACATTTTGAGATAAGAAATGAAATGTACCGTTCATGGAGACGGTAAGTTGTACGTACGCATGAACGCTACTTCCATTTCTATTTCATATTTAATGGAATTAAAACATAATGATACATAATAGTATTTTAATTCCAGTATGGTATAATATATAATATCATTAAATATATTCTTTATACGTACCACATATGGTATTAACGAATCAAATCACTTTGAGGGGGCGGTAGTCCGCACTTCCTTAAATGAAGATATCGCGTTTACCCATTAATGGAAACCATAAAGGTATGCCCAAAATGAAAAATAAAGAATATTAAGGAAATAATAAACATATTATATATCATATATAAATATAGTGTCATCTTAATGGACACCTTTGAAGGTGTTTAAATAATGTTGAACAATCATCGTTTCGGGAGGCCGAAATTCGCCATCCACGGAAACAATATGTTCTTTAACCATTAGATGTAGGTGTGTGAAAGTGTAGCTTGAATACTTCTTATAACAACATCCTAGTATATTGATGATACTGTATTTGTTACAAAAGAAATGAATAAAAAGAGTTTAGGGGGTTGGAGAAGCAAAATAAAACAAAAGTACTCAAGTGAAGACATTACCTTAAAATCGGGTAACTCCCTTTGGTTTGAGCTCAAAGGCTTCCTTGGGAAGACTTATGCCCAAAGTGAGGCTTCAAAGAGTAAGAGAGTGAAGTGGAGAGACAAAATAGGCAGAGGTTGGCCGAGCCAAAGGCTTTGGGAGTGTGGGTAAGGAGGTAGGGGTGGGGGTGGGGGCCTTTTATAAGAGGAGAGGAGGGGCACTCTTGTAAAGTTACAAAATGTTACTTTATTTTCAAAAGAGTTTCGGATTTTAAAGGTCCCACATTGATGTATTTCGAGGCTAAGGTGATAAGGGTTCGAAATACACTCATCCAATAGGTTTTGGACATGTGTAAGTCTTAGATATTACATTATCTTTCAATTTTATTTAAATCGTTAAATAATGAGGTCATCGCTGCATTATTATGATGTCATAAATAATTTAATTTATTTAATGTCTAAAAAATATAAAAAAAATAATATGATGTAGTAAATATTTTTAGCTTCCCAACTAATATTTATAGTTAAAAATATGATTTGTATAACCCCATGTAAAAATTGTTTTAGTAAAACATTTCATGTTTGTCTCGTTTTTACTTTAACTTTAAATAAAAAGATATTAATGTCATTTTCCAACCAAAGTGGCTTCATGGGGTCCCCAAGTTGACCCATGGGTTATCTTGGTCGGCCATGAAACATCCAATGAGTTTAGTACATGTGTCAAGTTCATTTTATATTATTAAAACATTATTTTTACCTTAAACTACACTAATTACCTCTAATCGCGATTAAAAACTTAATAAGTTACTATTCACCAAAAAATTATTCTTATCCCATTGAACCACATTTTACTCCTTAATGACAACCATGTATGTCGGATTTTTGAAATTCAAAACACAAAGATGGCAAATTTTCATTTAAACGGAAAAATCAGTTTTTATAAGTACAACTTAGTGGTTTCACTATTCATCAAAAATTGAAGTTTTTCAGAAAAATCCCAAAAATTCACCCTAAGCTATATTTGATATTCCGAATTCAAAAATGAAGTCTATTTTACAAAATTCAAAACATATAAGTCACATTAATTAATTTAATAATTAATTCCCGCTGTCAGATCAAATAGCGTGTTTTTATGAAACAATAAGTATCAAAAGATTGACACTGGTTTAAGTCTGATTTCAAAGTGAAATTAATTCCAACGACCACTATTGGATTTAATGGTAAAAATATATTCTAATTTAACTTTAAAACCAATTCAAAAGATAATCTAATCATATAAATAAATTAGATTAAAAAGTGGTTTTGAATTAAAATACAACATTTTACACTATTCATTTAAAAAAAAGAACTTTATCGGAAAGATACCAAAAATTTACACAAAGTAAATTTTGATGTCCCAATTCTTAAGAAGAGTTTTATTTGGTCCAAAAGGATGTATAAGAGTGAACAAAACTATATTTAATGACGGTTCTCCATCAAAAGGCGATAAGTGAACATTTAGTGAAAACTAGGGCATATACGCCTAAAATCGAATTATTTCCGTATTTTATGCCTTTATCTTTTATTGGATAAATGTAAAAACATTAAAAAACATATATAATCATATTTTAGTTATTTCTATCCATTCCCTCCAACACAACGGCTACATGTTAACTACCATTTAAAATAATATAATTTTATTATTAGAGTGCAACGTAAGATTCCCAAGAAACTCGTTGTTGCGTGTTGGGTACGCCATCGAGCATAGCATCCCCTTTAAATTCATATTAATATTTTATTCACAAATATGGATAAATATGAAAATTTCATATTCTTTATTTACCTGGGGTGTTACATCCTTCCCCCCTTTTGGGAATTGCGTCCTCGCAATTTTAAAATTGCGCTTGGAAACATCCTTGAAAGTCCCACATCGGAACAAGAGTCGGTAAAACAATCACTTTAGAATAAAGAAATATAAGTACAGAGGTCACCCGAGTTAACCCATACTAGGACTCCATGTAGGAAAACATGGACATGGAGGAGAAAACATAGGGTCATGTTCTTGAGGGAGAGTGATAGTAAACATGTCTAGGAGAAAGTTAACCATAAGAAAATCACAAACTTGTGATGGGTTAAACGGTATTCGATTACCCAGTAGGAAAAGTTAATAGACAACATTTTTGTTTTAAGTTACTTTTTATTGAGGAATTTATTCATAAGGAAACATAATCACTTATCATGTTGACTTTCAACTGTTACTAGATTCCTTAATCAAACTCGTATTTTTTTTCAAAAGATGAGTATTTAGGGAGACTTGTTCGCATTAAGAGTACTATAATCAACTTATAGAGAGTCACCTAATCCAAAAAAGAGAACTATATACTTCCCATGTCTTTATACTTTAACCAAAACCAAAACCAAAAAGGTTAGTACAAGATCAGATAATCTAGAAAAGGATAACCCTTTATAAAAAGAAAATCTATTCTTAATCTCCAAAATTTGTCCAACAAAACCCAAAGTTCAACGAGGACCATTCTATAATAAATTTGTCCATAAAATTCTTCAAAGTAAACCAAACTAATATTGAAACCCAAATATTTGAAGGATTTAGTCACATAGTCTTCCAAGTTAAATCGTAACATTTATCTCCAAACAACATCAGTTGCTCCTAAAGTCTTGTATTGAAAAGTAATTAACCTAATCACATATCCTCTATGATAGGTTAATCATTTTCATAAATAACCCAAAATCAACTTACTCTTAATTCATAAAATCATATAACTAAAAAGAATCAGTCAAACTAACCAGGGACTTCACGTAGTCCTGTGATAGGTGATAAATACCAGTCGCACTTTGGTTGTGGGTTCGATTCCCGCAGCTTTGTCCGACGTGACGGGTTGTCACACGGTCTGTGTGTTGTCATTTTTCCAAAACTATATAATTCTTAAATAATTCCCCAAAAAGAGATAAAATCATCAAAAATGATCATAACATATTTTAACCTCAATTTTATCTCATGCCTTTCATTTTCCAGCATATCATATAATAACCCATAATTACTTCAAAAGTAAGGATCATATAAACTCTAATGGTTACCTTTATAATTATTACCTGAACTTCCACATGGATTGGTCATCTCGTACATGATGCATTAAAGATCATACCAAGGTTCAAGTGGTTGATCATGACTCCTTGATAGTTGGTTTAGAACAACCACGAGTTTCCTCATTGAATCCCCCATTTCATCCAGTCTCTTAATCAAAGAACCACCACAGTTTCCTTCAAACCAATTGTAACTTTGGTGCCTGCTAGATCCATCCATTCACTAAAAATAGAAATGTCAATGTGAGTATATCAACAAAACCATCATGTACTAATGAGGGAGGTAAACACTAAGATACACTTACTCATTCACTTTATCTAAAACTAGGACTCTTTCTGAAATCCTAACCATTATGGTAATGTCACTTATGCTTAAAGAATACCCTAACCTCTAAAGTTATCTAAAACAACCTTTGATACCAACTATAAGGCCCCAGCCTTAAACCTTACTTAATCTTGAGTAATTACAAGATTACACATTGAGGATCTTTTCAGGTTTAGAGTTTTAGATAATTAGATCATGAAGCTTGCATTACATTCCACATTTAAACAAAGTGGTTACATAAAAGAGTATTCATTCTTCCCATCAACGGAAACATATTGAAAATAAAACATGGATTCTTTCTTGACACATCCTTGACACTATCATCACATCATGTACCTTTCCCTTGACCTGTGAAAAACATTTCAAAAACTTGGGATGAGCATAAAAAGCTCGGTAAGGGTTATAAAAATATGGAAAGGAAACATGAGTTCATATATACATAAGAATGAAATCATACTTTACCCATAAAATATAGGCACTTTAACATACCTCATCAAACCATGAATAAATCATAGAAAACATGAGACATAAAGGTAACTTGAGGCATTCATAACATTCTTGTGTAGGGAGTAACCCTCTTGGTTACGTTTGGAATACTCATCACAGTATATTCCCTAAATCTCTTTGGAGAAACCTTAACGTTTTACTCCTTCGCGTTACCCAATGCATTGGAGAGCTATATCGGGCTCACCCGCCCTTATTTTATCACGTAACCACCCGTCTTCATAATAATGCCCAAGAACCTCAACATAATCGTATCACATAAAACATGCATAAAGGAAACATAACATTTCCACCTTTCAATCACAAGATATCAGTACAACACATTGATATAAAAACATTATGAAAACCATTTTCAATACCATAATAAAAGAAAAGTAAAACATGGTTTTTATTTTTCTTTTAAAAAAAAGGTATGGCTTGTAGAGGAAGCCGAAATTCAAATAATGTTCACGGTGGTGGAGAAGTCGTTGTCGCCGCATACGTATGACAAAAAACATTCCCTTTTGTCGTTTAGTAAAATGCTTCGTATAAAAAATATTCCTTTTGGATAAACGTAAAAGTCAAAGGGTTTTATACACCGTATAAAAGAAGGTTGTGTATAAAAAAAATATGCCTCAATGAAAGGAGATTGAGACGAAGTCCTATACAAAGATGGTATCCTTGGATTAAGGATAAATCAATTACATAATTATGTGTGACAAACTAATACACCCAATATAAGTGGATATTAAGTGTAAAACAATCAGAGGTTATTCACACATATTCATAGAACGACATATTCAAGGAGTACAAGCTTATCCCAAAGAATCGAAATTGTGTTAAGAAGTTCCCTTGCAATAATTAGACAGCCTAACGGCGTCACTTCAAAATTCAGAAAAAGAGTTGATGAGAGATAAAAAGGGTATCTCATCACTTGGACATAAAATTTACATCAATAAGGATATATAAGAATATATCCCAAAATAATATTATGTGAATTAAAAGACATAACAAAATAAGTCTTTTAAAAAGAGGAGGGTGAAAGGTTCCCTTACCGACTTGGGTATCTTTCAAAACATACACCCCATGAAAGAAGGACAATAAATCATTGATGTAAATACTCATAAATGAAATTATATTACACAAAGAGTAGAATAATGGGCAGTACATACACCACTCAAAGGAAATTGTGGCAAATGTAGCATAAATCTCACGGGAATAAAAGTGAGATGCAAAATCCCTTATGAAAACTCGGCAGCCTAACGGCGCCACATAAAACTTACAAAAATGGATTGATGAGATCAAATAGGGTATCTCATCATATTAACTTAAAGTTTATAGAAAGAGGAATATAAAAGAACATCCCCCAACAAAACAAAGAGGATCTTAAAAGAAGTGACATAAAGGAGAGTACTTAAAAAGAAAGAGAGAGGTTAGATCTCTTACGAAAATTCGGCAGCCTAACGGCGCCACTCAAAACTTCCAAAATGGATTGATGAGAGAGAATAGGGTCTCTCATCACATGAAAATAAAAAATTACAGTAAGTGTGATATAAAATAACATCCCAATAACAAGAAATATGAGCTTTATAGGGAATGACATAAAAGAGTGTACTTAAAAAGAAAGAGAGGAGTAAGATCCCTTACCTCAAGTCCAACTTGTCTTGTTCGTTTCTTTATATTCCTGGATAATAAACTTTGGTCAATTAATAATTGCCTAATTACCTCATTTAGAGATTATTATTCAGTTCATATCACATAATATAATGTTATAATAATTGTTTAATAATGTTAGTTCATATCAGACGTTTTTGCCGATGTTTGGTACATGAGTCAAAAATGAACTTGTTTGAAAAAAGATTGCCCATGTAGTTATAAGTAAATAATTTCCAGAATAGTATTAATTATTAAGATATCATATATATCCAGTAAATATTCATTTCATACTATTCCATATCATTTGGAGATAAAAACGAAAGGCACCGTTCATGGAGACGGTAGGTCATACGTACGCATGAACGCTACTTTCATTTTTTGTCATATTAATGGAATTAAAACAAAATGAGATATATATATGTATGTTATAATTCCATAATGATATCCATAATTTTGATGTAATATATTACATATATATCCATTATATATATGTACTTATAGTATTACATAACATTTTGAGATAAGAAATGAAATGTACCGTTCATGGAGACGGTAAGCCGTACGTACGCATGAACGCTACTTCCATTTCTATTTCATATTTAATGGAATTAAAACATAATGATACATAATAGTATTTTAATTCTAGTATGGTATCATATATAATATCATTAAATATATCCTTTATATGTACCACATATGGTATTAACGAATCAAATCACTTTGAGGGGGCGGTAGTCCGCACTTCCTTAAATGAAGATATCGCGTTTACCCATAATGGAAACCATAAAGGTATGCCCAAAATGAAAAATACATAAGCTTAAGGAAATAATAAACATATTATATACCATATATAAATATAGTTTCATCTTAATGGCCACCTTTGAAGGTGTTAAAATAATGTTGAACAATCATCGTTTCGGGAGGCCGAAATTCGCCATCCACGGAAACAGTATGTTCTTTAACCATTAGATGTAGGTGTGTGAAAGTGTAGCTCGAATACTTATTATAACAACATCCTAGTATACTGATGATACTGTATTTGTTACAAAAGAAATGAATAAAAAGAGTTTAGGGGGTTGGAGAAGCAAAATAAAACAAAAGTACTCAAGTGAAGACATTACCTTAAAATCGGGTAACTCCCTTTGGTTTGAGCTCAAAGGCTTCCTTGGGAAGACTTATGCCCAAAGTTAGGCTTCAAGGAGTAATAGAGTGAAGTGGAGAGACAAAATGGGCAGAGTTTGGCCGAGCCAAAGGCTTTGGGAGTGTGGGTAAGGAGGTAGGGGTGGGGGCCTTTTATAAGAGGAGAGGAGGGGCACTCTTGTAAAGTTACAACATGTTACTTTATTTTCAAAAGAGTTTCGGATTTTAAAGGTCCCACATTGATGTATTTAGAGGATAAGGTTATAAGGGTTATAAATCCACTCATCCAATAGGTTTTGGACATGTTTAAGTCTTAGATATTACATTATCTTTCCCTTTTATTTAAATCGTTAAATAATGAGGTCATCGCTGCATCATTATGATGTCATAAATAATTTAATTTATTTAATGTATAAAAAATATAAAAAAAATCCTATGATGTAGGAAAGATTTTTAGATTTCCAATTAATATTTATAGTCAAAAATATGATTTGTATAACCCCATGTAAAAATTGTTTTAGTAAAACATTTCATGTTTGTCTCATTTTTACTTTAACTTTAAATAAAAAGATATTAATGTCATTTTCCAACCAAAGTGGCTTCATGGAGTCCCCAAGTTGACCCATGGGTTGTCTTGGTTGGCCATGACACATCCAATGAGGTTAGGACATGTTTCAAGTTCATTTTATATTATTAAAACATTATTTTTACCTTAAACTACACTAATTACCTCTAATCGCGATTAAAAACTTAATAAGTTACTATTCACCAAAAAATTATTTTTATCCCATTGAACCATATTTTAATTCTTAATGACAACCATGTATGTCGGATTTTTGAAATTCAAAACACAAAGATGGAAAAATTTCATTTAAATGGAAAAATCAGTTTTTATAAGTACCACTTAGTGGTTTCACTATTCTTCAAAAATTGAAGTTTTTCAGAAAAATCCCAAAAATTCACCCTAAGCTATATTTGATATTCCGAATTCAAAAATGAAGTCTATTTTACAAAATTCAAAACATATAAGTCACATTAATTAATTTAATAATTAATTCCCTCTGTCAGATCAAATAGCGTGTTTTTATGAAACAATAAGTATCAAAAGATTGACACTGGTTTAAGTCTGATTTCAAAGTGAAATTAATTCCAACGACCAATATTGGATTTAATGGTAAAAATATATTCTAATTTAACTTTAAAACCAATTCAAAAGATAATCTAATCATATAAATAAATTAGATTAAAAAGTGGTTTTGAATTAAAATACAACATTTTACACTATTCATTTAAAAAAACTTTATCGGAAAGATACCAAAAATTTACACAAAGTAAATTTTGATGTCCCAATTCTTAAGAAGAGTTTTATTTGGTCCAAAAGGATGTATAAGAGTGAACAAAACTATATTTAATGACGGTTCTCCATCAAAAGGCGATAAGTGAACCTTTAGTGAAAACTAGGGCATATACGTCTAAAATCGAATTATTTCCGTATTTTATGCCTTTATCTTTTATTGGATAAATGTAAAAACATTAAAAAACACATATAATCATATTTTAGTTATTTTTATCCATTCCCGCCAATACAATGGCTACATGTTAACTACCATTTAAAATAATATTATTTTATTATTAGAGTGCAACATAAGATTCCCAAGAAACTCGTTGTTGTGTGTTGGGTACGCCATCGAGCATAGCGTCCCCTTTAAAGTCATATTAATATTTTATTCACAAATATGGATAAATATGAAAATGTCATATTCTTTATTTACCTGGGGTGTTACAGGTCCTTTCCACTAAAATACTCAAATGACTGAGTATTCTGAATCTAGTAGTAAGGGCTACTAGATTTTGAGAAAATAGTGGGAGATATTTAATGATTTAATCGGTAATGACTAATCAGTAATCAAAATAAAAGTAATAATATTATAGATTTTGTTTTTTTTTTGTAGAAAATGGAAATCAACACCAAAAGTAAACTATTATAACTATTGGACAAAGATTATGTCCAAACTAGCATGAATTTCCAAAAATAGTATAGGCACTTACACAAAGTACTACGATATCAAAAATTCAAGGTGTCTGTATCCCCAATACTTGTTAAGAATCCTCGGGATGTGATGGTAATAAAAATGATTATAGGATACTCATGAATGATTCATATGATGGTTACGTAATAATTTTATCATCAATATTCGATGTGAGTTTTGGATACAAGATCAGAACATTGATGATTTCACATGTTGTCTCATATCCAAGAAGCTAGCAAAGAAAAAGTGAAGTGAGATATGAATTGGTGATGATTATAATAGTTACGTGTAAATATGAAAGATGTATCATGATCTTTCAATAAATCCCATTATTATATCTTTATCACCCATTTACTTCATTTTCATTTAAGATTACAAAACTATTATCATAGAGAAAACATATCATTACCTTTTGAGTAAGGTTCACTAAGTATATAAGAACTTAAATAAAGTTTTAGTTCTTATGGTGAAAAGGTTGAAAAAAATGTGAAAAGGCCAATGGAAAGTGTGATGCCAAAGTAACCTTCATAATTTCCTTCAATATAATAGGTTGGTTATTATATAGGAGGTTATTTACTTCACATAAGTCTATAGAAGTTTAGATGCAATGAAATGAATTGAAGAAGCAAGTGGTCACCTCTTCATGTATATTCATCAATTTTATGTAAAGTTTTTGTAATAATTTTAGGGTATTGAATACAATATCCCTACCACATATGTGTATTTTAATACATTAATCAAGTAAGTAAAGAAATTTTATAATAATTAAGGTGTGTTCTCCATGCAATTGAGAAATGGTGGTTCCTAAGTCACTGGTGAGAAGTACACAACTTCTATATTTCCAAGTTCATTGATTCTAGTTGAACATGTTTAGTATCACCAAAACATTTATCTCATGTTTCCATTGGATATAAGGAGACATTATTTGAGTTTTGTAATAAATGTAGTTTTTGGTGTTTAATACTCAACTAATGGTTTAGTGATACTTGAATCATTGTCAATAAAATATTAATATAAAATGTAAGATGTGTATACCAAATTGTGGAAAGATGATTTCTTTTCAAGAAGAACTAATTAGTTTTCAAATATATAACTAGTATGGTTTTAAAATATTTTGAGTTAAACACCTTAGGTATTATCGACACTTATACTTATTTATTTTAGAAAAATAAACCTTTATAAATAAAGGTAATCTATAACAATTTTATAATTAGTTCGTCTAGAGAGCATGAACTATTACAAGGATAATCTAGTGGTAAATATACATAATAATATTCCTTTTAAGTGATTTGAAAGTGAAGTATGGTTCAAGTATGATAAGAAGATATGATCTGTTTCGGGTCCGTGTGCCGAAGAGTATCTTGACCAAGCATTAATCGATCAATTCAATGTAGCATGGAGTAATTCATAAATGCACATTACCATATACACATTAAAGAAATGGTTCTAATAAGGAAGATCAATGATGAGTTTTACATGTTAAAATTCATTAATAAAATGTAGCCTAGAGTAATTATGAAACACTCATTTCTTTATATACATTAGAGTCATGAAGAAAGTAAAAAAGGGGCCTCAATATTAAAACTAATATAAATTGAAAAAACTTGCATTATTTTTCGAGTGATGCTTCACATATAACAACATGATCTTATAACCACATTCTTACCATCATGAAAAATGGATATCATATGAGTTATAGTATGATGGAAATCTATTATGTCATAATAACATGTGCTTAGATGCAAAGAGTTTTTTATGGATATAAACAAACTTTCATCAAGAAAATAAAATAGTCCATCGCAATTAATATCCTAAAGTTCTAAGGATATTACATAAATCTCTAAGATATAAAAGTTATATTCAATTAATAGACTATATTTATATAAAAGGGTCCACATCTCTATTTGAGATAGTGGTATCAAGATTGAATTGGGTTTATTAAATGCCTAAGATGCACAAATAGTTGAAATAGGAACAAGTTACACAAGAGTGTGTAGAAAAATAATGTTCTAGATACACATACTATATAAGAAAAATAAAACCATTTAAATGGTTTAGTTTTCACCAAGGTCGATGATACATTATTCATTGAAAATAAGGAATCATATAAGTAATAAGTAAATAGAAATAAGATAATATTGATAGGTTGAATTAAAATTCAATAATGGATTACATGTATCAAATAATAGGGTCTTATTATTTTGAATATCATAGTGGGTATTCAAGTAAAACTATGCATGGATAGTGAAAATGTGGTATCAATATGTCTTGATTGGTAACACCAAGTTTTTATTCCTAAATTAATTATAATTTTACTTGTCATAACTACTTTATTTGATCATTTTATTGAGTATTGGATTTCAATACCACCAATCGTGGAAGGTATCTATACAAAACAGTCATAAAGGGATGGTGACATCATAGAATTCCAATAATGGGTGTAAGTTACAAAAAATCCAGTTTAATATTAAAGTAATAAAAAAGATCATAGAATATTCATTTGAAATTAATTTTTTCCATGTCTATAAGTTCTTAGTCGGAGCTCTATTGTTTTATAAGTAAAATATGTTTGATAACATTTAGAAAACATATATTGGTCTTACAAGTTGGTTAAGACCACAATGAAAGTAACTCTCAAGAGATTGACTTAAAGTGCCAACCTAATTTCTAGGGAATGATATCTAATGAGGTTGATCTAATAGTTTCTTATACCGATTAAAAGTACATATACTAACATGGTATTGATAAAATACAATTTGGGATAGTTTTAGAGAGGATTATAACCAATGTCACATGACATAAATATCTACAAGTAGACATGTATAGGACATAGGAGGATATCATTGTGGTGATTTGAATTATGTATGCTTTTATGATGGATTAATAACATATTTCATGATATGTATAAGAATTTATATTTCCAACATAACAATAAAAAAACATATGGGGGTGGCTTGACCCGACAGACTACAAAATAAAAGAATTAAAAAGTCACTTTTTAAAAAATTTTAAAAAAAAGGAAGGTCTCTTGTCTTCTTCCTCGTGTGACTCACGAATGCCTCCTCCTGGAGACCCACCCACTCACCACCTCTTTTTCCTGTAGCCATGTTCTCCTACCTCAGTAGTCATCAGCCTCCACCTCATCAGACACCCATCAGCCACCATGGTTCCCTACCGTCGGTCCGCTCACCAAAGCCAATCGCTGCATCGGATCATGTGACTGCCTTCAGCCACCATTCGCCCCCCCTCTGTGACGCATGGACTCCACTCGATCAGACCTTGTTTTCCTAACCAAATTGAAATTTTTCTTCCCTATAGTACATTTTCCCCTGTCACACCCCTTATGGCCTTACCTCATCTGGCTCGGATCCCCAAAACTCTACCCCACTGCCTGGTGTTTCCACCATCGTCTGGTTCCCTCACCGACACCACCACCCATCGGTTGTCCAACACTACCCCTATCAAGGTGATTGAATACCCCTTCCTCATTTTTACCCTACCCGGATTGGGATACTCGTAGATAAACTAGGTTCTAACTACCTGGTATGGTCTTGTATGGGCCTAGGCATGTCTGTCTAGCCTGAAACGAGTTAGGGGAGGACCGTCTAGCCCTAAATAGCCATGCACAAGATCTTCCCAACATAAAATTGGCATGTGCTAGATTGGACTGACCCCCAATGGCCATGGGTGGGATTTTGGGGACCTGGAAAAAACTTAAAATATCCAATATTAATTTATTAATATTTGGAATTTAAAAAATTAAAAATTTAATATTCTAAAAAATTAATTTAATTTTGGAAAAAAATTAAATTACTAATGGGATTTAACTAAATTAAATTATATTAATTAATATAATTCATTTAATTTATTAAATTCTCTTGAACTTAATTTATTACATTTTACTTTTTATCACGCTTTTAATTTACTCATACATTGGCCTTGAGCCGTGACTGACAATGCATGTCTGGGTTTATTTTATTTAATTATTTATTACTTGTGTGTGATGAATTTAATATTTAATTAATTTTGATGATGGTATTCACATTTTATTTTTCATTTTAATATGTATAAGAGTCTACTCATCCATAAATTATATTTTTTTATATACATTACGCTTCCAAATACACCATCGCATGTGTGCGGGTATATTTGTACTATTAATGATGACGATGTAAAACATGGACCATGCCGAGAGGAGGTGGTATACCAGAAAAGAAGTGAAAAGACTATATTAAGGGTGTGTTGTATCATGAGTCAATACCTAACTAAGGTATGATTCCTCTAGGTCAAAGTTGATCCATTGAGTTAAAATGGATTAACCAATATTAGATTCTCAAGTCTAGTCACATAATTTGTTTCATTTATTCATTATTTATTATTATATACATTTTCATGTCTGTGGGAAATACATAAAATAATAGATATAAAAAAATTCATAAAGACATGATGAATGTATTATATTAATACATTTTCAGTTCTGAACATGAAAACATAGTATGAACATATTTAATATAAAAGGATTACATTCGTGGAAAATATTAATAACACCTCAAGAAATATTAAGTTGCAAATTCCTTCTGTCATTTGAATTTGAACATAACCAGGTGTATGGGGTGATCATCATCCCTAGTTGAGGGTGCCTTCTACTACTATGGAGTTCTTATGAGAGTGATGGGTTGACTTAACTAACGATGGTAGCAAAGAAGTATCCATATCTAGCTTGTTGCATCCTTATAGGCAAGCATTTAGTAAATCATGTTAATTAATTTAAAAGTTGGGACTTAACTCAATAGGCCAATGGGATGTGAGTAAATTTGGTTGGTTGGTCAAATGGATAACTTGAAACTCTCCGAGTAGTGGCATCACTACTTCAAAATATGCCATTAACAGCGCTAAAAATGGAATTTAACAGTGCTATAAAAGCGTTGACTACTAGAGTGAGATTAAAAAGTATGGTCTTTTATCAGTGTTAAATAGGAACTAATAAAGGGGTCCTTTATCAGTGATTTTAGAAGAGCTGATAAAGGGGCATACTGTAGTATGTTGCAATAGCACACTATAGCACCAATTTAGTGTACTGTAATAGTACACTGCATCACCAAAAACACCATGAAATCAGAAAAATCAGGTATGAATATATTATTTAAATGAAATAAAATTTACAGCACAAATACAATAAAAAAAACTATATTATAGACATTTTAAACATTGGTTTATATAATTAAAAAAGTAAAAATTATTACATACATTCAAAAATAGAATTCTTCCTTTGTCTTTTGGTTCTAACCCTTACTCGAGAAAAAAACACTGATATAAGAAAAAAAATTATCATGTTAGTAATAATATAAAGAAATAATTTAACATAAAGTTTCAATTTTAAACTAAACTTTGAGTGATAACAGGAATATTGTGTATCAGATTGAGTTGTGGTTGATTCTTTCACATCACACCATTTCTTGTTCATCTTCAATCGTTATCTATATGAAAACTAATTAAATAATTGTAAGATAAAAATTATGAGAAAATTAAATAATTAATTGAAGATATAATAATGAGAACAATATAGGCTTATTTTCTTGGTTTTGGCAATGTGATGTACATTTTAAACTAAAATGACACTTATATATTGAAAAGACACAGTTTGAGTTATACAGGTCACACTGTGCATCAGATTGAGGTGTGGCTGATTCTTACACATCTCAAATGACTTATAGATCATTTTACTAAAGTATCAAAACAATACAAATGTGTTTCCTCGATTTTGAGTATGTCACTTGTTTTTTTATTAAAATGTCATTTTAAACTGGAAACATGCATTTTGACTCATACCAATCACATCATGTATCAGTTTTATGTGAGATTGATTCCTACATATCAAAAATAAATTATGTATTGATGTCATAAATTATCAATAAAATATGAGCGTGTTTTCTTTTTTTTAGTGAGTGACACTCTTTAAAGTAAAATGTTGATTTTAAACTGATAAAGGAACACATTGAGTCATAGCGAGCACATCGTGTATCATATTGAGGTGAGGATGATTCATACATGTAACAAATGACTTAAGGATCATTTTCATAAAATATAAAAATAATAAGAATGTTTTTTCTCGGTTTTGAGTAGGTCAATTGTCCTTTTTACTAAAATTGATTTCAATTTTAAATAAAAAGATGCACTTAGAGTCATACCGGTCACATTGTGTGTAATATTGAGGTGTGTATGATTCCTAAACATCAAAAATGACTTATGGATCATTTAACTAAAATATAAAAAAAACTGGGCTATGTTTTCTTGGTTTTCAGTAGGTTAGTTATCCTTTTTAATAAAATTGATGTAAATTTTAAATAGAAATACATAGTTGGAGTCATATAGGTCACACCATTCATCATATTGAGGTTATAATGATTTATAAATATTAAAAATGACTTATGGATCATTTCCCTAAAATATTAAAACAATCTGAATATTTGTTTCTCGGTTTTGAGTAGGTCAGTTGTCCTTTTTACTAAAATTGATGTCAATTTTAAATAAAAAGACACTCTTGAAGTCATATCCATCACACCGTGCATCATATTAATGTGAGGATGATTTTTACATTTCAAAAATGAAATATGTATCATTTCAATAAAATATCAAAACTATATGAATGTATTTTCTTAGTTTTGAGTAGGTCAGTTGTCCTTTTTACTAAATTTGATGTCAATTTTAAATAAAAAAAATCACTTGGAGTCATAACTGTCACATCATGCATAAAATTGAGGTGTGGATGATTCCTACATGTCCCAAATTTATTATAAGTCGTTTTTATAAAGTATCAAAGCAATCCAATTGAATTTTCTTGGTTTTGAGTACGTCACTTATCTTTTTTACTAAAATTTAATTTGAAAATGGAAACACACATTTTGACTCATATCGATCACATCGTGTATCAGTTTAATGTGAGACTGATTCATACACATAAAAAATAACTTATGAATAAATTTCCTAAATTATAAAGAAAAATCATAGCGTGTTTTCTCTATTTTCAGTGATTGATATTTTTTGAACTAAATTGTTGATTTTAAAATGATAACGATAACATTAAGTTATACTGGGAACATCATGTATCGAATTGAGGTGAGGATGATTCTTACACATCAAAAATGATTGATGGATCATTTCCCTAAATTATAAAAACAATACTAATGTTTTTCATTGGTTTTGAGTAGGTAAGTTAACCTTTTTATTAAAATTGATGTCAATTTTAAATAAAAAGACACACTTGGAGTCATACCAGTCACACCATGCATCGAATTGAGGTGGGTATGATTCCTATATGAATTATGGATAATTTTTATAAAGTATCAAAACAATATGAATGTGTTTTATTGGTTCTGAGTATGCCACTTTTTTTTATAAATGTCATTTTAAACTGAAAACATGCACTTTAACTCATAACGATCACATCGTGTATCAGTTTGATATTAGACTAATTATTACATGTCACAAATGACTTATGAATCTATTTCCTAAATTATCAAGAAAATATAAGCATGTTTTCAATGTTTTTAGTGAGTGAAATTTTTTTAACTAAATTGTTGATTTTAAACTGATAACGGACACATTGAGTCATAACAGTCACACTGTGCATCAAATTGAGGTTTATCTAATTCCTACACATCCCAAATTACTTATGGATCATTTAACTAAATTATTAAAATAATTGGAATATATTTTCTCAGTTTTGAGTATGTTAGTTGCCTTTTCCTGATAAATTAATGTCATTTTTAAATAAAAATAAACACTTGGATTTATACCGGTCACACTATGTGTTGGATTGAGGTTCGGCAGATTCCTACACATCTCAAAGTCTAAAAAATCCTAACTAATGTTGCTACCATATTTCCATTTTCTTTCTATGTTGAACTTCCAATATTGCATATATATTGAATTGATGTTCTTAGATGAAAAACCCTTTCTTATTATTGAAATTCAGAAGAGCAGAGGAAGATCATGTTCCCATTATATCATGAGAAGTCACCACAATAGGAAAATGAGCTTCCTCTACTCTTTTGGCTTTCAACAATGAAAAATATTTTTTGGATAACAATATTGAATCAACATAAAGTGTTGGTAGTTCAACAAAAAAAATGAAAATGGAAAATGCGATAACATTAATGGAAAGAAACATTTTATCTATTTTGTGGCTTATTGTAGATAGTTGAAAGAAAAATATGACTTCCCATAAGATTTTTGAAAAAAAATAAACAAGTATTAGATAAAAATGATACGGAAATTAACATACAAATATTATATAAAATGATAATAAAATTAATTAAATAAGTAGTAATAATTCACCTTTTTTCTAATGGTTGTATGCATTCTTGATGAATTTCCTTTTTATTATCTCATTTGTGGGATCAGAGTTCAATCCATCATGAACATGAGCAGCTTCGAACAAACCACCCCAACTCAAACAAAAGAATCCACCTGTATGGGAAAAAAATTATTATATGAGTAATAATAAAAATAAATAAATTAAAAATAAATATGAAACAATACATTAATTCTATGGATAATCATTTTACTATAAAAACATTTTTGACCATAGGGACATACTAATGGTAAATAAATAATGATGATAAAAAAATCAAATATATCTCACCAAAAAATCAATCAATGAGTGAGGAGGATGAGGAGAAAATAATATATCTTGGATTGAAACTTTGAATCATCTAGGAGAAAGTAGATATATCCTATTAGGTTCATAAAATATTCATTTTGTACAATATATAAATAAATACACATAAGATATTCATTATCAAAGGTGAAAGTTATAGATAATTATAATAAGGGAAATTCAAATTTTTATTCTTTTAAATAATTTCAGTATGGTTTGAAGAAAATGGGTAATTAAATTTAAGAAAATAATTACTCCATTATGGTATGTGTTATCCTCTGAATTCATCGAAAGGTGAAAGTTGTAGACAATTTTCATCCTCATCAGCTTATCTTCTAAACAATTATCATTGAATTTTTTTGTTTAGAACTCATCCTCCATCTCTTGTGTACATTAACCTATGTCTCTATAAATACTCAAAGAAGTAGTCATCCATATGATGACTACTACTCAGAGTAGTAAAAGAAACATAAAAGAGATGGGGGATGACTCCCAAACTAAAAAATTGGAATAATAACTATTAGGGAGATGAAACTGATGAGGATGACATTTGTACTCCATTGTGTTCTCTAAAAGGGGAAATGAATCCCATTTATGAGAATTACATGGATTGAAATCAGAGATTCCTAAGGGTGGAACCAAAAGGCAATGTTAAATAATGATCTGTTTTTAGATGGACTAAAGTAAAATATACATAGTTTTTATTAGATTTGTGATGAAAGAAATGAATTGATTTTTAAGAAGTATTGATGAGTGGGTTATCATTTCAGAGATGGCTATATTTTTACAAAGGTATATAAAACTAGCCAAACCATTTTTTGATTTGGGGTTGGTAAAAATTTATGGTAATTATGTTTAAAGGAGGAAATTGATTTGTGGTAGTGAAAAATTGGTCATATTAGATAATGATACAATTAAATACTGACATAAAAAGGGTGGGTTGAGATGTTTTTATGATGACAAGATAAAATTGATAGATATTTTTTACTAATTAGAATGGGGATATTGTTGATAATTAAAATAATGATGAAACATTGGAGGAAATTAATATTGAATTGAGTAAAATAGGAGAGAGCACATGGGACTGAGGTAGACTCAAAATAAGACATCTATGGTGAGGAAAATGAAGAGGTATTATCAACTATAATAAATAAAATCAAGGATAAAATTAATGAATAAAATTTCATTGGTGATCAGATAGTTTCAATGAAAAATTAGAGTAAGACATAATATTTAAGGATTGGATAGAGAACAATGTAATTTTTTTGTGGATCATTTGAGGTATGATATCGATATGTCTATGATTAGTGAAACATTTTCCTGGGTTTATATAAGAATCAAGGAAATAATAGAACATTAATTTCTCAATCAAAATATGAAAAGATGTTCCTGAGTGATTTGTAATAGAATATTTCAAACCAATGACAACACCTACCGCTATATGGATGATTTTTTCAAAAGTTAACGATTAAAAAGATGTATATGTCATGGAATATAGGTATTATAAGCCTATTATACCTCACAACAACATGAACCAACATTGGGTTTGATATATTTGTAGTCTCACAGCACCAGTGTTGTCCCAAGGAGAGCCACATGTTATCAGGGAAGACGATACTTCAATATATCTAAAAAATAATGAATTTTGGGTTATTTTATTATAGGATAGTGCAACTGGAGTTGTTGGGATACATGGATGTGTGATGAGAAGGTTCATTTGATAACTGAGGGAAATTAGAGATATCAAAAACCAGGGATTCGTTCGAGCCTTGGTTTCATTTGACCCTTGAATCGCTATAGCCTTGGATTTGAGCCTTGGAATAGTTGGAGCCTTGATTCTAGTCTAGATTCAACCTTGGATTCGACAAAAAGGGTCATCGGTAGTAGGAGGATTCTATAGAGACCTTCAGATATCGTGATATGGTACATGATGGTTAGGGTTCTTAAAATAAATCAAGAGACTTTTTATCATCGCTTCCAAAAAAGTGCTAATAAAGATACCTTTTATCAGTGCTAATTTAGTAAACACTGATAAATCTATATATTTATCAGCAGTAAAAAAAACACTGATAAATACTTATAATATTTTTTTAAAATAATACTTTTTTAAAAAAGCATAATTATCATACATAATTATAATACTTATAATAATACTTTTTATAAAATAACAATTTCATAATTATTTAAATATATAATTATTTATTTATAGTTATATAAATAATTTTTTTAGAAATATTTATATCATTATATATTTATATAATTATATATTTATATATATATATAATAAATATATATATATAAATATAGTAAATATATTCATTATTTAAATAAATATATACAGTTATTTATTTATAATTATATAAATATTTTTAAAAAAATATTATTTATTTATTTATAATTAAAATTTTACAAAAATAGTAAATATACATTTATAAATATTTTTTTACAAATATACTTTTAACATTATTAATTAATATTAAATATTAAGTGAATGGATGTTAGAAATGAGAAAAATTGAATAATTAAAAATGAGAAAACTTTGATTAACCATATTGAAAATTTGGATAAGTTTGATTAATTAAATATAAATTATTAAAAAATGGATATATAATGAAATAAATATGAATACATATTGAAAATATTAAAAAATAAAAAATATATATATATATATAATATAAACTAATTAAATTCCTAGAAAAATGTTTTTGTGTGTGTGTTGTATATAAAAATGCATTATAATTGTGTATTTGTGAAATCAATATAACACGTGTTTAATCTATGTTAAATTGAAAAATCAAACGATATTCAATTATTTACATTAGTCGATGCAATTAATCAGTATTTTTAATTCATATTAATTTTAAATTATAAACCAATATTCACTAAATATATTACTATTTAATGTAAGTTATAAATATTTTGTATTATATAAATATTATTTATATACATTTATATTTTATGTATTTAATATATATTATTTATTAACCTTATCAGTAATTATTTAATTAATAAAATGTTTAATATTTTTCTCAATTTACTTATTTCTATTTTTTTTATTTTCATTTTACATATATCTATATATTTAATATATAATATTTATTAATATTTATTATTTATATATAGTATAATAAATTTGTTCATTTTTATCAATAATTATTTAATTAATAAAATTTTTTAATATTTCTTTTAATAAAATCATTTTTATTTTTTATTTATTTCATTATTTCATTTTATTCTGACTTTTATTAGCACTAAAAAAGTCCTCATAAAGGATTACTTTATGGGTGCTAAAAATAAAGTGCTGATAAAGGGTCCCCTTTATCAGTGTTGATAAAGGGACCCCTTTATTAGTGCTATAAAAACTGCATTGATAAAGGGTGCCTTTTATCAATACTAGAAAAAAAGCACTGATAAAAGGTTCCCTTTATCAATTATTGTTTTAGAACTGATAAATGGAACCTTTATCAGTAATTTTTTCTAGCATTTATAAAGGTTGGCACTATTAAAGGTTTTTTTGTAGTAGTGTGTAGTCATAGCTTGTAGACTATGAGGAGAAGTTTCAAGGGTCCTTTCCACTAAAATACTCAAGTGACTGAGTATTCTGAATCTAGTAGTGAGGGATACTAGATTTTGGTAAAATAGTGGGAGATGTTTAAAGATTTAATCGGTAATGACTAATCTGTAATTAAGATAAAAGTACTAATATTCTAGATTTTGTTTTTTTGTAGAAAATTTAAAGAAATTCCACAAGTAAACTATGATAACTATTGGACAAAGATTTTTTTAGAGGTACTTGCACAAAGTACTACGATATCGAAAATTCAAGGTGTTGGTGTCCCCAATACCTGTTAAGAATCCTCGGGATGTGAGAGTGAGAAAAATGATTACAGGAGACTCATGAATGATTCATATGGTAGTTATGTAATAATTCTATCATCAATGTTCGATGTGAGTTTTGGATACAACATCAGAACATTGATGATTTCACATGTTGTCTCATCTCCAAGAAGCCATCAAAGAAAAAGTGAAGCGAGATATGAATTGGTGATGATTATACTAGTTACGTGTAAATATGAAAAATGTATCATGATCTTTCAATACATCCCATTATTATATCTTTATCACCCATTAACTTCATTTTCATTTAAGATTACAAAAATGTTATCATAGATAAAACACTTCATTACCTTTTGAGTAAGGTTCACTAAGTAAATAAGAACATAAATAAAGTTTTAGTTATTATGGTGAAAAGGTTGAAAGACAATGTGAAAAGGCCAATAGAAAGTGTGATGCCAAAGTATCCTTCATAATTTCCTTAAATGTAAATAGGTTCTTTATTGTATAGGAGGTTATTTAATTCACATAATTCTATTGAATTTTTGATGCAATTAACTGAATTCAAGAAGCAAGTGGTCACTTCTTCATGTATATTCATCAATTTTTTGTAAATTTTTTGTAATAATTTTTGGGTACTGAATACAATATCCCTATCACATGTGTGTATTTTAATACAGTAACCAAGTAAGTAAAGAAATTTTATAATAAGTACGGTGTGTTCTCCAATAAATTGAGAAATGGTGGTTCCTAAGTCAGCAGTGAGAAGTACACAAATTCTATATTTTCAAGTTCATTGATTCTAGTTGAACATTTATAGTATCACCAAAACATTTATCTCATGTTTCCATTGGACACAAGGACACATTATTCCAGTTTTTTAATAAATTTAGTTTGTGGTGTTTAATACCCAACTAATGGTTCAATGATACTTGAATCATTATTAATAAAAGATTAATATAAAATGTAAGACTTGTATACCAAATTTTGGAAAGATAATTTTTTTCAAGAAGAACTAAGTTGTTTTCAAATATATAACTAGTATGGTTTTAGAATATTTTTGAGTTATATACCTTAGGTATTATCAACACCTATACTTATTTATTTTGGAAAAAGAAACCTTTAGAAATAAAGGTAATCTACAAATATTTCAGAATTAGTTCATCTAGAGAGCATAAATTATTCCAAGGGTAATCTAATGGTAAATATACTTCATAAGATTCCTTTTAAGTGATGTGAAAGTGAAGTGTGGTTCAATAATGAAAAGAAGATATGATCTGTTTCGGGTCGGTGTGACGAAGAGTATCTTGACCAAGCATTAATCGATCAATTCAATGTAGCGTGGAGTAATTCATAAATGCACATTACCATATACACATTAAAGAAATGGTCCTAAAAATAAATATAGATGATGAGTTTTACATGTTAACATTGATTAATAAAATGTATCCTAGAGTAATTCCTAAACATGCATTTCTTTATACACATTAGAGTCATGAAGAAAGTAAAAAAGGGGCCTCAATATTAAAACTAATATAAATTACAAAAACTTGCATTATTTTTCAAGTGATTCTTCACATATAACAACATGATCTCATAACCACATTCTAACCATCATGAAAAATGGATATCATATGATTTATAGTATAATGGAAATCTATTATGTCATAATAACATGTGCTTGGATGCAAAGAGTTTGTTATGGATATCAACAAACTTTCATCAAGAAAATCAAATAATTAATCTCAATTAATATCCTAAAGTTATAAGGATATTACATAAATCCCAAAGATATAAAAGTTATATTCAATTAATAGACTATATTTATATAAAAGGGTCCACATCTCTATTTGAGATAGTGGGAGCAAGATTGACTTGGGTTTATTAAATTCCTGAGATGCACAAATAGTTGACATAGGAACAAGTTCCATAAGAGTGTGTGGGAAAAGAATATTCCAGAGACACATACTGCATAGGAAGAATAAAACCATTGTAATGGTTTAGTTTTCACCAAGGTCGGTGATACATTATTCATTGAAAATAAGGAATCATACAAGTAAGAAGTAAATGAAAATAAGATAATATTGATAGGATGAATTAAAATTCAATAATGGGTTACATGTTTCAAATAATAGGGTCTTATTATTTTGAATATCATGGTGGGTATTCAAGTAAAACTATGCATGGATAGTGAAAATGTGGTACCAACAAGTCTTGATTGGTAACACCAAGTTTTTATTACTAAATTAATTATAATTTTACTTGTCATGACTACTTTGTTTGATCATTTTATTGATCATTGGATTTCAAGACCACCAATCGTGGAAGGTATCTATACAAAACAATCAAAAAGGGATGGTGACATCATACAATTCCAATAATGGGTGTAAGTTACAAAAATCCAGTTTAATATTAAAGTAATAAAAAAGATCATAGAATATTTATTTGGAATAAATTTTTTCTATGTGTCTATAAGTATTTTTTTAGATCCATTGTTTTATAAGTAAAATATGTTTGATAACATTTAGAAAACATTTATTGGTCTTACAAGTTGGTTAAGACCAGAATGAAAGTAACTCTCAAGAGATTGACTTAAAGTAGCAGCCTAAGTTCTAGGGAAGGATATTTAATGAGGTAGATATAACAGTTTATTATACCGATTAAAAGTACATATACTAACATGGTATTGATAAAATACAAGTTGGGACTATTTTAGAGAGGATTATAACCAATTTCACATGCCATAAATATCTCCAAGTAGACATGTATGGGACATAGGAGGATATCAATGTGGTGATTTTAATTACGTATGATTCTATGATGGATCAATCCCATATGTCATGATATGTATATGAATTTATATTTCCAAAATATATTCTATGGTAGGAAAATATCAGTAGTATTCAAGATAACTGAAATGGAAGTAGTCAAAACTATCCCATTGTACTTAAGAAAATACAAAGAATGTATACCAGGTATATGGGGAGGAAGGGATGCTAATTATAAGGAGACACAAACTAGTATTATTATAGATCAATATGATCTAATATCATAGTTAAGCTAAGTTAATGAGAAAAAAGAACTCATTCAAGCCAGTGGTGTCCATATCTACAATACTGAGTACGTAGCAGCTTCTAAGGTAGCTAAAGAAGAAGTTTAAAAATATGCAATTTTGTTCCAGTTCTTAGAATCACACCTAGTTTGTAAAGTTTTATCACTATGGTAATTCAATTACTAGTAATATCCAAGATTTCAAGTTTTGATAGCGGAAACAAGTTATATACTCAAGGATATAATCTATTGATAAATCATACTCAAGGAGGTAAATTCATAGATATAATAATTACCACGCAGTGAAAATGTGGCAGACCCATAAAAAAGACATAACTCAGTAGAAACATGGTCTTATCATGAAATAGATAACAATGATGTTTATAAAGTTGTATCTAGTACAATTGGGAGTGTTTTGAAAGTGGTTTCACTAGACCCAACTTTATTGGTATGTTTAGATTACCATATCATGCATATAGTGAGTTGTGAATGATATAAACTTACCATATTAGCATTGATATTTTTGTGTCCGCTATTTAAAAGGTAATTTCCATAGATTATTTTTTATATAAAAAGGTTATATAAGTTACCAATATATAATTATAACCTTGAGATACTATAAAATTAATCTTAAACATATGTCATATAGTCTAGATACATCATACTGACTAGACGCAGTTGATGTTTTACTATCAGGTGTTGAGGGATCATAAGCATTGAGACTTATTCTCATAAAGTTTAAACTTAGTGATCTATAATAGGTGAGATAAATGGGATGGACCCACCAATAGTAACACCACATGTTTCAGGTGTCATTGGTTGCTCCTATCTATGAACATGTGTATTGGTCTCTTGACTTGAGATCATTATTAGTGTGTACCATTTGATCACATACTTTGATGAAAGGTAAAAACCATGACATTTAAGTCATGGTGAGGTAGATTGTTTTGGGTTTATCCTTATTGGTATGACATTGGTTGAATATTCAAGATATAATTTTTCTATTTCAAGTAGAGAAAGTGATATATCGGTCCAAGTTGATCAGGATGGTAGTACCTTCATAAATCCTTGATGAAGGTAGTCGAAGGTAAGTATATCTGTAACACCCTGATTTTTTATGAGAAGTATATTTTTTTATGTATTATGTTATATGCAAAGTAATCTTTCACTACACACAACACTAGCTTGGCTTGCGTTACACGCAATCGTGACCTTCCTCGATAGCGTGTGTAGCAGGCAATACCGAGTTTCACTAAACAACGATATATTATTATAATATTATGAACTAGCTGTTATGAATAGTATTAACTGAATTTTAAATTTTATAACATTATAAATCATATTACACATTTTCTAGAATGAGGTATGAAAACAAAATCAGTTTTTTGGATAAAAGAAGTATTTTTCAAAAAATGTAGTTTTACCGCCTTTTGATGGTGCACACATTTTAAATCTAGTTTTTGACATGTTTATAAGTTCAATTTGACAAAATAAAATTCTTATTTGTAATCTGGATATAAAAATTTACTTTGGATAAATTTTTCAAATTATTCTGGTAACTTTCATATTTTGATGAATAGTAAAAACACGCTATGTTTTAATTAAAAACAACTTTTTTCATCACAATAATTTATATGGCTAGATTATCTTTTTAATTGGTTTTAAAGTGTAATTAGAATATATTTTTACCATTTATTCCAATTTTGTTCATTGGAATTAATTTCACTTTGAAATTGGACATAAACAAGTGATGATCTTTTGATAGTTATTGTTTTTTAAAAACACGCTATTTGTTTTGATAACGGGAATTACTTTTAAAATTAATTAATGACACTTCTATGTTTTGAATTTGGAAAAATAGACATCATTTTTGAATTTGTAATATCAAATATAGCTTAGGCTGAATTTTTGGTATTTTTCTGAAAAACTTCAATTTTTGATGAATAGTGAAAACGCTGAGTTTTTTGTTAAAACCGACTTTTTATTTAAATAATCATTTATTTGATTTAAATTTATTTTAGGTCAAAATGGGTAAATAATACTTATATAGGTTCAATGAAATTCATTGGAGTCATTTTATAATAATTTTAAATTTATAAAAATTGTATTGAACTTTTCACCGTCTTTTACCCACCTCCTAGGAGCTTTTGCAATTGTTCATAAAACTTAATTTTACCACTTCTATGAGTTGAATTTCTAAAATCTGAAAGACATGGTTAATATCAAGGAGTAAAATCTGGTTCAATTAGATAAAAATAATTTTTGGTGAATAGTAACTTTTTACTTTTATTTACCATCGTTAAAAGTAAATAGGGTAATTCAAGGTTAAAAGAAAATTATAATAATTCAAAATTACCTTAACACTTGTAAAAACCTTATTGGATGAGTAATGGCCGACCATGGGCATCCTTGGGTTGATTTTGGGACCCCATGGAGCCACTTATGAAAGACAATGACACATTAGATTAATTAATTTAATGTAAAGACAAAATTGGCATTAATAAAAAATTCTTTAGTAATTAATTTTTATAAGGGGATATATAAAATATCTTTTAGACTATAAATATTAATTGGAAATCCAAAAATATTTCCTACATTTTGGTATTTTTTTATAATTTTTAGACATCAAATAAATTAAATTATTTATGACACAATAATGACGCAATATTTACCTCATTAATAAATGATTTAAATAAATAAGATTATAATGATTAAAATATTTTTCAAAACATGTCCAATTATGATTGGATGATTTAATTTCAACCATGAGTCATCTTATATTCATCTTTAATGATTTTTTACCTTTTGAAACCAAAGATAAGTTTATAATAAAATAATATTTTCACACTTTCCAAAGGTGCTCGTCTCCTCCCTTATAAAAGGGAACCTCCTCCCTCTCCTCCTCACACCACTTTGAGCCTTCAATCTCGGCCAACCCCTGACCATTTCACTTCCCCACTTCCTTAGAAACCTACTAGAGGTACTGGTCTTCTCAAAAGACCAACTCTAGTGCCCTAAGAGAGAGTTCAAAGAGGCACTTTGAAGAAGAGGTAATACCTTCTACCATTTTCTTCAAGTTCCATTCTTCTTCTACTCCTTCTTCTTTAGTTGTTTCATTATGAGGTAATAACATCAGTATCCCTCATATACTGATATGTTATTATAAATATTAAACAACCCTATTTTACCTCTTATCCATCCTACGGTAAACAAAATCACCGCGCGTGCGTACGTACGGAATATCGTCTCCACGCCGTGGTGTAATATGTTTTCCACCACCACCTTACTTGGATGGATATAATGGTGTAAATAAATAAATATATATGATTATTGTAAATTGGTATTAATTCTGAAATGTTATACATACACTTCAATACAATTCAACGATCATGAGAACGATATCATCGCTTGTGCGTACGTACGGCCTACCGTCTCCACGATGTGATGCGACTCGTTCTATATGATCTTCATTGAATAATGATTATATAAATGAAATTAATAAATGAATATGATATATATTACACTAATACCATTCTGTAAATGATGTATCTATATCCTATAAATAGGAATAAGAATTTATTCGACAATCACGCATAAGAACATAAAGCAATAAACACCCGAATAACAAGTAGCAATGAAATATTACTACTAAGAAGATACAAATATGGCCATATATGATATCATAACAATGAATATGATTATATAATAAGTCAATTAACATTATTTAAACCATATTACAGGAGGTTTGGATTCATATGAAGCATATCGGACCTAAGGTAAGGGAAAATCTCACAATCTCATTTTTATCCGAGATTGTTTGTACTTTGGTATTTACTGGGGTATATTTTATCATCCACATCCATGTTTCCTCAATATGTAATATTATTTCCATCCTCCTACAATTTTTTAAATCCAATTTTACCCTTTGGTGAGTTTTTAGTAAAAGATATGAAAGGAATCTTTTGTCATTTTTTGTACGAGGTACTTTTTGACTTTTCCGGCCAAAGTACGAGAAGAATGTTTTTGTTAACTTATACGGCATAAATGGATTTTTAGAACATTATTTACAAGAAGATTCCTTTACAAGTTTTCAATTTTATTTGTAATCAACTTCTTTTAGTTTTAAATTGTATGACATGTTAAGAAAGGAAAAATGTTTTTGAAGTAGAAAGGATATTTTCCTCAAGAATGGAGTTCAAGTGCTTTATCAAAATTATTTTCCATATAAGATAAAATAAGGTTCTGTTTCTATCCCTATTTTTACATTGATTTGATTTTTTTATGATGGAATTAATTTTATGATGTCCTTTTATCTTATATGGGTTATGTTATGATGGCATGATGTTTAAGAATCCCATTTTTATTACATGGGTTATGCTATGATGTATGATTTATGATTTTGTGTCACACATAAGAATGGTTTCATTATGAGATGGGTGGGACCTATATCTCCCTCCAATTCATTGGGTAAAGATTTATATCTCATGAGATAGACATGGATGGAATAGCAAGTTAAACCGGTTCAGTGATACAGGACTGGAACGAGGAGTGAACTCGGTTCAGTAATGGACTTTGTCCTCTATGATGGTCTTGGAAATGAGCCTTGACTAATATGAAATGATTTTCTATGATTATGTGTGTATGCTAAAAAGTTTCATGTTTTATGTTATGATTATTTGGGATTACTTTTCATTACTATGATTTATCCCATGACATGATATTATGACCTCTTTTGCAGGTTAAGATTTTCAAAATGTTATGTTCTTATGAATATGATATGACTGATATTTCTTTTGTTTACCCTTACTTAGCATTTGAGATCACCCTTTTGTATGTTTTCTTTTCCCCAAGTCAGGAATAAGGATATTAAGTATGATATGCCAAAAAGGGACACTAGATATGATGAAATAAATGGGAGACAATGTAGTTGATTTTATGAACCAGTTGTTTATGTTTCCCAGTTTCTAAAGACATTATACCTATACGATCCTTTCATGGTTTTGTTATATGTTGTAATAAGTATGCTTCAACTCTGAAGTAATAACAATGTATGTAAAGTATGGGTCGTTATACTATCCAGTTTGATCAAAAAATAATAAATATTGGATGATGACATAAGTAGTGAATACTAATTTATGAGATATCATGAGACAAAGAGATTATATTACATAGTGTTTTTTTATAGGATGGTTGTCATTACTATGACTATTCCTTATATCTTTTGGGGCCTTGGTGGTTTGTTAACTCTTCTCCTGGTCTATTAATAGTATTTAATTATATCAAGATAAGGTCCTAGAGGGTCACACACAATAGTGTATGCAAGTGCTAGCTCTATTCGGTTGAATATGTGTATTGGACATGGTGGGCCCCACCATGGGGTCTCAGAGTTTTCCAAGTAATCGATCACTGATTAATATATAAATTTATTATTATTTGAGTATAGAATAATTGGGTTGAATTTATTTATTAAATTTATTCACAATGTATTAAGTGAATACATGGAAAATATTATATGAATGAATATTATTTTAATATTTAAGATTCATTTAATATTAGAGGGAATTACAAGTCGATTTGATGAATTGGGTTTATCATGTAATACATTTATTATATATTAAAAGTATATGATAAAATATAAATGACATTTATGACACCATTAGTTCATCTAACGTGACACTAATTGCATATTTAGTGGGAATTGGATATATAGGTGTTAGGAAACCCTTTATGAGTATTTTAGACATCTACTATATAAGTAAGGGGGAGATATATTCTATAGACTACTCATTCCAATATAATTGAGCACCTATCTCTCCTTCCACATCCTAGAGAGATAAATTCATCATCCGAGTGATCGATCCAAGAACGACATCATGGGTTGAAAGGACGGGATTGAGGTGATCCTCACAGCATCGAATGAATCCTCATAGCTTCATGCTAGCACACAAAATTCAATGATCGACATTTACACAGATTCTTGAAGCATGTGTGGATGATCAAGAGGGGTTTGAGTTCAAATTATTTAAGAAACAATCACTAACAATAAGCTGCAATCAAACATGTCACTGATTTGAACAAGGTAATCGTTAAGTTTAATTATTGTGCTTTAAAATATTCATCTAAGATCCTCAGACCTCTATCGGGGATTGGATCACTCGAGATGATGAAGTTGTGTCGCTTCGGTGATGGAATTTTTTAAATATTTGGCTCATTGACTACCACTACGCATCTCAATACCAGCAATTTGTATTAGAGTGATCGCATGAAATTTATAATCTAATAGATAATTAATTTTCATTAAATTAAGTAAAACACTTTAATTCAGTTTAAATAAAAAAATTACACATCGATCTGATATCAGATAGCCAAGTTATGGTCATCTGAATTTTTTGATATAGAGAATTTATGATCTTTTGGGTTTTAAAATTTGAATAACGTGACTTTTTTTGACGATTTATGATAGGATTAGTATTTATCTGGCCACCCAGTTATGACCAGAATAGTAATTTCTCGAGGAGATGATTTCCACGTGTCTGTGGAATTATTCTACAAAAAACATAAAATTAGTAGCCAACACAGATAAGATTTTGAATTTCTGTATAACAACAAAATAATGTGTGGGGGCATCTTGACCCAGTGTACTACAAAACAAAAGAATAAAAAAAGTAACTTTTTTGAAATTAAAAAAAGGAAGGTATATGGTCTTATTCAACATGAAACTCGAGGCTAACTCCTCCTGGAGACCTCCCACTTTCTGCCACTTAGTAACACTATGTGTTGCCTCTTATTCCCACCTTCGTAGTCTCCTCTCTTAGCATCCACCCACCACCACCCCATCAGACACCCAGTAACCACCGTAGTTCCCTCCTGTCAGAACACCAACTGAATCCAATCTCTACATCAGATCTCGTGACTACCTTCGTCTGCCATTCAACTCCCCCACCATGACGCGCGACCTCCACTCGGTTGGACCCTACTTCCATGACCAGCTTGACATTCAGCTTCCCTATAGTGTGCAAACCCCTATCGCACCCCTTCTTTCCTTGCCTCATTTGGCTCAGACCATCGTGACTCCACACCACCATCTAGTGTCGTCATCGCCATCTGGTTCCCTCATTGGCGCCACCTCCCATCGGTCGTCCAACATCACCCTAGCCAAGGTGACTGAATACCCCTACCTCATTTTTCCCCTTCCCATTTTTGGCACCTCGTAGCTAAACTGGGTTTTACCTGCCTAGTATGGGATTTTATGATGCTAGGCGGGTCTCTCCAACCCATAACTAGTCAAGGAGGATCCATCTGGCCCAAAATAGCCATTCATGGGGTCTTCCCAACACGAAATTATCCTTCACTGGATCAACCCGACACCCAACGGATATAGGCGGGGTTTTGGGGCCCTTGAAAAATAATAAAATATAAGATATTAATTTATTAATATTTGGAATTTATAAAATAATAATTTTAATATTATGAAAAATTAATTTAATTTTGGAATAAAATTAAATTAATAATGGGATAGAACTAAATTAAATTATATGAATTAATATAATTCATTTAATTCATTAAATGATCTCAAAATTAGTTTATTTCATTTTATTTTTTATCGTGCTTTTAATTTACCCATACACTAGCCTTCAGTAGTGACCAGCCATGCATGTCTGGGTTTATTTTATTTTATTATTTATTACATGTGTGTGATTCTTGTAATATTTAATTAATTTTTATGATGTTCTATGTATCTTATTTTTCATTTTAATATGTATAAGGGTCCATGAATCTATAAATTTTATTTCTATATGTTAATTTTGCTTCTTAAGACCCCCTCACATGTGTGCAAGTATATTTGTAATATTGAAAATGATGATGTAAGATGTGGACCATTCCAAGTGGTGGTAGTATACCAGATGAGAAGTGAAAACACTAGACTGAGGGAAAGTTGTATCATGGGTCAAGACTCGACTCAGGTATGATTCTCCTAGGTCATGGTTTATCTATTGAGTTTAAATAGATCAACCAATATTAGATTCTCAAGTGTAGTCAAGTAATTTATTTATTTTATGAATTATTTATTATTTTATTCATTTTCATATTTGTGAGAAATACATAAAAATAATAGATAGAAAAAATGTATAAATACGCAATGAATTTATTTTATTAATACATGTTTAGTTGTGAACATGACAACATAATATGAACATATTTAATAGAAAATAATTAAAATCATAAAAATTATTAAAAACCACTTAAATAAATATTAAGTCTCAATATATGGCATCCCTTCTTTTGATTACATAACTTTTCATTACATAAAACACATTTAGAAATTTCAAAGATATTATAGGTTTAGTGTCTTGGAAATTAGGTGCATATTACATGAATTACATAAGGATGACATAAAAATAAACATTAATCAATTATTTTGGGATAATCCTTTGTTATTATATCATAAGTCATCTCATTTCATATTATATCCTAGGGAAATATATCAAAGAAATGGGTGATCATAAATCTCAGCAATAGAATAAACAAAAGCAACACATAGCATGTGAGCAAGAAGCATATAACCTAGAATGATCATATTAAAATGAGGCATATAATAATAAAAGGAACATGAATCATAACATGGATTTGTGGCTAAAAAATTTAAATGATACATTAAAATTCATATCACTAAGGTGTTGTAAATGAAAATTATCAAGGTTATTCACCAAGGTATCGTAAAAACATGTCATCTATAGAGATTAAATTCTTTACCTAATGAATTGGAGCACTATCAAGGAACACCATTCATATGTACTAATTAATGTGAGACACAAATATCATAATCAAAAATTTCATAAATAACCCATGGAGAATAAATAATAGGTTTCTTAACAAAATCATGGCATTTCAAAAGTGCTTAAAGACATGATCATTATGTGATTTTTAACCCATGAAAAGAGAATATGGTTTCATGTATATTAATCCCCAAATAAAATAAATAATTTTTACATATAGGTGAATACCCATGGAAAATAAATAGATTTTGGTATTCAAAAAAATAAAATAAAAGATAATTTCTTAACTATATAGAGAAATTTTGTGGAGTAAATTTGGCAGCATGACGGGTATAAAATGTGGTTTTAGAAAAGGGTAAAATGAGAGGGGAAAAGGGTATAACATTAATAAAACATAATTTTTCAGTAGTGGTATTATCAAAAAGGTAATAAAATAGATTAACCATAACATTTAGAATACATATAAAAGAGGTTCATGAATTGAAGAGAAAAGAAGGATAATTCCCTTACCTTGAAGAGTTACTCCAAAATCTTGAGGAATGGAACCTTGGGGGATTGAGGAAACCTTGGGAGGAATAATTTGGAGGAAAAATACTAGATCTTCAGGAAGGAAGGATCGGGAGTGAATGGAAATGAATAAATGGGTGGGTATTTATAGCAAAAGTAGGGGCTCTATTTAATAATTTCTAAATATAGGCCTAGGAAATCTAGGTTGTGGAAAAAGAAAAACCATTGGCTTACCCATTGTTTTTCCCATGGTTTTGGAAATTTGGGTAATATTTTAATTTATTTTAACCCACTATAACCAAGAATTATTTTATATTACTTATTTTGTCATGTAAAATTAAATTTTCAACAAGGTAATGTTTTTTAAAATCAAAGTTTCCATTTTAGACTTTGGAAAGTCATTTATAGGTTTGGAAATTGATTAAAATCCATTAAAATACTTCATATTAATAAAATAAAATATTTTAGGTCATGGATTGTGGTTAATTATTTATAAATCATTATGAAATAATTACAAAATCAATAAATATACTGAAAACCCAAAACAGTATTTTCAATATTCATAAAAAAATAAAGTATTTTAGAAAATTCTCTTAAATTAACTATAACCTAATTTTGACGTGAAAATTTCAAAAATTATGTTTATTTTATCAATATAATTCTATAAATATGATAATTTTAACTTTTAAATGTAAAAATCCTTATTTATTAAAAAAAATAGCGGGTTGTAAAGTATAATCAAATTTGAGACACTTAAAATTTTCTGAGGACATAATATTATTATTTTATAATTTATATTTAAATAATATTGTTTTTAAAATACTATTTCATTAAAATAAATATTATTAAGAATACCTTAGTTTATTATAAAAATTTATATCTTTTAAATAAATCATTATTTTAATAAAAATTAACAATTTAATATGATAATCAACATTTGGACCATTGTAAAAATTACATTGGGATTCATTAAAATATAATATCATTTAGAAATCATTTATTATGATTATTATATGATATCACATTTTATTTAATACTTCCACATAAAACATATTTTAATATAATTTGTTTTATAGTCTTCAAAAATAATATTTTTTTATTATATCGTTAAATAATCTCGATGATCATTTGAATCTATCTATGTAATGAAAAATAGTAATGACTAACTAATTTATTGGCTAAAGATAATAATTTTGATCAAATGTATTAGTTGAAAAACATAAATTCTAATGATTATATTTCCTTATAAATAGCCTATCATACTCTCATCATTACTCACTATTTCATTTACAAAGGTTCTTACACATCCCTTTCTAAAGTCTATTTTTCTCCTAACACTTCTTTTAATTTTTAAAATCTTTATGGAAGGGGACATCTTATTGGGTAATTTCAAGCCTATGGATTTGGGTTAAGTGAATGTGATATTCTTTAATGTGAATATCCTATTTTTTTATAGTTGTACAAGTTTAATTTTTTTCATGATGTTTGATGTTCTCATGAAATAAAAAATTCATTATATGTGATTCTATTGTAAAACATAATAAAACTTTATTTTTAGGAAAGATGTCCATAAATAAAAGAAGTAAATTTTTTAGTTCCTTAAAAAAATGCCTTAGAGCGTTTTAATTTCAACACAACCAAGTATACGGGGTGCTCATCAGCCCTAGTTAAGGGTGCCTCCTACTACCAAAGAGTTTTTATGAGAGCGTCAGGTTGACTTAACTAACAATGGAAGAAAATAAGTAGCGATATATAGATTTTTTTAACTTTAGAGGCAATTGTTGAGTAAATCTGGTTCATGATTTTAAAAGTTGGGACTTCACTCAAATGGTCAAGGAGTTATGAGTTAATACAGTTGGCAAGTAAAATGACTACCTTGAAACTCTACAAGTAGTAGAATAGACATAGATTCTAGACTATTAGGATAATTTTCAAGGGTCTTATCCACTTGAATACTCAAGATAATTAATATTATAAATCTAGTAATGAGGGATACTAGATTTTGATAAAATAGTGGGAGATATTTAATGATTTAATCGGTAATGTCTAATCAGTAATCAAGATAAAAGTACTAATATTTGATATTTTTTGTAGAAAATGGAAATTAATACCACAATTACACTATTATAACTATTGGAAAAATAATATGTCTAAACTAGTATGAATTTTCAAAATTAGTACAAGCGCTTTTGCAAAGTACTAAGATATTAGAAATTCAAGGTGTCAGTGTCCCCAATACCTATTAAGCATCCATAGGAAGTGAGGGTGAGAAAAATTATTATATTATACTCATGAATCATGAGTATAATGGTTATGTAATAATACTATAATCAATGTAAAATGTGATCTTTGGGTAAAAAATTAGGACATGAATGATTTCACAAGTTGTCTCGTCTCCGAGAAGCTAGTGTGGAAAAAGTGAAGCACGATATGAATTGGTGATGATTACACTATTTGCATGTAAATATTAAAGATAGATTGTGATATTTCAATACATATCATTACTATATCTTTATCACCCATTTACTCCAGTTTCATTTAATATTACAAATTGAGTAGTATATAGAAAAAGCTTCATTACTTTTGAGTAAGGTCCACTGAGTAAATAGGAACTTAAAGAAATTCTTAGTTCTTATGGTGAACAAGTTGACAAAAAATGAAAAAAGGCCAATGGAAAATGTGATGAAAAAGTAAACTTAATAGTACATTTCAATGTAAATAGGTTGGTTATTGTGTAGGAGGTTATTTTCTTCACATAATTCTATATAATTTTAGATACAATGAACTGAATTGAAGAAAAAAGTGGTCACTTCTTCTTCAAGTATATTCATCAATTTATGCAGTGTTTCTATAATACTTTTTGGTTATTGAATATAATATACTTATTACATGTATGTACTTGAATAAATTAACCAAGTAAGTATATAAATGTTACAATAATTAAGGTGTGTTCTCCAAGTAACTGAGAAATGGTGGTTTCTAAGTCAGTGGTGAGAAGTACACAGCTTCTATATTTCCAAGTTTATTGATTCCAGTTGAAACTTTTTAGTATTAAAAAAAATTTATCTCATGTGTCCATTGAAGACAAGGATACATTATTTAATTTTTGGAATAATTTTTTTTGGTGTGTAATACCCAACTAATGCTTCAATGATGCTTGAATCATTGGCAATAACATATTAATATAAAATGTAAGACTTATATACCCAATTATGGAAAGATAATTTTTTGTCAGATTAATTGATATAGCCAATAAATTTTTAGACTCTTTGTAGTTAAAGACCTTAGGTATTATAGACGCTTATACTTATTTAGTTTAGACAAATAAACCTTTATAAATAAAGGTACTCCACAAATATTTCAAAATTAGTTCAGCTAGAGAGTATGAACTATTATAGTGGTAAACTAGTGGTAAATATAATTTATAATATTTATTTAAGTGATGTCAAAGTGAAGTATGGAAAATGCAAGACCAGAAGATATGATTTTATTCGAGCTCGTGTTCTGAAGAGTATCTTGACCAAGTATTCATCGATCAATTCAATTTAGCATGGAGTAATTCCTAAACACGCATTACTTTATACACATAAAATAAATGATACTAATAAGTAAGATATATGATGATTATTACATGTTGATATTGATTAATAAAGTGTAGCATGGATTAATTCCTAAACACGCAATTATTTATACACATCAGGGTCATGATGCAATTAAAAAAGGAGCATCAATGTTAAAACTAATATGAATTGTAGAAACTTCCATTATTTTTAGAGAGATTCTTAATAAATAACAACATTATCTCATAACCACATCCCAACTATCATGAAAAATGGATATAATATGAATTATAGTATTATGGAAATCTGTTGTGTCATAATAACATGTGCTTGGATGAAAAGAGTTTTCTATGGATATAAACAAACTTACATAAATAAAAATACAAAGTGCATCTCACTTAATATCCTAAAAAACTAAGGATATTACATAAATCCCTAAGATAGAAAAGTTATATACAAGTGATAGACTATATTTCTATAAAAGGGACCACATCTCTATTTGAGATAGTGGGGGAAATATTGACTCGGGTTTAGTTACTGATAGAGATACATAAATTGTTGACATAGGAAAATTTTCCACAAGGGCATGTGGAAAAGGAATGTTCCAGAGACACATACTGTATATGAAGCATAAAACCATTGTAATGGTTTAGTATTCACTGAGGCCAGTGATACATTATTCTTTGAAAATAATGAATCCTATAAGTAATAAGTAAATCGAAATAAGATAATATTGACAAGTTGAATTAAAATTTAATAATGGATTCCATGTATCAAAAAACAGGGGCTTATTATTTTGAATAATGTGGTGGGTATTCAAGTGAAACTATGAATGGATGGTACAAGCATGGTACTAATAAGGATCAATTAGAAACACCAAGTCATTATTCCTAAATTCATTAGAATTTTACTTTACATAGATACTTTCTATGATCATTTTATTGATCATTGGATGTAATGACCGCCAATCATGGAAGGTATATATACGGCCCAATTAGAAAGGGATGGTGACGTCATGGAATTCCAATAATGGGTGTAAGTTACTAAAATCCAGTTTAAGATTAAAGTAAGAAACAAGATCATAGAATATTCATTTTGAATGAATTTTTTCCATGTGTCTACAAGTGGTTAGTGGGAGATCCACTATTTTCTAAGTAAAATATGTTCAATAACATATAGAAAATAACTATTGGTCTTACAAGATGTTTTAGACAGGAATGAAAGTAACTCTCAGGAGATTGAATTAAAATGGAAACCTAAGTTCTAGGGAATGGGATCTACTGAGGTAGATCTAATGGTTTCTTATACCAATTCAAAGAATATATACTAACATGGTATTGATAAAATACAATTTGTAACAATTTGAGAGATAGTTATTACTAATGTCACATGGCATAAATATCTCTAAGTAGACATGTATGGGACATAATAGGATATCAATGTGGTGATTTGAATTCCATACACTTCTATAATGGATCGATCACATATGTCATTATATGTGTAAGAATTGATATTTCCATCATATATTCTATGGTAGGAAAATATCAGTAGTATCTGAGAGAACTACAAGGGAAGCAGTCAAAACAATCCCATTGTACTTAAGAAAATACAAAGGATATGTACCTGGTATATGGAGAGGAAGGGATATTAGTTATAAGGAGACATAAAATAGTATTTCTATAGATCAATATGATATAATATCACAGTTATGCTAAGGTAATGAGTATTAAAATCTCATTCAAGTCAGTGGTAACCATATCTACAAATACTGAGTATGTAGAAGCTTCTGAGGTAGCTAAAGAAGTAGTGTAAAAAAACAAAATGATTTGTTCTAGTTCTTGTAATCTCACCTAGTGTGTAAAGTTTTATCACTATGATAATTATATTAATATTACTATACAATATGTCATGTTTTGATAGTGTAAAGAAGAGATATACTCAAGGATATTATCTCTTGATAAATCGTACTCAAGGAAAAAAAAGTTGCAAATGGAAGAATTGCCACATAGTGGAAACATGGCAGGCCCATGAATAAAGTTATAACTCAGCAAAAACATGATCTTATCATGAGACAACTAACTACTGTGGTTATAAAGTTGTATATAGTACAATATAGAGTGGTTTAAAAGTGGGTTCCCTAGACCCAACTTTATTAATACTTTTAGATTACCATATCATGCATATAGTGAGTTATGCATGATGTAATCATACCATAATAGGGTTGATGTTTCTGTGTCTATTATTTAAATGGTAATATCTATAGAATATTTTTCATATAAAAAGTTTATAGTTGTTACCAATCTATAATGAGAACCTTGAGATACTATGAAATTAATCATAAACATATGTCATATGGTCTAGATACATCATACTGACTGGACATGATTGATGTTTGACTATCAGGTGTTGAGGGCTCATAATAATTGAGACTTATTCTCATGAAATTCACACTTAGTGGTCTCTAATAGGTGAGATCATGAGGAAATACCTACCAATAGGAACACCACATGTTTCAGGTGTCATTGGTTGTTCCTATCTACAAACATGTGTATTAGTCTCCTGACTTGATATCATTATCAGTGTGTACCATTTGATCACCTAATTTGATGCAAGGAAAAAACTATAACATTGAATTCATGGTGAGGTATCTTTTTTTGGGTGAATCTTTGGTGGTATGACATTAGTTGAATGGTCAAGACATAATTTTTCACTTCATAGTTGAGGAATTCATCTTGGGCCTAGTTGATCAGGATGGTAATACCTTCATAAATCCTTGTCCAATGTAGTTGAAGTTAAGTTTTTCCAATTTAATCAAAAAATAATAAACCAATAGTGTATTGACACAATTTTTGAATCATGCTTTATGAAATATCACGAGACAAAGAGATTATATTACATAGTGTGTGTTCGTAGGATGGTTGTTGTTGTTATGACTATTCCTTATCTCTTTTGGAGCCTTTATGGGTTGATAGAATCTACTCCTGGTCTGTGAATAATATTCACTTCTATCAAGATAAGTTCTTAAAGGGTCACACACAATAGTGTATTCAAGTTCTATCTTTCTTCTAATGAATAGGTTTATTGGGTATGGTGTGCCCCACCATGGGGTCTGAGAGTTTTCCAAGTAATTGATCACCAATGAATATATAAATTCATTATTACTCAAGTATAGAATAATTATTTTGTATTTATTTATTAAAATTATTCATAAGGTATTAAGTGGATACATGGAAAATATTATATGAATGAAAATTAATTTAATATTCAAGGTTATTTTAATATTAATGGAAATTACAAGTCAATTTAATGACTCAGTTTTATCATGATATATATTAATTATATATTTCAAGTATGTGATAAAATATAAATAACATTTATTATGTTGATAGTTCATCATAATGTGTCACTTATTGCTTATTTAGTGGGAATTGGATATACAGGGGCTGGAAAACCCTTTTTGGGTATTTTAGACATCCACTATATAAGCAAGGGAGGAGCTCTATTGCATAGACTATTTATTCCAATAGAATTGAGAGGCTCTATATCCTACCACATCTTAGAGAGATAAATTCATCATTCGGGTGATTGATCCAAGAACAACATTATGGATCGAGGGGATGGGATTGATGTGATCATCACAATACCGAAGGAATCATCGGAGCTTCGTGCTAGAAAAAGAAATTCGGCGATCAGTATTCACACTGATTCTTTAAGCATGTGTAGACACTCAATAGGGGTTTGAGTTTGGTTTCTTCAAGCAATGATCACTGGTGATAAGTTGTAGTTGAATGCATTTTCAATTCAAACATGGGGACCATTCAGTTTAATTTTTATGCTTTGAAATATTCACATTAGATACTCAGACCTCTATCAAGGCTTAGATCACTGGAGATGATGAAGTTTTTTCATTATGATGATTAAAGACTTTAAATATTCAATCTACTGGCTCCTATTGCGCTTCTCGGTAGAAGAAATTGGTATCAGAGTGATCATATGAAATTTATGAGCCAAGAAAAAACTAATTTGCATTAAATTAAGTAGAGGGATTTAATTTGATTCAAATAAAAATGGTGCATCGATCCAATATCGGATAACCAAGTTATGGTCATACAATTTTTTTGATATGAATCATTTACAGTCTTTCAGGTATTAAAATTTGAAGAGCATGAATTTTTATGATGATTTCAAGTGGGATAAGTGTCTTTCTGGCCACTTAGTTTTGACCAGAATAGTAATTTGTGGAGGAGATGATTTCCATACATCTGTGGAATTATTATATAAAAAAAACAATTAGCAGACAACATGAATAGGATTTTTAATTTCTACATAACAACAAAAAAACATGTGGGTATGGCATGAACTAGCAGACTATAAAACAAAAGAATAAAAAAATGAAGCTTTTTAAAAATTTAAAAAAAAAATGGAAGGTCTTCTGTCTTCATCCCCATGCGACTCACGACTGCCTCCTCTCGGAGACCACCCGCTCGTTGCAACCTAGACACATCATGTGTTGCCTCCTATTCCTGCCACAGTGGTATCTTCCCTCATCAGTCATCACCTACCACCCCATCAGACACCTAGTAGGCCCCATGGTTCTTTCATGTTAGACTGCTCACCAAATTCAGTCACTAAACTGGATACCATGACTGCCTTTAGCTGCCATTCTCCTCCCCTCTATGACACGCAACCTCCAACTAGCCAGACCATGTAGCCATGACCATCTTGACATCTGACTTCCCTATAGCATGTGTTCCCCTATCATGACCTTTCTAGCCTTCCCACATCTAGATCCCCCCGACGACTCCACCCCACTCTCTGGTGACACCACCACCTTCTAGTTCCCTTATCAGCGTCAACTCCCATCGATCATCCAATTTCACCCCTACCAAGGTGAATAGATACCCCTGCCTTATTTTTTCCATCTTCAGTTTAGGCGACTCATAGCTAAACCATGTTCTACCCACCTGGTATGGGCCTAGGTGGGTCTACCCAACCCAGAATGAGTCAGGGTGGGTCCATCTAGCCCAAAACAGCCATGCATGGGGTCTTCCCAACCCAAAATTGGTCTGTGTTAGGCCGGCCTAACCCGCAACGGCCATGGGAAGGGTTTTGGGGCCCTGGAAAAAAAATTAAAATATCCAATATTAGTTTATTAATATTAGGAATTTAAAAAAAAATCTAATATTCTGAAAAATTAATTTATTTTTGGAATAAAATTAAATTAATAATGGGGCCAAAATAAATTAAATTATATGAGTTAATATAATTCATTTAATTTATTAAATGCTCTCAAACTTAATTTATTTCATTTTATTTTTTATTGCACTTTTAATTTACCCATACATTGGCCTCGAGCATTGACCAACCATGCATGTCTGGGTTTATTTTATTTTATTATTTATTACTTGCATGTGATACTTATAATATTTCATTAATTTTTACGACGATCTGCACATTGTTTTTTTCATTTTAATATGTATAAGGTTCTACACATCCATCAATTTTATTTATGTATGTACATTGTGCTTCCTAAGACCCCCTCACATGCATCCAAGTATATTTGTACTACTGAAAATAAAGATGTAAGACATGGACCACACCAAGAGGAGGTGGTATACCATATGATAAGTGAAAACACTTGAATGAGAGTGAGTTGTATGAAGATTCAAGGCTTGAATCAGGTATGATTCCCCTAGGTCACGGTTGATCCATTAATTTTAAATGGAGAAACCAATATTATATTCTCAATTCCAATTAGGTAATTAATTTCTTTTATGAATTATTTATTATTTTATGCATTTTCATGTCTGTGAGAAATACATAAAATAATAGACAGAAAAAAATGCATAAAGACACAAAGAATATATTCTATAAATACAAGTTCAATTGTGAATGAAACAACATAGTATGAACATAATTAATAGAAAAGGATTACATTCATCAAAAATATTAAAAACCCCTCAAATAAATATTACGTCACAAATGTCTTCCTTCATTTGAATTTGAACACAACCAGCAGTATGGGGTGCTCGTCATCCCTAGTTTAGGGTGTCTCCTACTATTGAGGAGTTCTTATGAGAGAGATAGATTGACTTAACTAACTATGATATCAAATAAGTAGCCATATCTATCTTGTTGCGTCTTTAGAGGAAAACATTGAGTAAATTAGGTTCATGATTTTAAAATTTGGGACTTTGCTCAAAAGGTCAAGGAGATGCGAGTTAATGTGGTTGTCCATTAAAATGCCTTTCTTGAAACTCTTTGAGTAGTGGCATAACCATAGATTGTAGACTATGAGGATAAGTTTCAAGGGTTATTTCTACTAGAATAATTATGTGATTGAGTATTTCAAATCTAGTAGTGATGGATACTAGATTTTGATTAAATAGTCATATATATTTAATAATTTAATTGGTAATGTCTAATCAGTAATCAAGATAAAAGAACAAATCTACTAGATTTTGTTTTTTAGGCGATGTAAAGTAATATCACAAGTGTACTGTGATAACTATTGGAAAAAATAACATGTCCAAACTAGCATGAATTTCTAAAAGTAATACAGGAACTTACATAAAGTACTGCGATATCAGAAATTCAAGGTGTCGGTGTCCCCAATACCTGTTAAGCATCCTCAGAAAGTGAGGGTAAGAAAAATGATTATAGGAGACTCATTAATTATATATATAATGGTTATGTCATAATGATATTATCAACATTAAATTTCAGTTTTGGATACAACATTAGTACATGGATTATTTCACATGTTGTCTTGTCTCTGAGAAGCTAGCAATGAAAAATTGAAGCGAGATATGAATTAGTGATGATTACATTAGTAAATTGTAAATATGAAAGATGGATCATGACCTTTAAATACATCCCATTATTATATATTTATCACCCATTTAATCTATTTTCATCTAATATTACAAAATGATGAGTATAGATAAAAAGCTTCATTGCCTTTTGAGAAAGGTTCACTAAGTAAATAATAACTTAAATAAAGTCTTAGTTCATATGGTGAACAAATTTAATGAAAATAAGAAAAATACAATGTAAAGTGTGACCCCAAAGGAACCTTCATAATATCCTTAAATTTAAATAGGTTGTTTATTGTACAATAGGTTATTTTATTCACATAATTATATGGAATTTCATATGCAATGAACTAAATTGAATAAGAAGTGGTCACTTCTTCTTCAAGTATATTCACCAATTTTATGTAATGTTTCTATAATAATTTTTGGGTATTAAATACAGTATGCCTATCATATATGTTTATTTGAAAACATTAACCAATTAAGTATAGAAATTTTGCAATAAGTAAGGTGTGTTCTCCAAGATATTAAGAAATGGTGGTCCTTAAGTTAGTGGTGAGAAGTGCACAACTTCTATATTGACAAGTTTATTGATTATAGTTAAACATTTGTAGTATCACAAAAATATTTATCTCATGTGTCCATCGGAAACAAGGATATATTATTCCATTTTCAGAATAAATTTTTTGTGTGGTTTTTAATACCAAACTAATGGTTCAGTGATGCTTAAATCATTGATAATAACAGATTAATATAAAATGTAAGACTTATGTACCCAATTGTAGCAAGATAATTTTTATCAAGAAGAACTAAGTAGTTTTCAAGGATATACCTAGTATGGTTTTAGACTCTTTGTATTTAAAGACCTTAGGTATCATCGACACTTATACTTATTTTGTTTAAAAAAATAAACCTTTAGAAATAGAGGTAATACACAAAGCTTTCAGAATTAGTTCAGCTAGAGAACATGAACTATTCCAAGGGTAAGCTAGTGGTAAATAAACTTCATAAGATTATTTTAATTGATATGAAAGTGAATTATGGTATATTCATGATTAGAATATATGAGTTGTTTTAGGATTATGTACCGAAGAGTATCTTGACCAAGCATTCACTGATCAATTAAATATAGTGTAGAGAAATTCCTAAAAGGACATTACCATATACATGTCAAAGCAATGATGATAATAAGTATGGTTGATGATGAGTCTTATATGTTAATATTTATTAATAACATGTAGTATGGAGTAATTCCTAAATTCACATTCCTTTATACACATCAGATTCATGATGCAAGTAAAAAAGGAGCATTAATGTTAAAACTAATACGCATTACAGAAACTTCCATTATTTTTCAAGAGATGGTTCCCAAATATAAACATTATCTCATAACCACATTCCAACCATCATGAAAAATGGATATCATATGATTTATAGTATGATGGGAATCTATTATTTCATAATAACTTGTACTTGAATGCAAATAGTTTGTTATGGATACAAACAAACTTGTATAAAAAAACACAAAGTTCATCTCAATTAATATCCTAAAGTTATAAGGATATTACATAAATACATAAGATATAAAAATTATATTTAAGTACTAGGATATATTTCTAAAAATGGTTCTACATCTCTATTCAAGATAATAGGAGAAATATTAACTTAGGTTTAGTCAATTTCGAAGATGTACAAATAGTTGACATAGGAATAAGTTCCACAAGATCATGTGGAAATGAATGTTCCAGAGACACATACTACATAGGAAGGATAAAACCATTATAATGGTTGAGTATTCACCGAGGTCATTGATACATTATTCATTGAAAATAATGAATCCAAAAAGTAAGCAGTAGATGGAAATAAAATAATATTGACAGGCTGAATTAAAATTCAATAATGGATTACATGTATCAAAGAACCAGGGCTTATTATTTTGAATATTTTGGTGAGTATTCAAGTGAAACTATGCATGGATGGTACAAGTGTGGTACCAATAAGGCTCAATTGGTAATAGCAAGTCATTATTCCTAAATTCATTAGAATTTTACTTTTCATAGCTACTTTATATAATCATTTTATTATGAATTGGATGGAAAACCCACCAATCATGGAAGGTATTTATACGACATAGTTAGAAAGGTATGGTGGCATCATAGAATTCTAATAATGTGTGTAAGTTACTAAAATCCAATTTAAGATTAAAGTGAGTAATAAGATCATATAATATTCCTTTCAAATGAACTTTTTCTTGTGTATACAAGTGTTTAGTGGGATCGCCGCTATTTTTTAAGTAAAATATGTTTAATAACATATGGAAAAAAACTATTGGTTTTACAAGTTGGTTAAGATCGGAATGAAATTAACTCTCAAGATATTGACTTAAAGTAGCAACCTATGTTCTAGGGAATGGGATCTACTGTGGTCGATCTAATAGTTTCTTAGACCAATTCAAAGTACATATACTAACATGGTATTGATAAAATACAAGTTAGAACTATTTGAGAGAGAATTATTACCAATGTCGCATGGTAGAAATATCTCCAAGTATACATGTATGGGATATAGAAGGAGATCGATGTGGTGATTTGAATTTCAAATGCTTCTTCGATGGATCAATCACATATGTCATGATATGTATAAGGATTGATATTTCCATTATATATTCTATGGTAGGAAAATATCAGTATTATCTAGGAGAACTATAAGGAAATCAGTCAGAAATATCCTATTGTACTTAAGAAAATACAAAGGATATATACCTAGTATATGGAAAGGATTGGATACAGGTTATAAGGATACGAAAACTAGTCTTCCTATAAATCAATATGATCTAATATCATATTTAGGATAATTTAACGAGTAATAAAATATCATTAAATCCAACGGTATCCATGTCTATAGATACTGAGTACTTAGAAGCTTCTGAGGTGGATAAAGAAGTAGTGTAAAAATACGCAATGATTTTTTTTGGTTCTTGTAATCACACCTATTATGTAATGTTTTATCACTATGATAATTCTATTACTAGTACTAACAAAGATGTTATGTTTAACAGTGTAAAAAATTGATATAATCAAGGATATCATCTCTTGATAAATCTTACTTAAGGAGGTAACGTCATAGATAGCATAATTTCCATGTAGTGGAAATGTGGTGGGCCCATGACTAAATCCATAACTCAGCACGAACATGATCTTATCGTGTGAGATTTAATAATGATGGTTAGAAAGTTTTCTCTAGTAAAAGTGGGAGTGTTGTAAAACTGGGTTCCCCATATCCAACTTTATCAGTACTTTTAGATTACCATATCATGCATATAATGAGTTATTCATGATGTAATCTTACCATAACAGTGTTGATATTTCTACGTCTAATATTTAAATGGAATTTTCCATAGATTATTTTTCATATAAAAAGTTTATAGTAGTTTCCAAGTTATAGTTATAACCTTGAGATAATTTGACATTAATATTAAACATATTTCTTATGGTCTAGATATATCATACTGACTGGACATAGCCGATGTTTGACTATCAGGTGTTGGGGCTCATAAACATTGAGTCTTCTTCTCATGAATTTTTCACTTAGTGATCTCTAATAGGTGACATCATGAGGAAAGATCTGCTAATAGTAACGCCACATGTTTCAAGTTTCATTGGTTGTTCCTATCTATGAACATGTGTATTGGTATCTTGACTTGAGATCACTAACAGTGTGTACCATTTGACCATGTGATTTTTATGTAATGAAAAAACCATGACATTGAAGTCGTGATAAGGTAGCTAGTGTTGGGTACATCTTTTGGTATGACATTGGATGAATATTCAAGATAGAATTTGTCTATTTCGAGTAAAGGAAGTGATATCTTAGACCTAGTTGATCAACATGGTAGTACCTTCATAAGTCCTTGGATAAGGTATTCAAAGGTAAGTATGTATAGATTGGTCGACAAATAATAAAGTATAAGTGGTTGATGACACAAGTTATGAATCATGCTATATGAGATATCATGAGACAAAGAGATTATATTACACAGTGTGTGTTTGTAGGATGGTTGTCATTGTTATGACTATTCATTATCTATTTTTGAGCCTTGATGGGTTGCTAGACTCTTCTTCTAGTCTATGAATAGTTTTCACTACTATTAAGATAAGTTCCTAGAGGGTCACACACAATAGTGTATTCAGGTTTCAGCTCTATTCTAATGAATATGTGTATTGGACATAGTGGGAGTCACTATGGGGTCTGAGAGTTATCCAATTAATCGATCACCGATGAATATATAAATTCATTATTATTTGAGTATTGAGTAATTGTGTTGTATTTATTTATTAAAATAATTCACAAGGTATTAAGTTAATACATGGAAAATGTTATAAGAATGAATATTATTTTAATATTCAAAGTTCGTTTAAAATTAGAAGAAATTACAAGTCAAGTTAATGAATCAGGTTTATCACATAATATATTTATTATATATTACAAGTATGTGATAAAATATAAATGACATTTATGATGCGATCGGTTTTTCATAACATTTCACTTATTTCTTATTTAGTGGGAATTGGATATATGGGGGCTGGGAAACCCTTTCAAGGTATTTTAGACATCTGTTATAGAAGCAGGGGAGGTGATCTATTCCATAGACTACTTGTTCTAATGGAATTGAGAGCCTCTCTCTCATCTCATATCCTAGAGAGAGAAACTCATCATCCGGGTGATCGATCCAAGAATGGCATCATGGATTGAAGGGATGGGATTGAGGTGATCGACACAGCATCAAATGAATCTTTAGAGCTCCATGATAGCACACAAAATTTGGAGATCGAAATTTGCATGGATTCTTGAAGCATGTGTGGATGATCTAGAGGGGTTTGAGTTCGGATTATTTGAGAAAATATTTCCAAAAATAAGCTGCAGTCGAATGAATTTTTGATTCAAATGAGGTAATCATTAGGTCTAATTTCTATACTTTAAAATATTCACATGAGATCCTCATACCTATATTGGGGCCCAGATCACTGGAGATGATGAATTTTTGTTTCTCTGGTGATAAAAAAATTAAATCTTTGACCCACCAGCTTCCCAAGCGTACCTCCCAGAAATTGTTATCAGAGCGATTTCATGAAATTTTTTATCCAAAAAAGAATTAATTAGAATTAAATTAAGTAGATATATTTAATTTGAATAAAATTTATTTTTCTAATGATTTCTGGTGTGATCAATGTTTTTCCAGCCACCCAGTTCCGACCAAAATAGTAATTTTTGGAGAATATGATTTCCACATGTCTGTGGAATTATTCTATAAAAACACATAGTTATGAGTCAATACATATAGGCTTTTGAATTTCCACATAAAAAAATGTGGGGTTGGCTTGACCCAGTGAACTACTAAAAAAATTTAAAAGAAGAAACTTTTTTGAAATTAAAAATATAAAGATGGCCTCTTGTCTTCTTCCCCATGAAACTCATGACAATATCCTCCCAGAGACCGTATGCTCTCCACCACCAATCCACACCATGCGCCACCTTCTATTCCTACTTCCACAATCTCCTCCCTCAGTAGCCACTGAACACTGCCCCCTCAAACACCCACCATCCACCACGGTTCCTTCTCGTCAGACCACTCATTGAAGCCAGTCGCTGCACTAAATCTCGCGAATACCTTCGGTCACCATTAGACTTTCCTCTGTGATTAATGGCCTCCACCGAGTCAAACTCTGCTACCATGACCATCTTGAAATCTGGATTCCCTATAACGTATGAACCCCTATTGTTCCCTTCCATCCTTGGCTTGTCTGGTTCAGCCCCTGCAAATCCACCCCACCATCTGGTGCCGCCACCACCATCTAGTCCCCTCGCCAATGTCGCCTCCCATCGATCATCCAACGTGGCCCCTACCAAGGTGACTGAATACCCTTGCCTCATTTTCCCCTACCTTTTTTGGTTGATTCATAGCTAAAATGGGTTTTACCCTCAATGTATGATCCTATATAGGCTTGGGTGAGTCTTCCTGACCTGGAACGAGTTAGGGCGAGTCTGTCTGGCCAAAAATAACCATGTATGAGGTCTTCCCAACCCGAAATTGGCTTGTGTTGGATCAGTCTGACCCGCAATGACCATGGGAAGGGTTTTGGAACCCTGAAAAAAAAATATCCAGTATTAACTTATTAATATTTGGAATTTAAAAAAATAATAATTTTAATATTTTGAAAATTTAATTTAATTTTTGAATAAAATTAAATTACTAATGGGGCCAAACTAAATTAAATTATATGAATTAATATAATTCATTTAATTTATTTCATATTATTTTTTTATCACACTTTTTATTTACCCATACACTAGCCTTGATCAATGACCAATCATGCATGTATGGGTTTATTTTATTTTATTATTTATTACCTGCATGCGATGATTGTAATATTAAATTAATTTTTATGAAAATATTTGCATCTCCTTTTTCATTTTAATATATATAAGGGCCTATTCACCCATCAATTTTATTTATAGATGTACATTGTGCTTCCTGAGACCATGTCGCATGTGTGCAAGTACATTTGTACTATTGACGACGATGATATAAGATGTAGACCACGCCAAGAGGAGGTGGTATACCATATGAGAAGTGGACTGAGGGAAAGATGTATCATGATTCAAGACTCGACTTAGGTATGATTTCCCTAGGTCATATTTGATCCATTGAGTTTAAATAAATCGAACAATATTAGATACTCAAGTCTTGTTGGGTAATTTATTTCCTTTATGCATTATTTATTATTTTATGCATTTGCATGCCTATGGGAAATACATAAAATAATAGACATAAAAAATGCATAAAGACGTGATGAATGTATTCTATTAATGCATGTTTAGTTGTGAACACGAAAACATAGTATGAACATATTTAATAGAAAATGATTACATTCGTTGAAAATATTAAAAAGCCCTCAAAGAAATATTAAGTCACAAGCATCTTTCTTTGTTTGAATTTGAATATAACCAGGTGTACGGGGTGATCATTAGCCCTAGTTAAGGGTGCCTCCTACTATTGGGGAGTTCTTATGAGAGCGATGGGTTGACTTAACTAATGATGGTATCAAATAAGTATCCATATCCAACTTGTTTCATCTTTAGAGGAAAACCTTGAGTAAATCAATTTCATTATTTTAAAAGTTGGGACTTCACTCAATGGATCAAGAAGTTGTGAGTTAATGTGGTTGGAATACCAAACGCCTACTTTGAAAATCTTTGTGTAGTGGTATAGCCATATCTTGTACACTATGAGGAGAAGTTTCAAGGTTCCTTTCAACTAAAATACTCAAGCGACTAAGTATTATGAATCTTGTAGTGAGGGCTAATAGATTTAAATAAAATAATGGGATATATTTAATGATTTAATCAATAATGTCTAATCAGTAATCAAGATAATAGTAATAATACTCTATATTTTTTTGTAGAAAATGTAAAGTAATACCACAAGTACACTGTGACAACTATTGGACAAAGAACATTTCCAAACTAGCATGAATTACCAAAAGCAGTACAGGCACTTGATCAAAGTACTACGATATCAGAAATTTAAGGTGTTGGTGTCTCCAATACCTATTAAGAATCCTAAGGAATCGTGGTTGATAAAAATGATTATAGGAGACTCATGAATGACACATATTATGGTTATTTCATAATTCTATAATCAACATCTGATGTGAGTTTTGGATAAAACATCAAGAAATTGATGATTTCACATGTTGTCTCATCTCAGAGAAGCTAGCAAGGAAAAAGTGAAGCGAGATATGAATTGGTGATTATTACACTAGTTACATGTAAATATTAAATATAGATCATGTTCTTTCAATACATCCCATTAGTATATCTTTCTCACCCATTTACTCTAGTTTTGTTTAAGATTGTAAAATTATTATTATAGAGAAAACACTTCATTACCATTTGAGTAAGGTTCAGTAAGTAAATAAGAACTTAAAGAAAGTCTTAGTTCTTATGGTGAACAAGTTGAAAAACAATGAGAAAATTCCAATAGAAAATGTGACACAAAAGGCACCTTCATAATTTCCTTCAATGTAAATAGGTTTGTTATCATATAAGAGATTATTTTCTTAACATAATTCTATGGAATTTTTGGTGCAATGAATTTAATTGAAGAATCAAGTGGTCACTTCTTCTTCAATTATATTCATAAATTTTATGTAATGTTTCTGTAATACTTTTTGGGTATTGAATAAAATATGCTTATCACATACGTTTATTTGAATACATTAACCAAGTAAGTATAGAAATTTTACAAGAAGTAAGGTGTGTTCTCTAAGCGATTGAGAAATGATGCTTCTGAAGTCAGCGGTGAGAAGTACACAACTTCTATATTTCCAAGTCTATTGGTTCCAGTTGAACATTTGTAGTATCACCAAAACATGTATCTCATGTGTCCATTCGAAACAAGGAGACATTATTCTAGTTTTAGAATAAATTTTGTTTGTAGTGTTTAATACCCAAATAATAGTTCAGGGATGCCTAAACCATTGACAATAATAGATTAATATAAAATGTAAGACTTATATACCCAATTGTGGAAAGATAATTTTTTTCAAGGGGAACTAAGAAATTGTCAAGGATATACCCAGTATGTTTTTAGACTCTTTAGAGTTAAAAACCTTTGGTATTATCAACACTTATACTTATATTTAGTTTGGATAAAGAAACATTTATAAATAAAGGTAAGCCTCAAATGTTTTGGGATTATTTCAGCTAGAGAGCATGAATTATTACAAGGGTAAGCTAGTGCTAAATATACTTCCTAAGATTCCTTTACGTGATGTGAAAGTGAAGTATGATATATGAATGATTAAAAGATATTAGTTGCTTTGGACCTATGTTCCAAAGAGTATCTTGACTAATCATTCATCGATCAATTCAATGTAGCATGGAGTAATTCCTAAATGCACATTACCTTATACACATCAAAGAAATGATGATAATAAGGAATATTGATGATGAATCTTATATGTTAACATTGATTAATAAAATGTAGTGTGGATTAATTCCTGAATGTGCATTTATTTATACACATCATATTCATGATGCAAGTAAAAAAGAAGCATCAATTTTAAAACTAATATGCATTGTAGAAACTTATATTATTTTTTAAGATATGTTTTGCAAATAAGAACATTATCTCATAACCACATGCCAACCATCATGAAAAATGGATATCATGTGAGTTATAGTATGATGGAAATATATTATGTCATAATAACATGTCTTTGGATTCAAAGAGTTTATTATGGATATAAAAAAACTTTCATCAAGAAAAACACAAAGTGCATCTTAGTTAATATCCTAAAGTTCTAAGGATATCACATAAATCCCTAAGATAGAAAAGGTATATTCAAGTGATAGACTATATTTCTATAAAAGGGTCCAAATCTCTATTCTAGATAGTGAGAGAAATATTTACTTGGGTTTAATAAATGCCAGATATACACAAATAGTTGATATAGGAACAAGTTCTTCAAGAGCATGTGGAAAAGGAATTTTCTAGAGACAAATTTTGTATAGGAAGAATAAAACCATTGTAATGGTTTAGTATTCACCATGGTTGGTGATACATTATTCGTTGAAAATAAGTAATACTATAAGTAAAAAGTAAATAGAAATAAGATAATATTGACATGTTGAATTAAAATTAAATAATGGATTTCATGTATCAAAGAATAGGAGCTTATTATTTTGAATATTGTGGTGGGTATTAAAGTAAAACTATGCGTGGATGGTACAATCATGGTACCAATAAGGCTCAATTATTAACACAAATTCATTATTCCTATATTAATTAGAATTTTACTTATCATAGCTACTGTCTATAATCATTTTATTGATAATTGGGTGTAAAGACCACCAATTGTAGAAGGCATCTATACAAAACAATCATAAAGGGATGGTGACATCATAGAATGTCAATAATCACTACTGGAATAATACCCTTTACCAATGGTTCAAAACTGTTGGTAAAGGCCTGGAAACTGTTGGTATATAGTATACCAATGGTTCCCCCAACCGTGGGTGAGTAAGGCATGACAATAGGCCTATAATAATTGTTCTGTGAAAATCATTAGTATAGGTGTCAAAATAGAAGGTATACCAACAGTTTGTACAAACCGTTGGTCTATGTGTGTAAAAGTTTAACATATACCAACAGTTTGTAAAACCGTTGGTATATGTGTGTGACACCTCTACCAATGGTTTATAACCATTGGTATAGAGGGTATATGCCAAGACATAAGTCTATACCAACGGTTTGGTTATAACTGTTTGTATAAACCTATACCAACGGTTATAACAAACCGTTGGGATAGCTTATATAATAGTATCTATACCAATGGTTACAGAACCGTTGGTATAGCCTTATATAATATTATCTATACCAACAGTTGCAGAACTGTTGGTATACAATTGCATAGCTCTACAGCAGTAGGCCCCTCTCCCCTCTCTAGACCTGCAACAACACAACAACCCCTCTCCACACCTGCAACAACACCAATACAGAATCCCCATCCAAAGTATTCACAATTTAGAATTCATTCCAGAATTTAGAAATTTAGAAATTCAAATGCAATAACACCCATAAGAGAAAACGCCTACATGTTATAGGAAATGAAATAACACCCATAAGAGTATTCCAAATTTAGAATTTATTCCTCACTCAAACAACAACACCAACACACATTAGAGTATTCAAAATTTAGAATTCATTCCTCACTCAAACCACAACACCAATACACATAAGAGAAAAAACCTACATATTATAGGAAGCACATGGGATGTTTAGTCATGGTCTTAGGTTGAGTATCTTAAAACCAACAGAAAAACATGGCTAGTGTGTCAAGGATCATGATACCCATAAGATAGACAATGGTAGTGCTCATGTTCTTAGACCTAGGATGAGTTATAGAAAGAATATGGGATGTTTATATTCCTCTAATTATTATGTATACATGTATAAATGGTTCCTGATGTGTTAGTGGGAAACATTGGCCAATCTCGACATATGAGAAGGGTTACCGAAATAGCCTACATGTTTTTCATAGATTTTTCAATTAGAATAAGGGGGTATGTGGATAATTTCAATTTGCTCTCCTGGGTGTGATGTGAGATGAATCCCCATCTTGGGTAGTGGGTATGAATATTCAATTAAGTCTTTGGTATTGGGTTCCCAAAGGGACTTTGGTTTGGTCCTAGAACCCACTGTTTGAGGATGGGATTGAGGTGATCCATGGGGCTATGGTGAATATTTTCGTATGTCAGTTGTTGTTTTCACTTAAAATGTTGTCTGTTTCAAACAAAAGTGAGACACTTTGAGTGATAAAAGTCACATCGTGCCTCAGATTGAGGTGGGGTTGACTCATACCCATCATAAATGATCCATGGATTGTTGGTTGGGGGTTGTCCGGGGTGGGGGGCTTTCCGGAAGGGTTGTCCAGTGGGTGGGGGACTGTCCGGGGTGGGGGGTTGTTCGGGGGGTGTGGGGGGCTCTCTAGGGGTGAGGGGGGTTGTCAGGGGTGGGGGGCTGTCTAGAGTAGTTTTTCAGCCAGCACGGTCACACAACACCTTTGATTGACATTCCATATGGCCGACAATTTTACAATTTACCCACCCTTTGTTGTCGTTAGATTTCATGGCATTCTGAGGTCGTTCGGCCGGTTTCGACCACCCCACGCACGCTTTTCAAGCGCGCCTAACACCTAAAAAACACATATTCAGTCGTGTTGTGCAAACCACACATTTGAATGATGTTATGTCTCCTCATACACCTCACGAATAATAACTAGGGTGTTTTCGTGTGATTTCAAGTCATTCTGATGTCGTTCGGCATGCATTTGACCGTAAAACCCATGTTTTGGCCATTTACGACACGCCGAGTGCGTTTTTGGCCAGTGTGGTCACACGGCACCTTTAATTGACATTCTATCTAGCTGAAAATTTCAAAAATCACCCACCCTTTGTTTTTGTCCGATTTCATGGCATTATGAGGTCGTTCGGCAGGTTTCGACCACCCCACGCACGCTTTTCAAGCACACCGAACACCTAAAAAACACATATTCGGTTGTGCCGCGCAAACCGCGCATCCTAATGACGTGTCGTCTACTTTTACACCTCACAAATAATAATTAGGGTGTTTTCATGTGATTTAAATTCATTCTAATGTCGGTCGGCATGCATTTGACCGTAAAACCCATGTTTTGGCCATTTACGACATGCGGAGTGCGTTTTCAGCCAACGTGGTCACATGACACCTCTGATTGACGTGTCATCTAGCTGAAAATTTTAAAATTCACCCACCCTTTGTTATCGTCTGATTTAATGGCATTCTGAGGTCATTCGGCCGGTTTCGACCACTCCACGCACGCTTTTCAAGCGCACCGAACACCTAAAAAACACATACTAAGCTGTGTCGTGCAAACCGTGTGTCCGAATGATGTGTCATCTCATCTCACACATCAAGAATAATAATTAGGGTGTTTTCATGTGATTTCAAGTCATTCCGATGTCATTCGGCATGCATTTGACCGTAAAACCCATGTTTTGGCCATTTACGACATGTCGAGCGCGTTTTCGGCCAGCGCAGTCACACGACACCTCTTATTGACATGCCGTCTGGCCAATAATTTCACAATTCACCCACCCTTTGTTTTAATCCGACTTCATAGAATCCTGAGGTCGTTCGTCCGGTTTCGACCACCCCACGCACGCTTTTAAAGCGCGTTGAACACCTAAAAAACACATATTCAGCTTTGTTGTGCAAACTGCACGTCCGAATGACGTGTCGTCTCCTCGTACACCTCAAAAATAATAATTAGGGTGTTTTAGTGTGATTTCATGTCATTCTGATGTCGTTCGGCATGAATTTGACCGTAAAACCCATGTTTTGGCCATTTACGACACGCCGAGTGCGTTTTCAGCCAGCGCGGTCACATGACACCTCTGATTGACATTCCTTCTGGCTGACAATTTCAAGAATCACCCACCCTTTATTTTCGTCCAATTTCATGGCATTCTGAGGTCGTTCGGCCGGTTTCAACCACCCCACGTACGCTTTTCAAGCACGTCGAACACCAAAAAAACACATATTCAGTCGTGTCGTGCAAACTGCATGTTCGAATGACATTATGTCTCCTCTTACACCTCACGAATAATAATTAGGGTGTTTTCGTGTGATTTCAAGTCATTCTGATGTCATTCGGCGTGCATTTGACTGTAAAACCCATGTTTTGGCCATTTACGACACGCTGAGTGCATTTTTGGCCAGCGCAGTCACACGACACCTCCGATTGACATGTCTTCTTACTAACAATTTCACAAATCACCCACCCTTTGTTGTCTTCTGATTTCATGGCATTCCGAGGTCGTTCATCTAGTTTCGACCACCCCATGCACGCTTTTCAAGCACGTCGAACACCTAAAAAACACATATTCAGTCATGCCACGCAAACCGCACGTCCTAATGACATTTAGTCTCCTCATAAACCTCACGAATATTAATTAGGGTGTTTTCGTGTGATTTCAAGTCATTCTGATGTCGTTCGTCATGCATTTGATCGTAAAACCCAAGTTTTGGCCATTTACGGCATGCTGAGTCCGTTTTCAGCCAGTGAGGTCACACGACACCTCCGATTGATGTGTCGTATGGCCGAAAATTTCACAAATCACCCACCCTTTGTTTCCATCTGATTTCATGTCATTCTGAGGTCGTTCGGCCAGTTTCGACCACCCCACGCACGCTTTTAAAGCACGCCTAACACCTAAAAAACACATATTCAGTCATGCCATGCAAACCGTGCATCTGAATGACGTGTCATCTCCTCTTTCACCTCAAAAATAATAATTAGGGTGTTTTCTTGTGATTTCAAGTCATTCTGATGTCTTTTGTCATGCATTTTACCGTAAAACCCATGTTTTGGCCATTTACGACACGCGGAGTGCATTTTTGACCAGTGCGGTCACACGACACCTCCGATTGACGTGTCGTCTGGCCGAAAATTTTACAATTCACCCACACTTTGTTGTCATCCGATTTCATGGAATTCTGAGGTCGTTCAGCTGGTTTCTACCACCCCACGCACACTTTTCAAGCGCACCGAACACCTAAAAACACATATTCAGCCGTGTCATGCAAACTACGCGTCCAAATGACGTTCTGTCTCCTCGTACACCTCTAGAATAATAGGTAGGGTGTTTTTGTGTGATTTCAAATCATTCTGATGTCTTTCGGCATGCATTTGACTGTAAAAGTGGTACTAGGTAGTTGAAACTACTAATTTAGAGTCAAATTATCACACCCTAAACTATCATTGTGAGTTTTCGTAGACAGCGCACCTTCGTTGGAGGGGTTTTATTATAAAAACATGACTTTATTTATCAAATGAAACAATTATATTAAATTAAACTAATTCAAGATATGCAATTCAATATAATTAAGCAGAATTAAGAAAGAAGCTAAATTCAATTTAAAGCATTCTTAAATTAAAGAGGTTACGAGAGGGACTCTACCTCAAGGGGTGTCTCCCATGGGTGTCTTGTGGTGTGTAGTGTCTATCTATGATTTTTTTGGTGCTTTCGTATTGTGGAAAATGTGTATTGCATGGTTAGTTTAATAAATACATTAGTCAATTAGAAAATACACCCATAGTCAATAGAGATATACCCACTTTTGATATAGAATACCATCCAAATAACCAACTCAGAAATCCAAGACCAGCATTTTACTTTACCAATTCCAATTACATAATATATGAAGCACCAAATTATGTTTTATGAACCAATCAATTAAAGGGAAAGAAACTCCTCACAATAACCCATAAAATATCATATAGAATCACTCACCTCCAAACCATTATAACATCATTAGGCTTCCATATTTGGTCGAAAATAAAGAGTTATACTGAATTCAAAAATATCCATACCAGAGTGAAAAAAACTTCATCATTACCATCATCAAAAACATGTCTGGTATTTAATTCAATAATTACACCGAATTTAGGATAACGATGATCTTTGACATAAAAAACTTGTTTCACCATTGATGCCAATACATATGGTTCATTGGTGGCAAAATTGCGAGTCATGTCAATAACTCGAAATCCATAATCATCAATAAAGGTGCCTTGCCTCGTCATTGAATTAAACCATTGACATTTCATCATCGTGACTCGACCATGTGAGTAATAATCCAAAATTATTATTTTCTCCATGACTCCATAATAAGCTACATTTTCAGAACGAGGTCTATTATCCGATGAACTGGCATAACAGTCTGTTGTGGTGGTTAGCATAACACCATCATGTTTTGTTCTCATTTTTCTTGCTCGTTAAGTGATAATAAATTTGTATCCATTGATCACAAGTGATTTACAAGCACGAACCATGGTATTATGACCAAAATCCAAAGTTCTTATTTCCTCAGAAATAGATTCTGCAGGTAAACTCGATACCTGAAATATAAACAAATAGTAAACTTAATTAAATATTATTTTTATTTAGTTATTACAGAAATATTTTTACCTTCAATTTCAACCAAGAAAAAAACCCTTTGCTATGCAAAGTCTCTTTCCTTCTCAAAGATAAAGAATGATGCTTTCTATATATCAATTATTTATGTTCCCTGTAGATAAAAATAATAATAGTATAACAAATATTTAAAATTACATGAGATAAGATAAGAGATACATGTACAATTTACTTACTTGATATACTCATCAAACAAATCACAATTGAACAACACTGTGCGATGTGCCATCTCTCGCTCTTTAAGGCTTAATGTTGTCAATGTATATGATCCCGGAATTCCTCCTGTCTGAGGAAGTGATGGAAAACTGGGTTCAATTTTCCCATATTGTTCTTATTCATTTCTCATTGGTCTGTTTATTCTCATAGTAAGATCAGAAAAATACATTGAGTAGAAATCCATACATTCTTGAGCCAAGTAACCATTCACAATATAACCTTTAGGATAATTCCTGTTCCGAACATATGATTTCAATGTGCACATGTTTCTTTTAGTTGGATACATCCAATGAAAAGAAACGGGTCCTCCAAGAAGTATTTCAGTCAGAAGATGGACAGTCAAATGCAACATGTATGTAAAAAATTATGGAGGGAATATTTTCTCTAACTCACACAAAATTAATGGTGTCTTTACCAATAGTTTTTTCAAGAAGGATTTAGACAACCTCTTAGCACAAAGATATCTAAACAAATAGAACAACCGAATAACTAAGACTCTTATATTATTGTACAAGAGATGACGAATTGCTATTGGAATCAACTCATGCAAAAGGACGTGATAATCATGAGTCTTCAAAGATTTCAGCTTCAACTCTTTTCTGTTGACCTGTTTTGATATATTTCTTGAATAGCCATCAGGAACTTTAATAGTCTCTAGCACTTCCAGAAATTGATTTTTTTTAGCAGGTTTCATCACATAAGAAGCACATGGAACTTGCCATTTATTTTCACTGATACAAACAGGATGCAATTGTGGTCTGATCCACCAATCTACTAAGCCACGCTGAGATCGTAAATCATCTTTTGTCTTCCCCTTGACATTTATAAGAATCGAAAGCAACATTTCACATATATTCTTTTCAATGTGCATTACATCTAAGCAATGACGTAACAAGTTGGTTGACCAATACGACAACTCAAAGAATATACTCTTCTTCTTCCAATTGTAACAAGTATCATTGGAAACATTTTTCCTCTTTATAGATTTCATTACACCCTTCCCAAATGAATAACTAAAATCTTCCAATTCATTAAGCACATCATTTCCAGACATACGCTGAGGTGGATCGTCAGTCTCCATGGTATTGTCAAATCTTCAACGATTGTTTCTATATGGATGGTTCATTGTCAAGAATCATCGATGTCCCATAAAACTAAAACTACAATGATATTTCAGTCTTCTCGATCGAGTATTCTTCATACAAACAGGACATGACAATTTTCCTTTTGTGCTCCATCCAAACATCATTGCATAAGCAGGAAAATCATTGATCGTCCACATAAGTGCAGCACATATCTGAAATATGTCTTTTGAACATGCATCGTATGTGGTCACACCCACATCCCAAAGAAGTTTCAACTCTTTTATTAAATGTTTCATGTATACATCTATATCATTGCCGGGATCAGAAGGGCCAGATATCAGTATACTCAAGAAAGTGTATGGCTTTTTCATACACAACCATGGGGGAAGGTTATAAATGTGTATGAAAATCGGCCAAGTGTTGTGCGAAGTAAGCATCTGCCCAAATGGATTAAAACCGTCACATTAAAGACCCTATCTCACATTACGCACATCGGCTGAAAATTCAGGATATCGAGCATCAAATCTCTTCCATGAAAATCCATCTGCAGGGTGAACCAACTCTTCATTATTCTTTTTTCTTTCGGTGTCATGCCATCGCATTTTTACTGATATTTCATCAAACATGAAAAGGTTCTATAATCTGGGGATCAATGGAAAGTGCCACATTACTTTTTGTGGAACACAAGATGGTGTTTCATCATCTTTTGGCTTCCATCGGAAGGTTCCACATTTGATACAATCATTTCTTTCAGCAGTTTCCTCCCAAAATAAGTTGCAATCATTCAGGAAAGCATGATTTTTTTTTTTTTGAGAATCCAAGTTCATTAACTAACTTCCATGCCATATAGTGGTTTGAGGGAATATCTGCATCATCTGGAAGTAAGTACTTCAAGAAGGTAAGAATGTAATCAATTACAGTATTTGAAATCCCATACATAGTTTTCCCATGAAACAATCGGATTAAAAATTCCAACTTTTTCATTTTACCACATTGCTGATATACTGGAGTCGTCACAGCATTATTCAATTTTTTCACCCTATCAACATCATCATTTTCATTGGACGCATCATGTGTTCTTGTATCAAAATCTTGTTGGTTGGATATCCTTTCCTTCTCATGATGCCGAATAAATTGAAACCAATCATATATCAAACTCTCCAATTCAGTCCTATCATTTGGATCATCAACATTTTGAGATTCCATTTTCTCTCCATTGTAATACCACACATAATAGTTTGTTTGGAAACCATATTTGGTTATATGATAGCTAACTGATTCATGACTCAACCAAGGTCTTCCAACACAATTAGAACATGGGCAGTATATGCGACCACTATCTAAAGCCTTGTCAAATGAAAAATCTAGAAAGCTGTTCAAATTATTTTGAAAATTGGTTGAAATCCGATCAGTTCCATACATCCAACTTATATCCATTCTGTAAAAAAATTGTAATAAGTCATTTCAAAGAAATTCAATAATATTGAAGTACAATCAAAAAAATATTTAGGTAAATGACAATTTTTTACTTTAAATAAAAACATAACTGACACATGACTCTATATGAGAATCATATTAAGAAATACAACAAAATACAATGTATATAAGAAAATAAGATACAGAATTTCTAATGCCTATATTCAAGGATTTCCCAGTAAGATATTCGAAGCGGATCAAGGAATACATAATCCTTAAGGGTCTTGTTGGAAGTACATGAGTTTTATACTTTAACTTCTTCAGGGAGATCAGGATGAGGAGTAGGATGAGGATCAGGGGAGTGGTGGGGCTGTCTAAGGGGGTGCGGGGTTTCCAGGGGGTACGGGGTGTCTAGGGGGTGTGTGGTGTCCAGGGGGGTGGTGGGGTCATCCGAGGGGTCGGAGGTGTCCAGGGGGTGAGGGGCTGTCTAGGGGGGTCGGGGTGTCCAGGTGGGCGGGTTGTCCACGGGGGTGGTCAGGCTGTCCAGGGGGGTAGGGGGAGTCCATGGGGGTGGGCGGGTTGTCCAAGGAGATGAGTGGGGTGTACAGGTGGTGGGGGGAGCTTTCCGGGGGGTACGGGGTGTCCAGGGGGTGGGCAGGCTGCCCATGGGGGTGGTTGGGCTATCCAGGGGGTCTGGGGTGTCCAGGGGGGTGGGCGGGCTGTTCGGGGGGGTGGGTGGGATGTCCACGGGGGGTGGTCGGGCTGTCCACGGGGGGTGGTCGGGCTGTCCACGGGGGTGGTGGCACTGTCTAGTGGGGTCTTGGGTGTCAAGGGGGTGGGTGGGGGGGCTTTCCAGGGGTGGGGGCGTCCTGGGGGATGGGGTGTCCAGGAGGTGGTGGGCGGGTGTTCGGGGGTGGGGTGGGCAGGCTGTCAACAAGGGTGGGGGGCTGTCCAGGGGGCCCGGGCTATCCAGGGGGGTGGGCGGGCTGTCCATGGGGGTGGCGGGGCGGTCCACGGTGGTCGGGTGGGGGGGGGTATTTCTAGGGTGTGGGGAATCGTCACAGAATGTTTTTTAGTGGCGTTTTTTGTTTTAGCGATGGTTTCACCTGCCAAAAAATGGAAAGGATGTAGTAGTGGTTTGAACCGCCATTATATCCTCACCATTTTTTGTCATTGAAAACAACTGATGAAACAAAAAAAATGGTAAACAAATATTGACCTTAAATAGTGGTGGTTTAAACCACAACTAAACAACCATTAGGCATATATAGCAAGGGTTTAAAACGTTGCTATATATTGATTTAAAAAAAACTCAACTGCATAATTTGCAACCCTGGAAGATAAAAAAATTCAATACATATGTTTAAAATTATATCCATATTCACCACACCCACCTATGAGATCATATAATCATGAATTTTATCAACATGGTTTACTAGAATGTAAAAATTAATTGACTATTCCAGGAATACATTACATTATTTAAGTAAGGAAAAACATTCAAGTGGCTATTATATTTCTAAGACATCCTTGGAAGAAATTAATGAAGGAATAAGTGAACTCATTAAAAAATCTAATGAGATGTACACAATCTAAAAATGGTATTAAGCTATGGGATATTAGTGGTAATGCTCAAACATGGATCCAAACTTATAAAGGATTCACTAAGTATAAATATGTTTAATGTGATTTTAGAATACAATAAAAATGGGATATGTCTTTGTACAGTTCTAAATAAACCACTTAGAAAACATTTTACCTATTTTATAAACATATATTTAAAAACCACTCATTTATATCATTAAAATATAAATAGGTTTCATTATTAAAAAAATCGAACGTTGGCATCATAAAAACATAACCAAATAGTCACTCAGTGAGTCGACACCACCCACAAAAAATTAGGCACACTTTATGAATACAATGATCTCTAAGAAGAACTTAAGAATAACTCACCCGAAATTCATGACCAAAGGAACCCAATACATAACCACTATAAATACATAAGAAAATAAAATACATTAAAAACCAACACTACAAACTCTATAGAACAAAAGAAGAGGAAGCCCCATGATCCTAGGAAAAATCCACCATTCTTAGGTGGAATCACCATATTAGTGGTAGTATGTTGTATGTTTAGTTACACATGATATATGAAACAAAATTCAACCCTAGTCACAGACATCTACCAATCATGTATTAGTCATTGATTCAATATCAAATAGTGTGAACCATAAAATTTTCCAAAATCCCTAAAATAGGAAAATATGACGTGATCTTTCTAGATATTGAAATAAATGTAGAAATCGGAGGAAGAGGGATTCTATGTTTTTATTTGGGAAGATGTTTAAAGAGTCTAACCTGGATGGGGGATTTGTAGTCGATCGGATGGAAGAACTTGGGTTAGGGTTCACCTGCGCATCGGGGCTTCTGGAAATTGGGGGAAAGGAGTTATGTGATGTGCTGTGGGGGCGTCTGGAAATCGTGGTTATTTAAGGAGACCTTTCCCAACAGTTTGTAAAAACCATTGGGAAATCATGAATTTTCCCAACAGTTCGTAAAACCCGTTGGGAAAAAATGGCCTTTACCAACGGTTTTCTACAAACCGTTGGTAAAGGGGACAAACATTTTGGCTTCCCCAACGGTTTCTTAAAACTGTTGGGAAAGCCTTCACTAAAGCAAGATTTACCAACGGTTTTTACAAACTGTTGGTAAAAAACACTTATACCAATGGTTCTTTAGAACCGTTGGTATACAAGTGTTGGGAACGCCCAACTTTCCATTATTGAATGGTTATAAGTTATTAAAATCTAGTTTAATATTAAAGTAAGCAATAAGATCGTAGAATATTAATTTGGAACAAATTTTTTCCATGTATCTATAAGTGGTTAGTGGGAGCACCACTATTTTATAAGTAAAATATTTTTGATAACATATGGAAAACAACTATTGGTCTTACAAGTTGGTTAAGAACAAAATGAAAGCAACTCTCAAGAGATTTACTTAAAGTAGTAACCTAAGTTTTAGAGAATGGGATCTACTGAGGTAGATATAAAAATTTCTTAAACCAATTAAAAGTACATATACTAACATGGTATTGATAAAATACATGTTGGAAAATTTTAAGAGAGAATTATTACCAATATCACATGGCATAAATATCTCCAAGTAGACATGTATAGGACATAAGAGGAGATAAATGTGGTGATTTGAATTCCATACGCTTCTATGATGGATAAATCACATATGTCATGATATGTATAAGAGTTAATATTGCCGGAATATATTCTATGGTAGTAAGATATCAGTAGAATCTTGGAGAACTGTAGGGGAAGCAGTCAGAACTATCCCATTATACTTAAAAAATATCAAAGGATATATACCTGATATATGAAGACAAAAGTATACTAGTTATAAGGAGACACAAACTAATATTATTATATATTAATATGATCTAATATCATAGTTAGGTTAAGTTAATAAGAATGAAAAGATCATTCAAGCTAGTAGTATCCATATCTCCAAATAATGAGTATGTAGCAGCTTCTGAGGTATCTAAACAAGGAGTGTAAAAATACTCAATGATTTGTTCCAGATCTTAGAATTGAACCTATTAGGTAAAGTTTTATCACTATGATAAATCTATTAGTATTACCATTCATGATTTCAAGTTTTGATACTATATAAAAGAGATATAATCAAGTATATTCTCTCTTGATAAATCTTACTCAAGGAGGTGAAGTTGTAGATAGTATAATTTTCACGTAGTGGAAATGTGGCAAGCCCATGACTAAATCCATAACTCAGTAGAAACATGATATTATCATGTGATATCTAACAAGGATGGTTAGAAGGTTGTGTCTAGTACAAGTGGGAGTGTTGTAAAAGTGGGTTCCATAGACACAACTTTATCAGTACTTTTATATTACCATATCATGTATACAGTGAGTTATGTATGATGTAATCTTACCATAATAGTGTTGATATTTTTGTGTATAATATTTATATGGTAATTTTTATAGATTATATTTCATTTAAAAAGGTTATAGAAGTTACCAATATATAATTATAACATTCATATACTATGACATTAATCTTAAACATATGTCATATGATCTAGATACATCATACTGACTGGACACAGGTGATGATTTACTACCAGGTGTCGGGGGATCATAAGCATTAAGACTTATTCTCATGAATTTTTTACTTGGTTATCTCTAATAGGTGAGATCGTGAGGACAGACCCACCAATATGAACACTACATGTTTCAAGTGTCATTGGTTGTTCCTATCTACAGACATGTGTATTGGTATTCAGACTTGAGATCATTATTAGTGTGTATCATTTGATCGCATACTTTGATGCAAGGAAAAAACCATGACATTGAATTCATAGAAAGGTAACTTGTGTTTGGTGTGTCTTTGGTGGTATGACATTAGTTGAGTGGTCAATATGTAATTTATCACTTCTAAGATTAGGAAGTGATATCTTAGACCTAGTTGATTGGGATGGTAGTACCTTCATAAATACTTAGCTAAGGTAGTCAAAGGTAATTTTGTCTAATTTTATCAACAAATAATAAAGCAAGGATGGATTATGACATGAGTTGTGTGTCCTTCTTTATAATATATCGCTAGATAAAGAGATTATATTACAGAGTGAATATTTGTAGGATAGTTTTTGTTTCTATGACTATACCTTATCTATTTAGATACCTTGATGGGTTGTTAGGCTCTGCTCCAGGTCAATGAATAGTATTCACTATTATCGAGATAAGGGAATATAGGGTCACACAAGATATGAATCCTTCTTTATGAGATATCGTGATACAAAGATATTACATTACACAGTGTGTGTTTATAGGATGGTTTATTCACTACTATCGAGATAAGGGGATAAAAGGTCACACACAATTGCATATTCAAGAGTCAGCCCTATTCTGATGAATAGGTGTGTTAGACATAGTGGGCCCTACCATGGTGTCCAAGAGTTGTCCAAGTAATTGATCACCAATTAATAAATAAATTCATTTTTATTCAAGTATATAATAATTGGGTTGAATTTATTTATTAAAATTATTCACAAGGTATTCAGTGAATGCATGGAAAATATTATATGAACAAATATTTTTTTAATATTAAAGGTTCATTTAATATATCATGAATTAAAAGTCAAGTTAATGAATTGATTTTATCATGTAATATATTTATTATATATTACAATTATGTGATAAAATATAAATGATGTTTATGATGTAGTTAGTTCGTCATAACATGTCATTTATTTATTATTTAGTGGGTGTTGGATATACGAGGGTGGGGGAACCCTTTTCGGTTATTTTGGACATCCACTATAGAAGCAGTGGAGGGGCTCTATTCCATAGACTATTCATTCCAATAGAATTTAGAGCCTCTCTCTCCTCCCACATCCTAGAGAGAGAAAGTAATTGTTTGAGAGATTGATCCAAGAACAACATCATGGATCGAAGGGATGAGATTGAGTTGATCTCTGCAACATCGAAGTAATTTTTGGAGCTCCATGATAGCACCTGAAATTCAATGATCAACATTCGTTCAAATTATTGGATCGTGTTTGGATGATCTATAGGGGTTCAAGTTTGGATTTTTTGAGCAGCAATCATCGACGACAAGATGAAGTCAAGTGTGTCGCTGATTCAATCATAGTAACCATTAAGTTTAATTTTTTTCTTTTAAATATTCACACAAGATCCTCATACCTTTACTTAGGCTCATATCACCAAAGATGATGAATTTTTTTCACTCTTGTGATGAAAAAAATTAAATCCCAGGCCTATCAGCTTCTACTATGTACCCTGATACCAATACCTCCACTATCTTATACATATTTATGTATTTTATTGATATATTATTTCTATTGTTGGCTTCACTCTAATATGCAGATATAGTCTCCCCATTATCCTACATTAGACCTATGTTGGTAGTTGGCAGCCTCGGGTGTATAGGGAGGTGTACCTGAGGTCATATGGTGTGACGGCTCAGAGCATTGGTTTAGTGGCTCCTAGTTTGGGGTGTTACAAAGTGATATTAGAGCATTTTTCTTTTAACTTTCTATTTGGGAAAGGTAGGAAGGAGAATATGAGTGTGTCGAGACATGGCATAGATATTGTTTTTGGGATTGTCCACCCCACATATGATGAAAGTCCATGTTTCCATGGATGAGATTGCTACTCATACTGTTAATTTTTATAGTTTATATAATTTCACCTTGAGTGAAACATTTGATTCTGAGGTTATTAATTTATGGGATTTTGTCTCTTGGTCTGATATGGAAAGAGATTGTGTGTTCATGCATTATATCAGGCATGTAGGATTTACATTCTATGTGCATGATTTCTTATGATTGTTTACCTAGATTGTGACTGAGCTCAGTTATTTAAAGTGTCTAAATCCATTTATATGGTGTTTCTATTTAAGTGTATGGTGGCATATTACTTAATTGATTCCCCTAAAGGGGATAAAATACCAGTTTTTTGTTTATTTTGGCTTGTTTATTATGAGGTGTCTGCTAAATAAAATTCAAATTAAAAATTAAATATTGTTTTCCTCTATAACATGTAATTGATATCTTATTTAACTGATCCTTGGTTGTGAAACTCCTAGTTAAAGTAAATGATTCAAAAAACATGTGATTATTTGTTTTGTTTTTTACATTGCATCAGTGAAATAAAATTCCAAGTACAACTTATAAAGTGATTTATTCTATAAATTTTAATTTACATTTTATTTAATTAATTCCTTTGTTATGAAAACTTTGGTTTAAGAAAATAGAAAAGTGTAAAAATATGGGGGGCCTTACATGTATGTATATAAATTATGTGGACCTAGTTGGTAACTAGTGTTAACCATATGTATGTGTGGTTAGGGTTGTGAGAGTACATGAGTTCCATGTTGTTCCTTATAACCTTTAGATGTGTGATGTGTTAGGGGTTGTTGGTGGACTTATGGTTTTATGTTTGACTCATGAATGGGTTTGATGGGTTATATCTGAACCTAAATTTTATGCCCTATAATGGGTGTTTGAAAAGCTACATGTTGTGTGATATTGAGATAGGATGAGTGTTATATCAGGAGTTGTGACCCAAGTGAGTCTTGATGTGTGGGATAAATAGAAAATCCTATTGGTCATTTCTTAAGCATGACTCCAGGTTTGGGAGTTGTTACTTCATTACCTTAAAGGGAAACCCATGGGAGGTTTCATCCTAATCTGTGAGTTCCTCTAGGTGCATAAGGTATAGGTGGATGTTTTTTCTTGTGAATCAGTTCACGTTAGGTGCTTCCTAGTATGTGGTTTGGGCATGTTGGATTCCCTTGGGTTTCAGGGATAAGCACTCATGTGTGGGTGCTTTAATCTTTTGGTTAGTTTTGAGAGGTAAATTTTGTTTATATGTCGATCCTGGGTAACAAAAGTTCGGGTGGGGTAGACCCAGTGGATGTGAGATGGGTCAATAGTGAGGTGTTATATGAACAGAATTCCCCTGAAAGGTTATGGTGTAAACCTTGTGAAAATTCCTAGAACCTATGGAATTAAAAGAACCCAGAGTTTTGGTGCTTCAATAGTGCATACTGTTTTTTAGGGAATAACTAGATAGGTGATTAGAACTGTTGACATAGGTTGTACCTTTAAGAACATATTAGGAGTGTAAATGAGTCCCGATGTAATTTCAAAATGACTCTTGGGTTTTGAGTGGTTATGTAAATGGTTCACCATGCTATGAAACTCTGGTTTTGAGGATCATTGAGGGTGCTCCATGATTGGTAAAAACTAGAATTTAGGAGAGGAATTCATGGTGACTTAAACACATTAACTAATTTTTTATGAAACACGGCTTCCTAAACCTCTAGATGGTGTTTTGAGATCGGGTTTTGGGGGAAAGTGCGTGTTGTAGATTCATTGTTTCATTGGGCATGAGGTTTGGGTGGTAAGGAAACATACTCTGGTGATGATTAAATAAACAAGCAGTTGTGTGGAGGTAGAGGACCAATGAGTTTTCGATGAGATTATTGTGGGAGTCATGATTTGAGGCTCTATGATGAAAATTATGATGTTCCTATAGTGAGAATGAGAACATGGATATATCAGGTACAATGACACGGTCGATCAAGTGTTGAACCTCGACAGAAGTTTCAGAGGTGGATGTTCCATATGTGAGAGCATGGATTCTAGGGAGCGACACACGTGTGGTTTTTATGAGACCTGTTTAGGTTGACACTTTAGGAGCAGTAAGGGATCAATCAGATAGTGTGGAGTAAAACATTGGTCTTTTAAGGGTATGAACCTCACTTTTTCATGTTTTTTTGGTGGGTATCATGAGAGAAATTACCATGAGTCAAGAATAGGTGATGAATTACCTTTCATGTTGGTGATCAGGGGTGAGCAATATCAGCCCCATCTAGCCATCATATTCAGTGATGCACAGAGCATGAGTTGTAGGGTTTAGAAATGGTTTTTTAACACGGTGAAAAGAATAATCCTAAGGTGGGGAGTGGGATATCATACGTATTGAATACCCATAATGGTGTAAGATATGGTGTTGAGTTGGGATTAGGCCTTGACTTGGGCCTTGAGTTGGACTTGGATCGATCATAAGTGGTTCGGTTTGGTAGTGTATTGTTTCTCACTATAAGGCATGGTGGTGGACATGGCCTATTGATGGTTCAACCATGGGAGATTCATTACAACTTAGGTTGAGGATTCATTGGATGTTCCAGGACAATAATGGGATGAATTTGGGATTTAAGGAACCATGGTCGGAAGTTATGATGACGCATTGGTGGGGGAGCCGAGTGTTTTGAGGTAGGTCGGTCAGAGGAGGTTCTACTTGTGTTCTCATGTGAAGTTGTTGTATTGAGTTTACAACTGCATTGGGTGTATCATAATAGATATTAAGAGTATGTTTTATGCGTTTATAGGGTCTTTTTAGGATAAAGAAATGTGTTTGGGCATGCAACCTATAATGTTAAGACTTGTTGGTTTTGGTTAGGAATTGAAAACAATGGGTTGGGCCAGTGTTTGGATAGTGTTACATGGATGGTTTGGTGTGGTGGTTTGGAGGCTGCGATAATGCATCTAGGGAGCATGGAATGTTAGCTCGTTAGGAAATTTTGACAATTGGAGGCACTTGGTTTTGGAATTGGTTGTTTTGGGCTAAGACTTATAGTGGGGAACACCATAGGGCGGTTGATCGGTTGGTTGGGGACATTGTGGGGTCTTGAGGTAGATGAGCGCAAGTGAGCATCGTCTCGATGTTTAGTGGAAATTACATGTGTTGGATCATGGTGTGGTATGAAATTGTGAATATTGAGGTAAGTCCTCATGTTATAATGAACTCAGGAGTGAAACTTTAAGTTTGTTGGAATGTGTTGTAAGATTGGGTGTCCTCGAACCAACTTTATCAGTACTTTTCAATTACCATATCATCTATACAATGAGTTATACATGATGCAAACTTACCATAATGGTGTTGATATTTCTACATCCACTATTTAAATAGTAATTTCCATAGATTAATTGTTGTATCAAAAGGTTATAGTAGTTCCCAGGATATAATGAGAACCTCGAGATACTATGACATTAATCTTAAATATATGTCATAGAGTCTAGATACGTCATACTAACTGGACATATTTTATGTCATACTATCAGGTACTGGGGGCTCATAAACATTGAGACTTCTTATCATGAAGTTCATACTTGGTGATCATTAGTAGTTGAGATCATGAAGACATGCCCACTAATATGAACACCACATGTTTTGGGTGAAAATGGTTGTTCCTATCTATGAACATTTTTATTGGTATACTGACTTTAGATCATTATAAATTTGCACCGTTTGATCGCGTACTTTGATGCATGGTGAAAACCATGAAAATGAAGTGATGGTGAGTTATTTTTTGTTTGGTATGTCATTAGTGGTATGGTTGGTTGAATGATAAAGATAGAATTTATCATTTTTGAATTGAGGAAATGATATCTTGGGTCTAGTTGATCAGGATGGTGGTAACTTTATTAAATGCATGGCCATGGTAGTAAAAGGTAAATCTGTCCAGTTAGATAAAAAAAGCAAGGAAAGGATGATGACACAAGTGTGTGTCCTTCTTTATGAGATATCTTATGACAAAGATATTCTAGTACACAATATGTTTTCATAAGATTTTTGTCATTCCTATGACTATTCATTGTCTCTTTATGGGCCTTGGCGGGTTGCTAGACTCCGATCTTGGTCTGTGAATATTATTCACTATTATTGAGATAAGAGTCTAGAGGTTCACACACAATATCACATTCAAGATTCTGCCATATTCTCGTGAATAGGTATATAGGACATGGTGGGATCCACCACATGGTTCGAGAGTTTGTACAAGTATTAATGATCACCAAAAAATAAATAAATTTATTATTATTTGATTATACAATAATTGAGTTGAATTTATTTATTAAAATTATTTATGAGTGTTTAAGTAAATATTTGGAATAATTTTAGATGAATGAATATTATTTTAATATTCAAGGTTTGTTTAATATTAATGGGAATTATGAGTCGAGTTATTGACTTGAGTTTATCACTTAATATATTTAATATATATTACAAGTATGTGATAAAATATAAATAATATTTATGATGCGGTTAGTTCATTGTAATTATTTATTTATTACTTATTTAGTTAAAGTTAAATATATAGTGGTCGGGGAACCCTAACCGAGTATTTTGCAAGCCCACTATATAAGCATAGAAAGATCTCATTTTCTATGCACAAGTTCATTCCAACATATTGAGAGCTTCTCTATCCTCCCACACCCAAAAGAGATAAATGCTCTAATCGAGAGAATGATCCAAGAATGCCTTCATGGATCAAACACACGGGATCAAGGTGATTGTCGCGACATCGAAGATATCGTCGGAGCTCTATGCTAGCACCCAAAATTTTATGAATGATGCACAGATTCTTGAAGCGTGTGTGGATGGTCTAGAGAGGTTTGACTTTGGATCATTTGAGCAACAATCGCCAGTGACGAGCTACAATTGAATGCGCCGCAAAATCAAATGATTTCCTTGTTTATTTATATTTTTTTATTTGAATTATTCACACGAGATCCGTGTACTACTACCGGGGCTCGGATCATCGAAGACGGTGGAGTTAAGTCACTCTCGTGATAAAAAAATTAAAACCACCTTCCCATCAGTTTCCGCTGCGCACCGCAGTACCTTCAATTGATATTAGAGTGATCGTGTGAATTTTTTGATCCAAATAAAATTTAATTTGCATTAAATTAAGTATAGAGAATTAAATCAGTCTCAATAGAACAAACCGCTTGTCGATCCGATTCTGGATGAAGAAGTTATGGTCATATGATGGTTTTGGTATGGATCGAAAATACGGTTGTTACGGGTTAAAAATTGATGAACGGTATAATTATATGTTGTTTTCCCAACAATATAAATTTAAAAAATATATATATATTCGTAGGATTTGTAGCCTATCAGGTGTAATAAGCAAACAAGGATGGATGGATTTCAAGGGAAGCCAATCAGGTGCCTACTGTTCCTTCCAGCATCTCTCCATCCTCCTCCCTTCCCCGAGTGCCAGCCGCCCATGTCCCTCGAAGTGGGTTGGTTCCCCTCCCTGTCGTCCTCCACACGTGAGTTTGTGAGTGCCTCCATCCCACTTCATCCTTGTTGCCTCACACGACCCTATCTGAGATCCCCACACAAGGTAACTTCTTTTCCTCTCGGTACTGCACTTTTCTTGGCATAGGCTTTTTGGTCTCACCCTGCGCATGCTGCTCGTGGTCGCCCGAACTCTCCTGGATGATCCAGTATCTGGATTGGATTGGATCTATACGAGTCCTGACCAATCCGAAATGGGTCAAAACGGGTATGTCCAACCCAAAACCTCCCTACACGGTCTTCCCAGCCCATGAAATCCCAAGGTGGGATCTTCCCTCCCCGGAACGGGTCTGCATGAGTTCGGTCCGACCCACAGTCGGTCTGAGCGGGAATTTTGGGCCCAAGAAATTTTTTATCCAACCTAAAATTAATTTATTGGTTTAAAAAATAATAATAATTTTATTATTTAAAATAATAACTTTAATTTTGATATTAAATTAAATTAATTGATTAATTTAATTTTTGGAGTAAAAATTAAATTAATTTTTGGACCGAAGAAGATAAATTATTTGAATTTTTATAATTCATTGAATTTATATTTAAGCCATAGACTTTAAATTTATTGTGATTTAACTTTATCATGCATTTAATTTTCATACCGACTGGTCTTGAGAAAGTGACCGAACCTATGTGTTCCTCGATAATTTAGTTAATTATTTATTACATGTTATGTTTGTAATAAGTAGTTAATTATATAATGGTTTATGCATCGTCTTCTTTTCATTTAATATCTATAAGGGTATGTGCATCTAATTTACCAGTTGTATATTGTGCTCCTGATACCCCCTCACCTGCATGTGAGTATACTTGTACATTTGAAAATGTCATTGTAAGGCGAAGACCCCAAAAAGATGAGGCACTAACCTAGACGAGAAGTGGACATGGTGGATTGGGATAAGCTGCATCATGAGTCAAAACCCAACTCAAGTATGATTTCTCTAGGTCATGATTGATTCATTAAGTTTAAATGGACCAACCATTATTAGATTCTATAAGACCAATTGGATAATTTATTTCCTTTATGCATTGTTTATTATTTTATGAATTTGAATATTTATTATGGGAAACACATAAATAAATTAACAAAAAATTGCATAATGATGCAATGAATGTTTTTCTATTAATGTTCAGTTGTGAGAGAAACAACATAGTATGAACATATTAATAGAAATGGATTACATTCATTGAAAAATATAAAAACCTCAAATAAATATCAAGTCTAAAAAGCCTACTATTGTTTAAATTTGAAAAAAATTGGGTGTACGGTGTGCTCAATCATCCAAATTTGAGAGAGCCTCCTACCACCGGGGAGTTCTTATGAGAGTTATGGGTTGACTTAACTGATGTTGGCAACAAAGAAGTAGCCAAATATGGCTTGTTTCAATTTTAGAGGTTAGCGTTGAGTAAATCATTTTATGATTTTAGAATATGGGACTTCACTCAACAGGTCAAGGAGTTGTGATTTAATGCGATTGGCCAGTTAAATGCCTATCTTGAACTTTCCAAGTAGTGGTGTAGCCAAGCTTGTAGACTTTGATGAGAGGTTTCAAGGATCCTTTCCACTAGAATACTCATTCGATAGAGTATTCCAATTCTAGTATAGAAGGTTGCTATAGTTCGATAAAATAGTGAGATACATTTAATGACTTAATCGATAATGTATAAATAGTAATCAAGATAAAAGTAATAATCTGCTAGATTTTGTTTTGTAAAAAATGGAAAGAAATACCATAAGTATGCTATGATTATATTGGACAAAGAAAATGTGAAAACTGGTACAAGATTCAAAAGAGCAGTACAGGTGCTTCCACAAAGTACTACGATATCGTAAATTTAATATATTGGTCTCTCCATTACCTATCGATCCACCTCAGGAAGTGAGGGTGAGAAAAATGCTTACAGTAGACTCATGTATAATGTGTATGATGGTTATATCATAATGTTATCATCATTTTCTGATGTGAGTTGTGGATACTACATCTGGACAAGGATAATTACACATGTTTTCTCATCTCTGAGAAGCTTGGAAGGAAAAAATGAAGCAAGATATGTATGAGATGATGATTACACCTAATATATGTAAATTTAAAGATGAGATACTATCTTTCAATACATCCCATTTGTATATCTTTATCACCCATTCACTCTAGTTTCATTTAAGATTACAAAAATGAGTAGTTTGGAGAAAACGCTTCATTTAGGTAAAGGTTTGCTAAGTACATAAGAACTTAAAGAAAGTATAATATTTAGTTTTTATGGTGAACAAGTTTAATGAAAGGGAAAATGCTAATGGAAAGTTTTACACTAAAGGAACCTTTGCAACACCCCTCAATAAAAGAGGTGGGTTATCATACAGGAGGTTATTTTCGACAAATGTCATGAAATAAGTCCTTGAAAGTTTAAATTCAATAATCTTAATCGAATAATTAAGTAATCGCTTCTTCTTCTTCAGGTATATTCACCAATTCTAAGTAATGTAAAAGAAATGTTATAATAAGTAAGGTGTGTTCTCCAAATAGCTAAGCAATGGAGATTCCTAAGTCATCATAGATAAGTACACAACTTCTAATTTCCAAGTAAATGATTTTAGTATAAATTTTATTGAGTAGAACCAAAACATTTATATCGTGTGTCCATTTGACATAAGGAGACATTATTCCAGTTTTGAAATGAATTTTTGTGGTGTCAAATACTCAATTAATAGTTTAGTGATACAGAAATCATAGGAAATAAATGATGAATATAAAGTGTAAGACCAATATACCCAGTTGTGGTAAGACAATACTTTTCCAAGAAAAATTAAGTAGTTTTCAAGGATATACCCAGTATGGTTTTAGAATCTTTGAATTTAAAGACCTTAGGTACTATCAACACACTTATGTACTTAGTTTTGGACAAAGAAAAATTTATAAATAAATGTAAGCCATAAAGATTTCAAAATTAGATTAGCTAGAGAGCATGGACTATTCCAAGGTTAAACTAGTGGTAAATATACTTCATAAGATCCCTTTAAGTTTGTTTTAAGGATTTTAAAAGTGAAGTAATATGCATGGTCAAGAGATGTGAGTTACTTCGGGCTGGTATGTCGAAGAATATCTTGACCAAGCATTCATAGATCATTATAATATAGCATAAAGTAATTATTAAACACATGTTATCTTATCCACATCAAAGCTATGATGTTACTGAGGAGGATCGATGTTCAGTGTTACATGTTGATATTGATCAAACAAAATGTAGCATGGAGTAATTACTAAATACATATTTCATTATACACATCAGAGTCATGAAGTTAGTTAAGGAGCGTAAATATTGATACATATATGCATTACAATGACTTCCATTATTTTTGATACATGCTTTGTAAATAGTGGATTTATCCCATAACAACATGCTAATTATAATGACAAATAGACATCATATGAGTTATAGTATGATATAAATTCATTATGTCAATATGTTTCAATGCAAATAGTTTGTTAAGAATATAAACTACCTTGCATCAAGAAAAACACAATGTTCATCTCAGTTAATATCCTAAAGTTTATATTGGATATTATTTAAATCCCAATCATACAATAGTTATAGTCAAGTGATAGACTATATTTATATAAAAGGGTGCATATATCTATTTGAGATAGTGTGAGTAAGATTGTCTTGGTTTTGTTCAATGTTGGAGAGGCACAAATAGTTGACATGGGAACAAATTCCACAAGATCATGTGGAAAAAGGATGTTCTAGAGACATGTTTTACGTAGGAAGGTCAAAACCATGGTATCGGTTTTTTATTCAACATGGCCGATGATAAATTATTCATCGAGAATAATAAAACTTAAAAGTAAACAATATATGGAAATTATCTAAGATTGAAAAGGTCAAATTCAATAATGGATTTCATGTATCAATATACAGGGGATTATTATTTTGAAATATTGCGGTGGGTATTCAAGTAAAACTATACATGGATGGTATAAAAATGGAAACAATAAGGATCAATTGGTTATACCAAGTTTTTATGCCTAAATTTATTAGAATTTTATTTTTCATGGCTAATTTCTATGGTCATTCTTTGAGAATTGGATGTCAAGAGAACCAATATTGGAAGAAGACTATATGACGCAAATAGAAAGGAATGATGACACCATATAATTCCAATAAGGGATGCAAGTAACTGAAATCTAGTTTAGGATTAAATTAAGCAAAAAGATTATAAAATATTCATTTAGAATGAATTTTTTTTAGATCTCTACAAAAGATTGGTGGTAGTGCCACTATTTTCCAAATTAAATATGTTTGATAACATATGGAAAACAATTATTAGTCTTACAGTTAGTTAAGACCAGAATAAAACTATCTCTCTAGAAATTGACTTAAAGTGGTAACTTAAGTTCTAGGGAAATAGATCTACTGAGGTAGATCTAATGGTTTCTTGGACCTAGTCGATTGTACATATACTAAAAATGTATTAAAAATACAATTCATAACAATTCAAGAGAGAATTGTTACCAATGTCACATGGTATAAATCTCTCCAAGTGTACATGTATGGGACATAGGAGGAGATTAATGTGATGAGATGAATCCCATAAACTTTTGTGTTAGATCAATCATGTATTTCATATTATGTACTATATATTGATATTACCAAAATATACTTTATAATAGGAAAATATCAATTATCTTTAGGAGAAATGCATGAGAATGAATCAGAACTATCCAATTGTACTTAAGGAAGTACAAAAGATATGTACTTGGAATGTAGAGAGGAATGGATACTAGTTACAAGGGGACAAAAATTAGTCTTCCTTGGATCAATGTGATATAAAATCTCACTTAGGCTAAGGTAATGAGAAATTCAAGCTCATTTAATCTAGTGGTATCCATGTCTAAAAATATCGAGTGTGTTGTAGCTTCATTGGCAGCTAAAAAAGTAGTGCGTAATAATTTGTTCCAGTTCTTGGAATTGAACCTAGAAAGTAAATTTTTTTCATAATATAAATTATGATAATTATATTATTAGTACTATCCAATATGTCACGTTTTGAAAGAGGAAAAAAGTAATATACTCTAGGATATCATCTCTTGAAGAGTTTTACTCATGGAAGTAAAGTTGAAGATATCATAATTGTAATGCAATGAAAACCGGGAAGACCAGTACCAAAAGTCATAACTCAATAGAAACATGATCTTATCATGTGATATCTAACAAGGTTAGTTAGAAAGTTGGATCTAGTACAAGTGGGAGTGTTGTAAAAGTGGGTTTCCTAGATCTAAATTTATCAGTACTTTTTTATTACTATATCATGGATATAGTGAGTTGTACATGATGTAAACTTACCATAATGATGTTGATATTTATATGCCCATTATTTAAATAGTAATGTCCATAGATTAATTATTGTATCAAAAGGTTATAGTAGTTCACAAGCTATAATGAGAACCTAGAGATATTATGACATTAATCTTAAATATATGTCTTATGGTCTAGATACATCATACGGACTGGAAATAGTTGATGTCAGACTATCAGGTGTTGGGTATCATAAGTATTGATACTTTTTCTTATAAAATTCGCACTTGGTGATCTTAAGTAGTTGAGATCATGACAAACCCACCAATAGGAACACAACAGGTTTTAGGTTTCATTAGTTGTTCCTATCTATGAACATGTGTATTGGTCTCTAGACTTGAGATCGTTATCAATGTGTGCCATTTTATTGCATACTTTTATGAAAGGAGAAAACCATGATAGTGAAGTTGTGGTGAGATAGTTTGTGTTGGGTGTGTCATTGGTGGTATTGCATTGGTTGAATGATCAAGATAGAATTTGTCACTTCTGAATTGAGGAAGTGATATCCCAGACCTAGTTGATCAGGATGGTAGTGATTTAATTAAATATATGGTAATGGTAGTCAAAGGTAAATTTGTCCAATTAGATCAAAAAAATTAAGTAAATGAGAATGACACAATTGTGCATCCTACTTTATGAGATATCATATTCCAAAGAGATTATATTATACAGTATGTGTTTGTAGGATGGTTGTCATTTCTATGACTATTCTTTATCTCTTTAGGGGCCTTGATGGGTTTCTAAACTCTACTCTTGGTCTGTGAATATTATTCACTACAATTCAGATAAGGTCCTAGAGGGTCACACATAATTTCACATTCAATATTTTACCCTATTTTGATGAATAGGTATATAGGACATGGTTGTCCCCACCATGGGGTCCAAGAGTTGTCCAAGTATTAACGATCACCGAAAAATAAATAAATTCATTATTATTTAGGTATAGAAAAATTGAGTTGAATTTATTTATTATAATTATTTGTGATTGTTTCTGTAAATACTTGGAATAATATTAAACAAATGAATATTATTTTAATATTCAAGGTCCAATTAATATTAGAGGGAATTATGAGTTGAGTTAATGAATTGGTTTTATCATGTAATATATTTAATATATATTACAAGTATGTGATAAAATATAAATAATATTTATGATGCAGTTAGTTAATTGTAATTATTTATTTATTACTTATTTAGTGGGCATTAAATATAAGGGGGTCGGGGAACCCTAATCGGGTATTTTCACATCCACTATATAAGAAAAGGAGGATATCATTTCATGTGTTCAAGTTCATTCCAATGGATTGATATCTCCTCTCTCTCACATCCTATAGATAGAAATGCTCTAATCGAGTGAAAAAACCAAGAACACCTTCATGGATCAAAGACACGGGATCGAGGTGATTGTTGCGACATTGAAGAGATCATCATGTCTCTACCCTAACACCCATAATTAAACGAATTAAATATGTGTGGATTATTGAAGTGTATGTGGATGATCTAGAGGGGTTCAACTTCGGATCCTTCTAGCAGTGATCGCCAGTGATGATCTGTAGCCGAATGCACCACCGAATCAAATGAGGTACTTGTTAATTTATATTTTGTGCTTTGAATTATTCACATGAGATCATAGGACCTCTACTAAGGCTCAAATCATCAGAGATTATGGAGTTATGTCACTCCAGTGATAAAATTTTTAAAATCCCCAGACCACTAGATTCTGCTGTGAACCACGGTACTTGCAGAATGGACCGGTGAGGATGGACTGGTGTTGACCAATGGATTCAGATAACAAGGTGTGATGTTGTTGGTTTTGGAAATTCGATAACACCAAAAAACATGTGGTTAAGTGGTGTATTTTATTAATCAAGTGGAATTTTGATGCATATTCCATAGGTATTTTAGATATTGGATCTCATTTTGGAAGTTGGCTCAGAAATATCCAATGGGAGGTTGGTCAATCAGTGTTGTTAGAACTAAGTCCCATGCCAGAGATCATAAAGCATGTTATGTTGATCTCATAAATGTATGATGACTAGATTAGAAGGAAAATATCATATGAGGCTCAACATCGCCAACCTATTGAGTTCAAAATTATTGGTGGAACATTTTTAAGACTATAACAAATGTGGGATGTCGTAACATGGGAGACAAGGGGATTTTATACTCTCGATGATGGGGCCATTTTACTTGTGAGGAGTATCGGTGATGGAGATTAATAATACTCAAAGGTACATCTTGAGGATGAATTTTTATAAGGTGGGGAAATTTTAATAATATGTGTTCTTTACAGGTGTTAAAATTTAAGAGGAATTTGAGTTTTGGGTTTAGTAGGAAGGCCATATTTTGAACTTGAGTTTAGAATGGAATTATGAGGCCTTGAGTGCCTAAAATATGTGATTTTAAACATGGAATGGTGGTTCGAGGTGGTCACAGAGGCTTTAGGAGGGATCAAGAGGAGATGGGGCATGCATCAAGTCTTCTACAATGCTATCGGCTAGCTGGTGGCAAGTGTAAGAGCCTAGTTAGGGCTGTTGGACACACCAGCTAGCCAGTGGGGGCAAGCAGTTAACTAGTTTCCCCTTAGAAAACTTTTAAAATGGGGCCAGTCTTGTAATTTTTTTAGGGCCATCCCCCTCAATACCCCTTTTATATTTTTCCTCCTCACTCTCTAGTAATATCACCCCAAGGATGTTTTCCTCCCTTTTATCTACCATGGTGGGTCTCCATCATCCATTGTCTGTTTTCACTTCTGTATACAGCATTGGCGAGCTATAGGTGAGTCTATGATCTTATTTCCAATCCTTTTTTATTTATTTTGGTGTCAAGGAATCCATCGTATTTTATGTATAATATACCATATTTTCATGTCTTTCATCTAATTATTTATAGTCTCCTGATTCATGATGAATTGAAAGTCGATACTCTAAGAGTGGATGTATCTAAGGTTAAGGTAGGTGGTCATTAAGTCTTTCCCATATTCTCACTTAATTTTCAAAGTGCATGGGTTGTCTCTCACACCGACATGTCTTGTGTTGAACTTAGAATTAAAATTAGAACCCTAAATATGAAATTTCTTTGTTCATATTCCTAGATGTAATGCTAATAGGTTACCTTGAAGGTGATCCCCATAAGATACTTCACATGAGAAATATGTTTGGGAGAATCTCAAATCCAGGCCGAAAATTGCTTGCCAAAATTGTCGTGAGGAACCCGTCAAAATATGGAAGCAATATAAGCAGAATGAAGAAATCAACACGCAGGATTTTTAATGTGGAAAAAACCCTCCCATGCGGAGGATTAAAAAACCACTGAGAAATTCCAAGAAAATTCACTATGAATCAGAGAGTACAAAGAATCCAAGTAATTCCCGAACTTGAATTACAAATGAGAGAGCGTAGAAAACCTGTGTGAAAACCACACCCTGATATGCCTATGCCATCTCTATGATAAACATCCCATTGACGCCATGTATCGGAAGATCAATCTGTGACAAAACGTCACCCTTCTGTCGACGAAACGTCACTACCTCAGAGATCTTCACCCAAACATGTGTCAGCCTCACATCAGCTTGCGACACCCGAATGATCTCGCCATCATGATGTATCACCGATCTTCAATTGGGACACGCCACCTGATCACCACTATCAGGAAGACTTTCGATACGTGACCTTGATCATCAATTGTGTCACCACTGCTCTGCACCTGTAAAACGTTGACGCGCCGCACATGCTACTGCCGATGCGGCAGCCCCCTTCTTTCTCTCGGTGGACCGCATCTTGAACACCCTGCCAAGAACATTGCCACACATCCAATATAATTGTTTCATCATCGTCGTGTCACACGGGCCACTGCAAACACGGAAACCCCTTCCTGGGTCTCCCTTGCCGGCTACATCTTGCTGGCACACCCCTTTTTATTGAAATATGTTTCTGCATCCTTCTTATCTAGACACCAAGTCCATAATCATAAATTAATGCAGTCAACATCCATTATTCCATCCATTAATATTGATAATTAAATATCCATTAATGTTTGGAGAAAATCCTCAATTAATGGTGATATAAATCTCCCCATTAAAAATTTTCCTCTCTCATCAATAAATGTGATGAATCTGAACAATCTCCCCCTTCATCACATTAATGAATGGAACCATCCAAAAAACCCAGTTGGAATGAAAAATAGGTCGGTATCACACCAACAACCATCATCTTCAGAAAATATAACGACGTCCTTTTGCACTTCTGATAAAAAATATCAGCTCCCCCTGCAAAAAGAAAATCAAATGTTGAAATCTTCATCACATTTGTATCTGAACCATCCTGCTCATCCTTTCAAACAAGACAAGAACCGGAAACATCTAGCTCCCCCATAATATTGATTACCACATAATCTGGAGCACCTGGAGGAATAAACTGCTCCCCCTTCTCAACATCTTATGAGGAGACATGTGTATCACCTCTCTTAACCTGCTTTAATTTCTAAACTTTATTCTACTCCACGCACACATCTGCGATCCTCTTCGAAGCTTCCATAATTATCACATTAAACTATAAGCATGAACCAACTTCCTCTTATACCACTTATTGGGGAGAATCCTGAATTCAGGCTGAAAATTGCTTGCCAAAAATGTCATGAGAAACCCTTCGAAATATGGAAGCGATATAAGCATAATGAAGAAATCAACACACAGGATTTTTAACGTGGAAAAACCCTCCCATTCAGAGGATTAAAAAACCACAGGGCAATTCTGAGAAAATTCACTATGAATTAGAGAGTACAAAGAATCCAAGTAATGCCCGAACTTGAATTACAAATGAGAGAGAGTAGAAAACCTGTGTGAAAACCACACCCTGATACGCCTCTGTCATCTCTCTGATAAACATCTCGCTGACGCCATGTATCAGAAGATCAATCTATGACAAAACGTTACCCTTCTGTCAACGAAACATCACTACCTCAGAGATCTTCACCCGAACATGTGTCAGCCTCGCATCAGCTTGTGACACCCGAAAGATCTCACCATCATGATTCACCGTCGATCTTCAATTGGGACACGCCACCTGATCACCGCTATTAGGAAGACTTTCGATACGTGACCTTGATCATCAATTGTGTCACCGCTGCTCCGCACCTTTCAAACGCTGACGCGCCGCACATGCTACTGCCGACGCGGCAGCCCCCTTCTTGCTCTCTATGGACCACATCTTGAACACCCTTCCAAGAATATTGCCACACATCCAAGATAATTGTGTCGTCATCATCGTGTCACACGGTCCACCGCAAATGCGGAAACCCCTTCCCGGGTCACCCTTGCTGGCTACATCTTGCTGGCCACCCCTTTTTCTTGAAATATGTTTCTGCATCCTCCTTATATAGACACCAAGTCCATAATCATCAATTAATGCAGTCAACATCCATTATTCCATCCATTAATATTGATAATTAAATATCCATTAATGTTGGGAGAAAATCCTCAATTAATGGTGATATAAATCTCCCCATTAATAATTTTTCTCTCTCATCAATAAATGTGATGAATCCCTTTATTAAAAAATTTCCTCTCTCATCAATAAATGTGATGAATCTCAACAAAATAAGCATTATAAAATGGTTAAATTAAAGTGGAAAGCTGAAATGGTTTGTGAGTAATATGAAATGATGGATTCAGAAGTGGTAAAGAGGTTTTAATTTTGACCCTTGATTATATTGTGTTTTTTAATAATTAAAGGTAATTTAATTGGACTAGTGTTTCTTGGTTTAGAAAATAAAGGATATTGTCCTTATGAAGTAGTTCACATATAATATTTTTTTGAGATTTATATGCCTTATGTGTTAATGAACCCATGTAAAGGGTGATTCCAATGGAGTTCCTTACTTTTGTAATGGAATGTCAAATGGTTAAAAGGGTAGTGGGTAAAAAGAAATGGATTAAAGGGGAGGTTATGTTTTTTTATCAACTTGATAAATGGTAAACCATGTTTTCTAGAATAAAAAATAAATTTTATATTATGAACTAAGGGCATGTAAAATAAATTGGAATTATAAATGAATTGGTTAATGTTGAAGTGTGAAATGGGATCAATGTGTTAAATATCAATGAATGTGGTAAATTCCATTTGAAATGGTAAATTGAGATGATTGTTTATGAAATTATTTTAATGTGAATGTAAAAACCTTGGGGTGGTCATTGTAATTGATGATTGGGAATGTTGGGATGAACTCCTTGGATTATGTATCATATAATATATAGAATAAATGGTAATGTCTGGATGAATTCCTTGGATTCCATATGGTACATGAGTTGGGAATGTTAGGATGAGCTCTATGGATTCCAAATAATACTAGATTCTTGGGACTATCAGGATGAGTACCTGAATTTTCACATGATACATTATATTTGGGAATTTAGGCATGGGTGTCGAATTCCATGGGAATGTCAGGATGAACACTTAGATTCTGTGTGATAATATATGATGCTGGGGAATTTCAGGATGTGCACTTGGATTCTGTGTGGTTACTTGTGGAGGCACGGTCATTGTGATTCAATCAAAGACACCCAGACACTGGCCGAAGCAAGTAGGACTGATCCCAAGAACATCATGAAGATTGGGCATTGGTGTTGTTTATTTATTTATTTTGTATTGATTTATTTATTTAATATAACTCACATGCACTTGATTATCAAACTGGATATTTAGGGATGTCATTGGTGGTGGACTACTCAGTTATACTCACACCTTTCCCATACATCCATGGAACTTGGGTACCTAAATGGCTATCACTATCGTATTTGTTGACGCTCCTCTCCTTCATAGAGTCTAACGACTAAAAAAGGGGAATACCTTAGCATAAAGAGATTCATCCTTTGAAGAAACATCAAAAATTAACAAAGGCATGAAGAAGTATTTGGTTAAGAATGGGCCACGCAGGTTTCATCATGGTCATGCAGGTGACCTGTTCACCCTATTTGATTTTCACCTAGGGTCTTCAGCAGCCTATAAATACCCCTTGTGGGCCCCCCATTTCGGGATGGAAAAATCCTGAAACTCAGATTTGAGCTCTCGGAACCCTAGTCTCTTCTCAAAGCCTTTAGAACACTTGTAAGGTAATTTCTTACCTAGAACGGAAGATCTAAAGAGGTGGAACAAGGCCTAAGTGTTGAAATTCATCAACACCTGCGTGTCTAAGTGTCTAACCCTTCAGGGAATTGAAGACACTTGCGCGCCGCCTTATCCCTTGAACAGAACTTGCACGCCACTCATTTAAAAGTCTTTAGGGATAATACTAAGGGCTTGAGCCAAGCCTAGCCCAAGTATTACCCTATGGGTTGACCATCGTGCACGTACACCTGTGTCATGCAAGTATACATGCGCAACCAGGACCTGTGCGCCCAAACAGGACCTGCGCGCCTACCTTATTTTGGGTGCCCCTCCTGTCCATTCATCTATTTTCTTCAAATCCACCTCTACTCTTCAAGATTTAGCCTTCAGAATCCTCTTCAAAGCCATTTATGGAATGATTCCTTGCTTGGCTTCCTTATCTGAAAAGAATTCTGTGGAACATCTCTCAAAACCTAGTGATTTACATATCTTTATGTCACTAAGGTTAGAGATTTCATTCATTCAACCTCATCCTTTAAGATGAGAAAATCTTTTTGGGCATCCTCCTTAGGAGTAAGCCCCAAGTCCCCTATTCTTGGGCCTCCTTTTTAGGAGTAAGCCCCAGTCATAATTTCCTAACATGGGCCTCCTTTTAAGGAGTAAGCCCCAGTTCAAGTTCTCTTAGCCTGGGCCTCCTCTTTAGGAGTAAGCTCCATTCTAAGTTACCAAATATGGGCATCCTCCTTAGGAGTAAGCCCCAACTTCCAATTTCCCTTAACCTGGGCCTCTATCTTAAGAGTAAGCCCCAGTTCTCAAGTCTCTTTAACCTGGGCCTCCTTCTCAGGAATAAGCCCCAGTCATAATTTCTCTTAACCAGTCTTAAATTATTTTTGATTTAGGTATCCTCCTTAGGAGTAAGCCCTGAGTCTCCTCCTAATTTAGGCATCTTCCTCGGGAGTAAGCCCCAAGTTAGAGTATCCAAATCTCCATAAAATCACATATACCTTTATGGACCTTGTTCTCGGACTTCTCTGAAATAAGTCTCGATCTTTATCTATTTGGGCAATCATACATACATAAGCCCCATATCATTCCTTGTGACCGCATATTTCGTGGCACAAATTGCTAGGTTTACTGATACCTCTTGTTTCTCACACCGAACATGAATCACATGATCTTAGAGTGTAAAAGTAACGAAGACACATCTCTTTGGGACGTTAATCATACGTAAGCCCCACAATTCCCAACCGAACTACATGGAATTTGATCTCTACCTTAAAAGTGGAGTACCTAGGAAGCCTTTCTGAGGTTCAAGCCCATCACCCATTAATTATCATTCGTCCCATATGACATTAAGATATATCTTAATTCTCAAACTACGTGGGTTCTGATTCCTTTTCTAAACAAGGATACATAGGTAGCCCATCTGTGGGTACGATCCCAACTCTGAAATAATCCATGTCCTTCTGAATTACAATAAACTTCAAGTGCCCCGCTGAGTGGCTTTAAAACCAGTATGGTTATCATAATGACCAAGAGATATTATAATGTGCTGAAGGATACCATTGACTAAGAATATCTAAAAAATATAGATGATTCTCTATCAATGAAGAACCTCAAATACATAAAAAATATTCTTTAAATCTCATACATATTAATCATTGATTGTCAGATCTTAAGGAAAGATCATTTTTCATACTTGGTAGTGTAATAAGGATTCACGAACATAAATTAAATCTATAAAGAGAGTCCTGTAGTAGACAATAATTCCCCCCAAAAAGGTTTGATGAGTCCGACCTCCCATCCTCTTGACCAATGCAAATTCTTAAGCCTCATCGGTTCACAACTAATGAGCACCTACCTTTGGAAAGTAGGTCCAAATGGATATAGAATCATTGGATGTTTCCAGCTCTATGAATAAACCCATTAGAAACTGATTGGAATGTTTGAACCTTAAACAAACAAGGTCATCCCTATTTCTAGAGGAAACAAAAAAATGGTGAACCCGACATGAATCCTTAACCAAGTTAAAATGATGTTTTACTTATTTGTTAGGACCCTATTTAAACTCAATGAGAGGGCCAACAAAACAATCAATAACATATGTACTCATCAAAAAGATGTAGTGGTCGAACTTATCTTGATTATGTATGTTATATATAAGGCACTCTTTTCCAAGATCTTCTGTATTACAGAAATGGCTTCTCTAAAGTTCACACCTGTGAATGCCTCTGTTGTGAATACCTCTACTACTACTCCTGTTGGATTATCGTCCACTCTGAGGACGACATCACCTACCCAACGTCTTCAACGCTAGGTATCAAATTCACTGGTTAAGGAATACCATCGACACGGTACTATTCTGACTCTGGAGGCCTCTAGACAAGCCCTCCAAGTCAATAATTCACCCTGGTTGTCCAGACAGCGACGACCAACGATCAAAAAGTAGGTGGTGCCAACCACCGTTTCAGGTCGTTATCCCCGGAACGCAATCACCATTATCTCCCATATTCTAGGGAGGTGAATGAGAAGGTCACTCATGGCCTTAATTAAATGAAACAGGAGTCCTTCCCGAGGTCTCCCACCAACAATCGCCGCCATACTCATGTGGTAGTGTGCCCTCAACATGATGAGGGTGTCGTCTCCAGGAATTCGGCTCAAGTTCCTCGAACCTGAGCAGGCAAGACGAACCACTAGAGGCGAAGACCGGTCAACAGTGAGTAGGTTCTTATCTCTGCCATTTCTAGATAAGTCCACCAACCTAACTTGGTGGAAAGAAATGAGCGGGCACACACACCCGTCCATTTTAATTCCACTGTCCAGCAGACTCGTCTGGCAGCAACACGCCATTCCCGCCAGGAAATTCTGGCGAAGTACTATAGACAGGAACATACACCTGTTTAAAAATCATCAGCTAGTCAACAGGATCGTCTGACTACATACGATGAAGACCGTCAACCCAATGTGTTGACAACTAGTAAATATGCACATACACCTGCTTACACTCATCAATCCTTCTAGTAGCCTCGTCTGTCAGTATTGAAGGAAGTTTATCAACCATGTTCGGTGGAGTGCAATTAGCAGGCACATACACCTGCTAGTATTGATCAAGCCTACCAACAGTATCGTTTGGTAGCACCTGGAGAATTCAATTGGAAATCCCCAATGACAAACAGGGGGCAGACTCAACTCTCTGCCCTCATACATGAGTACTGTCAGAATTCACTAGTAGGAAAAGGAGGAAAGGAGCATGAACACACACCTACTCCAAGCACGGAATGGACGTATATTCCTATTCTGGCAGCTGAAGTCACCAAACATATTCTAACAATGGTGAAGGAGCAGAAGCAAATCCCTACTCATATTCTGGATTCCTTCCAGGATATTATAATAGCTTCAACAGCATCACAGGGAAAGAAATGAAAATCTATCCCTACCAGTGGAGTGACACATCAACAATTAACTCTGAAATAGAAATACACCTATGTTCCAGTCCAAGAGGGTTGTGGGACATACTCCCTCATGTCATATGGACAACAAAGTCAGGCACATACACCTGATTTGAGTGGATATAATTAGCCTAACCTGACTATTTATCCTAAGCAGCCACATAAATATGCCCATAATAACCACTTTCGTCAACAAGTGGTTCCCAAAGTGAGTAAGAAGGTGTCTAAGAAAAAGACCCATCCAGAACAATCAAGAAATCAAGAGACAATCTATAACAAGACCTCACTCGATGCTGGAGTTCTTGATGCACTTAGAAAATTATCTGTTGCAACTCAAGATTCTACTCTCTCATTTTCTAATAGTCGGGACATTAATTTCTAAGGTCCTCATCAGACACTTCCTCATGAAGTCTTGCTTCATGAAAGTTCAGTCGATCTCGAAGTATCATCTTCAAATGAGAGCCACGAAAACCCTCTACGTGGACAGAAGACTAAGAAGCAAGAGGTTTCATCTTTTGTTGTAACCCACCATGGTAGTCCTCCCCATTATGATGAATTTATCTATGAAATTCCTCTCCATAGTAGTAATTCACATTACCTGGAAAATGCTCCAATGGACAATGTAGTGATGAGAAAGCCCTCTTATCTTGAGGCACTTTCAAATGTGAAGCCAGTCAAGTCTGATGCTTTACCGTTAGCAGGTGAAATACTTTCTCAACCAGAAGATAGCCCGAGGTGTAGGTCATTATCTGAACCACCCCTGAGTCATGCATATTATAATTTAGTAAATGAATTCTCTACTAATATTGTTGAATCTGATGAAGCAACAAAGAAGCACCATCTTTAGTCTAATCAGGTAGAATAATCTTCATTTAATGATAAAGAGGAAGTGTTGAATATGAGAAAACAACTAGTGAAAGGTGAAGTGCCAGTCATGTTTTGGCCTTTGGTTGACTCTCAGTATGACATTCCATAGATGTTGATGGAATATTGTATTCAAAATATTTGTCTCAACATGTGGAAAACTATTTTTCAATTTAAAAAGAAAATATTATCTTATGATGAATATGAAAATCATGTCAAGATAATAGAAGGGTTACAGCACCAAATTGACTTGGCATCTCTCTCATTTTCTCGATATCCGAAGGCTGAAAAGCAGTAGAGAGCCCTTCAGCGTTCATGCCTTGGCGCACTAAGAAGATTGCGCCAGTTAATTTCCAATGCCCCATCTGGTATTCATATCAGGGAATGGGGTTTCCATGGAGCACTACATTTCACTGTACTCTCCATCCAACAAAGCCCGCCGAAAATGGTCTCATGCAATGTTATTGACCATGGTCGGCCACATCCAATTGGGTTTTTTTGTAATCAAAGGCTCAATCAAGAACATGCCTCAACTAGTTCTTCTCAAAATCAGTTATACAGATAACAAGTTGTCGAATTAATCTTGCATCAAGAAAATGAGAATATCGAATAGGCTTCTCGATTAGAGCGAGTGCATCATCAAGTAATAGAAGTGTCAGAAATCATCCAAAGGTCATTTGAGCCAGGTGATTTGAGTGGATGTAGGTTGATGCATCTAGCCAATTTCCAAACTAAAGTCCGCAAGATTAGAAGAGATTTTAAGAAAGTCTCAGATATAGCAGCTCAAGAACCACCCCATATTTCCAGACTGGGGACTCTTTTAACCCAACCCTCAGAATCAACAAATAGGATTCGAGGAGTTGAGCAGGAATAGCAGGAACAACCCTAGTCCACAGGACTGGGGACTTTTTCAAATCCTCAATCTCTTCCTCAGATAAAGTCAGTCTTCTCTTGATTAGGGAAGAATCCACAAGAGGAATGAAGAGCTGAATTATCAGGAGATTCCCTCCAAATTACGGTTCTTCAAGAATTTCCTGAGGGATCAAATCAACAAAAGTAAATGTCTCATCAAAGACATGTAAGAAGACAATATCGCAGAAATGCTGATAGAAGAGATGCAATGCGTTATGCATCAATAAATTTCATCAATGTCGTTGTTGTTGATCCCCCAGATAAGGTTCACTCAGAGGGATTAGATGAGGAATCTTCTACTCAAGAAGTTGTACACATAGACGCAAATGAAGAAGGTGTGCGTACATGAAACCAAAGGCTTACCCAGAATCTAGGTATTCCTTCAAATAAACCACTTCCCCCTCTCCTAAAGGGATCCAACAAGGGGAAAGGAAATAATCAGTCTATGTTCCACCCTTCCTCTGGAGAAGGCCAATCGCTCTCATTAGAGCAAAGATTTTCACAACAGAATGAGGAAATGAAGGAATTAAGAAGGTTGAATGCAGAACTACTTCAAGTTAGTCTTCCTCCTAAGCGTGATGGAGTCAGTCAGCCAAGGGAATTTGTTGCAGCTACTAATATGGATCAACAGTATCCTCCTTTACCAGTACACCCTCACAGTTCTAGTCCTATGGTTCATGCGCAACAACAATCGGTGGTGCTACCATCAGTTACAGTACCAGCCACCACACCTGTCCAAGCTCCAGTTATTGCACCTGCTCAAGTCCAAGCTCAACCGGATGTTTCTCAAAAGTTAATAACTACCATTGAGTCATTAACAGCTTGGTTAGAATCTATAGAAGGAAAGTTTGCACTGGTTCAACCGGAGAAGAGAGCTTACCCTGAATGGGTAGACATAATTCCTCCCCCATCAAATTTTGCAAGTACCACATTCCCAATCATTAATGGTTCGGGAGACCCAGATAAATACTTAACACATTTTGTTTCTCATTGCGATCCTATGATGGGAACCCCTCAGAAACAAGAAGTAGTTAAGATCAGGTGTTTTGTACAGTCATTACAAGGACCTACTTTTGTCTGGTATACATGCTTGTAATCCCTGTCAATTACCGGATGGGAGGATCTCCGTCAACGATTCCTTCTTCAATTCAGCTCAACTTTTACAAAGACAAAATTTTATGATCTTACAAATTGTAGCAAAGGGAGAATGAAAGGGTTTCATATTTCATTGCTCGCTATAAGGGATTAACATATTCCCTGAGCATATCACTCCCTCAAGAAGAGTTGTTGCCAATCTGTGTGGAAAATCTGTGTGATGAGTTGCGCACACCATTGATCCCTGTGAAATACACAGGAGGGTTTCGAGACCTTACTTCGATCGCTCAGCAGATTAAAGACTCTCTTATGAAGACTAAGGATAAAGCTCTTGTAATTCCATCAGCTCCAGGAAGAAGAATGGGTAAAGCAGAGACTACTACAGTTACGCTTAAACAAGCGCTTGTACCTGCTTCTACTTCAAAACATTTATCTTATCGAAGGGATCCACCTCATGAGCATCAATAACAGAGGCTGTTTTGTCAAGATGATCAAAGAGATCAAAGACGGAAATAATTTGAGGATCTGAAGAGAAAAGTTTGTTCTTTCCGAAATGAACAAGTTCCTGGTTACTTCATTTCGGCTCTGGAAAATAATTTGGTTCAATTTCCAAGGCCCAAAAGGCCAAATAAGGAAGGAGATGAAGATCGTCCCAATTATTTCCCGTTTCATCAAATGTTGGGGCATCCCATTTAGGAGTGTTTTGTCTTCAAAGACCTCCTACAAAAGATGGTGGACTCGGTACAAGTCAAACTGAAAGGTTCTTCAGCTCAGGTATCATGTGTTACTACTACAAATCCAGAGGAAGAATGTGAGTGGCAAGAAGTAAAAAACAAAAATACATAGAAATATGATGATGGATGGTCAGAAAAATGATCAACTGAACTCATGCCATTTTACAAACGCAATTGAAGAAACTAATTGTGTCTTCTTATATGAATGCCACGACAAAACCCTCTTCATCAGAGGGAAAATCCTCAAAGAAATGGCATGATTCAAAGAAAGAGGAACAATCATAAGAAGATGAGATCATGTCAAAGCCCAAGTTGTCTTTGACTCTGGAAAATTTTATGCCATATACTTCAAATCAACAGGCACTGCCCCACCAAACGGCACATCCTAAATTGGCTAATCAGGTAGAATCTTCGTCAGATGAAGAGTTAATTTTTGGTTCTGTTAATATGATTCATTTAACGGATCCTTATTCCAGTCATAGCTTCGATCCTAATGAGCCTATGTTCCCTGTATCAAACAGAGGAATTAGAGGGAATTCTAGAGTTCTGGGATATAGAGGAAGATGTGGATATCCCAGAAGCCACTATTATAATCCTACCCCTGCTAGAACCGTATATGCAGCAGAAACTCATGGCAGAGCCCTTCAACGGGCTCAACAAGAACAAGAAAATTCTTCCACTAATAGAAAGTTCAGTCCTGGCACAGTTATTCTGGAGGATCAGTTAGAGGTTCCACCTTCTTCCTCTTAGCAAGCAAAATAGACCTATTCGGTCTAATCTTCTAAATCCAGGAGTATTTCTAACTCATACCCTGATACAAGATGCATCTACTTCCAAATCATCAACTTCTAAGGCACCTACGAAACCACATGTTTCTATTGGGAAACGCAGACCTTTGGATCAAAAATATGATTTCTTGAAGCATTTGGCCAAATTACTGGCCAAGTTATCAATTTTGGATGCCTTGAATCTATCCAAGGATCTTCGGGAGGCACTCATTGAGTATTTGTCAAGTCCTTGAGAGTTTGAAACTAAAATTGTTGCGGCTGAAGTCTACCATGTTGAGAATGGTCCCATAGAATGCCATGCAGTGATATGTTTTACAGATGAAGATGAAGATGATGTCGTGCATGGATATATTAGACCTGTGTACTTATCTGGAAAGTTCAATGGTTTGTACATCCAAATAGCTTTCATTGATAATGGTTCAGGAGTCAACCTCATCCCCATTCGTACACTTCGTTGATTGGGCCTCACCGAATCTGATTTATCTCCTTCTACTTTAATGTTGCAAGGATATGATAAAAATGAACAAGAACCACTGGGCGAGATTACACTCAGAACTTAGTTTGGAGACCTTGTATTCAATTCAGATTTCATGGTTTTTGATCAGGATACAGCATTCAATGTTTTTCTTGGAAGATCTTGGCTACATCAACATGCGGCTATCCCTTCATCATACCATCAATGCCTCAAATATTGTTTTGATGGTCAAATTGGGATATTTTATGGTGATAAAGACCCCTTCAAAACATGTGAGTCTCAATACATTGAGGTGGAATTTTATCACATGAAGGGTAAGGAGAAATCCACAACAAGGGAGGTTACCAAAGTTAATGCTCTATGTGGTTTGAAAAAGATTCTAGTAAACCCATTCACACATGTGAGTACAGATTACATGTTTCCTATTAGTCAAATTGATAGGATAGACCCAAATCCAAGTACTCTTATGGAAACTTCCATAATTTCAATTACGGCAATCAAGCCAGACAACATGGGAGAAAGTGGTGATTCACCAAGCCATGATGAAAGCTCAAATGGATATGTCTTCATTTCATCTGCTGAAATCCAACAACTCTATACTTCACCAACCAGGATAGAAGAAGTTATTGCAATGTCAGAGGTGAACAATGATGTTGATTATCAATCTATAATCTCCTCTTTATTACCCAAGGAAGACCCTTCATCATCAATAGGGTCAGAAATGGAAGCCTCTTCTTCAAGATGTTCAAATTTTAACATCTCTTTTGATCATGGAAATTCTGCTTCATCATCTACTATGAAAGTAGAAACAGAAGAAATGACACATGTTGAAGAAGAAGAGGAAGATCTTAGGGATGCTCCTCCAACATTTGAAGAGGGTATCTCTACCACCATGGATGAACTCAGAGAAATAAATTTGGGTACAAAAGAAGATCCACGCCCCACTTTAATTAGTGTGGCCATGACTCTTGAAGAGAAAGAAATGTATATTTCATTTTTAAAGAAAAATCGAGATATATATTCTTGGAACTATACAGAGATTCTAGGGCATGATCCTGATGTTGCTAATCATCATTTGGGTTTTCCAGAAGAACATCAAGGATTCAAACAAGCTGCAAGAATAACACACCCAACTTATGCTTCCAAAATTGAAGGTGAAGTGGATAATCTTATCAAATATAAATTCATCAGAGAAGTTAAATATCCCAAGTGGTTGGCTAATATTGTCCCTGTGAAAAAGAATAATGGAAAAATTAGAGTTTGCATTGATTTCAGAGATCTTAATTGGCATTGTCTTAAGGATGATTTTCCAATTCCGATTACAGAACTCTTAATTGATGCAACAGTTGGCTATGAATCACTTTCCTTCATGGATGGATATTCTGGATATAATCAAATCTGAATGGATCTAGAAGATAAATAATCTACAGCTTTCAGATCCCCTCAGGGTGTGTTTTGTTATTGGGTAATGCTCTTTGGCTTGAAGAATGCAGGCACAACATATCAGCGTGCCATGTATCGTATCTTCAAACACTTTTTAGGGAAGTTTTTTGAATGTTATGTGGACGATTTGGTGGTTAAATCCAAACAATGTTCTAATCACTTGGATGATTTAGAAGTCATATTCCACAAAATTCGGCAACATAAATTGAAGATGAACCCCTTAAAATGTGCTTTTGGGGTAACCTCAGGAAAAATTTCTCAGCTTTGTTGTACGCCATCGTGGTATCGAAGTCGATCCTGAGAAGACAAATTCAATACCTGGTATGTCACCTCCTCGAAATTTGAAATAATTGAGAGTACTTCAAGGACACTTGGCCTATATTCGGCATTTCATCACTAATTTGGCAGGAAAAAGTTTACCCTTCACCAAATTGATGAATAAGGGAGTCACTTACCAGTGGACTGAAGAATGTCAAGAAGCATTCAATATTCTCAAGAAATATCTCTTGAGTCCACTGGTATTAATGCCACCTATTGAAGGAAGACCACTTATTATTTATGTGACAGCCTTAGAGTGATCATTGGGAGCCTTCCTTTCTCAAAAGAATGATGATGGGAATGAAAACATCCTTTACTATCTCAGTCGGACTATGCTTAAAGCAGAAACCTGATATTCAAGTATTGAAAAGTGCTGCCTAGAATTAATCTTTTCAGTTCATAAGTTGAGACACTACCTAAAACATCATGAGGTCCATTTGGTATCTCGCAATAACCCGCTCAAATTCATCCTTAGTCGTCCAATTCTTACAGGACGTCTAGCAAGGTGGGAAGTTATTTTGCAACAATTTGATATCCAATATTTGTCTCAAAAGGCAATAAAGGGCCAAGCTCTGGCTGATTTCCTTACTGAACATCCTTCAGTAGAAGATACATCTTCAGATATTGAACTTCCTGATGAGGAAGTCTTCTCTATTCAAGATAGTCTTAAAACATGGGAAATGTACTTTTATGGTGATTCCAGAAGTCCAACAGGGAAGAAAATGTAAGATCCTAAATTCAACAAAGTTGGGTTAGGAATTGTGCTCATTTCTCTAGAAAAGGCAGTGATAACCTATTCTTTCTCATTATTGGGATATGGTACAAATAATGAAGTAGAATATCAAGCTCTCATCGTAGGCTTGGAATTGGCGCTTCAGGCACAAGTGAATCACTTAAAGGTGAAAGGTGATTCAGACCTGGTAATCAAACAAGTCAATTAGGATTATTCCATCAGAAAAGAAGAGTTAACCCCTTTGTATGATTACGTCATAGAGTTAATGGTGGAATTTCCTTCAGAACTGACATTTTCTTATGTCTCGTGATCACAAAATGCTCAAGCTGATGCATTGGCTAATATAGCCACAGCTCTGGCAGATCCAAATCGGGATGAGACAATAATCAGTATTGCCTACCGTCGTACAATTTCACCTTATGTTCAAACTAGAATAGAGGAAATCAATGAAATTAGTCACATTTCTGAACCATATGGTCATACTACAATATGGATGACACCTATCAGGGAATATCTTAAAACTGGAACACTTCCACCTGATAGAGACGGGAAAGAAAAAATCTGGTGACATGTGGTCAATTTTACTCTTTATGATAGCCCTGATCACCTAGAAAAAATTCTCTACAAAATAGGTTTTGATGGAGTTCTCTTCAGATGCATTGATGGTGAAGAGACAATGGTTGTCATGAAAGAAGTGCATGTAGGAGTCTGTGGTGCCCATCAGTCCAGACATAGACTATCTGATCAAATTCGAAGGCTTGGATACTTTTAGCCTTCAATGATACAATATTGTGTTGATTTCACTAAGAAGTGTCATTATTTCCAAGTACATTCCAACTTCATTCATCAACCCCCAGAGTTGCTTCATACAGCTAAATACTCGTGGTCATTTTCCACATGGGGAATGGATGTAGTAGGACCTTATCCTTCAGCTACATCCAAGCAGTTTAAGTACATTCTTACTGCTACTGACTTCTTTTCCAAATGGTTAGAGGCAATACCTCTCAAAGAAGTTAGTTCTAAAAGCATTGTTAGCTTCATCAAGTCTAACATCATTACTAGATTTGGTGTCCCTCATACCATATTGACAGACAATGGCACCAACTTCTGTTCATCCGAGGTAAGGAAGTTGTATCAAGAATACAACATCAAATCCAATAATTCCTCTCAGTATCATGCAGTGGCCAATGGCCAAATAGAAGCCTTCAACAAGACTCTTTCAAATATACTGAAAAATATGGTGTATAAAGATAATAATTCATGGCCTGATAAACTTTTTCTTGCTTTATGGGCTTATCGAACCACCACCTGCACTGCAACGCTCTCAACTCCATATTCATTAGAATATGGAATAGAAGGTCTTGCCCATTGAGGTTCAGTTACCCTTGCTCAGAGTAGCCATTTGTGATCAATCATCTACAGATGAACAATCTCAAAAGCGATTGGATGAATTGGAACAATTAGATCAGAAAAGATTATGCACCTTTCACCACTTGGAATTCTATCAATATCGAATAACACGAGATTTCAAAAAAAAAGTTCATCTTCATTCATTCATTCAGGGAGAATTGGTATTGGTTCTTAGAGCTCCAATGATACTAGGAAAGAAACCTCCCAAGATGGAGCCAAAATGGGAAGGACTTTATTCAATACATAAGGTCTACTCCAATGGAGCTTATTCTTTAATTTCAATGGATGGAGAACTCATTACAACTCCAACCAATGCCAGATTTCTGAAGAAGTATTTTTTGTAATACAAATACATCATTGGTCCATGCATATGACCTTAAACTATTCGCATCATCTTCCAACATGATGTTAAACTTTGTTGTCCTTGCTGCAAGACTTTAAACTGCATGGTCCCTTACGTCCAACATGACATTAAACTGTGATGTCCTAGCTACATGACGCTAAACTGTACAGAAGTCCCTTATGTCCAGCAAGACATTAAACTGCATAATCGTTGGTCCATGCATATGACCTTAAACTATTCACATCATTGTCCGACATGATGTTAAACTGTGTTGTCCTTGCTGCAAGACTTTAAACTGCATAGTCCCTTACTTCCAACATGACGTTAAACTGTGATGTCCTAGCTACATGACGCTAAACTGTACAGAAGTCCCTTACATCCAGCAAGATGTTAAACTGCATAATCGCTGGTCCATGCATATGACCTTAAACTACTCACACCATCGTCCAACATGACGTTAAACTGTGTCATCGTCCAAAATGACGTTAAACTATGAAAAAGGCCCTAATAAGTCCAACATGACATTAAACTGTGTCCTCTTTTGTCCTTAATGCATGACATTAAACTGCACAGTCCTCCTTTCGTCCAACATGATGTTAAACTGTATTGTCTCCATCGTCTTAGCTATAGGATACTAAACTGTACAACACCCTTATTGTCAAATATAACATTAAACTGTGTCCCTTTATTTTTCCTACATGACATTAAACTGTACTGCTCATTCGTCCTACATGATGTAAAACTGAACAAAGTCCCTTAATACGTCCTACACGATGTTAAACTGTATTTTGTCCCTACTACATGACACTAAACTGTGAATCACCAATAGTCCTCACTGCAAGACTTTAAACTTCATAGTCCCTTTATATATCCTACGTAACATTAAACTATGCATCGTTAAGGTTGTTGCTACCTCTTGTTTCTCACACCGAGTATGACTCACGTGATTTTAGATTAAACTTCAACCATAACACCCTCTCTGGTCCGCTGACCATGTGTAAGTCCCAACACTATTTTTTAGGTTGTTGTCCTTAAGAACAACTTGATCACCAATTCATTCTTTAATCGAACTATGTGGACTTTGATCCTTGCCTTCTAGGTTGGGTACGTAGCCAATCTTTTGAGGTTCAAGCCCAAAACCAATCTTTTCACATCGGTTCACCTCCATCTCATATGATGTTGATTCGTGAAACTTCCCCCAGAACCAATATTTTTTTTTACATTGGTTCACCAACATCCTTGCTATATGATGTTAAACTATTCGCACTTTTTTCATGTACGACAATAAACTTCAACATTCTTTGACACCCTCACCTGAGAGGGAATCATTATTTACATTAATTTCCAATCATGTTATATTCTAAATACTACATACATACATGGCAATTCTCGAACCTTTTATCTTGGGTCAAAGCATCATTGCACTAAAGTCCCCTTTCACCCTTCACTTGTATGAACCAAATCTGTACAAAGGGTATTTCAAGAACTACGTGCGGCTTGATTCCCATCCTTATTGGATACATAGGAACATTCGAGTATCCCTCAAATCCAGCCCCAAGTCTTTGGTCCTAACCCCAAATTCCACTTTCAATCCTTTGGCTGAAAAGTCCCCCTGTGAAAATATGAATTTGGTATGGAAACCTTGGTCTTCATTCACATCAAGCTTATAAAACACATTGTGTACTCCTTATAATGGTCCGAGCTCTATGACCCTAAACTAAGATCTCCTACACTATCATCCCACATGACGTTAAATTGTATTTCAAGAAATACGTATGGCTTGATTCCCATCCTTATGGGATACGTAGTGAAGTCCAACATCTCAATTCAGGACCCAGCCACAACATGATGATGGTTAGCATTGGTCTGTGTATCTCTACATGCATTGAACAATGCCCATTTTGATGTGTCATAATCCTAACCTTAAATACTTCCAGATCTCCATAACCCTTTTCTTGACTTCTGGTCACAAAATGTTTGATACCCGAGAGTTATTTTGTTTGACCATGAAGCACGTGCCCTTAGGCGGCCTTGCATAAGTATTCTACATAACAGACTTGTCATCCAAAAGATGCTATTATTTAACTATGCATCCAATGCCCTTAGGTGTCCCTGCATAATTCAACCCCCTAACGGGTTTGTCAAATAGTTTTAACTTCATTCTTGGGAGGAAAACATCTTTTGTCCTTATTTGTCTTAATGACAATATGTAGGGATCTGTAAAAATAGTCATCCTTAACATATTTTTCCCATGTTCTTTTTTATGATCTGAAAGTATTCAAGTCTATGGTTATATTTTCCTTCCCTACATTTGGGTCAGACCTTCGTAGGAATGACATTCATCCAAATCTTAGACAATCTTGATTGGAAATATCTTCTCCATATCCAAGTACCTCTCTCCATACAGCAAACTCTATGCTTTAGAAAATTTGAATCTCTATAAACTTTCACTGGCTTTTTAGCAGTAGAAAAGTAAATTTCTGGGAGTTTTTTTTTCTGACTATGCAGCACGTGCTTTTAGGTGGCCTTTCATAAGTAGTTTCCATAACAGACCTGTCAGCCAAAAGATGCTATTATTTGACAATGCATCCAATGCCCTTAAGCGGCCCTGCATAATTCAACCCCCTAACGGGTTTGTTAAATAGTGGTAACTTCATTCTTGGGAAATACTTCTTCTAATTCCTTTTAGCCTTTTTTCATATCATTCCTCAGATTCAAAATTTCTTAAGTCATAGTTTACATGCTTCCCCCATACTTGAATATGGTAATATGTTTTGAGATAAATTATCAAGGAATTGAGTTAATTTTAATCCATTCGGTCAAATTTATTTCGACCTTAAACATTAGCCTTTTTTATGTCCGATGTACATGACTTTAAACTGCCTACAAAAGACAAGGGAACTATGAACAAAAGTCAAGTTCCAATTCACTAAACATACATTTCGTATGATTTAAGTAATATTGAGCAATTAAAAATTCAAAGTTTGTAGGGTTATTTTTTATAATCCTAGTAAAAATCAAACTATGCTTACTAGGCCCATTGGCTTAGGTAAAAATTTAAAGCAAGTATCAAAATAAATCATGCACAAATTATTGAAGATGAAGGTGTCTTTCATTGATGCACAAGAGTTAGAAGGATATCCACAGATTAGATTCTCTTCTCTTTTCCAAGAATTACAAGAGGATATCAACATAACTCTTCATTTGATTTACGGCATCCCGAGCTTCATCCGAAACCACCTGGAATTCATTCATTCAACTGGATACAATAAGAGATGTAGTGATACCAGTTCTTCTTGGAACAATTGTAAAAGAATGTTCTTGAGTGCGGTTTGAGAAAATTTTCTACTGATCAAACAGTGACTCTGTTTCTGTCCAAGAGACTTGGAAGATGGATACATGGATTTGAGAATGGAGAATTGGAAGTAAAGAGACATTTGGAGAGAGTAATATTTTCATATATTGTTTCTAATGTCCTGATAGTCTTCTATCCATCAACTGACAATGGAAAACATATCAGCCCATGGTTTTCCATTTTCATATCTGCAAGGAAATGGAATGAAGGAAAATTTTGAAAGTTCACACCATTGTTGATGCTCTTAATGCGGCAAGATATCGAAAGTTTGAAATCCAGTTGCTTTGTGTGAGAATGACTGCATATATATAGGCAATGTCGCACCCCTGCACACTGAAGCCTGCGCGGCTCACACTTGTGTGATGCCATCTTCTTGCTCAACACCTGCACGCCACCCTTCCTTGGTTTTGTTCTTTACCTCAGAGTCACATCCTCATTCATTTTGGATCCAACTCTGAGGGGGGACTTTTTTTGATGCTCCTTTTCGTCACAGAGTCTAACAACTGAAAAAGGGGAATACCTTAGCATAAAGAGATTCATCCTTTGAAGAAACATCAAAAATTAACAAAGGCATGAAGAAGGATTTGGTTAAGAATGGGTCGAGCAGGTTTCATCATGGTCACGCAGGTATACCTGCGTGCCACATATTGGGCGTGCAGGTGACCTGCATGCCCTATTTGATTTTCACCCAGGGTCTTCAACAGCCTATAAATACCCCTTGTGGGCCCCCCATTTCGGGACAGAAAAATCCAGAAACTCAGATTTGAGCTCTTAGCGCCCTAGTCTCTTCTCAAAGCCTTCCAAACACTTCTAAGGTAATTTCTTACCTATAACAGAAGATCTAAAGAGGGAGAACAAGGCCTAAGTGTTGAAATTCATCAACACATGCACGCCTAAGTGTCTAACCCTTCAGGGAATTGAAGACACTCACACGCCGCATTATCCCTTCAACAGAACTTGCACACCACTCATTTAAAAGTATTTAGGGATAATACTAAGGGCATGATCCAATCCTATCCCAAGTATTACCCTATGGGTTGACCGTCGAGCAAGTACACCTATGTCTCCCATGTATACATGCACGACCAGGACCTGCACGCCTACCTTCTTTTGGGTGCCCCTACTGTCCATTCATCTCTTTTCTTAAAATCCACCTCTCCTTTTCAAGATTTAACCTTCATAATCCTCTTCAAATCCATTTATGGCATGATTCCTTGGTTGGCTTTCTTATCTGAAAGGAATTTTGTGGAACATCTCTCAAAACCTAGTGATTTACATATCTTTATGTCACTAAGGTTAGAGATTTCATTCATTCAACCTCATCCTTTAAGATGAGAAAATATTTTTGGGAATCCTCCTTAGGAGTAAGCCCCAAGTCCCCTATTCTTGGGCCTCCTTTTTAGGAGTAATCCCCGGTCATAATTTCATAACCTTGGCCTCCTTTTCAGGAGTAAGACCCTGTTCAAGTTCTCTTAACCTAGGCCTCCTCTTCAGGAGTAATCTCCAGTCCAAGTTCCCAAATATGGGCATCATCCTTAGGAGTAATCCCCAAATTCCAATTTCCCTTAACCTGGGCCTCCTTCTTAGGAGTAAGCCCCAGTTCTCAAGTCCATTTAACCTGGTCCTCCTCAGGAATAAGCCCCAGTCATAATTTCTCTTAACCAGTCTTAACTTCTTTTTGATTTAGGCATCCTCCTTAGGAGTAAGACCCAAGTCTCCTCCTAATTTAGGCATCTTCCTCAAGAGTAAGCCCCAAGTTAGAGTATCAAAATATCCATAAAATCACATATAACTTTATGGACCATATTCCCAGACTTCTTCTCTGAAATAAGTCCTGATCTTTATCTATTTGGGCAATCATACATACATAATCCCTATATCATTCCTTGTGACCGCATATTTCATGGTACAAATTGTCAGGTTTACTGATACCTCTTGTTTCTCACACCGAGAATCAATCACATGATCTTAGAGTGTAAAAGTAACCATGACACATCTCTTTGGGTCGTTAATCATACGTAAGCCCCACAATTCCCAACCGAACTACGTGGACTTTGATCTCTACCTTAAAAGTAGAGTACGTAGGAAGCCTTTCTAAGGTTCAAGCCCATCACCAATTAATTATCATTCATCCCATGTGAAGTTAAGCTATATCTTAATTCTCAAACTACATGGGTTCTGATTCCTTTTCTAAACAAGGATACGTAGGTAGCCCATCTGCAGGTAAGATCCCAACTCTGAAATAATCCATGTCCTTCTGAATGACAATAAACTTCAAGTGCCCCACCGAGTAGCTTTAAAACCAGTATGGTTATCATAATGACCAAGAGATCTTTATATAATGTGTTGAAGGATACCATTGACTAATAATCTATAACAAATACAGATGATTCTCTATCGATGAAGAACCTAAAATACATATAAAAGATTCTCTAAATCTCATACATATTAATCATTGATTGTTAGATCTTAAGGAAAGCTCATTTTCATAATTGGTAGTGTAATTAGGATTCACGAACATAACTTAAATCTATAAAGAGAGTCCCAAAGTAGACAATAATTCCCCCCAAAAAGGTGTGATGAGTCCTACCTCCCATCCTCTCGACCAATGAAAATTCTTAAGCCTCATCGGTCCACAACTAATGAGCACCTACCTTTGGAAAGTAGGTCCAAATGAATATAGAATCATTGGATGTTTTCGGCTCTATGAATAAACATGTTAGAAACTGATTGGAATGTTTGAGCCTTAAACAAACATGGTCATACCGATTTCTAGAGGAAACAGTATTGTAGGTTCATGTTTGGATGAGCACTGATATTATTAGTTTCCTGGTTTCTAGGACGGAGCATAGGAGTTAGGACTAGGCTGGGGCTTGGGACTATTTTTTAGGATTCTTCTTGTTTTTTCTTTTGTATTTATTTAGTTATGATGTATATATGAACTATCATTCATGTATTACTACCTAAGGCATGGTATTTAGTTTTTTTATTCTGACATAACAAGTTTTATTTGTTTTTTATCGGCACTTTCCTGGATGTTGCTCCAGTATCTTATATATTTGGAAGTATTTGATTGCTATATTATTTTGGTTGTTGGTTTCACTCTAATATGAAAATATATTCTCCCCAATATCCCACATTAGACCCATGCTATTAGTTAATGGCCTTTGGTATATGATGAGGTGCACCTAAGGTCATGTGGCCCACTAGTTCAATACCCCCAGAATCGGGGAATTATAGTTAAACCTTAAGATAATGATTAATTTTTGGATAAAATTTTTATTCTAAAAGTAAGTGAGTTTTAAACCATATCCAAAAGATTTAAAATGGATTCACAGTGAGTTGTGAAGTTTTTCATAAAGTCATTATGGGATTTTAGTGTTAGTGAAATATTGTTGGAAATTCATTAAAATTGGTATATCATATTGTATTATATACCTTGAGTCCTAAATAGTGATATAATAATCTAGATGCTTCTATCATAGCATGTTATTGGTATTATCGTAGTGAATGATATACAAGTGATATAAAATATCGTGTTCATGGATTTAGCCACATCTCCCACATATTTTATCTTTGCTTATGTATCAATGGGTTGATACATTTATGGATACACATAATCATTTCAAACATCCAAATGACTATAATATCCCAAGGTTCATGCATTAGGTAACTCATGATGGCTACCATGTTATGGAAACGGATGCTCAAATCCCTTAATTAAATGAAGGGAGCCTATATAAAGGGGTGTAATACCTCTGTGGGGTACATATGGTTCTTCCAAGCTATATCCAGAACTCCATTTCCCTCCATGCCCACCATTCATCTTCATGAATAAGGTACTAACAAACCTTTGGTGTTTTTGGGTCCTCTCATTATAAATGATAATCCTTGTGGTTGGTATCATCTCTATGGAGATGAGAGTTTATTGGCTATCACTAGGTGATTACGATCAAGAAAACTCCTTCAAGTTCATCAGGCATAGAGTTTTTTACATTTCATGTACACCTGTTATTTTATTTTCTTCATATTTCATGTTGATTTTTGATGATATATCAATCATATAAATGGGTTTCGCCAGCTTTTATGATCATGAGATGATCCTCCAAAACCCATCAGAGACATGGGTGTGGTTTGAACTAGAATACATAAAAAATTTATTTTATATGTTTCTAGGTATTCTTTTTGTGATTATCTTAATTTTAGGGGTATTTATTCTTAGTTTAGATTTACTATGATGTTTTAGAATTGTTAATAAATTATTTGTTTGGGGACTTAAAATGGGTTGTTAAGACTTTCACCACTATTATCTGAATTTTAAAACTAAGTTTTTTGGGAATTTAAATGTTTTAAACCTTGTAATAACCTTTTTGGTTAGTAAATCCTCCAAATTTTAAATAAAACAATGTTCTATATTCCATGATTTTGGGTTATAAAGATATTTTTTACTTGGTTTTTCATAAAATAGTGATGGGTTGGAAATGTCTTAAATTGTTTTTAGGAACATAGATTGAGTTTTTGGAAAAGAATGTTTGAAAATGATTGAAAACTTATTTCTATGAGGATTCCTTGGTGTAAGAGTGCTTAAAATTTATGTTTTATTGATAATAGGTTGGTATTTACCTTTAATTTGGATTTTGAAATTTGTTTTTAAATAATTTTCAAACTATTTATAAACACTAGTTTAGTTCAAACTCCCCCCCCCCCCGATTATAAAACCACTTGTTTCTAAACTCTTATAATTGTTATTTTTCTTGATTAGTTTTAATTTATCAAAATTAGTTTGCATAATAAATAGGTTAATAATGTTTTATTTCCAAATATGAGTTGTAAGATTACAATATTTATTAAAATTTAGATATTTCTATAATGTAATACTTTTTCAAGGTATAATTAAGCTAACTAATGTAATCATAACATTCTTCCTTGTAACATAGATGATGGATGTTCTAGTGCCTCTTTATTTATTATTTTTGTAAGGATATTTTGTCTATTAGATAACATGAATGAATCATAAACCATTTAATGAAACTTAACCATTGGCTAAGAGTTAAATTTATGGTGACATAATGGTTTGATTATCTAGATACATCTGGTTTGGATATATTCTATGTGTTTCAATATTGTCATCTTGAGGAACATTTAGTGTTATGGTATTGATAGTTGGTCTTCCATGTCTATGATTTTTTAATGGTGGGTGTCACTATTTTCTTTTGTCTGAGAATCAGTAAACCTTGGGTTAATTAAAATGGTATCTTCTATTTTTGATTTTTTTTTATGTTTCAAGATCCTTCTTGAGGATAATAATCCTAATGGTGGAGAGGTTGTAAAGATGTTATCCTTTTTAGGTAAGTTTCCCTCCTTAATTTTAGTAATTGAGTCTTTATTTATGTGTGATTTGTGTTGTAGGTGAGTTAGATTGATTTTATAAGAGAGATAGAAGAAAGAGAAGCAGTATAGGTACTGGAGGTACTGGTTACCTAGTAGACTTATATCAAGTACCTAGTGGGGGTCCAAGGGATTCAAGTGGTTCAGTTTAGACCATCGGGTACCCAGTGGACTTATACCAGGTACTGGTAGGCACCTAGGGAAAACCCATTAAAAGAGGGATATTTTGGTATTTTTAATCCCTTTATTTTACCCCTTAAACCTTGGGTCCTCGGTATTTTTTTTATTCACAATTATATACTTCTCTTATAAATCCTCTAAAGCACTTTTCCCCCTCTATAAGGAGTCTCCCTTCAAACCCTCATCTAAATGGTTTTTGGTTGGTCATAAAGGCCTACCTTTGACAATGTAAGGATTAATCTTCCCTCTAATATATTTCTATTTATTGTTTCCACATGGTATGGGATATAAGACCATGTTCTTATCGTGTATGGAAAATCATTCAATCTCTTCACTTTTCTTCTCATTAGGAACCTGTAATGGCTTAGGTGGTGTGAATCTAAGGTAAATTCATCACCCTATTTATCAGATTCCTCATTCTTTGATGGCATCATCAAAACCCTGATTTCTTGTTACCTTGGGTTAGTCTAGGAAATAAAGTGGTGAAATATTCTATCATACCCATGGAGATTTAGTCGGCCAATGGTTTGGGGCTGATTGAACCCAAAAATAATAATAAATTCTTTTCATTAATAAAATGTTTTTAAAAAATTATTTAATGGAAGATGTAAATCACGGGTTAAAATAACTAAGATTTTTTATGATAACTTGCATATATTATCACCCACATGCCTTGATTTTTTCTTATATTTTTTCTTAGAAAATTAAATTTTGTGTTCCAGGATAGTGGATGTGAAATAAGAAATTCTTCTTATTGTTGTTGTTCATTCTTGATTTAAGAATGTTGTTAGTTGTAAATTATAACATACTTGAAAAATATATCGTGTAGCCCATTATATGATTTTTTGTCCATGTTAAGTTTATAATATATATATATATATATATATATATATATATATATTGTTGTATTTGATCTTGATTGGGTACTCCTTATTATAATGGATAGGTTGAAGGTGTGGAAAGGGTCGTAAATCTCTACCCATGTATACCCTATTCATTATTTCTTTAGGATGGGCAGTTAGGTTGCCCCTATTTGTTTCATCATTTACTTTCCCTCTTGGAATGGGTGTTACACCCTGACTTCTTTTGCTCACATCTACTCATATGTGTGTTTGAATATGCGTAAATGTGTGAGCTATTTAGAGGTATTAGCATTGCCTCCCATTAGGGAGGGATAAATATTATCATCTCAGATCCTGAGATGAATCTTAGAGTAGGTAAAAATGACAAGGAACCTTCTTATGTGGTAAGTTACTTATAGTTGTTAATGTTATATTCAGTTCTCTGGTTGAGTATATAAATTTTTTCACTACTTGATACCTAGTTTTGAATTATAGTTAGCATGCACTCTAGTTTATAACAGGTTGTTAAGGGTGGGGTGGAGACTGCCTACTGAGTTATTATACCCACACCCTGCATGATACCCTCTAAGGATGTGTGCAGACTCTTTTATACATGATCCAAATAAGGGAAAGGTTCCCGAACATGGGAGTAAGTTGCATGAGGAGCATGGAGACTTGGAATATTCCATTTTATCTCTTGATAGGTAGTCTGATGGATGGAATGTGGGTTTTCCTTGGCACTTTTTGGAGAGTCTCCACACATTAGGGGACAAATTTTGGAACTTAGGCCATGTTTGGATCACACTACCTTTGTATATACAATTTTTACTTAGTTTTATACATTTTGTGCATAGTTTGTATGCCTTGGACTACTATGGTATGAGTATGTGTGTGCATATCATGTTATGAATTCTTGCATTGTCTTATACTTTTATCTACTTTCGTATTTACCTGTTACATACTAAATATCACCCCATGCTTGGATAGTTCATGCCTCATTTAAGTGTGTACCTTTCTATATTTTTTATATCCTTTTAAAGGGGAAATCTCCTCCTACACATGTATTACTCAACCCATAGCATTCACGTCAGCCTATGGTGATCAAGAGGTGTGTTTGAGGTGTTGTGATGACGTGATTCAGGTACCATTTTTATAGTGACCCAAACATTTATTACATAAATATTACATATTTTTATATGAATATTTAATAAATTTCACAATAAAACATGTATGATGACTATAAAGGTTTAGTGTCTTTGGATACTAGATAAGAAACTTATTTTCAAGAAATATCTTCAACATCTCTCACAAAATAGTTCACATATAGTACCCTTCTAGGATCATCATACTTAATATCTTTCTTCATAACTTGAGGAGATTGGAAACATAATAAGGGGTGAGATCATATGCTCAGTAAGGGTAAACTTGGAAGATATCAGTTAATCATCTTAACTGGGCATAAGATAAGTACGAGGGTGTGATAACATGATCATAACTTACCCAATCAGTCGAGATCATAAACCATTAGTCATTTAATAAGACTTTTAGCCTAACATAAGGCATGTATATTATCATGAACCCCACCCCACAAAGATACCACAATGAGGGGAGGGAGATGGTGAATACCTGAGTCCCGCCTCCAGTAGGCCCCAGGTTGGCGCCTAAGCATCGAGGGTATGGTAAACATGAAACTAGGAGGCATTACCCTCTAAGAGAAACATGCAGAAGAGATATATAATAAGAATACAACAACCAACACTAACTTAGACATATATATGTATATATATAAAGAAAACCCAAGTGAAAACATGAAATTCCATATAGTACTAAACAACTGAAAGGAAACTAAAAGTACTAAAAAGGTAATGACGACAGTGACCATAAAGCCCAAACAGCTCTTGCTAAACCCCGAGCTATTAATATCTAGATCGATCACCAACCTACTTTGGATGATCTAAAAAATAGTTTATAGATACGTAGGGTGAGAATAACAATATACTCAATAGGATCCTCCATGGATCCTCTTGTAAAAAAGGTACAGAAATCATACTAAAGCACAATGAACAACAGTGAAACTAACTCATCACCTAAATAGGTAAACTAAGTTCTTAGCCTCACCATGGATAACTCTCACCAAATATCACAAACAAGAGATCATTTAATATAATAATGAAACATCAAGGGTATCCTGCTCCCTCTTCCCCACTGGTTTTTCACTCTGCCCCAATGCTGCACATCCTGAGCATCTCTCTCCAAAAGTAAGCGAGCCTGAAGACACCTGGAAAAGGAATCACAACATGCACCTTGTGAAACACATAACCACATCATCCCATATCATAATCCATAAATAGTAACCAAGTAGTTTTCAGGGTCCACCATAGCCCGTATGATGTGATTCAAACATCGGGTGTTATACCTCAAGCTATTACAGCTCATTCATTGAGTAAGTACCTCAATCCATCACAATATATACACGTCATACCTATAATAATCCTTTGGATACTATATCCGGTAATACATGTGTGTGAAATAACCAAAATCCATCATATACCTCTACACACGTGTATGGAAAAAATAACCACTATGAATACCAGCACAAGTAACTACCAAGAGAAGAAAATGGGGCCAGAGGGGGCAGTCAGTCATCCATTCTCCCATTGAGATGTTGGGGAAAACACCGTCCCAAAATCCACTAGGTGTCAATTTCCCTAACTAACATGGATGGGGCAGCGTATGAAATCATATAATACACATGATATAATATAGGTCACAACCACACTATGGGCATAACCTAGTCTTGGACTCAACTACAACTAACATCGCTCGAAATCTCAGCTACCACTGCTAAGACCAGATATCCTATAAGAACAAAAAACATATAAAATAAATTCATTAATTATTTATTTCCTTTTTTTATTTTTTATTTCTGTTAATTAATTTATTATTCATTAATTAATCATCAAAATTTTCCACATTTCATTAAATTGCATTAAACATCAGAAAAAACTTCATGCCCTCTAGGAATAAGTCTAAACCAAGAACTTGGTTATCAAGATCAAAATCTTTTAAGAATTTTCATTCCATAATCAACCAAACTCATGGTTTAAACATTTATTATTCATTATTATCATCATTATATATTCAGATACTATAGGAAAACCATCTTAAGCTACCATCAAGAGGAAACATGCAACCAAACCCATCCAACTGCCTCAAGTAGTGGGTAAAGTAATACAGATAAATAACCAACCCATCCATCAACCATTAAACATATTCAAGCAAGTATACTAGATCTCGGAATGTCATCAATGGGTAAGACCATATTTAACCCATTCCATCACCTATAGTGTCATCCCAGACACCCATATACTGATACATCTCGTCATCACAGGCGTCAACTGTTGGCCTCACTTTCCACATATCACAACAGCCATCTCAAGCTCAGTCATCCCAGGCTCACATCACATCTGGGCCTCTCCACCCCATACCACACATCATCCCTCTAGGCCCAGTCATACCAGGATCATATCACAAGGTTCATATCCAGAGCACATCACAATGCAGCAGGAACAAACAAACAATAAACAGGGCAATTGGACCCTTTAAATAAGTCATTCATCCTTCTTATACAAATGAGTTCTCAAGTTTCCAAAACAAGGCACTCGGCCTTCTTAAGAAAATTGGAAACTCAATCCCTAGAACATGTCTTTATCACACAATCGGTTCTTATTCCATCTTAAATTAACCAATTCATTTATTAACTGGTTACAACTACGGGAAACCTAAGTCATCAAGCTATAACAAGCTATCAAAGGAAAAACATGATCTTAAAATTTATTCTAGTTTCAAAAAACCTGGAGAAGTACCATTATCAATTAACATGCCTTTTTAATTATTATCAACAAGCATTATCATGCTCCAGGTTAATTAACCAATTTTTTTAATTCCATTAATCATATAGAAGGTTATTTCAATTAAACATGTGCATTGCATCAATTTGATCATCATCAAATTACATCAACCACCAAATTACAAACATGTGCCTTTAATTATTCTTAAGACAATTAGTTATCAATTAATTCCATATTTATTTTTTTAAAAATTTCCATCAATAAAAACATGCTAACTAGCCATTCATAGATATCACACTATCTAGAAAAACATGGGGAAAACTGCTATCACGGTACAAAGTAACAACATCACCAACATGCAATCAAAACCAATTTATTTAATCTTGTTAAATATTTATTAGGTTAATTCCATTTAAATCCAAGGGGATAAACCATGATCAATTTATGATTTCACGTAAACAAAATAATAGAATCAATGAATCTGTTACCTCAAAAGTTTTCAATGTTCTTCGCACACGAATGGACCATGTTACAGGTCTCTGATCACCTCTCCCGCAAGAAATGCATCCATATGAGGATGTCGCGGCACAACCGTACCAACCACAATCAAGAGAATCCCCATTAGAAACATAGGAGATCAAACAGCATAGCATGAAAAGAAGAAATGGGAGGGAAATGAGATCAAACTGGGAGAAACTGCTAGAGAATGGAGGTAGAACTCACATTGGATCAACACAGATCGAACACGGAATACCAAGGATTGATTCTTGTCAAAGGGATCTCAAAATGCTTGGAAGGGGGGCTGTGGATTTCCTGAAATGAGAGGGGTAGATTCACTATAGCCTTAGGGTTTGAGAAACTTGAGCGGCTGAAAACATTTAAAAATGTACAACATCATGGATTTACACGGCATGTATTCCCCTTTCACATCTTGAAATCTTCAGGGTTCAGTTTTGACTAAAAAACTCATCACCTTTTTAATATTTAACCTTGAAAATATACACATCATGAATTGGACTTTCTCAAGTCATGAATTGCACTTACATGATGTGTAAGAGTTACATATCGTGTATTCACCCTGCTTCCATCATTTCATAGCTAAACCCCTCCATACTACTTCTAAACTTCCTCTGAGCACCATGATACTTGAAAACATGAAAAAGGTCAGTCCCCATAGATTCGGACCCTTACATTAGATACCTATCAAACAATTATCATCCTCGGGAATCTAAAATCAAACTAGAGAGGAAAACATAAAGATGTAAAGGGTTCATCTGAATGGCCACCCTACGACATACTTCTCAAAGTTCTCATCATCGTAAGATATCAACCACCTCACCAAAGGAATGAGAACAAAATCACACAATAGCAACAACCAAATCCCAAACACTCTCCCAAGGAAGATACCTATCAAACAAGAGGTAAAGCTACAATAAGAAATAAGAGGAAACCATCTCATAAGCCAAAAAGGATCAACATCCGCAAGAGGGAATCATTACATGAGAAGATCTAAACATTAAATAGCTAGGGTACTGAGTACAAATTTGCATCTCATTTTCCTAGGTACTCTCCTCCATGCCACCATGCCATTATTCCACCATAAGACATGAACCAAGGGAATATCACACCCATGCAATGCCTTCTCCTGGAGGTCTTGGATCTCCATAGGCCACTCCTTGAAGGTCACATCATCATCAATATCAATCTCACCCCAATCAAAGATATGAGAGGCATCATGAATATAATGAAGGAGCTATGACATGTGAAAAACATCATGTATCCGGCTCGTCTGTGGGGGTAGTGTTATCCAATATTCCATGACTCCAACATGATCCAACACCTCAATAAGGCCCAACAAACCAGGGAGAAAGCTTACTCCCATGACCAAACTTTCACTACCCATGATGATGAGTCACCTTCAAGAACACATGATATATAACTTCGAGCTCCAGAGATATCCTCTTATTATTAGCATAGGATTTCAGAAGATCCTATGTGGCTTTCATCCCCTCACAAATCATCTAAACCATCTCTATCGTATTTCGTACCAGTTCTGGCCTAAGAATTGTAGCCTCTCCAACCCCAGTCCAGCACAATGGAGAAAGGAAAGGTCATACATACAAATATTAAATTGTTTTCATACTAATGGTAGAGTGTAAAAATTATTGTAATAAAACTCTACCAAAGGCGGGTTCCTCATCCATGAACCTCCAAAATTCAGAACACAAGAGCACAACATGTCTTCAAGAGTCTGGATGGGCCACTTTTGCTAACAGTTCATCTTCATATGAAAATCAGTGCTAAGAAATAACTGAGAACCAAAAGCGTGTTGGAAACCCCTACACACCATAGAGATAAAATGAGGATCTTGATAAAAAATGATCATCCTCAGGACTTTGTAGAGTCTCACCACCTCCTTCAGATATTGTCTCGACAAAACCTCCACCAAGATTGACTCCATGATTGATATAAAGTGGGTCGATTTCATCAAACAATCCACTATCACCCATATATAATCATAGTCTCCCTGAGCTTGAGGCAAACTAGTAATGAAGTCCATAGAGATTCGGTTGAAAGTGTTTCCCTAGACCCAACTTGTATTGTACTTTGATTATCACTACATGTATGCATTTTGTTAAATATACATGTGTTTATCTTTCCATAATATTGTAGATACTTCTACATCCACTTTGTTTATGGAAATTTCCTTAAGTTACATGTCGTATCAAAGGGTTATAGAAGATCCCAGGCTATAATGAGAACCTTGAGATACTATGAAAGTAATCTTAAAATAATGTCTTATGGTCCATTTATATCATTCTTAAAGGACATAGATGATGTGTGACTATTAGGTGTTGGGGGCTCATAAGCATTGAGTCTTATTCTCATGAAGTTCGCACTTGATGATCTCTAGTTATTGAGATCATGAGGACTAGCCCACAAAATAGGAACACCACATATTTCAAGTGTCATTGGTCATTCCTATCTACGAACATGTGTAATGGTCTCTAGACTTGAGATCATTATCAATGTATGTCATTTAATTCCATACTTTGATTCAAGTCAAAAACCATGGCAATAAATTCATGGCGAGGTAGGTGTGTTGGGTACATCATTGGTGACATCATAAAGGATGATGACACTAGTGTGCATTCTGCTTTATTGAGATATTGATGACAAAGAGATTATATTACATAGACCATGTTTGTAAGAAGGCAGTCATTGCATTGACTTTTTTCCTTGTCTTTATAGGGGTCATGATTGGTTTCTAGACCCCGCTCTTGGTCGGTGAATATTATTCACTACTATTGAGATAAGGGTCTAGAGGGTTACACACTATAGCTCTTTGAGAATCTTCCCTATTATGTGGAATAGGAATATATAAATTGGTGGGTCCCACCATGGGGGTCTGGGTATTATCCAAGTTATATGGGCCACCAAGTAATAAATAAATTCTTTAATTATTCAAGTTTGGAATAATTCATTGAATTTATTTATAACATGTATTTACAAGTGATTAAGTAAATACAAGGATAAAATATTATTTGAACGGATTTAAATATCCTGGGTTCATTTAATATTATCAGGATACGTGAGTTGAGTTAAAGACTTAAGTTTATTACGCAATATATATTGTAGTTGGTGATAAAATTATAAATATTATTTATGACATAATTTAATTTTTCATAAATAAATATTTATAATACCTATACTGGGAATATTTATTACATGGGGGTTGGGAACCCATATCGGATATTTCAGATATTCCCTATATAAGTAAGAGAGAGGCTCATCCCTTGAAATGATTCATTCGTTGGAATTGAGATCCTCTCTCTCCTAGTGAATTCTAGAGAGAGATTCTCTCAAGAAAGAAAGATCTTCAAGTTCCTTCTTCTTGGATCGAATACGTTGGCTCGCGGTGATCATTGTTTCATCAAAGTGGTCATCGGTGTACCACACTATCACCCGGATTTCGACGAACAATGTGTGATCTGATTTAAGAGGCATCTTTGGATGATATAGAGGGCTTCAACATCGGAGTATTCGAGTAATGGTCGCCGGCATCATGCAACAGACTTGCACACATCTTAATTGAATGAGGTAAATGTTTGATTTTATTTTTCACTCTATTAAATCCATGCGTGGTCCTCAAACTGTACCGAGATAAGATTATCAGAGTAAATGTTGTTATGTCACTCCAGTGATACAAAAAATTTAATTTCCCAACCCATTGGCTTCCACTGCCCATCCTGGTACCTTATAGTGGTATCAGAGTGAGCGTGTATTTTTAAAAGTTAAAGAAAAATTAAATTGCATTAAATTTAATTACGGGGTGTTAAAACAGTTCCATCGGATCTGACCGCACATCATTCCATTTTCAAATGACCAAGTAAAGGTCATTTGAAAACTTCTAATTGGATCAACGTCATCGGATTTAAGTTCTTTGGATTTTAATTTTTAAGAACACAAATTTTAAATTTTCATTTTTGTTCTTGAAATTTACCGGAATCCGGCCACGTTTTGGCCGGAATCTGGTCACTAGAAATATTCCGGTGGACTTAAATTATTAGGAGTTAAATAAAATATATTATAATATTATTTTATTTTATTTTTCTCAATTATGAAAAAAATTCAAGTTATCTTTTGTAAAAGTTTTTTCATAAAATTTTATAAATTATAAAATAAAAAAAGGTATATTAGACTTTTGGAAAGTTTTCTTTTTAATTAAAGTCTTTCAAACTTTAGAAAAAAAATTAAAAAAATGGGGTGGTGTGTTTTGTCAAAAGAAAAAACATAAATAAAAAAAGGAGGGGACAAAGAAGAAGACTTGTGGGTCTTCTTCCATGTAGAGGTCTCACCCCCCAACCCTAGCTTCCCTCCTCCCTTGGTCACGGATGGACCAGCACCCAAGCCCCCTTCCTCCATCCCGAGCACGCCGCCCAAATGAGCTCATCGTCGTCGCGCCTGCCCGATGCTCTGATGTTGCCGGTTCGGTCTGACCATAGGAATCGCACCGCCTCTCTCTCTCTCAGCCGGAGGTCCTGCACCCCCTTCTTCCCTCTGAGCTCACCGGGAGCCCACGCCGCCCTTTTCTCCCCACACTGCGACACCGACCAGGCCTGCACGCTCCCCTCGGCCGTCACCGCTACCAGAGCCCGACGTCGCCTCCCCTGTGCGATTTTCCTATGGCTAGTCACGCCTCACTGGAGGACGCAGCAAGCCGCCTCCATGCCTTGCTGGAGGATCTCGTCGACTTCGTGTCACACCCCAACCTATCTAATTATTTTATTTTATTATTTATTTGGCTTTTAAAAATTTTGTGTTGAGGTTCGAGTTCAATCCCGAATAAAACTTTTAAGTTTTTTCAAAAAGTGCACATTTTTTAGTTGACGTCATTGGACGCGCAGGCAGAGCATGTTTTGGAAACCCCACGCAGCTTCGTCTAGAAAATTGTGTGATCCGACTATCTTCAAAAAAAATTAAAACGAATAAATTTGGTAATTTATTACGTCTTTTAAAATTTTTTTGTTAATAAGTTATTCTATTATTTTTATTTTAGGTGAAAATTTAAAATTTGTTAATTTTGTCATTATTATTATTATTATTATTATTATTATCATATGTATTGTTTTTATTATGAAGTAGTGTTTTATTTTATTTTATTTTATTTATTTGTTTTCTTTTAATTTTATTTTTCTTTATTTTTTTTTCTTTCTCCCCTAACCCTAGTGCTACCTCTCCCTCTCTCTCTTCCCCTCGCGCTGCCAGCTTCCCCCTCTCCTCTCCCTCTTGCTGGTGCACCACCCTCCTGTCAGCACCGCACCATCGACCACACGTACCTCTGGCCTCCTGCCCTGCACCGACTACACCAGTCGTCCTCCTGCACCAACCGTGACGCCGACCTACCATCGGCCGCAGGCACCTCCAGCTGCGTACCCACCCATAGTGCGGCGCCCCAGTGACCTCCCCCCTTCACTACACCGAACTTCCACCATCCCCCTACCCCACACCAGCCAACGACGCCACTATCCCCCCTTCCCTGCTCCGTCCGGCCAGCGGTGACACTATCCCCCTTCCCTGCTCCAACCGGCCAGCAATGGCACACTGTTGTAGCATTGTTCGGCCAGAAACAGCGCGACACCCCAACACCATCCAATGTGAACCCACTGACGGCAACCTCCCCTTATGGTTGTCGCGCGCCTGCCGACACACCTCGGTGCTGCCTCTTCTTTCTACTGAAGACCCCTGGCCACACACCCACTGGCTGGTGCGCCTTCTGCCTCTCAGGCCGGCTGCACATCCTCCTCTCCAGTTTTTGTCTGCATCTCTGGCCCGGTGCACCTCCGAACCGGTAGTGCGCCACCCCGCTAACCTTTCGTTAGACCGCGTAGTCCCCACACGGCCCCTTTTCCATATTTTGTTCATTGTACAATGCATCATGGCCACCCAAACTATTTCAACCAGCTCCATCTTCAACCATGTCAGTCTTCACACTGTCGTTGAAAACGTTGGTTATCTTCCTCGCACACCGTAGCACCACGCCGACCATTTTCCCTTTTTGTGTGACCCCGCTGTTCAAGCGTACCTCCGCACTGAGGTGAGGTTAGTGTTTCTTCTTCGCTTGGATTATTTTAAGTTTGTGTCTCGGTGTTTTTAGTTGTTTGGTGATTTTTGCAGCGTGTTGCCAGAAAAAAACTCGTGATACCACCATCATTAGGTTTCACGTGCTTGTACAAAAGTGTGAAACATGTCACATGGTTGTGTTCGAGTTGCGAGTCGAGGTAGTTCCCCCTCTGCACTTGCCTTTGAATTTAGAATTTATTTCTTTCTTTTCATTTCATTTATTTTCATTAAATGTGAAATAATATTAAATAATTATTTTTAGAATAGTGATTTGCTAGAAATGAAACTGTTTATTTCTTTTCATTTCACTAGAAATATCTTCTGGATGGATTGTTTCCAACGGTGAAAAGTGCATGTTTGGACTTTGAACTTAATTCAGGAATTTTTAAGTTTAGTTCTGGTTGGATGTGAAATGTTTTCTTTCGACGTGTGAGAAAATGTTTTGGTTTCTCTTGAGAAATAGTATCTCTTTTAAAATCTATTTAAGTTCTATTTGTCTCTTGATGAAAGTGGGATGCATTTGGATATTTGAAAATGGTTTTACTTGTGATACAAAGGTGTTGGTTTCTCTTAAAAAGGGGTGGTTTCTCGAAGGGTTTTTAAGGCCTGTTTGGAACTTTAAAAATAAATGGTTGTGCGGAAAACTCTTCATGGATAATTCTCTTACCTTGATTACATTGAATGTGGCGGGAGGACCATGCTAAGTTTCTCCCTTGTGTTTGAATGATTATAAAGGCAATAAGTTGTTCCATGTGGGGACTCGGGTGATTCCTATTGTCTGAATTATTATTATATCTATGCATGTGATTTGATGCTCAGTTGGAATCAGTTGGCTCACCTTTTTTGTTACACATGTTGACATGGGAACCTGGTATAGTAAGTGAATTTTCTGTGAACAATTATTGTACTATTTTAGATTATGCACTAACTAGTGGCACATAGCAGGGGATACTCTGTTGTTATTATTGCTATGGGATTAGGCCCCTCGACCAAGCTAGGTAGAGAAATGGTCGGGTGTTAGGGCATTATGATTTCATTGAGTAGGGAATGCCTTTAGGATGAGTCACACGTATAGTACATTCTGGAATATTCACAAGCTCCTAGGTTTTACCCATGTCTTTTTGGCTTTCTGTTGCTCGTAGTGATGGATATTATGCTTGTAAGTGTATCTACATTTCCCTTGTTGTGTACTTACTTTTTTGTATTTGTGTGTATTTTTTTTCTTGGAAAGTGGTGATATGGTTTTAAGTAGTTTTCTAAAAATGGTTTTCAAATGAAAGTTTTTTTTTCTCTTTGTAAAAATCTAAAAATGTAAAAAATCACTTTCTTTTTTAAAATGCTATTGGCACTAATGAAAAGAGTTTAGTTTTTAAAATAATAAGGGAAATGATTCATACTTTGTTTTAAGTAAAATATTTAGAAAAACTTACTTTTATAAATTTTAGTTCAAACTTAAAATTAGTAAATTCTTTTTTAATGGTGGTGCTTTGGGAATAGATTTTTGGGAACACCTACTGAGTTTTAATATGCATGCCTATAGTGTTTTCCTATTTTTAGTTTTTGTTGGAGGTTCGAACCGAGCTTGTTCGCCATGGGAAAGATTTGGTTGTGGACTCCTGAGTGACTATTTGGGTCACGTGGAGTTTTGGTCGTGGTTAGGTTAGTGTGTTGTTGTTGTTCGTTCTTTCTTTTTTTCCGTTTATTCAATTTGAATTGTTATACTTTTTATACTAATTTATTTATTTTAATTGGGATAAATTGTTCCCATTTGTTCTCTGTTGATGCCCTGGCACTTGTCGCTAGCCCAGGAGGATTAGGAATGCCTCTCGGGCCTTGCTACAGATCGGCTAGGGTGACCAGTTTAGGGTCAACTCGGGTTGGTTTGTGAAAAAATGGTATCAGAGCGGTTGTATCTTAGAGGACCTTAATTTTCAGAGTTCCCTTTTCTATTTGGGGTTTTCATGGTAAAAGGAGTATAATTTTCGGGACTCAAGGAGTAGGGATAGAAAGGAAGTCATGAAACCTTGCTCATTCTAAATGTCAGGTTACCATGGGATGTCCGGGTTGTTGGTTTCTTTTTGGTTTCTTTGAATTGTTTTTGTTGGGAAATGAAAAGGGAGCTGAGAAAGTAGCCATGTGAGCCCGCAGGGCCTAGAGATCCATTAGATCTTTGGAAATTTCCCTAGACTGCTCTCCAAGACAGTGGCGTGACTGGTGTATGGCCACCAACCACGTGTTTGAGTCACCCATCGGCACTAGTTTCCCCTAGTGAATCATTCATGTCTTCTTTAATTATGAAAATTTTTTGTGATGTTTTATTTTGGAGATTGTGAAAAGTTGAGTTTGAAATGGAAATGACCATTTTTTAATTAAGTTCTTTGTTTCCATGTTTCATAGTGTTCACCCCCACAAAGGTTTTATGAATGACCAAGGTGCAGCTTCGGGTGGTGCGCCCTTAGCAGATCCTCCAGTTGATCATCCAAGAGACTACGTCCTAGAGTTTCAAAAATTGAACCCTCCTCTCTTTTATGGACAAGTAGATCCTCTTGAGGTAGAGGAGTGGTTGTGTAAGATTAATAAGAACTTCTATTTTTTCACGCCTCCTGAGTCATTGAAGGTGAAGTTGGCTAATTTTATGCTTGAATTCCCAACCTGGAAATGGTGGAAGTCTGTGTCTTGAAGCAAACCTCGAGAAGATCTCACATGGGAATTCTTCAAGTCTTCGTTCATCCAAAAATACTTCTCTGAGTTGATGAAGCTGAGGAAGAGGATGGAGTTTTATTTTCTTCAGCAGGGTGTTGGATCAGTATTTGAATTCTATTGATGCTTCTTAGACCTAGTTCCATATGAACAATGGTTTGTTGCAAATGATCCTGAGAAGGCTCAACAATTTGATTTTGGGCTCTGACCTAAACTACAGTTGAAAGTGGTAGAGCTCAACCTAACCACCTTTTTAGATGTTTTGGGGAAATCCTTTCTTGCTAAAGGTGAATTAGCAGGAGGACCTAAGGTGGTGAATCCTTCTCCGACCTTGAGAAGCGGTGCAAAGGATAGTGATAGGAAGAATGGGAAGTGACTTGATGCTAATGTCTCTAATATAAGAATAAAGAGGCTTTCATACCTCCATTCATCATCTTCACAGCGCAATGTTGTGATCTGTCACCAGTGTGGTAGGCAGGGTCACAAGAATCCAACGTGCCCGAGTGCTCCGAGACCCTTCCACACCTATGGACGTCTAGGTCATTGTAGCGATTATGCCGAGGTGTTTCCAATAAATGCACTGAAGCCAGACCTGGCTCATTGAAGGTCACCTCAACTCGTTATCAGGAGTAGGATAATGTTTGAGATCATTCTGGGGTTTTCTATTTGTAGTGTTCCTTGGATGTAGTGGTTGTCTCTTGTAGCGTTTTGTGGTGTTTCTTTTTTTTAGTTGTAAGAATGGTTTTTTCTTGAATGTCTTTGAAATATTTATTTTAATGGAAGTGTGTTTGGAAAAATTATGGTTCATGTGTTATGTTTGAGAATTTATGAAGCCTGACTGCGAGGTAGGAGATGCTTCAATCATCGGTTCTCTAGCCATAGGTCCTGGAGTGAAGCTAGTGCATAGTCAGGAGAACCCGAATGGTGAAAAAGGGCCTTGGTTTAATATTTTTCCTTATTTTGGCATGGTTTGTGTTCTTTTGAGGGTGTGATGTTGTTGAAATAGTGATGGTTTTATTTTTGATGCTCTATCAGTTCAGCCCTTCCCTTCTCCCCCCTCATGGTGGGGGGTTTTAGGTTCGTGGGAGAAGTTTTCAAGTTCGGTTAATCTCATCAGTTCTTATGGTGGGGAGACCCACAGTGGGTCTTGTAGAGTTACACCTGAAGTAATTTAGTGTTAACCCAATCCTTATGGTGGGGAATCCATTTGGGCCTCCCCATGTCAGTATCAGAGTTTCTTTTCATGTATCGTTTGGTGGCGGGTGGTCTCATGCGGAACCACCTAATCCTAAGTTCTTTCTCTTGAGTAAGCGTTGGGATTGGAGTACACCCAATGGTTCTATTGGACTAATATTATAGGAATAAATGTTGGAAGTGGTTTAAGTTCATTCGTTCCTTGGTTGAAATGGATGGTCTGGGTTCTGTTTGGTAGTGGTTAATGTGTTTTTGTTTTGAGGATGAGTTGTAACTCATGGGATTCCAGTGTATGTTTAGATCGATCAGCTGGAGGCGCTTAAGCTTTTGGAGGTGGGTGACACTTAAGAAGTTTTATCTTTGGGTCTAAATCTTGTTGTGGCTTTCTGAGGGTGGAAAGCATTATGGTGGGGATAATTGTCACATCCTAACCTATCTAATTATTTTATTTTATTATTTATTTGGATTTTAAAAATTTTGTGTTGAGTTTCAGGTTTAATCCCAAACAAAAATTTTAAGTTTTGTCAAAAAGTGAGCGTTTTTGAGTTGATGTTGTTGGACGTGCGGGAAGAGAACATTTTGGAAACCCCACGCAGCTTCGCCCAGGCAACTGCGTGATCCGAATGCCTTTGGAAAAATTAAAACGAATAAATTTGGTAATTTATTATGTCTTTTAAAAATTTTATTGTTAATAAGATATTATAGTTTTTTTATTTTAGGTGAAATATTAAAATTTGTTAATTTTTTCATTAATATTATTATTATTATTATTATTATTATTATTTATATGTATTATTTTTATTATGAAGTAATGTTTTATTTTATTTTATTTTACTTATTTGTTTTGTTTTAATTTTATTTTTCTTTGTGGTTTTTTTCTTTCTCCCCTAACCCTAGCGATGCCTCTCTCTCTCCCTCTCCCCCCTCATACCGCCAGCTTCCCTCTCCCCCGCGCATCGCCAGCTTTCCCTCTCCTCTCCCTCTTGTTGGTGTGCCACCCTCCTGTCGGCACCGCATTGTTGGTCGCACGTGCCTCTGGCCCCCTACCCTGCATCGGCCACACTAGTCGGCCTCCTGCACCGACTGTAACGCCGACCTCCCACCGGTCGTGGGCTCCTCCAGTTGTGTACCCATCAACAGCGCAACACCCTAACGACCTCCCCCCTTCACTACACTGGCCTCTCGACGGCCCCCTGCCCCGCTCCGGCTAGCTACACCATCCCCCCCCCCCCTTCCCTGCTCTATTCGGCCAGTAGTGGCACCATCCATCTTCCCTGTTCTGGCCGGCTAGTAGTGGCGTAACACCCCAGCGTCGTCACGCCAGCAGTGGCGCAGCACCCAGACATCGTCCAATGTGTACCCACCAGCGACAGCCTCCCCTTCTAGCTGCAGCGTGCCTTCCGACCCACCTCGGCACTACCTCCGCTTCCTACCAGTGACCCCTGGCCATGCACCCACTAGCCAGTGTGCCTTATTCTTCTCACGCTGGTCGTGCACCCTCCTTTACAGTCGCTTCATACATCTTCGGCCCGACGCACCTCCGACCCGGTAGTGCGCCACCCTACAAACCTTCTGTTCGGTCGTGAAGTCCCTGTGCAACCCCTTTGTCATCTTCTAGTCATTGTACAATGCATCGTGGTCACCCCTACTGTTTCGACCAGCTCTATTGTCAACTGTGTCCGTCTTCGCACTGCCATTGATGACGTTGTTTATCTTCCCTGCACACCGCAGCATTGTGCCGACCGTTTTCCCTTTTTGCGTGACCACACTGTTCGAGCGCGCCTCCGCACTGATGTGAGGTTAGTGATACTTCTTCACTTGGATTATTTTAAGTCTCTGTCTCTGTGTTTTTAGTTCTTTGGTGATTGTTGTAGCGTGTTGGCAGGGAAAACCCACGATACTGCGGTCAGCAGGTTGCGCGTACTTGTGCGAAAGTGTGAGACGTGTCAGGTGATCCTGTTCAAGCTGCGAGTCGAGGTAGGTTCCCCTCTACACTTGCCTTTGAATTTAGAATTTATTTATTTCTTGTCATTTTATTGATTTTTGTTAAATGTGAAATAATATTAAATAATTATTTTAGAATAATGATTTGTTGGAAATGAAACTGTTTATTTCTTTTCATTGCACTGGAAATATCTTCTGGATGGATTGTTGCCAATGGTAAAAAGTGCCCATTTGGCCTTTGAACTTAATTCAGGAATTTTTAAATGTGGTTCTGGTTGGATGTGAAAAGTTTTATTCTAACACGTGAGAAAATGTTTTGGTTTATCTTGAGAAATAGAATTTTTTTAAAGTTATTTAAGGCCCGTTTTGGCTCTTGATGAAAGTGGGGTGCATTTGGATATTTGAAAATGGTTTTACTCGTGATACAAAGGTGTTGGTTTTTTTAAAAGGTGTGGTTTCTCGAAGGGTGTTTAAGGCCCGTTTGGCACTTTAAAAATAAATGGTTTTGTGGAAAACTCTTCATGGATAATGCTCTTACCTAGGTTACATTGAATGTGGTGGGAGGCCTATGCTAAGTGGCTCCCTTGTCTTTGAATGGTTATAAAGGAAAGAAGTTGTTCCATGTGGTGACTCGAGTGATGGCTATTGTCTGACTTATTATTATATTTATTCTTGTGCTTTGATGCTCAGTTGGCATTGGTTGGCTCACCCTTTTTGTTACACATGTTGACATGGAAACTAGGAATAGTAAGTGAATTTTATGTGAACGATTGTTGAACTAGTTTAGATTATGCATTGGCTAGTGTCCCATAGTAGGGGATGCTCTGTTATTATTATTGCTATGGGATTGGATCCCTCGACTAGGTCAGGTAGGGCGATGGTTGGGCGTTATGGTGTTATGATGTCATTGAGTAGGGAATGCCTTTAGGATGAGTCACATGTATAGTACATTCTGGATTGTTTACAATCTCCTAGGTTTGACCCATGTCTTTTTGTCTTTCTGTTACTCATAGTGATGGATGTTATACTTGTATGTGTATCTAAATTTTCCTTGTTGTTTACTTTTGTGCATTTTTGTGTATTGTTTTTCTTGGAAATTGGTGAGCTGGTTTTAAGTAGTTTTCCAAAAATGGTTTTCAAATGAAAGTGTTTTGTTCTATTTGTACAAATCTGAAAAAGTAAAAAATCACTTTCCTTTTTAAAATGTTATTGTCACTAATGAAAAGAGTTTAGTTTTGAAAATAATAAGGGAAATGATTCATACTTTGTTTTAAGTAAAAGATTTAGAAAAAAATACTTTTATAAATTGTAGTTCAAACTTGAAATTAGTAAATTATTTATTTAATGGTAGTGTATTGGGAATAGATTGTTGGGCACGCCTATTGAGTTTAAATACTCATGCCTATAGTATTTTCCTGTTTTTAGTTTTTATTGCAGGTTCGACCCGAGCTTGTTCGCCATGGGAGAGAGTTGGTTGTGGACTAGTGAGTGACTCTCGGGGTCATGTGGAGTTTTGGTCGTGGTCAGGTTAGTGTGTTGTTGGTGGTCGTTCTTTCTTTTTTGTGTCGTTTATTCACTTTGCCTTATTCTAATTTTTCTGCTGCTTTATTTATTTTTATTGGGCTAAATCATTCTCATTCGTTCTCTATTGATGCCATGGCTCTTGTCGCTAGCCTGAGAGGATCGGGAACGCCTCTCGGTCCATACCACAGATCGGTTTGGGTGACCAGTTCAGGGTCGACCTGGGTTGGTTCGTAACACGCTGCCCCTTCCAGGTCACGTGCCTCCCTCTGACCCGCTCACCGGTCCGCTGCGATGTGTCGGAGCTACGGGAATCCATCACCGCTTCCTGGTTGGTCATGCCTCACTGTCGTCCAGAACCAGTGCAAACCTCCCTTTCCTACGAGTGCCGCCATGGGGGTGTTGCTAGACTGAGTGTACATGTTACGGACATGCCGTGATTCGTCCCAGCTACGGTTATTCACCCTCATGGCAGTTCGCAGTCTTTCCGGACTTCTTTCCCGGCTGAAGGAAACCCTTTTAAATTTTTTTTAATTAATTTAGTTTTTAAATTAAATTAATTAGAATTAATTTTGGGGTTTAAAATTAAATAGAATCTGAAAATTTAATTTAATTTAAGATTAAATTAATTTAATTTTTTAATTTAATTTTTGGAATTAAAAAAATTAAATTAATAGTTTAATTTTATTATTGTAATTAAAATTAAATTAAACAATTGGAACTGATAAATAAATTAATTTAATTTATCTAAATTAATTTAATTTATTAGAAAACCCTTATACTATTTAAATTTAATGAACTTTAATTTTAATTTCAATTTATATATACCGACTGTTCTTGAGCTAGCGACCGACCTGTGCATGTCTGGATTTTGTTTATTTAATTATTTATTCAATGCGTGTGTTGATTGAAATAATTAATTAGATAAACGACGGTCTGCAAATCGTCTTTTAATTCAAATATGTATAAGGGCTTGCACATCCAATGCACCTATTGTATTTTCTACCCCAAGACCCCCGTGCTTGCATGTGATTATATTTGTTAAAAGTCGAGAACATTCCAAGATGTTGACCCTACCAAGTTGAGGTGGAAATCCATATGGGAGCCAAGCACTATGCACTGAGGGCAAGCTATGATTCGAGTGAGTTTTCAACTCGGGTATGGAATCCCCTAGGTCAATATTGATCCATTATGGATCAATCATAGTTCAATGATCAAGACCGGTCAAATTACATGATTTACCTTTATGAATTGTTTATTTTTTTTATGTGAGTGCGTGATTATTATTTGATCACGTAGAATAGTAAACAAGATAAAATTTCATAAAGATGTGATGAGTACGTTTCTATTGCATGTTTAATTGTGAGTGTGACTATCTAGTTTGAACATATAAATAGAAAAAGGATTATATTCATCAATAAATATCAAAATCCATCAATGATGTATTAAGTCTTAAATTCCTTCCATAACTCACATTTGAACAAAACCGTGTGTTTAGGGTGCTCGTCAGTCATAGTTGAGAATGCTCTTACTACTGGGGTGTTTTCATGAGAGAACCGGGTTGACTTAACTAAAGTGAGTAGTCAATAATTAGTCATAGCTAACTTTTTATCACTTTAGAGGAAATATGTTGAGGGAATCAGGTTTGGATTCCCAAAATTGGGACTTTAATCAATAGTACAAGGAACCACAAGTTAAGCGGTTGGCTAGCCTAGTTCCTACCTTGAAACCCTCTGAGTAGTGGCGTAGCCATAGCTTGTAGACTATGAGAGAGGTTTCAAGGATCCTTTCCACTAGATTACTCAAGCGACAGAGTATTCTGAATCTAATATTGAGGGATATTAAGGTTCATAAAAATAGTTGGAGACATTAAAATGATATAATAATTAATTAATCATAAATTTCAATGGGTAATCAAGATAAAGTACTAACTACTAATGTTTATCTTATGTGTATTTAAAATGGAAATCAACAACACCGGAAGTACATTATCACTGCGATCAATTCTGGATAAAGAAAATATCATGACCGGCAATAACTTTTAGGAGTGGTATAGGTGCTTGCACATAGTACTACGCCAAGAAAAGAAGTTATATGTGATGGAATCCTCAGTTCTTGTTGATCCTCCTCAGGGATCAAGTAAAGCAGAAAAAGATAAATGGAAAAAGCATATAGAGGATGTACTTTATGTTCAATGCATCATGTTATCATCTATGTCCAACCAATTATAGAAAATTCATGAGGATGAGGATTCCTACAAGATTCTTTCACATCTCCAAGAATTATATCAGGAGAGAGAAAGGTGTGAGATCTCAAGTTCCCTATATAAGTGTAGGCTAGTAGAAGGGCACCAAGTCGGTCCTCATATACTCAAGATGATTGGGTATATTAAGAGGCTTGAAGCCCTTGAGTTCAAATTGAACCAAGAACTAGCAGTGGATCTAATTCTTGCATCTTTACTACCAAGATTCTTGACTTTTATTGTCAATTATAACATGAATGATATGAAAAAGTCACTCTCAGACCTTTTGGATTTAGTTTTACAAACTAAAAAGGATATAAAAAATACCAATTCATCTTTCCTTATGGTGAACAAAAGAAATAATGACATCAAAAATTGGTCTAAGTCCAAGTTAAGGCTGAAGGAACCAATGCATCGTCCTGCAAAGAAGCCAAAGATTCAGAGGTAGAGTAATGAGCAGAAGGCTGCCTGCTTTGGATGTGGCAAGAAAGGCCACTGGAAGAAGAATTGTAGAGCTAGGAAGAAGAAGCAAACTAATGCTTCTACTTCAGGTATTTTTTTCATTGAATTAAATCTATCTTTATCTACAAGTTGGGTATTTGATACGGCATGTGGCTCACACATTTTTATTCATATACAGAAACCAAGTAGGTTCAAGAAGATTGAAACTGGTGAAGTGGATCTCCGAGCTGCAAATGGTGCAAGTATGGCAGCCTTGGCAGTGGGAGACTATCACTTAACCTTTCCAATTGGTTTGGTTCTAGTTTTAAATAATTGTTATTATGTACCTTTTGTAACCAAAAACATAATCTATGTGTCAAGTTTAGACACTATGGTATTTTATTTCAACTTTGGAAGTAAATGTTGTCTCTTTTATAGGGATAAAATCTATTATGGTATAGCACATCTTAACAATGGTTTATATATGCTTGAACTCGAGAACCCCGTAATGGGAATCAATGACAAATAATCCAACATGACTCATATATCACCCGCCTATGGCACTTTAGGCTAGGTCATGTATATGAAAATTGATTTCCAATATTACATCAAGAAGGTTATTTAGACTCGGTACAATTAGAACCCTTAGATGTATGTCAAGCGTGTTTACAAGGAAATATAACCAAAGTACCTTTCTCTGGGAAGGGAGAAAGAGCCAAGGTAGTACTGTAATTGATTCATATTGATGTATGTGGTCCATTTATAGTAGATTCAAGGGTTGGTTTTTCATATTTCATTACTTTTACTAATGACTATAGTAGTTATGGATATATCTACTTAATGTGGTATAAGTATGATTCCTCTCGGATATTTAAGGAATACCAAAATGAAGTAGAAAACCAACTTGGTAAGAATATAAAAGCACTTTGCTCAGACTGAGGCGAAGAATATCTTAACCAAGCATTCATTGATCACTTGAAGGAGTGTGGGATAGTATCCCAACTCACTCCTCCTTATACACCACAATGTAATGGTGTTAGTAAAAGAAGTAATAGGACCTTGCTTGACATGGTTAGATCAATGATGAGTCATGCAACTCTTCCATTATCCTTTTGGGGATACACTTTGCAGACAGCAGCATATACCCTTAACCGAGTACCAACTAAAGCTGTATATAGGATTACATATGAGTTATGGTATGGAAAGAAACCCAGTCTAAGACATATACATGTATGGGGGTGTGAGGCATTTTTCAAGACTTTACCAAGTGACAAATTAGCATCTAGAAGCATGAATTGAATGTTTATAGGTTATTCTAAGAAGACCAAAGGACATTACCTATATAACCATTTAGATAGAAAAGTTATTATGGTAAGAAATGCAACATTTCTAGAAAGGGAACACATTTCTATTAGAAATAGTGGGAGAAAGATTGACTTTAATGAAGTTAATTCTCCTGATGCACAAGAGTTGGTAGCAGAACAATCTCCACAAGAGAAAGTGGAAGAAGAAGTTGTTCCTGAGACACAAATACTATGTAGGTCTATGCGATATGTTATAGAACCAGGGCATTATGGTTTTCTTTTCACTGAGTCGGGTTACACATTAATCCTTGAGGATGATGAACCTCTAACCTACAAGGAAGCAGTAGAAGGAAAAGGAACTGCTAAATAGAAAGAATACATGAATTCTAAGATGGAGTTCATGTACCAAAATCAAGTTTCGATTTTGGTAGACCCTCTAGCTAATGTAAATCCCATTGGATGAAAATGGGTACTCAAAAAGAAGTTGGACATGGATGGTAAGGTTAATAATTTTAAAGCAAGACTGGTTGCAAAGGGTTTCAGGAAACGTCAAGGCATCAACTATAATGAAACCTTTTCACCAGTAGTAATGGTTAAATCTATCATAATATTTCTTTCAATAGTATCCTTTCATGATTACAATATTTGGAAAATGGATGTAAAAACTTTTTTTCTAAATGGAAAGTTGGTTGAATACATCTATATGACTCGACTCGGAGGGTTTTTCAAGTCAAAGAATGCCAATAAGGTATGAAGCTATAGAGATCCATTTATGGGTTGAAGCAAGCATCATGGTTATGGAATGTTCATTTTGATGAGGCCATAAGAGAATTTGGTTTTGTCAAAAATGAAAGTGAGCCTTATGTCTTTAAAAAGGTTGAAGGGAATGCCATCGTTTTCCAAGTGTTATATGTTGATGACATATTAATTATGGGAAATGAGGTGCAATTCTTACAGTTAGTTAAGACTTGGTTAAATGAATTCTTCTCCATGAAAGACTTAGGTTAAGTAGCCTATATTCTAGGGATTAAGATCTATCGAGATAGACTCAAAGGTTGATTGGGATAAGTCAAAGTACATATATTGACAAGGTATTCAAAAGGTGCAATATGGAACAATCCAAGATAGGGTTGTTGCCTATGTCACATTGTATTAATATCTCCAAGAAAATGTGTCCACAAACACAGGAGGAGATTGATAGAATGATTAGAATCCCTTATGCCTCAATAGTGGGTTATATCATGTATGTCATTCTATGTACTAGGTTTTATGTTGCCTTTGCTTTAAGAATGTTGGGTAGATATCAAGCCAATCCATGAGAGCTACATTGGGAAGATGTTAAAACTATCCCAAAGTACTTGAGGTATACAAAGGATATGTTCCTGGTGTATGGAGAAGATGAGGAACTAGTAGTGAGAGGATACACTGATACTAGTTTCCAGATAGATCATGATGATCTGAAATCACAGTCAAGCTACATATTTTTCCTGAATGGTGGTGCAGTGAGCTAGAGAATCATGAAGCAAGCTGTGATTTCTGATTCTACAACAAAGTCTGAATATATTGTAGCTTTTGATGCAGTAAATAAAGTATTCTAGATAAGCATCTTTATCTCAAACATTGGTGTTGTGCCTAGCAGTGCAAACCATGTTCCATTATATTGAAACAATACTGCTGCAGTGGTGCTTGCCAAGGATCTAGGTCTCACCATAGGACAAAAACATATTCTTCAGAAGTTTCATCTCTTGATGGATTTTACTCAAAGAGGTGAAGTCGCAGTTAGAATAGTATCCAAAAAGGACAATGTGGAAGATCCTCTAACTAAAGCCATTTCTCAGCAGAAGCATGATTCTCATGTGAGAGCTAGCGGATTGAGACTTATTAACAGTTGGATCTGGTGCAAGTGGGAGTGTTGAAAGTGGGTTCCATATACCCAACTTTTTTTTATAATTTCATTACCACTACATGTATGCAATTTTTTAAATATACATGTGTGTATCTTACCATAATAGTGTATATACTTTTGTATCCACTTTGTTTATAGCAATCTCCTTAGGTTACATGTCGTATCAAAGGGTTATATCAGATCCTAGGCTATAATGAGAACCTAGAGATACTATGACAGTAATCTTAAAGTAACATCCTATAGTTCAATTACATCATTCTGAAAGGATACAGATGATGTGCAACTATCAGGTGTTGGGGGCTCATAAGCATTGAGACTTCTTCTCATGAATTTTGCACTTGATGATCACTAGTTATTGAGATCATGATGACTGACCCGCAAAATAGGAATGCCACATGTTTTAGGTGTCATTTTTCATTTATATATACGGACATGTGTAATGGTCTCCAAACTTGAAATCATTATCAATGTATGTCATTTAATTGCATACTTTGATGCAAGGAGAAAACCTTGGAAATGAAGTCATGGAGATCTAGTTTGTGTTGGGTATGTCATTGGTGACATGACATTGATTGAATAATCAAGATAGTATTTGTCACTACTGAGTTGAGGAATAGATATCTCAGACCTCGTTGATTAGGATGGTAGCACCTTCATTAAATCCATGGCCATGGTAGTTGAAGGTGAGAATGTCTGAAAAGATTAACAAATAAAATAAAACAAGATAAAGGATGATGACACTAGTGTGCATTATACTTTATTGAGATATTGATGGATAAGAGATTATATTACACAGACCATGTTTGTAGGAAGGAAGTTGTTGTTTTGACTTTTTTACTTATCTCTATAAGGGCCTTAATGGGTTTCTAGACCCCTCTCTTAGTTGGTGAATATTATTCACTACTATTGAGATAAAGTCCTAGAGGGTAACACACTATAGTGATTTGAGAATCTACCATATTATGTGGAATAGGAATATAGAAATTGGTGGGGGGCACCATAGGGGTCTGAATATTATCTAAGTTTTACGGACCACTAAGTAATAAATAAATTCTATAATTATTCAAGTTTGGAATAATTTGTTGAATTTATTTATAACATGTATTTACAAGTGATTAAGTAAATATAACGATAAAATATTATTCGAACAGATTTAAATATCATGGGTTCATTTAATATAATCAAGAGACAGAAGTTGAGTTAAAGACTTAAGTTTATCATGCAATATATATTGCAGTTACTAATAAAATTATAAATATTATTTACAGCATAATTTAATTTTTCATAAATAAATATTTATAATACTTATAATGGGAATATTTATTAAACGAGGGTCGGGAACCCATATTGGGTATTTTAGATATTCCCTATATAAGTAAAAGAGAGGCTCATCCCTTGAAATGATTCATTCGTTGGAATTGAGTGCCTCTCTCTCCTCCTAAATTCTAGAGATTGATTCTCTCAAACAAGTAATATCTTTAAGTTCCTTCTTCTTGGATCAAAGATGCTTTATTGTGGTGATCATAGTTTCATCGAAGTGGTCATCGGTGTAACGTGCTAGCACCTAGATTTCAAAGAACAACACATGAGCAAATTTAAGAGGCGTGTGTGGATGATCTAGAGGGATTTGATGTCGGAGTCTTCAAGAAATGGTCACTGGCATCTTGTGACAGACTTGCACACATCCAAATCGAACAAGGTAAAGGTTCAATTTTATTTTGTACTCTATTAAATCCATGAATGGTCCTCAGACCGTACCAAGATAAGATCACTAGAGTCGACGTCGTTACGTCACTCCGGTGATGGAAAAATTTTAATTTCCCAGCCCATTGGCTTTCGTTGCCCATCCCGGTACCTTATAGATTCCCTCTCACTTCCACTGGGAAATATCTAATGACTGGAGAAAACCACCAGGAATACAGTGCTCAGGATTCACCTTCTGGAAGACCAAACATTGAGAAATAAATTATGCAACTGCATGCTTCAACTTGGGCCACCAAAACTAACCTCTCAAAGCTCAGTACATCTTTATCACATCAGGATGTACTACCTAAGGTGAACTATGGAACTCACAGAGAACCATATCACACATTATTAAAGGAATGAAAATAATTCCCTGAAATAACACCTGGTGGTTTCCGTCCTTAGGAAATCCATTAGGGGCATTGCCAAAAACAACTCGGTCTCTCCAAACCTCCACCTCAAAATCCCCCAACTGGGACTCCTCCACCTGGTTCACCAAGGATGACTGCACCGTCATCTGGAAAAGGAAATATCTACCTCCAAACTCCCCCATATCAAGTTGTATCACTGATATTTCCTCTATAACTCTCCAGAAATCCCCAGATTCATGCACGACATCACTATGTGATTTCCTGCCCAGCGCATCAGTTGCAACATTTCCCTTTCCTGGTGTATACGAAATCTCAAAGTCTTAATCCTACAATAATTCCATCCATCGACACTGACACAATTTCAAATCATGTTGGGATAAGACATACCTCAGGATCTTATGGTTAATAAAAACCACAAAACGTTCATCAATGAGGTAATCTTGCCACAAATTCGAAGAAAACGCCACTATTGTCAACTCAAGATCTTGGGTGTAATATTTATGCTCATGGGGACATAAATATAGAGACTCAAGCTTTACATACATGGATATTACATCATTTTAGATGAATATTCAGTACATTAAAAAAATACATGCATGAGGACCATAATAGTTTAGTGTCTTTGGAAACTTGGAAACAAAATATTCTATCCCGGTGAAAGATCATCAACATCTCCCATAAAGATCTCTACCTTTAGTACTTCTACCTAAAAACTTTCTTCATAACCTAAATAAAGGAAACATAAGAAAGGGTTGATCTCAAATGCTCAGTAATGGTAAACAAGAGATACATGTAAGCATAAATATGAACATGGGCGTATGATAACGTGATCATAAAATTAGGAGATCATACCCGGCATATTTTTTTTTAAAGGTTGGGGCCAAAGCCTCATTTTATTATTTAAATCAAAGACTCTTTAGACTGGGTAGAGGGAGACCCATTACATAGCCTGAAGTCCCAATGCCAAGTAGCCTGAATACTAGGCTTGAAAGCCCATTTTTTGGCCCAAAGGCCCATCGGTGAATAGTACTGCTACAGTACCCGAGCTGCTACAGTTCTTACTCAGTATCGCCGCCGCTACAGTTCCTGCTACAGTGTCTCCGCCACTACCGTGTCACTGCCGCTACAGCTCCACCACTGCTACAACACTGCTACAGTGCCCTACTACATTACCTGAAATTAGTCCCTGCCCGGATTTGATCCTGGGTCTTTTGGATGCTAAGCAGGAGCCTGAACCACTAGGGTATAGGCTCGTTGGCAATCATACCCTGCATATAAAAGATCATATACTTGGATTATGGAATGAAGCATGGAATTTTATAATACATGAATCATAAGGAAATAAACATTAGGAGCCATGAAATCATAACTAAGGAATACAACATGGGATTTGTGGCATACATATAAAAATAGAAACTTTTATGTCAAAGATACCTACCAAGACCTTTATAACCTGTTAGGCTTGGGCTATGACCCATGTACCTACTTCGGGCTTGGGCTAGAAACCTGTGTTCCCACTTTAGTTTAGGCTTAGGATACAACCCATGAACCTTCTTTCTTTTAGGCTTGGGCTACAACTCATGAACCTTCTTTCTTTTAGGCTTGGGTTACAACCCATGAACCTTCTTTCTTTTAGGCTTCAACTACAACCCATGAACATTATTTCATTTAGACTTGGGCTACAACCCATGAACATTATTTATTTTAGGCTTGGGATACAACCCATTAACCTTATTTATTTTAGGCTTGGGCTATAACCCATGATCCTTATTTCTTTTAGGCTTGGGCTTCAACCCATAAACCTTATTTCTTCTAGGCTTGGGCTACAACCCATGAACCTTATTTCTTTTAGGCTTGGGATTAAACCCATATACCCTTTGATCTCATATAAAACTTATCATTACCCAATACATTAGGGGGAGAAATAGGTCTCACCCATCTCATAGTAAAATCATTCACACATGTTCCATGAGATAATAAGACATTCATCATATCATGACCCATAAAAAGACATAGGTATTATAAACATCAAATCATAACCCATAAAATGAAATGGGAATCATTAAAATTTCATCACATCATAACCTATGAAAATAGATAGATTTCATAATCACTTCATGACTTCATAACCCATGAAAAGAATCAGGTTTCAAAAGCATATAACCTATGGAAGTGAAATGGGTGTCTTAAACATCATTCCATCAAAACAAAAACCACTCGAGAAATAATTATGAATGGAACCATTAGATCATTTCCTAAAATATAATAACATTAAAAAAAGAATTTAAATCATTTCAAAAACATTTCTTGAGGAAAATAACATTTCTTATTTGAAAAAAAAATTTAATACATAAAACCATTAAAAAATAATTTTCTTAGAAAATATCTTGAACAGTTATAAAGAAGAATTTAAATCATTTTAAAACATTTTTCCTTGAAAATTAATTTTTAAAAAAGATTTTTTTAATGATTAACCTTTTAAAATGAAAAGGAATCTTTAAAGGAAGGACGGTGGGTAAATACTTACATGTCATACGAGGTAAAAAGAAAATTCTTTTTTATGGTAAAAAGGTTAGAAGGAATGTATTGTTCGGAAAGAGACGATAATATTACCTTGAAGAGATTGTTAAAAGATAAAAAGGGTAAAAATGTATTTTAAAGCATATAGTGTTAGGTATCAGGACAGGAAGTGGAATCTGATGGGTCAAGAAATTAAAATTTTGTGTCACCAGAGCGACGTAACACCATCGACTATGGTGATCTTATCCTGGTACAGTCTGAGGACCACACGTGGTTAGACAGAGCACAAAATGAAATCAAACATTTACCTCATTCGAATCGGATGTGTGCAAGCCTGTCGCAAGATGTTGGTGAATGTTGATCGAAGACTCTGATGTCGAAGCCCTCTAGATCATCCACACACACCATGTGAATCTTCTCATGCATCATTTTTCAGAATCCAGGTGCTAGCACGGTACACCAACGACCACTTTGATGCAGCGACGATCACCGCAAGCAAGCGTCTTCGATCCGATAAGGCGGAACTTGAAGATCTTTCTTTCTTGAGAGAATCTCTCTCTAGAATTCAAAAGGAGATAGAGGATCTCAATTCCAACGAATGAATATTCCCAAGAGAATATCCTCTCTCCACTTATATAGCGAATATCTATATTACTCGATTTGGGTTCCTAGCCCCCATGTAATAAACATCCTCTATACAAGTATTTTAAATAATTATTTATGACAAAATAAATTAATCCATAAATAATGTTTATAATTTATCACTTAATTGTAATATATATTAAATATATATTATGTGATAAACTTGAGTCTTTAACTCAACTCACATCTCCTGATAATATTAAACGAACCCAGGATATTTAAATCCGTTCGAATAATATTTTTATCCTTATATTTACTAAATCGCTTGTAAATACATGTCATAAATAAATTCAAAAAATTATTCCATACTTGAAAAATTAAAAAATTTATTTATTCTATGGTGATCTATATAACTTGGATAATACTCAGACCCATAGTAGGGCCCACCAAGTACTAAAATCCTATTCAGCAAAATAGGGCAGATTCTCAAAGTGCTATTGGGTGTGACCCTCTAAGCCCCTTATCTCAATAGCATTGATTAAAAATTCACCGATCAAGAGTAGGGTCTACCAACCCATCAAAGCCCCTATAGAGATAAGTAAAAAGTCAAAGAAACAACTATATTACTTTGAACATGGTTTGTGTAATATGATCTCTTCGTCATAGATATCTCAATAAAATAGAATGCACACTGTGTCATCATTCTTTATCTTGCTTCATTTTTTGTTGATTTATCCAGATGAACTTACCTTCAACTACCATGGTCATGGATTTAATAAAGGTACTACCATCCTAATCAACCAGGCCCGATATATCTCTTCCTAAACTTGAAAGCGACAAAACCTATCTTGATCATTCAATCAATGTTATGTCACCTAATGACGTACCCGAAACAAACTACCTCGCCACGACATCAATGCCATGGTTTTCATCTTGAATCAAATTGTGAAATCAAATAACATACATTAATAATGATCGCAATTCGGGAGACCATTACACATGTATATAGATAGGAACAACCAATGATACCTAAAACATGTGGTGTTTCTACTAGCGGGGTTTTCCTCGTGATCTTAGCTACTAGAGATCACCAAGTACGGACTTCATGAGAAGAAGTCTCAATGCTTATGACCTCATAGTCTCACATTATTTTTGTCCTATCAGAATAATGTAACTGGACTATAGGAAATTACTTTAAGATTACTGTCATAGTACATCTAGGTTCTCATCATAGAATGGGACCTACTATAACCCTTTGATATGATACATAATCTAAGGAAATTGCCATAAACATAATAGATACAAAAGAATCTACAATATTATGTCAAGATAAACACATGAATAACAAACTGCATACATGTAGTGGTAATCAAAGTACAACACCAGTTGGATCTAGGGAAACCACTTTCACTTGCACTAGATCCAACTTCTAACAAGTCTCAATCTGCTAGCTCTCACATGAGAATCATGCTTCTACTGAGATATAGCTTTAGTCAGAGGGTCTGTCACGTTGTTCTCTATATATACTCTGCTAACTATGACTTCACCTCTTTGAGTAAAATCCCTCAAGAGATGAAACTTCTGAAGTATATTCTTTGTCCTCTGGTGAGACCTAGGCTCCTTTGAAAGCACCACTTCAGCAGTATTATCGCAATAAACTAGAATTGGTCCTGCACTGCTAAGCACAACACCAATGTCTGAGATAAAGCTACATATCCAAACTGATTCCTTTTCTACATCGTAAGCTGCAATATATTCGGATTCTGCTGTAGAATTGGCAACCACAACTTGCTTCAAGCTTCTCTATCTCACTTCCTGACTATGATTTCAAATCATCATGATTTGTCTAGAAATTAGCAGCAGTGTATCCTATCACTAAATTTCTTCATATCCTCCATACACCAGGAGCATATCCTTTGTATGCCTCAAGTACTTTAGGATAGTTTTAAAAACTTCCCAGTGCAGCTCTCTTGGATTGGCTTGATATCTACCCACTTTACTTAAAGAAAAGGCGACATCAAACCTAGTACATAACATGGAATACATGATAGAACCCACTATCAAGGAATAAGGGATTTTAATCATTCTGTAAATCTCCTCCTGTGCTTGTGGACACATTTTCTTGGAGAGATTGATACCATGTGGCATGGGAAACAACCCTCTCTTGTATTGTTCCATATTGTACCTTTTGAGTACATTGTCAATGTATGTACTTTTACTTATCCCAATAAGCCTTTGAGATCTATTTTGATAGATCTTGATCCCTAGAATATAGGCTTCTTCACCTAATTCTTTCATAGAGAAGTATTTATTTAACCAAGTCTTAAATGACTCTAAGTCTTTCACTTCATTTCCCATAATTAATATGTCATCAACATATAACACTAGGAAAATGATGGCATTCCCTTAACCTTTTTATAGACACGAGGAGCACTTTCATTTTTGAGAAAACCAAATTCTCTTATGGCCTCATCAAAACAAACATTCCATGACTGTGATGCCTGCTTCAACTCATAAATGGATCTCTGCAACTTGCATACCTTAATGGTATTCTTTGACTTGACAAACCCTTCAGGTTGAGTCATATAGAGGTCTTCAACCAACATTCCATTTAGAAAAGCAGTCTTTACATCCATTTTCAAAATGTCATAATCATGAAAGGCTATTATTACAATCAATATTATGAGGGATTTAAGTATTGCTACTGGTGAGAAGGTTTCTTCATAGTCTATGCATTAACATTTCCTGAAACCCTTTGCAGGTAGTCTTGCTTTAAAGGTATTAACCTTACCATCCATTTCTAGCTTCTTCTTGAATACTCATTTGCACTCAATGGGATTTACATCAGTTGGAGGGTTTATCAAAATCCAAACTTGATTTTGGTACATGGACTCCATCTCATAATGCATGGAATCTTTATATTTAGAATATTCTTTACCTTATACTACTTATTTTTAGGTTATAGGTTCATCATCCTCAAGGATTAATGTGTCACCTGACTCGGTGACAAGAAAACCATAATGCCCTGGTTCTCTAACCTCTCGAGTAGACCTACGCAGTATTTGTGTCTCGGGGATAATTTCTTCTTCCATTTTCTCTTGTGGAGATAGTTCATATACCAACTCTTGTGCATCTGGAGCATTAACTTCATTGAAGTCAATCTTTCTCCCACTATTTACAATAAAAATGTGTTTCTTTCTAGAAATATGGCATGTCTTTCCACAACAACTCTTCTATCTAAAGGATTGTATAGGTAATATCCTTTAGTTTCCTCACAATAACCTATAAAGATTCCCTTCATGCTTCTGGATGCTAATTTGTAACTTGGTAAAGTTTTGACAAATTCCTCACATCCCCATACATGTAAGTGTGACAGGTTGGGTTTCTTTCCACACCATAACTCATATGGAATTCCATATGTAGCTTTAGTTGGTACTTAGTTAAGGGTATATGTTGTTTTTTGAAAAGAGTATCCCCAAAAGGATAATGGAAGAGTTTTATGACTCATCATTGATCTGATCATGTCAAGCAAGGTCCTATTCCTCCTTTCACTAACACCATTCCATTGTGGTGTATAAGGAGGAGTGAGTCGGGATACGATCCCACACTCCTTCAAGTGATCAATGAAATCTTGGTTAAGATACTCTCCACCTCAGTCTGAGCAGAGTTCATTGATCTTCTTACCAAGCTGGTTTTCTACTTCATTTTGGTATTCCTTAAATATCTGAACAGAATCAGACTTATGCCACATCAAGTAGATATAGTAATACCTACTATAGTCATCAGTAAAAGTAATGAATTAGGAAAAACCATCACTTTCCTCTACTGGAAAAGGACCACAGACATCAGTATGTATTAATTCAAGTATTTCATTGGCTCTTTCTCCTTTCCCTGAGAAAGGTGCTTTAGTAATTTTGCCTTATAAACAAGATTGACATACATACAAGGGTTCTAACTAAACCGAGTCTAAATAACCTTCTTGATGTAATATTTGTAATCACTTCTCATTTACATGACCTAGCCTCAATTTCCATAGGCGGGTGATATATAAGTCATGATGGATGGTTTTTCATTGATTTCCATTACAGAGTTCTCAAGTTCAAGCAAATATAAACCATTGTTAAGATGTTCCATACCATAACAGATGTTATCCCTATAAAATATACAACATTTATTTCCAAACTTGAAATAAAATCCCATAGTATATAAACTTAACACAGAGATTGTGTTCCTGGTTATAGAATTTACATAATAACAATTATTTAAAAATAGAACCAAACCACTTAGAAAAGTTAAGTGATAGTCCCCCATTGTGAAGGATTCCAAACTTGCATCATTTTCATCTTGGAGATCCACTTCACCTTTTTCAATATTCTTGAACCTACTTGGTTCCTATATGTGAATACAAATGTGTGAGCCACATGTCGTATCCAATACCCAACTTATAGATAAAGATACATTGCATTCAATGAAAAAAATACCTGGAGTAGAATCATCAATTTGATTCTTCTTCCCAACTCTACAATTTTTCTTCCAGTGGACTTTCTTGCCACATCCAAAGCAGACAACCTCCTACTCATTACTCTGCCTCTGAATCTTTGGCTTCTTTTCCGGACAATGCATTGGTGTCTTCGGCCTTGACTTGGACTTAGACCCTTTTTCTTTTCCCTTATTTATTTTTTTCACCATAAGGACAGATGAATTGGTATTTTTCATATCCATATCATCTTGGAAAACTAAAGCCAATAGATCTGGGAGAAACTTTTTTATATCATTCATGTTATAATTGAAAATAAAAGTCGAAAATCTTGGAAGTAAAGAGGTAATAATGAGATTTGTTGCTAGTTATTGATTCAATTTGAACCCGAGGTCTTCTAGCCTCTCAATATTCCCAATCATCTTGAGTACATGAAGACCCGCTTGGTGCCCTTATCCTAGCCTACACCTATATAGGGAACTTGAGATCTCATATCATTCCTGATTATCCCTCTCCTGATATAATTCTTGGAGATGTGAAAGCATCTTGTAGGCATCATCATCCTAATGCATTTTCTGCAACTGGATGGACATGGATGACAACATGATGCACTAAACATCAAGTGCATCCTCTACATGATTTTTTCATTTTTCTTTTTTCCTTCTTACTTGCTCCCCTGAGGAGGCTCAGCAGGAACTGAGGATTCTAGCACATAAAACTTCATTTCTTGGCATAGTACTATGCGCAAGCGCCTGTACCACTCCTAGAAGTTATTTCTGATCATGATATTTTCTTTATCCAGAATAGATCATGGTGATAATGTACTGGTGGTGTTTTTGATTGCCTTTTTAAATCTACATATGATAAACATTAGCAGTTAGTACTTTATATTGATTACCATTTCAAAATTTATGACTAATTAATTATTATATCATTTTAATGTCTCCTGCTATTTTAGCAAACTCTAATATCCCTCACCATTGAATTTGGAATACTCTGTCGCTTGAGTATTCTAGTGGCAAGGATCCTTGAAACTAATCCTTATAGTATACAAGATTTAGTTACGCCACTACTTGGAGAGTTTCTCGGTAGGCACTATTCTAGACAACTACATTAACTTTCGGTTCCTTGTACTGTTGAGTAAAGTCCCATCTTTTGGAATACAAACCAGATTCCCTCAACATATTTCCTCTAAAGTGATAGCAAGCTAGATTTTGCTACTTATTTGCTACCATCTTTAGTCAAGTCAACCCACCACTCTTACAGAAACTCCCCGGTAGTAGAGAGCACTCTCAACTTTGGCTGAAAAGCACTCTAAACAGCTAGTTTAGCTCAAATTTGAATGATGGAAGGCTTTTAAATTTGATATCTATTTGTGGGGTTTTCGTTTATTGAAAAATATAATCCATTTATATTTAAGATGTTCAAACTAGGTTGTCACGCTCACAACTGAACATGCAATAGAAATATATTTGTCACATATTTATGCATTTTTATCTTGTTTACTATTCTATGTGATCAAGCAATAATCATGCACTCACATAAAACAATAAACAATGCATAAATGTAAATCATGCAATCCGACTGGTCTTTAGCATTATACTATGATCGATATATAACGGATCAATCTTGACCTAGGAGCTTCTATACCTGAGTCGAAACCTGACTTGTATCGCAGCTTTCCCCCAGTGCATAGTGCTCAGCTCCTGTTTGGATTTCCACCTCAACTTGGTAGGGTCCATGTCTTGGAATGTGATCGTCATTTAACAAATATACTTGCATGCGGGCGAGGGGGTCTAGGGGTGTAATGTACAACTAGTGCAATGGACACACAGACACTTATACATATTTGAATTAAAAATATGATTCAAAGACTGTCATTTATCTAATTAATTATTATAATCATTGCATGAATTGGATAAATAAATAAATAAATAAAATCTAAACATGCACGGGTTGGTCACTACCTCAAGACCAGACGGTATAAAAATAATGCGCAATTAAAAATTAAAGTGAAATAAATTTAATCAGTACGAGGGTATTCTAATAAATTAAATGAATTTTAATAAATTAAAATAATTTATTTCTCGGTTCCAATATATAAATTAATTTTCAAATCCAAAAATAAATTAAACCATTAATTTAATTTAAAACTCAAATTAAATTCAAAAATTCAGATTCTTTTATTTTAAAACCCCAAAATTAATTCTAATTAATTTAATTTAAAAACTAAATTAAATTAAATTAATTAATTTAAAGGTTTACCTCCAGCTGGGAAGGAGTCCGACTGGACTACGGACTGCAGTGGGGTGTTTCACCGGAGCTGGGACGAATCACGGCATGACCGCGGCGTGACTGCGGCATGACCGTGGCGTGACCGTGGCGTGACCGGAACATCCGCAGCCAGTCCAATGTCACCCCGCGGTAGTGCTCATGAGAAAATGGAAGTTCAGCACCGGCAGCCCGACTAGGGTTTCAGGAACCACATCTGGGCGTCGAAAACCCCAAAAGCGGCAGCCCTGCAGTGCGACTCCAGCGAGGCGCGACCAACCGGGAAGCGACAGCAGCATCCTATGGCTCCAGAAAAGTGCAACAGATGGCAAGCCAGGACGACAGCGCAGCAGTGGACTCCCGTAGCGGCTGCGGTCGAGGGTGGTGCGCAACTCTGACGAGCTCAGTGGGAGGGTGCGTTGCGGGGTGCTCCGCCTAGTTTGGCCGCGACCAAGGGAGAGGGAAGGTGGGAGTGGTGGAGGGGAGGAGTCGTGCGGATTTTCACTGGGAGGAAGGGAGGTAAGCATGGGGTCACGCCTAGGGTAAAAAACTCTTTTTTTTGACATTGAACGCACCCACAAGTCTACCCCTTAACCAGTTTTTCTAAAAAACTAAAAGACCTTAATAAAGGTTTCTAGAAAACTATACCAAAGGTAACTTCACTTTTTTTTATTGAGAAAATAAAATAATATTATATTATAACATTTTTTATTCATCTCAAAAATAATTAAACACTACCGGATTAAATTAGGTGATTGGATTTCGGCCAAAACATGGTCGGATTCTGATAAATTTCAAGAACACAAATACAAATTTAAAATTTGTGTTCTTCAAAATTAAAATACAAAACTTAAATCTGATGATGTCGATCTAATTAAAAAATTTCAAATGACCATTACTTGGCCATTTTAAAATGGAATGACGTGTTGTCAGATCCGATGGAACTGTTTTAACACCCTCGACTTAAATTTAAGGCAATTTAATTTTTTTTGACTCATAAAAACCATGCGCCATCTCTGATACCACTGTTGGGTACCGAGACGGGTAGCGGAAACCGATGGGCCAGGAAATTAAAATTTTGTGTCACCAGAGTGACATAACATCATTGACTATGGTGATCTTATCTTGGTATGGTCTGAGGATCACGCATGGTTTAACAGAGCACAAAATAAAATCGAACATTTACCTCGTTTGAATCTGACATTTGCAAGACTGTCGCAAGATTTCAGTGACTTTTGCTCAAAGACTCTGATGTCAAAGCCCTCTGGATTGTCCACACATGCCTCGTGAATCTGATCATGCACCATTCTTCGAAATCTAGGTGCTAGCGTGGTACATTGATGACCACTTTGATGTAGCAACGATCACCGTAAGCAAACATCTTCGATCCGATAAGGCAGAACTTGAAGATCTTGCTTACTTGAGATAATATCTCTCTAGAATTCAGGAGGAGAGAGAGTCTCTCAATTACAACGAATGAATAGTCCCAAGAGAATAGCCTCTCTCCACTTAAATAGTGAATATATATATTACCCGGTTTGGGTTCCTGGCCCCCGTGTAATAAACATTCGCTATACAAGTTTTTAAATAATTATTTATGAAAAAATAAATTATTTCATAAATAATATTTATAATTTATCACTTAACTATAATATATATTATGTGATAAACTTGAGTCTTTAACTCGACCCACATCTCCTGATAATATTAAACAAACCCAGGATATTTAAATCCATTCGAATAAAATTTTTATCCTTATATTTACTTAATCACTTGTAAATAAATGTCATAAATAAATTCAACAAATTATTCCATACTTGAATAATTAAAGAATTTATTTATTCTTTGGTGATCCATAGAACTTGGATAATACCCAGACCCATGGTGGGTCCCACTAAGTACTATAATCCTATTTAGCAGAATAGGGAAGATTCTCAAAGTGTTATTGTGTGTGACCTTCTAGGCCCCTTATATCAATAGCAGTGATTAAAAATTCACCGACCAAGAGCAGGGTCTAGCAACCCATCGAGGCCCCTATAGAAATAAGAAAAAAGTCAAAGCAATGATTACCTTCCTATGAACATGTTCTGTGTAATATATTCTTTTCATCATCGATATCTCAATAAAGCAGAATACACACTAATGTCATCATTATTTATCTTGCTTCATTATTTGTTGATTTATTTGGATGGACTTACCTTAAACTACCATGGCCATGGATTTAATGAAGGTACTACCATTCTAATCAACTAGGCCCGAGATATCTCTTCCTAAACTCGGAAGTGACAAATCCTATCTTGATCATTCAATCAATTTCATGTCACCTAATGACGTACCTGATACAAACTACCTCGCCATGATTTCAATGCCATGGTTTTCATCTTTCATCAAAGTGCGCAATCAAATAATATATTTTGATAATGATATCAAGTCATGAGACCATCACACATGTCCATAGATAGGAACAAGAAATGACACCTGAAACAAGTGGTGTTCCTACTAACAGGTCTATTCTCAGGATCTCAGCTACTAGAGATCATATGAGAAGAAGTCTCAATGCTTATGATCCCCCAGCACCTGATAGTCGCATATCATCTGTGTCCTATCAGAATGATGTAACTGGAATATAGGATATTACTTTAAGATTACTGTCATAGTACCTCTAGGTTCTCATCATAGCTTGGGAGCCGCTATAACCCTTTGATACAACACGTAATCTAAGGACATTACCATAAACATAATAGACACATAAGAATCTACAATATTATGGAAAGATAAACACATGTACAACAAACTGCATACATGTAGTGGTAATCCAAGTACAACACCAGTTGGGTCTAGGGAACCCACTTTCAACATATATAATAATGGTATTATATTCTTAGAAACCCTTTTTAGAAAACATAGACTTCCAACTGAAGAGAGGGTAAAGTCAGTCTTTCTTAAAAATACTTTCTTAACTATATTATGTACCAAAGAGTATAATATGGTACCAATACATGAGTATATCATGAAATAAAAGATTATAAGGAAAATCGTGAATATTATTGAGAGATGGATCATAATATTTTATTAAAGGAATCATAAACATGAACAATCTCAAAAAAGCAATGAGATTGTCTCAATAAACTCTTATAAATTGATATCTTGGGTTCATACTATCCATGTAAGGAAAGTAAATTAAATGAATCTTAATATATCATGAAAATAATTAGATTCATGATATAACATTTATAATGTAATTATATACACTTATAAAAAGAGTTTAGGTGCATAACAAAACATGAATCTCAAAGAAGACAAATTGAGACAAAACCGTTTTACCGATTTGGTAACTTTTGAAAGTTAACCCTCATGAAAAAAGGATAATAAAATGGGCATGTGAATACCCATAAATTTAAGTACAATATACATAGAATGAAATCATGGGAAGAAGATACACCGCACAAAAGGAAATAGTGGCAAACATAGCTTGTATCTCACAGAAATTAAAAGTGAGATGAAATCCCCTTACCTTGTATCTTGACTCTCTCCATACTCATACAATATTCCTACATAATAAATATAAGTTTATTATACATATTTCAAAAAATAATTTTATTATAAATAATACCATATATGGTTTGATTATGACCTTATATTACCCGCTTGTTAACGATCCTATGTTAAGGTTTTAATTTGAGTAATATTTGCTTTGTTTTTCACATGCGTCTTAATTTGTTATATCTTCGGTCCTTGTACTTATATCATGATTCAAAAATGTAAAAAATGATATAAATATAAGTTATATAAATTATATTAATATTATAATAATTTATAGCATAAATAAGTATGAAATGGAATACACCATTCATGGAGACGGTAAGTCGTACATACGCATGAACGTTGTTTCCATTTTTATTATCATATTGAAAGAAAGTATGTAAATGACATATGTATATATATATATGTATGTATATATATATATAATTATTCTAGTAGTATTAATATATCATATATATCATATAATTTTACTAAAATTATCCTTAATACATTCCATGTGGTGTGTGAACGAATCACATCACTTTGAGGGGGCGGTAGTCCACACTTCCTCAAACGAGATTATCGTATTAACACAAAATGGAAAGTAAAGAGATGTGTGTTGTAAAAAGAATAAAGAAGCTTAAATACATAATAAATAAAATATATTACATATATAAATATAGTGTTTATCATAATTGTCATTGTGATTGGTGGTAAATGAAAAATGGACAATCATTGTTTTGTGGGGTAGTAATTCACCATACACAGAAATAGTATGCTTGATATCCATTAGATGGAGGTGTGTGTAAGTGTATGTAGAAACCTTAGAATAAAAACATCCTGGTATATTTAGGATACTGATGTTTTCACACAATAATGTAATAAATAGAATATAGGGGGTGGAGAAGGAAAATAAAGGAAAAGAGCTTGAGAGAAGACGTTACCTCTTAATCGGGTAACTCCTTTTGGTTTATGCCAAAAGGATTTCTTGATAAGATTTCTACCCAAAGGGAGGATTCAAGGTCAAAGAGAGGATTTTTGTGAGGATACTTGGGCATATCTTGGACGAACATAAAAGGTTTGAGAGGTGTTTTGAATGGGTATAGGTGGTGTCCTTTTATAGAAAAGGAAAAAGACTCATTTGAAATTTCTAGAAACAAGTTAGGTGTGCACATGTTCTTACCAAAACAAATCATGCCAAACCAACAAAACTCAAGAATGGAAGGTTTGTGTATGAAATATATACATCCAATGGGTGTTTTAAAAGTTTATAGGTCATTTGGGCCCTTAATTTTAAGGTTTAGTTCCTAATTAAGTATAATTTGGCCTTAACTACTCTGGTTAATTTTAATCACTTTTACTAGTCATTTTGGTCAAAAAAAATAAGTTTGTCTTATTAGACTCTAAATATTATACTGAATACAATGGTGTATGTATGATTTTTTAAATTCAATTCATAAAAGTATAAAAATTAAGATTAATTTTAATCCCGCAGACATGACGAAATAACGGGTTTTAAAAGTAGAAAAATATTCAAAAGTTTGTTAAGATTTTATATTCAATCTAAAAGTGAAATTGTTTATAATGAATTAAATTGTATCAATAAATGTAATATTTATCTAACTTGACCTTAAAAAATTATAATATCATTTAGAACTAATAATTAATTAGATAAAAAGGTAGTTTTTAACTAAAAGCAGTATTTTTCATTATTCATCAAAAAATGAATTTTCTCAGAAAAATCCCAAAAATTCATCCTAGGATAATTTCGAAATTATGAATTCAAAAATAAAGTTTATTTTATAAAATTAAATTTCTAAATTTTTCTAAAATTAATTTTATTATTAGAGGCAATTCATTCAAGAAAACGGTATTTTTAACATAAAAGGACTTTACCAAAAAAATCTGATATTTCATTATCAATATGTTTTATTTATATAAATAAATTATAAAAATTATTTGAAAAGTAGTTATTACTATTCATATAACTAAGTTTAATGGCTAATTTGGGATTGTCTTATTTAAATAAAATTATGTTTTGTAGAAACTCAATGTTGTGTGTATCGTACTCCAACTCAGTGTTGCGTGTATCATATGCCAAATCAGTGTTGTGTGTATCATATGCCAACTCATTTTTGCATGTAACGTATGACAAGTCAGTGTTGTGTGTAACGCAAACCGAGTTGGCATTGTGTGTAGTGCAAGACAAGTCGGTATTGTGTGTGAAAGGAATGTTTGTCTTAGTGTTTTAATATATATATATATATATATAAAGATCTATTTCCAGTGTCACGTGAAATGAAAAATATCGAAAAGATAAATTAATTCGACAAAAAATTATTTCACAAAATCTCAGGGTGTTACATTTTTCCCCCCTTAAAATGAATTTAACCCTCGAAATTTGTTTGGTTATAAAAGGTATAATACTTGAAAGTTTCATTTATAGAAACCTACATCATAAAAATGGATACTAAAACTTCCCCTAAAAAGAGAAATTTGGAACCATAACGGTTACCCAAAGTAACATATAAATACATTTCCACATGGGAGAACATAGGTGGCAAGTGAAAACATAGATATGGAAGAAAAATATTACCATCAAGTTCTGATGGAAAGTGATAGAGAATAAGATTAGGAGAAAGTTAACAACCAGAAAACCATAAATCTACAATGACCTAAGGGACCTTCTGATTCATCAAAAATGTAGGTATAAGACAAAATTTTTGGTTTTAAGAAAAGTTAAAGAGTTTTCATTCAAAGATATACTTTCATGATTTATAGACAAGGTAACCCTTTATTGTTTGTTGATCCACTTCACCTCCTTCTATAAAAAAATAAGGTTACTTTTTCATTCCTAAAGTACTATCAAATTATAAGTTTCATGATATGTCATCCCATTTTTCATTATTTACCATCAACAGAAGTTAGTTTGAATAGGCTATCCAATATGCATAAATCCTTATATGGAAGATAACACTTTAATCTTACTGAATTAATCTAAAGTTTAACTTAAACTTTCCATAAATGGTTAACCTAGTAACCCCTCCAAAAGATAGAAATTCAAGGATTTAGAAAGAAGGACATGAAATTATCTTAACATTGATTCCCCATATATCACAAAGTACCACTTGGTTTTCACATTCCAAACATGTGAATAACCTCATCATATATTCCATTGAAACATGGTAATTACCATAAATCCTTTTGGAAAACATGTATTCTTCCTTATTCCAATGACTACTAGATATATTCTTTAAATCCAAGAAGTTATAAACTTCATCCTTGCTAACATAGAACACTTTGTCAATAATTAGTTCCAGGGTAATCTATACCGTCCAATTTACTTATTCATATCCATCATATCTTTATCCTAACATCATTATCTCAATACCATACATTAATTAAGAGTTACCTTCCATTAAATAAAATTATCACCATCCCATGAAATCACTTTTCTATGTCTTCATCACCATTCAACATGTCCTTTTCATTCCTTAATGAAAACTTATACCAAAAATACTTATGTATATCATGATTCATATAACATAATCTTTGAATTCCAAAACATAAATACTTCATCAGTCAAACCTTATTCTTAAATCATCGCTCAAGATTCATAAACTTATTCCTTAATACTTATTTCCTAGAATATTAAATATGAATCATGTCTTAAGGTTCCTCAACCTCATTCTAATCATTCTTATTATGTTTAATGTAAACAATATTGGAAGTGCATCACATACCTTTCACATGTCGTTTTTGGTCTCTTTATCTTCATAAGTATAACCAATAATCATACCACCTTACAGATTCTCTTTATGAGATTTCCACTTGTGAAATCAATTCTAATAATGCTCATAATTTCCACATTTGAAACATTTAATGTTAACCATATTCCTTCCAATTCTCACTATTGTCCAAAACAAGAAATCATAGTGTGAGCATTACTTATCATAGTTGAAAACCACATAGTCATGAAAAGATTTACTTATATGATGTATAAATCATGGAACCTTTCTTAATATATGACACCCTAGGTTCATCCTAGGTTACCCATAGTCAACTTATATTTAAATCCTTCATTATGGTTCATGAAGAGTTTGTGAATTCCCAAAGCATATCCCCTCAGAGTGTCAAACCAGGTGTGCAGCAAGGCCTGTTGTTGTGTACCAGATTACCCCGAGCTAAGCCCAAAATATCTTATCGAATTTGTTACCACTAGGTACATCAATGCTAGATCCACATTCACTTGTAGTATCCAGACAAGGATGTATTTCTAGGAAACCACTCACTCTATCCTTTACCAAAATTAAAGCATTTTCCTAAATGTTAACTCATCCTTATATTTATCCTTAGTGACATCCCTAGACATATACTTAGAAATATACCTAGGGATATCACTAAAGTTTTATCATCCTAGTTTCCAAATTTTGACTAAACATTTACTTTGATACCAACTATAGTGACTCAGGTTTTACATACATGGATATTACATCATTTTAGATGAATATTCATTATATTACAAAAATACATGCCTGAGGACTATAATAGTTTAGTGTCTTTGGAATCTTGAAAACAAAATTTTCTATCTCGATGAAAGATCTTCAGCATCTCCCATAAAGATCTCCACCTTTAGTACTTCTACCTAAAACCTTTATTCATAACTTGAAGAAAGTAAACATAAGAAATGGGTGAGCTAAGATGATCAATAAGGGTAAACAAGAGAGACATGTAAGCATAAACATGAACACAGGGGTATGATAATGCAGTCATAACATTAGGAGATCATACACTGCATATCAAAGATCATATACTTGAATTATGGAATAAATCTTGGCAGTTTATAATACATGATTCATAAGTAAATAAACATCAGGAGCCGTGAAATCATAACTAAAGAATACAACATAGTATTTGTAGAATACATATAAAAATAGAAACTTTTATGTCAAGCCTACCTACCAAAACCTTTATAACATGTTAGGCTTGGGATACGACATGTGTACCTACTTCCAACTTAGGCTAGAAACCCATGTACCCACTTTCGTTTAGGCTTGGGCTACAACCCATGAACCTTCTTTCTTCTAGTCTTGGGATACAACCCATGAACCTTATTTTTTTAGGCTTGGGATTTAACCCATGAACCTTATTTATTTTAGGTTTGGGATACAACCCATGAACCTTCTTTATTTTAGGCATGGGATTCAACCCATTTACTCTTTGAGATCATATAAAACTTATCATTACGCAATGCATTGGAGGTAGATATAGGTCTCACCCATATCATAGTAAAATCATTCAAACATGTGTCATAAGATAATAAAACATTCATCATATCATGAACCATAAAAATACATAGGTTTTATAAACATCAAATCATAACTCATAAAATAAAATGGAGATCATTAACATTTTGTCACATCATAACCTATGAAAATAGATATGTTTCATAATAAGTTCATGAATTCATAACCCATGAAAAGAAGTGGGTTTCAAAAGCATAGAACTCGTGGAAGTGAAATAGGTGTCTTAAACATCATTCCATCAAAACATAAACCGGTCAAGAAAGAATTATGAATGGAACCAATATATCATTTCCTAGAAGGGAATGAGTAACATCAATGGATGTCATCTTAGATGGAAAATAATTTTGAAATATCTTTCAAAAACTTTTCTTGAGGAAAATATCATTTCTTCTTTAAAAAAGTCTTTTAAATACATAAAACCATTAAAAATCATTTTCTTAGAAAATACCTTTAACAATTATAAAGAAGACCTTAAATCATTTGAAAACATTTTTCCTTGAAAATTAATTTTTAAAAAAACATTTTCTTAAGGATAAAACTTTTAAAATGAAAAGGAATCTTCAAAGTAATGATGGTGGGTAAATCCGTACATGTCGTACGAGGTAAAAAGAACATTCTTCTTTCATGGTAAAAAGGTTAGAAGGAATGCCTTGTTCAGAAAGTGACAAGAAGATTCCCTTGAAGAGATTGGTAAAAGAAAAAAAGGGTAAAATTTTATTTTAAAGCATATAGGATAATGGTATAATATTCTTAGAAACCCTTTTTAGAAAACATAGATTTCTGACTGAAGAGAGGGTAAAGTCAGGCTTTCTTAAAAATACTTTCTTAACAATCTCGTGTAACAAAGAGTATAATATGGTATCAATACATGAGTATATCATGAAATAACATAGGATAAAGAAACTCATGAATATTCTTGAGATATGGATCATAATATTTCATCAAAGAAATCATAAACATGAACAATCTCAAAAAAAAAGTAATGAGATTGTCTCAATAAACACTTATAACTTGGTATCTTGGGTTCATATTCTCCATGTAAGGAAAGTAAATTACATGAAGATTAATATATCATGAAAATAATGAGATTCATGATATAACATGTAAAATGGAAGTATATACACTTCAAAAAAATTAGGTTTATAACAAAACATGAATCCCAAAGAAGGCAAACTGAGACAAAATTGTTATACTGATTTAGTAGCTTTTGAAAGTTAACCCCCATGAAAGAAGAATAATCAAATGGGAATATGAATACCCATAAATTTAATTACAAGATACATATAATGCAATCATGTTCATTACATACACCACACAAAAGGAAAGAGTGGAAAACATAGCTTGTATCTCACAGAAATTAAAAGTGAAATGAAATCCCCTTACCTTGTGTCTTGACTCTCTCCGTACTCATACAAGATTCCTATATAATAAATATAAGTTTATTATACATATTTTATAGAATAATATTATTATTCATAATACTATATATTTTTTGATTATTACCTTATATTACCTGTTTGTTAATGATCATATGTTAAGGTTTCACTTCGGGTAATATTCACTTTGTTTTTCGCATGCATCTTAATTTGTTATATCTTTAGTCCTTATACTTATATCATAATTCCAGAATGTAAAAAATGATATAAATATCAGTTATATCAATTATATAAATATTATAATAATTTATATCATAGATAAGTATGAAATGGAATACACCGTTCATGGAGACGGTAAGTTGTACATACGCATGAACATTGTTTTTGTTTTTATTGACGTATTGAAAGAAAGTATGTAAATGACATATGTATGTATGTATATATATATATAATTATTCCAATAGCATGAATATATCATATATATCATATAATTTCACTAAACTCATCCTTAATACATTCCATGTGGTGTGTGAACGAATCACATCGCTTTGAGGGGGCGGTAGTCCACACTTCCTCAAACGAGATTATCGTATTAACACAAAATGGAAAGTAAAGATATGTGTGTTTTAAAAGGAATAAGTAAGATTAAATAAATAATAAATACAATATATGAAATATATAAATATATTTTCCATCATAATTTCCACTATGATTGGTGGTAAATGAAAAATGAACAATCATTGTTTCGTGGGGCATTAATTCTCCATACATAGAAACAGTATGTTCGATATCCATTAGATGGAGGTGTGTGTAAGTGTAGGTAAAACCCTTATCATAGAAACATCCTAATATATTTATAATACTGCTGTTGTCACACAATAATGGAATAAATATAATAGAGGGGTGGATAAGGAAAATAAAGGAAAAGAGCTTGAGAGAAGATGTTTCCCCTTAATCGGTTAACTCCTTTTTGTTTATGCCAAAAGGCTTCCTTGAGAAGCTTTCTTCCCAAAAGGAGTATTCAAGTTAGAAGGGAGGATTGTTGGGAGGCTACTTGGGCATATCTTGGACAAACTTAAAAGTTTTGAGATGTGTTTGGAATGGGTAGATGTGGTGGCCTTTTATAGGGAAGGAAAAGGACTCATTTGGAATTTCTCGAAACAAGTTAGGTGTGCACATGTTCTCACCTAATAAAAGTCATACCAAACCAACAAAAATCAAGAATGGAAGGTTTATGTCCTAATTATAGACATAAAATGGGTGTTTTACAAGTTTCTAGGTCATTTGGTCCCTTAATTTTGAGGTTTAGTCCCTAATTAAGCTTAATTTGGCCTTAACTACTATTATTAATTTAATCACTTTTACTAATAATTTTGGTCAAAAAAATTAACTTGGTCTTATTAGAATCTAAATATTATACTGAATACAATGGTGTATGTTGGATTTTTGAAATTCAATTCACAAAATCAGAAAAATTAAGATTAATGTTATTCCCGCAGATGAGATGAAATAACGGGTTTTCCTACCTAAATGCCCCAAAGGCCTTCATTTTTTATTAATTTTTGATAATCCACCTTTTAAGGGATGACGAGGAACCCTTACAAGTTCCGAAGTCTTGAGTGACATTACATGACCCGTAGGTCTTAGGAAATCAACCCAAACAAGACAACTTGGAACTGCCCCTCCCCAGCAAATGTCGTGTTGTCAGCTCTCCCCCTTTGCATGGATGGTCAGATAGATATCCTATGCAAAACTGCATAGGCCCGGTACTGATGCTAATCTCATAACCTCTCATTCTTCCATGTCTGATTAGTTCTGCTCTAGTGAATGTGTCTGCTCTGAATCCTCATCTGAAGCCTTATTCCTTGTAATCTGTCTGGTACATCTTCATTTTCAGGTGTCCCGAAGTCCTTGAGGTGGAATGAATGCCTTGTGGTGGCCCGAAGGCCTTGAGGTGGCCCGAAAGCGGTATTTTTAAATGTTTATAAAATTAATTTTATTATTAAATACGATTCATTCAAGAAAATGGTATTTTTAACATAAAAGGAGTTTAATAAAAAAAATATGATCTTTCATTGTCAATATGTTTTATTTATATAAATTGATTATAAAAAATATTTGAAAAGTAGTTATTACTATTTATATAACTAATTTTAACGGCTAAGTTGTGATTATATTATTTAAACAATAAAATGATGTTTCATAGAAACTCAGTGTTGCTTGTACCGTATGACAACTCATTATTGCATGTATCATACACCAATTCAGTGTTTCATGTATTGTGCACCAACTCAATGTTGCATGTACCGCATTCCAACTCAGTGTTTTGTGTAATGTACGACAAGTCAGTGTTGCGTGTATTGAAAGCCAAGTTGGTATTGTGTGTAGTGCAAGCCAAGTCAGTACTGCGTATGAAAGGAATGTTTGGATAAGTGTTTTAATATATATATATATATATATAACTACTTACAGTGTCGCGTGAAATGAAAAATATCAAAAAGATAAATTAATTCGAAAAAAAAAATATTTCACAAAATCTCAGGGTGTTACAGTAACTATCGAGACTCATAAGAAACAACTGATCTCTGCTGCATTATAACACTGCCCAAGCCAAAATACGAAGAGTCATAGAAAACTTCAAACTAAACTCCCTCAGCTGGAAAGCAAAAAACTGGACCACTGAACAACTTCTCTTTCAGGTAATCAAAACCTTCCTGACACTGGTCAGTCCACAAGAACACCTGATCCTTTAGGTTCAAGGTTGTTAGAGGATTTTCAACTCGAGAGAAGTCGGTTATGAACCTCCTATAATATCATGTGAGACCAAGGAAACTCTACACCTCTGCCACCGTATTGAAGGATTCCCAAGAAAAAAATTCCTCTATCTTCGAAGGATCCACAGCTACTCCCTACTGACATACCACATGCCCCAAAAAACAGACTTCACGAGCTCGGAACTCACACTTCGACAAATTCTCGAACAGCTGTTCATGAAAAAGAACTCCCAAAATGGCATGTAGATTCTCTACTTTCTCCTCCTATGATACAGAGTACACAAGGATGATGTCGATGAAAACCACCATGAACTTATCGAGGAACTCTATAAAAACTATGTTCATAAGCCCCATAAACATAGTTGGATCATTCATCACACTAAATGGAATCATAATGAACTTATAATGCCCGTAACGAAAACGAGAAAGAAGTCTTCTAAATATCCTCATCCTTAACCCGCATTTGATGATATCCAAACTAAAAATCAATCTTCAAGGACCATTTTTCTTATTTTAGCTGATCAAATAAATCATCAATATGTGGAAGAGGATAGTGGTTCTTTACTGTCACTTGGTTTAAGTGAGGATAATCGATACAAAGTCGTAAACTACCATTGGACTTCTTTATGAACAAAACTGGTGCACCCAAGGTGACACACTTGATCGAACAAAACTTCACAACAACAGATCATCAAGTTGTACCAGTAGCTCTCACAACTCGGAAGGCGTCATCCTATACAGAGACATCAAGATAGGATACATGCATGGCTGTAGCTTGATCCCAAAATCAATCACTCATAAAGGGGGTAACACTACAACCTCCTCTAGAAAGACATCAGGGTACTCTTACACAACCCTGAGAAACACCAACTGTTACACCTCCAACATGATCAGCATCAGCTCGGCCATCAAAGATGACAAAGATGGAACATGCCTTTGACCCATCTGAGGGTCTCAAATGCCAAAAAACGTTATTGGATCTCCATCAGCATCATAAAACATAACTTACCTCCTAAAGAAATTTATGATATCATACACTGGATACAACCAATCCATTCTGAGGATGATGTCATATAGAAATATCTGTAAACATAGGAAATCTCCCCAAGATCGGTGTTTCCCTGACACTAGCTCAGAGACTCTACATACTTCATACAAGTCATCTCAACCTCCAACTGGCATAGTCAACTCCAATAGCATTTGAAGCCTCTCTACCTCAAATCTCAAATCATAGATGAGGGTAGGTGATATAAAGTAACGTGTCACTCCCGAATCAAATAAAGCTTACACCCCAGTAGAAAACAAGAAAGGGGTACCTCGAATGATGTTTGGCTCGTCTGGCACTGGAAATTCTAAAGTATGAAGCTGACCATAGCCTCTCTGGCCCTGCTGATGACCGCCTCTAGGACCGTGCTCTTCTCTCTGAGGATGAGGAACATCTCGGAGTTGTCCTATACCTATCCCAACTTCTCTCTACTGATCCCAAACTAGAACACCTTACTTCTACTTCCATGACTAAAACTACCTCAACGGAGGAAGCTGAACCGAAAAAATGGGCACACACTGGCTACTTAGAAAGGTTGGGCACTCACACCACTTATGACCTCATCCTCCAAAATAAAAAACATGCATTCGAACCTTTGGAATAAATCTAAGAGCCACCACCCCTAGAGAAGGGAGATGATGAGGGATTGGACCTACCACAGCTGACTGAAAACTCTTCTATCCTAAAAACTGGGAACCTCGTACCATAGATATGCTTCGTGAGGAATCCTGATGAATCCCCACTTGTGATGACCTGGTTCTGGATAGTGTCGTCTTGAAAACCTCTTCTTTCTCCAGCATCTCGAGATACATCTTCATCATAAATGGGGTGACCCGACACTAGATATCTAGATGAAAATCCTCCTCAAAATGTCTCACCCTGGCCTCCTCGTCTGGAAATAATTCTGAAGCATATCATAGAAGGATCCTGAAACGGATCTCAAAATCTCACACACTGGAGCTCCCCTTCCAAAAGGTAAGTAATGACTAGTGATATTCTACCTTCATAGTCAAAGAAAGAAACTCTACTCTAAACTAGTCTCAGAACTTCTCCCACAAGACTTCTGACTCCTCACAATCCCCAAGGAACAAGAACCACCATTACCTCACTACTCCACACAACTTCATAATGGCTAACAAAACTCAGTGCTCCTTCTGAGCACAGATCGAACTAAAGGTTATCTCAACTTCCTCCAACCAATCCTCTATGATTGAATCTGAAATGAATCCCTCATACTTCTATAGACACTGGAACAAAATCTCTTAGAGTGACCTCCTCCAAGTGTCTTCGCCATTGACCTCTACTCTGTGGCGATCTGTTAGCATATCCTTTTGAACATCTTCGACATGAACTTGATAAGGACATCGACCTGAAGCCATGCCTGCAAGAAGAAAAAACTTTCTAGCACTCCTAAACCTGGAATATGGAATATTTAACATTAATTAATTTATTTAATTAATTATTTATTATGTGTGATAATTTTAATAATTAAGTAGTTAAATGACGGTCTTCATATCATATTATTTTAATTTAGATATGTATAAGAGTATGTGCGTCCAATGCACCTATTGTACATTACACCCCTAGATCCCCTCATCTGCATGCGAGTATATTTGTAAATAGACGATGATGTTTTTAGACACGGACCTCACCAAGTTGAGGTGGTAATCCAGATGGGAGTCAAGTATATTGCACTGGGGGAGAGCCGTGATACGAGTTAGGAGTTGACTTAGGTATGGAATCCCCTATGTCAAGGTTGATCTGTTTTGGATCAGTCATAATTAGATGCACAAGACTGGTTGGATGGAATGTTTTTCCTTTATGAATCGTTTATTGTTTTATGTAAGTGCGTGATTATTACTTGATCACATAAAATAATAAACAAGATAAAATGCATAAAGGTACGATGAATATTTTTCTATTGCATGTTCAGTTGTGAGCACGAAAACCTATTTTGAACATATTAAATAGAAATGGATTATATCCATCAAAAAAATATCAAAATCCATCAAAGATATATTAAGCCTTACAAGCTTCCATTACCCACATTTGAACAAAACTGAGTGTTTGGGGTTCTCATCAACCATAGTTGAGAGGGCCTATTGCTACTGGAACATTCTCATGAGAGTATTGGGTCAACTTAACTAAAGTGGGTAGTCAATGATTATTCATAGCTAACTTTATATCACTTTAGAGTCAAGGAGTTTAGGGAATCAAGTTATGATTCCAATAAGTTGGGACTTTATTCAACATATCAAGGAACCACCAGTTTAAGTGGTTGTCCATCGTAGCGTCTACCTTGAAACCTTCTGAGAAGTGACGTAGCCATAGTTTGTAGACTATGAGGGAGGTTTCGAGGATCCTTACCACTAGAATACTCAAGCGACAGAGTATTCTGAATCTAATAGTGAGGGCTATTAAGGTTTGATAAAATATTGGGATACATTTAAATGATATAATAATTAATTAATCATAAATTTCTAAAATTTAATCATGATAAAGTACTGACTGATAATATTTATCTATTATAGATCTAAAATGGATATCACCAACACCACTAGTACATTATCACTACAATCTATTTTGGGTAAAGAAAATATCATGACCAGCAATAACTTCCAAGAGTGGTACAGGATCTTGCACATAGTACTATGCCAAGAAAGAAAGATTTATGTGATGGAATCCTCAGTTCCTACTGAGCCTCCTTAGGGAGAAAGAAAGGTGGAAAAGGATAAATGGAAAAATCATGTAGATGATGCACTAGATGTTCAATGCATCATGTTGTCATTCATGTCCATTCAATTGAAAAAAATACATGAGGACGAGGATGCCTACAAGATGATTTCTCATCTCTAAGAATTATATTAGGAGAGGGCAAGGCAGGAAAGGTATGATATTTCCAGTGCCCTTTATAGGTGCAGGATATTAGAAGGAAATCAAGTGGGGCCTCATGTATACAAGATGATTGGGTACATTGAGAGGCTCGAATCCCTTAGGTTCAAATTGAACCAAGAACTAGAAACGGATCTTATTCTTTATAGTACCCCCAATTTTTGGTATGTAACACTTTATTTTTGTTTTATGGATATAAAGTATAAGAGGGGAAGTTGGGAGAGTTTGGTGATCTTTCACTAAGTTTTGGGGACAAAAGGAGAGGTGCATGGGCTGTGCACGATTTATCCAAATCGTGCAGAAATACTAGTAGAAACTGTGCGCAAGAGAAGATTTAAGATAGAGAGCTTTAGCATGGTGTGACCATGGTTAGGGAGGTCATGCGAGGGTCTTCCTAGGAAGAGCTAATGCACGGTTAGCGTGCGGTTTGTCTAACCGTGCAAACTAACCGTGCACATGGTTTAAATGAGATCCTAAAAAAGTGGATCTCACACGTCTTTGCCTCTAGTTGTTTTTTTTTCTCCTAATCATCCATAACTCAAGATTTATCTTCCTTGAAGGTATAATAACCTCTACCAAGTGATTTGGATTCAATTCAAAGGATTCCCTTGGTGTTTGAAACCTGGATTCTTGAGGTTTGTGATCGTTCTTCATCGTTCTTGATCGGTTTTTTAAATATACTTAGATCTACTTATCCTCTCTTCTTGGTTTCTCAGATCTACACCTGTTATGGGTAGATCTGTGAGTTTGGATTCCAAATAAGTTGAATTTTGTTCTTGATCTTGCTAGAAGAAGAGATATAAGGAGGTTCCGTTAAGAATCGACCCGATTTTCTTGATCACTCTTCGTCCGTTGTCAAGTTTCATCAAAACATTTGAGGTAGGTGGCTTCTCTCTCGACTTAACTTAGTAAAACTAATGGGCATGCTTTCAAATTGAGTATCTTGTGTTTAATTGGTTTGGATTTTTCTATTTAGCAATCGTTGGAAACCCTTCTTTGTGATGGTTTGGAAAATTGGGGAAATCTGGAAAAATTGAGTATTTGAATAAAGTGCATGCGTTCTTGATTTTAAAATAGAGATTTTAAAATGGGAATTTTTCTGGAATGGTGGCACATGAATTTGATTTGATGTTTTCAATAAAAGGGGGTGTTTTATTGAAATGAAATGGTTGTTTGAAATTGGTTTTCTCTTTGGTTTTCAATAAAAGTACAGTTTATTGAAATGGTTTGAAGTGGTTTATTTGAATAGTTTTGGCATATGTGTGGTATGTGTTCATGATCGACATGCCATAGAATAAGGGATGTGTACCATTGGGGTACAAGGTGTGTGACCCAAGATCAGGGGTGTGTGTCATTGGGACACAAGGTAATTAGACGAGAGATCGCTCATGAGTATGGAACTGTCGAATGAAGCATGCATGTGTGGGTGTGTTGTGAATTATGGAATGGGTGTGCCAAAATGATAATAAGAATTGGTTTTTAAGCCTTGATTAGTTATTTTCTAGAAAAATAACTTGCTGGAAATTGGTTTCATTTATTTTTGTTTTTACTTGGTTGTAAATGGTTTTTGGAACTTGTTTATATTTCATTATAAACTATTTTGAGAAATTGTTTTATCTAAACTATTTTATGTAAATATTGCTAACTCTTCTATCCTAGTGGTGTGAGAAGGGAAGTCATTGGGAAAACCTAAAGAGTTATATACTCACCCATGCTTTGGAACTTTGGTACTTCTGCAGATTCTAACTTTCGAGACTTGGGTAAAGGTAAAGTATCACACTTCTTTAGAAACATTTCGTGATACTTTGGACTACTTGGTGATGTTGGAGTATGGAGCTTGTGAAGCATAGATTCTTGTTGTCGTCTTAGAGTTTATTCATTGTCTTTCTGCTGTTTATTTTGATTTTGGTTTGTCTTCTGTTGTAGCATACTTTGGTTGGTTGTTTTAAAGAGAATGATTTGAAATGTCTTAGTTTTTTTCAAGCATTATATAGTGATATGTTTGTGGATGGTTTATCGGGTTTTTGTTTTAGACATTAAAGGGTAAATCATCCCTCACTTGATTTGAAACCCTTTGGTATTTAGTTCCATCCTTTGGAGTCTTGGGGATGTCACTTAAGGCCTAGTAATGACTCATTGTACTCTCAAGACAATGGGAATTAGCAGGTCATTACAAATGGTATCATCTTATCTTGTCTTTACCTAACAAGTAATCATCAATGTTCTTGGTCTTGGAGTTGGAATTATTTCTTGTCTATTCCTTGGGTTGGAATCTTAGAAATGAGTAGGATTGTCAGAATTTGAAATGCATAGCATAAAATGATGTAGCTAAACCTTTTATGTTGAACTTCAAGTTATCAGGGTGTTGCATACATAAGTATTTTGGAGATACTTCTAGAATGTTGGAAATCTCATTGTCATGGGTTTAGCCAATGAGACGAGCATGACATGCATTGTAGAGGAATGAATTCCCTATAGGAGTGCATAAATCATTTCGGGTAATGATTCATGTTGTGAAAACATGTTGATTTTTGAAAAAGTATGAAATTATTTTTCAAATGAAAGATTTTGAAAACATGCTTATGGTATTTTAAAAATGGTTAAATTTTAAAAAAGCAAGTTGATGGTTTTCAAAAATGGTTGAACATGGAAAAAGGTTGTTTTTTTTAAAACAATGTTGTGATAGTTTATGTGATAGAATTTTAAATGTTAAGCCATCAGTTGCTAGAGAGTGAGATTGATGGATTTTGTTGTTGGTTTAGAAAAGGATACCCAGTAGGCATCGTCGAAACCAACCTGAAGAAACTGCGGAGAATGTGTTTGAACTTGAACCATGGGTGAACCAAGAGCTAGTTCAGAGTATTTTCCAATCTTTTCAAGTTGTGGATACGGGGAACCGGATGAATGAGACAAGACATGTGGATCATACCATCCAGTTCATGAAGCATAATCCACCTAACTTCCAGGGTGATGTTTAACCCGAAAAAGTAGAGGTGTGGCTAAGTAGGATGAATCGTATCTTTGATTTCATTGGCACACCATTGAAGCTCAAAGTCAAGCTGGCGACTTATATGCTCGAGGATCTTGCACGCCAGTGGTGGGATTTAGCAGTGCATGCTAAATTGGATGAAGGCCTTACATGGGAGTATTTTGAGGAATTGTTCAACAAAAAATTTTATCCTCATACGTTCAAAATATAGAAAATGATGGACTTATTTAGTCGGAAGCATGATAATCTCTCTGTCATAGAATATGCGGCTAAATTCATGAATTTAGTGTGTTTTGCACCAAAAAATGCAGAAAGTGCATCCTTGAAGGCATGCATCTTTGAATCGGGACTAAGGTAGGATATTTGATCGAAGATTTCGGTGCTCTGTATTATTGATTATACAGAGATGGTGAACAGAGCAACTGTGGCTGAACGTGATATCTCAGGATCTATGAGAGGAGGTATGATGATACTTACAGGGAATGGTGGGAACTCAAATGCTGGGAGAAAGCGAAAAAGGGACACCTGTTTCCAAGGTGGAAGTGAAAATCAGAATAAAATAGTTGGATCAGTGAACCTTCATCCACAACCCAAGAGAAAAGTAGGTTGTTTTCAATGTGGTTCGTTTGACTACATAAAGCAAGAGTGAACGACACAGTCTATAGTAGGCCATAACTGCAAGCAGATAGGGAATCTTCAGCGATGTTGTCACAGTGCTCCAAGGTTAGGTGCTCGAGACACTTCTCAGGTGTCGTAGGCATCGTATGCTTCGACAAGGCAAGGATAGCATAACCGATCTCGTCAGCATAGTAGAGCTAGACATGGTGATTCTAGAAATATCATTACTCTTCAACCAGGGAAATATCAGCAAGGAAATAAGGAGAAAATTGCAGCGATGAAGCAATTGTATGGAGTTGAGAAAATGATTATCGATGATCATGTTGGACCATCTACGGTGAGAGGTATGATTCTTTTTAATTCTACCCTTGTGAAAGTGCTCTTCGATACTGGTGTATCACATTCTTTAATTGCTTATCATGCTATTGATTTTCTATGTTTAAAGTTGGAAATGATGTATTCTGTTTTAAAACTGCAAACTCCTCTCAATGAAAGAAAATATCAAGCCTTTGTGTGTAGAGCATGTGCTCTAACTGTTGATGGAGCTGAGCTGAAATGGGACTTCTCGGTGTTGGACATGGATTTCTATGACGTAATATTGGGTATGGATTGGTTGACAACATTCAAGGCTCACATCGACTGTTATAGGAGAACAGTTAGTTTCATGACTGAGGATGACATTGAGCATCTCTTCAGAGGAGAGAGGATGGTAAAGAAAAGTGAAAAGAGCTTGGTGGCACCAACAGTGGGAACAATATCTTATCAGTTGGCAGTGTTGACTTTGGCATCAATAGAAAAGATCGAGGAAAATAGTTTTCTAGCAGTTGTGGATTAATTTCCAGATGTATTTCCCAAAAACTTCTCAGGGTTACCACCTCTAAGGGAAGTTGAGTTTACGATTGATCTCCTTCCAGGGACCAGTCCTATTTCCCTTCCATCTTATAGGATGACACCAATAGAGTTACGGGAATTGAAAGTGCAGTTGGAGAAGCTGGAAATAAAGGGTTTCATTCACCCAAGTACGTCTCTGTGGTAGCATCGATCATGTTCGTGAAGAAAGTGTACGGAACTCTTTGGTTGTGTGTTGATTATTGTAAGATTAACCAAGTTACGATAAAGAACAGGTACCCACTTCTATACATTGATGACATGTTCAATCAATTAAGGGGAGCTCAATGGTTCTCTAAAATTGACTTGTGATCAGGATATCATCAATTGCAAGTTTGGAAGGAAGATATTCCAAAAACAGCTTTCAGAAGTAGATATGGACACTATGAATATATTGTCATGCCTTTCAGCCTAACGAATTCATCATCGGTCTTCGTGGCTTTGATGAATCAGATATTTCAGTGATATTTGTACTCTTTTGTTGTGGTGTTTGTGGATGACATCTTGGTGTATTCAAAGACAAGGGCTGACCATGAGGAACATCTGGAAAAGTGTTACAAATCTTGAGAGATCTTCATTTGTATGCTAGATTATCAAAGTCTGATTTTTTGGATATAGGAAGTACGTTTTCTTGGCCATGTCATTTCTGAAAAATGTGTTTCTGTTGATCTTGAAAAGATAGAAGTTGTTATCTCATGGAAACCACTGAATAATGTCTTCGAGATACAAATTTTTCTTGGTCTAGCTGGTTACTACCGAGGTTTTGTATTTGATTTCTCATGAATAGCTTCATCAATGAAAACTCTAACAAAGAAGAATGCTTTGTTCCAATGGATAGATGAATGACAGAAGTCTTTCTAGGAACTTAAAGTTTGTCTTACATCATCACCTATCTTGATTTTTCCAGAATCAGGATAGGGGTATATGGTGTGTTGTGATGCTTTAGGATCAAGGTTGGGTTGTGTTCTCATGCAAGGAGACCATGTCATGGCTTATGATTCAAGACAGTTGAGGGTTCATGAGAAGAATTACCCAACACACAATTTAGAGTTAGCTGTAGTGGTCCATGCCTTGAAGACATGGTGTCATTATCTATTTGGTGAGAAATTCACTGTGTTTACGGATCATAAAATCTTGAAACATATTTTCTCACAAATATATTTGAATCTGCGGAAAAGAAGATGGATGGAGTATCTCTAGATGTTTGACTTTGACTTTATGTATACACCAGAAAAAGGGAATTCAATTGTGGATGCATTGAGTAGAAAGTCATATGCTCAGTTGGCAAAAGAAGCTTTAGATGAATGGAAGTTGATGTCGGTCCTAGCCGACATGCATGTGGAATGTGAAAACTGAGGTGATGATGTGGTTTTCTTTTCAACTATGCTCGTTCTTGATTTGGTAAATATGGTCAAAGAGGAAAAAACATCTAATGAAAAATGTCTGGATATGAGTTCAAAACTCGATGGTGGGGAGACCATTGAGGGATGGAAACTTAATGGGAGTTCAGTTTTGTGTTTTAGAGATTGGATGGTTGTACCTATGGCTTGTTAGGAATAACTCCTTCATGCTTACCACCATTCGATATGGGTTGTACATCCAGGAACAAAAAATATGTATAAGGTGTTGAAAGTGTAGTTTTGGTGGAGCGGCATGAAAAGGAAGGTGGCAGAGTTCGTCTCGCGGTGCTTAACTTGTCAGCAGGTTAAAGTAGAACATTTGAGACCAGTTGGTATGTTGCAGTCTTTGCCTATCCCAGTGTGGAAATGGGATCAGATAATGATGGATTTTGTTACAGGTCTTCCAAGAACGGTTTGGAAACACGATGTCATTTGGGTGATAGTGGATCTACTTACCAAGTCATCTCATTTCATCCCTATTTGTGAAACTCATACGGTGGAGGATCTGTCCAAATTTTATATCCAAGAAGTGGTAAAGAGACATGGCGTACCAATTTAAATCATTTCAGATAAAGATCCAAGGTTTACATCTCATTTTTGTAAATTCTTACAGAAAGCCCTTGAGACTCAGTTGACTATGAGCAAGGCATATCATCCTCAGACAGACGGCCAGTCTGAGCATACGATACAAACGTTGCAAGACATGTTATGGGATTTTGTAATGGATTTTGGTGGCTCATGGGAGAAGCACTTACCCTTAGTGGATTTCTCATATAATAACAGTTATCAGGCCTCGATACATATGGCTCCGTTTGAAGAATTGTTTGGGTGTCCTTGTCGTTATCCATAGTTTTGGGTGGAAACGAGTGAGACTTCACTAGTTGGGTCGAGCCTTGTCCAAGACACAACAGAGAAGATCTAGTTGATTAGAAAGAAGATGGAGACGACTCAGAGGTTCCAGAAATATTATGTGGATCATTGTCGAAGGTCGTTGTCCTTTGTTGTGAGTGATCATGTGTTCTTGAGGATCTCTCCAAGACTTGGACATCGTCATTTCGGGAAGTAGGGAAAATTATCTCCGAGATACATTGGCCCTTTCAAGATATTAGAATGGGTAACAGAGGTGGCATATCGATTAGAATTACCACCATGGTTCAGTTCAGTGCATAATGTGTTCCACGTATCTCAATTAAAAAAGTATCATCTTGACCCTAACCATGTGATTAGATGGGATCATGTTGACCTAGAGTTGGATGATTCGTTGATACATGTCCCGTTACAGATTGTGGGTAGGCAAGAGAAAGTTTTGCGTGGAAAAAGCATCGGTCTTGTGCGCGTTTTATGCCAACATGGTCATATTCAGGAAGAGACTTGGGAACGTGAGAAGGAAATGAAAGAGCAATGGCCAGAACTCTTTCAGAGCAGTAATGGTTTTCTACCTTTTGAGGATGGAAAGACAGATGGTGGGGAGAATATAGTACCCCCAGTTTCTAGTACGTAACACTTTCTTTGTGTTTTATGGATATAAAGTATAATAGGGAAAGTTGGGAGAGTTTGGTGATCTTTCACTAAATTTTGGGGATAAAAGGAGAGGCACACGGGCTACACACAATTTATCCAAACTGTGCGTAAATCCTAGTAGAAACCGTGCGCAAGTGCAGATTTGAGGTAGAGAGCTTCAGCATGGTGTGCGTGCAGTTAGGGAGGCTATGTGAGGAGGTCGTGCGAGGGTCTTCCTAGGCAGTAGATAATGCATGGTTAGCACACGGTTTTTCTAACCGTGCGAACTAACCATGCGCATGGTTTAAATGAGATCCTAAAAAAGTGGATCTCACGTGGTTTTTCCTCTAAGTTGCTCGTTTTTTCTCCTAAGCGGCCATAACTCAGGATTTCTCTTCCTTGAAGGTAAAAGAGTCTCTCCCAAGGGATTTGGAGTCAATATGAAGGCTTCACTTGGTATTTTGAACCTGAATTCTTGAGGTATGTGACTATTCTTCATCGTTCTTGATCGGTTTCTTAGATCTACTTAGATCGACTTCTCCTCTCTTATTGGTTTCTCAGATCTACACACATTATGGGTAGATCTATGAGTGTGGATTCCAAATAAGTTGAATTTTGGTCTTGATCTTTCTAAGAGAAGAGATCTAAGGAGGTTCTGTGAAGAATCGACTCGATTTTCTTGAGCGTTCTCCGTCCGTTGTCAAGTTTCGTCAAAACCTTTGAGGTAGGTGGCTTCTCTCTCGACTTCACTTAGTAGAACTGATAGTCATGCTTTCAAATTGAGTATATTGTGTTGAATTGGTTGTGATTTGGTTGTTTAGAAATCTTTGGAAACCCTTCTTTGTGATGGTTTGGAAAATTGGGGAATCTGGAAATTTGGGTATTTGAATAAAGTGTATGTGTTCTTGATTTTAAAATAGAGATTTTAAAATGGGTGTTTTCTGCAATTGTGGCACATGAATTTGATTTGATTTTTTCAATAAAAGGGGATTTTTTATTGAAATTAAATGGTTGTTTGAAATTTCTTTTCTCTTTAGTTTTCAATAAAAGTATAGTTTTATTGAAATGGTTTGAATTGGTTTATTTGAATGGCTTTGGCATATATGTGTGGTGTGTGTTCATGATCGACATGCCCTGAATAAGGGACATGTACCGTTGGGGTATAAGGTGTGTGACCCTAGATCAGGGACGTGTGTCATTGGGACACAAGGTAAATGGATGAGAGACCGCTAATGAGTATGGAAATGTCGAACGAAGCATGCATGTGTGGGTGTGTTGTAAACTATGGAATGGGTATGCCAAAATGATAATAAGAATTGGTTTTTAAGCCTTGATTGGTTATTTTCTAGAAAAATAACTTGCTGGAAATTGGTTTCATTTAGTTTTGTTTTTACTTGGTTGTAAATGGTTTTTGGAACTTTTTTATATTTTGATATAAACTGTTTTGAGAAATTGTTTTATCTAAATTGTTTTATGTAAATATTTCTAACTCTTCTATCCTAGTGGTGTGAGAAGGGAAGTCATTGGGAAAACATACTGAGCTATATACTCACCCCTGCTTTGGCACTTTGGTACTTTTGTAGACGCTACCTTCCGAGACTTGGGCAAAGGTAAAGTATCACACTTCTTTAGCACCATGTCATGATACTTTGGACTACTTGATGATGTTGGAGCATGGAGCTTGTGAATCATAGAGTCTTTTTGTCATCAAGGAGTTTATTTGTTGTCTTTCCATTGTTTACTTTGATGTTGGTTTTTCTTTCATTATAGCATACTTTGGTTGGTCGTTTTAAAGAGAATGATTTGAAATGTCTTAGTTTTTTTTCATGCATTATATAGTGAGTTGTTTGTGGATGGTTTGTCGGGTTGTTGTTTTAGACATTAAAGGGTAAATAGTCCCTCACTTTCTTTGAAACCCTTTGGCATTTATTGTCATCCTTTGGCATCTTTGGGATGTCTCTTAGGGTCCAGTAATAACTCGTACTCTCAAGCCAATGGGAATTAGCGGGTTATTACAAATGATATCATCTTGTTCGATCTTTGCCTAACAAGTAGTCATCATTGTTCTTGGTCTTGAAGTTAGAATTCTTTCTTATCTATTCCTTAAGTTGGAATCTTAGAAAGGAGTAGGATTTTCAGAACTTAAAATGTAAAGCATAAATGGACGTAGCGAACCCTTTTATGTGGAACTTCAAGTTACCAGGGTGTTGGGTACATAAGTGTTTTGGATACACTTCTAGAAGGTTTGAAATCTCATTGTCATGGGTTTATCCAACGAGACGAGCATGAAATACATTGTAGAGGAATGACTTCCCACTAGGAGTGCATACATCATTTCGGGTAATGATTCATGTTGTAAAAAGGTGTTGATTTTTTAAAAAGTATGAAATTTTTTTTCAAATGAAATGTTTTGAAAAAGGAAATGTTTATGGTATTTTGAAAATGGTTAAATTTTCAAAAAGCAAGTTGATAGATTTTAAAAATGGTTGAACATGGAAAAATGTTTTTTTTTGGAAATCAATGTTGTGATAGTTTATGTGATAGAATTTAAAATGCTAATCCATTAGTTGCTATTGAGTGAGATTGACAGAGTTTGTTGTTGGTTTAGAAAATGGCACCTGGTAGGTGTCGTCGAAACCAACCTGAACAAGCTGCGGAGAATGTGGTTGCACCTGAACTATGGGTGAACCAAGAGCTAGTTCATAGTATTGTCCAAGCTTTTTGAAATGTGGATACGGGGAACCAGAGGAATGAGATAAGGCATGTGGATCATACCATCCAATTCATGAAGCAGAATCCACCTAAATTCTAGGGTGATGCTAAACCCGAAAAGGCAGAGATGTGGCTGAGTAGGATGAATCGTATCTTCAATTTCATTGGCACCCCATTGGAGCTCAAAGTAAAGCTGGAGACTTATATGTTCGAGGATCTTGCACGTCAGTGGTGGGATTTAGATGTGTAGGCTAAATTGGATGAAGGCCTTACATGGGAGGATTTTGAGGAATTGTTCAACAAACAATTCTATCCTCAAACGTTCAAAATCAAGAAAATGAAATACTTCTTTAGCCTAAAGAAGGATAATATCTCTATACAGAATATATGGATAAATTCATTAATTTAGTGCGCTTTTCACCAGAATTTGCGGCAAGTGCGTCCTTGAAGGTGCGCATCTTCGAATCAGGACTAAGGTAGGAGATTCGATCGAAGATTTTGGTGCTCTGTATTACTGATTAAACAGAGATGGTGAACAGAGCGATTGTGGATGAACATGATATCTCGAGATCTATGGGAGGAGGTATTATGATACTTATAGGGAATGGTGGGAACTCAAACGCTGGGAGAAAGCGAAAAAGGGACACCTATTTCCAATTTGGAAGTAGAAATCCGAATAAAATGGCTGGATCAGTGAACCTTCATCCACAACCCAAGAAAAAAACATGTTGTTTTCAATGTGGTTCATTTGACCACATAAAGCAAGAGTATACGGAACAACCTAGAGCACACCATAACTGCAAGTAGATGGGGCATCTTCAGCGCTATTGTCGCAGTGCTCCAAGGCCAGGTGCTTGAGACACTTCTCAGGCGTCGCAGGCATCGTATGCTTTGACAAGGCAAGGACAGCAGAACCGGTCTCATCAGTAGAGAAGAGCTAGCCATAGTGATTCTAGAAATACCATGACTCCTCAACCAAGGAAATATCAGCAAGGAAACAAGTAGAACAGTGCAGTGACGAAGCAATTGTATGGAGTTGAGCAAATAATTGTCGATGATCAGGTTGGACCATCTAAGGTGAGAGGTACAATTCTTTTGAATTCTAACATTGTACAAGTGCTCTTTGATACTAGTGAATCGCATTCTTTTATTACTTCTCGTGCTATTGATTTGCTATGTTTAAAGTTGGAAATGATGCCCTCTGTTTTAAAACTGCAAACTCCTCTCTGTGAAAGAAAATTCCAAGCCTTTGTGTGTCGAGCATGTGCTATAACTATTGATGGAGACGAGCTAAAATGGGACTTCTTGATGTTGGACATGGGTGTCTATGACATAATCCTGGGTATGGATTGGTTGAAAATGTTTAAGGCTCACATCGACTATTATAGGAGAACAGTTAGTTTCATAACTGAGGACGACATTGAGCATCTCTTCAGAGGAGAGAGGATGGTAAAGAAAAGTGAAAAGAGCTTGTTGGCACCAATGGTGGGAACAATCTCTTATCGATTGGAATAGTTGACTTTGGCATCAATGGAAGAGATCAAGGAAAATATCTTTCCAGTAGTTGTGGATCAATTTTCATATGTCTTTCTCAAAAACTTATCAAGGTTACCACCTCTAAGGGAATTTGAGTTTACGATTGATCTCCTTCTGGGGACCAATACTATTTCCCTTATGTCTTATAGGATGGAACCAATAGAGTTACGGGAATTGAAAGTGCAGTTGGAGGAGCTGGAAAGGAAGGGTTTCATTCAACCAAGTACGTCTTTGTGGGAAGCACTAGTCTTTTTCGTGAAGAAAGCGGATAAAAATCTTCGGTTGTGTGTTGATTATCATAAGCTTAACCAAGTTACGATAAATAATAACTACCAACTTCCACGAATTGATGACTTGTTCGATCAATTAAGGGGAGCTCAATGGTTCTCTAAAATTGACTTGCGATCAGGATATCACCAATTGCAAGTTTAGAAGGAAGATATTCCAAAGACATCTTTCTGAAGCAGATATGGCCACTATGAATATATTGTCATGCCTTTCGGTCTAACGAATGAACCAGCAGTCTTCATGGATTTGATAAATCGGATATTTCAATGATATCTAGACTCTTTTGTTATGGTGTTTGTGGATGACATCTTGGTGTATTCAAAGATAAGGGATGACCTTGAGGAACACCTGGTAACAGTGTTACAAATCTTGAGAGATCACCCTTTTTATACCAAATTATCAAAGTGTGATTTTTGGATATAGGAAGTACGTTTTATTGGCCATGTCATTTCTGAAAAATGTGTTTCTGTTGATCTTGAAAAGATATAAGTTTTTATCTTGTGGAAACCACTGAAGAATTTCTTCGAGATACGAAGTTTTCTTGGTCTATCTGGTTACTAATGATGCTTTGTGCGTGATTTATCATGACTAGTTGTGTCAATAACAGCTCTGACAAAGAAGAATGCTCCATTCCAATGGACATAGGAATTCCAAGAGTCTTTCCAGGAACTGAAAGTTAGTCTTACATCAGCACCTATCTTGATTTTTCCAGAATCAAGACAGGGGTATATGGTGTACTGTAATGCTTCAGGGTCAGGGTTGGGTTGTGTTCTCATGCAAGGAGACAATAACGTGGCTTATAAATCAAGACAGTTAAGGTTGCATGAGAAGAATTACCCAACACACGATTTGGATTGAGTTGCAGTCATCCATGTCTTGAAGACATGGCGTCATTATCTATTTGGTGAAAAAATCACTGTTTTTATAGATCATAAAAGTTTGAAACATATTTTCTCACAGAGAGATTTGAATCTGGGGCAAAGAATATGGATGGAGTATCTTCAGATGTTTGACTTTGACTTGATGTATACACCAGGAAAATGGAATTCAGTGGCAGATGCATTGAGTAGAAATTCATATGCTCAGTTGGTGAAAGAAACTTCAGATGAATGGTAGTTGATGTCGGTCCTAGCCAACATGCATGTGGAATGTGAAGACCGGGGTGATTTTGCGGTTTTCTTTTCAGCTATGCTTGATCCTGATTTGGTAAATATGGTCAAAGAGGCACAAACATCTAATGAAAAATTTCTGGATATGACTTTAAAACTCAAAGGTGGGGAGATCATTGAGGGATAGAAACTTGATGGGAGTTCAGTTTTGTGTTTTAGAGATCGGATGATTGTACCTATGTCTTGTTGGGAACAACTCCTTCATGCTTACCACCATTTGAGATGGTTTGTACATTCATGCACAAAAAAAGATGTATAAGGAGTTGAAGGCGTAGTTTTGGTAGAGCGGCATGAAAAGGAAGGTGGATGAGTTCATCTCTCAGTGCTTAACTTATTAGCAGGTTAAAGCAGAACATTAGAGACAAGTGGGTATGTTGCAGTCTTTGCCTATAACAATGTGGAAATGGGAGTAGATAGTGATGGATTTTGTTACAGGTCTTCCAAGAACGGTTTGAAAACACGATGTCATTTGGGTGATAGTGGATCGGCTTACCAAGTCGGTTCATTTCATCCCTATTCGTGAAACTCATATGGTGGAGGATCTGTCTAAAATTTATATCCAAGAAGTGGTAAAGAGACATGGAGTACCAGTTTCAATCGTTTCGGATAGAGATCCAAGGTTTATATCTCATTTTTTTAAATCCTTACAGAAATCCCTTGGGACTCAGTTGACTATGAGCACGGTATATCATCCTCAGATAGACGACCAGTCTGAGCATATGATACAAACGTTGGAAGAAATGTTGTGGGCTTGTGTGATGGATTTTGGTGGCTCATGGGAGGAGCACTTACCCTTAGTGGAGTTCTCATATAATAACAACTATCAGGTATGGATATATATGGCTCTGTTTGAAGCATTGTATGTGCGTCCTTTTCATTCTCCACTATGTTGAGTGGAAACGGGTGAGACTTCACTAGTTGGGTTGAGCCTTGTCCAAGAAACAACAGAGAAGGTCCAGTTGATTAGAAAGAGGATGGAGGTGGCTCAGAGTCATCATAAATCTTATGTGGAACATTGTCAAAGGTCATTTTCGTTTTCCATGAGTGATCATGTGTTCTTGAGGATCTATCCAAGACTTGGACATCGTCATTTCAGGAAGCAGGGAAAGTTATCTCCTAGATACATTGGCCCTTTCGAGATACTGGAACGGGTCAGAGAGGTGGCATATCGGTTGGCATTACCACCACAGTTCAGTTCGGTGCATAATGTGTTTCGCGTATCTCAGTTGAAAAAGTATTAGCCTGATCCTGACCATGTGATCAGATGGGATCACGTTGACCTAGAGTCGGATGCTTCGTTGATACATATCCCGGTACGGATTGTGGATAGGCAAGAGAAAGTCTTGCGTGAAAAAAGTATCAGTCTTGTGCGGGTTTTATGGCAGCATGGTCATATTCAGGAAGAGACTTGGGAATGTGAGAAGGAAATGAAAGAGAAATAGCCAGAACTCTTTCAGAGCAGCAATGGTTTTCTACTTTTCGAGGACGGAAAGAGAGATGGTGGGGAGAATGTAATACCCCCAATTTCTGGTACATAACTATTTCTTTGTGTTTTATGGATATAAATTATAAGAGGGAAAGTTGGGAGAGTTTGGTGATATTTCACTAGGTTTTAGGGACAAAAGGAGAGGTGCAAGGGCTGCGCATAGTTTATCCAAAATGTGTGGAAATCCTAATAGAAACCGTGCGCAAGAGAAGATTTGAGTTAGAGATCTTCGGAATGGTGTGCACATGGTTAGGAAGACCATGAGAGGGTCTTCCTAGGCAGTAGCTAACTCATGGTTAGCACGTGGTTTGTCTAACCATGCGAAATAACTGTGTGCATGGTTTAAATGAGATCCTAAAAAAGTGGATCTAACACATTTTTGCCTCTAAGTTGCTCGCTTTTTATCCTAAGCAACCATAAATTGGGATTTCTCTTCCTTGAAGGTAGAATAACCTCTCCCAGAAGATTTGGAGTCAATATGAAGGCTTCCCTTGGTGTTTCAAACCCATATTCTTGAGGTATGTGATCGTTCTTCATCGTTCTTGATCAGTTTCTTAGATATACTTAGATATACTTCTCCTCTCTTCTTGGTTTCTCATATCTACATCTATTATGGGTAGATCTATGGGTGTGTATTCCAAATAAGTTGAATTTTGGTCTTGATCTTGCTAGGATAAGAGATCTAAGGAGGTTCCCTGAAGAATCGACCCGGTTTTCTTAAGTGTTCTTCGCCCGTTGTCAAGTTTTGTCAAAACCTTTGAGTTAGGTGGCTTCTCTCTCAACTCCACTTAGTAGAACTGATGGCCATGCTTTCAAATTGAATATCTTGTGTTTAATTAGTTGTGATTTGTATATTTAGAAATCGTTAGAAACCCTTCTTTGTGATGGTTTAGCAAATTGGGGAAATCTGGAAAATTGGGTATTTGAATAAAGTGCTTGTGTTTTTTATTTTAAAATAGAGATTTTAAAATGGGGATCTTTCTAGAATGGTGTCACATGAATTTTATTTGATGTTTTCAATAAAAGGGGATGTTTTATTTAAATGAAATGGTTGTTTGAAATTGGTTTTCTCTTTGGTTTTCAATAAAAGTACAATTTTATTGAAATGGTTTGAAGTGGTTTATTTGAATGGTTTTGGCATATATGTGTGGTGTGCATTCATGATCGAAGTTCCCCTGAATAAGGGACGTGTACCACTGGGGTACAAGGTGTGTGACCCTGGATCGGGGGTGTGTGTCATTGGGACACAAGGTAATTGGACGAGAGACCACTCATGAGTATGGAACTGTCGAACGAAGCATGCATGTGTGGGTGTGTTGTGAACTATGGAATGGGTATGCCAAAATGGTAATAAGAATTGGTTTTTAATCCTTGATTAGTTATTTTCTGAAAAAAATAACTTGCTGGAAATTAGTTTCATTTAGTTTTGTTTTTACTTGGTTGTAAATGGTTTTTGGAACTTGTTTATATTTCGTTATAAATTGTTTTAAGAAATTGTTTTATCTAAATTGTTTTATGTAAATGTTGTTAACTCTTCTATCATAGTGGCGTAAGAAGGGAAGTCATTGGGAAAACCTAATGAGTTATATACTCACCCCTGCTTTGGCACTTTGGTGCTTTTGCAGATGTTACCTTTCAATACTTGGGCAAAGGTAAAGTATCACACTTCTTTAGCACTATGTCGTGATACTTTGGACTACTTGGTGATGTTGGAGCATGGAGTTTGTGGAGCATGGAATCTTGTTTTCATCTTGGAGTTTATTCATTTTCTTTCCGCTGTTTACTTTGATGTTGGTTTATCGTCCGTTGTAGCATACTTTGGTTGGTTGTTTTAAATAGATTTATTTGAAATGTCTTAGTTTTTTTTTCATGCATTATATAGTGAGCTGTTTGTGGATGGTTTTTTGGGTTGTTGTTTTAGACATTAAAGGGAAAATCGTCCCCCACTTGCTTTGAAACCCTTCGACATTTATTTTCAGCCTTTGGCGTCTTGGGGATGTCGCTTATGGCCCAGTAATAACTCGTTGTACTCTCAAGCCAATGGGAATTAGTGGGTCATTACAATTCTTGCATCTTTACCACCAAGATTTTTTACTTTTATTGTCAATTATAACATGAATGATATGAGTAGGTCACTCCTGAATCTTTTGGATTTATTTCGCCAAGCTAATAAGGATATGAAGAAAACCAATTCTTCAATCCTTATGGTGAACAAAAGAAAGAAGGGAAAGGAAAATGGGTTTAAGGCCAAGTCAAGTTTGAAGACACCAATGCACCGTCCTTCCAAGAATCCAAAGATACAGTGGCGGAGCAATGAGTAGAAAGTTGTTTGCTTTTATGTGGCAAGAAATGTCTCTGGAAGAACAATTGCAGAGCTAGGAAGAAGAAGAAAGGTGACACTTCTACTTCAGGTATTTTTGTTATTAAATGCAATCTCTCATTATCTACAAGTTGGTTATTGGATACGGCATGTGGCTCACACATTTGTATTCATATACAGGAACCAAGTAGGTTTAAGAAGATTGAAAAAAGGTGAAGTGGACCTCTAAGTTGCAAATGGTGCAAGTCTGGCAGCCTTGGTAGTGGGAGATTATCACCTCACTTTGCCTAGCAGTTTGGTTCTAGTATTGAATAATTGTTATTATGTACCTTCTGCAACCATAAACATAATCTCTGTGTCAAGTTTGGAAACTATGGGATTTTATAAGTTTAGAAATAAATGTTGTCTCTTTTATAAGGATAACATGTGTTATGATATGGAACATCTTAATAATAGTTTATATATACTTAAACTTGAAAACTCGGTAATGACAATCAATGACAAAAACCAGTGAACATGACTCATATATCACCCGTCTATGGCACTTCAAGCTAGGTCATGTAAACGAGAAGCGGTTACAAAAAGTACATCAAGTAGGGTATTTAGATTCGGTTTAGTTAAAACCCTTGGATGTATGTCAAGATTGTTTACAAGGAAAAATGACCAAAGCACCTTTCTCTGGGAAGGGAGAAAGAGTCAATGCATTACTGGAATTAATACTTACCAATGTATGCGGTCCATTTCTAGTAGAGGCAAGGGGTAGGTTTTCGTATTTCATTACTTTTACCGATGACTATAGTAGGTACGACTATATCTATTTAATGTGGTATAAGTTAGATTCCTTTTGTTTTTTAAAGAATACCAACAAGAAGTAGAAAAACAGCTTGGTAAGAAGATTAAGGCACTCCACTCAGATCGAGGCAGAGAATATCTTAACCAAGCATTCATTGATCACTTGAAGGAGTGTGGGATAGTATCCCAACTCACTCCTCCTTATACACCATAGTGGAATGGTGTTAGTGAAAGGAGGAAATAGGATCTTGCTAGACATTGTCAAGTCAATGATGAGTCATGCAACTCTTTCATTATCCTTTTGGGGATATGTCTTGCAAACAGCAGCATACACCCTTAACCGAGTACCAACTAAAGTTGCAGATGGAATTCCATATGAGTTATGGTATGGAAAGACACCTAGTCTGTCACACATACGTGTATGGGGATGTGAGGCTTTTTTCAAGACTATACCTAGTGACAAATTGGAATCTCGAAGCACAAAGTACATCTTTATAGGTTATCCTAAAGAAACCAAAGTATATTACCTATATAACCCTTCAGATAGAAAAGTGATTGTGGAAAAACAAGCCACATTTCTAAAAAGGGAACACATTTTCAATGGAAATAGTGGGAGAAATATTAACTTTGATGAAGTTAATTCTCCAGATGCACATGAGTTAGTATGAGAACTATCTCCACAAGAGACAGTGGGAGATAAAGAGGTTCCCGAGACATAAGCACTGCATAGGTCTACTCATTAGGTTAGAGAACCAGAGCGTTATGGTTTTCTTGTCACTAAGTCAGGTGACACATTACTCCTTGAGGATGATGAACCTCAAACCTATAAGGAAGCAGTAGAAGACAAAGATGTTGCTAAATGGAAAGATTTCATGCATTCTGAGATCGAGTCCATGTACGAAAATCAAGTTTGGATTTTGGTAGACCCTCCAGCTGATGTAAAATCCATTAGGTGCAAATGGGTATTCAAGAAAAATCTAGACATGGATGGTAAGGTTAATACCTATAAAGCAAGACTGGTTGCAAAGGGTTTTGAGAAACATCAAGGCATCGACTACGATGAAACCTTCTCACCAGTAGCAATACTGAAATCCATCAGAATATTTCTTTCAATAGCAGCCTTTTGTGATTATGGGATTTGGAAAATGGATGTCAAAACTGGTTTTCAAAATGGGAAGTTGGTTGAAGATGTCTATATGACTCAACCTAAAGGGTTTGTCAGGTCAAAGAGTGTCGATAAGGTGTGAAAGATGCAGATATCCATTTATAGGTTGAAGCATGCATCATGATCATGGAATGTTCATTTTGATGAGGCCATAAGAGAATTTGGTTTTGTTAAAAATAAAAGTGAGCCTTGTGTCTATAAGAAGGTTAATGAGAATGTCATCGTTTTCATAGTATTATATATTGATGACATATTAATTATTGGAAACAAAGTGCAAGTCTTACAATCAGTTAAGACTTGGTTAAATGAATACTTCTCCATGAAAGACATAGCTGAAGCAGCCTACATTCTAGGGATCAAGATCTATCAAGATAGATCTCAAAGGCTATTTAGGCTAAGTTAAAGTACATATATTGACATGGTACTCCAAAGGTACAATATGGAACAATCCAAGAGAGGGTTTTTGCGTATGTCAAATGGTATCAATATCTCTAAGAAAATGTGTCCAAAAACACATGAGGAGATTGAAAGAATGAGTAGAATCTCTTATGCCTCAGCAGTGGGTTTTATCATGTATGTCATGCTATGTACTAGGTTTGATGTTGTCTTAGCTTTAATCATGGTAGGTAGATATCAAGCTAATCTAGGATAGTTGCACTGGGAAACTGTTAAAATTATCCTAAAGTACTTGAGGCATACAAAGAATATGTTCCTTGTGTATAGAGGAGAAGAGGAACTAGTAGTGAGAGGATACATTGATGCTGGTTTCCAAACAAATCATGATGATCTGAAATCACAGCCATGCTACATCTTTTGCCTGAATAGTGGTGCAGTGAGATGGAGAAGCTCAAAGCAATCTGTGGTCATCGATTCTACCATAGAATCTGAGTATATAACGGATTCCAATACAGTTAAGGAAGCATTTTGGATACATAGCTTTGTCTCAGACATTGGTATTGTGCCTAGCAGTGCAGACCATGTTCCAGATTATTGTTATAATACTTCTGCAGTGATGCTTGCCAAGGAGCCCTGGTCACACCAGAGGACAAAACATACAATTCAAAAGTTTCATCTCTTGAGGGATTTTACTGAGAGAGGTGAAGTCGCAGTTAGTAGAGTATCCACAGAGGACAACGTGGTAGACCCCCTGACTAAATCTACATCTCAGCAGAAGCGTGATTCTCATGTGAGAGCTAGCATATTGAGACTTGTTAGCATTTAACTCTAGTGCAAGTGGGAGTGTTGAAAGTGGGTGCCCTAGACCCAACTTGTGATGTACTTTGACTATCACTACATATATAAAAAAAATTATATATATGTGTGTGTTTATCTTTCCATAATAGTGTAGATACTTCTGTGTTCACTATATTTATGGTAATGTACTTAGATTATGTGTTGTATCAAATGGTTATAACAGATCTCAGGCTATAATGAGACCCTAGAGATACTATGGAAGTAATCTTAAAGTAATGTCTTATGGTCTAGATACATCATACTGACAGGACACAGATGATGTGCGACTATCAGGTGTTGGGGGCTCGTAAGCATTGAGACTTCTTCTCATGAAGTTCGCACTTGGTGATCTCTAGTAATTGAGATCATGAGGACAGACCCGCCAATAGGAACACCACATGTTTTAGGTTTCATTGGTTGTTCCTATCTATGGACATATGTAATGGTCTCCTGACTTGAGATCATTATCAATGTATGTCATTTGATCACGTACTTTGATGTAAGGCGAAAACCATGACAATGAAGTCGTGAAGAGGTAGTTTATGTTGGGTATGTCATTGGTGACATGAAATTGATTGAATAATCAAGATAGGATTTTTCGCTTCTGATTTGAGTAAGAAATATCTTGGGTCTGGTTGATTCGGATGGTAGTACCTTCATAAATCTATGGTCGTGGTAGTCGAAGGTAAATCCATCCGGATAGATCAAAAAATAATAAATCAAGAAAATGATGATGACACAAGTATGCATCCTACTTTCTGAGATATCAATGACGAAGAGATTATATTACACAGTGCGTGTTTATAGAATGGTAGTCATTGTTTTGAATTTCCTTATCTCTTTAGGGGCTTTGATGGGTTGATAGACTCTGCTCTTGGTTTGTGAATATTATTCACTACTATTGAGATAAGGTCCTAAAGGGTCACACACAATAGCATTTTGAGAATCTGTTATATTCTGTTGAATATGAATATAGGACTTGGTGGGCCCCACCATAGGGTTTGGGAATTATCTAAGTTATATCGATCACTAAGAAATAAATAAATTCATCATTATTCAAGTAAGGAATAATTTGGTTGAATTTATTTGTTACATGTATTTATAAGTGATTAGGAAAATACAAGGATAAATATTATTCGAACAGATATTAATGTAATATTCTGAGTTTGTTTAATATTATTAGGAGATGCGAGTCGAGTTAATGGCTTTAGATTATCACGTAATATATATATATATAATACATATTACAGTTAATTGATAAAATATAAATAATATTTATGACATAGTTTAGTTTGTCATAAATAATTATTTATAATACTTTTATAGTGGATATTTATTACACGGGGGTTAAGAATCCAAATCGGGTATTATAGATTTCCACTATATAAGTGGATAGAGGCTCTTCCCATGATGGCTATTCATTCGTTGGAATTGAGAGATTCTCTCTCCTCTTAATTCCTAGAGACATAATCTCTCAATCGAGCAAGTGATTCAAGTTCCATCTTCTCATATCGAAGACGATGGATTGTGGTGATCGTCGTTGCGTCGAAGTGATCATCGGAGATCCGCGCTAGCACCCAGAATCCGACGAATGGTGCGCATGCAGATTAGAGAAGCATTTGTGGATGATCTAGAGGGATTCGGCGTTAGATTCTTCAAGCAACGAATGTCAGCAGTCTGCGACGGGTGTGCACACTTCGAATCGGAACGAGGTATTTGTTTGTTTTATTTTTGTGCTCTGATAAACCACGCATGGTCCCCAAACTGTACCGGGATGAGATCATCAGATTAGATGATGTTTCATAGCTCCGGTGATGCAAAAATTTTAAATTCTCGGCCCATCGTCTTCCATTGAGTGTCCTGGTATCTTCAGATACCACTTGTGTCTCGGTTTTGGGTTGGTAAATGGCATTATCTCAACTTGGACAAAAGAGAAGAGTTGTTGTACGACATCTTGACTATCCTCATGTCAAATTTAGAAGCCATTGGACAACTGGAAGGGGAGATATTGTCAAAATACCAAACTTAACTTTTGAATTTGTGAAAATTCGGTTCCTTGGACAGATCAGTTTGAATGGGTCACCAGATGGACGAATTGGATTTGGATGCCTTGAGATGAGTTGTAGCCCACTAAATTTTAGATCGGCCCACAACATTTCAACTCATTTGGAGGCGCGTATTTCGTGTAATGTGCAAAAAAGTGGACAAGTTTCCTTGGGATTCCATGTAGTTTGGCTCATTTTCCTTCTGGATCATCTTCGGCCCTCCAAATCGCCTCCTCCTATAATAAAATCACTAAAACAAGTAGAATTTCCCTTTTTTACAGTGATAAATATTAAATAATTGAATCAAATGGTAAGTTAAATTTTTTATTAAATTTAGAATTCTGAATACAAAACCATTTTAAAATAGTGGTGTAAGGGTGAAATAAAGAAGTGAATCGCGGTGTGTCTGAGACACGACATCCAATAATTAAGCATTGCTTTCATTTTTTATTTAGTATCTATTATCCATGAAATTTTCACTATGACAAAGTCTATAAATGCATTTCATTCTCAGTTTATTGATTAAATGACATGTGTCTTCAGTTTCTTATCCTAACATATTGATTTTGCTTTATCGAGTTATTTGAATGGAATATGTTCTCAGTTATTTACCTTGTCATATTGTTTATGCACTTCTTTCTCAGTTTATTGATTACATGGCATGTGTTTTCAGTTATTACCTTGCCATATTGACTATTCTTATTGATTCATTATTGTTTCCACTATACTTGACTCTTACTGAGCATTTGAGTCCACCCTTATTTTTGTTTCCTTGCTCAAGAATCCAAGAAATGTACTAAGAAAGATATATAAGGATACGCTAGATGGAATAATGTTATTATCCTTGAAAAAATTATGTTGTAATTAGTGTATTCATTTGTAATACAAGACTCGTGTATGTATCTTATTTACAAAGACTACTAGACTCTTCGGTCCTTAGGGATTTGATTCCTTATAATCATGTCAATGTAATAGTAGTAGACACTAGCTCTAGGCTTCTAGAATCGGGTTGCTACAGCCGTGAGAAATTTCTCACAAAGCGTTGTTAGTTTTCAGCCAACCTAAGAAAACTACAGATCTCGATCATCGTGGTTGGTCTGGGTCATTTCTCAATAACTTCTTTCTTTGAAATATCCATTGATATACCCTCGCTTGAGATTATGTGGATCAAGAATGAAACTTTGTGTAACCAAAATTCATGCTTACTAAATTTTTCAAACAACTTCTCCTTCCTCATGGTCTTCAGAACAATACTCAAATGATATCCATGCTATTCTCTTCTCTTGGAATATATAAGAATGTCATTTATAAAAACTACCACAAACTGGTCAAGATAATCTTTAAAGGCTCTATTCATTGAATCCATAAAGATAACAAGGGTATTGGTAAGTCCAAATGGCATCACTATAAATTCATAATGGAAATACATCATACGAAAGGTTGTCTTGGATATATCATCATTCTTGACCCTCAATTGATGATATCCGGAATGAATGTCAAACTTAGAAAAGTATTGAGCTCCACACAGTTGATCGAACAATTCATCAATAAAGGATAGAGGATATGTGTTCTTGATAATGATCGTGTTAAGTTCTCGATAATCAATGCAAAGATGCATTGACCCATCTTTCTTCTTAACAAAAAGAACAGGTACACCCTAAGGTGATGCACTCATATGTATAAATCTATTTTCTAGATTCTCCTGGAGTTGCTTTTTAATTCATGCAACTCAATTGGGGTTATTCTATATAGATTCTTTGAAATAGGTGTAGCACCAGGTATTAATTCTATTGAAAACTCAACTTTACAATTCAAGGGAAGACTAGGGAAGTATTCAGGAAACACATCAGCATATTCTCGAGCAATGGGCATATCTTCAATGGTAAGTTTCTCCCCAACCATTTGAGATAAATACCCCTCATGAATAAGTAGTAAGACCCGCCATATAATAGAAGTAATTTCCATTTGAAGTTCATGTTCATCCTCACACCTATAGAAGATCATGGGTTGATTCGAAATATCAAATGTGACTTCCCTTCCTCAGCAATTGATATGTGCTCTATATAAAGAGAGTCGATCCATACCCAATATCACATCAAATTCAACTATAGGGAGAATACAAGATTTGAAAGAAGCGTATTCCCACAAACTTCTATCTGAGGAGCTATAAACTTGTGATGCAATTGTCATAACATTAGAAGTTTTCACTACTAACTCAACATCTAACTATTGAGGTGGTGATGTGATAATCTTAGCAAATTCTTCAGATATAAAAGAATGGGTAGAACCTGAATCAAATAAAATATTTGTAGTTCTAGAGTGGATGGTAAGTGTAAATTCCATCACTTTGTTCTCATAACCCACTTTAACAGTGGTGACTGCATAAGTCTTCCCTTTTACTTCAGAGTTTGTTGAAGCTTATTATCTTTATTAACCCTTGGATTAGGGCATTGATTTGCATAATGTCCAAACTCCTTACATATAAAGCAATGAAGTGTGGGTGGTGCATTAGTTTGAATCTCATTACCCTTCATTTCATTGATTGGCCTCTTCTTCTCCTCTCGACAATCAAAAACTCGATGATCAAGCCTCCCACACTCGAAACATCTTCTTGTTCCATTTAGGCAATTACCAGAGTTCTTCTCACAATTTTGGCATTTGGGTGGTTGAAACTTCTTCCCACCATGTGACATACCATTGGAGTTGCCACGAAACTCCATCTTCCTTTTTTTATCACCAGAACTATTAGAATGAGAGTTTCCAATTTCCATTTCCACCTTGAGTGCACATCAAACAATATCTTCATAACTTTCAAAGTCTCTTATGGCTAATGTATTTTGAAAACTTGGTTCAAGCCACAAAAGTAGTGATCAATCTTGTTTTCTGAATCGATGATAAAACACGAAGCATACCTTGCAAGTCTTGTAAAGTTTTCTTCATAGGTATCGATGGATTTATCATCCTTCTACTTCAATTCTAAAAAGTCATTCTCCATTTTAGTATGAAGAGTCTGAGGAAAGTACTTATTGAGAAATACGCTCTTAAACTTATCTCATTCCATGGAGTTTATTTCTTCCTCTTGCCTTGTGTTCTTGATAAAATCCCACCATTAATTAGTTTCGCCTTCTATGCGATATACTGTTAAAACAATTTTCTCATGGTTCGAGCACTGGAGAACGAAAAATATCTTTTTCATGGCATTGATCCATTTCTTTACAATTAGTGGATAAGAAGTCCTGTAAAAGGAAGGTGGGCGTTGCCGCATAAAAGACTCAATGGCATGTTGCTCTTTCCTTGATGCGTTCAGATGTTCAACATGATTCACGTCATTATTCATTGTTTGAGAGAATTGGGCAAGCATTGCCATAAGGATTTGCATTCCATCTCTCATGCCATTTGGCTGCTCTTGGGTATAGTCATTGCATTGTCCTTCACATTCATTGCTAACATAATTCCTCCTGGTTCTAGCCATTGACTAAAAGAAAAAAGGATAATATAAGTGTTTGAGCAACAATAATTAGAGTGATCAGTCATATAATAAGAAAATCAATCATGAGATGTCCTAAATTATGACACCTTTTTATAAATCCATAACACTTAAGGTTCATCCCAAAGGTTTTCACCAAAGTTTCATAATCCTATCTCCAAAAATAATTAAGCTCGGCTTTGATACTAACTATAGCGATCCAAGCATTTCTTACATAAATATTGCATCTTTTTAGATGAATATTCAATACATCTCATAATAAAACATGTCTGAAGACTGTAAAGGTTTGGTGTCTTTGAAGACTAGATACATAAACAACTTATTTTCATGAAAGATCTTCAACATCTCCCACAACATTCTTCACATTTAGTACCCTTTTAGGCATATCATACTTAATATCCTTCTTCATAACCTAAGGAAAGTGGAAACATAAGAAGGGGTGAACACAGGTCTGTAGGGGTAAACTTGAGAGATAGTCAATGATCTTAAGTGAGCATAAGATAAGCACAAAGGTATGAGAACATAATCATGACTTATGAAAATCATACTCAATCAGTCAAGGTCATAAATCATGAGTCATGGCATAAGGCTTTTAGCCTAACATAAGACATGAGTATAATCATGAAGCCAAATATCATGAGCCATGGATCATAACATGAGCATATGAATGTGGAACAAGCATAAACTTAGGAAATCATAGCATTGTGAACATGTATAAACACCAACAGGTCCACTCATCATATTAAGGACATGAAATCAGGTCTCCGTATAAAATTATGGACATGAAACCAGGTCATGGGATATAAAGTCTTACTCAATGCATTGGAGGACTATATAATTCTAAGTCTACCCGTCATATAATGAAAACCATACATAAGTATGACATAAGATCGTAAAAACGTTCATCATTTCATCATAACATAGCTCGTGGAAAAAAAACAGGTTACATAAAGATTTCATCATAACTTAATTAATTCATGGGAAAGTAATGGGTTTCATAGAATCATCCTAAAAACATCATCACCGTAAGTCGTCCCAAGAAACAAAGCGGGTGGTATCATAAGATCATGTCCTCAGTGAAGCATAAAAACTCTTAAAGAATATTGACATGGATGAAAAATACTTTTAAAGAATCTTCAAGGAAAAGAACAGTCATGACGGCTAAAAAATTCATTGATGTTGTATACTTTAAAAGAGAACATTTTTTTCACACTTTTGTAAAAAAGTCAAAAACAGCTTATTCGGGAAACTTTTAAAAAGATTCATTTTAAACCTTTGTAAATAAAGGAAAACGTAGTGAAAATGACCTTTTAAAAACATTTCAAGTATAGGTAAAAACTTTCATAAAACAATTTGAAGAACATGGATATGGAAGATAGAGATTCCTGATCCAAAAAGAGGACATAATGTTGGTTTTTCTTAAAAACATGTTTTCGATCATTTTAAGTACTAACGAGAGGAAAATGGTACTAATACTTGAAAATTTCAGAAATAATCAGATGAGGAGAAAATAGATGGGGTTTAAAGGATAAAGATCATATAATTTCCCTCAATGAAAATTTAACAAACAGTCCCAAAAAGAAATAAGATTGTAAACAAGTCTCATCTTGCTTTGTATGCATTTAAACATCCTGTATAATAAATATAGATTTATTATACATCTATTCCAAAAATCATATTCATACATAACTTACTATATAGCATTCTTTTATAATTCTCAATTACACTTATTAAAAATTCTTCATTAAAATGAACATTTGGGTAAAAATTGATTTGTTTTCCATGCATGTTTCAGTTCGGCAGTTTTGGTCCTTGCACCTTAATCACGGTTTCATCATCTCCCGAATCTTAATCATGTCATAATTATCATATTTATTCATTATATACACTTGTACAACCATATATATAAAGTGGTGATGAAAAATGACTTACATCATATCGTGGAGACGGTAGTTCGTACGTACGCACGAGTGATGTTTTCAATTTTCAATAGATGGAACAAAAAAAAGTAAATAATAATTCATCTTTCTAGAATCATAATTATATCATAAATATCATATATATATTCATTAAATCTATTGATATGACCAGTCATGTAAAGAGAATGAAAAATGAATCACATCGCTTCATGGAGGTGGTAGTCCACACGTACATACAAGAGACGTTATCATTTTCCAACGGATGGGAATGAGATAGAAAATGGTTATATCGTTAACATAGCATCTCAATATAATAAAGATACTGAAGTCATCATGTTAAGATGATAGAACATTTGGAGGAGGTTTAAGAAGAAAGAAACTTGAAAATTGTTAGCAATAACATATACATCTTCAGGTATCTTCCCTTGAAAATCACCTTAAGACTTCTTGGATAAGTCTTTTAAAAAGATCAAAACTTCAAGGTCGTGGCTAAGGGTGTTGGGAGAGCTTGATCGAACTAAAGGGATCAAGTGGTGTAGAGATATAAGAAAAGGAGGTGTCCATTTATAAGTGAAGTGGGTAGAAAACTTAAAAATACCTAAACATTAAAATTTAAGTCATATTCAAGTGCAATTGACACAAAGACAACCTAAATTCAAAGATAAGATATGGGTGGGACAAAATCCATTTGATCAGTTATATTTAGTCAAGTTTTGGAGATATTGTATGTTTTATCTCTAAGTTTGCCCTCTCGTTAATCATTTTAACTCTTACCATTGTGAAAAAGTTTTATCATGGTTACTATTCATAATAACCAAAAATAAAATTGACCTTATTACTAAATTTGAACATATCGATTCCAAATTTAGAAATCATTTTACCAAATTCAATTTCTATAAATGGCAGAAATTCATTTTAAAAATAAGTGTGCAAAGCGCAAGGAAACCCGTTTTAAAAATAAATGCATTTTTAAACATAACACTGAATTTATTCTTATTCATTGCCAAGTAAAAACCATTAAATGAATATAAATATATTTTATTGAATATATTATCTACATCTTTCATTAAAATCATTCATCAATACTGATTAATTCAACTTATTAAGATAAAATACATTGTGCACAATGAAAACAGTTTTCTAAAAAATATTTTTTTTACCTTCAAATGGTTTTATCTTCATTTATAACCAATTGATAATCAATGTATGAATTATTATTCATTTGTTCACATTCAATACCAAAATATTTCATCAAAATCATATTTCATTAGTGATTAAAATACATAATATATAGAAAAATACAATACTTCGAAAAATTGATCTATTGACATAAAACAATATTATTTTTAACATTTACAATTGAGTACTTAATTCCTTGGCATTAATCAATACTTTTTCATTAAGGAAAACTTTAATACATATTTTTCATAATTTAGTTAGTCTTATCCATACCCAATGGTTCGGCGATAACAGTCACATTTAGTAATAATATTTCAATAGTATATTATGATTCGTTTAAACTCGATGTTACGTATAAAGCAAACTATCAAACACAACAAATTTATTTAAAAAGAAATATATCATAAAATCTCGAGATGTTAGAGTTCAGGTATTCGAATCACAACAGTTACAAGAACATGTTTATTCAAATAACTTGTACATGCAATGGATCATGTGAGAAAAAACATTACCAACTCCATCATCAAACCATCCTGGTATAGCTTCGATCAACCTAAGTTAGATCAAATTCTCATCGCAAACAATCACTATAAAAAATAACAATGTTAGTGGAATCAATGTTAACCCACATCAAAATAGGGTGCAAACTCGATTGTCTCAATTAGTGGAGTCATCCATAATTGCCCATCCCAGTGCCCTCACACCTTTAATCTCTCAATCAAGAGGCGCCATTGTAGGATAATCATGTTACCTCCACATTAGTCATTTCTCAATCGAGTGGTCCAACCATAAAGTTCATAATCATGGGGTGTTTGTAAGAACCCGGTTCTTATTTTTGAGGTACGGGCTTCTTCTTTTTCCTTTTCCTTAAGTGTTTGTGGGAAAATATGGAAAGGGGAAAAAAATGCTAAATTTCGAAACTACACGTCGTGTACTTTGTCCACACGTCGTGTACTTTGTCCACACGCTGTGTACTTTTGGCCGTGTTGGGATGAGTACACGGGGTGTGTAGCCTTGTCGGCGACAAGGGGTGTAGGAACCGACTACACGCCGTGTAGTGGCACCTTACACGTCGTGTAGTCAGTCGGCAGGCTTGAATAGTAAGGCGGTGGAGTCGCCACCAGCTGGGCGACAGTACACGCCGTGTACTCAGGAGTACATGTCGTGTACTCAGGTCAACGGATGAACAGTGTGGCGGTGCCGCCAAATGAACAGTTAAATGAAAGAAGTACACGCCGTGTACTCAGAAGTACACGCCGTGTACTTTGTTTTTTCGGCTTAAAACAGGCAGTAGCCTCCTCATTTGGCAGAGGAGGCGTTTGAGCCATTTTGGAGCCAAGGAGGACGGTCGGACCTTTGAAGATCCGTCGGGTGTTCGTCTGGAATCTGATTCGGCTTCGGACAATCTCGTTGGAACCGCACGGGTAAGTCCTTCCTCCTCAAGCTGTTCTTACCAATTCTTCCCCTAACGGAAGTTATTTACGTTTGAATGGGTTTTGTTCTTCGTCAGATCTACGTCGTTCTTGGGCGTTTTTGGAGTCGGCGTTCGGGTATAACGTTCGTTGGCGTATAAGGTAGGTGGCTTGGTGTAAATTTCCAACTGTCGTGCGTTTTGTGCGTTTTCGTGCCACGAACTCATGTTGGGGTTTCGTGTGGCTGAGGTTGTTGCTATATTTAATGCCTAGAATTGCATAGGTGATTAAATTGTGAAGATAAAATGATGGTTGGGATCGTTGCTTGGATCTGAAACCACCTCGGGGGTGTGTTTCACTGTTTAGTCGTTTGGCCAGGATACCCGAGGGTATGCCTCAAATGTAGTAATTGTAGAATTGACTTGAGAGAAATTGCTTGTTTACTGCATTTTGATATGTTGGGCATGGCCCGATTACCTGTTTAGCCTGAGGGCGTTGTTGTGATTAGCATGTGGGCACTGCACTGTTTAGCTTGAGGGTTGTAGTTATTTCGGCCTGAGGGCAACTTCTTCCGTGCCTGAGGGCAATAGACTCTGTGCCTGAGGGCGACACTACCTACGCCTGAGGGAAAACTCTGTTATGCCTCAGGGCAGATTCTTGTGTTGGATACTCTTTACCTGAGGGTAGGAGTTTACATGTCCGAGGACATTAGCTGGTTATTTAGAATATTCGTTGTGGTGGAATTTTAAATTTAATGGATTAAATGGATAATAAAATGGCAATATAATTGGTAATTAGTTACTTTTCAGTACTGCTTACTTTATTGCATTTTACTACTGCACACTGTCGTTGCATGCTTACACGCAGTTGGGCACGGGCCTTTGGTGGGTGCCTACTGAGATATATTTTTCACACCCTGTTTGGGTCACGCTTTTCGGCCCAAACAGATTACGTTTCTGCAGGTGTGGATAGGGGCAAGAGTCCCTACACAGGTACTTGACTGTTGCTGTTGAGAAGTAGGAGGGCATGGGACCGAGCCTAGGCTCGCGATGTCGCTGCCAGCTGTTTTGCTTTGTTTGTTGTACTCTGCTTTTGTTGTACTGTATTGATGTATAACATGTTCTGGCTGTTTTCTTAGAACCTGAAACATGTAGCATCATCCTTTATATACTGTTGGTTATATCCATTGCAGTTGTTAATTTCAGTAGTTGTATGGTTTACTGCTTCCGCTGTCGTTGTATGTTTATTTTGGTATTCTGTTGCGCTACACTTTGACAAATGAGGACATAATTTCCCCTCTATCAGACCTGGGCTCTCGCTGCTAGTCGGCAGCCTCTGGCATTTGGGGAAATGCGCTTGAGGTCATGTGGCGAACCGGGTTCGGGGCACCCGTTGAGTGGCACCCGGTCCGGGACGTTACAAAGTGGTATCAGAGGGTGTTTCTTTTCTTTGACTTATTATTTAGAGTCGTAGTCAGGGATAGGACGAAACGGTAGTTGGTAATAAGCTGTGTTCGGGCGTAGCTAACCCGTGTACAGGGAAAGGCCAGTCTACCTCGTATCTTGCATTCTTTGGATTTTGCAATTTTACGGTTGATATGTTTTCACCGTTGGGTGACGCACTTGAGATTGTGCTGTTATAATTTATCTATGGGTTCTCTTTAGTTGCAACCCGATGAGATGAGGGTATGCAGTCTCATGTATCATATAGGCACATGCTAGATATCACATGTCATGCATAGTTTATATGCCATGTAGGTGCAGTAGAATTTGCATGTTGTTGTGATAGTTGTTGTGCTAGAAAAGCATGTTGTTGTGATAACTGCTTGATAAATACATGCCTTGTGATATGGTGTTTTGTTTGAGCCTGTTATAGAATGGACGCTAAACTTTGGTTTTTGGGGAGTATGGGCCCCCATTGACCGAAAATTGGTGGATCATTGACTGTTTGTTGGTTATAACACATATAAGATGTCAAACTTCGATTCGTGAGGAGTATGGGCCCCCACGGGTCGGAATTTGACACTTAGGTGTTGTTTTTCAGTATTTTCTGGGTTCCGGGGAAGTTTTTGAGGCATACTGTCCGAAAACCCAGTATACACGTCGTGTAGTACTTTATACACGTTGTGTATGTTCTTCTGTTCGGAAAGAAAAATGAACTTTTTGAATACACGCTGTGTACCCGGAGTACACGCCGTGTAGTCTCTTCTCGTGTCACAAACCGTGTGGGCGGCGACACGGGGTAGGGAAGGGCTTGGGTAAAACACGTCGTGTAGTTTTGTGCACGCCGTGTAGTGTTGACCCGGAGTCCGGCCGTGTAACTAACAACACGGGTCGGTGAACTCCTTCACAGAACACGTCGTGTCAATGATGCACACGCCGTGTAGTGTGACCTAGGTACTCGGCCGTGTAACTAACAACACGGGCCGGTGTCACCTCCCTTTAAACACGTTGTGTACCTGTGGGACACGCCGTGTAGTCTTGTCCGATGACAGACCGTGTGGAGTTAGTCGTATGGCTAGGAAACGGGGTGTTGTACACGCCGTATACGGGTGTAACACGCCGTGTAGAGTCAAGTCGAGTAGTCGGCCATGTCACAAACGACACGGGCAGTTGGAAAAATAACATCGTACACGTCGTGTAGATATTATACACGCCGTGTAGTTTTGTTGAACGGAAGCCGTGTGGCTAAACCATGTAGAAGGACCCGGACAGGGGAAGGGAAGTCAAGTACACGTCGTGTAGTCTTGTTTGCCAATTTTGAATGTCTTCTTCCTCTTGTTTCCTTTGTGGTTCCTTCGCTTTTCAGTCATGATAATTTTGAATCTGAGGCGTGCTTTTGAACTTGTAGTGTCATGCCGCCTAGACGACCGCGAGTTGTTCGCCAAGAGAGCGGCGACAATTATACTCCGGAGATGGTGGGTCATGGGCTACCAGTGGATCCTCCGACAGAGCCAGATGCGGCACCAGCTGTTATACCGGACACAGGCGCGGAGGCGCAGTTCCGTGAAGGTTTTATGCGGTTTATGCAGACCTTTCAGGGAGCACCGCAGGCTGCTACATCTATGGCTGAGCTGACTCGTATCTTCCAGCAGCAGCATCCGCCTACGTTTTCAGGGGATGGCGGACCGCAGGCTGCGGAGTCTTGGCTAGGATCGATGCAGACTATTTTCGAGCATCTTGAGACGCCTCCAGGGCGGAGGGTCAAGCTCGCGACTTACATGTTGCGTGATTCCGCCAAGAGGTGGTGGGATGTTACCACCCAGTCAGAGCATCACAGGGACATGGCGTGGGAAGATTTTCAGGCAGTCTTATATGACTTCTTCTTTCCCGAGACGCTGAGGGCAGATAGAGCTTGAGAGTTCATGAATCTGCAGCAGGGCGCTATGTCAGTGATGGACTATTCTGCTCGTTTTACGGAGCTTCAGCGCTTTGCACCCGTGCTGGTGGGTGATGAGACGCTGAGAGCCAAGCGTTTTGAGGATGGTCTTCGGTATGACATCCGAGCACTGGTGAATGTCTTCAGGTTGCCTACTGTACACGCCATCGTGAACCAGGCGCTGATTACGAAGAAGAACCTGCGAGAATCTAGTGATGTGGGTCAGGGCGGTTCAGCACCAGTTACTGGTACTATTTCTGCTGGTAAGAGGAAGAGACAGATAGACTTCTCTCAGGGCAGCAGTATCAGTCAGAAGAATGCTTCAGGTGGCCAGGTTATTTGTTACCAGTGTGGTAGGGAGGGGCACAAGAGACCGCAGTGTCCACGAGACCCAGTGGAGTGCCGAGCTTGCGGCAAGATGAGTCATCTGCAGCACTTTTGCAGGGCGTTTCCACCAATGGCTAGTGAGAAGGGTTCTGTGCAGACTCCGCGTGCGGGAGCAGGACCAGTGGCTTCTTACCAGTCTGGGAACTGGAATACGTCAGGGCGTGCAGGCAGAGATGGTGGTCGTGGCCGTGGTAGCCAGACACCAGGATCGCAGAGGCAGCAGGGCGGGACAGCTCAGGGTAGCCAGGCTGTGTCGTAGGGTCGCGGCACTGGGCAGGCATATGTCGTGCAACAGACCCAGCAGGAGCAAGATCCCGGACCTCCTACAGTCAGAGGTACTATTCTAGTAGCTTTTGTCTTGTCTTCAGTACTTTTTGATACGGGTGCTACGCATAGTTTCATATCTGTACCCATTGTGGAGAGCCTTGGGCTCGGTGTTTCTTCTTCTGATATCATGACGTTAGACACTCCGTTGGGGACTAGAACGGATGGTGTGCGTCAGTGCAAGGAGTGCCCCCTTGAGGTTGGTGGGTGTCACTTCCTTTGGGACCTCTATGTCTTGGAGATGACGAGCTATGACGTCATTCTCGGGATGGACTGGTTGGTTCCCTTCCGAGCCTTTGTAGACTGCTATCGTCGCAGGGTGCGTTTCACGTCACCAGAGGACAGAGAGTTTCTATACAAGGGCGAGTGGGATGTTCAGGCGAGTCGAGCTGGACCAGAGCATCGTGGGCGAGGTGGAGTCACAGCCCAGATTGCGAGCTTATATCTAGATGACCATGGGACTTGTCGGACAGATTTCCCTCCAATTGTCGATCGTTTCAGGGATGTCTTCCCAGACGACTTTTCAGGTCTACCTCCGGTGCGTGATGTGGATTTCTCTATCGAGCCAGTGCCAAGAGCAGCATCGGTATTCATTCCTCCTTATAGGATGGCTACGCCTGAGTTGCAGGAGCTCAAGAGGCAGTTAGAGGAGCTACAGGCGAAGGGTTTTATCTAACCCAGTACTTCTCCTTGGGGTTCTCCGGTCCTTTTTGCGAAGAAGGCGGATGGTACCCTTAGGCTTTGCGTGGATTATCGGAAGCTGAACCAGTTGACGGTTAAGAACCGATATCCCTTGCCGAGGATAGATGATCTGTTTGATCAGCTTCGTGGAGCACGAGTGTTCTCGAAGATTGGCTTGAGATCCGGATATCATCAGCTGCGCGTTAGACCATCTGTTATACCTCTCACAGCTTTCAGGAGTAGGTATGGTCTATATGAGTATACGGTTATGTTGTTCGGGCTGACGAACGCGCCAGGAGTTTTCATGGCTCTGATGAATCGTATGTTCCATCTGTATCTTGATTCTTTTGTGGTAGTATTCGTGGACGACATCTTGGTGTACTCTCACACTCGACACGACCATGCCACCCATCTTGAGATTGTATTGAGTACACTGAGAGAGCATCGGCTATATGTTAAGCTCTCAAAGTGACACTTTTGGATGGACCAGATTCACTTTCTGGGTCACATTATCTCAGAGGCAGGAGTTGCAGTAGACCCAGAGAAGGTGAGAGCAGTAGTTTCCTGAGAGCAACCTAAGAACGTGTTTGAGATACGGATTTTCTTAGGCTGGTTGGTTACTACAGACGCTTCATACAGGACTTCTCCTGCTTAGCAGCACCGTTGACAGGTCTGACTAAGAAGGGTGTGAAGTTCGTTTGGTCAGAAGCTTGCGAGACAGCTTTTCAGGACCTGAAGGGAAGGTTGACATCAGCACCGATCCTGATACTCCCAGAGCAGGGGAAGAGCTATACAGTTTACTGTGATGCATCAAGAATTGGGCTGGGAGCCGTTTTGATGCAGGGTGACCGAGTTGTCGCGTATGGGTCTCGGCAGTTGAGGCCACATGAGAGGAATTACCCGACGCATGATCTCGAGTTGGCTGTAGTTGTTCATGCGTTGCGCTGTTGGAGACACTATCTGTTGAGGGAGCATTTTGTGGTTTTCACCGACCACAAAAGCCTCAAGTATATCTTTACTCAGCGTGACCTGAATCTAAGGCAGAGAAGGTGGGTCGAGTACCTAGAGTTCTTCGATTTTGAGCTTGCCTATACACCTGGTAAAGGTAATGCAGTAGCTGATGCACTGAGCAGGAAGACTCAGATACAGGCAGTGCAGGAGGCCAGTGGTGAGTGGCAGCTTATGGCTTTGTTCTCTGAGATGCATCTGGATGTGCATGACAGTCAGGGGCAGACTTATCTTTCCTCGTTAGCTGTGACTTCTACCCTCCTGGATAGAGTGAGGATGAGGCAGCTATCTGATTCGGAAGGCCTAGTTCTACGGGAGTCGGTGGCAAGTGAGGACCCTCCTCCCGGTTGGACGATGGGCGACGATGAGGTTTTGTGTTTCCATGGACGAGTATGGGTTCCAGGGGATATACGCGAGGAGCTGATGCGGGAGTTCCGTGCTTCAGCTTGGGCAGTTCATCCCGGGGTTACCAAGATGTACCGAGACTTGAGACGTCAGTACTGGTGGTCGAGTATGAAGGGAGAGATAGCTGGGTTTGTTACGAGATGTTCCACCTGTCAGCAGGTGAAGGCAGAGCATCAGAGACCAGCTGGATTGTTACAGCAGTTACCCATTCCAGGGTGGAAATGGGATGATGTCGCGATGGATTTCGTGACGGGTTTGTCGAGGTCACCTCGTGGCAATGACGTCGTGTGGGTTGTTGTGGACAGACTCACGAAGGTAGCTCACTTTTTGCCGATCAAGGAGACATTCGGTGTGGACGAGCTCGGAAGGCTGTATATCCGAGAGATCGTACGTCTACATGGGGTCCCTCGTTCTATCGTTTCAGATAGGGACGCCCGCTTTACGTCTCGTTTCTGGCATAGTTTTCAGAGGGCACTGGGTACACAGGTGCTTCTGAGCACAGCATACCACCCTCAGACAGATGGTCAGTCGGAGCGTACGATACAAGTGCTAGAGGACATGCTGCGCGCATGCGTCCTAGACTTTGGGGGCTCTTGGGAGAAGCATATACCCCTAGTCGAGTTTGCCTATAACAATAGTTTTCAGGCAACTATTGAGATGGCATCATACGAGACTTTATATGGTAGACCATGTCGATCACCTTTGTGTTGGTTAGAGGCAGGTGAGGCAGCTTTACTGGGGCCACAGCTCGTGCAGGAGACATCTGAGTAGGTCCAGTTGATTCAGAAGCGGATAGCTACCGCACAGTCTCATCAGAAGTCTTATGCTGATCGCCGCAGACGACCTTTGCAGTTCGTGGTCGGGGATCAGGTTTTTCTACGTGTTTCGCCGAGGCTGGGACACAAGCGGATCAGGAGACAGGGTAAACTTTCACCGAGGTATGTGGGGCCATTCGAAATTCTGGAGAGAGTCGGGCTGGTTGCCTATCGGTTGCAGTTACTGCAGCGGTACCGAGCCATGCACGGCGTCTTCCACGTGTCTCAGTTGCGTCGCTACCATTCAGACTCGTCTCACACCTTTCAGCCTGAGGAGGTTGAGCTTCAGCATGATGCGTCCTTTGAGGAGCATCTGATCCGTATCGTTGACAGGAGCACAAAGGTTCTCTGAGGTCGGTCAGTTCCTCTCATACGGGTGCTATGGCAGCATGGCCGAGTGCAGGACGAGACCTGGGAGCGGGAGGCCGACGTACGTGCTCAGTGGCCAGAGCTATTCTGAGCTTTATCTTCGTCACCCTTAGAATGGCAATTCGGGGACGAATTGCTATAAGGGGGAAAGTTTGTAAGAACCCGGTTCTTATTTTTGAGGTACGGGCTTTTTCTTTTTCATTTTCCTTAAGTGTTTGTGAGAAAATATGGAAAAGGGGGAAAAAATGCTAAATTTCGAAACTACACGCCGTGTACTTTTGGCCGTGTTGGGATGAGTACACGGGGCGTGTAGCCTTGTCGGCGACGAGGGGTGTAGGAACCGACTACACGCCGTGTAGTCAGTCGGCAGGCTTGAATAGTAAGGCGGTGGAGTCGCCGCCAGATGGGCGACAGTAAACGCCGTGTACTCAGGAGTACAACCGGACCTTTGAAGATCTGTTGGGTGTTCGTCTGGAATCTGATTTGGCTTTGGACAATCTCGTTGGAACCGCACGGGTAAGCCATTCCTCCTCCTTAAACCGTTCTTACCAATTCTTCCCCTAACAGAAGTTATTTACGTTTGAATGGGTTTTGTTCTTCGTCAGATCTACGTCGTTCTTGGGCGTTTCTGGAGTCGGCGTTCGGGTATAACGTTTGTTGGCGTATAAGGTAGGTGGCTTGGTGTAAATTTCCAACTGTCGTGCGTTTTGTGCGTTTTCGTGCCACGAACCCATGTTGGGGTGTCGTGCGGCTGAGATCGTTGTTATATTTAATGCCTATAATTGCATAGGTGATTAAATTGTGATGATAAAATGCTGGTTGGGATCATTGCTTGGATCTGAAACCACCCCGGGGGTGTGTTTCACTGTTTAGTCGTTTGGTCAGGATACCCGAGGGTATGCCTCAAATGTAGTAATTGTAGAATTGTATTGAGGAATTGCTTGTTTACTGCATTTTGATATGTTGGGCATGGCCCGATTACCTGTTTAGTCTGAGGGCGTTGTTGTGATTAGCATGTGGGCACTGCACTATTTAGCCTGAGGGCTGTAGTTATTTCGGTCTGAGGGCAACTTCTTCCGTGTCTGAGGGCAATAGACTATGTGCCTGAGGGCGACACTACCTACGCCTGAGGGCAAACTCTGTTATGCCTGAGGGCAGATTCTTGTGTTGGATACTCTTTACCTGAGGGTAGGAATTTACATGTCTGAGGACATTAGCTGGTTATTTAGAATATTCGTTGTGGTGGTATTTTAAATTTAATGGATTAAATGGATAATAAAATGGCAATATAATTGGTAATTAGTTACTTTTCAGTACTGCTTACTTTATTGCATTTTACTACTGCACACTGTCGTTGCATGCTTACACGCAGTTGGGCACGGGCCTTTGGTGGGTGCCTACTGAGATATATTTCTCACACCCTGTTTGGGTCACGCTTTTCGGCCCAAACAGATTACGTTTCTGCAGGTGTGGATATGGGCAAGAGTCCTTACACAGGTACTTGACTGTTGCTGCTAAGGAGTAGGAGGACATGGGACCGAGCCTAGGTTCGCGATGCCGCTGCCAGCTGTTTTGCTTTGTTTGTTGTACTCTGCTTTTGTTGTACTGTATTGATGTATAACATGTTCTGGCTGTTTTCTTAGAACCTGAAACATGTAGCATCATCCTTTATATACTGTTGGTTATATCCATTGCAGTTGTTAATTTCAGTAGTTGTATGGTTTATTGTTTCCGGTGTCGTTGTATGTTTATTTTGGTATTCCGTTGCGCTACACTTTGACAAATGAGGGCATAATTCCCCCACTATCAAACATGGGTCCTCGCTGCTAGTCGGCAGCCTCTGGCGTTTGGAAAAATGCGCTTGAGGTCACGTGGCGAACCGGGTTCGGGGCACCTGTTGAGTGGCACCCGGTCCGGGACGTTACAGTGTTTATCACAACCTGATCTCCTTCGGCCATGAAAATGGCTATTTTTCCAAATGATAAGACCTCGATTTCCACTTTTAAGACAATTGTGGGTTATTGCCTTCTAAGGTCACCTCTTAGACCATCAAATGACTCCATAGGTCAATACATGTTCTTTTAGTATCACACGTCCTCACTCACACACATACTAGGAAAACATCTCAAGGGATCACTCATTTTGAAATTACTCAAACATAGAGTTTTTATCAATCTCCCAAAAATAAGTATTCACCTTAATGAGAGGAATAACAATATTAAAATGACATTGAAAGGCGGATTATTTACTGAAACATAATCCATAAATATGGATGAGGGTCAATAAGTATCCTCTTTAATACATACTTTTCATAATATGGATGAGGATCAACTATCATTAAATCAAATCATGGAATGTAAATTTGAAAAGAGGAGTGCTTTATAAAAGAATTCAAATCAATGGATAAAAAAAGTGCAAACTAAGGGAGTTAGCTACAGGTTTATAATGATTGGATAGATTTTAAATATGTCGTTAAAATTAGACAGGCCTTGAAATAAAACAAATAGGTATGAAATCCAATTTGATGCCAGAATGTTTTACACAAAAAAGATGGTGTTGATTGTACAGAGATAGTTTCTTTAGTTTCAAAGAAAAACTAATCAAAATTTGCTATGATTTTTGTGATTCGTTGTGGAAAAAATGTTTTCCGAAGCAAAGATGGTGACTTGAAAGATTGTTCCAGACTAAAACCAAAGTTACTAAAACCTGACATGATGACCCGCTGGTCCGGCTGGAAAGCCCGTGACTCGCCCCCTGCATGGTCCGGTTGCTTACCCTAGACCGCTTCTGTGTCTGACCCGACAGCAACCGGGCTCGCCCACCAATTTTACCCAAACCGGTTTTACCCCTTCAACCGTTTTTGTGCATCTATACAACAATTAATATTATAATTTTTACTTTTAAAAAATCATAATTATTTTAAAAATATCTTTTTTTTAATTAAAACCTGTTCCGTTCAGACTGTTAAACCATTCGACCATTGCTTTTTGAATCATTGAACCACTCCTTGCATATAACTACGCTAAAACCAGCACCAGGACAATAATATCTTACAATTTAATATCATTGTACATATAATTTTGTAAATAATATTGTTGATTGTTTTTTCAAACTACTATGAACGTGCGAAATCAAGAAAACCAACATTGTGAGTGTAATAACACTATACCGCGAAAGTTGAATTTTCTCACAAAGCCATCCTTGCCCCAAAAAAAGCAGTAAAAAAAATTTCCGGGCAGAAATTTGCTATCTTTGAGAACAGACCTGCAATCTCCTCAAAGAGAGGACGGTTGAACCCCGCAGTAAGATTTCCGTATAATTGGTTGAGTTACATCAGCACCTCCAAGCCCATCAAGCTCAAGCCTGTAACAATAACCCGAAATTATTAATAATAATATGGTTCGTCAAAGCCCGTCCAAAATTCCAAGACAACAACTCTGAAGCGGAGATCAAGGGTCAGTTAAAAAGTTAATTTTGGAAATAGTTTTTTGCTTTTAAAAAAAAAAATACAATATTTGATAAATCACCCAATTCTCCTCGGTTAAGAGTCCTTTTATACCATGCAAGGATTAGGTTTATCCTAGAAACAACAGTCAACACATTCGAAGAGCAAAGCCTTCCTACGGCTTGTCATCTGATATGGAGGACCTTGTCAGGTGTTCCACAACTCATTCGGATAATACATCACCCTTCCGTGACTTAATACGAGTACCTTGTCTATTGAGGCATGCAGGAGTAAAACCCTACTCCTTGCCTCAATGAGAGTTGGAGCACATTATTTATAAATGGAGCAAAATAATAAAACTAAGAGAAAACCAATGTGGGACTGTAATTACATGACACAGGGTCCAACAAGCCCCCTCAAGCTAGAACATGTGTAGCTTGGAATAGGAGTCCCACGAAAAAGAAACAAATGAAGAGAAAAACAACACAAAAATTGAACAAACTCCCCTCTCAAGTTGGGTCATAGATGTTGTGCATATCCAACTTAGTGTAAAGAAAGTTCAGTCGAGTGCAAGGCAGGTCTTTAGTGAAGATGTCGACAAACAGATGAACAATGAGAACGTAGCCAGAGGTGATATGTTTTTGCTCAAAGTGATGTCAAAAGAAATAAAAATCAACTTCAATAAGCTTTGTGTGTTCATGAAAGACCGAATTAGAATCAATCTTTGTGATCGTCTGATTATAGACCAAATATAAGTGGGAATCTGCATCAAAAAACCAACTTCATGAAGTAGTTTGCGAAGCCAGAGAATTTCAATGGTGATAGTTGTTATGGCACGATATTCAAATTAAGTACTAGATCGAGAGATAAAATTTTGTTTTTTACTATGCAAGCAGATTAAATTACCAGCAAGAAAAACCACAAACCAGGAAGTAGACTTCCGGGCATATAAGCACCCAACGTAGTCGGCATAAAAGATAAGCAACCGACATAGACGACATCATAGAAGGCCTCAATGTTCAGATGATTGTGATAAGAGTAGAGGAGACCATGTGCAGGGTTTTGCTTAATGTATTTGATGATGCGAACAGCTTCCCATTGGGATTTCGTCGAATTATCTATGAATCAAATGACCTTGCCGACGGTGTAGGCAATATCAGGAAGAGTCATCGTGAGATAATTGAATTTCCCGACAAGACGACGACGTCGATCTAGAAGAGAACACGGGTCATTAGTATCATAGAGGAACCTTTTCCCAGACTCGAGAGGAGTGTCGACAGCAATCATCTAAGACAAGCCAGTGTCTTGTGAGATATATCTAATGCATATTTGCATTGTGAAAGAAAGATTCCTTTTGGACAACAAGACACTTCAATGTCAAGAAAATATTTCTAAGAACCTAAGTATTTTTGGTATGAAATTGTTGATGAAGATAAGACTTGAGATAGGTGATGTCATGTGAGTCACTACCGGTGATAATGATATCATTAACATAAACAACCAAAAGGATGGACCCAAAGGACATTTGTTGATAAAAAACAGTGTGATCTTTCATACACTGAAAGTCCTAAGGTAGTGACCACGGTGCAAAATCTGTCAAACCAAGCATGAAGGGACTACTTAAGTCCATAAAGAGATGGACCAAGCCGATAAAATTGGGATTCATCCCCTGAAGCAACGAAGCCAGGAGGTTGTTGCAGATAAACTTCCTTGTCAAAAAAAAAAACATGCAAGAAAGAAAGCATTTTTCACAACGAGTCATGAAGAGGTCAATCACAAGAAGCTGCGAAGGAGATAAATAATCGTTAAAAGGTCATTTTAGCAACTGGGGAGAAAGTGTCAAAATAATCAACATCATACGTATGAGAATAGCCTTTGGCCACAAGGTGATCTTTAAGGCCATGAAGAGTACCATTGGCATTTAGATCCTAGGTGTGATTGTCATCTAACACATGTAATTCATCTTGCATTACTTACACCAACCAGGGTGAGATTCGGCCTCAACAACTATACTAGGAACAGGGATCTTCTCCAAAGTCGAAACGAGAGAGTTTGTAAGGTCGGGTCGGGTCGGCCCGCTCGAGGCCCGTTGTTGGCCAGTATTAAGCTCGGGCCATAAAAACCGGTCTGTTTTAAAAAAAAATCTAGAAAAGTGTTGGTGGGGAGACTCGAACCCCCCACCACGGCTTTTAAGGTTGAGCTTGGGCCAACTGGTCCAGGCGGTGCGCCTAGTTTTAAATTACTAGCTTGAATATATATAAATATCTAAATAAATTTATCAAATAAAAACTAAAAAACAAAACTGTAAGAACTCTGTTCTTCCTTTGAGGTATGGGTCCTTTTTTCAGGTTATTTTTGAGAAAAGGGGGAAAACAGGCCAAGTACTGGCTGCAAAACTGTTACACAACATGGCTTAGGGTTACACGTCGTGTAATCCTATGTACACGCCGTGTAATTTCTAGCCGTGTGATGGTCATACATGGCGTGTAGGGGTGTCGGCAAGGAAGAGAGGATTTGTCAAGCACACGTCGTGTACTCATGTCGGCAAAACCTTTTTATGACGTGGAAAAGAAGTCGACGAAAGATAGGCAAATCAACTATATACAGGGCGTGTATATTTAAGTACACGCCGTGTATTTTTTTTTTTAGTTAAAACAAACCATAGCCTCGTTTTTGTTAAAATGGGCAGTAGGGGTCGCCGGGTTCGCGAACCAGCAGTACCAGAGGAATAAGTTCCTCCCGATTCGTCGTCTGAACCCCGATTCAAACGTCGTCGGATGCGTTGGAACCCAATCGGTAAGCTCTTGATTCCTCTTGAATTGTTCTTCGTAATTTCTTTTCTCGACTTAGTTATTGAACCTCGAGCGTTTATGCCCGTTATGTAGATCTACACCATTCTAGGCCGAATTAGAGGCCGACACTGAACGAGGAGAGTCGTACAAGTACGAGGTAGGTGATGCAAACCTTGTTTTGAGTTTTCACGAACATTTGGGGGTTACGGAGGACATCATCCCACTGAGATTTGGTCGAATGCTCCATGAATTGGCTAACTTTGTCAACCGTGCAGGCAATGTCTTGAGTTTTCCACAAGACGACGATAGCTCTGGGTGAGAATAGAGTTCCGTGTTGTAATAAAGAAACTGTTCCCCAGGCTCAAGAGAAGGGTCAACGGCTTGCCTGAGTCAAACCAGAATCCTACAAGATATCTGAGGCATATTTTTGTTGGCAAAGAAAGATGGTGTCTGTAGAACGTGAGACCTCAATGTCAAGGAAGTATGTTAGTGGACCGAGATCTTTGGTGTGAAAGTGGTGGTGAAGATGCCCCTTGAGTTGGGCAATTTCAGTGGAGTCACTTCCAATGATAATATCATCAACATATACCACTAACAGGATGCAGTTGGAGAACGTCGTACGGTAGAAGACGGTGTGGTCCTTCATATACTTCAAGAGAGCCCAAATGTAGTGACGACGGTGATGAATCAGTCAAACCAAGCACGAGGAGACGGCTTGAGGCCATATAGAGAGCGACGAAGTCGAAAAACATGGGACTCGGCTCGGAGGCACGAAATCCTGAGGGTTGCTGCAGATACACCTCTTCTTCAAGAAATCCATGGAGAAATGCATTCTTGACATCAAGTTGATGAAGAGGTCAATGATGATGAGCGGCCAGAGAGATGGATAATCGGACAGATGTCATCTTTGCAACTGAAGAGAAGGTATCAAAATAGTCGATACCATATGTTTTTGCAAAGCCCGGCTTTGAGGCGATGAAGAGTGTCATTGGCATTGAGGCTGACCGTATAAATCCATTTGATGTCGACTGCCTGTTTGTCTGCCGAAAGGGGGACCAGATCCCACATATGATTGTCGTTCAGAGCCTGCAATTCATCCGGCATTCCTTGAAGCCACCGAGGGTGACATTTGTCGTCGCCAATCGGGCGGGGAATAGATATCGTCTCTAGAGCGGAAAGACCCCTATATGAGGATATGTACAGAAGAGTATTCTGGCAAGAACAAGTACCTTTTCGTAGTGCAATGGGAAAGTCGTCTGGAGCCGAAGCAGGAGCATCGAACGAATCTGGGACGATGGTGTCCTCGGCCTGGAATGGAGATACAGTCGACGGGCGGCGGGAGTAGACAGTGCCAAACCGATGACCAGCAAAGTGGGGAACTGGAGGTGGGTGGATGATGAGAAAAAGACAATCATCGATGGTGGTGTCTGGATGGGGAGAGAGAAGGGTGAAAGGAGAGCTCTTAACAAACGATACATCAGCAAAGATGATATACTGTCGTACGTCAGAAGAGAAGCACTGGTATTCACGCTGAGTGTGGGAATATCCGTGGAATATGCAACGACGAGATTTGGGAGAAAGTTTGGAGAGGTTGGGCCGAGTATCCCAAACATAACACAGACACCCAAACACACAAGAGTGGAAGAGAGTGAGGAGAGAGAGAGGAGAACACAGTCTGAAAAGAAGTCTCCCCCTGAAGGATAGAAGAAGGGAGTCAGTTTAGGAGGTAGGTAGCAGTAAGGATGGCATCACCCCAAAAAAGGAGAGGCGCCTTCATGTGGAATATGAGGGTACGAGCAGTCTCCAGAATATGGCGATATTTTCGCTTGACCACTCCATTCTGCTAGGTGTATCGGGGCATGATGTCTGATGAATGATGTCATTATCTTTGAGAAACCGCTGAAAGGAAGTAGATAAATATTCTCATCCATTGTCGGAGCGGAGACATTTAAAGGAAGTAAAGAACTGAGTATGAATTTCATTATAAAAGATCTGAAGAGTAAAAAATACTTCAGACCGATCACGAAGAAGGTAAAGTCATGTCATGCGCGAGTAGTCATCGATAAAGGGTATATAATAATTGTACCCGAACTGACTAGAAACCCTGCAAGGACCCCAGGTTGAAAGGATTCACTGCATGCGATTCTAGTCGAGAAACATATGTCACCCGATGATGTTTAGCAAACTTACAAGATTCACAATGGAAGGAAAGGTGAGGACTGAATAGGGGCAAAGCTTATGTAGGACAGAAGTCGGTGGATGAAAGGCAAAAATGTAGGTCAAGGGCACGGGCCGAGGTGGATGAGCAAGCAAGAGATGGTGGGGCATCGAACATGTACACCCCATTCCGAAGATGACCTCGACCAAGTTCCCGATTCGTCGTCCGCTCCTGAAAAACACCAGAGGATGTAAAAGTAGCAACACAATTTAAGTCTATGGTGAGTTTGTTGATGAAGATAAGATTAAACGGACTGTGAGGAACATGAACGACTAAAGTCAAGCGAATAAACGGGGTCAAGGGGCATGTGTCAAATCCAGCAATGGGGATTGTTGATTCTGTTGCGGAATCGTCGGGAGACACAACGACAGAAACGAGGAAAAGCGAAAGAAATAAAACAAAGGACACAACGATTTACGTGGTTCGGGAAAAATCCCTACGTCCACGGGAGAGGCAGAATTTCACTAAGAGTTGGAAGCACAAAATTACAGAGGATTTTCAGTCATTAAAACCCTAGCCCGAAATGGGCTATAAAACAATGGAGAAGACGATCACTCTTCGAAAAAGTGGTCCGCGTCGCTACAGTGAACGGCAGCTGGCTTTGTCAAAAGCGCTACAGTAAAGTTGACCCCGAAGTCCGCACCGCTACAGTGCCTGTCGGTTTCGGTCGGTCAGCTCCGCTACAGTGGTCAGCATTGGGCCACAAGCATTCGGCCCAACCGGATCGGGCAACACCAATCCAACAGATTCGTTAGTAACAATAATTGTAGAGGCACCGATGTACGGATGATAGGTAGTGAACATACCGCAGTCCCCCGTGAGATGTTCTAACGCACCAGAGCCAAGCATCCAAACTGTCGGTCGATGAGATACACAGGCAGTAGCGCCATCAATCTGAGCAATTGGGGCTGGAGAAGAGAACGGTGGCACAGCAGCCCGGTAAGTGTATAAATGCAATCTCCTCCTTTGAGAGCACCAGTTTATAACGGGTACTGGATGAAAAGGCACCGCCTTGCGGGAGAACCGCTGACGGAGCATGGGACAACTGCTCAAACGGGCGCACAGACGCAGGGATGAAGCATGGGGTTGCCGCGCGGGAAGGCCGACAACAGTGATGAGAGGGCGGCCTTGCAGGAAGGCCGGCAACCGGAGGTAGTGCCAGAGGGTCATGGGCGGAAGAGCCAACCAATGAGGAGTCGGCGGGCCGGGAAGCGCCGAGAGATGCAGGGTCGGGAGGCGCGGTCGAGAACGCCGAGGGCAGGGCCGGGATGGCGCTCGCTGGGAAGGTTGCTTGTAGGGAGCCGCGTAGGGTGAGGCGAAGCCGGGAAGCCGCTGGAGGGGGGTGGGAAATTGTCGCAAGAGAGCGGGGCCGAGGTCCCGCGTTGAAGGGAGGGGCCACTTGGAGGGAGAGCGGGAGTCAAGAGGCGCCGAGAGAGGCAGGGTTGGGACGCCGTGTCGGAGGCGGGTCGGGGTAGGCTGAGGAGGGCGGGGCCGAGAAACCGCCTCAAAGGCGGGGGCTTGGAGCCGCAACGGGGGGTGGGGCTGGGAGCCGTGAGGAAAGCGGGGGGTCGGGCAATCGCGTCGGAGGCAGAGCGCCATCGCGCGTCGCGCACAGGGAAGGAGCCATCGGGTGGGATACGTCGGGAGGGAGGAACTGCAGGGAAGCCGCGTCGCCAGGAGGGAGCCGCGACTGAGGTGGGGAGCCGGGAAGCCGCAACGGACAGGGCTGGAGGCGGGGTGCCGGGAAGTCGCGCCGCACAGGGAGGGAGGCGGGGTCGGGGTGAGCCGGGAAGCCGCATGGAAGGAGGCGGACACGGGATTAGTTGGGGAGGGTTCCACCTGGAGAGTTCGAGAATGAGGGCAGTGGAAAAATTATCAGGATTTTTCCTCTGATACCATGTAGAGGCGAATTCCTCTTACCTCAAGGTGAGGCGGAGACATTCTTTTATAGGTGGGTAAAATAGATTATAAGTGGAGTATTCCGATGTGGGACTTGGAAATACCCTTTATATGTACACAAAGTGTTTGATAAAATGCTTTTAAAGGAAGAGTTGTTTTATGGAAATGAATTGGCATGGTATTTGGCATAATTGAGTTGGCGTGTGTTCAAAGTGGACGGGTTGTGGTCGGAAGTGCCAACGTCAAGGTAGGATGGATTATAGTCATGGAGTACCACCGTCAACAGTAACACCAAGCTTGAGCGTACGAATGGATATATGTGTGTGTGAACATGGGAACGATCATGCCAAGTATTAAAGAATGGTTACGAGCTTGTTTATGGTTTTCTCACATGAATTTCACTTGTAGTTTTATATAAACTGTTTATTTGCTTTTCAACTACTTGATATAAAATGTGCTAACTAGTTCTTGTCCTAGTGGCGTGTGTTGGGGAATCTCTGGGGATTGCCTACTTAGTTTATACTCACCTCCCGCCTGGGCACTTTGATGTGTTTGCGGATGTCATTTACTGAGATACAAGAAAGGAAAAGGTATCTTATTTCTCTAGCGATGCATCTTGATATAATGGGCGAGCATGGCAGGTGGTGTTGGAGCTTGGAGCTAGTTCAGGTGATGCTTGGAATGATGCCACTCGAATGTCATTGGGTCATGTTGCCTTTTTGGGTTTTGTAAGTTGACATTCCTTGTTCTGTTGTCACTCTGGTATTGTTGATTTGTTGGTTTCATATTTGGGGTTGTATCACTTATACTCATGCATCATATAGGAGGATTGGATGTTTATATTTTGTAGTCAGGTGGTTTTATCTCGAAAGGATAAATCGTCCCCCAATATTTCCTAAGCCCTTAGCATTTATTCCCGATCTTTAGCACCTTGGGGATGTTACCTAAGGTTAGTGGCACTCCGTCTCTCCTCAAGCCAATGAGTTGGGATGGTATGTTACAAGTCCGATATGCAATCTGATGAACGAAATGATGGGGAGGTGGATCACATTGCAATGGAGGAATTAACAGTCAGCTTGAGGTGTTTCCAATCTGGTCTGGAGGGGGCAACAGTGTAGAGCTTGAGGAGCAGTTAGACTTCAATTTTGTTTGGCCGGAAGGGGTAGAAATTGAAGAATTCCCAAGTGAGATTATATCTACTGTGAGTGCTTATGACCTGGCTGGAGGTATGAGTAATGAGTTTGGGCTACCAAATGTTGGGGGAGCTATTGGAACTGCAATAGAAGATTCTGAAGTTGAGGCTAAAGATCTCCTGCAAGATGTCTTTCAAGAAAGCTCAAGCAGTGAATATTGTAGCACAGCGGGTGCTGGGAGACATACTGGCGATGCGGCTGGACATTCTTTGGAGCCATTGGATGTTCCCGACTTGTTGTGCGTTGCTGAGGAGCAGAGGATCTTATGTACAAAGTTAATACAAATGGTGTTTTGAGGGAAGCTCCGAAGGAGGGAATCTACTTGGCTGTCGAGGCAGTGGGGGGGGGGGTCATTTTAATTTTCTTTCAACACCTCAGCATTCCCGACTAAGTGTTGGGCGAACTGTTCTATTGGTTGATGAGTTAGATGGTGCTGGAAGATAAGGATATGATGATTCTGGCTTGAGATGAGGTTGCTTTCTTGAGCCAAGTGTTGCATTTCAGCCATGCGGAATTGTGGTTAGGAAGCATAAAATTGAATACAAGCCAGGAATGCGTGAAAATGTTCCATTTCAATCATGTTTTCATGTTTTTTCTACTGCCCACCTTGCATCAAAAAGCAGCAGTTCCCTATGGGTTGAGCTGGAACTCTTTTCTGAATGGGATTGCAAAGGGCTGACTTATATCGCCAGCAGTTAGTTCTTGCTGCTGAGCATTTACAGGAGGAGGAGCCAGTTCACCCTAAAGACGTGTGGTTGAGGTATTTATCGGTGTTGCGGCAGAAATTTCGGAAGTTAAGGCTACGACACAGGATAGTAAGAAAGGTGTTTTTCGAGGTTAGCTGGCTGGAGATACCCTATTCTGATCTCACTCAAAACAGGCGCATGCAATCTTTCAATAGGCGGTTTCTTCAGCAAATTGGGTGTCACAGTTTCTCCAGCTTTTCACCTTGATGACAAAATGGTTTTTCAGCACAGGGGAAATTGTTAGAACTGTGGGGTCTGCCCATGCTTGTGCCGTCAGGTGTCGGCTGGCTATAAGGGTGTAATTTCGACCCTGCCCTGCAAAAAATCGGGTCGCTGACCACTATTTGGGCCGGGCCGGGCCGAACAACCCCATGAAGCGGCCCGAGCCCGACCTCGGGCCGGCCCAAACCATCAGGGCAGGCTGTGCTTTTTCAGGTCAAGTCAGGTTTTTTCGAGTCGGGTCATGGTGGGCTTTTATTATTTTCAAAATAATTGTTTGTTTTAAAACATTTTTTAAACGTTTTTATTTAAATATTTTTTAAACATTTATTTTAAACGTTTTTTTGCATTTATTTTTAAACGCATGTTTTTTTGTAAAAACGTTTATTTTATTTTTTATTAACATTTTACGGTGGGTGGATTTTTTTTTGTCTAAATAGATTTATATACTGTGAATCTAAATATATTATGTGCAAATTGAAAAAAAAAATTAATGACAGGTTGGGAGGTGCGCGGCAGTGGTGGAGTTTAAAGCATTGTTGTTTAAACGTTTTTTAACATTTATTTAAAACAGTTTTTTACATAGTTTTTTTAACTTGTTTATAATTTTTTTAAGCGTTTGTTAATTTTTTTATTTAAACGTTTTTATTTAAATCGTTTTTTAACATGTGTTTCAAACATTTTTTTACATTTATTTTTAAAAGATTAATTTAAAACGTTTTTTAATTTTTTTTAAACGCATACTTTTTACCAGTATTTTTTTAAAACATTTAGCTTTTTTTCAAATTTTAATGTAAAAAGATTTTTTTAAGTGTTTGTTTTAAAAAAAATTAAATGTTTGTTTTAAAAACTTTTTTTTAAAATTTGTTTAAAACATTTTTATTTAAATCTTTTTTTGAACTATATTTTAACACTTGTTTAAAACGTTTTTTACATTTATTTTTAAACGTTTAATTTAAAACGTTTTTTTTTAACGCATGTTTTTTAAACATTTAACATGTTTTATGTAAAAACGTTTTTTTATTAACATTTTACGGCGGGTGGATATGTTATTTTTTTCTAAATAGATTTATATATGCATGTGAATTTTTATATATTATGTGCAAATTGAAGAAAAAAAATGAGGAATTGGGAGTGCAAAGTAGTGGGTGGGTTAAAAGCGTTATTATTTAAACATTTTTTTATTATTTATTTAAAATTGTAAAAAAAATAATTAGGGGTTAGGGGGTGCGTCGTAGTGGGCGGGTTAATTTTTTTTCTAAATAGATTTATATATAATATATGCAAGTTGTAACATACTTAAAAAAATTAATGAGGTTTGGGGGACGTGCACGAACATCATTAGGTGAGTGTTATTTTTTTTGTTAATATGCAATAAGTTATTATATATATAATATTAAATCATTGATATATATATATATATTATTAATAGCATTGTTTATATATATATTATATTAAATCATTTATATATATATACACACACATATATATATATTATTAATGGATTTTTAAAAGCCACACTTAATTGATATATATTAATAATGGCTTTGTTTATATATATATATATATATATATTATATCATATCATTGATATATATATTATTAATAGATTTGTTTATATATCTATATATACATATATATAATATACAAGTTCTATCATATTTAAAAAAAATTAATGAGGTTAGGGGGTGTGCGCAAACATCATTGGGTGTTATTTTTTTTGTTAATATATAATAAGTTATTATATATATATATATATATAATTTGAGAAAATTATAAAAATCATAATTTTTTTCTAAATAGATTTATATATGTATAGTATATATAATATATGCAAGTTGTAACGTACTTAAAAAAATTAAGGAGGTTGAGAGACGTGCACGAACATCATTAGGTGGGTGTTATTTTTTATTAATATACAACAAGTTCTTATATATATATATATATATATAATAATAATTATATGTATATGTAGACATTATTATATATAATATATATATTATTCTTTGGTAATATATAATGATATATATATACATATATCGTTGATATATATTACAGTCTGTTGATAACATAACAGGCGTTGCGCCTGGACCAGTTGGTCCAGGCTAGGGGTGTAATTTTGGCCCGGCGGCCCGAAAGCCCGGCACGCCCAGCCCGAAAGCCCGAGCGACCTGGCCCGACAAAGCCCGCGTTAGGTCAGGTCGGGCTCAGGCTGTAGGTACATCGGGTCGAGCCTCAGCCTATCCAAGAAGGCTCGCCGGCCAAGCCGGGCCGGCTCGAAAAAGCCCGGCCCTCAGGCTCGCGTGAAACTCAGCCCGTGCAAAGCCCGTCTATAAAAAAAATATAACGAGAAACTACTGGTAGGGAGATTTGATCCCCCTACCTCCAACTTCCAAGGCGCTGCGCCTGTTATGTTATGAACAGACTTTATATATATATATATATATATCAACAATATATGTATATATATATCAATTACATATATCAACGATATATGTATATATATATCATTATAGATTAACAAAATATATATATATATATATATTATATATAGTAATGTCTGTATATACATATAATTATTATTATATATAATTATAATGTGTGTGTTTGTAATATATACAACGATATATAATTATATATATAATAATGTATACATATAAACAAAGTCATTAGTAATATATATCAATTAAGTGTGGCTTTTAAAAATCCATTAATAATATATATATATAAATGATTTAATATAATATATATATAAACAAAGTTATTAATATATATATATCAATGATTTAATATTATATATATATAATAACTTGTTGTACATTAATAAAAAAATAACATTCACCTAATGATGTTCATGCACGTCTCTCAACCCAAGTATGTTGCAACTTGCATATATTATATATACTATACATATATAAATATATTTAGAAAAAAAGTTAACCCACCCACTGCGGCGCACGCCCCAACCCCTAATTATTATTTTATAATTTTCTCATATTATATATATATATATATGTAATAACTTATTATATATTAACAAAAAAAATAACACTTACCCAATGATGTTCGTGCACACTCCCAACCTCATTAATTTTTTTTAAATATGATAAAACTTGCATATTATATACATGTATATATAGATATATAAACAAATCTATTAATAATATATATATCAATGATATGATATAATATATATATATAAACAAAGTCATTAATAATATATATATAAAGTTATTAATAATATATATCAATTAAATACGGCTTTTAAAAATCCATTAATAATATATATGTGTGTGCACATATATATGTAGATATGTCTATATATATAAATGATTTAATATAATATATATATATAAACAACGCTATTAATAATATATATATATATATATCAATGATTTAATATTATATATATAATAACTTATTGTATATTAACAAAAAAAATAGCACGCTCACCTAATAATGTTCGTGCACGTCCCCCAACCTCGTTAAATTTTTTAAGTATGTTACAACTTGCATATATTATATATAAATCTATTTAGAAAAAAAATTAACCCGCAGTTGTGCACACCCCCAACCCCTAATTATTTTTTTATAATTTTCTCATATTATATATATATATATATATATATATATCATTTAACATTATATATATATATAATAACTTATTATATATTAACAAAAAAAATAACTACCCACCCAATGATGTTCGGACACCCCCCAACCTCATTAATTTTTTTTTAAATTTGATGAAACTTGCATATATTATATATACAATATATACATATATAAATCCATTTAGAAAAAAAATAACTCAACTGTTGCGCACCCCGCAACTTCTCATTATTTATTTGCACATAATATATATAAATTCACATATATAAATCTATTTAGAAAAAATATATATATTCACCCACTGTAAAATGTCAATAAAATAAGAAAATAAACGTTTTTACAAAAAAAAATGTTTAACATTTAATAAAAATATGTTATTGGTGAAATCCCCTTACCTCGGGGGCAAGGGTGCTTTTGGGCGAGGGCGCCTCTGGACGAGGGAGTCGGGGCGAGGGCGTCGGGGCGAGGGCGCCGCTGGGCGAGGGCGCCGGGAGGGGAGCCGCGCCGGGAGAGAGGGTCGCCGGGAGGGGCT